>OY804582.1:34772543-36080456 GCA_963680875.1 Bathymodiolus brooksi
ACAGATGAACCTTCACCTGATGATGAAAACAAAGAAGCCGAAAATGAGGAAGAAGTAGGACCAAAGGGAGATAATCCTGAAACTGCGAAGAAAACCAAAAAATCTGACTTGGATGTGAAAGAGGTATTATAGATCTAAATGCTTTTTTGACAGTCCTTGATTGAAAAATTGTATTTAAAATAACCTACAAAAAGATTGAAAAGATAGATGTATTTGTACAAATTATGGTGTTGAGTACAGAAGATTTGGGGTTTGATCATGTCATCACAAAAACTATAAAATTGGTGTTTACTGCTTCTCTGCTCAGGGTCGGGATAATGTGTATGAGTGGAACGACACATCTACCTACACATTATTGTTTCAGTGAACTAGCACTATACAAATCCAGCTCAGTTGTGTTGGTCTTATACCAAGCCTTGAAATTCAAAATATCTGGATTTTTTTTTTACTTTCGCCATGATATAGTTCACATTAACTCACTCACAAAGTGTGAATAGTTAATGATATTAAAGTAAAGTCACAACTGAGCTTATTATTAAATTTATCTACAAATGATTAACTAACTGTTTAGTGGGTTGTTTTCCTACATTTTGTGTCTAGCTAGTTATGCCTGGCAATAAATAATTTTCTGGTACTGATGATGTTAATAAGAATGTGAAGATGTTGTAATTTGGATTGGTTCTCAGTAACCATACATCACAAGTCCACCAATAAAGAGCCTTAGTTTACTTCAAGAGTGATACCGCATCACATCGGTGGTATTATGGTTAGCAGGCTCGCCTCCAGTGTATAAAGTATAAAGTATAAAAGTTTTATTTAAAGTCAGAGTTTTTACAAACATATAACATAAGCTCAGTGCAGTAGATCGTGGGTTCAAGCCCTGATCAGGTCAAACCAAAGACAATCAAATTGGTATATGTTACATCTCCGCTAAGCATGCAGAATTAAGGAGAAAGAGCAAACACTGGCTGGCTCGGAAACAAGATAATAATGTGTCCGAGTGGTGTGACATGTCTATTCGTGGACTGTTATTTCAGTGAGCTAGCACTAAAGAAAATCAAACTAAGTGTGTTGGTCTAGTACAAAGTGGACCTCATCATCATCATCTCATGGAAAATTAACTGGTTCTCGCCATGCTGAAAAATTGCTGAATTGGCATTAAACAACAATCACTCACTCACTTGCTTACTTCAAGAGTGTACATTTCAGCCAAACACTTGTCACCTAACTCATTATAATTGTTTATATGGGTCTATTGGCATGTCTGCCTCCATCTGAAAATATGTTGTATAAGCGGGGTCTTTTCTAACTAGTTAGTACTTTACATTTTAATAGAGACTTCAAAAATTTTAATTAATGATCTTAATTAATCACATTTTTTTCAACAGGAAAATAGTCAAGATGATGAAGGAGATGATGAGGGAGAGGGAGAGGAGGAGGAAAAAACTGAGGACAAATCGGGGGATTCCCCTAGACGAACCTCACCACGGAAGAGACGTGCAAGAAAAGAATGATGAATATGTAAATTAGGTCATTTAACTCTTTCATATGTACAGACTATCATCCATTACATCATCTCTATATATAGAAAATGATGGTTTATGAAAGACGATTGGTTGTAATATTATTTTTTATGAGAACTGTTCGTTTTATAATGGGATCAATCATCATTCCATTTAGTTTCTTTATAAAGCTATTCCAGAAAAAACCCAAAAAAAACAAATGAACACTCTTCTATGTCCAAAATGTAATAAAAAAAAGTTTATAAAACTATTCCAGAAAACAAAACAATCTTCATTTCTTATAACTAAATGTTTTCCTGTGTCTCGTGTATTATTTCAAAAATACAAAAAAATCAGTTAAACTGATTAAATATTTTTTTGTATTTAAAATAACAATATATAATGTTATTTTCATGGTAAATATCAATATACATTTTGTACTTTTAGGAGAGAAGTCATTAAGCTATTAATTTAATGTATACTTGTCATTTATTCTAATTTTGCAATGGGGAAAAAATGGAAAAAAACCATTGTCCTGATTTATCGAATGAAAATCTTGCCTTAGATTTAACCAATAAAACTGACCACCACAATATAACTGAAATATTGTTGAAAGTGTTGTTAAACACCATAATCCCTAACCCTAGATTTAAATCTATAAAATGTATTAGCTTCCCAAATATAGCTGTTTATCGATACAATTGTTTTTGAAGAATGTGCTCCATTAAATTTTTCCAGGAATAATTACATAATTTGTTCTGATTTTATTAAGTGAATTAGTATTTGTTTAAAACAAATAAAAATATGAAAAAGAAATAATAATGGAATGACCTTGTGCTTTAGATTGTCACTTAGCATTGTGGGAAGTATTTACATGTAATTTTGACCTCATGCTTTAATTTTGAAGTAATTATATATTAGAAATTATGTAAGCCGTTTATTTTATTGTCAAGGTTACCAAATGCTATAATGTAATAATTGATTTAATTTGAAATTTTCTCCAGCCTGGTTCTGTAATTTTAGAAGTACATGGGAGGATGCTATCGGAAATTTTCCCAATTTGTCAAGATGTAGGAGTCTTTGATTTAATGAGAATTGATAGAAATATATTTTGTAATCCCACAACTTACATTTTTGTTTTCGCGAACAAAAAGTGAACTATGAATAATGAATTAGATTTTTAGTTAGAAGTGCTAGTGAATTGTTGTGTGCTAAGTCCTAGTTGCTGAAATCGTGTACTTGTAGTTGAAAAGGAGTAAAATGAACTGGTATAATTAACTTGGCACAATGATGGATGTGCAAAAAGTTGTTTAAAGCAAGTCCATGTTTCTCTTTTTTAAGACATGTACATTATTAGCCAAATTATTTTAATGAGAATGAAGATGCCCAATTTGTAAGGTTCAGAAGAATATTTAGACTTGGTTATGAATATGGAATAACTAGTTAAAATTAGCAAAAAATTACCTTGAACCAGGGATGTGTAACCCTTCAAGCAAAAAAATTAAGTACAATTAAAAATACACATTTCTTCAAATAGAAATAAATCAGAAGAGACTAGTTGCTAGTGTGTAAATTATGATCACTTAGTTTAAGGACAAAGTCATATTTTTACTTAAGATTGTTTTTAAGAGATGATTAAAAATGTCTTGTCCATATAAGTTCCATCAAGATATGGAAATGTTGGTCGTACACCATATGTAGCCCTGTAAACAGAAATAGGTCCATTATTAATTAGATAGACTTGTATGTACATGTACAATTTGCATAATTTTTTTAGTATTTGTACTAGAATACTGGTAGTACACTTGTGTATGAATCCATTGATGTACATTGTATGTAATTTTGTAAGCAAATAACAAAGACTATAGTTAAGCATTATACGTTACATTGGTGTTAAGTGAAAATCTCCAAATCGTTTTCAACTCATAAATAGTTCTATATATTGCACAAATAATCAGATAATTATGGTGTTTCTTCTTTCCCTACCTACCACTCAAAAGTTCCATCTGGAAATGTCATCTTAGTGTATGTGAAAGATGGAATGATACCAGATGAAGGAGTAAGATGAAAGGGAGATAATCCATTTCACAAACCACACATGATATTCTTCAGTTTGAGGGGCCGTCGTAATCGTGTGTTAGTTGGATTTACAACTCTCTGCAATCACCCATGGGTCAACTGGCAGAGAAATTCATGTGATCGTTTTAAAACACTGATATATCCCGACGACTGTCTTTATAGCCAATCAAATCACAGCTTTTAAATGTATCTAAATTAGAAAGGAATTCCTTGCAAATAATGGGAACCACCATTTTTTGTATTGCTTTTTCCCCTCAAACGATGATTTTGATTGCTAACTATTAATTGCTTTTATCAACGAAATGAAGATTTTTCTACCAGTTGACTCACAGGTGATAAGTGGAGAGTAATCAGCTGTGGGGTACAGATGATGGTAATTGTAATGATTTAAATTCACAAATATGTGTAGAAATTATTGTTTTTTGATAGTTTTAATTTATATGAATTGTTGGTTATTATTATAAGGTTACAACATCGTAGAGCTTTTTGTTTTTTAATTTATGAATTCTTAAAAGGGGTGAAGGTTTTATTTGTAGGTGTCCGTAAACCTTGATTTACTTAAAACCTCAACAGAATAACATTCTTTCAATGCTACTTAATATTGTTGAAGCTTAAATTTTTAATACAAACTGTTTTGCTTAGACTGTTGTGCTGATACCTCTTAAACATGCATTTGTTGGTTCAGTTACTTGGTTTTAAAGAAATGTTTTCTATCCAGTTGTGCTGATGCCTTTTAAACGTGCATTTGTCGGTTCAGTAACTCAGGAATATTTTCTCTACAGCAGACTTGATGTATTATATTTGTTTCACACATTGATATTGCATTTATTTAAGGAGTATCTTAACATAGCACAATTACTGTTAATTTGTACAGATATCCTATAATTTAGTTTGTATTATTTATTACGATAGACCTTTGGGTCGATGTTGTACTATTGAACTCCAAATGATGCCAAATGATAGTTTCCATCGCAGTTTAAAGCTGTTTTTCAAAATTTACATGTACACGTATTTTGTAAATCTTGAATTTAATTTATGTATTATGGTGAGTAGTTTGAAGCCATTTATAATTCTAATCAATGAAAATTGTCATCAAGCATTCATTGTATTTTATTAAAGACCTGGTTTACTCTATGAAATACAGTCATGGATTTCTTTTAGCATTCAAAAGGAATGTACACTATTTATAACAACTTGTTAGTCATTTCCTTTCTATGTCACATTTGTTTGTTGTAACCATGGTGACTGATCTTGTTCATAGTTATGTTTTACTTTATCTTTTGGATGCTTACTTATCCTGCTGTTTACAATCAGATAAATATAACAATTAACCAATCAGCAAGCAGTTTGTTGCATTGTCTATAATTTAGTTTGCCAAGTAAAAGGTAGTATACAGAATTGATGTCTTGCAACATGTTTTTATCTCACGTTAATGATAAGTTAGACATATGAAAGTTAATTTTCGACAGGTGTCAAGTTCTCCAATAGGCTTTCTTATTGGCTCATTTATTCTTGATGGCGACAAAAAGGTTTTATGTAACATTAATGTTAATGTTTTTTGTTACCAGATTCATGTTTTCTGCTAATTTAATAAGGGGATCGTCGTTGTCGTGATCGTATTTGATATACAACTCTTCCTATGCAATCAGTACCTATCACCATTAAAGATATGAGTTCAAATCCGCTCATGGTGATGTGTACTCAATACAACTTTATGTAATTTCCGACAGGTCACGGGTTTTCGCCAGATACTTCGATTTCCTCCACCAATATAACTGACAGCCATAGTATAACTGAAATATTGTTGAAGGTGGAGTTAAACACCATAACCCTAACCCAATTTAATATTGTTGTGTAATATCATCTACTGAACACCCATATGGTTTTCTCAACCTTGGAAGGCATTTGTTTTCCTGCAACAGCCTTTAATGCAAAAATGACTTTAGATTCTCATGTGTAGTTTTCATAAAATTGTCACTTGAGAAAAGTATAAATGGTCCATATGTTACATTTTTTTTTATTATTTTGCATCAGTTCTCTAGTCTTAATTTTATGTATAATTAACAATTATTCAATGGAAGCTGGCAGAAAAGAATGTGTTGTATTATATGTCTTTTGTGTAACTAACATTTTTTTTTCTGGTCTTTCAGTTCATAGGAACTTCATATGTAAATTTATTTTTGAATTGGGTATACATTATTTATCGTAAAAAAACATAAGTTAAGGGAATGTCACGGTAATCGAGACATGGCGAACGCCTAGAAACCGTCTTCTATTTATTATCAGATCAAAATAATACACATAACGATTCATTTCACCTCATCAAAATAAAAATAGAAAATTTTTATATGATCGTATGTTGTCTGTCGACGAGGATTTCATTAATTTGCCGTGAAAAGGTTGAACTAGAAATTTGCAACATTCAAAAAATTTGTGTGAATGATCCACTTAACATTGTGTGTATGACAAATTAAATAACACAGAATTTAGTTGAAGGAAGTGGTTGCAAATATTGTTTATGTTATTTATTGTGTTGTAGAAAAAAAAGCAAAACCAGAAATATATATATATGCAATGTTAGAGTTTGAAAGATGTTGAGAAAATGTTGTTTTATTTGTGGAAGAAGAGTTCTTTTATTAACTAGATTTGTGTTTGTACATTGTCACCTTAATGAATAATAAACGGCTATTACCTATACGAAACTTGAGTGTATTTATATAGTATTTTATATGATTGCTGAATTTTACAGTTGTGTAATGGTTATAGAGACATCTATTATTTACTATGTTATAGCACTGTTGTTGTGGTCTGTCTGTACACAGTGGTTTCCATGTGATAGCTTAAGTTCTAGTCAACAGATCCTTCTGAATTTTTAACACAATCATCATTGGCACTGAATTTGAGATTGGTATTGAATTTTGGTATTAAAACTCTACCGGTTTACAAACAAGTGGCCCTAATGTGCAAACAAAATGACAGTGGCATTGATGGATAGTTTATTCTCGTAAATAGATATATTTGGTTTGATTGTTTGTTGCTAAAACATTCAGCGGATAATATTTCATGCTATTCAGCAGGACGTCAATTAGGCCCAGCGCTGGAGTTTTATAATATCGGCTGTTCAAGTACAAACAACAACACACTGCAGGCTATGCAGAGAACAATTGGGCCCCTACACCTCTGACGGCGGCCACAAGAATATTTTTACAGGTTCTACTATTGGATCAGGAATTGCTTACCCTTTTTGAGCAACCGAGTTCATCCTCATTTCTAGTGGGGTTCATGTTGCTCTAACTTTAGTATTCTGTATAATATCTACCATTGTTTCCCTTATTATCCTTTTTATCCCCTTGCCAACAAAGTTGGGAAGGGATATAATAACGCTACCGTCCGTCCGTCCTTCCGTAACATCGTTGCGAACACTCTAGAATAAACACCCTTCAATGGATTATGACCAAACTTGGTGCATACTTAGTCCTTAAGAGAATCTGGAACCCTAAATTTTTAGGCGAGGTGATACGCCATGCTTTGTGTTGCCCTTGTTCCTTTGGCCATTGCATTGTCTGCTCTCGGAATTATGCCTTCTGATTACCCCTTGATGTTTACATACTTTTCTGAGCAATCTAAAACTACCGAAATAATGGCAATTAGAGCAACAACCTTTGACAATGGTTCTTCAGAATAAGATTGTCAAAGATTTTCAATTTTCAAACAATCTTGCCCTGTCGGTGATCTTGAATGAAGGACAAGGTCATCAAACAAAATTTTGGAAGAGGACCATTCAAGGAATATCTCAACAGACGACAGAGGCCCAGGACTGTCAAAAAATTTCACTTTTTGCATAATTAAGGTATTATTCTGAAACGATAAATGTCAGATGAACATCCAACTTGGCCTGTATTTCACCAATCTAATGGTGAATTATTGGTTAAAGGTGATTCAGAAACCATTAAGAAAATGTTGTAATACCAAAAGTTACATATTCAGCTGCTGACTTGGATAAATTTACCGAATCATGGAATAAAATTTAGGAAGGGACCACCTAAGGACTATTTGAACCCAATTTGGTGTTATGCCTTTCATTGGTACTTAAGAAGAAGATTTTTAAAGATTTGTAATTATTCAACTAATCAGAAGCCATGGTGGCCATCTTGGAAATGTTGGATAGGGTCACAAGACACAATCCTTGAAGAAGATCACCCAAGGAGCTAAACAATATACAGATGGAGGAATTGGAAGAGAGTCGCAGTGATTGACTCAGTGAAAAGGGAGAGTTGGGGATTGGAAAATGTGGAAAGATGAGAACTTGATTCCAGCTAAGCAAACTTGACTTGTGTATTGTTGTCAAAAACTTGGTTTAATACGTTTCAAGTGATTTGCTTTATGGGAACAGAAACCTGAGGAATTAGTACATTTGGTGATTAAAGGGGCACAACTCAAGAACGGGAATATTGTTATATAGTCTAAAATCAAACTTGACTGTCTTTTACGTTCCATGTCCTTCAGTATTAAGATCAAATGATTTGCTTAAGGGGAATTAAAGTTATTGAGATGAAACCCATTTTTACCACCCTGGCTCCTACTCCCTTTGTATACATTAAAAGCAAGTGTGGACACAGTAATTTGCTTGACAGAGCAATATGCGCAATTTTGGAATTTTACCCCTTTTAGAAATAAAATAGTCAATGCAAATTGACTGCTGAATTATAGAACCAGTACATGATGAAATTTGTCAGTGGTGATCTCACTCCCATGCTATAAGGTAATGTTCAGACCAAAAGCCAAGAAAGTTTTAACAGAAACAGGTCCATATCGAGTTCGCTCTCATCATCTGTTTAAGACAATATTAAGCAATATAATTAGGAAATTACTATAGACCGTACTCTTCGAAAACTCTTTGTACAGTAATGAGATGCACGAGTGATTTGAGAAAAATATGAAGTGGTACTTGTATCTTTAGTTTATAGAAGTGGTACTTGTATCTTTAGTTTATAGAAGTGGTACTTGTATCTTTAGTTTATAATGTACATCTTTCAATGTGCCATATCCGATCAAACTAGACTGAAAACGAATAATAGAACGTGACCATTGTAAAGTTAAGAAGGTTAAATCAGTTGTCCCACTAAAGACCATTATCCTTTAAAACAAAAACAAAATCACAATTTAGTTCGGCCTTTCCTATATATACATTTGAATCTCGTTAAGTAACAACCATTTAACTATTAGAGGTATATATATATTTTTAATTCTCCCGCCAAATTAAAAAAAAATATCGACCAAGAAGATGCAGTTAAGAAATAAATTGACTTAAATGTTAAATAGTCGGTCCCTTGTCAAATGCTCGGATACGTATATTCTTTGTACACCTCGAACTCGCAGTCAATTATTTGGTTCGATTGCGGAAGTTGATAAGGTTTACTGTAGTAGTGGGATATTTCTAATTAAAATGATCAATCCCTTTGACACAGTGAAGTTCACCTGTCGTACAGAGACTCTGCTCGTCGTATAAATCATTATTGTAAGAGCTATTCCAATAGTATACAATTATTCCTTTACCAACTTCAAGTTAATGTAACTCTCGTTAGGAACCGACCATTTAACTCCTAAGAGGGAGAGGGAGTCCAACTCCTTTCCTTCCAGTCATATTATTATTTTAAAGGAAACAAAAAAATCAGGCTATTTTATTTGTGAACATCAAACTATGCGATTTGTTTTCGTTGAGACTATATGATCAAGCTATTTATTATTTTTTTTGTATCTTTTATGTTAATTTTTTTTCATAAAGAAAACAGTACCTAAAAGTTAAGTGGGTGTTCTCCTTAATATTTTCCAGTTGCTACGAAAAGACAGACACTATTAGTGCAGTATCTTAAATTATAAAGTTATGTGTACGAGATGAGGCTTAAAACTTGGATTAAAGCGAGATTCACCGAGCCTTTCCCCAGTTGTGTGCCGAATACACATAAACTTGATATTTTAAGACACTGCATTAATATTGTGTTTATCCTGCAGAAAAATCACAAATTTTACACTAGACATAAATTAAAGTAAAGGAAAAGCACTTTTTTTATTGCTGGTCTACATATGACAGTCACCATGGAGTCTTCAAAAATGAGCATAATCCATACCTTATTAAAATGGGTGTGAAACGGAATATGGCCTGCATATAAGCTATACTCTTTACATCTGGACATCTTTGTTATTTTTATGTTATTTTGGTGTATGTAATTTAATTTCCCAGATACGGGGTTACCAACAAGAAAAGATGATATGAATGTAGTAATCTTACAAATACAAATGTACCGCCATTATTGTCACGCCATCACATTAGGAGGTTACAAATACAGAAGAAGAAAAAAAGACACACAAAAAAGGAAAGAAAAAGAGACAGGTATTCCGTCAGTTAAATAAGAAAACTAAAAACAGTTTAAGTTTAATAATATTTTATTGCAAATACAACAGCAATTAGATTGAACGAAAAGTTATCACAACTTATTCTTTCTACAAATATCACATAAATAATTATGACAACAAATCTAGCACACACTCAAATATAGATAATATTTAACACAATATAGTGAAGTACGGAAAAATAAGTTGATGTAGACCAGATGACCGAACACTGATTTAATATAGTTTTGTTTGTCTTATAATTGCTCGAACTTTGTTATAGGTCATATACATTTCCTTTGTACTTATTTCATCAAATTTGCACAGTCACTAAATATTGACATCATTAGTAATATAAGATTTCACAATATCATAATTTCGATCGGAGTCAGATGATGAAGTGTCGCCACGTGCCAGATTGCCCAATATCATTTATATAAAATAAAAAAAGAAGGGGATAAGTACATATCTTTTTGGAACGCCAACTTTGACAGAATCAGGATTTGAACATTCATTATTTACAAAAAACATTTTGCTTTCTATCATTGACATATTCATTAAACCTTTGTAGAAGATCACCAACGATACCATAGAAATGTAGTTTTTTTATCGATGCTTTATGTCATACTTATCAAATGCTCCTGATATGTCACAAAATATAATAGTACATGTATTTTCAAATTTAGAGAAAATATTCCTTATACAATGTATAAAGAAACACTTCATATAATTAGCATTAAATCCTTTAAATATAAACCCTGTACCCAGGTATACCACCTACCCCTCTGTTATTTTAAATTCTCCAATTATCACCCACTTCTTCTGCCACTACTGTTATGACCAAAACCCCCTCGACCACTAGTACTACCTCAACCTCAACCGTTACTACCACACTATTCTCCTATTATCGCTGTTCTGACCAAATCCCCTGCCACCGTTACCACTTCTTCCTCCACCTCCAGCGCCACCATTACCACCTCTGCCTCCTCCTCCTCCATCACCTCCATTACCACCTCTGCCTCCTCCTCCTCCATTACCACCTCTGCCTCCTCCTCCTCCATTACCACCTCTGCCTCCTCCTCCTCCTCCTCCTCCATCACCTCCATTACCACCTCTGCCTCCGCCACCATGGCGGTGGTGGCTACCATGACGGTAATGGCTATCGTCTCTGCCTCCACCTCCACCACCCCTGCTTCCCCTCCTACCGTGACCACCTCTTCCTCCATGACCATCGATTAAATCTGTATTACTCCTGCCTCCACCACTACCTTTGCATCCGCTACCACCGTTTCCACCACTACCGCCATTTCCACCATTACCTCCACCTCCACCAACACCCATATTACCGCGACCACGACTTCTGCCTCCGCGACCACCTCTCCCTCTCCTACCACCTTGTCCGCCTCCGCAACCCCCATCCAGACCATCTTCTCCATTCTGTCCATCTTCACCGTTTAAAGCCACACGGCTACCAATATTCACATTTTCTTGCCTGTCACTGTTATCACCTCCTCTTTCGTCTGAGGTGTCATAGCTGTACTCGTCACCTTAAAGTATAGAAATTAAGAGAACAATAGATCAAACAGTTTGTGTACTGGCCACTGGCATGGCGAAACAAGTTGTAAGATAATTTTTACATCCGTGTTTGTCTTAGATTGTGTTATATTTTATGTCTTTTGAGACTTTCATAATCAGAGAGGTCATCGTGGTCCCCATAATCAGTACTTGTCATCACAGCGCTTGTGGCATGGAATTGCCCCCTTTTTTAACTTTATGTTCATATATTTATTTAAAAAAAATTCTTTATTATTTAATCTCTTTTCCCTTTATCTAACTTGTTCTTGTCCATATCCAAGGTCGTTTGGCTTCAAATAAACCCTGAATACCTTTAAATACCTTTTGATTTATTCAACACATTTTGCTTCCAGGCTGAAAATTAGCTTTTACTATTTTTTCCCCATAAAACCAAGTCCCCTTTACCCCGGCTTCTATTCCCCTGTTCTTATCCACAAAGTAGAGAGTTGTAACATTCTTGTGAACACTCTAAAATCAACATCCTCCAAATTTGGTACATACTTAGTCCTTATGTGAGTCTGGAACCCTATTGATTTTCAAGGTCATAGATCAAAGGTCAAGGTCACAGCGTCTAATTTTTACCCTGTAACATCCTTGTGAACACTCTAGAATCAACATCCTTCAATGGATTTTGACCAAACTTGGTACATGCTTATTCATTAAGAGAATATGGAACCCTATTGATTTTCAAGGTCAAAGGTCAAGGTCAAAGGGGATACGCCACGCTTTGCGTTGCCATTGTTTCTACTAGACAGAGAACAAACAACCTCCTCACCTAAAATTTAAATGGTGGTTCCCGTAATAATTGAAAATGTGATAGTGTACTTTAAACTTTCTTTTCATAACTTACACAATTGAATACACTCTTGTGATGATCTGATATTGTCACCGTTACCACCACAACCACACCATAGAAAATTTCTCCTGCAGCGCCACCTAGATGATGTACACCAATCTAAGTCTAAAAGTAAAATTCCAACATAATTATAAAAAAAATAGTATGTGTCCGACAATTTAACTTTATATTTTGGAGTAGGGGTGTTTGTTTTTCACTCGAGACATATTATTTTTTTCACACGAAACAAAAATAAATCACTTAATTTTACTCAAATTTTACCAACATTTCTTGTTGAAAGTGCATGCAGAGTCAGACTATTTATTTTTTGCATCTTTCATGTCACTTTATTCATCAATGGGAATTTGAGAAAAACGACCGACTTATATTTCCTTTCTCACAATTTGTTCGATTTAAACACAAATGTGTTTAATAATTCTCATGTATAATATACAATCTGTTGAAGCCCATTTTTAATTTCTAACTCTGAGATTTTTAAATTCTTGTTGTATTTTAGCAATTCTAACAATTATAGCTACAAATGAATACCAAGAATTTTTGTTGTTATTATGACGATCTGCGTACTACATTGATATGCATCTTTTAGTACATTGTATTGGAAACTTCGTTGATAAATCAATGATATACAAATATTGTTCGGACAGTGGATTATTTTAAAGAATCTAGTTTATTCTTTTGTGCTAGCGTATATGAACTTGAATCTTTTTACTATTTTAGGCTTAAAAATGTGCTTTAAATATTTTGGGACTTGCGGGCATCGAATCCCCGATAAATATATATTTAGTTTCGTATTTATTTATAAGTACAAGAAATTAATATTGTTGAAAGTGATGTTAAACACCATACCCCCTTTTACAGGTCTCTCATGTATGAAAATAATATTTTTATTAGGGCCGTAACTAGGGTTTTAAAACAAGGGAGGCAGGGGTATCAGTGGGACCACCGATTGAGGCCCTTATGTAAGGGGGTCCACTCCCCCGGCCGAAAATTGTGACTTAACGGCCGAAAATAACGATCTCTATTATAATCGGTTTCTATATTATTGAGAGTTTGAGACGCTTTATATACCAGTTACAATCGTAAACACCGACCAAATCGTTGACGTTGCAATGTTAGATTAAACATTACACAACTGATTGATAAATAAAATTTAAATGAATAATTTCAAACAAAGTAGTACTAAGTCGGTAAATTCAAGATCGAATCCCGTCTTTTGAGAACAGCTTCTGGAATTACCTGTCCGACAGTATCATTACGGTGGACGTGAATACTTAGTAATCGCCAACCCACGCAGGCGATCTTCAGTAATTGTTGTTCTACCCCAAGTCCCGAGGCGCCGAAAAGCCGAGAAAGACCTCTCACATGTAAATGAACCGACTGGTAATGTTAGAAGTAGCCTTAAATCACATAAACATTTGGGTACAAGTCAGCGTCAGCCTAAGAAATTGAGTCTGTAACTGTGTTGCTAAACTGTAAGTTTCAGCGGCTACATTTTGCCGCCCATCTGTCAACCTCTTGTGGAAAATCATTTGGGTATGGCATGTCAGTTTAGTTGAAGTTTGTATGAGACGTTCTTTAGTCTGATCAAATGACACTTGAAAGTAACTGGAACATGACCATTTTTAATGTTCATGGGAAGCCTATGAAATTATTATTTCATTAGCATTTTGCAGTAGTGCATGTATGATGGTCTATTATCAGGGGCGGATCCAGGATTTGTGGTTAGGGGGGGGGGCGTGAGTAGGGGAGGTGTCTGGGGACCGCTTAAGGTCCCCAGCGGGTCCAATGCAGAGCCCTGGTAGGGGGCCCAGGGGGCGAAGCCCCCTAGAAGCTCTGGGGGTTTGAGGGATTACAGACATTTATTTGAACGACAATTTTGAACCAACCACACCATTTTTATGAGATCAAAAAAACTTGACTTTGTGTCTTAATTTTGTCGGATAATTGTTAACAGTATATTTTTGTCAGATTATAAGATTCTAAAGTAAAACTTTTCTTTAACAACCGTGATGCGAATTGTTCAACTCATGACTGATATTTTAACACCCTTCAAAGAACTATTGGTTTAGTTTTAACGTATTCCTCATATCACTAATTGGTCTGCACTTTAGGTGCTTGTCCTTTCGGGTGGTTCTAGTTAATACTGCCCGTCCGGATGGAGCTTTTCTTTTCGTCGTTTGATTCATTGATTGAAAACGTATGATTCGACCGTTCTTGTTTATAAACAAACAAAAGCGGAAATTGTCAATACATGAACTTGTTGTTGATTTCTGATAAGCTAACGTGACTAAATTAGATGATCAGAATCGTTTCATGCAGCATTAATGTTAACATATTCGCCTTTGTTTGTCTATAAACAAGAACGAATCATACGTTTTCAATGAATGAACCAACGGTGAAACGAAAAGCGTCATCCGGACGAACAGTATACTGATCATTTACCAATGGGTAGAGCTTTTTAGAATGATATCTCAACTTTACTCCTAATATCATTACTATTCATTTTGACTTACAGGTCACGAGTTAACCATTCAATGATTCATGAAAAAGTTGTTTGTTGAACTACTTAATTAACGTTGTATAACATATGCTTTGGGAATTTTAGGGGGGGGGGGGGGGGGGGGGGGGGCGCACGGCCCGCACGCCCCCTCTAAATCCGCCTCTGATTATATATACAATGTATGTTAAACAACCTTATTAAGAACAAAACTGCTGGGACCTGCTAATCTGGGTCACGGGTCACTGTAATCGGGCGGCTGTATCGAGAAACAGATACGGTGTTGAAAAAACTGTTGATACTCATAAAATATTGATAAATGCTATAAAATTTTATGTTTTTCTTCAAGAAATATGATAGACAAAACCATGTGTGAAGTTTTATGACGAAACATCTCCGATTTCTATGTAAATTTACGAGTTGAAGTTGCGGATGTATCGAGAAACAGATACGGTGTTGAAAAAACTGTTGATACTCATACAATATTGATAAATGCAATACAATTTTATGTTTGTCTTCAAGAAATATGATAGACAAAACCATGTGTGAAGTTTTATGACGAAATATCTCCGATTTCTATGTAAATTCACGAGTTGAAGTGGGGAAACACCCACAGGTAATTTTAGCGATGTATTTTTTTTATCTTGGACAAGAATAATGAGCGTCCTGATTGGATGACCAATTTAAAACACACTGACACCGCATGGAAAAAAGATGCATGTAAAAGAAATCTATGTTATATTTTTATCTTGGATAAGAATAATGAGCGTCCTGATTGGATGACCAATTTAAAACACACTGACACCGCATGGTAAAAAGATGCATGTAAAAGAAATCTATGCTATATTTATTCATTTGCTTGCTTCTGGAATATTGTTGATCATTGATTTAAACAAGAAAAAAAAAAGGCGGGGGGGTGAATTTTATTAGTGAATTTTACGGTTAAATAAATGTTATGTTTCGACAGTTAAAAGAGAAAAATAAAAAATTGTTGGGACTAAAGCTTAAATCAGCGTTAAAAATTAAACAAATATCAGTGGTTTTGTAAATGAGATTTATTTTAAATAGAAAATCTGAATTTATTATTTATTAATTTATTATTAATGATACACTTTTATATCCCTTGGGAGGGGGAGGGGAGGGGGACTATGATGAAAATTTGAAATAAAAACACAGGACCGGACTTTAATCTGGGTCATGGGTCACTGTAATTGGGCGGCTGTATCGAGAAACAGATATGGTGTTGAAAAAACTGTTGATACTCATAAAATATTGATAAATGCTATAAAATTTTATGTTTGTCTTCAAGAAATATGATAGACAAAACCATGTCTGAAGTTTTATGACGAAATATCTCCGATTTCTATGTAAATTCACGAGTTGAAGTTGCGGCTGTATCGAGAAACAGATACGGTGTTGAAAAAACTGTTGATACTCATACAACATTGATAAATGCAATACAATTTTATGTTTGTCTTCAAGAAATATGATAGACAAAACCACGTGTGAAATTTTATGACGAAATATCTCCGATTTCTATGTAAATTTATGAGTTGAAGTGGGGAAACACCCACAGGTACATGTAATTTTAGCGATGTATTTTTTATCTTGGACAAGAATAATGAGCGTCCTGATTGGATGACCAATTTAAAACACACTGACACCGCATGGTAAAAAGATGCATGTAAAAGAAATCTATGTTATATTTATTCATTTGTTTGATTCTGGAATATTGTTGATCATTGATTTAAACAAGAAAAAAAAAGGGGGGGGGGTGAATTTTATTAGTGAATTTTACAGTTAAATAAATGTTATGCTTCGACAGTTTAAAGAGAAAAATAAAAAATTGTTGGGACTAAAGCTTAAATCAGCGTTAAAAATTGAACAAATATCAGTGGTTTTGTAAATGAGATTTATTTTAAATAGAAAATCTGAATTTATTATCTATTAATTTATTATTAATGATACAATTTTATATCCCTTGGGAGGGGGAGGGGAGGGGGGCTATGATGAAAATTTGAAATAAAAACACAGGACCGCACTTTAAGCAAAAATAATAATCCAGGATTAGTTTTTTATTAAAAAAATCCAGAACCCCTGTGTCCATGAATTTTTTTTTTAAAGTTAATAATATGAAATATTGACATCCACAGTGGTCTTTAGGACAGCACAATTCTGTGTCCACACTTGTTTATTAAGGAAATAAAAGATATTATATGATCCACTAAATCGGAGCACTTGCAAAATAGAGAAAACAAGGACGGATCAAGAGGGGTCTAAATTAACGGAACTAAACTGGAATTTGTACTTTCTTCCGAAAATCCGTCGAGGCAACTGTCTCGTCTGCCTCAATGGTAGTTACGGCCCTGTCTATGTAACAATATGACTAGTCTTTAAAGATTGAGTATTTTGTTGCTAATCTACTATATTTAGAATTTAATTCAATCTGATATGAGGGAATTATATGACATATACACGTACTTATCTGAGATCTCCCACGGGCACGGACATGTCCATCCACAGCAACAAATACCACAACCAATAAGACCAAAATCGTAGATGTCCTCATTACTAGCACAAACTTTATCTGCTACTGATTGTGTGTATAATATATAGTTACTCATATATACATAATATGTTTCCGTTCACTAGCACGAAACAGGAAATAACACTTAAAGCTGTCTTGAGTGTTATTCTGTTGATAGTTTTATTGTAAATACATATGTGTAGAAATACATTAAAGATCCAGTATTCAAGAAGGGAGGCTGATATCCCATTAACCGGTTTAATTCCGACACATTTTTGTTCCTGTCCCACGGCAGGACCTGAATTTTCAATGTCATAGGTTGCGGTCTTTTTGTATCTAGAAAGTTCAGTTAAGATGAGAGGTGATTGTTCGCTTTGTTGATATTGGTGAAATTGATGACTATCACTGTTTAAACATTCTTCTCATGTTTGTTTCTATAAATATGAAGGTCGAGTATCCATATATTGCATAGATAGTCGACCTTCCCCTTGGTAGAAAAAAGTGCCTGTTTCAATATACTACATACAATAATTTCCCAAATTTTAATAATTTTCCTTTTACACATAAATTCATGCAGATTAATCGCTTTCAATTTAAATACGACATGTGACGAACCGAGAAACGTTTGAAGATACAAAAAGAATAACGATAAGCTGTAAATCTAAGGATAGACAATACAAAGGTCAAACGAAAAAGGATACACTGATCCATAACACTAGAGATGGAAGCTCCTGGGTTTTGAGTATTTAGGAAGCTTTTCCGTCAACAATTTTGAAGCATTTTGTGAATGTGATGAAGTGTATTAAAACGCATGAATCTTCTCCAAAAAGTTTCAAATAGTTTCTAAGCAGTGAGTGTAAATTAAAGGGAGATGCCACTTGAAATTATCTATCTGGAGCTGTGACTACCCTAATTTCCTTATCACACCGGGTTTTCGTATACTCGGAACAGGTGCGGACACTTTGAACTCGGTGCAAGCTAGTTATTTTGAACGTTTTAATTGGCCAATTTTGAATTTTTGGACACTACAGACCGTGGAGTATGACGGCAACGGAACACGGAACAGCATGCTCCGCGGTCTGTAGTGTCCAAAAATTCAAAATTGACAAATGAAAACGTTCAAAATAACTAGCTTGCACCGAGTTTCCGAATACCCGGCGTGTTATATTAGCCAATTTTCTCATGTTTCTCTGTTGAAAATGGGGTAATTTGTATTGAAGTGTTTGTAGAATGGATTGATTTTGATAAAATTAAGGTCTAAGGGATTATGATATCACTTTGTTTTCTGATTAATCGTCGACTGCTTCAAAAGTAATTAGATAAACTAAAAGGGCAATGCAACGGGTAAAAATATGTAATGATTTATTACAATTAACAGGCGAATGAATGAATGCTGATATGCTTAATAGAGGGGCGGAAGATCGCCCCCCTCCCCCCCCTCTCTCTCTCTCTCTCTCTTTTTTTTTAAGGGGGGCGAACGTCCCTACGCCCCCCTCTGGATCCGCCACTGGGAGGTACCCCCTTAATAGTTGTGGGTTTGTTTTGCACAACTTTGGTTTGGGCCGGTTTAAGAGGCAATAAATGTAGACGCCCCACTTTTTCGGAAGGTCTAGATATGTCTTTGCCAATAATCCCATAACGAAAATGACAATTTTTAAAATATTTTAAACGCATTTTATGTTACCGGAAAATAACGATCGTGCCGTGGTATCGGTTTGCCACCGTTGATCGTGGTGTGTTATCGGTTTGTCGGCAATGATCGTGGTGTGGTATCGATTTGTCGCCGACGATCGTGGTGTGGTATCGGTTTGTCGCTTTCCGTCAGTAGACGTAGTGTTTTCCCGCAATAATTTAATTTCTATTCGACAAATTCTTCCGAAATTTTAACACAGTGATCCTAGTCACGAAATACAGGTTCGGATCGTGTTTTGGGATTCTGTCCTTATTTCTGTTTCCAACCAGGGTTTCGAAGGTGTAATAAATGAATTTACTATGTGTTGAATTATATCGAGCTTCCGCTGGGCGTAACACTTTATTTTGGTAACAGACATGAAAAATACAGTACAACTGTGTCCATTACAACGTCACGATGACATACAGTTATTAATATTGTTAAAAAATTAAACAGAAATGTACAATCATTTCCATTATTTGTTACTCATAGTCGTATTTGACGGATATACATGATCTCTTGTTATGATTCAGGACTGAAAAATCTAAAAATATTTGTTTACTGATTTGTTTAACATGCTATTTGTTTATCATGAGGCATTCTCATTATTAATAGCGGAGAGTCAGATAAATCAATTAAAGAAACATTTATTGACATTTTTCAGTTCATGTCAACGTTTGTTTACATTGAAAATGAAAGCAAAAAAGATATCTCCGGATATTCACGTCCATTCCGACATTTGATGATAATATAACTACAGATTTCAGCGGAAGTTGACAGAATCGAAGTAACAGTTTCATTGAAACTGAAATGTGAAATGAAATGCCCAGTGTTATAGCATGTCCAACATAGTATAAAAAAGAAAAATCATGGAGAAGTTCATTGAAACTCACCTGAAGCTATTAGACCTTGAAAGGGAAGCTGAGATAGAGGAAACGAGGTTCCCTTCAGTTATTTTATATATCGCCTTATCGGCATTGTAACTTCTGATTTCGAGTCGTTCCTGCCCCAAACCAGTTCGGCCCCAGTCGATCCGGCCTCAGTTTTTCATTATTATTATTATTGTGTTTATATGTCTTTTTTTTTTAAAATATATAGCATAATATATTTTAGGTTTTGTAATATCGGTGTTTGACGGGAGGTAACTCTTCGGAAAGAAATAAAAAGCTGACAACTATCTATGCAGTGCTGTTCCATAATTTACCGGCATTAATAAAAAACCAATAAATTTATGGAAAAGGTGCTTACCTTTACTCAATACTTTGGCATTTCTCCCTTCACCTTCAATACTTTGTGTAAGCGCTTTGGAATCGAGTGATAAAGTCCTTGAATGTAGTCCACACTGAGATTTTCCCAAATGTCTTTGATGGCCGCTGACAATTCATCGGCAGTGTTCAATACTTCAACTCTCTGCTGCAATCGTATTTTCAGTTTTAGCCACACGTTCTCGATTACGTTTAAGTCGGGTGACTGTGAAGGCCACTCGAGGCAATTTATATGGTTCTCTTCCTTATAGTGTTTAACGTTGTTTGACCGATGTATGGGAGCGTTGTCGTCCTGAAATAAACAGTCCTGCTCTGGAAAATGTCTCGCAATCACAGGCCATAAGTTGTCCTCGAGAATTTCAATGTATTTATGTCTATTTATCGTGCCATTGACTGTCGTAATTGTCCCCACACCGTACTGTGATATGCATCCCCAGGTCATGACCGAAAATCTTCTCTGGGCCGGTGGACAAACACAATCTCTGGACTTGGCCTCGTCCTTTTTCCGCCAAATATAAATCCGATTATTGTTTCCAACGACCACCTGACTTTCGTCTGAAAATATAACTCTGTCCCACTGAACTTCAATTCTCCAATGAAGCTTTTCTCGGGCCCATTTCACACGCTTTTTCCTGTTAACCTCTCTGATCCTGACTTTCTTCTTTACAACTCGCCTGTTGTATCCTTCTTGATACAAGGAACGCTGAACTGTTCTTTTAGACAGCTGAGTCTCTCTATTTTCATTAAATCTGGTTGTCACGTCCTTCAATGGGGTCTTACGGTTGCTCCGAACTAGCCTAACAAGCCTCCTTGTGTCTCTCTCATCCAGCAAACGATGACGTCCTGTATGAGGTTTGTTTTCCACTGATCCTCTGCGCTTAAAACGAACAACTACATCCGAAACCGTTCCTCTAGGAATATTCAAGGTACATGTATCTGCAATCTCCTGTAGTTTATGACCACTCTTACGCATTTCTACGATGTGATGTCATTTGACAACTGTTTACGTTTTCCAGCCATGATGAAAATATCAACTTTTAGCCCTAACATAGCAGACAACAGGTTTATATCTGGTCTTATTTTAAAAATAGAAGGTTTAAAAATACATTGTCATAAAATAGATGTTTATTTATTCCCCAGGATGAAATACAACAGTGTAATTTATTGTGACACCCGTTACGCTTGAATGCCGCCATCTTGGATTTTGCCGGTAAATTATGGAACAGCACTGTATTTCAATGAAATTACCGTTGTGAGTTCAATAGTGTGTTTGTTTGATGAATGATTTGATTTTATAATATGGGATATAAGAAAAATAAACAAAACAATGACTTTTCACATTTTTTTTTATTGATGACATATTTTATATGATAATAAGACTACAAACTTAACACTACAAAAAGCACTAACACTAGCACATGATCTTAGATAAGTTTAGTCCGAGTCAGAGGATGCTGCAGTACGAGATACTGATGGCGCAAAGAGGTTGCCAACTTTACACAGAAACTCGGACGTGCAGAGAGTCTTTTCCTCATAACGGTCCCAGAGTGTTGTAAGATGGCCTTGGGCTTTTCTGTATGTCAGAATACCAGTCTGTCTTTGATATCTGGTAAGTTGCTGCTCATCAACCAAGTGGAGGGTGAGGCCTACAGTGTTGGCTTCCTGTCGTAATGCCGGTACTAATCTGTAGCTGAGCACCACCGGCTTTACCAATAAAACGATGATGCCATTCTACAAAATATTAGAAATAAATAGTTAATACCGTGTATTTTTAGTTTTTAATGCAAATTCTAAGAAATAATATTTTACATCCAATGTCATCCATACAACAAATTGTTAGAAATATCATTGGACCGCATTATCATATGACATGTCCATTTATGCGAGAATGTAAAAAGGTATATGCATACAACACAAGGATACGTAACCAGCGTTGAATGTTTTAAGTTCACGAAGCTAATGAGGACTTTTTTTTCAAACTTTCTTTTTATCAGGAACAGGCTAAGAATCTAAGAATTTCTCAAAAATAATCCTCTGCTTGTACAATAAATGGCTTGGGTGTTGAGTTCTTTTTTCTGTGATTACAATATTAATTAATCCCAATCATATTACCAATATAATATAAATGAAGAACAATAGACTATAATTAAGCGTTAATGATCTTGAAGATTTTGTTTGGACAAGGCTTTCTTTTTAATTTCTTTTATGTTAAAAGAAAGTGGAAAACATCAAAGAAAAATATGAATGACTTTAACTTAATAACTTAACCTCATTTTTATCTCTCGACTGACAAATAATTTGTAACAAGCCCCTGTGCTTTTTTTCTGTCGATGCGGCCCCACATATAAAATAAGAGTGTATTCATGATATTTTATATTGGGGCTGAAACGACTATGTTATTTTGGGCCGGACTGACACGGGGCTGGAACGAGAGGATCAAAATAATTTGTAACAAGCCCCTGTGTTCTAAGTTCTCGTTGAAATTTGGGTCTCAAACTTATTTTACAAAGATCAAATAATACCAAGGAGTCTAAAGGCAAAAAAATAACTCCATGAGAGACAAATCTCAACGAAATTATGGCATCTACATCTACATCATATGGTGCTCCATCAATTGTGATGACTACCGGTATGCATCGGTGTGAACAGACCATATATTTACAATTAATCAATAAACAAAAAAGAGAAGAAAAAAAAAGTAACGTATTTACATATTTATAAAATGGAAAACTGTTTAGATGTAGTGGGTTTGGATCTGTGATTTAAATTGATCCAAAGAAGAAGCAGAGACAATATCAGGTGATAAAGCATTCCAAAGCACAACTGTATGAGGGAAGAAACTGAATTTGAAATAGTCAGTGGACGTGCTGAAGGGTTTGTATCGAAGACTATGGCTGTGTCGTGCGAGTGATGTCTGAGATGTATGTGTCTGATCTCGAACACGGGATATTGTGACAAGGAATTACCCCCCACCCACCCACACACACTTATTAAGTTTCTGTTTACATATTTATTTTCAATAAAATGTCTATTATTTTTTCTCTTTTTTCTTTCTTTATTGTTTTTATGTCCTTGTATCCATGCAAGCTTGCATATGCAGGCCCTATATGGGGCTATGCTCTTATTATTCACAACTTCAAGAAAGTTCAAAAGTTTAAAAACCGTTCAACTGCTTGTTTCATGTTGTAGTTTATCCCTTGAGCAAAACATTTGAAAATTTTCAGTCTTCTTTAAATATGACTTGGTTTGGAATATTTCAGAGTTTTGACAGAAAAATTACCTCCTAAAGAATTGCAAAGAAGAGGAGTTTGTTTACTGAAGCTCGTTATTGGTGGACGTAAGACAGGGTTGTATGGAAGAACAATTCTATCATTTGAAGCATCTGGTGGAATTAAAGAATTACCATCTCATAATATAACACCAGGTATAAATAAAAACACTCACTCACTGAACAGATTTTTATCTAGTTGTTTGGAGGATAAAGAGTATAGGTGTTTAATGTCACTTTTAACAATATTTCTGAATTCAGTTAAATCCTGTTGTGCAGTTTATTGGTGGAGAAAACCTCTAATCTGACACCGATCACTGACTAACTTTCTCATTATAAATTTGTATCGAGTTCACCTCTCCATAAGCCGGAATCAAGCTCACAACTGAAGTAGTGATAAACATTGATTACATAGGGAGCTGTAAATGTGACTAGCACACGAACATGGCCGTGACGGACCTGTTGTTTGGATGAATTTGTATTATTAATATTAAGCTTGCAAATCTAGAAAAGAAATACCCAGTACAATAACTTGTCTATATTTGCTAATACAAGCACCAGTTTTATCAGGTTTTAGATCTCATTAATCAATTGTTAGAAAAAAATAATCACGAGCAAGCTTCAGTAGAAACACTGTTCATGTTGGAAATTCATGTAGATATTCATGATTACAGTTTCTATATTCCCAAAGACTTTATTTTAATGAATAAGTGTCAGGGAAGTTAAGTACCAGACTGATAAGTATTGTTATATATAGAAGGTATTGTTATATATAGAATAATGGCAGTTATGAAGGTCGAGACAGACATTATCATTAGTATTGCAGCGAGTCCTCAATCTTTTGTTTTCAAACTTTTCTTGACCATAACTGGATGTTTTTTTGTCATTAAAAACTAAAACATTTGGTTCAGTGGAGTTCCAGAAAGGGGTTTTCTCTGTTAATCAAGACTTTTAGATGATTTTAGTGGTTGATTGTTGTTTAACGCCAAATGAGTAATTTTTCAGCTATATCATGGCGAGAACAAGTTGCATTCAATGAGATGATGATGACGTCTGCTTTGTACTAGACCAAAACATTTAGTTTGAAATTTTATAGTGTTAGCTCACTGAAACAACAGACTGTGGGTAGACATGTCACTCCACTTTGACACATTGTCTTGTGTTTGGTTTGACACAACCAGGGCTCTAACCCACGATCTACCACACACGAGGCAACCACACTCACCATTACACCACAGATGTGGTTAATTGTACATCTGATTTCATGACTGGTTTAACATTATGTAGAAAAACAATTTTATTATATGTCAAAAGGTGATATTGTTGGATTGTGTCAGACATCTGGAGATCCACTAACAGACAGTGTTGGTTCAGGGATTGTTACAAGGGTTGGCAAAACAGAGGTCAATGTTGCGTTTGACGATAATCAAGATCTTATTTCACTGAATGACGAATCCTTATATAGACTGACAAAACTAGCCAATGATGTCACATACAAACGAATAAAGGAGTAAGTATAAAATATTATGTACATTTTCAGGGATGTTTTTTTCAGTTATTTAACTAATTTCAGCTATTTTCCTCTGATAATTGTTTTCCGAAAGTTGCTGGACATGGTCAGAAGAGAAAAAAATTACCATTTTGAAAAGGGTTGTAGATGGTTTCAGCTATTTTTGATTGATTTCAGTTATTTAATTTAACCTACTTTGATTTGTTTGTGACTTTAATAATTTAATTGTGAAAAAATTGTGGGAGAAAATCTCAGAAACCATTTAATTTACGAGTGAATACTTTGTTGAGTTTGACAATCATGTGAAGGATGGAAAGGTCAGTTGCATTACAGAAATTGACTTTCCTGCATTCATAAACATAAATTACCATCTTTCTTAAAAGTGTAGTACCATATTTGTAGTGTTAGACATGTTAGAATTGGAATGATTCATGGAAGGCATAATTTAATAAGTTTTATCATGGGTTGGCAAGATTGTTAACCCACTTTTATTTTATATATTTTCCATCAAAGTTGGAAATGTGCAAATGGTCTATTTGTGTTTGACTGCCATCACATACCAGCTGTAAAGTGTAATTGAAACACCCAGGTGGAATAAACCTTAACACACTGTAAAGGAGAATTTTAACTCATAACTTGACTTCTGTAGAGTTTTGTTATGCTGTATTGAATTTTATGTTTTTAGTGCCTTGAATCGTCTTTTACAAGCTCAATCGCAGCCATGTAGCCATCTTGCAGCAGTGTTATTTGAAGAAACAGAATTATCCCCATCTTTTGATTGTCCAGGTAAGAATTAAGAATATGCTAGCTGTTCAAAAAAAAAATTGAGACTTCCTCTGTCTCTTGTTTAATTCAGTATATTTGTCATATTTGCCACTGGTCATGATAGTGTATTTTTGTGTACTTATGTCACAACTTTCTGTGTACCATATACATTAATGCTAGTTACATTTCTACACAGATATAAATAAACAAAATAATAAGACAAAATCATCAACTGAAATTATTGGACCTCATCAGTGATGTAATGGTTATACAGTAAAACTTACTTACAACAAAATTCTGGGGAGGGGTGAAATAAATTCGCAATAAACGTAATTCGTTGTATTGATATTACGAAGTTCGTTATAAAATATAACGAATTCGTTATAAGGGGATCATACGGGGAAACTATAGCGACCAGGACACATGTGATAAAGACGATAAATTACAAGCAATGCATTTAATATTTCAATTATTTACACAACGCATTCAAAAGAAAATTGATTTAGATTTTATTGAAGAAACTAGCGATATCGGTTTGTTTTTGTTTGCTTGTGAAGATTTGTTCTATTTTAGCTAAAGCGGAAAACAATTTCTCGTTGACGTTTTCGTAGGTTTCTAATACACGGCGAACTGTTTCTAGTCCCTGTAAGCCTACAATCTTTGTTGGAACATTCTCTTCAATCGGTTCATCATCTATTTCTGAATCGTCCGTGTCAGATTCCTTGTTTAAGAGATCCCCTACGATGTCATCGTCCGATTTAGATTCGGTTGAAACGACTTCACTGTCAACATTAACTAAATCATCCATGGTGAACCCAATCTGATCAAGCTTGTTACGAATATTGAAGAGGTTCGCTAAGGGGATATCATCATCATTTTCATCATCTGAATCACTGCATTTCGGCATTACCAGACGTAAGTGACATGCTAAATCCAGCTTTTTCAAAAATCATCGGCTGATGCAGATAGGGGTTACATTACGCTATGAAATATGAATCATTCTGATTGCCTTCAACACATGGATACAAGGTTCAACTTTTTTTGTCGTCACACTGAAATAGAATTGTACCGCTAATCAGTGTTTGCATTAAGTTTATTGGTCGGATAATTCAGATTTAGAAACGCCTACAAAATGATTGACAGATTTTGTGTATTTGATGTAAAGGTAATTTTATGATCCCGTAAACATTTCAGATTTAGAAATGCCTACAATACCAATGAAAATGATTGACAGTTTTTGTGTGTTTGATGTAACGGTAATTTGATGATCCCGTAAACAATTCTTTTTGAGTTTGAATAATTTATTTTGGGGTGCACATCGTAAATTTTGAAATTGCAATTAGAAATGAATCAACAACAAAATAAATTTGGCTTACCTCCAAAATGTATTGGATAAGTCATTGTCTGTATTTTGTTTTGAGATTGTAGATGATTCCTTGATCCATTGGTTGAAGTTTGCTTGTTGTGTTTGGTGGCAGAAACTGTAAATTGATGGATTTTAGATTGTCTATGCTTGGATGAGCCGAACAATTGTCAACAAAGAGCAAGACTTTCCTCTTTTGACACTTCCCTCAAGTGCGGTAGTTCATGGGTTTAAGGCCCGGTCGAGCCAAACTAAAGACAATAAGATTGGTATTTGCAGCTTCTCCTTAAGCTATACAGCATTATAAGGAGTAAGAGAAAAGACTGGTCGGCTTGCAATCAAGATAATGTGTCTGAGTGGAGTGATATTTCTACTCGCAGACTGTTGTTTCAGTGAGCTAGCACTATAAAAATCCAACTAATGTAAGCATGTACAAAGTGGACATCATCATCTCATCGAATGTAGCTTGTTCTCGCCATGATATTGATTAAACATTGCTGATTTGGCATTATACAACAATCACCCACTCACTGACTCAGTTAAAATTAGAACTTTGGTTACTTAATGAATAGTTTATATAATTTTGACCTGTTTATAAAGGCCACAATTTCAGGTGCTCTTGATTTGCCTTTTTATACAGGTTTGACTACACTATATGTGATTCCCTGTGCAAAAAGGAATTTTCTAACATTGTTGAATAAGAGAATAAAAATGATAATATGAAATACGTACCTCTGTTCGCTACAAAATACAAAGCTGTCATTATCTGACAGTAAAAATTTCTCAGCTGATGTGTAAAATATGTCTTAGTACCATGTTTTGTTTCTTTTTAGAAATCCATCATGTGAATTCAAATTTAGATGATTCCCAGAAAGAGGCTGTGAGATTTGCCCTGTCTCAGCCAGAGATAGCTGTTGTCCATGGACCTCCAGGAACCGGCAAAACTACTACTCTAATTGAAATCATCATCCAGGCTGTCAAACAAGGAAAAAAGGTAAAATTAAAAAGAAAGGAAAGGATTACGATTTTTAGCTCACCAGGGCCAAAGGCTCAAGTGAACTTTTCCCATCACTTTGCATCCATCTTCCGTCTTCCATTAACTTTTTACATTTTGATTTTCTTCGCATGATCCATTTGGCCAATTTGGACCAAACTAGGATATGAAACTTCTTGGATGGTCCTCTTCCAAAATTGTATCCGACAACCTTGTCTGACATTCAGATATGGTCACAATGCCTGACAATTTGGAAATCGTTGCAAGTCTTCTTCTTCAGATCCATTGATTGGAATAGAGCAAAATTTGGTCCAAATCGTCCTTGGGTAGTCCCCTTCCAAAAATGTGTCCATCGACCTTGTAAATGATCCAAGATTGTCGCCATTGCTGATTATGCAACGTTTGGTTTTCCAGCAATTTGTTAAGTTTATGATATCTGATTCAACTGATATTTTTCTATTTCAAATATTGTTCCAATGTTATTCCCCTTTATTATGCAGAAAATGATGTTTTTCTTCGTTTTAGTGCATTTTCTTATGTTTCTCATAGGATTACTAAAAGTATATGATTACATTTGAATGGATGAAATACAGGTCAAGCTTGAGGTATCTGAATGATATAAATCATTTACCACAATCACAAGAAAAGTCAGGTATGTATACATGGAATAGCAGTCCTCACGATGAACTCCGGTCCTCGTGTCCAAACCCAATAAAACTTTGTTCGGACCAGTAAATTTTTCGTTTTTTATTTAGAACTACACTATGTATATAAAAATAACTTCAAGAATTTGATTCGGACCAGTAAATTCAAATTTTCATTTCGAGGACTGGAATAGACATTAAGAATGTATTCAGCAAATCACTAATTGAGTTCTTAATGAGAAAATACTTTTGTATAAAGGTAAAATTTGGAGATTGTATAATAACTCGTCATAATTTTATGTTTATATTTTGTAGATTTTAGCATGTGCACCTTCTAACATTGCTGTTGACAACTTAGTAGAAAGATTGGCAGCGAATAAACAGAAGATTGTTAGACTTGGCCATCCTGCACGTGTATTGCATCATATTCAGAAATACTCCTTAGATGCCATTTTGTCTACCAGTGATGATACAAAATTAGTAGAGGATGTCAGGAGTGATATGGACAAAGCATTGGTAATAACTTAGAGATGATCTTTATGTGATAAAACAGTGAAACCTTTCTAAACATAACCTTTATAAATCGACAGATTCTTGTATAAACCGAATATTTGAATAAAACCTTAACGTAGGAAACCTTTGTTAATTTAACCTGTCTATTCTGAGCCTTGAAATAAATCGGAATCCTGTATAAACCTAACATTAAATAAAGTCTTAATGTAGGAAACCTTTGTTAATTTAACCTGTCTATTCTGAACCTTGAAATAAATCGGAATCCTGTATAAACCTAATATTTAATAAAGCCTTAATGTAGGAAACCTTTGTTAATTTAACCTGTCTATTCCGACCACAAAAGCTGATCCCAATGAAGTTCACTTTAGACAGGTTTCACTGTACTTGTTTGTTATCAGATGTTGCCTTTATTGTCATTATTGGTTTCTTTACTTTAACTTTCATTAACCATTTATTGAGGTACAGTGAGTGACTATTGTTTAATGCCAACTCAGTAATTTTTTCAGCTATATCATGGTGAGAACCAGTGAATTTTCAATGAGATAATGATGAGGTCCCTTTTGTACTAGACCCAAAATACTGAGTTGGATTTTTATAGTGCTAGCTCACTGAAAAAACAGTCCACGGATAGACATGTTGCCCCACTCTGACATATTATCCTGATTCCGAGTTAACCAATCTTTGCTCTTTCTCCTTAATGCTGCATGCTTAGCCGAGAAGCGACAAATACCAGTTTTATAGTCTGTGGTTTGACCCGATCTGGGCTCGAACCCACTATATACCACACTTGAGGTAAGCATGCTAATCCTTACACCACTGATGCAATATATTGAGGTGAAAACCAAGTTTATCTACATTTAATAAGGAGAAAACTGGTATCAACATTTTTATATGTAGATTTGTAAAAATTACATTACCATAAATGGCATTGAAATGTCCACATTGGCATATTATACACACCCTTTCTGTCACCAAAAATCATAAGTACAATGTTATTATATAAAGCGTAAAAGTTTGTCAGTGACTTGTGACAGGTTGGTGGTTTTCTCCTGGTACTCCGGTTTCCTCCACCAATAAAACTGACCGCCACTATATAACTGAGATATTGTTGAAAGTTGCGTTAAAGATCATAACCCATAAAGTGTAATATGTGCTTACTTTGAGCAAGACGTTTCTGTGGAAAATGTGTAAAAATGTGCTAAAGCTAAAATAATGTGAGCTTTGATTTTGATTACTGAAAGTGCTTTATTTTTTGGTTGATATAACATAATTATGATATGATTTAAAAAAAAATTAGTCCAAGTTGAAGAAAACAAGAGACAAAGGAGAAAGACAGAGAATGAGAGAAGAAATGAAATCCTTGAGAAAAGAATTGATACAGAGGGAGAAGACAGCCATTAAACAGATTCTAAAGAAAGCTGATGTTGTCTTGGCAACAATGACTAGTGCCTCTGCTGATGGTCCACTCAAATTGTTAGATTTAAAACATTTTGATCTTGGGGTGATTGACGAGTGCTCTCAAGTAAGCTGTTTTGCATGTAGTCATGACAACTATAGACAATTTCATTATACATTAGACCATTTGCATATTTCCAACTTGAATTCTAAAATTATATGTTTTTCAGGAGTTATTTCCCTTTAAGACAGGCAAAATGATCTCCTTTCATGCAAAGATCAATAAATATAGCATATTTTCCCCCCCATATTCTGTTAAAAATGGTAATGTTGTAACAACATGTGAATTTTCTATTTTCTGTAAAAATATCTACAACTTATGAGAAAATTACTCTCATATTCGTTGTCATTTCCATCGCTCTTACTAGACTGTGTACCATTTTGCCTGTCAAAAGGGAAATAACTCTTATGAAAAAAGATAGAGAAACGTATAATTTTAGAATCAAAGGTGCAAATGATCTGTTGTATTTGACATAAGTCATCATAGTAAATACATGTATTTAGATGTAAGAATGAAATACTGTCAAATCTGTTGTTTGAATTTCAGCCTAATTGTATCTGATCAATAGAATGTATATACTAGGTATTTTGGAATTATAATAAAAATATATTAAACATGTTCACTTTTGTCTGGTAAATGTATTACACTCACTTGTTCTACAGAATTTTAACATCATCTGAGGTGTAATGATTAACATGCTCACCTCGAGTGCCGTAGATTATGGGTTCTATCCCCGTTCGGGTCAAACCAAAGACTATGTCATTGGTATTTGTTGCTTCTCCGCTAAGCATGCAGCATTAAGTACAACGAGCAAAGACTGGTTATCTCAGAATCAGGATAATGTGTCTGATTGCAGTGCCATATCTACCAATATGGCTGTTGTTTCAATGAGCTAGTACTATGAAGATCCTGTTAATTGTTTTGGTCTAATACCAAGTAGACATCATTATCAACTCATCGAATGTACCAGTAACTTAGTCTCGCCATGATATAGCTGAAAAGTTGCTCATTTGGCGGTAAACAACAATCACTTACTCACTACCTCATTTTCAAAAAAATTTCCAGTAACTATTAAATATATATATTCCAAAAAAAGACATCCGTTTTTGAACCTTTTGTTGCAATTCATGAGATTTGAAACGTTTGATATGGTTAATACATAATTGACAATATTATTTATTTTAATAGGCGATAGAAGCTGCATGTTGGATACCGTTGTTAAGAGTACCAAGGTGTATACTGGCTGGTGATCATCTTCAATTGCCTCCAACTATTCTAAGTAAAGAGTATGTATTGTTCCTACCAGAGGTCCATGTAGGATAAAATTTTAACAAGTCCCAAGCGAAAATTCACAAGTCCCACTGGTGCATTCTTTGGTATTATAAGAAAAAAAGTTAAGTCCTAAGCTGAAGTATTGAGTCCAGGACTCACCTAGACAAGTATCTCTGCCTTCATAGCTTTGCTATGCCAAGGTAAAAAAATACCTTACCTATGAATGCAGAAATATAAAGGAGGTTATTTCCCTTTACCAAATTAGACAAGAGAGGTAATAAAAGTCTCCATTTTTTCTCTTAGGTTGAAGGGTAATACCACCAAATCATCTCCATATATCAGTCTTTTTTAAATACATTTTAAAATATTTTTTTACAGGTTTCACCTGACGTTTCAATTAAGCAACATTTATATCTCATGGAAAAAGTACTCAATCTGAATCGTACCTCCAAAAATCATCATACATTTAGTGGCATATAAGAAAAAAAATGTCTGCTTGAAGTTGTTAACCTTTAAAAATCCTACTTTCACTTTTCATTTAACACAATTTTGGGTTGTTACTTTCAAATGCAAGCATTTGCTTTTTATTAGCTCACCTGACCCAAAGGGTCATGTGAGGTATTGCCATCACTTGTCGTCCGTTCGTTGTCCGTCCGTTAACTTTTTCATATTTTAATCTACTCCTGGGCCAAATGGAACCAAACTTGGCAGAAAGCATCTATATAAGGTCCTCTATAAAGTTTCTCTATTTCGTCCCATTCCGCCAACAAATATGGCCGCCAAGGGCAATTCTTGTTTCTGATTGGCTAATGTTAAACAAATCTTCTCCTCTGAAACTGCTTGGGCAAATGGAGCCAAACTTGGCAGGAAGCATCTATGTAAGATCTTCTATAAAAAAAAATTCATTTGGTTCCATTCGGTCAACAAACATGGCCACTGTTACTAAAAATAGAACATATGGTAAAATTGCACGTTTTTGGTAATAACTCAAAAACCGTTAATAATATCAGAAATCTGATGGGGTACAAATGATCAGCACAGCAAGATCTAACTACCCTGAAATTTTGAAGAAAATCTGATTACCTATCTTGGAGTTATTGCCCTTTTTTCATCAAATTTTCAAATTTTAATACTTTTCGTTTTTTATTTCAAAAAACTATAAGAGATAGATGTTAAGTTTAAACTGCAAACATGTGCAGCATGTCAAGATTTACCTAGCCTGCAATTTTGAAGTAAATCTGATTACCCATCTTGAAGTTATTGCTCTTTTTTCATCAAATTTTCAAAATTTTAATACTTTTTGTCCTTTATTTAAAACACTATAAGAAAAAGATGTTAAGTTTAAACTGCAAACATGTTCAGCATGTCAAGATCTACCTACCCTGCAATTTTTAAGTAAATCTGAGTACCCATTTTGGAATTATTGCCCTTTTTTCATCACATTTAAAAATTTTTAATACTTTTCGTCTTATATTTCAAAAACCATAAGAGATAGATGTTAAGTTTAAATTGCAAAAATGTGGAGTATATCAAGATCTACCTACTCTGCAATTTTGAAGTTAATCTGAATACCCAATTTGGAGTTATTGCTCTTTTTTCATCACATTTTCAAAATTTTAATACTTTTTGTCCTTTATTTCAAACACTATAAGAGATAGATGTTAAGTTTAAACTGCAAACATGTTCAGCATGTCAAGATCTACCTACCCTGCAATTTTTAAGTAAATCTGGGTACCCATTTTGGAGTAATTGCCCTTTTTTCGTCAAATTTTCAAAATGTTAATGCCTTTTGTCCTTTATTTCAAAAACTATAAGAGATAGATGTTAAGTGTAAACTGATAACATGTTCAGATTGTCAAGATCTACATGCCCTGCAATTTTGAAGTAAATCTGATTACCCGTCTAGGAGTTATTGCCCTTTTTTCATCATTTTTTAGCTCACCTGACCCAAATGTGAGGTATTGCCATCACTTGGCGTCCGTCGTCCGTCCGTTAACTTTTTCATATTTTAATCTTCTCCTCTGAAACAACTTGGCCAAATGGAAGCAAACTTGGCAGTAAGCATCTATGTATGGTCCTCTATAAAGTTTCTCCATTTCGTTCAGTTCCACCAACAAATATGGCCGCCAAGGGCAATTCTTGTTTCTGATTGGCTACTGTTTAAAAAAATCTTCTCCTCTGAAACTGCTTGGCAAAATGGAGCCAAACTTGGCAGGAAGCATCTATGTAAGATCCTCTATAAAGCTTCTTCATTTGGTTCCATTCGGCCAACAAACATGGCCGCCAAGATTAATTCTTTTTTCTGATTGGCTAATGTTAAAAAAATCTTCTCCTCTGAAACAGCTTGGCCAAATGGAGCCAAACTTGGCAGGAAGCATCTATGTAAGGTCCAAACCTGGCATAGATGATCCCTGGGTGTGTCCGACAGCCCCACCCTTCATTCAAGATGGCTGCTGTTTTTGAAATTTGCTTCAGTATCATTCTATTGTCAGGTGAGCGATACAGGCTCAGTGGGCTGAGCCTTTAGTTGAAAACTACAAGGTTATCAATTCTGAAATCTATTGGTTTCTGCTGACATTCAGCTTTTAGTTGTATCTTTCATTGTATATTTTCTATTTAGCAATGTAGGGATTCATTTTATATTTAACTTACTATTTTATCATACACCCTTTTGATTTAGTGGTACATTGGAACCTGTTTGATCTGACACACCAAGGGACCAGGGAAATGTGTCATATTGTAGAGGAGGTCGGAATACTCTGGTTTTATTTTAGTTAACAGAAATACTTTAGGAACATAAATTTTTGTCGAATGTCATAGGATGTCGGAAAACTCAGGTGTCCGATTGCATAAGTTCCAGTGTATTACACCTTGACCAGTGTAATGGTTACCGAACTAGCCACTAGTGCAGTAGATCATGGGTTCAAATAAAGATTGGATGGCTCGTAATTAGGATAATGTGTCTGAGTGAAGCGACAAGTGTACCAGCAGACTGTTCTTGCGAGCTAGCACTTTAAAGATCGAACAAGTATGTTGGTCTAGTACAAAGGGAACATCATTATCATTTCATCGAACGTAACTTGTTCTCGCCATGAAAGAGGTGATATATTGCTCATTTAGTGTTAATTAACAATCACTCACTCTCTCATTTTTGTTGGAGACACAGTTTCCACCATCATACAATAGGAAAACAGACTTTACTACAATTGTTATCTTTGATGATTTCCTGTTAGTGATGATATCATACTTTCTACTTATTAAGGGCTGCTAAAACAGGTTTAGAGACTACTCTGATGGAACGAGTACTTGATCGCCTTGGTAACAAGGTGATGAGGATGCTGACAACACAATACAGAATGAATCAAGTCATTATGCAGTGGTCTTCAGATCAACTTTATGATGGAAAACTAGTTGCTCATTCTTCTGTGTCTGATCATTTGCTAAGGTAAATTTTTTATGGTTCATTAAATACAAGATGTAAATCGGCTCTAATTTTTTACAGGGATTGATGAGAAATTTAGTAAGATATCTTCCTTATAGTGAAGACACATTAAATCTTATATTACCACAAAAATTTGCGAACATATTATGGTTTTGATCTGTCTGTACGTCTGTAGACAGTTTGTCAGTGACTTGCGACAGGTCGATGGTTTTCTTCGGGTCCTCCGGTTTCCTCCACCAATAAAACTGACCGCTATGATATAGCTGAAATATTGTTGAAAGTGGCATTAAACACCATCAAACAAACAAACGTCTGTAGACACAATGGCTTCCGTTCAAGAGCATTTGTTCTAATTGTATGATCATTAGAAATTTTAACACAATGATCATTGGCACAGAATAAACTTTGGTTGTGGTTTCAGGGATTGTAGCCTTACCTGTTTTCAAACAAGAGGCCCCAAAGTTGCCAAAAAGGGTGTTTTTTGTACGTGAAGCATTTATTTTTTATCTGTTATTGATCATTTTTATAAAGAAAAATCCCTTTCAGGAAATGCATATTGTTAATTATGTAACTATTACTGTTTTTGACATATAAGATTTTGAAGTTTTGTCTGTTATTTTTGATACTACTGTCAGTGTCTACCAATAAATAAACCAGGGCCGTCATGGTCATGATCGAATGGTAATTGGATTTATAACTACCTATGCAATCAGTGCCCATCACCACTGAAGTTGTGATTTCGAATCCTGTTTAGGCGAGGTGTACTCGATACAACATTATGGGATAAAGTTTGTCAGTGACTTGCGGCAGGTTGGTGGTTTTCTCGAGGTACTTTGGTTTTCTCCACCAATAAAACTAACCACCACGATATAACTGAAATATTGTTAAAAGTGGCATTAAGCATCATAACCCTAACTCTAACCCAATTGATAAACCATGAGTGGCATTTAATGTTACTTGTGATATTTTTATACTATGTATTATTTTAGGGATATTCCTGGTATAACAGATAATGAAGATACTTCACAGCCATTACTGTTGGTAGATACTGCTGGGTGTGAGCTGTACGAGTTAGATCTACCAGAGGAAATATCTAAAGGAAATGAAGGTCATTATTGAACAAACAAAAAACAATTCTGATACAGAGTCAATATTTAAATAAGAAAAGATTTCTAAGTTTTCAGATGTATTTCTTGTTACGAAAGTAATCAGTGGTTGGAATAAAGTCTTGATAAAATCCAATCTGATTTTGTTCAGATCTCTCACTTGTTCCCCTTTACTAATATGTTGTGGCATGGGAGATCTGAAGAAACCCCATTGTGGGTCATGGGAATGACCCTATGTACCATCCAATGAAAATGGTGATTGCAAGAATATGAAAGTGTTACTAAACTGCTTTGCATGCTACTAACAATCCGATTGGCTGAAAATGGCATAACTGTACCCATTATATATTCATGATATCATGCCATTACATATTCATGATATCATACCATTATATATTCATGATATCATACCATTATATATTCATGATATAAGGTCACTTGAACCGTAATTTTTTTTCTTCATATCTTGCACACACCACAACATTTCAGTAAAGGGGAGCAAGTGAGAGATCTGATTATAATCAGATTGGATAAAATGCCAATTTTACAGTCTTGACCAAACAGGAGATTCTCTGTGTAAATGGAGCTTTCCAAGGTGCTCGCCAATCATTACAGCTCAGAGGCTGTCCATTATAAATAGAATGAATGAGATTATGAGATTATGAAGGAATGTTTAAAGACAATATGTAACAATCTAATTATCTTCAGAGAGCAAGTCTACTACAAGTAGATATAGAGACATGTAATTCAAAAATGATTTGAATGAAAAATTTTGTACAAATTTTCAAAAATCACTATATTTCGTATAATGTTGATTTTTATTGTATTTTCAGGAGAAGCTGATATTTTAGCCAGTCACGTAGAAAAACTAGTATCCATGGGATTAAAACAACAAGACATAGCAGTTATTGCTCCCTATAATCTACAGGTATAAAAGGAACTAGTTCTATTGTAAATATAATGAAACAGTAATCAGGTTTAAATAGTAAAGCATAGTAATATACACTAAATAGTATCTTCAAACACTATTATTTATTGCAAGCGTAATATATATGTGTACAATCTAATTAAAATTAAGAACAATTGTGGTGCAATGGTTAGTGGGCTTCAGGTGTGGTAGATCATGGGTTCAAGTCTCAATCGGGTCAAACCAAAGACTAAAAAATTGGTATTTGTTGCTTCTCCGCTTAGCACGTAGGTTTAAGTTGGAAGAGCGAAGACTGGTTGGCTTGAATTTCAGTGAGATAGCACTAAAAAAAACTAACTCAGCGTGTTGGTCTAGTACAAAGCGAATATCATTATCATCTCATTGAATGTTACTTGTTCTCGCCATGATATAGCTGAAAAATTGCTCATATTGTGTTAAGCAAAAATAACTCACTCCATTTGCCAAGATCATACATCTGTATATTTACAATACATCGGAATTTAATCAAATAATTTGTTAATTATCAATAAATAAAAAGTTCTATTTATATCACAGGTTGAACTGTTAAGGCTCAGACTGACAACTAATTACCCAAAAGTAGAGATTAAATCTGTTGATGGATTCCAGGGGAGAGAGAAAGAGGCTGTTCTTATATCACTTGTTAGAAGTAACCCAAAAGGTAATTATCTATTGTCATATTTTATGGTAGAAATAGGTTCTTGCATTCAGCCAAATATGAAGTTTGGTATATCTTCCAGTCATGTGAGAAAGTCTAAGCTTTTTACACTTGTTCTGCTGCTCATCACTCGGGGGGAAAAGACGAAATTTCTCACACTCATGGATGCTATTTCTGATCTTCAATGTCTTTTGTCTTCTGACTTGTGTAAGAACCTGTATGTCTGTTCTTATATCACTTGTAGCAAATTATCTGAAAGTCAGCTGTCCTAATGTTGGTTTATTCAGCAGATGGATTACATGACAATCAGAAAGAGACTTCTCAGATAATTTGGTCAGAGGAATAGAGTTAGGGTTATGGTTATGGTGTTTATTGCCACTTTCAACAATATTTCAGTTATATCGTGGTGGTCAGTTTCATTGGTGGAGGAAACTGGAGTACCAGGAGAAAACCACCGACCTGTCTCAAGTCACTGACAAACTTTATCACATTATGTTGTATTGAGTGCACCTCGTCTGAGTGGGATTGGAACTCACAACGTTAATGGTGGTAGGCACTGATTGCATAGGTAGTTGTAAATCCAACTACCATATAATCACAACCACGACACCCTGGTCAGAAGTATAATCCTAACCTTATAGCAAAAACTAACAACACACCTTGATCAAATTATTTGTGTTTCCTTTAGGTGAAGTTGGATTTCTTGCTGAAAGACGAAGAATCAATGTGGCTATTACCAGAGCAAGGAGACACCTGATGGTAGTATGTGATAGTGAAACGGTCGGACACGATAAATTTCTTAAATCTTTGATGGAATATATGACATCTCATGGAGAGGTGCAGACTGCACATCAGTATGTGGAAGGTATGATTTAAATTCGTTTGGTTGTTTTTTGATGGTGTTTGATGCCACTTTCAACAATATTTCAGTTATATCGTGGCGGTCAGTTTTATTGGTGAAGGAAACTGGAGGACCTGGAGAAAACCACCGACCTGTCGCAATTCACTGATAAACTTTATCACATAATGATTTAAATTCGTCTTTGAATTAGAACCCTAAGGATAATTAAAAATTATCAAACAATTGCACCCGAATTCATGCATGCAGAGAGATATTAATTTTTAAGAGAGGTATGAAAAATAAGAAGCTTGCTCCTGGAAAACAAGATATGTGCTTCTGTCATTGTCTTGTTTTTGCTCTATTTTCCTCCATATTAACTGAAAAATGGAAAAAATCAGCTGTTATAAAAAAAACAACAATTACAGGGGTTGGGTTATGGTGGTTAATGCCACTTTCAACAATATTTCAGTTATAACATGGCTGTCAGTTTTATTTGTGGAGGAAACCGGAGTGTCCGAAGAAAACCACTGAACTGCTGCAAATCATTGACAAACTTTATCACATAATGTAGTATCGAGTACACCTCTCCATGAGTGGGATTCGAAATCACAACGTTAGTGGTGATAGGCACTGATTACATAGGTAGATATAAATCCAACTACCATACGATCACAACACTAACGGCCCCCCAACAATTACAAGTTTTTGCTTGGTGTCTTGTGTTTTATAGGATATTGTCTCATAGACATCTACCTCTTCATGTTGTACATGTATCTAGACAAAATGTGTTTTAAACACTTTATTTTGAAATAACATAACATATATACTGGCAATATGATCACTGCTCAAGTCTGTGATATGAGCTAAAAATTTTCATTTTAATACGGTACTGTGTTTTTTTTATGTACTTCTTTACACTGTTTCCATGGAAACTGTGGATTTTGAAATGTCTCAATAGTAATTTCTTATTGAATGAACAAAAAGTGTACTTTCCAAAGATTGCAAAGAGGTATAAACCGGTATGCATTTATTTTAACCCTTTATTACTGAACCTCAACAAATTAAACTGCAAAAGGGGTTTGAAAGCGAAGATATGAATAACTTTGAAAAAAAACCAATGATTTATTCTTATCAAGTAGAAATGTCTCGCATAATTGTGAATTTTTCGTTAAAAGATTTTATGCTTATGTTCAGAATTTGTTTTTTGCTCACACATCATGTACCTTGTAACAGGTTTTACTCTCCTTCTAAAATCTCGATGTGATTTTTTTTTTGTTAGATGGGATAACTAATGCAAAGCTCATAAGGCCTGACCATCTGGGTGATCTGTTATCTGTGCAAACAAATCAACAGAAAGGTCAAGGGGCAAAGCCAAAACGTAAACAAAAACCAGATCTTAATGAGAATAGATCAACTAGAGATAACTTTAAAGGGCATGGAGAAAATGAAGTGTCAAAGAGAAACATTGAAAGGTAAAGTGTTGATATTGAAGTAATGTTATTGTCCCCTCACCAACAAACAATTTGACTTTATTACGTATATAGCATTCTGTAAAACTATGTGTTGCATATACATGTACATCAATAAACAGACCATTTAAATCCAATTGAATGGTATACCAAATGGGTTTAGATGGGCTTCTTGTTAGTTTAGTGATCAGTGATATCCTTTTGTTTGTATTGACATAATTATCTTTTTACTTCCTCGTCTGGCTTGAATTTGGAGGTGGACAGAAGTTGTCATACTGGAATTTATAATTTCCTAATTACTTCAATCTCATTAACAGAATTAAATTATTAGTGATTTTAGTTTATGTTATATAAATCAACAGAAAGATTAAAATGGCATATAATGGATATATATTGAATCATCATGCTGGAAAAGCCTATAAAGAAGCCAAGATCATAACCAAATTGGTATAATTAGGAAAATCCTGAATTTATTCAAAGGAGTAAAACATAATGGTCAAAGGTTTAACCTCTTTTACTTTGTACAAAAACTAATCTTAAAGTTGATAGATCGTGGGTTTGAGCTCCAGTTGGGTCAAACCAAAGATTATAAAATTGGTAATTGCCACTTCTTCACTAAACGCACAGCATTAAGGAGCTAGAGCAATACTTGTTGGAATCAGGATAATGTGTCCGAGTGGAGCGACACAACATATCTACCAGCGGACTGTTGGTTCAATGAGCTAGCACTATAAAGATCCTATTAAGTGTGTTGGTCTAGTACGAAGCGGACATCATCATTTGCAATGATATGACTTGAAAATTGCTTATTTAGCATTAAACAACAATCACTCACTCTCTCACTCACTCATGACATACATATACAGTTTGTAAAAAGAAAAAGTAATTTTTGATTAACAACTTTTTTTTAAATGCTTGTACATCACAAATTTTAATAAGTCTGGGTTTACAGAGATGATGACCTGTTACAACAAAAGACCAACGAGTTCCAGCAACATTTGAACAGCTTTGTATCAGAGGCATCCAAGACAATCATCGAGTTTCCAGCTTCCCTCAACTCTTATGACAGACTAATTGTTCATGAGGTACATGTATTAACAAGAAATTTTAAAAAGAAACTGATGGTCGTCGTGGCCATGATCATATGGTAGTTGGATTTACCTGTGCAATCTGTGCCTATCACCACTGATGTCGTGAGTTCGAATCCCGCTGAGGGCGAGATGTACAACATTATGTGATAAAGTTTGTCTGACTTGCAGCAGTTCTGTTGTTTTCTCCGGGTACTCCGGTTTTCTCCACCAATAAAACTGACTGTCACAATATAACTGAAATATTGTTGAAAGTGGCATTAAACACCATAAACCAAACCATAAACATATAAGAAAGTTTTAACAGTGATGGTCAACACTTCCATCAATGTAAACAAAATGAATAATCACCTCTCATCTTAACTCGCTGAACACAAAAAAAGAGGGTTGGGACAGGCACAAAAATGTGGCAGGGTTAAATGGTTAATGGGATCCTGATCCTCCCCTCTTGATAACTGGATATGCGGCAATAAAAAACCTGCACAGATTCTTTTCCACTCAAAAAGACCACACACGATCACAAAAATGAAACACAAGATGTCCACCCTCCTGCGATGAAATACACTGCAAGGATGACATAACAATCAATATTCATCATTCTTAGCACTGTCAAATATGGTTGAATTATTTGTTTATCTATTGTCGTTTTCTGTGTTATGGGCATCTGTGCCGTAAGTTAACATCTAATTCTCTTGTTTAACTATTGTTCCAAATGGACACAAACTTGGCTGGAATGTTACTTTGATGGACATCATTAGCAGTCCTCAAAATAAAAATTTGAATTTACTGGTCCGAATGAAATTCTTGAATTTATTTTTATTTAGTTCTTTAAAAAAATACTGAAAAATTTACTGGACCGGTGCTCATCATGAGGACTGCATTAGAATTTTACTGTCGATTTGAAATTTAACATGGCTGCTAGGCATTCTCTATCCAGAGTTGTCGTTCCCGCTAAGCTCCACCACACCTCTGTCAACGCTTGAAAAATAGTCCCAAAATCACATGACCATCATTACCGTTTTCAATCACATGATCAAAACATTGTTGTACTTGTTGATGGCATGTTTCACTCTATCCTCCATTTTGTCTGTCATGTGATCGTTTTTAATTTTTACCCCTGCAAAATAGTTCTCCAAGAAGTGGGGGGGAAATAATTTTTAAGAGAGAATTGATTTGAAATGAGTGATTTATTTTCGTCTTTAATGATATTTACAATAATTAAAACAATTTTAAGTACATTTTTTTACTGTTTCTAAATTTTACAAAAATCTTGTAAAATGAGCGTTGACAGAGGTGTTGGAGCTTAGTGGGAATGACAACTGGATAGAGAATGGGCTGCTAGGGTCATGATCAATGAATGGTGTTTTACATACAATGTTGTTCCAGTTATTTTATAGTGGATGAGAAATCCAACATACCAGCAAACAGGAGAAAGTCGAACATGTGACCAAACTTGTGAGGAAAATCGTAAAATATCCTTCTTTAAAACTAATGAACTACTTTTATTCTTTGGTTGGTTTGGTTTATTGTGTTTAATGCCACTTTTAACCATGTTTCAGTTATATCGTGGCAGTCAGTTTTATTGGTGGAGGAAACCGGAGGACCGGAGAAAACCACTGACCTGTCGCAAGTCACTGACAAACTTTATTACATAATGTTGTACACCTCGACCTGATCGAGATTCAATCTCACAACATCAGTGGTGGTAGGTACTGCTTGCATAGGTAGTTGTAAATCTAACTACCATACAATCACAGCCACGATGGCCCCTTTATTCTTTGGAGTTGTACTTTTACTGGAATAGAAAACCTGTATACACATGTATTCTTCTGAGCAAAATAAAAAAAAAATTATGGTGCACAATTTTTTTTAATGTTCGAATGTTTCATCAATCAAAATATATTTACAAGTTTAAAAATCTTGATATTGTATTTTTCAGTTATCAGAGAAAATGGGACTAGTGCATGTAAGCAGAGGAATTGATAAAGAAAGACATTTAGTTGTATCTAAACCTGGGGTTAAAACAGAAGAGGAAATACCTAATAAAGATAGTAACCAAGTACCAAGCAAGTCACCCACCGAGCAGGATGAAGTCCTAGAGAACATTTCTTTAGAGGAACGTGTACCTCCAACGTCAAACAGCGATAAATTAGTATGTAAACATTGTAGCAAAGATGTCATCAGAGCTAATTTTAGCCTTCATGAAATACATTGTGCTAGAATGCAAAAGGATGCATCACAAAATGCAAAAAGTGCCAAAAATAGAAAGGATAGTGCTAAAAATAGACCTGAAGACATAAAGAAACCACAATCTGGTAAGAAAAATGCAAAGACAAATGCAGAGAAAGAAGTGATCGCAAAATTACAAAATGTAGATCCTGATGACTTTGATGCACTTATTGCATCAACAAAAGAACTCGACAGTAAATGTAATTTTACAAAATGTAAAGTAAAGACAATGGTTTTGGGACATACGTGTGAATTTTGTCAAAGACGTTTTTGCCTAAATCATTCCATGCCAGAGGTTCATGGATGCGGTGATGAGGTGAGAGCACAAGCAAGAGCTACCATTATAAAGGAAGGGGTTTTATATAGAGGTAGTGGGGTACCTAGTAAATTACCTGATCCTAAAAAGAAAGCACTGTTACAAAAGAAAATGGACAAGAAGCTTACAGAAATGGAGGTAGATAGACAACGAAAGAAAAAGAAAAAATAATTATAGTTATAGGAAATAAAATAATTTGTTGAGTGCTTTAAAGTACTGAATTTTATATGGAAAGCAACATCAATGAATGCACTGGCATCCCATTCATTAACCAGTTTAACCCTGTCATATTTTTGTGCCTGTCCCAAGACAGGACCTGGATTTCAAACGTCATATGCTGTGTTCTTTTTTTTTTCTGTTTAGTGTGTTAGGATGAGAGGTGATTGTTTGTTTTGTTGATTTTGGTGGAATTGTTGACCATCACTGTTTAAACTTTCTTTTCATAACTGGTCCTTTACTAAGCATCAAGCTGGATAATCTTTCATTCTCATTTCATCCATACACTTTCATACTAAAAGCTTGGAATCAAATATTCAAGGTAAATGTAAAACTTGATCATATCTTATTAAATGATACAATATGGGTCTCGCAGACTTATTCAACAGTAGCTATATTGATTGATGGTTTGTTGTATGGTGTTTCATGCCACTTTCAACAATATTTCAGCTATATCGTGGTGGTCAGTTTTAGTGGTGGAGAAAACCGCCAACCTGTCGCAAGTGACTGATAAACTTTTGTTACATTATGTTGTATCGTGTACACCTCGACATGATCTGGATTCGAACTCACAACTTTAGTATGAAGAACTGAGACACACCAATCTTTACAAATAAGTGACAAACTTAAGCAAGCGATTGTTGTGTAATGCCAAATGAGCAATTTTTCATCTACATTGTGTACTGTATATCATGGCAAGAACAAGTTGCATTCGATGAGATGATAATGATAATATATAGATCAAAATGTTTAATTGGGTTCTTATAGTGCTAGCTCACTAAAACAAGTATCAGTGGAAAGAGCCTACCAATCTTTCCTCTTTCTCCTTAAAACTGTGTGCTTGGCGGAGAAGCAATAAATACAAATTTTATAGTCTTTGGTTTGACCCGACTGGGTCTCGAACCACAATCTACAGCACCTGAGACAAGAACTGCAACCACTGCACCAATGATGTAGTTTGACAAACTTGATAAGAATATTTATACTTATGGGTTACAGGTATTAAAAGTCACTTTCAGTTATATCGTTGTGATCTGTTTTATTGGTGGAGGAATTAAGAGTACCTTGAGAAAACCACTGACATGCTGCAAGCAACTGTAACTTTTAAAGTATCACATAAAAATGCATTGAGTTCACAACGCTAACAGCAGGAAGTGAACTCGCAACTATAGAAGTGGTAGATACTGATTCCATAGATGAAGCGCATCGGTGGTGTAATGGTTAGCGTGCTTGCCTCGAGTGCGATAGATTGTATGTTTGAGCCCCATTCTGGTCAAACCAAAGACTATATATTGGTATTTGTTTCTTCTCCGTTAAGCACGTAGCATTAAGGAGAAATAGCAAAGATTGGTTGGCTCTGAATCAGGATAATGTGTCGGAGTGGGGCAACATGTCTATCCGCAGACTATTGTTTCAATGAGCTAGCAGTATAAAAATCCAACTAAGCGTGGTGGTCTAGTACAAATTGGACCTCATCATCATCTCATTGAAAATTAACTTGTTCTCGCCATGATATAGCTGAAAAATTGCTGAGCTGGTGTTAAACAATAATCACTCGCTCCCATAGTTAGATGTAAATCTAATTCTAATATGACGTGCTGCTTTCTCTTTGTACACAACCCTATTCTCTAAATAATAGCACAATTATTTTTAGGACATGCACGAAGTTCTTTCTGTTTTTTCCAGTGTTTTTCACTATCTGATCGCATAAACCAGCAATTAAAGTATCAAAAATAGAAACTATATTTAAAAAGTCATATTTACTTAAATGGGACAGTCCTCCACCAATGGCTTTTTCGGCTCTTCCGTTAACTTCCCAACACCCCCTTGAAAAAGCACATGCTGTTGCATCATTGTCGGCTCCGTTTACAAACAACATACAGGACCGTGGTTCATACAAACATACACATTTTTTAATTGTTCCTTGACATAAAAAATGTTCATGAACAAATTCTTAAGACAACCATTTATTGACCATAATTTGTCGTCTTTCGGTGACATAGTTTCAAGGAACTCTGGCGACATTATTTACACAAGCTGGTTCCTGATTTATTTTACGATTTGAGCATTTTACTTGTTTAAGTAGCTAAATGCAAAATGCCATAAAATTGGAAAATATCAGTAACTTAACTGCATCACAGTATAGTTATCAATGTAGGAAAACTACTGTAAACTACTGAAGGTTAGTGCATTTTGTTATTACATGCATTTCCATTATTAATTACTGACTTCCATTCAAAATATAAGTAGGGCCCGAGTGGTTCAATGAGTTAGGTAGTTGGATTACCTAACAACTCATAAAAGCCTATTACCAATTACGGCGTGGGTTTGCAACCGGCTTTGTAAATTACAAAAAAGGGTACACTCGACTCGCAGTCGCAAGTGATAAAGTTTACCAGTTGCTTGCCCATGGTCGGTAGTTCTCTCCGGCTTCTTCCACCACTAAAACTGGTTGCCATGATATACCTGAAATATTGCTGAAAGTGGCGTTAAACACCAAAAATCAAATCAAATCAAATCATCAAAATATAAGTTAGATTTTTCCTACTAAAATCGAAAAAAATTCATGGAAGCCATAGTTTGTATAAAGTTTTAACATATGTAACATTATTTTCCTTTAATTTAGTCATTACTGTTTCTGTAATTCATCGTAAAATGCGAAATTTTCATTCAGGGAGGGAATCGGAACAGCCAAATCCTTGGGTATCCATAAGGCCGCATTGATTTACAAAATTACTGAAAATGCCTTATTAGAATGGGAAATAATTCTCCCATGTCATGTTTTATGCTCATTTTAACATGGTTAGGCATTATATTTGTTTACATTTTACACCTGGCTTTGGCTCGGTGTAAAATATCGACAAATATAATGCCTCCCCATGTTAAAATGAGCATAAAGCATGACATAGGAGAATTATTAAATAGTGTATGATTGTGGTCATGATAGCCTCTAACTACCATAGATAAGAAAAGATGATGTTTAAAAATTTTAAATGAATATAATACACATTCATCACATGTAATGCAATAAAGTTATAAATTAATCGTAATATAAATCATTTATTACATAGACACCCATGAAATACTGAGATTTCCAGGTGAATAAAATAACATTATTTCACTAAAACTTTATATCACTGTGTGACATCACAATACCAGCACCAACACAATCGAAAATATCGTGGAGCGTCCGACAATGAAAAAAACAAGTTCCTGTTTGACATGTCTTATTGACACTAACAAATCTGTAAAATCTATGTATTAAATATTAGGGGTTATGGTGTTTAACCCCACTTTCAACAATATTTCAGTTTTATTGGTGTAGGAAACCGGAGTACCCAGGGAAAACCATCGACATGCCGCAAGTCACTTGACAAACTTCATCACATAATGTTTTATCGAGTACACCTTGCCATGAGCGGGTATTCAAACTCGCAACGTTAGTGGTGATAGGCACTGATTACATAGGTAGTTGTAAATCGAACTACCATACGATCACGACCATGACGGCCCCTGTATTAAATATTAAATAAAATGAAAGGTTAAATTACATAATTATGCACTATACATAAACAATATACGTACATTGTCGGAAAATATATAATTTCTTTGTACGAGCTTTAGAAACAGACAGAAAAGCGAGCCTTTGGCAAGCTTAACTAGCCTGTTTTGCAGTGAGTGCAAATTAATTTTATATTTAATGACAATGTACGTATATTGTGTTTATCCTGCAATATGAAAAAGTCCAAAACAACTGCCAAATTGTCTGAAAATAGCAGAAACAAGTGTCGTTCTAATCGTTTTCAATGGCATGATCTGTGACGACAGCCTTTATACTGTAACCCTCTCTTTCTGTCGAACTACATGAATCAGGTACCAGAAATGTTTTTTTTAGGTCCATGACTATATAACTTCTGGAGTTAATTTGACCCCCTTTATTAGTACTCAAAATCACACAATTGCAGGATAAAAGAAGATTTCCTATTTAAATATGTTGCAGCAATAGCCATATGATTATGTTTGCAAAATTCAAAGCTTCGATGCCGAGTCTACGATATCTAGAATTCGTAATCTACAGATCTTTTTAACCTCTTCAACACCTGTTATAGCTTCTGTTTCTTTTGAATTGTTTAGTCGTCTTTCTAATCCAGACAAGATGGCTTCTTTTTTGTTTTCACGAGCACATATCACAAATGGAAAGCCAAATTTTTGTTTGTACTGTTGATTAAGATGGTTCATTTTTTGTCTCTCTTGCTCTGTAAGATTCTGAAGACCTGCACTGCTTTGTTCTTTGGTCGATTCTGCTGTTAAATTACCAGATGCTGCAAGCCGACCCGCCAGGTCTGGATGAAGTCGTAAAATTCCTTCTTTCCCTGGTATTGTAAAGAAACAAAACTATGTTATTCAAGATTTGATAAATAAAGGAATATCACAAACTCAATTATTTTTAGGGAATTCAAGAAAAATTGAATTTTTGAGGTGACAGAATTTCACAAATAAAATGCTTGTGAATAAATGTTTGTTTTTTAACATCAAATAAGCAGTATTTCAGCTATACTTGTAAATGAATGAACCACACTGGTGACATATTTGTTAGCATGCTTGTCACGAGTGTGGTAGATCATGGATTTGAGCCATACATATGTTGTCAGTTCGAATCCCAGCCATGGCAAGGTGTACTCGATACAACATAATGTGATAAAGTTTGTCAGTGACTTACAGCAGGTCGGTGGTTTTCTCCACCAATAAAACTGACAGTCACGATATAACTGAAATGTTTAAAGTGGCGCTAAACACTAAAAACCTAACCCCTAACACTAACCCAGAGACAACTTGGGTGATATTTCTATAAATTTATTGATTTTTCTATAAATTTAATTAATGTTGGTTAAATTTTTAAGATGTCACAAATTTTGTTTTAGAGCAATTTTTTTTCACATACACAAAGGCTGATATAAAAGTTATGCTATAGTAGTACTCTGCAGTTGTATGTATATCCATGGTAGTCGTGATCGTATGGTAGCTGTATTTATAACTACCTATATCCAATCGGTGCCTGTCACCACACTCACGTTGTGAGTTCGAATCTAGCTCAGGATTTGAGCCATACATATGTTGTCAGTTCGAATCCCAGCCATGGCAAGGTGTACTCTATACAACATTATGTAATAAAGTTTGTCAGTGACTTGCTGAAGGTCAGTGGTTTTCTCCGGTTTCCTTTACCAATAAAACTGACTGCAACGATGTAGCTGAAATATTGTTGAAAGTGGCATTAAACACCATAACCGTATCCCTATATCTGTAAGTTTTAAGCAAGAAGTTAAACACATTGATTCGTTGTCTCGGTCAAACTTACCACCAATTGGCAACATATCAGCAAACTGACAAAAAGACTTATGTAAACTGTCGACATCAGTGAAAGGCCTGTCTCGCCAAGTTGCTGCAGCACACAGGGAACAATGTTCTATAACATTCCCAAATACAGCAATATAATCTTCATAACTCATGGAGTTCACTGCTGATACTGTTCTTAGTGACATTCTGAAAATAAAAACACAGATTTTGCAATACATGTATATAGAATAACAGCAGTTATGAAGGTCGAGACGGACATTATTGTTAGTAAAGCAGCAAGTCTGATGGAAGGAGTAGTAACATTAGTGATACATAGTAATGTTATGAGCTTCAAAACTGATGTTACTAATATATATATGTAATATTTGTACCATGGTTTTCCAAGCTAAACGGTTAAACAATCGAATACGAAGCATGAGATTGTTTAACTCGGGAAAACCGTGGTATAAATGATTTGTAACATGAAGCCATGTAATATCACATCTAGGTTGTTGATTATTGCACGGCTCTACGAGAGTAATAAAACTACATCCCAGATTTAAAGTGTGCAATATCTTGTAACTGTGTGTATTATTTCATAGTTCTAAGTTGTTGCTTACATTCTGGTATATAAACCATAAAAAGATCCAAGAAAAAGAATGCATTCATGTTACAAGTGATGTTATATATGTAGTAATGTATAAGTAATGTTATACATGTAGTAATGTATAAGTTATATGGTCCTTGACATCACACTGACTGATAATTTTCAGTCCACTGTTACTGACAATATCCTTTAGAGATCAAAGGAAAAATGCTTAATTTTATGGATACAATTATTGTTTATCTAAATAACAAACTAATGTCGTAATGATAGGTGTGATTTGTGATTATAAAAGTGTCATAATCATGGTATAATTTAACTATGTTTGATTATAGCAAATATTCATTCATTCACATACATAGTAAGATACATGTGTATACATTCAAACATTAAACACTAAAATATCAATAAAATGATGATTTTCAAATGTACAAATAAAAAACTCATTAATTATACATAGGTGCTGAATTGACCAAAGCAGGTGCCGATTGAACTAGGGGCCGAAAAGACTCTCCTAGGTGCCGAAGTCACTTGAATTCCATGATCGTATGGTAGAAGGATTTACAACTACCTATGCAATCAATGCCTATCACTACTAAAGTCGTGAGTTCTAATCCCACTCATGGCAAGGTGTACCCGATGCAACATTATGAGATAAAGTTTATTTGTGACTTGTGGTTTTTCTCCGGTTTCCTCCACCAATAAAACTGACCATCACAATATAACTGAAATATTGTTGAAAGTGGCATTAAATACCATTACCCTAACCCTTATTGGTTATAATAAAATGAAAGTTGGCAAATGTCGCTGCTTAGGCCTTGGTTTTCTTGCTCCAGAGACTTAAATTATTTGGCTTTGCGCTTACCCGATGAAATGTGTTGTGCACACTTAATTTGATATCTATGTTTTTATAACTCAACTTCAGTGCACAATTTGGCCATAATTTTTCATTATAAAGTTAGAGCTTAACAAGTACCTACATATGAATCCCTACATATACATTCATTAACTACTGTTGCATGTTGTGGTGTACATGAATTGTAACTTAAACAATTAATTAATAAAAAACACCATTGGCATTGATGACACAGCTAGGCACTTGTCTCTGTAAAAAAATGTACCAATATCATCTTATATATATATGATATTGGTACATTATTTTTACAGAGACAAGTGCCTGTGATTGATGACCCTCGATTACATATTCTCATAGGTTTTTCAACTTTTAATTATTGTATTATTTGATGTCATCGTAATAATTTGTGCTGAATTTAGACTGTAAATGCTTGTTTTTAATATTTTGAAGAATTTCTTCCTTTAAATTGTGGATACATTTGTATTCGGAAGTCTAGACTAATCACAGGGGCTTGTTACGATTTTTTCCCCCTCCAGCAAGATATGTGACAAACCACTATCACAATACCAGCAGTGTTTCGGCAATGTTTAACCATCTTCAGTTGCCAACTCTTGAACACCGTAGGAACTTACAGAATTACAATGCTTTATAAAATCACCAACAACCTTATTGCAGTGGATCCAAAACTTTACCTTACTCCTCAACCTTCTCTCAGTACAAGAAACAATAACCCATTACAATATCAAATTATATCCACCAGGACAAACTATTATAAATAAAGTTTTTCCCCACATGCAGTAGTACTCTGGAACTCACTACCTTATACAGTTGTTAATGCTGGGTCCCTGGATCAGTTAAACAACTGATCCAAGGTCAGAACATCTAAACATCTTAGTTGGCCTGTAAATACCTGTAAATGTGTTAAATTTTTGCACCTGTTTTTGTTAATTTTTTATTTCACTGTTATTTTCATGCAATATTTGTAGTTATTTTTCTTTAATGTCTGTTTGCGCAGCGCCGACATATAGTCATCAGAGTTTTGATGGATCGTCGTACTATGTAGATGTAGATGTACTCTAAAAAACGACTTAGAATACTCGAGGGGAAAAAATCGTAACAAGCCCCTGTGTCTGTGGCTGTGGACTAATCTTAATTAGATTAAGAATTATTTATTCAGTTTACTTCAACAAATAACTTTATCATTATATGATATGTACAGTTACAGAATTAAGCCCAGACTTTATCGATACAGATAATTACATAAAGAGTATTAAGTAACTAACATGTAGGCCTAGCTGGGTTTCGTTTGTACCACCTTCAAATTAAACTTCGTCACAGTTTTTGACCTTAAAATTTAAGGATACTAAAACTCGAAACGAATCCGTTGCAGTTACGAATTAATTTCTGAAAGAGCTAATTCTTTCTCGAACATAATTTCCTAATAATGTCTGCTGATCCCGATCTTCCATTCACATCCACGACATCGAATAAGAAACAATGTAGCGGGCGTTGATAGCATTTACACTAAAAACAAACGGGTCAATGATTGTTACTTGATTAGCTAGGGTAGTCGTCGGTGAAACCACTTGCACCTAGTGCCGTCTTGTCGCATGGGCACGATACATGATCATTAAAAAAAGAAGAAAAATGACGGTACTTTACTTTAAGCATATTTTATTGTCATACAAAAAAAGACAAATTGTAAAAAGTTGTAAACTTATGAAGTCTTTTCCGATACATATAAACACTAGCAAAGACAATATATTACAAATACAGATACTATAAACAACTACTATAGCAAAAATTGAAGATAACATAACAGGACAAAAACAGTTCTATTGGCTGGATTATAAGAGTCAGTTTTGTATAATACTGAGTTTATTGGAAGTACTAATACAATAAATATATGTTTAATTTTATCGACCATTTACATTTTTATTCCTGTGAGTGGTTGTGTATATAGGGTCCCAGCGGTGCACTGTTTTGCCTGGGGGTCTATTATGCTGTTAAGACGGCCATGCACAGCTCTGATGTGGATGAAGTCCTATTTGAATGACCGAACTCAACTTGTCGCTGTTGGTTCAGTAGTGTCAAATGCAATGCATCTTCAGTGTGGCGTGTCGCAAAGTTCTGTCTTAGGGCCCAGATTGTACTGTATTTTTGCAAAACCAATCAGTGAAATTTGCCGACGCCATAATTTTAGTCATCAGAGTTAAGCCGATTACACCCAAGTGTAATCAAACCACTTGATAACTGGAAAAATATATCCTAGAGACTTGTTTATCATACGTTAGTGTGTGGATGAACTCAAATATGCTCAAATTAAGACAAAACAGAACTTATTGTATTTGCACCGAAACACCGTGTGAAGCAATTTTCAGAATGTTGTTTCTCTTTCGACGGAACTATAGTAACCAATGCTTCATTTGTTAAAAACTCGGTAGATTTTTCGACAGGACATTATGCATGAAAAAACAAGCAAGTGCAATTACAAAGTCATGCTACTTTCAAATTCGCAACATCGGACGTATTCGATCGTACACCACCGAAGATGCGTGCAAAACATTAGTTTGCTGGCTTGTAGCGTCACGTTTGGACTATGGCCACGCTTTGTTGTATGGGGTAATTACCAACATAATCTCGAATTTACAGCGTGTTCAAAATACAGCGGCTAGATTGATAACCCGTAGCAAGAAACATGATCACATTACATCAGTTCTCATGTCTCTTCACTGACTTCCGATGCAATATCGTCTCCAATAAAAATTATTATTATAAACGTTCAAAGTTCTTCATGGCCAAGCTCCGAAATATCTTATTTTAGCAACCATAAAGGTCGTTACGGTAGGAGAACGCCATGAAAAACATTGCTGATAAGCCGTGTATATAGAAAGAACGGCAACTCGAATGATAATTATTGACGAAGATACATTTCACAGCGAAACATCAACATTTTATTCATCATTATACATGTATATGTAGGAACAGATTCACTTCGTAGCAGATGTTTTACATAAAGTTTTCGTGATACCCGTGTCATAAAATAATACAAGATTAATGAAATTGGAAATAATGAAAAGATTATACACTACGGCTATCGCTTGCAGGAATTTACATATTTTATCAAAATAAACAATCAATGCCACGGTGTTCCACACAAACTAATAAAGATTGTAGATAATCGCTTTATAAATATACTGCAGTAGCGATTAGATATCAGTATCTCTCGTGAAACGAACTTCAACTCGAACAAGGAATGTCGAGGATACACAGCTCCCATTTGTAACTTGGCGACAAAAATAACTCGGGCGTTGAACAAAAATAAATAGATAAAAGCTTAACTCCCATCGTTAACTTGTCAAAGAATTATCACCTTCTAAGCATTTCAGTCAATCACAAACTGCACTATAATCTAAGACTGGACTTATGATGTGGAACGGTATAATCTAAAAGACGAACTGGACTTCTGGAAAGGATCGGTATAATCTAAAAGACGGACTGGACTTCTGACATGGAACGGTATAATCTAAGAGACGGAATGGACTTATGAAAAGGATCGGTATAATATAAAAGACGGAATGGACTTATGAAAGGGATCGGTATAATATAAAAGACGGAATGAACTTCTGACATGGAACGGTAGACTATTAAAGACGGAATGGACTTATGAAAAGGATCGGTATAATATAAAAGACGGACTGGACTTCTGAAAAGGATCGGCATAATCTAAAAGACGGACTGGATTATTCGACAAGCTTTCCCACTTTAAGGGAAAATTTACCATTTTCTTGATCTATTTGTCAGCAATAATTCCAGTCTGTCATTAATTACATATACCAGAAGGATTCCCTGAAACTTTTTATATCGCATTGTCGGGTCAAATCAAAGACTGTACAATTTGTATTTACGGCTTCTCCACTAAGCTTTAAGGAGTAATAACACATACCTGTTGGCTCGGAATCAGTATAATGAGTCAGAGTGGTTTGACATGTTTACCTGTTGTGTCAGTGATTTGCACTATAAAAATCCAATTAATCGTGTTGCTCTAGTACAAAGCAGACATCATCTCGTCAAATGTAACTTGTTCTCGCCATAATATAGCTGAAAAATTGCTCTTTGGAATTTAAATAACAGTCACCCACTCAAATCTCTAAGTCATGATTGATAGGGAAAACCCCCTTCTAGAACTACATTGAACAAAATTAATCAAATGTTTCAGTTTTTAATGACATAAAAAGCATCCACTTATAGTCAAGAAAAGTTTGAAGATACGCAAGGAGTAATCAGATGAGGTAAATCGAGGAAGGACAGACAATACAATGGCGAAAAGAAAAAAGGACTAAAGGAATAACGATGATCTACAAAACACTATATAGAAAACGAAGGACAAAGCAGCACGAACTTCTCTAAAACCGGGGGTGATTGCAGATAAAAGGGATTATTTCTATTTGCCCATTGTGATCTTTCCATTTATATGTAGCAACATTCCGACAGCGTCTACATATGAAGAATATATCTCTCAGTTGACCCGATATTCCAGAGCTTGTGGTTCCTATCAGGATTTCCCTGATAAAAAGTCGCAGCCAACAAGGAAGCTACTGAACCAATGATTCCTATTAGTTATGTTGAAGTCATCTCTTCAAAAGTTTTACGACTATATGACTTGGTTAACCGTTACGGAACATCTGTCACAAATGACCACGGATATGTTCCATTTGTCGTAAACGCTTTTCGGCCCTTTGCTCATTCATGACGTATCACCGGATTTGTAACTAGAGTAACACGACGGGTACCGCTAGTGGAACAGATTACACTTCCGGAGCACCTAAGCTCATCCCGGTTACTCGATCTTTAATTTTATGTGTATGTTTTGTAGATCGTTGTTTGTCCTTTTGTCCTTTTTCATTTGGTCATTGTGTTGTCTGTCATTCGATTTACGGATTCTGAATACCTCTGGTTTATTCAAACTCTTCCTATGTTCCGAATGAAGGGTTTTAGTTTAGATGTTTGAGATGAAGTGTTCATATGTGTTACAAACATTATATTAGCGGTAACCACGATGTATGTTATAACCCATAGTCGAGAGAAACGGATATGACTGTCTACTTAAAAGTCACAACGGGAAAGTAAAACATACATGTATATGTTTGTAATACACTCTAAAACTAAGTATACCATTAAGAGTACTTACTAGTATTGTTTTTAGGTATGTAGATTATAAAATTACAATACTGTATAATGTTAGTGTTTGTGTCACATGCATGCATCGGGGGCGTTCATTTTAATAGCTTGAAGCGAGAATAAAATAAGGAAATACCTGTCATAATTGTATTGTATCATATTCACATGTATTGTATATACAGACCTAACCAAAAACAAAAGATACCACACTGTCGGAACAATTCCAACATCATCAACAGGTCGGTGTTCTTTTCCGGGACCACCGGTTTCTTCCACCAATAAAACTGACCGCCACGTTATAGCTGAAATATTGTTGAAAGTAGCGGTAAACACCATCAAACAAATCAGCAAACAAAAACCAAAATCATCACATATCAAAATTGTAGAAAGAGGCAAGCTCGATAACCCAAACACACAATTTTATACATGTCCGCTCACTTTCCTGGCTTGCTACGTGCACTTTGATAATAAAAAGGTAGCCGGGTTAAGCTAGTTTTGTGGACACGAATCTCCCCTCTCAGTGAAATGATGTTGTCATGCAAGTGATTTCCACGTGCGAGTAAAATGTGTTTTATTTGTTTTTTTTTAAATCATAATATAGTTTATTCAAAAAAATGTTAACACTAATATTCACATTTAAGGCAGATTATAATGAAAATCGTTTCTATTGGTGAATAAAAAGAACAAACATCTGCAAATTAAATACACACAGAAACAACATCACATATCTAACGAGAAAAATGTCATACTTTGGTAAAGATGGAAAAATACATTAGAAATTGTGATAAAAAAAGCCAAGGATCAGTGTTTTTACATGTTGTTCTTCATCTTCTTTTGTAATTCTCGCCATGATATAGCTGAAATATTGCTGAAAGTGGCGTTAAATACCAAAAATCAGACAATGATGTAACTCTTTATTAATTTAGATAATTTAAAAGAGAAAATGAAATACAGAATATTTTTTAGACTAGAACAATATGAAATCTACAATTTTTCCCCTAAATGCTGTGGTTCAAGATTTTCCCTATTGTTCCGACTATTTTGTAATATGTTTCCAAAAAATAATAAATGTAAGTAGCAAATGGCAGGGACATTTTACACTACCAGATGGAAATCCCTTGGTGTCTCAAACAAAATTAACGCTTTCTTTCAAAATTTGGTACTTCGTTAAACCTAGCACACATTAGAGGTAAGTCTACTACGACATATCCTTAAAATCATTGAAACAGAACACATTAGAGGTAAGTCTACTACGACATATCCTTAAAATCATTGAAACAGAACACATTAGAGGTAAGCCTACTGCGACATATTCTTAAAATCATTGAAACAGAACACATTAGAGGTAAGTCTACTACGACATATTCTTAAAATCAGTGAAACAGAACACATTAAATGTAAACCTGCTACAACCCAAACTTGAAATTCCGAAAATACAAACCATACAACATATTTAAGGCAAAGGTTTTGAAGATACCAAAGGGGTAATCAGAATCCGATAATAGAAGAATAACACACAATACAATGGCCGAAAGAAAAAGTACAAAAGGACAAACAATGACCTACAAAATACTACAAAGAAAACCCTGAAGAATGAGCAACACGAAACTTACAAAACCACAGAGAGTGAACTCAGGTGCTTCAGAATGACAAGCAGTTCCTACATAGCTAGTGGCACCCGTCGTGTTACTTTTGTCCAGACATACCCATAACTCATTGAAATGTGAAACACATTAAAAGCCTACTACTATCCATTCTTAAAATCATCAGCATTAGTAACATGTTGTTCTGGCATTTTCATGAACAGAAACAAAGACAATGTGGAATATTTCTTTGCCATTGATTATAGCTTGCATGTGTTCAGTAACTGTGATGTGTGTACCAGTGACGACAAATACAACAAGCAACGGAACAGAAGCAGAAAACACACTATATGGTAAATTTTCATCTGACAACAATTCAGAAAGTGTTTGGATGTTTTATGTTAATAGTCAGAGAATATCTTTACATATATAATATGTACTTATATTTATTCAATTTAACATACATTTGGAGATTCATTTTGATTCTGACTCGAAAAGTTAAAAAAAAATGCATGTTTACGTACTCAAACAGGGGCCGTCGTGATCGTATGGAATAACAACTAACTACGCAATCAGTGCCTATCACTACTAACGTTGTGAGGTCGAACCCCGCTCAGGCAAGGTGTACTCGATATAACATTATGTGATAAAGTTTGTCAGTGACTTGCGGCAGGTCGGTGGTTTTCTCTGGGTACTCATGTTTCCTCTACCAATAAAACTGACCGCCACGATATAACTAACATATTGTTGAAAGTGGCGTTAAACACAATAACCCTAACCCTTACCAAAACAGCGAAGCTTAAGATAAAATATACATGTATGCCTGGTCTAAAACGAAAAATCCCACGAGATGTAAAAGTTGAAGGAATACCGATATTGTATGCAACAGTTGCTGTGTGAGTGTATACTAATATTTAAGAAAAGGTTCTGCAAATCAACTACACTTAAAGAAAACAAAAACCAAAAAATATAAAGAATAAAGCAAATATATGTATAATGTTGAGGATATTCTCAAATTTTTGTAATAATGCAGTTTTTCTGTGACTTGCGACAGGTCGGTGGTTTTCTCCAGGTACTTCGGTTTCCTCCACCAATAAAACTGGCCGCCACGATATAACTGAAATATTGTTGAAAGTGGCGTTAAACACCATAAACCATGTAATAGTGTAATAGTTATATCGTTGATACTATTTTTGCTATTGCTTGACATAGAAAATTGTTTGGAGAATCAATACCAATGCTGGGACTCGGCCTGTATACTCAATGATAAAGTTTGTGATTGTACCTGGCATTGTTCAGATGGCGATGACGAATCTTCATGTAACGGTAAGAACACATGGAATAGATAGAACAATGGGTTATGTTTATTCGCATCTTTTGCCAGCATGGTTTGGTTTGGTTTATGGTGTTTAACGCCACTTTCAACAATATTTCAGCGATATTGTGGCGGTCAGTTTTATTGTTCGAGGAAACCGGAGTACCCGGAGAAAACCACCGACCTGTCGCAAGTCACTGACAAACTTTATCACATAATGTTGTATCGAGTAAACCTCGCCATGAACGGGGTTCGAACTCACAACTCTAGTGGTGATAGGCACTGGTTGCACAGGTAGTTGTAAATACAACTACCATACGATCACAACCACGACGGCCCCTTTTTGCCAGCATGAGATCGACAGTTTGATTATTAAAAAGAAATGGTGAATTCATTTGACTATTACTTTTATCGGTAAATAACATGCTATTAGAACACCAATCTAACCAATTCAACACAAAGTGTTGGTTTTGACGAATGCAAAAAGAGTTTGAAGATACCAATGGGGTAATGAGAAGCCGTAAATCGAAGATGGGCAGACAATACAATGGCCAAAAGAAAAGAATGAAAAGGACAAACAATGATATGCAAAACACTACACAAAAAACAAAAAATCGAGCAACACGAACCCTACTGAAAATGGGAGTGAACTCAGGTGCTTCGTAAGTATTAGCAGTTGCTGCTCCACATGTGGCACCCGTTCTGTTACTCTTTTTTTCAAATCAAGTGAGAAGTCATGAAAGGACCGGGTTGTGATTACGACAAATGGAACATATCCGTATTCATTTGTGACATAGACATTTAGTAGCGGTTACACAGGTCATGGTGGCGACCTTAAAACTTTCGAATTGATGAATCGCATAAATTTTAAATATCTCTTCCGGTGTAACACCATTCACAGTTAATGTTGGTCGATATTTTTGCTGTTGAAATTATTTGATTAAAGTGACATGGAGCTGTTATTTTACATATGAAAATAAAGAAGAAACCCAATACCCCTGACCAATTCAGGAAATACATTGTATCTTATATTTTGATGTCATTAATAGCAACAATGCAATTTTATTATATATTGCACAATTCTTTTTTTTCAATGATTTTCGTATTGGTGTATTTAAATTCTTCAGTGGTTTTCGCGATATACCAATTTTCGTGGATTTCTTGGATAGTATTAAACCACGAAATTAAATAGTGAACCAATATTGTGAGACTTTCTGTACCCAGTGCATGTATGCGTACGTACTGACTATAGCAGGGGTTCTAATAATTTACATATGCACATACATACTACAATATTCGCTCAAACCACGAAAATCGGTTTTCAAGAATTTAAATGACGTCGCAGCACCAAAAGCAAGCAAATAACCAAGATGTCCAAATTTATTCAATGGGACCGTAGAGGTTGTGATCGTATCACTATGGTAGTTGGATTTAAAACTACCAATGCAATCAGTGCCTATTACCACTAACGTTGTGAGTTTGAACCCCGTTCATGGCGAGGTGCACTCGATGCAGCATTATGTGATAAAGTTTGTCAGTGACTTGTGACAGGTCGGTGGTTGTCTCCGGGTACTCTGGTTTCTTCCACCAATAAAACTGACCGCCACGATATAAATGAATTATTGTTGAAAGTGGCGTTAAACAGCATAAACCAAACACCAAACCCAAATGTATTTGCGTTGTTGCTATGTATATATGGTTGTTGATGTAGACTGAACCATGACAATCAGGATAGTGTGCTTCAGTGGAGCGATATGTCTACCTGCGGACTGTTGTTTCGGTCAACTAGCACTATACAAATTCAATTAATCGTGTTGGTGTATGCAAAGCGGACATCACAATCATGTTTTTTTTGTCAATGTGTGACGTAAAAATATTTTTGACATTTACGTCACCGAATATGGTACTGCTTTGACAACTATTTTACCTATTTTGTTCCTGTATTTAAATACTGTTATAGTGACAGCCGGATCCTTTGAACCGTAATGAGAGCGGGAGGTTTGGCGCCTTAAAATCTGATTCGGCCCACCGTTTCTTTGGGGGTGCCTGTGCCGGGTCGGGGTCATTGCGGTTTTCGCAGTTTTCCGGTTGTTGACTGATTTTGTCTGTTTATATAATTATGAGTTTTGACTTTCCCTTTGTAAGATTGTTCGGAGTTCGGTAATTTTGTTATTACCCTAATTCATTTAATATAACTGCATGGTTCTAGTCATGATATAGCTGAAAATTGTTCATTTGGCGTTAAACAACAATCACTCACTCCTGTACCATGACCCTACTAATTCGACAATGAAATTTTGAAGTACTATAATTATAAAACCACTAGAAATTTTGTTTTCGGAAGGTTTGTTTATCAATACCATTAATCTATTGTTTCAATGCAAGTTGGGGGTAATAGTAGGGTGTCCGACGAAAGATTTTTGCGAATTTGCCTTAACGGAATTACACACATCTGTATGATACATCGTTGGAATGAGGAGAACAAGCCGCATCGAAATAAAGATGTCGTCGCTATGTATTGTGGTCACGTTTTTCTTAAATTGGGGTCAAAGGTCAAGATCTAAAAATTGGAACTAACACACCACACGTTTTAAAAGGCTCCCTTCTTCGACAAGACTGAAGAACTTTAAACTGGAATGCCAATTTTATTTGTTAAGCTTAATATTTTATTATTTTATGCTTATTCTTTATTTTACATTGTTTGAATATATAGCAAAAGGCCATTTTCTAAAAAAAATGCCATTTTACAATTTTCGTATACATGAGAGAAATAAAAGTGACCTTGACCTGTCACAGTTTGAACATTTCTCATTTTTATTTGATATTCATTTAAAGGAAACCTTCAAATTATTTTTTAACCCTTAACATTTGACAACTGGTGGACGGATCCCAAAAAAAACCATGTTTCAGTTATGGTACACTTTTACTAATTACTGGTAAAATATCTATTAACCTCAAACTTCGTAAAAGGTACCAAAATTCAAATTTAATGGCTTATGTGTTTGCAACATATCATTTGTAGGGTCAACCAATACTTAACGAACATTCTGTGCAAAAACATGGCAATTTATGGAAAGGTCAAACGCCATTTGTTTAAAAACGTAAGGTCTATGGACATATGCGTTTGGACGATGTGTGGCTACAAACCACTCTGAACACTCCAAATATCTCAGGTGTTTGGCAAATAAGAAAGTGTTCTCTTGTTAGTTTGAAAGCCCACCAACCACGTAAAGGTCAGAATCCACTGGCAGGTTGTTTTTTTTTGTTTTTTTTTAAAATTTTGTTTGCTTGTTTGAAACATCGGCAGTAGTATACCGAAGGAACAAAGGAACAAGTCATAGAAAATGTTAAAGAAATCATAGTCCGGAGACTGGGCAAATTCCAGAAAAAACATAAAACGGAAACAAGCTACGACATAACCACCACAACATATAAAAAGAACACCTTAAAAAACATTGCAACAAATGAAACTGCTATTTACTGAAAAACACATAGTACGTATGAACTTGTCTAAGTTTACTAAGCACAGAAAACAGTGATGCTTGCCTAAAACAGACATTAGACCAAGTCTCAATGAAACAAAAGACGTCAACGGGAAGTCGTGGTAACTGGACAACTATGACTAACGTGAGTTGATGGTCACAATGTTGGAAATGAAAGCCTGTTTTATCTGAGATCATAGTTTTGATAACAACAGTTTTATGCGGTGAAATAGATGGAGACTGGATGAAAAAGAAAAAAAATGAGATCATATGTCATCATCTTCATCAGTATTTCTAGATATAACTAGGTGGGTATTTTCATAGCGGCATAAGTCGCCAGCTTGGCAAGGGCAAAGGTCTGTGCAAGATAGACTTTGCTCAAAACAAATGCATCCTTTCATGCACACAGATTTTCCTTTGCAAGTACAAACAAGGTCTTTCAAAAAATCAGAAGACATCTGGCCTTTGAAATAAACTGGAACTAATCCATTCCTGTCTTCCCATCCAAATAGCACTGCAGACTTCATTGGCGGTTTTGCAACATGGGCAGTCATCCAAATATTTATCTGTAGTGAGGATCGCAAAACATGCTGAGTGAAGGTGGCTTCACGGGGTGGAAGTTTGGCCAAACATGCATCCCTCAGTGTCGCTAACCTTACCCTCAATTTGTTAAGATCGACGTGATCTTCCTTCAGTTTTCCTTTTTGGTCGTACAGTCGACAAACAAGTTTACTGGCGGCATCTATAGATTTATCAGTGTCACAGTCTGCAAGGGTGGACAAATCTCTAAAGTTTTCTGGACTGTCTTTAAGTACTTTAAAAACGGTTCGTTTGCCAATCCCGAACAAGGATGATGTGGAATCACATCTTGTGATGGCATGTGCAGCTGGTAAAATGTTACATAAAACAGGATTGAGGATGCTACAGATCGAATGTACGGGAATGAAAACGCCCATCCTTGGTGTTTGTGATAGAACCCGTATGAAACCATCCTTCCTGTGTATGTTGCATTGAAGGAAAGTAATGGATGCATATAGAATCAAGAAATCTGTATCAGGCGATTTAACAATGGTCCGACCTTTGATTCCACTTTCACCGAACGTTTTGTCTGCATGGATAGCATGTAAAATCATACGAGTGTCCGCCTCTTCATGTGTACAGTATAACTCTTGGCAATCGGAGACTCCATCTCTGCAGATGTTCTTGGCAATGATTAGAAGCACCATAAAGATACGGAACTTCCCCGGATGACATCTCAAGAGATGATAAACGATAGTGTTGCACAATCGATTCACCAAGAAATTTTATTAATGCTTGTTTGTTGGCAGCGACTGCAAAAAACCTTCTATGAAAATGAGCCATTTCCGGACTTATAACGTATCCTGCAGGATTGGTCCGTGTATTAGAAACACCAATTAAACAAATTTTAAAACCAATCAACGGCCGACATAAAAATGAATGTTTTTAAAACATAAAAACCACAAACAATTCTACTGAACAATTAAAACCAATATATTTGCCATAAAAGAAGAGAAAATACTAAATGCATTGAGACAGAGATCGTGCTAGTTAATGACCGGCGAGCGACACATCATTAACAAAAACCGGTACATAACAATCCGTGTATGACAAAGAGGAAATTTACAGTTATTTGAGTTTATATTTTGCCAATTTCTCAACAACCGCTGACATTTAGATTATGATTTTTGGCACACATGTACAGTTCATCAATATGTTTTCTTCAAAATCAAAGTACATTTATAATGTAGTGTAATTACTTTGCTTTTGTTGAAAATACGGTTAATTTGGGGTCAAATTTGAGGCTTAAGGTAAGGCTGATATATTCTTTCAAAAATCAATTATTTACATCCCGTTTTTATTTTAATTATATCTTTGATACATTATTTCTTATGTAAAAACCTTTATAGCTATTAAGATAGCGGAGAATATTTTTATTTTTCATCCTGAAAATACCATGTACAATGTGTCAGCCGAGGGTACCTTTGAAAAACGTGAAATTAAAAAAATCGTGACCACAGAAACTTACGACGACAATTAAAAATACAAAATGTAATAATTTTTCTGGCGTTTAATACCAAAATTAGCCGTGTGTAATTCCGTTAACCCGAACTCGATAGCGAAGCGTCTTTTTTAACACTGGGCACCCTACTATTAGGGTTATGGTGTTTAGCGCCACTTTCATCAATATTACAGTTGTATCGTGGCGATCAGTTTTATTGGTGAAGAAAAGCGGAGTACCCGGAGAAAACCACCGACCTGCCGTAAGTCACTGACAAACTTTATCACCTAAAGATGTATCGATACACCTCGCCTGAGCGGGTTTCAAACTTACAACGTTATTGGTGATATGCACTGATTGCATTTGTAGTTATAAATTCAACTATCATACGATCACGACCACGACACCCCCTGCTACAAATTGGTAATTATCTTCTCAGTGAGGGCATACGCTATTTCCTTTCATTGTCGGACATTAAAAGAAAACATTTATTTACCTGTACATTAGATAGCAATAAAAAGATATCATTTTTAGCCAAAATTATCTCCCACTGATGCGTAGTTATTAATAAGCTTTAAATTATTGCCAATATTTCACAGTTTGTAGAATGTAGCTGCATTATATAAAATATTAGGATTTCCACATAAAAACGATGTTCGGTCCGTAATAAACCTACTGTTGTTTGTAGGAGGACTCGTGTTTTATTTACGTTATTTGTGTTTGTTTGCGTATAGTAGTGTTTGTCTTCGTCTTGTGTATCCAATGTTGCAAGTTTCTCTGGATTGATCATTTTTGATTGCCCCTTCGGTTTTCTCTAGCGTTTATTTAAATCTTGTTATCTTTGCCTTTTTGTGATTTGTTCCACTTTTATGTTTGTACTCTTTCTAGAACGTTCTATTACCTTGATACGTCTTTGAGAATACGTTTTCTCTCAGATTGTTCAAACAAGAACGGATCTGCCATTATTCGAGAGAAAAAACACATTGATAAGATCAAATTAATATTATTTTTTATTAAATACAGTCGAACTCTGTTATTTCGAACTCTGATAAGTCGTATCCTTGGATATATCGAAGAAAACATTTATCCGTTTGTGCATGTTGCAACTTCTGAATTAATGTATAGCGTGTACACCGAATGCCCAAATTATACCAAAGTAGTGTCATTTGTTCGTACGATTGCTATGCGCATCTAATTTCGAATGTATTTGAATTTACGTTCCAAATAGTCTGAAATACAATTTTGGTTTGGTTGGTTTATGGTGCTTAACGCCACTTTCAACGATGTTTCAGTTATTTCGTGGTGGTCAGTTTTATTTGGTAGAAGAAACCGGAGTACCCAGAGAAAACCACCGACCTGCCGTAAGTCACTGACAAACTTTATCACATAATGCTCTAACGAGGAGACCTCGCCACGAAAGGTGTTCGAACTCACAACTATAGTGGTGACAGGCACTGATTGCACAGGTAGTTGTAAATCCAACTATCATACGATCACGACCACGACGGCCCCTTATCGTATTTGTAATCTTATTTTCAATTACATGTGACGTCATATCCCTGTCAACATAGGTATGATAAATTGCAATGTATTGTCCAGTCTGCACAATATGTTATACTCGACCTATAATACCTTTTGACCTTAGTTGATCATTAGCAATAATGAAGCAACACTGATTATAGAAATATGAACAGGTATACAATTTGTTAGAACATATTTAGGGGTCATCGTGGGCGTGATCGTATGGTATTTGGATTTATAACTACCTATGCAATCAATGTCTATCACCACTAACGTTTTGAGTTCGAATCCCGCTTAGGCGAGGTGTACTCGATACAACATTATGTGATAAAGTTTGTCAGTGACTTACGGCAGGTTGGTGGTTTTCACTGGGGACTCCGGTTTCCTCCACCAATAAAACTGACCACTACGATATAACTGAAATATCATTGAAGGTGACGCTAAGCACCATAAACCAAACCTAAGCCTAAAATCTATATTATGTATGCCATGATTACAGCATGAAATGTGTTTGTAGACATTGATTGTGGCTACACTTGTGAAGCGGACGAATTCCAATGTGCTAATGGCGGATGTATTGATTTGGAATGGCGTTGTGATAACTTCCCAGACTGTCATGATATGTCAGATGAAAGAAATTGCTCTATTGGTAAGGTTTGTTGTACTATTGTCAGTCTTGTTACGTTTATGTTTACAAGACCACTACATTTAGGGGAAGTGGTAATGGATAGAAACAGTATTTTAGTTATATCATCGCGCTCAATGGAGGAAACCACAACGCGTGACGGAGGAAATCATAGGTCTGTTACAAGTCATGAAGTTGCATCGAGAGTAAACACCGTCACGAACGGGAATTAAACTCATTATTGAACACAGGGCATCCAAGAGAAATTTTGCAAGGCGGAACATGACTGCTTTAGGGCCCCGGGGACAGGTTGAGACTTCTCTCAAAATTGAGGATTTGAGGTCCAATAAAACCGCTAGTAAACTTTCATAAATGCTTTATTTCCTAATGATGGTCGTCCTGGTTACAATGTAAATGTGAGTGGTGATCAACAACCAGAATTCTGAAGTCTAAGTGAATTTTACATAATAATTTTTCTAAATAAACTAAAAATAGTTGAAAATACCTCCCAGAAAAGAAGAAAAAAAAACCAAACTTCTGTGGCTAAGGCTATGGGGCTCTTCAGAGACTCACGGGCCCCTTCTTGTCTCTCCGGGACCCGGACCGATGTACCGGATGAACCCCCTCTCATAGGCCCTGATTGAACATACATGCAAAACAAAAGTAAGAGTACGGGGATAATACAATTGATCTCTAAACCAACAATTTAGTGTCATGTCTAAAAGAAGAAATCCAACTAAGAAAATTAAATCTAGGCTTAGCTATATTATTAAATGCATATGTGAAAATAACAAATTAATACTAGAAAAGTTTGAAGATACTGAGTGGATAATCAGAAAATGTAATTCGAAGGACATACAATGTAATGACGAAAAGAAAAAGAAGAAGAGGACAAACAACGTTTTACAAAGCACTCCACAGATGAACAGGAACCCCATTAAAAAGCGGGAGTATACTAAGGTGTTCCGGAAGTATAACAAGTTCCTGATCCACTTGTAATTCTCTTCGTGTTACTGTTGAACGACACGAACGTCATCTAATAGAAATATGAAACGTACGGAAAATGACAAGGCAATATATGACGTAACCCCTATTTCTAATTCAGATATCAAACTTATATATAGTTTATAATGCATTAATAGTATTAAATTCATTTAAATGCCCTTTCATTTTCACAATAAATTATCATTTTTTAGATTACAACGTCCGATCGTCACAAACGGAGCATGAACGGAAGTTGACAGGAAGTCTGAATACGAAAGTAGACAGTCAGCTCACAAAAGGAGCTAACGTAATGACAGAAGAGGAACTAAATGATGGCATTGAAGAAACTAGTTCATATATCAATACACCTGGTTTACGTTGAGGTTAATAGGTCGAAACATATCATAAAAATACTTACTGATTAAGAGAATGATATTATAGTAATAATTTTACTGACTGTAGATAGTAAATCTATCTACAGCGACATTTATTTGATATATTCTCTATCATGAATCTCTATCATATATAAAGTCAGCCTATAAACCACACATCTCTGTTACTTGTCTAATATTAGATTCAGCCTATACATATGGGCTACGGTAAAATATGGACTGTTCTTAAAATTGGTATGTCCTCAACCCATTTGTTTTAGTCGGATTCATGTTGCTCGATCTATTGTTTTCAATGTAGTGTGTTGTCGAGCATTGCTTAATTCTTTTTTCCTTTTCCTTGTGGCTAAATGTTATTGTCTGTTCTTGCAATTCCGGCTTCTGATTACCACTTTGGTATCTTCAAAATGTTAAGTATGGCGTCAAATTTTATTTTGCCGGAGATCTGTTTTGTTTTATTAAATAGGCGCACATTGACAGAAACATGATATGCTTAAAAAAGTTTGTAAATTCTGATTAGAAAACGTGAAACTAAACAATGTTCACTAGCTTAAATATGACGAGAGATGGCATTGGCAATTATACCTTGGTTCAAAGTTGTCCAATGTTTCCTTTTATGTCTTCATATAGCCGTTTATATGGTGATGATTAAGGCTATTCATTCTCTTTTTTAAAATTAGAATTATATATATGTCAACTTTCGCTTCAGGAATAATAAATATATTATGCATCATGCTCAAGATTCATGACTTATCACCGGGTTTGTAACTAGATTAACACGACGGGTGTCATTAGTAGAGTAGGAACTGCCAACCCGTCCGGAGCACCTGAGTTCACCCCCCGCTTTTTAGTGGGGTTCGTGTTACTCGATCTACAAATTTATATGTATGTTTTGTAGATCATTGTTTGTCCTTTTGTACTTTTATTTTGGCCATTGTGTTGTCTGTTCTTCGATATACTGATTCTGATTATCCCTGTGGTATCTTCTAACTCCTCTTATAACAAAACCTTCATTACAACAACTATGATCACTAGTTATATTCGAGGACGAGCATTTTCAGTCACACGGGAAAACATTTACGTGATCGCATCATTTTACTAAGTTTGTGCAAGTAAAATTAGGTTAAGCCTGACACGTTATATTGTTGTGTGTGTACAAAGCCTGGATAATGATTGAGCTGACAAATAATTTGCTCTTCCTCGTATAAATAGACATGATACGTCCATTGTCGGCAGATATAAAAATTTATTTGTGCGAGCTTTAGAAATAGGTTATGCAGCTAGTGCAAATACATTATATATTTTCAGAAATATTTTGTATATTTTATTTATCCTGCAGTATCAAAAATCCATAAAAGCACCACAAAATTGTCTAAAAAGAGCAGAAAACGTCGTTCTAATCGTTTTTGATGGCATCCTCTGTGACGTCCACGACTATACTGTTGCCGTTTCATACGGTCGCTTAACATGAATCGGGTACCAGGAAAATGATATCTTGGTTAGTGACTGTATATAATAAAAAATTATCCAGTCAATGCAATTTGATTACTCAAGTAGAACCAGAGCAAGATAATTTGCATTATTTGATTCCTGCATATTGCTGATTTGTTTCAAACAGAAACGTCACACAGAAGTTAATTATGAAAAGAAAGCTTAAGCAGTGATGGTAAGCAAGTCCATCAATATTAACAAAACTAACAATCAGGTGTAGTTGATACAACATTATGTGATAAAGTTTGTTAGTGCTTTACGGCAGGTCGGTGGTTTTCTCTGGGTACTCCGGTTTCTTCCACCAATACAACAGACCACCACGATATAGCTGAAGTATTGTTGAAAGTGGTGTTAAACACCATAACCATAACCCTAAAGCGAACAATCACCTATTTAAACCTTAAATTATTTAGAAATCAGTAGGAATCTGTCCTGTCACGTAGATGAGTGATGACGAAATATACTGAGTAAAAAAAGTTTAACAACACATTTAAATTATTTTTTCTTTTCACATATTGCGTCTATAAATATTATAGACATCACATGGCTAATCAATACAAAAGACATTTAAAACAGGTGCGAAAACGTTATGCTTCGCGCCGAAAATCAGCCGCACGTGCAGCAAGTGTGTTTTAATTGTCTTACCTATTTATGCTTTCTGAAAGTTGATTTCATCGACAATTTGTTCTTGAGTAAGGTTCAAAACCACAGAGTTTTTTTTCTTGTAACCAAAGGTTTTATGGGGCGCCGTAGAGGACTTCCACAGAATGACCGCCATCGGGTCATTGGTATGTTAGAAGACTGAATGACGGTAAATGACGTTGCTGTGTCATTTGGTGTTCACCGTATAACCGCACAACGTTTCATGACTACTAGTGTAGTTAAGGAAATGCCAAAACGTCTCACTCCTAGAGAAGAACGTTACATCAGAATCACAGCAGGTCGCGACCTCTTCTTACCAGCAACAAGGATTGTCAACAGTGTACGGAGAGCAACTGGAGTCCCTATTATCCGCGCAACCAGTCCGCAATAAACTTAATGCCCGTCGTTTCAAATCAAGAAAGATCACATAAAGGTATGGAGTTGACTGTTCACCACAAAAGACAGCGACACGCATGTGAAAATCAGCATATGCGCCGAAACTGGAGGACAGTACTTTTTTCGGATAAATCTCGATTCACTCTAAAGTTTGCAGATGATTGCATTCGTGTCTGGAGACGGCCTGGTGAAAGCTTTGGGAATGCTTGTGTTATGCCAGTTGACTGCTTTGGTGGCGGTAGTTTGATGGCGGGAAGAGGAGTGCATTACGCAGGAAAGACCAACGTGATTGCAATAAGACAAACACTTAATGCATAGCGCTACTGCGAACACGTCAGTCAATACAATATGATAGAAAATAAAGAAATTAAGGCGGATTACAAGGCTCAAATGGTAAGTAGTCCCTGTTTCGTATAAGACACCCGTATAGTCATATAGTCAAGTCTAATAATAGTCATGTTAGTGATATAGTCAAGTCTAATAATAGTCATGTTAGTGATATAGTCAAGTCTAATAATAGTCATGTTAGTGATATAGTCAAGTCTAATAATAGTCATGTTAGTGATATAGTCAAGTCTAATAATAGTCATGTTAGTGATATAGTCAAGTCTAATAATAGTCATGTTAGTGATATAGTCAAGTCTAATAATAGTCATGTTAGTGATATAGTCAAGTCTAATAATAGTCATGTTAGTGATATAGTCAAGTCTAATAATAGTCATGTTAGTGATATAGTCAAGTCTAATAATAGTCATGTTAGTGATATAGTCAAGTCTAATAATAGTCATGTTAGTGATATAGTCAAGTCTAATAATAGTCATGTTAGTGATATAGTCAAGTCTAATAATAGTCATGTTAGTGATATAGTCAAGTCTAATAATAGTCATGTTAGTGATATAGTCAAGTCTAATAATAGTCATGTTAGTGATATAGTCAAGTCTAATAATAGTCATGTTAGTGATATAGTCAAGTCTAATAATAGTCATGTTAGTGATATAGTCAAGTCTAATAATAGTCATGTTAGTGATATAGTCAAGTCTAATAATAGTCATGTTAGTGATATAGTCAAGTCTAATAATAGTCATGTTAGTGATATAGTCAAGTCTAATAATAGTCATGTTAGTGATATAGGAATGACACTAATATACCTAAAATGGAAAAGATCCATTGCCATTTGAGAAATGGATATTTCTTAACGGTCAGCCAATCGTCATGACAACCGTATAACTTTTGTAGCGATGACTTCAACATAGGAACCACGTAGGTTTTACGTCTGCAGCAGAATTCTTTCCAGAAAATCACTGTACTGGGCACAAACCCAAGAATAACATATGACGACGGGTACTAAATAAGATGCTCTAAAATTGAAAGAAGCTTAATTTATTTCAAAAGTTTCATAAGTCTCCAGAAATACTACAACAATATATTATATATAATAGACACACTCGAGTGTAATACATAGTAGGTTCGATCATAGGTCTGGTCAAACCAAAGACTATAAACTTGGTATTAGCTGTGTCATCACTGAACACACGGCATTACGAAGAGCAACATTTGTTCGGCTCGGAGTCGGGATAATATACTCACAGTTAAACCAATAATGAACACACACACAAAACAAAACAACAAACGTACACCACCCCCCCAACAAAAACTCCCAAAAAACAAGCAACAACGACATACGCCGATGGAAATCCTGGTATAGTCTTGGAATAGGCAAAACATGTGGCCGTGTTAATCTGTTTAATGGAATCCAAATTCTCCCCTCTTGATAAATGATATTGATATCCAACTGAAAGTTTGAGAATATTTATCAGGCCAATTCGGAGACGAAGAGGTCCAATTATCTCATCAAGCCAATCATCAAAACTATGTCATATATTAGAGTATGCCATTGATGTGAAATAATTCACCATGTTTAATATAACTTGAAAATTTCTTTCTTCATCTTTGTAAATAATAATAAAATAACAAATTGTTAAGAGTGAATATCGCAACAATAAAATAAAACAGAAACATGAAATATACTCAGTATTATATTTTTTTATGCATTTAATTTACTTGCCATGTAGAAACTTACGTTAAAGATGCTTTTCTGGGTAAGTTCAGTTAATTCTTTTTTATCTTAATATTTGTGAGGTTGATGCTTTAAATTGCTGATGTAATATCAGCTTGTAGAAACTGAAAAAAAAAATGTTAGATTTGAAAATCAAAATCAAATATCAGCATTTCTTTGGTACATGTTGTACAAATGATTATTGGCGTCTGAATTCCTCTGAACAAAATATCCATGAAATAACATTCAGTGTCGTTATTTCAAGGATCGATGATGACTGGATTATTAGACACACTCCAAAGGATGATTATGGTATATAGCACCACTGTTAATATTTCAGTTAATATATCGTTGCGGTCATGCAGTTGTATTGCCAGGAGGAAACTCGGATACGCAGAAGAACCATCGACCTGTCGGAAGTTGATTTGTCATATAAAAGTTGCATGGTTCACACCCCACCCATGGTGGACGTGAAACTCTCAAACGTAAATGGTGATAGGCAGTAATTGCATAGATAGATATAAATGCAACTACGATGGCTTCAGTGTACATATCCTACAGGAATATATGTTCTAGGCAGATCAGCTTAAATTGTTCGATTATTGCTTAACTGAAAAATACAGAGAGTTGGGTCGGACGAAAAAAATTTGTCTTTTGTGGTAGTAGCTATATAACGTACTTACTCCTTTTCGAAATCCACAAAAGCACCCTCCAAACACGTTACCCACTATGGTTCAGCGTCAGGGCTTCCGTATTATAACATGACAACCCCTCAATGATCGGGAGTGCTCCCCTTATCTGCCATCCGGGGACGCGCTGAACACCTCTGTGGGTTTGAACCATGGACACCGTCCTCGGTACCCAGTGTATAGATAGATAGATAGATAGATAGATATAAACTACGAATGCCATCATTGTACATTTGGTACAATAATATGCTTACCAGGCATGTTAGTTATGACATACGCCAAGAAGCAATCATTTTTATTACATTTTGTTGTTAACTTTAGTATTAAAGAAATTACAGCATAGTTAAGTGCTCTCGAACAAGTGAAATTACAGTGTACAAAAATGTATTTTGTTCTACTTAATTGACAAGAACGCTTTAAATCATATTCACGGTAAAAAATAAATTATCTTGTTGTTCAGTGCGCAAAGGTTACTACGAATTTATTATAAAGATATTTAGAACTTCGAAGTGCTCTTCAGGCATTTATCAGCTGAGGTTAACTCGTGCATATAACCATTGAATATTAGATTCACAGAAGAAATATATTTACTTTTTCTCTTTCAATTTTTGGAAATTGAAAACAAAAAAATTGAAAAACTGTTAAATGAATTACCTATAGCTAATAAAACCTTATCAATTATTTTGTGGGATGGGAATCTGTATCTTTTTGCTGAAGATCCGTATTCGCCATTGGGGCAGATAATTGTGTAGCTAAATCTTCTGTTTGTTGTCCCTTTAGTGATGTCAATTTTCAACATACGAAAACAATTCCTTCATTATTCCAACCGGTCGTCTGCTTACTTAGTTAATTAGATCATTTACAAAAGCTTCAAGACAAGTAATCGTTGATTGGACAAATGCAGAACAGTAAAAACAATCAGATTTAACGATGCATATTTTGGGGTTTCGCAATACTTTCAGTAAAACTCACATAATTCGTGATTAATAAATCTATTGACCAAACTGTTCATTTTTGTTAGTGCATGTGATCTTGACTGAGAATGTTTAATCAGACAACACTAACTTATTGCTGCTTAATAAATGTTATATTTATACGAAAACCCAGAAGGATCATTCGAGATTCAAGATTCGAAATTCGAGATTCAACTATGATATATGAAAATCTGAAATTCGAAATTCAATATCTAAAACAACCAATCAATAGAAAGCTTTTAAATTAAGAATTGTTTATGGCCAATGAAATGTCTTTTAACATAATTTCATACAGAAGAAACTAGAAGAAAAAAAGAAAACAAAACCATTTAATTATATGAAATAAAAGAATTCATAAATTTAAATAAAAGAACAAACAAACTAAAATTAATAATAAATAATTGAAAACAACAGGTATGTTTGTTTGTTTTTAAACTGCACTAGTTCATGGCAACAGAGATTGCTTGTATGTATGAATTGGAACATTTGTGACATTAATTAGAAATGGTTTATTATATCCATCAATTCCCAAATCGTTTATAGCCAATAAATGGATTGGCGTGAAACTCCTACAACATATGATGTGTGTAATATATGTGCATTATGCTTTTTCAAATGTTTATTTATTTTGGGGATCCAAAGGACTGAAAGGAGAATTTAACGCCCTGTAATCCGCATCTCCTAATGCATTTAACCCAAACTTGTATCATGTCAACTGTGTGTAAGGTAGTTTTTTTTTATATTATATATTATTTATTGCATTGAGAGTCTGTAGGATGGGGCCTACTAGTTATTCAAATAACATTATTATAGAGTTACGTCATACAATCCACATCTCCTCCACAAGGAATAAATGGATTGTTATACAATCACAATTCTTTTAAAAACCAGTGATTATTATTTTCAAACAGGTTTTCGTTGCATCGGGGTCCTAGGGAATCCTATTGATAAAATCGAGAATTGTAACCACTGTCAATGAACATTTCTCTTTCACTGAATGTCGGGCAAATATCAGTGAAGCGATCCCTAAGTGTACATACTACTTGACTTTTTTCGTGAATTGAGGTAATCCTGGATAAAATCTTAGTTAAGGGAATACTTTGAGCAAACGGGTCCTCATCGAATAGTATGCGGACACCGTATGTTGTGTACTGAACAATACCCATCTTGAGATAAATACACCGACTTTTGGTTCGGGAAATTTTATTGTCTCTAGGCGTGTGTTTTTCGCAAATACCTGTCACAAACATGAACTATCAGTTCAAAACATTTTTTTTATATCAATATAAGAAAAAAATAAATATAGTTTTTCTCTGTAATGTCTATATAATTGCATAAGCTAAAAATTTAAAGAATATACAAGTTCAACGCGAAAGATAATTAATTTCGCTAAGCGAAAAACGAAAGCGAAACACATTGATAGTAGTTTTGCAGAGATACAATTTTAGATCGTCTTTAAATCATGAGGATTTCAAAAACATGATCCTAACAATTATTTGAAAATTACTGCTATAAACTACATACTTTTCTGTTTTTGTTGATAAAAACATTGTTAAAATCGGACTTCGATTAACTTCAGAATAATATTTTGAAAAAAAAGTAGTTTTATGTGAAATATATAGGGGAAATTGGAATCATGCGCATACCTCTGGGGCACGGGTGGCTCATTGAGCTAGGTAGTTGGATTACCTAACAACTCATGCAAGTCTATCACCAATACGGCGTGGGTTTGCGCCCGGCTTTGTAAATTACAAAAAGGGTGCACTCGACTCGCAATCGTAAGTGATAAAGTTTACCAGTTGCTTGTCCATGGTCGGTGGTTCTCTCCGGATACTCCGGTTTCTTTTACCACTAAAACTGGTCGCCATGATATAGCTGAATTATTGGTGCAGGTGGCGTTAAACACAATAAATCAGAATCCATTCTCTGTAGGATAACTGTAGGGTGTTCTTAATTTTATTGTCCATATTCAAAACCCCTAATTGAAAGTACTGGTATATGAATTTATAACTCAATAATTAAATGCAAATTTCATAGTTCCAATATTGGGGCCGTCGTGGTCATGATCGTATGGTGGTTGGATTTACAACTACCTGTGCAATTAGTGCTTATTACCACTAAAGCTGTGAGTTGAAACCCCGTTCATGCCGAGGTGTACTCGATACATCAATATGTGATAAAGTTTGTCAGTGACTTGCGACAGGTCGGTGATTTTTTTCGTGGACTCTGGTTTCTTCCGACAATAAAACTGACTGCCACGATATAACTGAAATATTGTTGAAAGTGGCGTTAAACGCCATAAGCGAAACCTAGTTCCAATATTAAACATTGTTTTAGAAGTAAGACGAATTTCGTCGCTATGCAAATAAATATATAATCTATTGCAGATAAACGTGATTGATATGATGGATTGGTCATTATCACCATTCATAGTTTACCTGTTTCCTCGAATAAAATGTTCGTCCATCTGATAGAACTGCCATAGGGGATCTTATTTTGTATTGAGGGGAAGAACAAAATACGTGTTACCCCTCCTGATAAGACCAAATTATATACGAAAGTCGATTTACTTCTAGAAAGTACACAATTAATAGGAACTGAAGTTTATATGACTTTGTCAATAGAGCATATCATTTTGGTCGTTAGTATAGCGACAATAAAATGGCATTGAACTATTTATTTATGTTTGAAACGATTCATTTAATTAAATGTGTATGTCTAAACAGTAGTCATCCTTGGTAAAAGAAAAGTTGCTTAAAATATACAAATTGTTTGATAATAATTTTTGATATGATGACTCGAGATTCTTTTAAGTTCACTTTTTGCTAAGTTTAATTACTTACAAATGCTTCTACCACATTTTGGAGAAAATTCTACATTTCAATAAAGATTTCTTTAAAAAATCACTTTTCAATTCAGTAAACTTTTTAAGTGCATTTGTTTCTATAATGTTTGAATGATTTACGCTCTTGATAACTTTCCACATATAGCTGGTGTTGCTCTCCTATTACTTGCTAGATAAACATATTGTGTATTAAATTGTTTTACTTTCTTTGTGTTTACCAGGGGCGGATCCAGGATTTCAAGTTAGGGGGGGGGGGGGGGGGGGGGGGGCGCACTTAAAAAAAATGCGCCGAGCGGAGAGAGGCGCGACAAATTTTGGAGTATTTCGTGTGAAAAAAATCGATTTTACGCCAAAAAATCATATTCTTTCCAATTGCGGAGGCTGGCGCGAAACATTTTGGGGTATTTCGTGTGTAAAATCACGATTTTACGCCAAAAAATCAATTTTTTTCCAACAAACTATTATTTTATCTACATGTACATACTACAATATTACTCATTGCATTTAGAAAAAACATATGCTTGTATGAAGATGCTACGAGAAGGACATATTATCACGTTATCCATGGATCTCTCTCGTGTCCGGGGTCAGTATTTTATCTTATGGGTCGGTTCCATATTCTATGTACTGATTTCGGGTACGAATTTTATGTACCTAGTCCGTGTAGCGATCTTGATTTTGTTAATAATCTAAAATGCCAGTTTTATACACATTTAATTTTATCCATTGTGTAATTGGATGTCTCTGATTTTGTCGATTACTGCTGAACATATGCAAATTGGGTTTATTTCGACAAAGAATAAGTCGGAAATCCTCCTCTGAAAACATTTCACTAATTTAATCCAATATATATTAATGTAGGACATGTAGGACTATTGGAAATATGTAAAACCTTTCTTCTCAGAAAATCATATTAATTACATTAATATATATTTAATATATAAATTATATCAAATATATATTAAACATTTTATTTCTATAAATGAAAATTTTCTAGACACAGTCTTAGATAAGAGCATTATGTCAAAAACAACTTATGTGTTTAAATGCATTTTTAAGATAAAAGTCACTTTTCCACACATGAATAAAATTCTGCACTTGTCCAATCTAATCAAAATTAGATCTACACACTTGCTCCCTATTTTCTATCGTTTTTTTTGGGTCGCTCGTGTAGCAGATCTAACAATACTCCGCTAAGGGTTGCGTCAGGGTTCAGCACGAATACATTAAAACTGACCAATCAACGATTTTTCTACAAACCCATGAAGATAACTTGCCGATAGAGGGCACTGAATTATTCGAGTTAGACAAGCACATACATGGTTAAAAAATAAAATGTCTGCGCCCATGTTTGTCGCTTGAAGAAATGAACTAACAAAAACATACAATTAGTGACCTCTGATACGCCAAAAAAGAAGTATATATATAAGAAACGATATTTGTGTAATATTTGGCCTTTCCTTCATACAAACAGAAATAACACCGGAAGTTAACTGACGCAAATCTCTAGCGGAAAATGATGCATAATTTGAGGGAAAACAAAAACCCAACGGACTTTTCAAGTAGGTAGCCGATTTCCTATGGTTACTGATGGATGCTGATAGTGGCTCATATTGCCATATCTGCAAGAAATATCGTGAAAGATTATTGTCAAAATCGTGGACAGCATTTTGTCCCGCCGCCAGTCATCTGCAAAGTAGGCTGTTTGCCTCATGTCATGAAGGACACCATTAAAACTAAACACATGACTGGTTTGGTGGACAAAGCCATTGCCAAATTTAATCAAAATGAACTTCGGGGATATGAGAAGCTTTTCAACACAGCTTATTCTGTCACTACACACTCCTATCTGAAATTCAAATTAAAAATGGTGTTCGTTTGGGCAGCAGTATTTAGACAGGGATGTTTGTGTTAACTTTATTAAACTTTATGAATGATGTTACAATAGACCATAAGAAGCAAGCTGGATTAACAGTACAGACTCCTGTCACTGATCTAGAGGCAATCCTTGCAAGATATATCCACCATTACACTGCTGTATCAAATGTTTTAAAAAACAGGATAAGTATGATTCTGTGTCAACAAGTAACTTGTTTCAGATAACTTGCCTGTGGACAAGCAGAACATTTGTGTATTTCCACACTCCTGTCTACATTTATATCTTGTGTAAATAAATAGATCACTTTAACTCATATTACATTTCTTCTCTGCTCACAGCAGCATTTTAATTGTGTTATCAAATGATGGATGAACCAGGATTTATAATTACAAATTATTTTTATTTTGTCAATGATAAAATATTGGGTTTTATTGTTCTTGTGTAAGTCATGATCATCTGCTCTCAAACCAGAAATCGAGCACCTGTTTGGTATAGTGGTTAGTGTGTTCCCCTCTTTGAGTGTTAAAATGGTTATTTGTCCCAACATAAGAGGAGCGAATGTTGTTTAACACCAACTCAGTAATTGTTCAGTTATATCAAGTTAATTTTCAATGAAATGAAGGTGAGTTTGCTTTGTACTAGAGCAACACCCTTAGCTGGATTATCATAGTGCTAGCTCACTGAAACAACAATCTGTGGATAAACATGTCGCCCCCACTCGGACACATTATCCCGATTTCAAGCCAACCAGTCTGCTCTTTCTCCTTAATGCAGAGATTTAGTGCAATACTGATATAAAAAGTTCTACATTTGAGTTTCGGCTTAGCCTAGTCATGCGACTTCAAAATTTAGAATGACTACGCATTTATAAGTCTGTAAGAATGGGACAAAAGGCAAACGTTATAATGGATTATGCCATACAAAATCAATTTAAGATCTTCAGACTCCCCTGTTCCTAAAAGTTTGAGGGTAAAAAGTTTGTTAAATACTGTCTTTTGCTTCTAACTATTGCAATTTTACATCTCATTGGACTGAATAATTAGATTAAAAAATATTGTTCACTAGCTATAGGTTGTGGAAAATCAGAAATTTCATAGAAAAAAATAATAAGCACCTTTCCCTCACCATTATCGCTTACCAAAAAGTTGTTTTGAAAAAAAAGCTGAAATTTGCTCGCTCTGATAAGATATTCCAGAGTTTGTGGTTCCTATCAGGATTTCCTTGATAGAGGGTTGTTGCTAACAAGGAAGCTACTTCTTGGTAAAGTTGAAGTTATCACTTCAAAAATTTTACGGTTGCCACCACGACTTGGTTGACCGTTATGGAATATCTGTGTCACAAATGACCACGGATATGTTCCACTTGTCGTAAACACTTCCCGTCCTTTCCTCATTCACGACTTATTACCGGGTTTGTAACTAGATTAACACGACGGGTTCCACTAGTGGAGTAGGAACTGCTTACCCTTCCGAAGCACCTGAGTTCACCCCCGGTTTTTAGTTGGGTTCGTGTTACTCAATCTTTAGTTTTATGTGTATGTTTTGTATATCGTTGTTTGTCCTTTTGAACTTTTTCTTTTGGCCATTGTGTTGTCTGTTCGACTTCGATATACGGATTCTGATTACAGTTTACCCCTTTGGTATCTTCAAACTCATCCTATTATTTTTAACAGAAAATCTGACGTACTGAAAATCAATTTGGTACGGTCTTACCTACATTTTTCAAGTTCCATCTTTTTTGTGTGCAAAATTTGGTCTGTGAATTCATTTCTATTATTAGTAGTATATGTTGATATGTTGTTTTGTGTCTAGTGAAAATGTAAGATAATACATATCAAACAAACATTATTTTACTATCTTCATATAGTCGAATTAAAAAAACACCACGACATAGCTGAAATATTGCTAAAGTTAGCACTATGCACCAATCAATCAGAATTAAAGAAATAAAATAAGAATATAATTTAAATAAAATATTATTTTAATTTTACAAAGCATTTAGTCCATCATGATGATTTCATCCTACTAGTCTGATAGATCCTATGTCTCGGTTACATCAGAATAGCTTTCTTCAATATTGACCATTTCTAATTTGTTTGAACTGAAGAGATTTTCTAGCAGTAAGGAAAAACAATTACCACAACTACATTTGCTTGCACATATGTTACAACATGTGTGGGTCTTGTTTGGTATTTGTTGAAGGTCTGAGTCTCTCAAGAATACATTTAACATTGCAAGCCTACGGCAGTCGGTAGAAGTCACAACAGCTTTTACTTCAGGCTCACCTGTTCGTAGATTATATGAGTTGTATAGGACCATCTCTCCCTGCTCTACTAATTTCTTGTACAAGGTCAAGAACATTGTGTGGGGTAGGAACCATATAAAACGATACTATAACAATTGACAATGCTTATGCCTTGTGCATTTGTGGTAATAACAATCCCCATTTTACTGTTTATGTCTTTCAATCAGAGCCTTGCATTTGGCTGAACTTTCTGAATGAAACATATTCATGACGTCTGAACATTCAGGAAGTTTTGTATGTATGTATGCATCTGTTATAGAATTACAGTATATAATCGTCCTCGGAAAGTTCTCCTTTAGGTTATTTACAGCATCTATCAACCATGTCATTGCAATTTCTACTTCATTAGAAACTTTTGATATTCTTAACTTGATGTTTAGTGACAGTGTTATTTCTCTTATGTCTGCTGATTTCAAATTCAGTTTCTTCAAGACTTTTAAACCTCAATACAAGAAGAGTGGCAGATGGCCAAATTGACCTCAGTTCACCAACATACGAAAACAACTTGCTGAATGCTGTCTTATGCGTGCCATCTATGTCTTCGCCCCTAAAAAATACAATGCATGTAGAAAATTAGAAATAAAGCAAAAGTAACCTTATGGATGCAAATGTTTTTGCAGTTGTATAAAAATCCTTGCTTGATGTACAGTTTGTGCAACTATTTGCAGTTGGCAAAAATGTTATGTTATTCTGCACAATTTCTGTGTAAATGACAGACAATTTCTTATTTAATTTTATATACACAATGTAACAACTGTTGCTGTCAAGGGTTGTGTACACTGTATCTTTATGCTGTGGCACATGTATCCACATTTTCATCTCAAACTCGAGTACATTGCTATATTCACTCCACTTTCAATGTGGATCTGGGGCCGCTGTTGCGGTGATCGTATGGTAGTTGGATTCACAACTACCTCTGTAATCAGTGTCTATCATAACTGATGTTGTGAGTTCAAATCTCGATCAGGGTGAGGTCTACACCATTATGTGATAAAGTTTGTCAGTGACTTGAGACAGGTCATGGTTTTATCGGGGTCCTCCATCAATAAAACTGACCACCATTATACGTTATAACGGAAATATTGTTGAAAGTGGTGTTATACAACATCAATGTGGTTCTCGCTTGAAATGTATGAAGTGAATTGCAGACAGTGTATAATTTTGATTTAATATTGTTTGGATAGGAAAACTTAAGTATTTTTCTGTTTGAAATACACATGACATGTACAAAAACAAATGTACAACAAAGTAAGTAAATCTCTTTCTATGACTATGGACCTGAAAAATACTATATAATGTATGGTCTTCTACAATTATTTTCTGCATACCTTATTTTTTTCTTTGTTTTCATTAAGAATTATGTGCCCTATAAGGGAAAGCTTAAAAGGAAACCATCTTGCAAAAAAAAAAATGAAAAGCACAGCCCCCCCCTCTTTTTCAAATCGTGAATGGGTAATGTGGGACGAAATCCCAACTATGGTAGAAATAGCAATATTTTCCATATCACTAATGGCTTAAATTTCATGCACGGGAAATGATACACCGGAAACCAATACATGGTTAAATTTGCAGAAAATCGGATGCGCAGTAATCCGGTTATGAATGTTAAAAGTCGTCCCCAATATATCTCGGCCCTAACAAAAAGTCGTCCCCGATACATCTCGGTCCAAAAAACTCGACACTATTTTGATGCACTGAATGAGCGTGAAATTGGCAGATAATTTTCAGATTCGCGAGCATTCATGGCCGTGCCTGTTTCAATAGATGAAAAGAGCATTCAGTACACTCCAAAAAGTACGTGCAAAAGTAAGTAAAATGTCTATTTCAATCAACCCAAGGATTTACATGATTTAAATATTAGATAATGTGGATATTGCTTCGGTAGCACTACAGCCGGTAGCACCTGTCTCATATTATTGCTTATTTTTTTATTGGACTTCTTCCCAAGTTAGGTAACACCTATTATCATATTAATAAGGTATGATAATGTATTAATAACCTGCATAAGCTGTTTTCATATCTAGTATTTTCGACATTCCCTCAACTCGATCTTGCATTAAGGCTATAAGTCATGAACTTGATGAAGTGGACTGCATACAATCGTTTTGTCATTCATTGTTTTTGTGGAGGTCGTCAATGGTGGAAGTTGTGTTTTAGCGCTCCTGTACAAAACTTACTATTTTATGTGTATATAGTATTTTGCTTCAGTAAAACATTGATAGTACATGATTCTAATTGAACAAATACCAGACAAGGTGGATTTTGTCTTTTATTAACGTTTCCCGAGTGAGTTGTTACCAAAATACAGTTGGCCCTCGTCAGACACTACCCACGTCGGGTCGCCGCCATTTTGAATTTTATTTTATTTCTTTTTTCTTTTTTCTTCTGTGTAAATTTGACTTAACAGGACTTAGAATAATTTTAGCATAGATAGAACTAAATTTAAGTGCGGCAAAATATTTTTAATCTGCTTAATATAAAAATTACCCCTCAACTGTAAAAACTTTAAATATTAAATTTACCGAATCAGAAGTCATACATGTCTGAAACAAAATTGACAAAATTTTTTCAGTTACCACGTAAATCATTTACTGGAACCAAGCATACTACTCCTGTATTTATATCAGATAGCAAAGGTATTTATCTGAAAAACCAGATACAATATCAGGAAGAGCATAGCATTATATGATGGTGCAAGAAGGGAGCAATATAGAGGAGAGGCTACACTGGTTGGGGTTTAACGTTGAATCCAAAATTAATGAAATTGGCAGTATTCATCTATACATCTGGCTGGGAACCTGTAATCTAACCAAGAAAGGCAAACATTTCTCCATCTCATTAGCAAATCAACAACCACAAGCAGCCAACGAAATTATTGAATCCTTGCAAAAATTAGAGGCTATACTGAAACCTTATCCAGGCACAAAACTAACAATATTAGAGGTACCTCACTACTCAATAGTTCAGTAGAATACATCAAGAAACCATGCAAAACCAGAAATTTGTAAAGATCAAGACGAGCAACTACAAAACCAAATAGATCAAGTCAACACATTTATTCAACAATACAATACCACTCTACAAGCCCGCTCGCCCCTGCTCAACCATCACACAAAAGCTAGAAAACAAGTACGAAGAGGAAAGGGTAAACCCCATAAAAGCTACTACAACTACAACCTGTATACTGACGGTATCCATCCAAAACCGATACTTGCAAAAGCTTGGCTGAGAGAGATCACTGAGCAGATAAGAAAAGATTGCTGGCATTAATACGGCAAACGACAACCAATCTGATATACTGTCTGGTGTGAATCAGAAGGCATGGAATGACTAAGCCACGCTGTTGAAGCACCATACAGTTCAGACGCTAGTCAAGGTAAAAACATAATACCATGGAGATATCACGACTATCCAAAACGGGCCAGCATAGTGGAACCATGTCATCATCCATAGACTCAACAAGCATGAATTACAACCTAAACATTACAAGAGCCCTACAGAAAAAGCTGGAAGCTACAAAAAGGAATCAACATGTCGAATATAAATATACCAGCGGAGGCATGGTAGTAACAGCAGACACCGCAACTTTTGAATTAATTAGAATAGCAAGCATTCATTACTTCGAATCAACACAAGGGAATAAAGACGTGATCCACATTAGGAAATATACTGACTAATCCAATTCAACAGTGGTTCAGTATACCATAAAGATCAAGCAATCGGAATCGGGATACACAGTAAATATATATACAACAACCAGCAGACTCCTGGTCAATGGAAAAGGATGACAAACATTTATAGACAATGACATTCCATTAATTCATGGTATAATCAGCAACTGCAATGCAGGAATTAGTCTAGATGAACTAAACCAACAACTAGCTGACCAACTAGAAGATCTACTGAACCGAGGGCAAAACAGCAGCCATACTGAACTTCAGAATCCAACCAGATCAGAAACGCAAAATATTTCGTGCCTCAAATGCAACAATAAATGCAGAACTAGGAGTACATACTGTACCACAGGGAAACATTGGATCCATTATAGGTATCAAAAGCTCACAGAGACTGAAATAGAAAAAAATAGAGAAAACGAAGCCAGATGAAGAGTACACATGTAAAGTATGCTACGCCCCAGCAGACAACAGGCTAGCCATAATACAAAATGAAGAAGGCTGCGAAGAAACACAAGCGAAGCAACTAATGGATGAGGAAATATCGATTAGAAGTACGGATGAAACACAAGATAAACAAATAATGGAGGAAGTTGTGACTGGAAATATAGGTGAGAACCCATACACTTCGATACCAACACTAACTTGTATCATATGTGACAGCGCCAACAATAACTCGAACTGTGAGGTATGCTCGATATGCAAGAATATTTGTCACAACCAATGCATGGTAGAAATAAATGGAGTTTATACATGCCTATCGTGCAATATTAGAGAACTAGATGAAACAAAACAAAATGAGATAAATGAGCTACATGAAAACAACATAGTAAACACAGAATTGCCTACAAATGCCAACGTAAATAGGCCTATCCCAAAAGAGAAAACAAATATGAAAAACAAACCAGTGCCAAGGCCAAGAAAGTCAACAAATAAAGAGCAAAACCAACCTGATAACCTGAAAGAGGTCAAATTGGGTGAACTTAGAGCGAAATAAGCAAAACTGAGAAAAGCCGAAGAACGACTGAAAATCAAAGAGAAATCGATAGATGAACCTAAAAACGAGGTAGAACAAACTCTCAAGCTACTGAAAAGAAGGATAGACTCAAATCAATACTTAGTCTCAGAAGGAAAATGAAACAGAAAAAAGAGGGTATGAAAAAGAACCGGAAATAGACGATATACACCACAAGATGAAACTTCATATGAATACCAAAATTATGGGATTTCACACCAAACTAACAAACTTGGTGTTCAACGAAATAGACAGGCATTTAGAGATTAAATTTAACTGAAGAGTCGGCGCCCAAAAACAGCCCTAAAAGTCATAATCAAGCACTGCTGGAAAAGGCATGCCGAATACAGCTTGAAAGACATACACTCATTAGCGCCCACCCTAACAGGACAACCTCTACTATTGGGAAATCAACGGGTACCAACATCACAACCTGGTAGTATGCCATCAGAAAGAACTTCATACCGGCAACACCCAGCCCGTAATACTCCTCCATCCTACCAACATCTAATTAATAATCTGGAGATATCGAATGTAACAAGCCACCAATCTCCAGGTTGCAACCTACCTCCAGTATATACTATCATACAACCAGTCCACCATGATAGGAAACATCCACAGAGAACGAAAACAGACATGATAGGCAGCGCAACTCGGAACCATTCTTTTTTAGCGCATCCAGGCCTCCAACCCCCCAGAATGTAGTAACACTAAAAGACGTCGGGACAGATGAAAAGCGCAAAATACGACTAGTATCCTTTAACTGTAAAAATATCAAAATCTGTGCCTTGATAATAGATAAACTACTACAATCGAATGACATAATCTTAATCCAGGAACATTGGTTATTCCAAGCCCAAATACACCTGTTCAGTGAAATACATGGAGAAATTAACTATGCAGGCAAAGGAGTGGATAAATACGACCCTTTACTACCTGTAAGCATGCCAAGAGATATGGTGGAGTAGCCATTATATGGAGAAAAGACATAGACCATATAATCAAGATGGCTCAGAAAAGATACAATGTGTAGAGATATCTGGTAATAAAGACACAGAATTACTATTATTGTATATTCATATTTTGCATATATGTGTCTTGTGTTCGGACTATTGTATTAATACCACTATAGCATTATTTGTGAAATGATAAAGATGCAAATTGTCTCCAAGGTAACAACACATAATAATAACTAAGACTGATTATTTGTCATGGCATTTATTAAATTATTAAATAAACAACAACAAACTGGCCACCAAGCAAACACTTGATGACAATGAACACTGAAGGGCGAACCAAAAGTGAAAGTTAAATCAGGTATCCTAGCTGCTGGGCATCTCCACAACAGCTTAATGAACATACTAAGGTAATCACTGCCAGTTGTAATATATTAAGCCTCTTTAGTTGTTGCTCGAAAAATATGAATATAGACACCAACATATGCAACTCATTTCCATGAATGCCATAACTGTAGAAGGAAGTTCACTTATTCTAGCTGCTGGGCATCTCCATAACAGCTGAATGAACATACTTATTATCCATCTTCCTTTTAGCTGTTGCTCGGACATCAACATATGTAGATCATTTCCATGAATGAAGTCAGGACAGCATTATATGCATTGTACCACAAAACTGAAATTATAAAATTAAAAGGCAGCAACATTTGTTCCAGAGGGATATGGGAGGGTGGGACTTCCTTCACCTCCCAATTTGCACGTGGAATAAGAAATTACCCGCGCACATTGGTTTTTATACGACTCGAGTGCACGAGGCGCTTTAAATTCTTATTCCGTGAATTTGTTTTAATAAATGGACATGCTAAAATAATAAACTTTGGTTTCAATGGTGATAATGAATTACTTTGAAATACAATAAACCAATTTAATTTTTATTTAATTAAATTTTATTATTGTATATTCATATTTTGCATATATGTGTCTTGTGTTCGGACTATTGTATTAATACCACTATAGCATTATTTGTGAAATGATAAAGATGCAAATTGTCTCCAAGGTAACAACACATAATAATAACTAAGACTTTGATTTGGCTGATTATTTGTCATGGCATTTATTAAATTATTAAACAAACAACAACAAACTGGCCACCAAGCAAACACTTGATGACAATGAACACTGAAGGGCGAACCAACAGTGAAAGTTAAATCAGGTATCCTAGCTGCTGGGCATCTCCACAACAGCTTAATGAACATACTAAGGTAATCACTGCCAAAATTAGCATTTTAATTATAACTTTAATTCAAATGCTAATCCGCCATAACCAACAAAAATAATCAGCCAACGTGTACAACATTAAACAATAAATTTCAATGTAAATTTATTATAAACCAACATAATTTTTAAACAAAAGCAACAATCGAAATTAATTCAAATGGATATGTATTATAACCAACAATTGTAATTAATAATTATGAATGTGTTTTTGTAAGCCAACAAACATTCAATAAATCACATAATTGTAATGACCAATATAATACAATATTTCATAAATCAATAGGAAAAACCAAGTTGTGAGGAGTAAGTATAAATTGTTCCAATGCACTTTGCATTGCATGCATAAAAATGTCATTTCCAATAAAAGATAAATGTATTCCATCATTGTCAAACAATGATGGATGCTTATCTTCAAAATCTGCGTAAACTATAGTATAATATCTTATTTTTTTAAATATGACTTTAAACCTCTGTTTAACCTTTTCCTTGCATCATCCATAGCTTTTAGATCTTCAGAATATCTCCAAGACAATCTTGGTAAAATACTAGAAAAAATTATTTTACTACCAGGGAGCATTTGAGAAATTACAAAAAACAAATTTCATGTCGAACAACAATTTTCCACAAGGTCCAATACCAATGTCATTGCCACCACAATGTATTAACACTGCGTACGGTAGTCCAAAGCAGTTAACCATGCTATGCAGAAGGCTTACAATACAATAACTGGACATGCCAAAACATTCCTGCCCACACCAGTTTGTAATCTTTTTCATTAAAACCCAAATTTAATCCGATAGGTCTATTTTGTGTGTGAATAGATGCTTTGGCTATCAATGACGATCCAATAATCCAGATGATCTTTAAGTACCCTGCAAATGATTTAACTTTAATTTAATTACTTAAATTTTAATGAGACCGTCCATTCTGGTATATATATTTTAAACGAATCCGATTTCCATCGACCCATAGCTTTTATTTCATCATCATTTTTTCCTAACATTGCAGCAGCTCCAATTCTGAAAGAATGCGTTCGACGATAAACCTATGAATTTCAATGCAGATCGTAATATTGCGAGAAACTGAAAACGTGTTAATTATTTGTGATTTAAATGACAAAAAAGTTGACCATCAATGTTTGGTCGAAACTTTAAATAGGCTTTTAATTGCCTTGCAACACACATACTTTCCCATTTATTTTTTGGTACTTTCACATTTATTTTTTGGTAATATTAAAGTAGTAGAATTTCCAATTTGATCAGACTTTGAAGACTGAATAGTAACGTTCCGATTATTTTCTTCAAATTTAATATCAGAAATGTTGATAACATGATAATCAAAAGCATTTCCAGTTTCAGTAATTTCACCAATTATTAAAAAACCAAAAAAGGCAAATAAAAATGCTGCATACAACAAATGGGTTTCATAGTTCGAACTACAAAAAATGCTGCAGACAACAAATGGGTTTCATAGTTCGAACTACAAACCATATGTAAAATTGGTATAATTTTCTGCAGAATATCACTTGTAATTAGTTTACAAGAATAATTCTTTTTATCTAAACGTTGCATTCCTTGAAGCATTTTTTTTTAAATGAATGATTGAGTCCTATCTTCTAAATTATTTATATTTATTTTGTAACTTATACCAGATATACAAGATTTTGCTGTAGCTGAAGAGTAACTTTTTTTTAGAAAGAAACGCTATATAATTAATAAAATGCTCAATTGGAGGTGACCAAATATTTTCTATCCCAAATTGATTTCTAAATCTTTCAAAAGATTGAATTGCATTTTCATATACATTCCATGTACTTTTTGACACATATATTTTTTCAACAGACTCTTTACTTCCATCTTCAAAAGGTTCCAAAATTCCATAGGAATTGGTACTGGTAAAATGTCGGCTATAGGTGCTAGTTGACGAAATTTCGGAATATTTGCACGAGATAACGCATCAGCAATCATATTATTCTTTGAATAAATGTGTTTTGCTTTAAACTGGAAATTTCCTATTAAAGAGCAATAAACTATAAGTCTCAAAATACACATCACTCTCTGATTTGCAAGATTTACTATTGAGTATGCTAACTACGGCCAAATTATCTGAATAAAACAATATATTCTTCAATTGGAACCTATCAAGCCATAAGAATATTGCAAGTGCAATTGGAATTATTTAAAGATAAGTCATATCTCGTAAATTATCAGTCCCAGACCATTCTTTTGGCCATTTAAGATAAGCCCATTTTCCTTTTAGATAAGCAGCACACCCTTTACCAATACCCCCGGCACTATCTGTATAAGTTCAAGTTCAACATTTGACATCCATTCTACCTCCAGAATGTAAGATACTCCATTAAATTTTTCTAAAAACATTTTCCACATAAGTAAATCATTCCGCATACCTGTCGTTATTCTAATGAAATGATGTGGTAGTAGCCATATACAGACGACGACTAAAAGCGCGATCTGCAGGCAATGCCTTTGCACAAAATGCCATTGAACCACATATAGATTGCAATTCTTTCAACGTCACTTTTTTCCTATAGGAAAGCAATTTGTCTTTTTTTTAGGTCTTGAACTTTTTTCTCAGGAATTTTCATCAGCATATTTACTGTATCTATTGTAAGACCTAAATATTCAATAATCGTAGAGGGCCCTTCTGTTTTTTCATTTGCTATTGGAACACCAATTTCACTACAATTTTTTTCAAATTGCAACATTAAATTGCTACATTCATTTGTACCCTTTTCACCACAAAATAAAAAATCATCTAAATAATGATCATTATTTTTAGATCCAGATTTGTTTTCAATTACCCAATGCAAAAATGTTGAAAATCTTTCAAAAGTGGCATATGATACAGAACATTCCATTGGAATACATTTGTCAATGTAAAATTGTTCTTCAATCTTATAACCTAACAAATCAGAGTCTCCAGGATACACCGGAAGTAAGCGAAATGCTGATTTTAGGTCCATTTTTCCAAGTTCAGCATTTTTTTCCTAATCTTTGAACCACAGAAATTGCATTGTCAAAAGACGAGTATCTAACCGAAGTATAATGTTCATCTATAAAATCATTGACACTATTTGCTGGTGGATAGGACAAGTGTGTTGTCAACCGAATACCCCCGTCTTTTTTGGAATTAAACCAATCGGAGAGCATCTCAAGTTTGATATAGGTCGGGTATCAAATGGACCCACTATTCTCCCTGCTATAATTTCACTTTCAATTTTTAATCGGGCTCCCTCTGGTTTTGAAAGTACAGATTAAAAATTTTTTGAATCAAAAGAGTTTCTTGGTCCATTATAATTTATATAAAAACCATATTTAAACCCATCATAAATCATTTTAGACTCTTCTTTTTTAGGATAATACATTAAATATTGGCTAATTTTATCTAATTTGATTGGTGAATATCCTATTTTCCAAACATTAAAGCTATCCGATAAATCTGAAATAAACAATTAAGCTTCAATGAAATGCATGATTGAATCTTGGAACAATTGCAAACCTATGTCGAAAAACAGGTCTTATGAATGATTTAATAAAGGTGGCCTGTAAGCAGCAACATTAGGATTATTAAATCTTGGCCGATTATCTAATGTATGATATCCATTTACTCTATGGAACCTAAGACATGTAATTGCAGGATGTACTAACGAACATTTCATACAATTATGTTTATAAATACAATTGAAACGATGACAAACTCCTTTGAAATTGTAATTAAAGCATGGCTTTGTTAGATTATCATAAACAACTGCATTGGACACACCTTGAGCACCTTTTGCAATGAATTGCAACCATAAAAATCCATCTATTTGCGCCCAAGACTTTATATGATTTTGAGCTACACGTAACCTGAATTGTCTATCATACTGATAAATACGCTCAAAAGGTGTATCGGCAACTGTACCCCTAATTATAGACATATATGTTAACAAATCTGAGGCCAACAATGTACCCCTAATTATAGACATATATGTTAACAAATCTGAGGCCAACAATGGGTGTTTCTGAATAAGTATTTTAGAAAAATTGGTGTTCGCTTCTGTCCATAAATCAATATTGTCAATTGATTTAAGCTTAGAAGACCTATTTGAAATTACAAGTTTTCCATTTTCTAAAACGATATTTTGTTTTTGTTCAATATTATTGTAATGTTGACCATTTTGTCTAATTAACTGTGCGAAATCTGTGTATTCAAAATTCCATATGTTATCCTTTATTTGTTGTGATACCAAAATATCCGTTTCATTTGAACATGGCATTAAGGTTCCGCTAAAGTCAAAATTTGGGGTCCGAGATGCATTTATAAAATGTATCAATTGCGTTGTTATTGCTTAATATGCAGACTTGAAATTTGGTCTATGCATAGAAAACCACTCAAAGTTTACTTTGCTTCAATTGGTGTTCTCACCTTACAACTTCCAAATACACTATTTTGATTCAAAATACGAAAAATACACTTTTCAATGACCATTTTTTTTCAAAAAATCTAGCTCTCATATGGAAGAGTTGTCAGTCATTTCAATATACGAGTTTTAACCCCCAAAGATCATATGTAGTGCAAGCTAGTATTTAAAACTTATTTCTGTTAAGCCTTTTGTCAAGTGTTTACAATCTTACAACACGGGATGGACGCCGCCATTTTGCAAATTGTAGGGGACTCACACTTCTGTGATTTTTGTGAATATAAGGGCAATAACAAAATTACCGAACTCCGAGCAATCTTACAAAGGGAAAGTCAAAACTCATAATTATATAAACAGACAAAATCAGTCAACAACCGGAAAACTGAAAACCGTAATGACCCTGACTTGGTACAGGCATTTCTAAAGAAATGGTGGGTTGAATCAGATTTTAAAGTGCCAAACCTCCCGCTTTCATTACGGCTCAAAGTTTCCGGCTGTCACTATAACAGTATTTATAACAATACTTGAACAAAACAGGTAAAACAGTTGTTAAAACAGCACCAAACACAGCGAAGTAAATGTCAAAGATACTTTTACGTCACACATTGATAGAAAAATATTTGACATTTTTGTTGACTACCTTATCTTTATACATTTTCACTATATGAAAATCCATCGCTTATAATCTTTTCTGCAGAGACGGAATATATTTCGACAAGATATTGGTATCGGAATATAAACTTTTTAAGAGATCGAATAAGGCGAATCTTTTAATAGCCCTGGTCCAGTAGCCTGTTTCTCAGATGAAGACGACGTTTCAGGAAATCAGAATAATTGCTCCTGGCCCTTGCATAACGAATCGATTGTGAGATGTAAACACCATATGCAGGAGAAGTTGGTATATTGCTGCACATATTTGGAAAATTTATGATTTTAAAATTGAAGTCGTCCAGTTTATCATAAATTTTAGTACTGATTTGACCATTGTCGTCAAATTCGAGGTATAAGTTCAAAAATGATGCGGACGAAGCTGTATCTGTTGTCTCTTTAACGTCCAGCTCTGAAGGATATATCAATGGAAGAAATTCTGCAAATCTAGAATTATTGATAGATAAAACGTCATCAATATACCTGTATGTGAAATTAAAGGCTCTAGCCTCATGAATCTTCTTATCTTTTACAAGCTTTTGAAGAAACTCCGACTCATATGAGTATAAAAATAAATCGGCTAGAAGAGGGGCACAATTCGTATCCATTGGTATGCCTACGACCTACTGAAACAGTGTCCCTCCAAAGGAGACAAATATGTTATCGATGAGGAACTCCAGCATACTGATCACTTGTTCCTCGGAGTAGCATGTTTTACCTTTTTGAATTTTGTTTGAAAAATATGGCAGTTCTGTTCTTCCTTTGGTCTATGTTATATGAAAATATATTCATTTAGGAGTATGTAGAAGTAGAAGTGTAAATGAATCTGCATTTGCGTATTATGAAAATAACGTTAAATGTTTAATAAACGTATGTAAATTAAGATTTTACAATGTTACACGCAATTAGTATTACATAAATTGCATTTCTGGCAGGAATTTGTCTTGTTTCGTAACAGTTTTTGCAATACGAAAATATTATCCAAGTCCAAATGCTAGCTTGCCCTAGATATGAACTTCTTTTACATTTTATAACACTATATTATATAATTGAATTGAATTGAATTATCTATTTCAGATATATTACTTCCGGTTTGGGGAAAAGCGGTTGATCTTAGATCAAGACGATGTAAACAGTAGAAAAAATTGAGTTTTGTGGACAATCAGTAAATATTTATTTGTAAGTATTAGTGTCAATACATATTTATTGCTTTGATATGAATGATTAACACGACTGATTAAACATCAGACAGTTTATACGCCCTGGTCGAGTAATGTATCGGTTGTGCTTGTGAATGATATGCTGACAACACGACAGAACACGTGTTATGTACGGTAAGTATTTCTTGCTTAATACTCATTAAAAACACAAATCCAGGAATTTGAAACATAGGGTTAAAATGACATTCACATATTGGTAAGTAAAAAATAAATATTATTTTATGAATGACCCACAATGACAAAAGTATGGAGAGCAAGCGGATACATCTGGATTTGTTTACATTATATGCTTGAAATAAGAATGGGTAGGAAAACCAAAATAAGTAGAGTATTTGGTCACAGTTTAGGCAGACACAGGAAAATTAGACAGGATAAATATTTAGGAAGGCCTATATATATTATAACAAAGTCAAAACACACGAGAAAGGAAAAATGGACTCAAAATCAGAAAAAAATCAAAGACAGTACAAAACACGAAGAACAAGTTATAAAACAAATGGATCACTGCCTCGTATGCATCAGATTGTAGTTTGAAATTGAAGATACGTAAGATAAAAGACCTTAGTCCGAAAGGTTATAGGATTATAAACTTTCCTTTCCCTTTCCTATGTTACAACAAAATAAAATGTCACTTTAGCAATACAATATTAAACAATTTAGAAGCTGAACAGACATTATACTATTCTATATTTATGTAATAAATGATATTTCCATGCAATTCTTTAAAATACATTATTGTACTATATTTAGCCAAAATGGGCCTCCATACATTGTTGACAAAAGTAGTTCTGTACCATGAAATGGCTTGCAATATTTTTTAATAGCCAAACTTTAATCATTAAATATGGCATGTAGAATATATTAAAGAATTAATAAATGCTAGCTTGCCCTAGATATGAACTTCATTTACATTTTATAATACTTTTTTCAGGCATATTTGGATTGTTTGAAGCGATACTGACTTTATGAATGTGAACTGATGTTTATAATTGATGCAAATGAATTGTACAGATTACAAGGAAGATTTTGATATATAATAAGGTATGCTAGAGGAATTAAACATCATGGAATTGAACTTTGAAGTTAAACATATATTTGACTTTAGCGGAACCTTAATATCGGATTAGCAATATTTAAATAATTGTCAATAATATCCTCACCATTTGCCAGATTGTGCACAATTTGTTCTCATTTGCTTAGGAGGTGGTGGATCAACAACTTGATCTGCTTCCATCTGTACATTTTGTTCATTGACTGGTTCCTGCTCCACTGGTGCTCACCGTCTGTTAGTTTTCGGTCGTACAGCCGGACGTTGGTTGACACGTTCAACATTCTGTGCAGGAGCCACTATCTGCTCACCAACTGGAACCTCATTTCCTCCTCCTCTTGGTCAAAGTTGCCCGAGAGGCGCTACACGCGCCCTCAAGTTTCTCCTAGGCATATTTGCATAATAGTAAAAAATAAAAAATAAAATTATTATTACCATTTTCCAAGTTTACCTAAATTTACAATTAGAAATGTTAATCGTACATGTTTTTATATATATATATTGCAAATCTGTTATGACGTTGTAATATGTTGTTATGATATTAAACGAATGTGTGAGCTATTCAACCAGACGACACTTTATATATACTAATAATTAACTGATAAATGAGTGCATACTTCCATGTGTAATTAATAAACGAATATACCTTTCAATGTGAACATAGTTGACATAAAAGGATAGACCCTGCAATGTGCTACATTAAATCAATCTTATTATATAAATCCTTGATTAAATACTTTACGGAATAGTTTATAACCAGCAAACAAGTGTACATTCAATGTGTAAATAATTTAACAACAAACGCGTATAATATTTAAACGTGTTCCATTAAATTTAAACCTTTACTGAATATTTGTACACGTGTACGATAAAATAAATGATATAACGTAATCAAGTTATCGTGTTCACCTTGTGTAAAATGTTACGCTCTGCCAATACACTACTTTTAAACTTTGTTAATGTGTATATGTGATAATAAATCGAGTGCACCCTTGTCACGGCTTACAAGAAAACAAGATATCTCTTCAAATGTATTGTAATTTAATTAAAATTGTGCAATGACGAATTCAACACAGTCAATTGTATTACAAAATGTGTAATTATTTAATAACTTGACATGTTTTCCCGTTTCATAACTTTAAATCGTAACTTCAAGTACGTTCGTGAAAATTTTATCCCATCTCGCTACAATTTGGAGGGGGGAAAATTGAACGTGAATATTGTTGAGAACTAAAAGCAGAAAACATATTTGTGGAAAAATATAAAACTTTTTAAAAGCAAACAAAATATTGTACTTATCTTATTTCAATGTCTTCAAGTTTTGACTTCCTTCACCTCCCAATTTGCACGTGGAATAAGAAATTACCCGCGAACATTGGTTTTTATACGACTCGAGTGCACGAGGCGCTTTAAATTCGTATTCCGTGAATTGTTTTAATAAATGGACATGCTAAAATAATAAACTTTGGTTTCAATGGTGATAATGAATTACTTTGAAATACAATAAACCAATTTAATTTTTATTTAATTGAATTTTATTAATATCAGTATACTTACCAGCCAAGGAAAGTAATAATCATGTAACTGAATTTCAAGAATGCATAGATGAACTCTACGATCTATTTCAAAAGTATGGAAATACACATAAGATCGTTATAGGAGGAGATATAAGCGAAGACCTCAATAAGGCTGCCAATAATAAAAGAAGTAAATATCTTTGGGAATTCAATAATGACTGTCACTGAAAATTCAACAACACAGCCAAAACTTTTACAAATGCAATGGGAAAAGAATGCTCAGAAATATACTATTTCCTGCATAACCTCAGTACCTATTCAAACAAAGAAGTCATTGACACAATAGTGGAGAACACTTCTGACCACCAACCGATCAGAATGGTATTCAAATTTGAACATAAAGCGTACAAGAATGAAAGTAAAAATGTCCAGAAGATAAAGAGAAAAATAAAATGGGAAAAGGTGGATAAAAAGTCAGCTAGCTAACAGTGAATTAACATTAGATGCGGTAGTCTCAAAAACATGTCAACTGATGAAGAACGCAGCTGTCGCAAGCTCGTTCGCTAAACTCAGTTACAACGCAAAACCAAAATTAAAAGTATGGACAACAGAAATTAAGTCGGCACTCAAAATAATGAGATCAAAATACAAAATCTGGAAAGACAAGGAAAAACCAAGAGATACTAATAATCCAATATGCAAAGAGAAAAAAGAATCCAAGAAGGATTCATGAGGTTGATCCGGGTAGAACTGGAAAAACAGAGGGACGAAGAAAAGGAACTGATTATGGAAACTAAAACAAATGATATGCGATTATTTCACAAATTGGTACGCAATGATAGAAAACAGGGAAATGATGTCATTATGGATCTCAATGTCAATGGAATACAATATGAGGGAGAAGAAAATATAATAGCTGGTTTTAGAGAGCACTTCAGACAACTGGCAACACTTGATCCCGTAATGGACATAGATAATAAATATGATGAAAAAAAGATAATAAACGAAATCGTGGCTGACAAAAATATACCAAACATCAATTCTGATGAAATAATGAAAGCAATTAGACCGATAAATAGAGGCAAATCAGCTGACTACCATGGCCCAACAATAGAACATATTGCTAATGCCGGGAAAGATATGGAAAACCTGCTCTTAGTAATAACAAACGAGATCTTTAGACAAGGAAAAGTACCAGAAACACTGAAAGTCGGACTTCTTACACCCATCTTTAAAAATAAAGGATTGAAATCGCAGGCCACAAATTATAGAGGCATAACTATGCTCCCAGTGATCAGCAAAATAGTAGAAACAATCATCAAAGATAGAATCCAAAAGCAGGTAATCGAAACACAAAACAGAAAACAAAGAGGATTTACCAGTGGATCGTCACCAATAAATTCAGTCTTACCAGTGGAGGAATGCTACCGAGAGGTCGTAGACAATAACACCGAAGGTCAAGTCATACTACGTGATGCCAAAGCAGCATTCGACAAAGTTATTCATAGTCACATGGAAAGAAGAGTATATCAAGCGGGGATTGACGATAAACACTAAGTTCTTATCAAAAGCCTACATGAGAATGCTGAGAGTTCTATCAAATGGGCAGGACAAATATCCGAACCTTTTCTAGTGAATCGGGGATTGTGACAGGGGGGTATTCTCAGTACAGACCTATATAAGCTCTACATTAATCCATTGCTAGCCAGACTAGAATCAGCAAATATTGGTATGAGAATCGGAAACATAAGCACTAATTGTACCGCATGTGCAGATGATGTAGCCATATTAAGTGGAAATCCAGACCACACACACATTTTGATAAATATGTGTAATGACTACGCACATATGGAAGGGTACGAACTACAACCTGCGAAAAGTGTGGCGCTAAACATCAAGGCAAAGTCAAAGAAAAAATCTTTAATTTTGAAGAACTATAAACCGAGCGCAAAAACAATGCCTACAGTAGAATCAGCTGTTTACCTGGGCATAATTAGAACAACTTCATTGACAGAAAATATGACCATAAATGTAGAGGAAGACATCAAAAAGGCTAGAAGAAGTGCATATGGACTGTTTGGTGGTGGATACCATGGAAACAATGGTCTAGACCCAGACACATTAATACACCTGTTCAAGACATACATCACGCCAGTCTTATTATATGGTATGGAACTAATAATACCGAAAGCAACGGGGTCCGACCTATTATCCGACAGTCCGATAGTCCGACAGTCCGATAGTCCGATAGTCCGACAGTCCGATAGTCCGACGGTCCGATAGTCCGACAGTCTGATAGTTCGACAAATGCTTTATTTCTTTGAAAGTTAACACTATAACATGTGTAATATGGGGCCAGAAACCGAACCGTTTACTCACCAAAGAAAGGTCCAGAACATCGGAAACACGATATCATAGACGGACAAACAATTGGTAGGGGCACACAAGAACTCAAAAAAACACATATATGAACAACACGGACTCCATAAAAACCTGGATCCAGTCGTGATGAACCGGTAGTGTAAGTATCCCGTATATTTTTTAGTAGCGACTACTTCAGGCTTTATTCAAGTAGCGTGTAGCCGAGTCCAGCCAAGAAAAGTCACTATTGAAAAGAAAGATAAAATAAATGAATACAAAAAAAAAGGAAAAGACAAAAAGAAGAGCGTACCAGTGTCCCCCGCCCTTTATCATGGAATATTTATGTTAAAAGGCAATGTTGACACATAAATAGAGCTGGATACAAAAATGTGTGCGAATTGCTTGATTGATTGATCGATTGCTTAAGGTCCAGCAAGCAATATTTCAGTCATATTCAGGATGAGAAAAGTTTGTAAACAAAAAATAAGAAAGTGTGGACTCTGGGATGGGTCAACATGGGCAACGACTTAACACAATAACATGTTTTTTCTGCCTCTTCCGACGACAAGTTGGTCCTATTTTTATTCCCCGGGATTCCGACGGGTGACTCTGCTATAGTCGCCTTGTACGACAAGCGCATATATAAAAAGTTACGATTGAAGGAATTGTCCCTAAGTGACCCCTTATATCACGGAAAGAAACAGCATCGGAATATGACAAAATAAACAACTGTGCCATGATACACGCCCCTCCCCTCTTTGTGACAATTGAAGGTCAGTTGCTCAGCGTGAGAACAGTAATTAATATGCTGCATTTCTTAAACCAATTAATTGTAAATACCATATGAAAACTGGCGTTTTCCAAACTGACTAAAATCACACATCTCACTTGCTCCCCCTTTTATCAATACAATGTATGTCACGACGTGACCTATCAGTAAAAGGGGGAACACGTGAGAGATGTTATCGTACGAGGCGTGGATGGACGGACGAACAGCGGTATGCCATAATAAGTCCGTATTTTGACGGGCGTATACAAATGAATGGCCCATATCCTGAAATTACGAATATATCATCTTTGGCCAAATTATTTTTCAAAACTTTCATCAGTTTAAAGCATTTGTCGGACTATCGGACTATCGGACTATCGGACCGTCGGACTATCGGACTATCGGAATGTCGGACTATCGGACTGTCGGATTATCGGACTGTCGGATTATAGCTACGGCCCCAAAGCAACACCACTGGCACAGCTAGAACTATTTAAAAAACGAATGATAAAGCAAATACTTTCCTTGCCGACAAGAACAGCAGACCCAGCAGTGTACATACTTTCAGGATTACTACCAGAAGAAGCGCAAATCCATATACGAGCATTGAGGCTATTCAACAACATATGTAATCAGGCTGAGGACAGCATAGAAAAGATCCTAGCTAGAAGGCAGTTAATAGTCAAGTCTGGTTTATAGAAATTAAAAACATACTGAGGAAATATAACTTGCTAGAAGCATGGTGTTACTTAGATAATGCTCCAAAAAAGCTATATGGACAACAGCAGTAAAAAGGAAAATACATGAACACTGGAGCAAGCCAATTGTAGAGTCTACTCCATATTATAATGGCCTTCGGTATTTGAGCTGTGTTAATCTGGAAAAAGGGAAACTGCACCCAATATTGAAGATCAGCTGTAGTTCAAAAGGGGACCTCCATAGGCTACCAACCAAGCTTAAACTAATAACATGTACATACTCCAAAGCAACCGAATAAAGATGTTCAAGAATGAAGCGAATATACTCTTCTTACTATGCAGTAAAGACAAAGAAAATATTGAACACTTCATCCTGGATTGCGAACGATTAGAAGAGGTCAGAAAGCCAATACTCCAAGAAATAGAAGAAATATTAAATGATAAAGAAACCAGTTGGAAATGCCTACCACAAGACACAAAAATCCAGCTATTACTGGACAAAACATCTGTAATCAGTAAACTTAATTTAGACCCAGCCAGTGTAGCGAACAGAGAATAATGTTCTCGACGTCTCATATTCCAACTCCATATGCTTCGACAAACAAGAATATTGGACATGCAAGGAACCATTAAGCAGCAGGGCTCCAGATAATACAGTCCGCATATGCTATGATTAAGTTACATACACAGTTAAGGGACCGATGAACTGTTTTTAGAGTTTTTAGAACATTTGCAACAATGTCTGTGAATTTTAAACCGGAAAATCAATTGAAGAGACTTTTATCTTTTATCAGTGAATATTTCAAAACATAAGGGCCAACTGAAGTGACATTTTAGACTTTAGTTATGTACATAAATCCAGTGTTTATAATATTAGTGTACAAACGATTTTATAATTCGTGGTAATAGATAATGGTGGAGGGAGTGCACAGAACTGTAAATAGAGGCACTGTTCTACATACACAGTATGGTTCTCCTTGAAAGGCGGTTGAAGATACAGAGGTAAAGTAAGGTTAGTTGTCGATTTACCAAACGGCAGTGACTTTCCAAAACCAGTTGGCAATACTGTCATACAAAATGTTTTGTCGATGAAACATTCCAGAATTGGTTTATGCTATTGTTTCAACTCATCGATGCCAAATAATGGTAACATATCTGTCGATGCGCTGTCAATGTCATATCGCATGGAGGCTGCCATGTATGTTTTGCACAACACCGAAGACACGTAGAAAGCGGTTCTCTGATTGGTTGTTTTGCAAAGTCGATTCTATTTCTGATTGGCTAATATAAATTTGAGATCATGTATTCATGCTGACCCCTGACGCGACACTTAACGGAGTATTGTTAGATCTACTACACGAGCGACCAAAAAAAACTCAAAACCGATAGAAAATAGGGAGCAAGTGTGTAGATCTAATTTTAATTAGATTGGCACTTGTCCAGCTGATAGTAACAGTAATAAATGTCAAAATATGTTGATGAAACAGACATAAAAGCAAAGTAAACAGTGAAAACATTTTATGATATATAAAGCGTGTGTTGGATTATATTGTCATCAAAGTTCGTTGTTAATCAACTTAGCTTTAGTTTTATAGCACGATGATAACAATGATGGAGTGCAATTCTGTTTTTAAATTTTATTATTATTATTTTATTTAAAAATTTATTTAAAATGATAGATAATGAAAATAAAACCATGAAAGCACATGCCATCTTCTTTTATACATTGGCATGGTACAATTTTAGAACAAATACCAGAAATAAAAAATTTGGACAAATTTTGTATAAAGTTAAGTAGCTTCAAAAATAAAGCAAACATTCATTTAAAGTCAAAATTTATTGAATTGTGGAGAGACCAAATACTTCAACAAACAACTGGAAAACTTAGAACTTATATTACATTCAAATCTAACTTTGGCAGAGGAAAATATCTGTCTGTTCTAAAAAGTTTTGAGCAGAGGAGACGCCTTATACAGCTACGTATTTCCTGTCATCAATTGAAAATTGAGACTGTTAGATATCAGGGTACTCTCCTACAAGATAGAAAATGTGAGCGTTGCTCCTCTGGAGAAGTGGAAGACGAATATCATTTTCTATTTTACTGTAATAAACTTGAAAATGACCGAAATCTCCTACTTAAGGTAAATAGAAAAAAGCTGTCCTAATTTCAAACGTTTAAATTCAAAGGACAAACTTGTTTGATTAATGAATACAAAGGAAAAATCAGTCCTCATTACTATAGCAACATTTATTCTTAAGAACATGAAATAACATGGCTCTCTTTTTTGCTCTGGACACGAGGAGGTCTGCATATAACAGTACCTTGAGCATCGTCCCTTGGTGTCCTTAGCTGAAATGAGACCTCTACAGTTACTATTAATATGTTTGAATATGATTCTCTTTTTTATATCTTTAAACAGAATAATTAATGATAACACATGATAATTTTTATTATTATACCTCACATAATAAAGAATCAATTCTATTGGTTAAAAGATAATCACATGACATAAAATAATCTGGATATATTTGCTTCTAATCGCCGCCAACGGTGAATAACCTCAAGAATTACACACGTCCATTGAATAACCCTATTATTCAACGGTGTAATAACCCTCGAAAATTACAACGTCCAGTGAATAACCCTAATGAAATAATACTTTAACAATTCAAATATTAAGCAGTATATTTCAACTGTTTGTTCGGTATAATAAAACAGTTACGGCCCTCTGAATCGGTGAATATCCAAAATTGTTAACCCCACTAGGGTTATTTCCTTCGGGTTAAAGCCCTCGGGGAAATAGCCCTAGTGGGGTTGACAATTTTGGATATTCACCTATTCCGAGGCCCATAATTGTATATTATTTTATTACATACATATTGTTTTCCTGCATTGGACACGAGGAGGTTTTGTTACAATTTCAACAAACCATAACACCGTCCTTTGGTGCCCATTGCAGCAAAACAATATTCTATTAAACATTGCTTCCATTACTCAAGAGTAGCAACACAACAGATACCTTATTAGTCAATATTAATTGACAATTCATTTTGTTGTTCAACAAATCATTTTATTGTTTAGTCCTTGATAGGTACTGATTTTGCTGTCATATGCTGTTTTATATATGTTAAACAATCATGACTGTTAAATGTAAATGCCCCCTTGGGGACCTGATTTGGAAAAATAAAATTATTCTATTCTATTCTATACCTTCTCCATGTTTTCTACATTATCCTGCTTGTATTCTTGTGAAAAAGAATGTACACTAATCATTTAATGTTAAAAATGAAAAAAGGTAAAATCTTATTTGATCCACACGATTAAAATTATAAATTTTGTCAAAATAATATGGGGCACCCCTTTGGCCCTTCTTCTTCTTCTTCTTCTTCGGATCTGTCAGTATGTGATTAGAGTTTATAGCCATAAATTTGGAAAAAATGAAATTTTGGCTACAGCTTGAACGGAATACATAATTATATATAACAATATTTTTCCTAGTTCATCGAAAGTGCATTTATTTCCAATTATGAAAGAATATTCTTCATTACTGCGAACTGTTATCTTGACCAAATTGTCTGCCATTTTCATTGATTGTTTTAATTACTCGTGCAGTAATTTGCTAAGCGATATTTAATTGCCCAGAAAGAACATCAGTTTTTTATCTTTCCACCCATTGGTTATTCGGAAGATTGAATTTCGAATCTCGAATCTCGAATTTCAGATATTGAATCTCGAATTTCGAATCTCGAATGATCCTTCTGGGCTTTCGTATATTTAAATGGTATTATACATGTTATCTGTAAATATATATTTCTAATCAAAATATGAATACTATCATGTATCATGCGTAGTGTTTTGTAGATCATTATTTGTCCTTTTGTTCTTTTTCTTTTGGCCATTGTAATGTCTGTTCTTTGATTGACAGATTCTGATTACTTCTTTGGTATATTCAAACTCTTCTTACAAATCAAAACTGTTAAGTAATATGATATCATAATAAAACAATTGTAACCTTTTCATATCGGACATTACATGTTGTTATTGACCAATGAAAGTATACGGACCTCGTCCTCTGTCTAGATACTGTCACCCAGTCAATTAAAACATTTATTGACCTCGTCAAAATGCTATAATTGTATATTATTACCTAATTGTAAAGTTTTACACGTTTTATAAAGTATATTGTATTTTCAACTATTTTTGGGGTTGTGGCTTTCTAGTGTTTTATTGCCTGGTGATCTATTGCCCGATGTTCTATTGCCTGGCGTTCTATTGCCTGGCTACCTTTGACCTTTACTGTGATTGGTCAAACCAATCTCATGAATATGCATTACCAATTCGAAATCCTGTCTAGTCCACACAGGATTACAGCGTATGAAAGCGTCGTAATCTAAAACGATTTAACCTTTTGACTGACGTTTCGTGATAATCGTAACTTTGTGTGCGGTATAATTCCTGACGTTATGGCACTTTCAGAGTGACGTCATTTTAACAGCAATGTGACGTTACTTGCCGTTTCTGTTTCTTTTTAATGTTGAAGAGGTTCTATGTGTGCATTATCTGTATCTAACTTCAAATTGTGCAATCTAATTATAACGTATTTCCGTAACATATTTAAACGTAAATTTCTTTCCCAAGGGACATATATGTCCTTAGCCTAGTCTATCAACCAGGGACATATAATGTCCCTCGCGAAGTCTAAAACAAGCGCAGATTTAAAATCTTAAGAATCTGCATGTTTATTATGAAAAAGATAATTTGTATTATTTGTTAAAATTGTGAAACAATATTTAAATATTGAAAACAGTATTTTTTTTTAATCTGTCTAGAAATTTATAATTAGATAATACAACAGTTATTCAATGGGATTGCAGGCAATATATCAAACAATTTCCCCCTCGATATTGGGAAAAACCAAAGTGATCTATTGCCCTCGGTCGTTGACCTCAGGCAATAGAACACTTTGGTCTTTCCCAAAACCTTGGGAAAAATATTTTTATCTATTGCCTGCAATCCCATTAAATAACTGTATAATATCAATAAAACGAAAATGGTCATGTAGAGAAAATAGACCTTACAGTACCATATTTCTTTGATGGTTTGATTGGTTTATGGTGCTTAGCGCCTCTTTCAACAATATTTCAGTTATGTCGTGGCGGTCAGTTTTATTGGAGTACCCGGAGAAAATCACCAACCTGTCGAGAGTCATTGACAAACTTTATTGCATAATGTTGTATCGAGTACACCTCGTCATGAACGGGGTTCGAACTCACAACTTTGGTGATGACAGGCACTGATTGAACAGGTAGTTGTAAATCCAACTATCAGGCGATCACGACTACGACGGCCCCCATATTTCTTTGAAATAGGGAACATATATCTATATTTATATCATAGCATTAATTTTCATCAATTTTAAAAGTGCAAATATAATATTAAATTGTTATTCTAGAAGTCCAATGTTAAAGGTCAATACCACTGACCTAATTGACAACGAAGCAGGAGTCTCCCTCGTTCCCGGCCTAGCTGTTCCCCGAACGACCGTTCCGAAGTTATCCATTAACCATGCGGAACTGGTGAATTTTATCCAAGCAATTGTTAGCACCGGTACAATAAGTGTCGGAAAAACAAAAGCAAAAGAACAACAACATTTGCAATAGAAATACAGTATAATATTTATATAATAATGTTGTGTTAGCAATGACTATGCCAAAATAGTGGTTGATAACCAATTCAAATGTTTTTATTGTGGAACTAATTGTCAGTTTAAACCTCAATGTCCAGCTAGATATGTTGTTTGCCATCTGTGCAATAAAATTGGCCATTTGTCAAGGGTTTGCCAATCGTCAAAAAGGGTTCCACCACAATAGGGGTACGCGCCAGTTCGAGATTTCCTCTCGGACAGGCACACAAAAGTAAATAAAGTCACAACCGTGAAAACGCAAATGCAAAAGTGGTTAATTCCCATTCGGCTAGGAAACTGTAAAGCACGAGCACTTTTAGACAGTGGCTCAACAATTTCGGCCATTAACGGAAATTTATTTCAAAAATCAGAATTTGCATCATTACCGTTAAAAACTCCAAAAGTACCACATATCATTGGCGCCGGCGGTGCTACTCATCCAATTCAAGGTCAAATTGATCTCCAATTTTCTATTGGTGGTCTTTTGTTGTCACAAACATTTTACGTAATCCCGGCTTTAAGGCAGTCAATGATTTTGGGAACAGATTTTCTTAAAAAAAATGAGGCTTGTTTAGATTGGCAAAATAACACTTTATCATTAAGACAAAATACTGTTAATGTCAATATCATTCACATTTCACAAGGATTTGCTAGAGTTTCAAAAACTACTGATATTCCTCCTAATTCAATTCAAAACATAAAAATTCGCATGTCAAAAACAAAGTCAAATGAAATAGTCCTTTTGGAACCAAATCTGAAAACTACAAAATATAGTTTTGTAGCAGCTAAGTGTTTAATCAAGAATAAACCGGAGTCTTTATTTATTCAAGTTTTAAATCCTACAGATGACATTATAAAAGTACATTCAGGTTATGTCATAGCTTCTATTGATAAAATAGACCATAATAACATTATTGATATGAGTAATACAAACTTAAAGGATCAATCAAACAATAAACAGCAAAATCGGCAAAGATCCGATATCAAATTTGACTTAGGTAATTCAGATTTAAATGAAGAACAAAAAGAAATTTTAAATCAATTTTTAAATCAAAATAGGAATGTTTTTGCAACTAACTTACAAGAACTAGGAAAAACAAATTTGTATAAACATACAATTGATACGGGAGATTCCAAACCAATTAAATGTAGACCTTATAGAACATCACCAGCAGCTAAACAGGAAATTCAAAAACAAATAGATGAAATGTTAAAAAATGATATTATTGAACATTCCACAAGCGAATATAGCTTCCCAATTGTGTTAGTTAAAACGAAAAACGGTGAATTTAGATTCGCAATTGATTATAGAAAATTAAATGCAGTCACACAACCGATTACATATCCCTTACCCCGTCTCGATGATGTGTTTGACGCAATTGGTCAAGCAAATGCTACCATTTACACCAAATTAGATTTAACTTCAGCATATTTTCAACTTGGTTTAGATGATAAATCAAAACATAAAACAGCTTTCATTACACATGACAATTTATACCAATTTAAAAGAATGCCTTATGGACTTAACAATGCATGTCAAAGTTTTCAGGCATTAATGAATCAAGTGTTAAGAGGACTCACATGGAAACATTGTTTGGTTTATGTCGATGATGTTATTATCTGGTCAAAAGATTTTGAATATCATTTACAACATTTAGATTTAGTTTTTCAAAGATTAAGAATGTCAAATTTGATCTTAAGACCCAATAAATGTGAATTCGCAAAGCCAGAAATTTTATATTTAGGCCATTTTATTTCAAGAGAAGGAATAAAAGTTGATCCTTCCAAAATAGAAGCTGTTAAATCCTTTCCGACTCCTCAAAATCAACATGACGTTAGATCATTTCTGGGATTAAGCGGCTATTATAGGAAATATGTAAAAGTTATGCAAAAATTGCAACTCCATTAAACCGCTTATTGACAAAAGATATAAGTTTTAAATGGACTAATGATTGTGAAAACGCCTTTAAAACATTAAAACAAGCTTTAATAACAGCACCGGTATTAGGATATCCTAATTTTAATAAACCTTTTATTCTTGCTTGTGATGCATCAGGTTCAGCTATTGGATACATTTTATCTCAATTAGGAGATGACAACAAAGAACATGTCATTGGCTATGGCGGAAGAGCTTTGACAAATACAGAAAAGAATTATTCAGTAACAGAACAAGAATTGCTGGCATTGGTTTCAGCAATCTCTTATTTTCATATTTATTTAGCAAATTCTACTTTTGATGTTTATACAGATCATAAAGCTTTAACTTGGTTAAATTCTATTAAACAGTCGATTAATCAGATGGGCTTTAAAACTTCAAGAATACAAATCTAAAGTACTTCATAGACCAGGAAAGAAAAATCAACATTGCGATGCATTATCCAGGCGGGACTATCAAAATATCAACAACAATGTTTCATCTCCCAATAAGGAATTGTTTGAAGTCACCTTTGTGTAAGCGGGTGAAAATGTTAATGATATTCCACAACAATTTGATTCTCAGTCATTTACAAATGTTTGTGCTTTAGAAAAAATTTCAGAATTACAAAAACAATGTCCTTATTTTGGACCAATTTATGAATTTCTCAAAAATGGAACTCTCCCTGCTGACAAAAAGAGAGCTCATGCAATTCCCTACGAATCAAATCAATATGAAATTGTCAATGATACCCTTTATCATTTTTTTCAACCAAGATCTAAAAAGAAGACTTATAAAAATGAATTAATTAAACAAATCGCTCTTCCAGAAACCCTGCGAATGGATCTTTTACTGTCGTATCATGATTCAAAAGCCGGCGGAGGTCATTTAGGCATCAAAAGAACTTATGAGGCAATAAAACAAAAATACTATTTTAAAGGAATGTATAACTTCATTCAAAATTATATTTTGTCATGTGATATTTGTCAGAGAGTTAAAAGGAATACCCAAGCTCGTAATGCCCCTTTACAACCATTACCAATTCAAGATGTTTTTGCTCGATGGCATATGGACATCTTAGCAGGGCTGCCAAAAACAAAAGAAGGATATCAATATATACTTTTGGTAACAGATTCATTCTCTCATTGGGCTGAAGCTTTTCCTTTAAAAACACAGGAAGCTCAAGAAATAGCTGATATTCTTTATAGTGAAATTTTTACTAGGTACGGGGCTTGTAGAAGCCTTGTGTCTGACAGAGGACAAAATTTTCTTTCAAAAATTGTTTCCATACTTTGCAAACTCTTTAATGTTACAAGACACCATACCAGCTCATATCATCCCCAGAGTAATGTTGCATGTGAGAGACTAAATTCAACCTTAGCTCAATCTTTAAGAGCATATTGCTCAAAAGAACAAGAAAATTGGTCAAGAATTTTACCAAGTGTTATGATGGCATTTCGAATGAGTCCTTCTACTCAATCAACACAATTCTCTCCTTACTATATGTTATTTGGGAAAGAAATACCATTGCCAATAGATACTGCTTTAATTCCGGAAGAAATCATAGATCAAGCCCCAGACAAATTTATTGATAAAGTAATTAAAAGAGTTAAAACGGTGCATGATGTAGCAAGATCCAATGTTGAACTTACTCAAAGTAAAAACAAGGAATACTATGATAAAAAAACAAAATTACCTAACTTCAAAGTAGGAGACAGAGTTCTTCTAAAAATTGAAAAAGTGGAAATAGGAAAAAAGAAAAAGTTAGAACCAAAATGGATGGGACCGTACTCAATAATTGAAAGTCGATACAATTTAATATATAAATTATTAGACTTAAAAACACTGAGACCTGTAAAATCATTCATACATGCGAATAGGTTAAAGCCTTACAAAGAACCACGTGACTTTAGGCCCCCACCTAATGATACAGCAAATGAAAGTATTGAGGATACAGAAGACAGTGATAATGATGATACTAATGAAAATACAATAAAGTCACAAGTAGATCAAGCAAAACAAACTAAGACTCAGATTCAAAGAAACATAAATAAGGATAAAACAAACGCACAATGGTACGAAGCTACCAAATTATTAAAAACAAGATGGGTTTCCGGAAAACGCCAATATTTAGTACAATGGAAAGATAATTCCCCTTCTTCATGGCAATATGAAAACGATGTGTCGGAAGCTCTTAAAACTGCCTTCCACACTGCAAAAGCTCGAAAGAAACGTCGCAAAAGAAAATATTAATGTTCATATTGATGAAGTCTAAGAATAGTGGAAATTATTGTACAAATTACCATTGCTTTCATACTATTAAAATATCCCAACCCCTTATTGTTTTTTAATTTTAGATCGCTAGCACAAAATAACTCCCATTTTTTTATATTTTATTTCTATTTTTTTAGGTATGAAAAGTATGGCTTACATGACTTTACGACTTGTCGTAGCCACTCTACTTTTGTCAAGGTCAATCGGTGATGAACAAAGGATAAACTACGGTGTTATTTTTCAAAAACATTTAAACATAGATTTTGCAACAGATTATTGGAATCATGTTTATGAAATACCAATGCATTTATATTTAGATTTGGATCAAAAACCAATGAAAGAATGTTCTACAAAGTTTGATGATTGTATTGCGTATAAGCAAGTACTAATCCAAATAAATCACATAAGATCATACATGACTTCTCAAACTAAACTTACAAAAGATTTGATATTTAAAATGGTACCACAAGTAACAACTAAAGTCAATGGCAGATCAAAACGAGCTCTTTTACCTTTTGTGGAAGACATAGCCAGCAATCTTTTTGGGGTAGCCACAGAAGGGGATGTTAGAAAATTAGCAAGTCATATTAATGCTCTAACAAAACAAAATAACAAAATTGTAGGGGCTTTAAATCAATACGGTGGAAACTTTGCCTCGTTTTTGACCCAAACAGATAAACACATTTCCAATGCAATGCAGGGAATCAAAACAAATGCGTTAGTACTTGACAGATTAAGGATTTTGATAGAAAAAAATTCTCATACTCTTCAAGCTCAATATTCCAATTATTTCGTACTTCAAGCCTCACAAAATCAATACCTCAATGAACTTCAAAACTACCTTTTTAATCTTAAGACATCAGTTACCGATTTAACGGAAGGGAAATTGTCTCCGTTAATTCTTACTCTATCTGTTTTACAAACTACAATTCAGGACATTCAAGTTATATTAGATAAGGATTATAATGGATACAAAGTTTTAACTTCAGATCCCAATTATTATTACAAATATGCATCTTTTACTATTTTAAGAAACGATTCTACTTTATACATATCAATTAAATTTCCAATTACTACTCATGGCAAATTGTTTCAGACATATAATGTTTTATCATTTCCAGTTGAAGTTAACTCTACACATAATCATGCGACTCAAATTTTGGACCTTCCTGATTATTTTTTAATTACGCATGACAAACAATTTCATACCACTTTAACAACTGATTCTTTAACAAATTGTCTAGGCGATAAAAGAAAACACTGTTCTCGTAGGCCATTATTTAAATCCACTAATACTTCAAGTTGTATATTAAACTTATTTTTCAATAATAAATCACTAATAAAACATTCTTGCAATTTTAGATTTTTAACTGATATTTTAAAACCACAAATTATTGAAATTTCGGCAACTTCTGTTTTAATTTATAAAATACCACAACTTAAGTTGCAATGCACCAATAACACTAGACATGTACAAGGATGCTCTTTTTGTATTTTCACTATTCCTTGTCACTGTGCTCTTATTACCAATGAAGATCATTTTTCCAGTCACGTTTCCTCTTGTAATGATAAACCAACAAATTTCACTAAATTACATCCAGTAAATTTGGCATTAATGCAGCATTTTTGTGATGAATCTCGACTATCACACATTCTGGGTAACACAACCTTTTCAAATCCAGTAAATATTTTCCTGCCAAACTTTACTATTTATAAAAATAAAATGGATCACATAGTAGCTTCAGATCAACGATCCCATTTGAGTTTGAAGAAAATGACCGCAAGAGTAAAGCAACAAAATATTATTTACTCCTCCTTAGCTGAATCGATGTTAGATGGTGAAATTAAAATCGATGATAATTATTGGTCATTAAAGAATAACATTAAATCCATAATAGCCATCACAACAACATTTGTAAACGCTATACTCATATTTTGGTTATTTTATAAATTCCGAATATTAGCAGCAGCAATAACTTTGTATAAACCAGTCAAAACAGCTCCTACAACCACACTTATGTTTGAATATGTTCCAGCATCAACGGCTATACCAAACTATTGGATAAACACCTTAAACGACAATTTAAAATGGGACCATGGAATTTTCGTCCTTGTGTTGATAATTCTAATTCTCCTTATTGTCCTACTATGTAAACGTATTTCCTGTCGAAACATGCATACAACACTATGTTTACAAATATCTGACGGATTTCAATGTGTTATAATCCCTATTATGCATTTGCCTTTATGTCCGAGATATTGGGAAATCAACTATCCAAATATAATTGACAATATAAAGATTAATGGACGCTTCAACCCTAACTTATCTGTTTACTGGCCGGATTTTATTGTTAGAAATTTAAATACGGCCCAAATCCAATCTATTCCATCAATACTTAAATTAACTATATTTCAAGCTTGGACACTGAAATCAATCTTGAAACATCCATTTGACGCCTATGTTATTTTAGCACACCACAATATACAACATCCCATTGAAAACCATAGAATTATTACATCACCACCTCAACAAACTCAACGTTCCAACAATTTTAACTTGCCTCCAAATTTATATACTTAGTTTATTTATCTGTGTTTTTCTTTTTCTTTCTAAATTATAGATTGCCTTTCAGTAGAGGTCGAACAGCTGACTCCACAAACCATCTGGCTCAAGCTATGCAATAATCATAAGGATATAGATTATTGTTTAGCTATCCAAAAACTCATTGATTTAAATTTCGATCCTTTTCCCGACACTCCAAGGCCAGATTCTTTGTTTGTCACTTGTTTAGATTTCATTTCTGACAACTCTAATTTAATTGAAGACAACCTTCCTCCTTTCATTTATTTGAATTTAGATTATTATGATCAATTAAAGAAATCTTATCAAAATCAGGTTTCCAAATATTTTAAATAATTATCATGGAACTTCATTGTCAATTTAAGAATACCACTATAGTTTTGTTTAGTAATGATTATAAATTTATTCAAATCGGTGAAACATTTCAAGCTTTAACAAGATTTGGTGAGTACACAATTGATTTATCTTCCTTCGACGAAAACACCTTTCAAATTTTAAGACAACGAGTTTCAAATAATGTTCAAATTCCTTTTGATAAGGATATTCTTATTAAAGTTATTGATATTGCCTCGTTTTTGAATATTAGCGAAACTAATTTACTTCCCTTACTACCATATCCGTCACTTTCTCTTGATCTAATTAAAGATTGTATCCCCTTCATTCATCGTTTATTAAAATACGGGTACCCCGCTATAGCAAAAGAATGGGCTATACAAGGTAGATTACCTTTAAGTTTACTTCAAGATACTACTATTCCCTATAATAAATTTAAAAAAGCGTATCGAGACGCTAAACATTTATTTGAGTATAAGGTAAAAGTTTTAGCTCAATGTTCTTGTCAAAAATGTCTCAATTTTAGATCTAACAAGAAATGGTATGAACATGAATCGAATTTCAGTGAGGACACATATACTCCCTGTTTTCGATTCAGAGGGAATTTATTAAAATTTAATTGAGATTAAGTTTGCATGTTTGATCATAACAACGACACACGTTAAACATAACGATAATCGTTTGTCAACAATGTCGTTGTGATCAAAACAAACATGCAGCTTGGGCTCATTAAATTCTAAAGAAGAGTCGACTTGTAAATATGTATATATTTATTATTTGTTTCTATCATTATTAATACTGTGTATTTAATTACATGATGAATTTATTAATACTGTGTATTTGATTACATGATGAAATTGTCATTATATATTATTGTTATATTTTGTTTTGTTTTACTGTACTATCACTAAGATTGCTGGAACAATCTTTTTTTTCCACCAGAGGCATATATCATAGCATTAATTTTCATCAATTTTAAAAGTGCAAATATAATACTAAATTGTTATTCTAGAAGTCCAATGTTAAAGGTCAATACCACTGACCTAATTAACATATGAAAATAAACATTTGGCAGAGAAAATCTTGCATAACTAGAAATTTAATTTGGTTATATCAGAATTGCAGGATGTGACCTAGAAAAACAATGTTATATCAGAATTGCAGGATGTGATCTAGGAAACAATGTTATATCAGAATTGTTGAAATAGAATATTACTTAATTAAAGTAATTAGATCATATTAACCTAGCAAGATGACCGACTTTACCCCTCGCCTAATATAAAAAGAAAGAATTGTTGGAAAGCCCAGTGCGGTTCCAATTTCTTTTCTTTCAAGGTGAGAAATTAATTTAAAACATTTTTCATTTTCTATTTCGGAAATTACTTATATTATTTCTTTTAAATTATTTTCAATAATTATTTTTAATTCAAGTTAACGCAAAAATATAAATAAAAAACATTGATAATTCATTTTCATGCACAATTTTATTTAAATAAATATTTAATGTTATGTTATAATATTTAGTATAGATGTTGTTATTGGTATATTTTAGTAAGTAGAAAAAATAATAAAAAGGAACTTGTTACTTGTTAATTTTAATTTAAGGAGTTAAATGGAAAAAGAAATGCTCAGATTTATTTCATAATTTATTTAGAATAATAAATGTCTATTTGAAATGTTACTTTGATTTATTTTTAGAAACAGAACTATTGAAACTATGTATTTTGTAATTTGTTTTTGTATTGTATTTGATATTGAATTTTATCTGTATAATAAAAGTGCGGTTCCAATTTCTTTTCTTTCAAGCCTTCAACGAAGCAGGAGTCTCCCTCGTTCCCGGCCTAGCTGTTCCCCGAACGACCGTTCCGAAGTTATCCATTAACCATGCGGAACTGGTGAACTTTATCCAAGCAATAGTTAGCACCGGTACAATAAGTGTCGGAAAAACAAAAGCAAAAGAACAACAACATTTGCAATAGAAATACAGTATAATATTTATATAATAATGTTGTGTTAGCAATGACTATGCCAAAATAGTGGTCAGGGTTGAAGACATAGTGCACGACCCGACTGCGTCTCGGGCCAATATGGGAGTCTCGGGATGATAACCAGGCCAATATGGAAATGCCCATGTATTAATCTGTAATTATTACGGAAATGATACTTAATTCAAAGCGTTTAGACGACTATGATAGATTGACAGATTGGATCCGACCCCGTGCACATAGACTAGCTATATATAGCTTGACAGACAGCTGAAACCCCACCCTTCCCCGCGTGAAACTGGCATAGTAGATGTACTATTTTCGCATAGTATATCAACGCTATATAATTCTTTGTGATATATGCCAAAATATCGTATGAACTTATATTACAGAAGAAATTTACAGAAAGCATAATAATGACATATATAAGTTTTATTTGGGATTATCATTTGAATTTGATGAGCGTTGCTACAGCTCCACAATGTAACATTCCAAATTCGCACACCAAAGTTAAAAATGTCATTAAAATACATCAGATATATGTACCTATATATTTGTTCATTATGTGATACTACAGTTCATTTAAGTTTAAACAAAGCGTTTGTACAACGTTATCTGTCGTCGACCAATGTCCTTAGATGATCCTCATTTTAAAGTCCTTATCAAGGGCAGTATGTTAATGTGTTTTACTTAAAATAAGCACCGTGCATGTTGATTCCAACTTAATCTGAACCGCATCGGTGGTGTAATGGTTAGCGTGCTCGCCTCAAGTGCTGTGGATCGTGGGTTCGAACACCGATTGGGTCAAACCAAAAACTATTAATTAAATTGGTAATTGTTGCTTCTCAGCTAAGCACTAGAGAAAAAGAGCAAATACTGGTTGGATTGGAATCAGGATAATGTGTCTGAGTGGGGCGACATATCTGTCCACGAACTGTTGTGTCAGAGAGCTAGGACTTTTATACAGATATATCATGTTTGGGACGGGTATTTGCGAAAAGTACCAGTCGAGAGACGAAATTTAGTCTCAAGACTGGTATTTTTCGCAAATACCCTTCCCAAACATGATATATCTGTTTAATTACACCTAATATTATTTAGAACACTGACTAATTAAATAATACCCTTTGTTTGTCATTTTCAGGACCTAACATGATGTATCTGTTTAATTATACCGAATGATGTTACATAAAACGCGCAACTGATAACGTTTAACAACTTTTGTTACAAGCGTCTCGGTGAAGGGTAAAAACGGCAAATACGATTTTGCAGATACCATGAAAAAAAAGCAAATCTTATGCAAATACACCTACATGAAGTAAAAATTCTGCAAGTTCAGAATGCAAGGCCTGAATTTGTAAAAAGATATCACGGCTATTAACCAATCAGAATCCAGCATTCTTATATAAGGTGTAATTAAAAAGAAATCCAACTGAGCGTGTCTGTTCTCGCAATGATATAGCTGAAAATTGCTGAGTTGGCGCTAAACACCAATCACTCTCTCACTCACTCCAACTTAATATGATTGATAGCAACAAGTTGGTTCATCTCCATTGATTGGTTATATTCTTTAACTCATTGCCAGACAAATTCAAGATGAGAACCAAGATTTGTATTTTTTTTTATTTCTCATAAAAATCATAGTTTAAACAATAAGGGTAGATAATGTTCCAATTTAACATAAATAAATAATGAATACACATAACAAGACAAGATCGTCTAGAAAACTATTACATGTTGTTTAATCTGAAAAAAACAAAAAAATATGACATTGTCGGAACAGTCCACAAATTCAATCGAACATTCACAGAAGAAGAAAAAATGGATAAAGTTTCCCTCGAATACACATATACATGATCGCGCTCACTTTCTTGACTTGACACTGACACTTCAATAAAAAGCTGCAGAGCTAACTAGGTTAACGGCCCCAAACCTCCCCTGTTAGTGAAATGATGCGGCCATGTAAGTGTGGGAAATAATAATAATAATAATAATGAAAGGAACCAACTAACAAATAATTGATCTTATGCAGGATGTGGCGAGGTAATATTAAGGATAATTCTATGAGCGGTGGTTTTTACATTATTGATTTGAACTATGAAACTAAGCCGAAGGTTTGATCTTCAAAATCTAATACCGCCGTGCTTCAAGAACCTTATGAAATAATGCTAAAGTCTTACTAAACTACGTTGATAATGAAACAAACAATAACACCCGACGACTATGTGGATCTAATGAAAACATATATATCTAATTTAGTGAGCACGACTGGTTTCTGGAATCAAGTACATTGTATGCTAATAGCAAAAAAATAAAAATAAAATAAAAATGGAAAACCAAATAAGTTAAAAGACTTTGAAAGCAAGTAAACAATAAGTTACAAAAAAGAATGCTTTCAAGTTGAATCTATAGTTGTCTAATGACAGAAAGTTCATTCTGTTCGATTGTTGTCTGCTAGTTGTTTCAAGTTTGTCGATGATACTGAATGAAAGTTGAATAAACTTTATGTACCGGTACAATCTGCTTTGTTTTTCAAAAACAATGACAGTGATAACACGTCGACTGCTCCATCATTTTTTCATTATGTATGAGAAATGTACTTTCCGAATACATAGTATTAAACACATATTACAAAAGAACAAACGAGGTCGTTTACCTCTGAGTACCCAGATACGCAGGATTCCATAAAAAGGTCCTTGAACGAATACCGTAATATATCGTGGGGGGGGGGGGGGGGGGAGTATGCTATAATACTACGGATATCCTGACCGTGGACCATAGTGTCACTCTTCCTGACCTCGCTTAAACATTTGGAAACAGAGCAAGTGCATTGTAGACTATTTTATTTCCCTACACAAAGTTTCTCTCCTTTCTATATGTGTTTTATATATTATTGAACATGTTTTCGTCCTGAATATAACTGAAAATCAATCAATCAATCAATCAATCAATCAATCAATCAATCAATCAATCAATCAATCAATCAATCAATCAATCAATCAATCAATCAATCAATCAATCAATCAATCAATCAATCAATCAATCAATCAATCAATCAATCAATCAATCAATCAATCAATCAATCAATCAATCAATCAATCAATCAATCAATCAATCAATCAATCAATCAATCAATCAATCAATCAATCAATCAATCAATCAATCAATCAATCAATCAATCAAGCAAGCAAGCAAGCAAGCAAGCAAGCAAGCAATATTTAGATATAAATTTAGATATAAACAGGACGCAATCATTAAAATATTAGATTTTACGTAGGTGTTTCAACAAACGATCGTTATTCCAATGTGTACGAAATGTGCTCTGCTACTTACCCTTTTGTTTCTACATGCTGATGACGCAGACTTTTACAAGGACTTCTGAAAAATAAAGATAGAACAAAGCGCAGATCTTTAATTCCAGCTTCCGCTATATAGATGATGTCCTGTCACTGAACTATGCTCGAATCAGTGATTATATACTATCTAAGTTAAGGATACTACTAATACTCAAAGGTAGCTTGTTACCTTGACCGTCACATTGAAATCGACATCTGAGAAAGATTAAAAACAAAATACAACGACTAACGCGATGACTTCACTTTTCCAATAGTCAACTTCCCCTTCATTAGTAGCAATATTAAAGCATCACCAGCGTATAGAGATTACATTGCACAACTCATACGATATTCTAGAGCTTGCGCCCTGTGTAATGATTTCTGGAGAGAGCTCAGCTGCCCACGCAAAACCTACTCAAACAAGGCTCCGTTGCTCCTAGGTTGAAGTCATCATTACAAAACTCCTATTGTCGTCATTCCAATCTGGTTGACCGTTACAAAATATCCATATCTCAAATGACAATGGATCGTTTACTTTTTATGTAAATATTTTCTTTCCTCTATCAATGCCAATACTTCTACCGGACTTGAATATAAATATGAGTAACACGGCTGGTGTCTTATAAGAAGCAGGAACTCCCCCTGTATTTTGGTGAGGACCGTGACCCTCATTTTTTTAAAAGTTTTTTGTGTTGTCCTCTTATGCGTGTTTACCTTCTGACTTCCATGTTGTGATTTTCGCAAAAAACCAATATTCGGTTCGTCTTTACCTCCAGGGGCCGTCGTGGTCGTTATCGTATGGTAGTTGGATTTACAACTACATATAGTCCAATCGGTGCCTATCACCGTTCAGGGCGATATATACAACATTATGTGATAAAAATTGTCTGTGACTTGCGGCAGGTCGGTGGTTTTCTGCGGTTACTCTGGTTTCCTCCACCAATAAAACTGACCACTACGATATAGCTGAAATATTGTTGAAAGTTGCGTTAAATACCATCAAGACAATCAAACTAGCTTTACCTCCAGTTGTTTGTAGGAGAGCTCATGTCTTGAGTGGGTTGTTTGTGTTTGTTTAGGTATGGTGGTGTCAAATACATATTTTGTTGTGTTTTTGCTTTGGTTTTCTTCTCCTTGCCAGTTTTTCTGGAATATCTATTTTTGATTGCCCCTTTGGTGTTCTCTAACGTTTAATTACATAAATATCATATTTTTATATCGAAATTAATATATATATAAAAAATGTTATCAAAATAATTTTATTTAAGATTTTTTATCTTATAATTGCTTATTATTACATAATGATTTTATTTAAACAATTTTATTGGCTATCATGCTGTCACCTGACATTCCGTAAAATTTGATATTGTTTGATTAAAACTCGTATTGACTTGGTTTCATTTTCGGTTTCTAACGAAATCTATTAAAAGAATCACGTTCATTTTAATGTAATAAAACAATTACAGTCTTTTGTATCGGTCAATATGAGTTTTTATGGACCTTAGAAATCAATATTCACCTCAGCCTAATGGCTTCGGTGAATATCATTTTTAAGGTCCATAAAAACTCGCATTGACCTCAACAAAAGACTATAATTGTATAATATTTCCCGATATATCGAAAATTATATATTAAAATGTTTATTCGTAATTTATGTTATGTTCTAGACGATTAAGTCATTACAATAAACAGGAAGAGAAAGGCTAATTGATGGAGAGAAACATAGTTCGTAAATACTTTATACAACAAAATATTCTCCTACATTTTGGATCTTGTCATATATTAAATATTACTCTCATGAGACGAGCGGATCAAACACGATCTGATATTTTGATCAATATTTAATACATAACTTTGAATTTGGACACACTGCAGTTAACCATTATGATAATATTTGTTAGGACAAAAGGATAATTTTGGCTTAACGATGTAAACATTATTTCACGAACGATCGACGTAGCTAACACTTGATAAAAATAATGGGCGATTACAATGATTTTTTTTGAAATAATTTTGTTATTTCATGAGAGCAAGGTACCATTCTTAGGCAAACTAATTACTGCTTTGTGCCATTTTATTAAAAACAAATAACACAAAATGACACTTGAAAATGACTAATTTAACTTTCGATGAAAGTTATTCCTGAAACGCATCTTGCGCACAAAGTTTGATATCTACGTTTTTAATTAGTTTATTGATCTTCTGTTGTATGACATCACATAACATAAAATACTATCTACATATACATACCATATTTCAGTCTCCAAGATAGTTATTACAAACAATACATGTAAAATATTTCACCACCATTGGCAGGTAGTTTGTGCCTCACCATAATGGTGGAGTCTTTAGCGGTTGAGGACTACATCGTTGTTGCTGTATATTTCGCCGTGGTTTTGGCAGTAGGACTTTGGGTAACTATGACACACTTAGACTTTCTAAGGGGATTCTGATAAATTGTTATTAGTTTACAAATATTTCTTTTTATTTGTAAGTTAGATGGTTTTATCTAGGAAGTAAATACTTACGTAACCGTAGCCGTTGATGACCATCCTGCTAAGGCACACTCTTACTCACAAAGACATTAAAATTATTTTTATTCTCCAATATTTCGACATGAGCGTACATGATGAAGCTTATTCCAGAAAAGATCGATGCCCATTAAATAAAAAAAATATTCGTTTTTATTTTAACCAAAAAAAAATTGTAATGTTTCTTGCAATAACCACGAATATACAACAACCTGATTTTTTTGACACAGAATTGTATGTTTTTATTCGTGCATCTAAAGATATAGTCATGCAAATAACACGTTAAATTTCATCAAATTTTTCCAACTTATCATACAGGATAAATCGCATCTGTGGTGTAATGGCTAGCTTCGGTTTCTCGTCGCTATTGTGGTAGATCGTGGGTTCGAGCCTACTGTCGGGTAAAACCGAAGACTATGAAATTGGTATTTGTTGCTTCTCCGCATAACATGTAGTTGACTGGTTGGCTCGGAATCATTATCATCATCATCATCATCACCATCATCATCATTTCATTGAATATAACTTGTTCGTCCTCGAAATGGTATAGCTAAATAAATTGTCCATTTGGCGTCAACAGCACAACATTCATGAAAAGTATTATTCCAACACTTCTGATAAATTTAATATTTTAATTTCTTAAGGTTCTACATTTTGCTTAACAGGCCACACAATAATACAAAATATTCAGTCATTCACAAATGATGAAACACACCAATACAAACTATTTATTATGTAAACACTATAGACAAGTTGAACTAAATTTATCTAATGCTGACCGGTGTAATGATTAGCGAGCCCACTCTGTAGTATGATTGGATCATCGGATCGATCCGCGGCAAGTCAAACAAAAGACAATAAACATTGGTATATGTTGCTTCTCTTAAGATAACAAAGTATTAATGATTGAGAACAAATACATACTAGTTGGTATCTTGATTGTCCTCTGTATATCTAATCCGTTTTGGTTTTATTCCTCCCAAATCTTTAAATTATTTGGCTTTCCAATCTTCCGATGTTGAGCGTACCTGATGAAGGTTATTCCAGAAACGTGTCTTTCGTAGTAAATTTGATATGTACATTATTATTTTTTTTATTATGTGTTTACTTTAAAACAAATCTATTTTTACATTTGGATATAGTGGAAAATACATCAAAAGTTAAAATGTGCATTTTGAATGATAGTTGATGATTTCAAATTTAATAATTACATATTGTTATTCCATTCAACACAATTCATTTCAGTCTACATTTCGACCTAACAGAGGAAATGCTACAGGATACTTTCTGGCGGGAAAAACAATGCACTGGTTACCGGTATGTCATTATTATATCTCATTAATTTAGCTTATTAGTTGATAATCTAATTAAAATTGAATTATTTTATAAGCCTGAGTAAATGAAAATGGATCTTTTACTTTTTAAGTAGATGTTTTCTTTCCTCTCTCACTGCCAAAACGTTAACCGGACTTGACTGTATATATGAGTAACACGGCAGGTGTCTTATAACGCTATGATTTCCGCATAAAAATGATGTCCGGTTCGTCTTTACCTCCAGTTGTGTTTTTCCGCCTTGTGTACCCTATGTTTCCAGTTTCTCTGGACCTTATCTTGCCAGTTTCTCTGGACCCTATGTTGCCAGTTACTCTGGACCCTATGTTGCCAGTTTCTCTGGACCCTATGTAGCCAGTTTCTCTGGACCCTATGTTGCCAGTTTCTCTGGACCCTATGTTGCCAGTTTCTCTGGACCCTATGTAGCAGGTTTCTCTGGAATGTCCATTTTTGATTGACACTACGATGTACTCTATAACGTTTATGTTGCAACATTTTACGAATTTCAATTTTTCAGAACACTACTGCTAAATTAATGTATAGACCTTTTAAAGAACATTTTTCTTCTGTGAGTAAATATATCATGAGCTGGAATACTTAATCTTATAAGGCAACATATCCTCAAATTTTATCAATGTTTCTACAATCCGAACTAATGAAGGGCAACATATCATTGAGCCTTGTTAGGACTAATACTTTATATTAATGTATTTTATTCATGACTTTTGCAGGTCGGTGCCTCTATTTATGCGAGTAACATAGGAGCGCCAATGTTTGTCGGAATGGCAGGATCTGCAGCGGCATCAGGGATAGCTGTTACTATTTATGAGTGGCATGTGAGTTATAAATAAAACATGTATCATAACTGAAAAATCGGCTTTGTCTTCCGAAAGCACTAAGGAATACACTATCAATCGAAAATGGGGAGAGTTCCTGTTTCTTTTTACATAGTGAATACAAATTAAAAAAACGACTATATTTACAAAATATCCTACAAAATTTGTAGGCGGAGCTTATCATCAAAAATTCCCGTTGATATGAACAGCATATTTATGAAACTGTATGTCAGATGACCAACTTGACGTGACCTAAAGGTAACATACCTCAGAAATTTGAATTTTCGAAGTGATATTTGTAGATTTCAGACTGACGAAGAATATTTTCTTTAATAAGACTGAAAGTTTCGTAGGGAGGAACACTAGTAGCCATGTCAGTCAAATATTTTGCTCCAAAAGTAACTGCGAAACTATGCATCATTGATGTTTCCTCCTCGAGATATCCGTGGTAAAAAAAATGAACACTCTGAATGTTTGCTTTGCTCCGCCCACAGCTATTTGTACCCACGGTCCTGGTTTAAACACAACACACAGTGATACAGATTTATTTGCTTAGAAAAACAAATAATTATTTTGAATTGCAATAAAACTATAGTTCATATTGTAGACTGTGTATTTCTTGATAGCCCTTGGGTGGATATTTGATCCAGTTTACATAGCATGCGGGGTAAGTTTACATAATATGGCATAAATTGTAATATGAATAAGGAATGGTTAACTAATAATCTGAATGAAAAATGCGAATATCACAATCTGCACTGCTTAAAACAAACACGAAATTACACAATAAAAACACAAATTTTAAATTAGATAATAATGATTACGAAAATCAAATCACCATCAAAACAAACACGAAATTAAATACCAAATGATGTTTGTTTCAGTTAACAGTAACACAACGGGTGCCACATGTGGAGCAGGAACTGCCAACCCTTCCGGGGAATCCCCGGTTTATAAGGATATCGTGTTGCTAAATCTTAAGTGTACTGTGTAGCGTTCTGTGGATCATTGCTTACGTATTTTTATTTCCCCTTTGGTATCTTCAAACTTTTCTTATCAAGATTATTATTTCTTAATGTATGCTAGATCATTTTAAAATAACATCGAATGTGCGCACATTTAAATGACAATGTCAAAATAATATTAACTGCCTTATTTATGTTTTGAAAGGATGGTAATTGTTATCAGACTGACCAATTACATTTAGAAATTAATTTTCACTTCTTGTCAAAACTTTTAATATAAATTCCAGGCCTTCACCATGCCAGAATATTGGAGGAAGCGACTTGATGGGAAACGAATAAGGATGTATTGCTCGTGCTTTGCTTTAGTTGGATACTTAGTCTTCAACATATCGGTAGGTAGTCAACACAACACAATCCAATAAGAACTAATATACATGTAGGGATCTAGGTATGTGAGGACGGTTAATGACAAGAATGTGTTCAATAAATACCGAAGGGGCAATGAAAAATGGACAATCCTGAGAAACTAACAACACAGGGCAAACAAGACGAAGACAAACAACACAAACACACAACACAATATGTGTTGGACACCACAATTCCAAACAAACAAAAATGACGTAAATGAGACATGACCCTCTTACAAACAACTGGAGGTAAAGACGAACCGAACTTTCTGTTTTTGCGGAAATCGTAACGGACAACACAGCAAGGAGCTCAGAACGTAACGACACATGATAGGACAACACAAAAAACTAAAAAAGATGAGCAACACAGACCCCACCAAGAATACCGGGGGGTGAACTCAGGTACAAAGTAGGTACACAAACTTATATATATGTAAGTCAATATGTAGCTGAAAATAAACAAAAACAAGCTAATCTTTATATTGATAATCGCCATTTTTTTAATATATTTTGTATGTCATTAATTAATTTGAAAACATTTTATTTTATTTTATTTTTTACTAAAGATTTGTATCAGAAATCGAAAAAGATAACATAGTATACTATTACGGGACACATGCCCTGATCACCAAGTCTAGTATTTACCAAAAACATATGTTCTAGGATTATAGTATTATACATTTTAAACATTTTTGGGTGGAGTTTCTGTTTCTTTTTACATAGTGTGTATGCCAATTAAAAAAATCTACTATATTTACAAAATATCTTTAAGCACACCACACAGTGATAGTTGTTTTGCTTAAAAAACAAATAAAATTTATAATTTAAATATTTCTGCGAGACAAATCAAATAGACAACTGAAAGGGAAGTAAACAAGTGTCTCGTGTTAGGGGGACTACTCACACCTGTAGGAGGTTCCAATAACGTTTGTAACGAGCGTCATTAAAAAAATTCCTTCCGTATCCATTATCTCCCTTATGTATCTATGGCAACCAAAACATCCATCAGAAAGCCAGTCCCATCTCTTCTTTATTTTTAATTACGTAATTTATTGTTTTTAAAATTTGTTCTCCTCACGAAAAGGCTTAAATACTGTTACCCACACGTTAAACAACAGCAATCAATCAATTAATCAATTTTAATAAAAGGGAAATGTCTATTGCAGGGAGAGATATATTCCGGTGCCATATTTTAACAGAGGATTCTGAATTGGAATATGTATCTTTGTGTCTTAGTAATCCTGGCAGTAACATCTCTATTTACTATTGTGGGTATGGTATATTAATTAATTATCCTCATCTAATGCTTGATAATACTCTAATTAACATTCTAAAAATATTACATGTTATATATTATTCAAATTGTATATTTCTATTATATGAATTATACATTTATATAGATAAAAGTGTTTATGATATTCCATTTAAAATTGCATTTGAAATTGCTTTCAACAGAACTATATAATGTTATTTATACTTATATTTAAACTATGCTGTGATTGCATTTCTTGTATAATACAAGGGGCCTTCGTGGTCGTTATGGTATAGTAGTTGCATTTACAACTATCACCTATGCAATCAGTTCCTATCACCACTAACGCTTGCGGCAGGTCAGTGGTTTTCTGCGGGTACTCCGGTTTCCTCCACCAATAAACCTAACCGCCTCGATATAGCTGAAATATTGTTGGAAGTGACGTTAATAACCATAACTCTAACAGAATACAGATTCAGTTTCTTTCTGCTAAAAAAAATGCAAACCCATTCCACCAATATTTCGACTGTTTATTCAATTTACTGAATAAACAATAGTTTGTAGGTACATTGTTAGATATATAGTCATATTTAAAAAGCAAAAACACAAGACTTATTTTTACAATTAATTTTATTTCCAGGTGGTTTAGCTGCAGTCATGTATACAGATACATTACAATCATTCGTTCTAGTAATCAGTGCTACTATTCTGTTTATTTTAGGTAAGTATATAAGGCTATTAATATAATGATTCACGCAATGTATTGTCTTGTTTGATTGTAGCAAAATCATTTCGTTATGATTTCGTATCCTTTCAGTGGAGTATTGTTGCTGCCGTCCGTCCATGTATCGGAATAAAGAGTAAATGTTTTTGAAAATGACTCAAAAAATTATAATTAAACAGACTTGTGTACTTTATGACAATACTTTAATATCCTCGTTTTGTTTGCAGAAAACAAAAGTCTGTTCAGAGTGGATATTTACGGTAGCTAAGTTATGGATTTTTAAAACTGTTTAATTTGTCATTGCTTCTGTCCAGCGAGCAGTATTTGAGTTATATTCAGGACGAGATCAAATTAAGCAATATCTAAAATTTATGTTTATTCACATGAGTTGGTGTGAATTTAGCTATGGGCCCAAAAGTGATAAGTTTTAGACATATGGCGTAACTTAGAGTCATTAAGATTATACAGGTGATGTTTATTACACTGTTCAATAACTAGACATACCAATAGCATATACAAAGTATATATAAGCCATGTCTTATATACAACTTAACGCCATAATTACATAACATTACTGTCTTGTGCGTTGTAATGGTTAGTGTTTGATATTGGACACTTCTTGTTCTTTTATATACTGCTCTGTTTAAATTAATACACGTAAATATAACTGTAAAACGAAGAAGGACATATAATACAATAGCCAACAGAAAATACAAGACAAAATGACAAACAAAGACTGACAAAACATTACACAGAATAATACATATTGATCAAAGCGAACTCCACTAAATCCGCGGGTGAACTCATCTGCTCCGGAAGGGTTAGCAGCTCCTGTTCCACAAGTGACATCTGTTGTGTTACTGTTAAGCGATACGGACATCATCAACATGATGGTTAGTGTTTAATATTGAGTACTTATTGTTATTTTATTGACTGCTCTGTTTAAATCCATACACTATAAATATGATTAATTGTCATTTCGTATTAGGAATAGACATTCATAGCATGTGTACTGTTTATTGTAGATAAATAATTATATAAATATCTTCAAATAGTATAGCAAATGATGAAATATTGTTGAAAGTGATGTTAAACACCATAACCCTAACACTAACCCTATAGCAAATGAAAGACTATTTAATGTCACAAAGAAACCATTTTGGAAATTGAACTACTTTCCATAATATTTGTGTGTCTACGCGACATATCATTATTAATATATAGTTGAATCTCGCTTTGTCAAAATCGGATTGCTCGAAATTTTGGATAAGTCGCAATTTTTCTGAAATCTTGTGATATCCTTAGTGCTTTTCAACTTAAATTTCTCCTATTCTCTCGAAATTTGATGGTTCGAAATTCCGGGTGTCTAAAAGTAAATTATTAAATAAATACACATTGCTTTGTATTTAATAAAATATATAACCCTTTGATACAGGCATAGTAAAAGTTGGGGGTTGGGAAGCTATGACAGAGAAATATATGGCAAGTGCAGCAAACTATACACTGGCGAACCAGACCTATTACTCTTGTGGATTGCCCAGGAAGGACGCCATGCATATATTCCGTGATCCATCCACAGGAGATATTCCATGGACGGGTGCTTTAACTGGACTTTCTGTTCTAGGAATGTATGATTGGTGCCAGGATCAAGTAAGTTTATGTACAGTCAAACCTGTGTTGAAAGGTCACCTTTGGGACAAACAAAACGTGGTCTTTAAGATAGGTGACCGATTAAACAGGTTTTAATTCATATACAATTTTATATGACTGGACAAGAAAAATGGGTTCTTTTAATACAGGTGGCTGTTTCATTGAGGTGACCACATGGACAGGTTTGACTGTATATCTAATAATCCAAAGATGGTGAAATAGAATCACATACGGTCAGATATGTATTTAAAGTGCACAGAAGGCAACCTGCAAATGTGTTCTTAATGAGAAGTTTCCCTTTATATACACGTTCAAATTATATGCACTATACATTAATTTGAGAAAATGAAACTGTCCTTTATATACAGTAATATTTATATGCATTTTTAACAGGTTTTGCTGGGTATGAAGGGTTGTATGCTTAGAGATTAGTGTTGGTTAACAATGTGATCTAAAGATAGGAAATTGGTTCAATATTGAATACAGCTAACATACTCCCATTAAAAATAGTAAATCGAGTTCACCCTTTATCAAAGACCACTCGGTGATTATGATAAATGTAAAAGAGCTCTGTTGCTGAACTTTTGATATTTTATTCTAAGAGATTGCAATGAGATTGATTTCATATTCACTACCTGTTTTTATGCCTCCCTTGTTCTTGTGTTAGTGTATGTTTTTCAGCAGTGTGTTAAGTTATTATTGTATATACCAGTGTAGCTAATGATCCAGAGAACTCTATCTGCTAAGAACATGGTTCATGCTAAAGCTGGTTTGCTGTTTGGTGCTATATTGAAGATATCAGGCTTGTTTTTGTTCATAGCGCCTGGAATAATTAGTATAATTTTATACCCTGGTACGTATTAAGGACATATATTAGCTATTCGTTGTTTAACCGTCATCTATAATAATATATAATGTTGTAATCTGAACTAATAAAGGGAAGGGGATCATCGTTTTCGCATGGTAGTTTGATTTGCATCTAAATTCGTGCCCATCAGCATGGAAATTGTTGACTTGGTGCCCTCTTATGACAAGATGTACTCGATACAACCGTATGTGATAAAGTGTGTCAGTTACTTGTATGAGGTTGACGGTTTTATCTGAGTATTCCGTTTTTATCAACCAATATTTCTTAAAAGTAGCGTTAGACACCCATAACCTTATAATGCGAGTGTAAAACAATAGATTGATCACGGCAAACAGTAAAAAAAAAAATACAAGTTTTATGCTTTTACACAAATGAAATTGAAAACATTCCATATATTTTCGTTCTAAGGGATGGAACAATGGAGGATATTTTGTTACATATTTACTATTAACTAGATATTATTTAAAAAAAAATCCTCAATTGTATTTTTACAGATGAAATTGCCTGTGCTGATCCAGTAAAATGTGAAGAATTTTGTGGAATTAAGTCAGGATGCAGTAATGTTGCCTACCCGCTACTTGTGATGCGAATAATGCCGGTGGGTACGTGATTTTGTTTTGCAGAAAGTGTATAGATTTGAACTTCTTCAATCTATAGAATTAAGTCTTTATCACATATTTAGTACATACTAGAAAGAGTAATTAAGTATGGACAATCCAGAGACATCGTAAACATTGGTATAAAAACCACTTTGTTAGGCGTATCAAATTTGCCTCTGTTTCTAAGATTTTTCTTTTAGGTTTTGTAGTTATTCGGACATTTTTTTTTCACGTAAAGGGATACTTGTATTGACATATCCTTTCTCTATGCAACATTAATATCGTTATTATTATTATTGAATTATCTGTGATACAGAATTAATATATGAAGAAGAGTTTGAAGATACCAAAAGCGTAATCAGAATCCGTATGTCCGCAACAGACAACACAATGGCCAAAAGAAAAAGTACAAAAGGACAAACAACGATCTACAAGATATACACATAAAACTAAAGATCTAGTTACACGAACCCCACTAAAAACCGGGGATGAAGTCAGGTGCTCCGGAAAGGTAAGCAGTTCCTCTTCCACTAGTAACCTCCAGTAAAAATATAATAAATTACCTTAAAATTCTGTTTTACAGGTTTGCGTGGTCTCATGTTAGCGTCACTTCTAGCAGGCTTAATGAGTTCAATGACGTCGATCTTGAATAGCGCATGCTCAATAATGACAATGGATATTTGGAGACAGATTAGAAAGAATGCGTCACAAGCAGAACTGATGCGTGTTGGGAGGATAACAGTTCTGATTCTTGTCTACCTTAGCATTGTCTGGATACCAATATTGGAAGAAGCCCAAGGAGGGTTGTTCTGGTTTTATTTACAAGCAATACGATCTTATTTACTTCCCCCAATGTGTGTCTTGTTTCTGCTTTCTTTCTTCTGGAAACGACTAACTGAACAGGTACGCAATTTATATGTCATATCTAAAGGACTGGGGGCTATATGGGCCAAAATCGGCCCTACCTCAAATGTCGATAAAATTTTCTCCAAAATATATTTCCAGTATGTGCTTTTCAGAAATAAATACCGTTAGTTAATATGTGCATCTATTTCCTCACAGCGAAATACTACAAACAGGTAACAGTTGTGACGTCATCACAACGTCAGAAGCCAACATGAGATATTGGAAACATTTTTTTTCATCAATGTTATGATGTCATCTATCAAATATGGGGCCATATATGTCCCTTATAGCCCCAGTCCTTTCCGGTAAAGCGAAAATGTGCATGTTTTTCCATTTAAAAAATATATATCTGTATTGTCGTTTGAGATCATATCTAAAAAAAGGGAGAGTTCGGATCGCTATAAATTAATCTAATTATTCAGTAAAAACATTGTACAAGGTATAATTTCACTTTCTATGTGCATATTAGCATCTTGTTATGGGTTTTCGTACTATTATCGATTTTCCGATATAGCGATTAACAGTGTTAACCCTTCATTCATATGACGATTGGAATTTTCAAAGAATGGCTAATTAAATATTTCTTTGTACATAAGATTGTTTTAAAAGCCATTCTTGTATTTTAATATACTCTCGATTATCTGGCAACTTTTGCTGTCAGTAAAATGGCGTCATATGTTTTCGTATAAAGTAAAAACAGGGCCAATATACGGGATGGAAACGAATATAAAATCTGGAAATGGCTGGTTTTAAAATTTCATGGTTCTGGCCATCTACAAATCATACTACATCTAAATAAAATAACAGAATGTTTGAAAATGACCACTTTCAAAATGGTGTTTACTTTTGATGTTTTTATTAGTGCTGAAACCACATGCACTGCAAGATGACATGTATTTTATATCAGAAACAGGCACATTTCAGTCAGCTCTTTTGTTTACAAGTACGATTAGTGACCACATGACAGTCACATGACAGGAAGAGCCGGTGTCTGAGAGGCAGCTACTTTATAAATGAAGTAATTTTTTTGCATTACAAGAAGTATGTTTAAGTAGGTAGGTTCACTATTTTTGGTACTTAAGTCTTTAAAAGCAACCTTGAAAATTTTTGACAGGTGTCACGTTGGAGTCATGTTTACGTTCCAGAAATAGAAACCGGAAGACACGTCAAAAATAACGCGTGCACTGTGGAAATCAAAATAAAATGGATGATATGAAAACATATGACATACGAAAATACATACCGTGACGATAATAGATTGTTGTTTAATGACAAATGAACAGCATATCAGTGGTTTAAGGTTATATCTTATGTAGGATTACGCTGGCATCGGCGTATGAGTGGTTATATTTCAATTGTCACAAGAGAACGCTGATAAAATGGAAAGGGTCGGACATGTTTGACTTGAAACACGACCATCAACGACTAACTCTAGCAAACTCTATGGAGCTGAGTAGGAGCTGCTCAACTTGTAACTCAGTACTCATGTGGTCTTAGTGGGGTACCATACACTACAGGGAGATAACTCTTTAAAATCAGTTGAAAGTTTTAATCATATGATGTTTGTATGCAGATTTCAAGCATCTCGGTGATCAAAACCACAGAATGAAAAGCTGCTATGTGGCTAATGAATTTATAGCTCTCAGTCTGTTGGTTGGAATTTGCTAAAATTTTGATATTTATTACAGTGGATATATTCAAACACACTGCCAAAAAAAAATAAGAAAATTAAACGAGCAGATCAAATTTTACCTGAAGTGTATGGTATCACCTTAATAAAGTAATTAATTAAGGTTTTCACATTATTATTGTCATTAAGAAATGAACTAGTAAAATATTGAAATATACCTGTTTTAGATAATGAAAAAAACCAAATATGCAATAAGAACAATTAGTAAGTACAACTCTCTTTTATGCTCGTTTTTCTACACAGGGAGCCTTCTGGGGCCTTATGCTGAGCTTAGTCATAGGTGTGATTCGCATGGTATTGGATCTTGCGTACCCGGCCCCATCATGTGGGAGTGGCGATGAAGACATGAGACCATCAATAACTAAATATGTTGACTTTTTACATTTTGCTGCAATTTTATCAATTATAAGTGCAGTATTAATGGTTGCAATTACTCTTATGACTACTCCAAGACCAGACAGAAAGGTGGGTTTAAATAAGATTACGCCTTGAAATGTATATAAGAATTATGCAGACACCAAAGGGGTAATCAGAAGCCGTAAATCAAAGAATGACAGATAACACAATGGCTAAATAAAAGAAATCAAAATGACAATGATCTACAAAACACTACACAAAAAACTAAAGATTGAACAACACGAACCCTACTAAAAACCGGAGGTCAATCCATGTACTCCGGAAGGGTAAACAGTTCCTCCTCCACTTGTGTTAAAATATATTATTTTCAAAATATTATTCGCAATGAATATTTTCGTTTTTTAAATAGACTTGTTTATTTTATCCCCATTGCAAACATGTATAAGTGATTATATTCATGAATTTGATGCTGATATATGATCGTATGAAATTTGTAATTACAAAAGGTAAACATATATAATGAAAAAAATATTCAAAAGATAGCATAATGTTTTTGTGAATATTGCATGCCCAAACATAACACTACTAGCGATGAAACTACGACCTATTTCAATTTTATGAGGTTCTCTGTGGATAAGTGTGAGAAATGTATTTCTATCCACTTTAAAATGGTACTTCGTAGCAAAATAATGTTGTTCTCAGACAAAACAGGTAAACCCTGCGCTTAATTTTATCCATATTGTAGTTACACCGGGTTACATGGTGGACAAAGGATGATCAGGAAGAAACATAGTTATCCTCAGAAGATGAAGAACCAGAGTTATCCTCAGAAGATGAAGAACCAGAGTTATCCTCAGAAGATGAAGAAGAAGACGAAACGTCGGGCAACTATTAAAAAGAAAACCAATAACGTTATCACCCGTAAGTAACGCTAAATATATTAAACATTTACAGAAAGGCTCGTGTAGTAGTTTTAAACATAATAATAATGTGTGCATGTATTGTCTTTAAGACATAAGTGGTCCTTCAGATAGACGTTTTGTCAGTACTTCTATAAAGATACAGAGAAATAATGTACACACAAGACTCATTCGTTTCGTAGCGTACAGTTTAATACATGTAGTTTAAGGAAACAGGATTGTCCGTGGATAAAATAAATGACCTGCCGCCAGTTACGGAAAAACTTAAAATGTTGAATCAAATACACCCCGCAGAAAGCGACAATCGAATTCAGAGCTATAATAGTAATATTCACTCTTTACATACGTAGAATCAGCTATTCAACCGGAACAGATCTATCAAAATGTTAACTAAGAAGAGTTTGAACATACCAAAGGGGCAATCAGAATCTGTAAATCGAAGAAGGGCAGACAACACAATGGCCAAAAGAAAAAGTACAAAAAGACAAACAACGATCTACAAAACATTACACATAAAACTAAAGATCTAGTAACACGAACACCACTAAAAACAAACAACGATCTACAAAACATTACACATAAAACTAAAGATCTAGTAACACGTACACCACTAAAAACAAACAACGATCTACAAAACATACATATAAACTAAAGATCTAGTAACACGTACACCACTAAAAACAAACAACGATCTACAAAACATACATATAAACTAAAGATCTAGTAACACGAACACCACTAAAAACAAACAACGATCTACAAAACATTACACATAAAACTAAAGATCTAGTAACACGTACACCACTAAAAACAAACAACGATCTACAAAACATACATATAAACTAAAGATCTAGTAACACGTACACCACTAAAAACAAACAACGATCTACAAAACATACATATAAACTAAAGATCTAGTAACACGTACACCACTAAAAACAAACAACGATCTACAAAACATACATATAAACTAAAGATCTAGTAACACGAACACCACTAAAAACAAACAACGATCTACAAAACATTACACATAAAACTAAAGATCTAGTAACACGTACACCACTAAAAACAAACAACGATCTACAAAACATTACACATAAAACTAAAGATCTAGTAACACGAACACCACTAAAAACAAACAACGATCTACAAAACATTACACATAAAACTAAAGATCTAGTAACACGAACACCACTAAAAACAAACAACGATCTACAAAACATTACACATAAAACTAAAGATCTAGTAACACGAACACCACTAAAAACAAACAACGATCTACAAAACATTACACATAAAACTAAAGATCTAGTAACACGTACACCACTAAAAACAAACAACGATCTACAAAACATTACACATAAAACTAAAGATCTAGTAACACGAACTCCACTAAAAACAAACAACGATCTACAAAACATTACACATAAAACTAAAGATCTAGTAACACGAACTCCACTAAAAACCAGGGGGTGAACTCAGGTGCTCCGGAAGGGTAGGCAGTTCCTGCTCCACTAGTGATTTAGTAACACGTACACCACTAAAAACAAACAACGATCTACAAAACATACATATAAACTAAAGATCTAGTAACACGAACACCACTAAAAACAAACAACGATCTACAAAACATACATATAAACTAAAGATCAAGTAACACGAACACCACTAAAAACAAACAACGATCTACAAAACATACATATAAACTAAAGATCAAGTAACACGAACACCACTAAAAACAAACAACGATCTACAAAACATACATATAAACTAAAGATCTAGTAACACGAACACCACTAAAAACAAACAACGATCTACAAAACATACATATAAACTAAAGATCAAGTAACACGAACACCACTAAAAACAAACAACGATCTACAAAACATACATATAAACTAAAGATCAAGTAACACGAACACCACTAAAAACAAACAACGATCTACAAAACATACATATAAACTAAAGATCAAGTAACACGAACACCACTAAAAACAAACAACGATCTACAAAACATACATATAAACTAAAGATCTAGTAACACGAACACCACTAAAAACAAACAACGATCTACAAAACATACATATAAACTAAAGATCGAGTAACACGAACACCACTAAAAACAAACAACGATCTACAAAACATACATATAAACTAAAGATCTAGTAACACGAACTCCACTAAAAACAAACAACGATCTACAAAACATACATATAAACTAAAGATCGAGTAACACGAACACCACTAAAAACAAACAACGATCTACAAAACACACATATAAACTAAAGATCTAGTAACACGTACACCACTAAAAACAAACAACGATCAACAAAACATACATATAAACTAAAGATCGAGTAACACGAACACCACTAAAAACAAACAACGATCTACAAAACATACATATAAACTAAAGATCGAGTAACACGAACTCCACTAAAAACAAACAACGATCTACAAAACACACATATAAACTAAAGATCTAGTAACACGTACACCACTAAAAACAAACAACGATCTACAAAACATACATATAAACTAAAGATCTAGTAACACGAACACCACTAAAAACAAACAACGATCTACAAAACATACATATAAACTAAAGATCGAGTAACACGAACACCACTAAAAACAAACAACGATCTACAAAACATACATATAAACTAAAGATCTAGTAACACGAACTCCACTAAAAACAAACAACGATCTACAAAACATACATATAAACTAAAGATCTAGTAACACGAACACCACTAAAAACAAACAACGATCTACAAAACATACATATAAACTAAAGATCGAGTAACACGAACACCACTAAAAACAAACAACGATCTACAAAACATACATATAAACTAAAGATCTAGTAACACGAACTCCACTAAAAACAAACAACGATCTACAAAACATACATATAAACTAAAGATCGAGTAACACGAACACCACTAAAAACAAACAACGATCTACAAAACATACATATAAACTAAAGATCTAGTAACACGAACTCCACTAAAAACAAACAACGATCTACAAAACATACATATAAACTAAAGATCTAGTAACACGAACACCACTAAAGACAAACAACGATCTACAAAACATACATATAAACTAAAGATCTAGTAACACGAACACCACTAAAGACAAACAACGATCTACAAAACATTACACATAAAACTAAAGATCGAGTAACACGTACACCACTAAAAACAAACAACGATCTACAAAACATACACATAAAACTAAAGATAGAGTAACACGTACACCACTAAAAACAAACAACGATCTACAAAACATACATATACTAAAGGACACTTTGTACGTTTAAATTGTTACGTGTAACGTACATTTTATTAGTAATTGTTAATAAAGCTACAACGAAACAATGATAGTACTGCAAATAACTTGATGACACAACAATATTGACATTTCCTCCCTGTTACCATAATAATAATAATACTACAAAACGCAAAACAGAAATGATAAGAGGTAATAGATAAATTGTCTACGATTGCTGATTTGTTTTTTACATTCTGTTTATTTGTTTTCTTTTCAGAGAAAAAGTCTAACATTATCTATAATGCATTTAAAAATTGGATTTGTGGAAATGTAGAAGATTCTAAAAAATATATAACGGAACAGAAAAAGATACGGATACGTGCAAAGATGACATCAATAGCGGAAAAACCAGCACATAGCAGAATTCTTAATTGCATCGCTATTCTTGTGGCTGTGTTCGTAGCATTCTTGATAGGATTTTCCCACTGAAAACCAACATTAAGTGAACTTGTTCATTTTGTCATGTTGCATATCGTTAGAGCAATAACAATCGAGTAATACAATATTTAGATTCATGGATTCCAATATTTGGGGTTTTAGTTAGAAAATTATTTCCGTGGATATGTAAATTTGTGGATTCTCTGCTGTAGTCAGTACATACATATATAGTGGCAAATATTCGTTGCATTTTTGATTTCGTTGTTTGATCCTATCCACGAATTTCACGAAAATAGGTATACCACGAAAACTAATGAATTCACAGTATATACAATACAATTTCTGTCTTTTATTCTGTCTTCATATAATTGTAAAATACTGGCTTATATATAATACAGTATGCTTTAGATGATTTTCATGGGGTTTCATGTTATTTGTATGTCATTTCGTATATCATATGGTAGATGGTTTGTACATTAATGTCATTGGTTTTCTCATAGGAGAAGACCGGTTTTCATCAGTAATACACATGACTGTAACGAAAGAGATGAACACATTTTTGGAGAAAACAAAAATGATGAACACCCATTATTATCTTAACAACAATAATATATTACTGTGGTCTCGTTTATTTTCGTTTGGTTTTATGGTGTTTAACGTCACTATTAACAATATTTCAGTTATATCGTGGCGGTCAGTGTGTTTCGCTTTGTTATTTTAATGGATTGACAGAAACTGAGAAATACGTTTACATTTACATTTGTGGTTCTGAAACTTGGAAATTTTGTGTCTTTTGTTTTGAATTAAATTTCGTGGTTTGATTGAACCAGCAAAATCTACGAAAATTAGTATTCAACGAATAAAAATGATTTCACAGTATTTTGGTTGGTTTAGTTTATGGTGCTTAATTACACTTTCAACAATACTTCAGCTATATCGTGGCGGTCAGTTTTATTGGTGGAGGAAACCGGAGGATCCGGAGAAAAACACCGACCTGCCGCAGGAACTGATAAACCTTATTGCATAATGTTGTATCGAGTACACCTCGCCATGAGCGGGATTCGAACTCACAACATTAGTGGTGATAGGCATTGATTGAACAGGTAATTGTAAATCCAACTAACATACGATCACGACCACGACGGCCCCTTCACAGTATATATAATCTCATATATGGAGTATCAACATCGCCATATATACACTAAGCTGCTATCTGTCCATCCCAGTAAAACATGCTAATCACAATGTTTGATCTGTTGAAACGTATTTATAATTTGCTTAGTTAATCTTCAATGCTTATCGGCAAGAAGCTACGTGTATCAGTCATCTGCAGGCTAAAGTTACAACTGATTTGAAGGACCGTCATGGTCATGATTGATGGTAGCTCGATTTATAACTACCTATGCAATCGGTGCATATCTCCACTGAAGTTGTGCGTTCGAATCCCGCTGAGGCGAAGTGTACTTGATACAACATTATGTGATAAAATGTGTCAGTGACTTGCGACAGGTCAGTGGGTTTCTCCGAGCACTCCGGTTTCCTCCACCAATAAAACTGACCGCCACTATATAGCTGAAATATTGCTGAAAGTAGCGTTAAACACCATAACCCTAACCCCATAAAACTGATTTGTAGTTTTAGATGCCATCTCAAACTAACCACGTAGACATGAGTTATTCTGATCATTGAAGACCCACTTGAGAATGCTAGATACATAATACCTGCAATACAACCACTGTTACATAGCATATCCCTTATCATCGTTTACAATACATTTTCAGTTATATTACGAAAAGAAAGTTTAAACAGTGATGGTTAACAATTCAACCAATATCAACAAAAGAACAACTACCTCAATTCACTGAACACAAAAACGACATATGACGTTGGAAATCCAGGAAATGGATTGGGACAGGCAAAAAACGTGGCGGCGCTATACCGTTTGGCATACACTGCATACATCCAAGATGAATCTAGAGGGCAGTTTCAATCTACAGGACTATCCCCACAAAAGATCCGGACTACTAACAAAATCGTATTCAGGACTACCATCATATCTCAGAAAATCAATGAAAACTATATATTAACTCAAACTGTAAAGATGATTGGCTGTTTGCCATTTATTGTCAAGTGGACACCTTTTTAAAAAATAATATGCCAAAGAGAATAATTCTACAAAAAAAAATGAATCATAGGCGGATACAGGGCGGGGGGATGCCCCCTTTTTGAGCTAAGCTGTAGACTGGAAAAAATTGTTTTAACAAAATATTTCCAATATCGTAATATTTCTTTTTACCATGTTTAGTAATATTTCTTTTTACCATGTTTAGTAATATTTCTTTTTACCATGTTTAGTAATTTTTGCTTTAAATTACGTCTTGGTATCTTGATTTTTCTTAAAACAAATTGTTTTGACAACCTTATCAAAGTAACACGGGGCACTCCTCATGGAAATGTGTGGATCTGCCTTTGCAAATTACAGATGAAATGTGGGTTAAGACCGTCATATAAATGAATTGCTATTATTAATGGCACGGTTGTAATTGATCCTTGTATAATCTACAATACACCATAAGAAGACAGCTTTGATGTATCTCTTGTGTACGTGTGCATTGCAAAAGTATAAAAATTACATGCATGATTTTATAAAAAGACTGTTTAAACTGATGATCAACAATTCTAGCAATATAAACAAAACGGGTGAATACCTCTCGCTCAAACTATAGACAAATAAGAATGACCACTACATAGACTATGGAGAGCCAAGCAATGTGGTGGGATTTAATCTGGTTAATTGTTGATCGCACAGAGGCGAAAGAGTCCGAGTTGTTTGTTCCTAGATCTTTTTTGCTTCGGTACAATTTGAGACCAAAGAAAAGTATCTTATGATAAATTGCAGGTAACTTCTCTAGATATCAAAGCACTGTATCTGACTTAGCTTGTACGAAAACAAATCGATACAATTGCGTTATAATAAACTGTAAAGATGTGCACAGTAATTTTTTGTTCATAACGGTAAATACATGTAGTACTATTACGTTATCCAAAGTAAAGGTTAGTAAGCATGTTTGTTTGTGTATAGTGGTGTTCACCACATATTGTGTTGTGTGTTTCTTCGTATTGTGTACCCTATGTTGCTGCCAGTTTCTCGGGATATTTTCCATTTTTGATTACCCCTTCGGTATTCTCTAATGTTTATTTAACCCTAATATATACTGTATTATTAGAGGAAACTTCAGTCACAGATCTAGTGAACATTGCGAGAAATTTACAAGGTAGTATAGTGGTGCATCTTCGTTCACCTGTATAGTGGACAAGGCCATCGTGCTATTTACATATGCGCAATGAATCACTCAGACCACTTTTGACATTAGTGTAGACTTGGGGCAGGATGGTGGTTTTCTTCGGATATTCCGATTTCTTCCACAAATAAAACTGATCAGCACGATATAACTGAATTATTGTTGGAAGTGACATTAATCACCATAACCCTAACCCCTAACCTTGTAAGAAGTCTGCATAGATTTTGTTGTACAATATCATAAATATTATAAATATGTTATTAAAGTAATAATATTTTGATTAGAAAACAGAAAATTTGAGTTTTCTCGAAAACAATACATTTTTTTAAAACACAGTAAACGAGAGTTTTGTGCAGAATTTTACTACCATTTTTAAAATATGCATTTCATCTAACAATAACCTTTCATTATTGCTGCACTCATCTGAAATTTGACATTTTCCCGATTTTTACCGCCAAAATAGAGGTGGGAGTAAACTAACTAGAGGTAGCAGCCAGGTAAATCTTACCTTGATAGAGACAGAGACACGTGTACAGGCATATTTTGACACTCCATTTTTAAACTTTAAAATCTTTCTAAAAGTTCACATACAATTTCTTCATAAACCTATTTTTTGACATCTTAACATATATATAAACATCGCAAGAATGGGTAAAACAAAGGACTTGTCAAAAGATTGTAAAAACATTGTGTTAAATCTATTCAAGTTTTTTCAGCTTGAGAAGGCCAGGGGAAGACCATTTTATTCCCCAGATAATTTGATTAAAAGGACATGCAAGGCTGCTGGCATATCTTACAGTTCTGTGTATAGAGTTGTAAACGGTAAAAGTCCTCCTGAATCCAACAGACCGAAAGGAAGAAAGAAAACTCTTGATGATTTTGAGCGTTGCGTTATTAAACGGACTGTTCATAGCATGTACAACAGGAAAATTGCCCCAACAGTCTCAAAAATTAAGAAAGAAATTGAAGATACAATTAAAATCTCGAAATCAACGCTTACTTTAACTTTATTAGATCTTGGTTATAAGTACAAAAAATCCGGCGATAATAGGAGGCTTTTATATGATCAGACGTCGGTAATAAATGATCGGTGTAATTACCTCCGAAAAATCAGGAAGTTTCGAGAGGATGGGTATGAAATTGTATATTTGGATGAGACCTGGGTTAATCAAAATCATGCCACTGACTACATGTGGTTACCAGTTGATGATTCTGATGCCCCAAAGATCCCTTCAGGAAAAGGTAAAAGGTTGATAGTTTTGCACGCTGGTAATCGTGAGGAGGGTTTGATTGATAGGTGTGATTTGGTTTTTCTTGCCAAAGCTAAAGATGGGGATTATCACCAAGAAATGAACGGGCCCATCTTTCTAAACTGGTTCGAAAATCAGCTTATGCCAGCATTAAAAAGCCCAAGTGTTATCGTTTTAGATAATGCCAGTTATCACAACATCAAGACTGAAGAAACTGTTGTGCCAAACTTTAATCAGAGAAAAGCTGTCTTACAAGATTATCTTTCAAAACACAACATTCCTTTTCAGCCCCTTGAAACTAAAAAACAACTTTATGAAAAAATCAAATTTAAGAAACTCCTTTCCGTTTTTAAAACTGATAAAATTGCTAACCTACACGGTCACGAAGTTCTAAGAACCCCTGTTCGCCATTGCGAATTGAACCCCATAGAACTTATTTGGGCACAGGTTAAAGGGTTTGTTGCAGAAAACAATACAACTTTTCGTTTGAAGGATGTGAAAGGACTTGTTTATGGGGGGTTTGGCAGAATTACAAAGGAAGTTTGGGCGAAGGCAGAAGACCATGTATTAAAAATAGAAAAGGAGTATGGGAAAGAGAATTGCATTGATAGGAGTGAGATTCCCCCAATAATAATTGATTTTGATGACGACGAGTCCAGCGACGAGGAAAGCTGAATCCAGTCCAACATGATTACATATTGAACGGGTTGTAAATGACAGATTGTACATAACGTTTTTACCTATAAAATTTTATTCATATCCAATAATTGTGTACTCTATGTCTAACTTCAGTGAATTTATTAGCAGAAAAGACCGTTCTTTTTCGAATTATTTCAGAAAGATTGAAATAGCTTGGTCAAATTAAAAATCAGTAATTATGGAAATTTATGATTTCAAGTTTTTTTCAAAATTTTCGAGGTAAATCTCAGGTAAGCATGTGTATAAATGTCACGTAGTCAAATGCATTAACCATGAAGGGAACAATAGCCTTCTCCGGCACTTCGACGAGAGACAATAGACCAGCTGCGGGACCACCGTCGTTCCTATTGTTATATGGGATTACGTCCACGGTGAGTTGGCTGTCACATTTAACGAGCAAACTTGGCCTATTTTGAAGAACTTAGCCTGAAATAAAGACCAAAATAACGCCAAAAATTGGTAATTTTTCAGATGAGCAGGGCCTTCAGAATAATTTCAACCGTAAATATTTATACAATTCCAAAATGGTAGTAAAATTCCTGACAAAACTCTCGTTGGATGCGTTAAAAAAAAATCTACGCTTTACGAAATATTTAGATTTTTCCGTTTTCTAATCAAAAAATTATTACTTTAGTACAACATGTAAGTGTATTTAACGGAAATACTACAGCTTATCGGGAAATTAAACATGTTGAATCTATTTCTATGTTATAGCGTATGTAGCAATATTCCCTTTGCACAATAAACTAGACCCACACAATATTAAAAAAGGTGTTATTTTCCAATGCATACATGGCCAGATTATACTATAGACTGCAACCTAGGACCCCTAAGCTTGAGGGACTCCGCTAAAAGATTTTCAAATATAATTTTGTTTTTAAAATGAGTATCAATTTTAATATTTTGCATTGCTGAATAATTCATATAACTCCGTCTGAGTGGGCCCATGATTTTATTAGCCAAGGGGCCCCAAAGATCACAATTCGGCCCTGCCTGTAAACCATTCAATTGTAGCGGAATATATTCACATGATGATATGCCTTTAACTTCCGGAAAACACTTACAAAAGTTCAATTAATTTACAAATAGACGGTTATTGTACTTTCCCGGAAGTATTACATTTTAAACACACTTTCAGACGGAAGTAAAGCCGACCTTATAATACATAATAATTGAATGGACATTAAAATATTGATGAGATTTTTGACGGCTTTTCATTATTACACACGTAAGTTACAACATTTCAAATGAATAATATTTAATCACTGCACATAGTATGATGGTGATGGTTGTGATGTTTAACGCCACTTTCAACAATATTTCAGCTATATCGTGGCGGTCAGTTTTATTGGTGGAGGAATCCGGAGTATTCGGAGAAAACCACCGACCTGCCGCAAGTCACTGACAAACTTTATCACATTATGTTGTATCGAGTACAACCCGGCATGAGCGGAATTCCACTTCACAACTTCAATGTTGATATGCACTGATTACATAAGGTAGATGCAAAATTCCAACTACTATGCGATCATGGCAACATCTCCAGAATGAGATGTTATGTACTAAACATATTATTGTCTTCTCCCTCGGAACAGTTGGATCATGCACATATCTCACCAGACAACACTATATGAGAGCAGTTCCAACAGGAGAAGACAATAATGGAATACTAGTATCGCATTATCAAAGAGTGAATGGTTGTTGTTTAGCGCCTAATGAACAATTTTGCCTCTATATCATGGCGTGAACAACTTATTTGATTAGTTTAGATGATGACAATGCCCGCTTTGTACTAGGTCAACCAATCTTTGCTCTTACTCCATAATGATGTGTGCTTAGCAGAGAAGCAACACATAATAATTGTTAGTCTTTGGTTTGACCCGATCTGGGATCGAATCCACTATCTACCTCACTTGAGACGAAAACGCTAACCATTACACCACCGATGCGGTTTATAATGAAATAGTGTGCTTAGTGCATGTACCAATGAATAACATTAATAATATACCTTATTTATTTTTAGAATTTAAGGTGTTACCATACACTTCAGGTAAAATTTGATCTGCTCGTTTAATTTTCTTATTTTTTTGGCATAATAAATATCAAAATTTTAGCAAATTCCAACCAACAGATTCAGAGCTATAAATTCACTAGCCACATAGCAGCTTTTCTCTCTGGTTTCGATCACCGAGATGCTTGAAATCTGCATACAAACATCATATGATCAAAACGTTCAACTGATTTTAAAGAGTTATCTCCCTGTAGTGTATGGTACCACCTTAAATAATGCTAATGGAACCAAGTAATTTATTTTTTGCTTTTCTTTTATAAGATTTGGATCAAATATGAAAACACAATGGATGATAATAAAACCATTACAGAATGCAAGGAACAGGTTGTTGCATTAAGAACATATCAGAATCTTCAGAGGTTAAAGGTGTCATTTACCATAGCTGAAATTGTTTCGTATTGCGAAGAACACCAGAATATAGATCCTTTACTTCTTCCTATAGAAGATCGTCCCATCCAGACAATAGTGCGACCATCATGTTTAGCACGTTTTCGATTAAGCTTTGGAATTTGCCCAAAATGTTTTATGTAGATACGAATGCAGCGAATTCGTTATCTATTAGAATATCTTAATCGGAGATCCTGAAATAACACGAGACACTTAAATGACACTTGATAGGACTGACAATACTGGTTTGATATGTAGGTATTTACACGTCCGTCTGCTAACTCTGTATACCACATAAATGGTATCAACAATTCCGAAAACCTGGATCCATACGTTTGGTAGGACATGCGACAGACAATGTGTGTGTGATGTGGACACAAATCCGCATAACCCCAAACAAATATCTGTATACTGGCTAGTTTGGTACGTCGTATGAAATCGTAAATGGACGAATTTTTTTCTCTATCAGTTACAAAATGCATCATATTGAAATTGTGTGAAAACTTTCTGAGGTGACATATAAGTAGGCAAGACGTTTTACTGTATATAGATATTAAACTGTCTTTCAAGATGGTGCTAAATATGAACTGATCTTGCTGTAAAAATCGTCAAATAATCAGTATTATTTATACACTTTTGCATACTACTTGTTATGATGAATATTTTGGTGGAAATATAAGTTGATTGTGGTCATGTTGTTGATTTTCGTCATGTGAAGCATACTAAATGAAGCGTATTATTTTCTCAAACTGGACGCGTTATATGTGAAGAAATTCAATGTAATTTACAAGACGACCCGAACAGTAATTTACAAGACGACCCGAACAGTAATTTACAAGACGACCCGAACAGTAATTTACAAGACGACCCGAACAGTAATTTACAAGACGACCCGAACAGTAATTTCATCATTTTATTACATGTCTTTTATTAAGAAAAAATCTGAAATATTTCATGTATATCAGAAAGGTTTAATATTGAAATATAGAAATATCTTTAATTGCTGATTACCGCTGTATTTTATTTATTATAGTTGATTTGTATATGTAGTTTTTTTCCACACTTAATTCCTTTGAAATATGCATTTCTACTGCATAGCAATAGATGTGTTGCAGTTCTTATTGTTTCAAAGAAAAGAGGGGACCATAAGAGACCAACGTTAAAATTATGAATTTTTATTTGATGAGTATTTTCCTTTATTTTCTTGATAAAATTCCTTCCTGCTCTTGTCAAGCTAATTCTACCTAGTGATGACTTTTGATGGACAATACTCATTTTCAGTTTTATTCATCGCATATATAAATCAAGTGCTGTTTGGAAACCAAATTTATAACATAGACACAAATAGACATGTCATTTGTTTGTTTGATGGTGTTTAACGCCACTTTCAACAATATTTCAGTTATATCGTGGCGGTCAGTTGTACTGGTGGAGGAAACGAGAGGACCCGGAGAAAACCACCGACATGTCGCAAGTCACTGACAAACTTGATCACATAATGTTTTTACCTCGCCCTGATCGAGATTCGAACTAACAACGTATGTGGTGATAGGCACTGGCTACATATGTAGTTGTAAATCTAACCACCATACGATCATGGCCACGACGGCCCCAAATAATCATGCATTCATTACATATATTAAGGAAATATGTCGCTTTTCTTTCCGCTGAAGGGGCTCAATGAGCTTGGTCGTTGGATCTAACAGCTCATACAAGCCTATCACAAATACGGCGTGGTTTGGCGCCCAGCTTTGAAAATTACAAAAGAGGGTGCACTCGACTCGCAGCCGCAAGTGATACAGTTTACCCAGGCTACGGAAACGATTATCTCCCTTGGCTATATACTCAGCCATTACAACCAATAGGGGGGTGCTAATGTGTGTATCGTGTTAGGTAAATGAGTTTGCCAGACATTTATTTATGGATATATTGTGACAAAATATAGATGTAATTGTTTGAAATATATATTTCCCAAGGAGTTTTGTATTATTTTACATTCAACATACGTCTTCTTGTAAAATTTTAGATGTGAAGTAAAATGTAACCAAATTTTGGGCCAAATGTTACCAGCGAGCTGCTGGTGAGATCAGGATCAGAATCAGGAAGATTTTTAGTTTGACAAATTTTTCTGAATGGCTTTTTGTTCTTTTGTAAGGTATTTTTACCTTAATAATTATATATATAAACAGAAAATATAGGTTATATATTTTTATGAAATAAATTCATTAACAAAACACGTGTTTTCTTAGAATATGGTAAATCCGAGGGTTTATGATATGCAAAGCAGATGTTTGTTTACAAACAATAATTATATATATATATAAGTGTATTTTGTAAACAACTAATGGTACGTAGATACATTGTATCTAACATAGTTAACACTTAATCCAAATTTTATTTAGCATACATATGCATTTTGATTATTTTATTTTATGAATATAAATTGTTATTAAAAACAGAGGATCTATTTAGATCATAGATCTACAGGAGTACAGACAGTATTGTAAAATATTTATTTCATTTTTTTTTAAATATAAGCTTATATACAAACTGTGTTAATCACTATTGGTTCAATTTTTTTTTACAAAAAGTTTTTCAGTAGTAATTTTATAATACTATACAGTACTATGATTATCTCCCTTTATTTATATTCCTTAAAAAGCATTTTCTCCAATAATTATTGTTAATTCAACTTTTTGCATTTAATTGTTATATTTTGAAATTGTTATCAATATTAAACAATAATTTTTTTTATGTTCATATTTATATGAATATTATAGTTGCAATTATTTAAATTAAATATACCTACCTTGAAGAACTTTCGATTTATTTATATAATCAACGCCCACTTTATTATAATTATATTGCCGAATTTCCTTCGATATTTTACGTATATTACAATTATACTTCGGTATTTTCCGATTTATTTCGGTCGATTCTATATTTGCATAGAAACTTCAAATACGTCAAAAAATTATCCAATGAAAAGTTTCTCGATATACGAGAACTAGACGAGAATTTCCTTACTTATTATAAAATCCCGAGATACATCGAATGGTGAAATCGGCCATTTTCTAGCATCATTATTTGCTGATTCCATCCCCTTTCCCTGTGACATCCCCTGGTTTACCAGTTGCTTGCCCAGGGTCGGTGGTTCTCTCCGGGTACTCCGGCTTCCTCCACCACTAAAACATGATATAGCTGAAATATTGCTGAAAATGGCGTTAAACACCAAAATTCAAATTCAAATTCAAATTCTTTCCGCTGATTTATCATGAATGTAGTCAGGTGACGATTGGATTGTGGCTGACCTAGTGTGAATTAATGAATGTTGCAATACACACGTGCGGGAACTTTATGTAACAATTCTTAATTAATAAATAATCATATTATTATATATTTTGAAACTAAATTTTAAAAGATCCTACCTTTACCGAATTAATAATCCAACTAAATTGTATAACATTTATTGATTTTCCTCACTATAGGTGTGTTCTATATACTAGTCCCATTATAGTAAAGGTGTGTTCGATTTGCCATTTATCAAATTGTGTTGCACTCGTATATTTCATGTTTTTATAATTAATGAAGATTGTACATTTTGTGTATTTATGTTCAATTGTATCTGTATGTTGTTTATATAATAAATAAGGATAATAACAAAATTACCGAACTCAGAACAGTCTTACAAAGGGAAAGTCAAAACTCATAAGTATATAAACAGACAAAATCAGTCAAAACCAGAAAACTGTGAACAACGTAATGACCCTGACTTTGTACATGTTTATAGACAATAACATATGTTTAAATTAGGTATGCTCAATATCAAAAGATTGGAAAGGCAAATAATTTAAAGTTTTGTGAGCAATAAAACCCAACGCCCTAAACAGGAGAGCCAATATCGGCCAAAGTCGCATATGCCTGAAGGAGAAGAACCTTAGTTTTATTAATAATTACATCTGGTTAAATTATGATTATACTGAAATGGATACTTGTGAAGTCAAAGCAACATTGGGATTCATTGATAACTGTTTGTATTATTTTATAATTATTTTATATTTGGACAATAGCACTATGACCTCTCATGATGCAAACTCACATGTTTTCAGAAGTACAAATATTAGCCCACATCTGCGCCACAACCACATAGAAGAAAAGCGCTTATATTTCACTATTATCATTAACAGAGGGAGGACAGAGATTGATTCAGGTCATCTGTCAAATCTTTTGGGTCTTCTAAGCCAATCGAAAGACGAATGAGGTTTTCTGTTATTCCTACTTTTTTCTTGTCATCTGCAGGACAGCTTCCATGTGTCATTGTCCACCTGTCAAATACTATATACTATAATTATAACTAAAAGAATTAAAAAAAAGACAAATGAAAGAAGAAATCAGACAATTAATTTTGTGAGTAAGTGATTGTTGTTTAACGTCAACGCAGCAATTTTCCAGCTATATCATGGTGAGAACAAGTTAATTTTTAATGGGATGATGATGAAGTCCGCTTTGTACTAGACCAACACGCTTAGTTGGATATTTATAGTACTAGCTCACTGAAACAATAGTCCGCGGATATACATGTCCCCACACTCGGAAACATTACCCTGATTCCGAGCCAATCATTCTTCGCTCTTTCTCCTTAATGCTGCGGGCTTAGCGGAGAAGCAACACATACAAATTTTATAGTACTTGGTTTGACCAGACTGGGTCGAACCCACGATCGTGGTCATAATCATATGGTAGTTGGATTTAAAACTACCTATGTAATCAGTGCCTGTCACCACTAATATTGTGAATTCGAATCCCCCTCATGGAGAGGTGTGCTCGATACAAAATTTTAAAGTTTGTCAGTGACTTCCAGCAGGTCGGTGGTTTTTTTATGGATACACTAGTTTCTTCCACCGATGAAACTGACGATCACGATATACATTTGTGTAACTGAACTATTGTTGAAAGTGGCGTTAAACATCCAAACCCTAATCATAACCCTCATCGTTGACGTGTGCCCATGGGTGACGTTTAAGCTAAGCGGTCTCGAGAAGTATTCTGTTTTTTATTTTGGTTATTAATTAGCTAATCTATACCTGATTCATTTATTTGTTAAAGACTATTATATAGCGGAATTGCAGCGTATCACAACAGTGTACTTCTTTTAAGCAAATTAAATTGAATTTTTAAGTAAGGTATATGAATATATTATAATAGTTGTATATGCAGGATGGTAATATTTAAAATTTATATGGTCTACAAACAGCCTATACAAAGAACTTTATGACCTTTTTTTTACATCGATTAGACGCGAACACATAAAATATTATCAGTTATTGTTCAATTTACAAGTAAACAAAATATACAAAAAGGTAAGGTAATGTTCTGTTTCAAATACATGCAATGGTCACGGAAGTAAAACAATTGTCTGAAATGGTATAGCTTACCCCCGCCAGGAAAGTGATCAGTCATGCATAGTTTTGTGTGTTAGGTGTGCCTCTTTCTACGAGTTTTGCATTGGATTTTTGGAAATATCCTGACAGTGTAGTATTTTCTTGTTTTTCATTTTATTACTAGAATAGATTTATCAGTGTGTAAGTTAGGGGGTAGGGTGTTTAACGTTACTTTCAACAATATTTCAGTTATATCGTGGCGGTCAGTTTTATTAGTGGAGGAAACCGGAGTATCCAGAGAAAACCACCGACCTGCCGCAAGTCACTGACAAACTTTATCACATAATACTGTATCGAGGGCACCTCGTCTGACCGGGATTCGAACTTACAACATTAGTGGTGATAGGCACTGATTGCATAGGTAGGTATAAATCCACCTACCGTCCAATCACGACCTCGACGTCTCCTAGATTAATCAGTTATTTGAACTTATTTATTAATGTTATCTTGTTTTGTCCAGTAACGACAATCAGGACTGGGTTGCACAAACCTCAATTAAATTTAAGTCTCAATTAAACCTTAGGTGCAAATTAATTTCATGTACAATGCAAGTAATTTTAAGTGTCGATTAAGTTTCAATTGACACTTAAATTTGAATAAGGTTTGTGCAACCCAGTCCAGGTGTTCAATGATTATTCGAGTAAACGCTAGAGAAAACAGAAGGGGCAAAGCTATGAACGATTATGTGTCGTTACGTTCTCAGTTTCGTGTTGTGATATCCATTACGATTTCCGCATAAAAACGATGTTCGGTTCAGTGTTACCACCAGTTGTTTGTATGAGGGCTCATGTCTTATTTATGTTATTTGTGTTTGTTCGGTTCAGTGTTACCACCAGTTGTTTGTATGAGGGCTCATGTCTTATTTATGTTATTTGTGTTTGTTCGGTTCAGTGTTACCACCAGTTGTTTGTATGAGGGCTCATGTCTTATTTATGTTATTTGTGTTTGTTCGGTTCAGTGTTACCACCAGTTGTTTGTATGAGGGCTCATGTCTTATTTATGTCATTTGTGTTTGTTTGGTTCAGTGCTACCACCAGTTGTTTGTATGAGGGCTCATGTCTTATTTATGTTATTTTTGTTTGTTTGGTTCAGTGCTACCACCAGTTGTTTGTATGAGGGCTCATGTCTTATTTATGTTATTTTTGTTTGTTTGGTTCGTCTTTACCACCAGTTGTTTGTATGAGGGCTCGTGTCTTATTTATGTTATTTGTGTTTGTTCGGTTCAGTGTTACCACCAGTTGTTTGTATGAGGGCTCATGTCTTATTTATGTTATTTGTGTTTGTTTGGTTCAGTGCTACCACCAGTTGTTTGTATGAGGGCTCATGTCTTATTTATGTTATTTTTGTTTGTTTGGTTCGTCTTTACCACCAGTTGTTTGTATGAGGGCTCGTGTCTTATTTATGTTATTTGTGTTTGTTTGGTTCAGTGTTACCACCAGTTGTTTGTATGAGGGCTCATGTCTTATTTATGTTATTTGTGTTTGTTTGGTTCAGTGTTACCACCAGTTGTTTGTATGAGGGCTGATGTCTTATTTATGTTATTTGTGTTTGTTTGGTTTCGTCTTTACCTCCAGTTGTTTGTATGAGGGCTGATGTCTTATTTATGTTATTTGTGTTTGTTTGGTTCGTCCTTACCACCAGTTGTTTGTATGAGGGCTCATGTCTTATTTATGTTATTTGTGTTTGTTTGGTTCGTCTTTACCACCAGTTGTTTGTATGAGGGCTCATGTCTTATTTATGTTGTTTGTGTTTGTTCGGTTCAGTGTTACCACCAGTTGTTTGTATGAGGGCTCATGTCTTATTTATGTTATTTGTGTTTGTTTGGTTCAGTGTTACCACCAGTTGTTTGTATGAGGGCTCATGTCTTATTTATGCTATTTGTGTTTGTTTGGTTCAGTGCTACCACCAGTTGTTTGTATGAGGGCTCATGTCTTATTTATGTTATTTGAGTTTGTTTGGTTCGTCTTTACTTCCAGTTGTTTGTATGAGGGCTCATGTCTTATTTATGTTATTTGTGTTTGTTTGGTTCGTCTTTACCACCAGTTGTTTGTATGAGGGCTCATGTCTTATTTATGTTGTTTGTGTTTGTTCGGTTCAGTGTTACCACCAGTTGTTTGTATGAGGGCTCATGTCTTATTTATGTTATTTGTGTTTGTTCGGTTCAGTGTTACCACCAGTTGTTTGTATGAGGGCTCATGTCTTATTTATGTTATTTGTGTTTGTTCGGTTCAGTGTTACCACCAGTTGTTTGTATGAGGGCTCATGTCTTATTTATGTTATTTGTGTTTGTTTGGTTCAGTGTTACCACCAGTTGTTTGTATGAGGGCTCATGTCTTATTTATGTTATTTGAGTTTGTTTGGTTCGTCTTTACTTCCAGTTGTTTGTATGAGGGCTCATGTCTTATTTATGTTATTTGTGTTTGTTTGGTTCAGTGTTACCACCAGTTGTTTGTATGAGAGCTCATGTCTTATTTATGTTATTTGAGTTTGTTTGGTTCGTCTTTACTTCCAGTTGTTTGTATGAGGGCTCATGTCTTATTTATGTTATTTGAGTTTGTTCGCGTATAGTGGTGTCCAGCACAAATTGTGTTTTTCTTTGTCTTGTGTACCCTGTGTTGCCAGTTTCTCTGGATTGTCCGTTTTTGATTGCCCTTTCAGTATTCTATAACGCTTATTTGACAGAGGATAAAGATCTTGAGTGGTTGTCCATAACGTTTGAACAGTTTTATTATACTTACGGTAACGAGGCGTAACTTTTATGGGATCCAACGCTAAATGCCAAGGTAAAAATCTACAATTAGACAGAAGATTACCTATTAATCTACATGATAATTTGTGGTATGGTTATATTCGTTGGATACAAAACAAGTCTTAGGAAGGAACACATTTTATGTTGTAAACAACAAGCTGATTCTACCAAATGGTTTCAACATTATGTGATAAAGTTTGTCAATGACTTGCGGCAGTTCGATGGTTTTCTCCTTGTACTCCGGTTTCCTCCACCAATAAAACTGACCGCCACGATATAGCTGAAATATTGTTGAAAGTGGCGTTAAACACCATAACCCACCCCATCCCACCGCACCCAAAAGTTCTCTGAAACTGATATCATCAAAAATGCTCCAGTTTCTGATAGACCACACATTTGTTGTCTTTGGTGGACGTGTTTTTCAACAGACAGTCGGCATTCATATGGATACAAAATGTGCTCCTCTTCTCACAATCTTGTACCTTTATTAGTACGATGCAGACTTTATAGACGGGCTTCTCAAGAAATAAACGAAAAGAAGCTAGTCCGATCCTTTCATTTGACATTCGGCTATATAGATGGTGTCCGTTCACTAAATAATTCTAAGATTGGTGATTTGTTGACAGCATATATCCAATTGAGCTTGAAATAAAGGATGCAACAGATACAGCTATGTCTGTTTCATACCTTGATCTACACATCGGAAGTGACAATGAGAGCGGTAAAGAACTAAACTTTACGACAAAAGAGATGATTTCAATTTTCACATTGTGAACTTTCTAGATATATGTAGCAACATCCCAGCAACACCTGCATATGAAGTATGCACCACTCAGTTGATACGATATTCAAGAGCATTCGGTTCCTATTATTATGCTTTGATAGAGGGTTGCTGCTAGCAAGGAAGATACTGAAACCAAGGGTTCGTTGTGATCTTCGAACGTTTAACAGAACCACCATGACCTAGTTAATCGTTACGGAGTGTCTGTGTCAGAAATGACCACATATATATTCCGTTTGTCGTAATCACACTCCGAGCCTCTCCCCATTCATGACTTTCTTATCGGCTTTGTTAAAAGAGTAACACGTTAGATGCGGTGCCTCTAGTGGAATAGAAACTACCTACTCTTCCGGAGCAGCTGACTGCATGTTGCTCCATCTTTAGTGTGTAGTGTTTTGTAGATCATTGTTTTATCCTTTTGCCATTTTTCTTTCGGCCATTGTATTGTCTGTCATTCTTCGACTTGCAGCTTCTGATTGCCCCTTTGGTATCTTCAAACTGTTCGTCTCATTGTATTGCTAGAAGACAATGCATAGTCCGTCTGTAGTAGTCTATGGTCTAATTAAACTAGACAGTTCGAATGTTCGATTTACTCCAACTGCAATAATCGATCCCTTCGATTTTAACACCACCATGTTAGACTGTATACAAATGATGTTCCATGTCCGTTGAACTATACTAGTCAACAAAAATAACGATACAAGGGTTTGAGGCTCAATATGTTTTATATTGAGAAAAAAAAATCTACAAAAATCGTATAATTTAGATTCATATGGGCATAACAAATAAGACAATATCAACAACATTTCTCAACATCATTATCAAAACAAATCATAGACAGACAGCAATTGTCATGCAGTTTGGAGGTTTGCAGAGTTCAGTAACGTGGGTGACAACCTCTTGCAGCAACGACAGCTTCGCATCTCCGACGCATAGATCCAATAAATCGTCGTATAAGGGCGTGTGAGATGTCGTTCCACTCGTGCACAAGTGTGTCACGCAGCTACAGTAGTGTTTCCGGTAGATTTAGACGGTGGCGAACACGTCTACCTAGTTTATCCCATAAATGTTCAATTGGTAACAGATTCGGTGATAATACCGGCCAAGGAGGAACACGGATGTGATTCTGATTCAGAAAGTCTTGACAAACATGAACCACGTGACATCTTGCATTGTCATGTTGAAAGACGTGATCAAAGTTTAGCTTAAAGATTAAGAACATCGTCTGTATTTTACGGCATTCAATGTTCTTGAAAAAGTTTGAGCTGAGCGCGACCATCATGACAAATTCCAGCCCAGACCATAACAATTCCGCCTCCAAAACAGTCGGAATCGTACACAAACTGGTCTGTAAAACGTTCACCACGCCTGCGGTACACATGATAACGTTCATCGCTAAAACGAAGTGAAAATCGGGATTCATCACTAAAATGGATGTGTTGCGCCAGGTGTGAAGCCTCCAACAACGGCGTGCACGAGCCCAGACTAGTCTCGCGGTCTTATGGCGTTGCTTAAGGATTGATTCTACCACCGGGCCTCTAGTTCGGAGTCCAGATTCACGTAGTCTTCTGTGAACAGTGTAATCCGAAATTCGGACGTTTGCTAGACCAGGTGTTCTACGGGCAGTGTCCTCGGCCGTTATCATACGGTTACGGAGGTGATTAAGGCGTAAATGTCTGTCTTGATGCTGTGACGTCACACGCGGTCTGTCGTTACGGGGTCTGTCATTCGTATTACCTGTTTGTCGGAGACGAATCGTTAGCCTTGAAATGGTTATTATAGACACATCAAAGTGGCCTGCAACGGCCTGGCAAGTCATTCCAGCCTGACCCATACCGACCGTTCGCTCATGGTCATTTTGACGGAGCCCTAGCATCGACGTTCCAGTGAAAATTCAAATTTTCAGAATGGCAAATTGTTTACTTTTATTGACAGCACAAATAATGACCGCAGGTGATTTAAATGCCAATTCGATCATCGCAAGCTCGATCATGGGACGGAAAATTGACTCTTCGGAATTTTTCCGCAACGGAACAGGATGCTATTGTTTGCTATGTGAGGATAAACGCGTTTCACGCAAACATTGACGTAAATGATAATAAACAAATGTTATGGTTTTAACATACAAATATATTAAAAAAACAGTCTTTGTATCGTTTCTTTTGTTGACTAGTATATTTTCATATTGTTATAGTACTTCAAATATACTTCAATGCAGAAAACTCCATACATTAGATTAACTGAGTGTCTAATCCATTTTGTTCAATATTTGGGAAATGCAATATGCTTAAACAAAAAATCCTAAAATAATCACTGTCTATAGCAAGTTGATCATTATTGTATTAATTATTGTGCTTTTTTCTTACCTTCAAACCCAATAAAAACTTTCTACAATCCTCAAAATTGCCTTTCAGATAAAATGATAGTATCCCTGGATAACCCTTCATCAACTTATTGGCCAAATCATGCTGTGGGTGCGAAGGTAAACCTATATATCAATTAAAAAATAGACAATTTTGACATTAATTCTACTGATAAATAGATGGAAGATTTATGGTTTAAAAAAATTATCATTATTTACAACATCGGAAGATATTTCAATGCACTATGTTGTACAACATGCATAGAAAGAGAAATCATGTATGCCTTAGGTGGAACAGTAAATTATAACCCTTCCGGAGCACATGCGATCTCACCGGTTTTAATAATAGAAATGTATTTTATCTTGGTGGCACAGAATCCCTCTGTTGTATAATATGATTTTATTAAAGAGAGCCGAAGGAAAATAATTTCCATACATGTTAAATCTTACAATGAAATGCACTTTATATTGAATGCATGTAAGAAAAAAAAGATAATCATTCTTATTTTTACCGTACAATACTGCTAAATCTCAGAAAGTTTTAAGAGCTATTAAACATTTCTATTATCACAAAATAATAATATAAGCAAATACCAGGATGATTAACGCTTAGTACCATCGGATGGATCTCTAAGAATCTTGCAACAGCTAAACCGTTAGACATATGTTTCTGCATTCTAAGTTCCAGTGTTGTTAAACTTCTGTTGACTAGGAAACAATCAAAGGGTGATGGACAACAACCAGTTACTACAATACATCAGAATTATACAATTACTTAACATCTAATACAATACATTAGAAGATACATCTCCGTATTCCATATTTAATTGGAATTCGTCAGTACATTTCCGATAAATAGTGACGAGTTCCATAGAAAACCCAGCTGGTCACTTTTTTATTTGAGGTATTATTCCTGGAAGAACAACGAGCATAAAAATATGATCTTTCTTCTCTGGACTCCAACACCAGTTGCAACCCCTCTTAAAGGACGCACGCTACGAAAAGCTTGACGATGCCAAAAGGGGTAATCAGTACAACACAATCGTCAACAGAAAAGGAACAAAAGGACAAACAATGATCTACAAAACAGTACACAGAAAACTAAAGATAGGGTAACACGAACCCTACTAAAAACCGGATGAACTTAGGTGACCGCCCCGTGGATTGGACGTAAAAGAGTGCATGGTTTTGCGGGATTACCATACTATTTGCACGTTACAAAGACACTGCAATGGTTTCCGATGAGCAGCAGTTTGTCAATAATGGTTGGCGATCTGTTAGAAGGTAAGCTTTTTGATGATTTATGTATTCATTGTATTCCCGTATTCCTGTGGCAATCTAAATTTCCTGCCAAGGCACAACACAATCTACCAACACTTTACCTACATGAATGATTAAGTTGAAGTCATCATTTCGCAAGTTTTACGGTCGCCACCATGACTTGGTTGACCGCTATGGGATATCTGTGTCACAAATGACCACGGATATGTTCCACACATACTTCCCGGTCCATTCCTCATTCATGACTTATCACCGGATTTCTAAATAGATAAGACGACGGGTGTCACTGGTAAAGCAGGGACTGCTTTTTCTTCCGGAGCATCTGAGTTCAGCCCGGATTTTAGTAGGATTCGTGTTACTCGATATTTAGGTTTTATGTGTATGTTTTGTAGATCGTTGTTTGTCCTTTTGTACTTTTTCTTTTGGCCATTGTGTTGTCTGTTCTTTTTCAATTTATGGATTCTGATTACCCCTTTGGTATCTTCAAACTCTTGTTATTACTAAAGTTGATCTCGTTTCAAAAAATTATTGCAACGATCTTAAATTGAAATATAAAAAAAACAAAATACGTCTCACTGTCGGAACAGTTCCAAAATCCAATTAAAAAATCGTAAAATGAGGCAACATAGATACCCTAGCACACAATTAACATGACATGACCGTTCACTTTCCTGGATTATCACATACAAGTTGTAATCTCCTCCGTTTTCGAATTTAATTTGATTCTAAAGCAGTTTGGCGCAGTGTTATTGAACATATTCGTTTGTTTATTAAAAAGTGCAAACATCTCTAGCAAAACCTCTAATTCTGATTTATATTTCTTTGTTTTGTGTTTATGTATGAGCTTCTATTAATTTTTATACAACCATCAACATCCTTTCACTTTATTTATTGATTAATTGATTGGTGTTTAATGCCACCAACTTTAACAGTAATTCATCTACATTGTGGCTCCTTTTACTTGAAAATATATTTTTGGACTGGGAATTCTATTTGTTTATCGTACATACAATGAATGTGACTCCTGAATCTGTCATCTAATACTGACTGATTGTAAGCAGTTGCCCCCATCATTACATCAGAATGACCTACAAATAAAACAAAGACTACAATAACATTTTGTTAATCTCTCCCGGGGTTCATGTTAATCGATCTTTAGTTGTATATGTATATTTTGTAGATCGTTGTTTGTCCTTTTGTATTTTTTCTTTTGGCCATTGTGTTGTCTGTTCTTTTTAGATTTACGGATTATGATTACCTCCCTTTGGTATATTCAAACTCCTGTTAATGGCAAAACAAGTTTGGGTAACAACTGAAAAATGGTAATATTTGCGTAAAAACTGAATATTCCCGCTTTAAATCATTTTAATAAATGTTACTTATTTTTGTATACTATTTTCATAACAAACAACACCTACATCGATGCTATATACTTTTGGAAGACGTATATAATTTGGTTGGATTTGACCTTCTCTCTTTGAAACCACAGAGTTAATGATTTTTTTATGTTTCAAAATTGTTAGACAATTCACATATTTTATTATTTACTATCAAAACGAATTTAGAGTACCACGAGATTAGGAAGAGAAGTAACCAACATCATTACCCATCTTTGAATCTTTTAATGTTACAACTCGTCAGTAAATATAGAATAACGGCAATTTTGAAGGTCGAGACAGACATTAACACTAATATTGCAACGGGTCCGATAGGTCGGTCTGTGATACTAATGATAATGTATGTCGAGGTCGTCAAAAGAGAAGATGTTTATTTAATTATGCTCAAATTAGGCCCATATTGCGTAACCTACCAAAATCGACAAAATTGCAAAAACCTGAACATTTTAAGCTCATATACGTCTACAGTTTATTATCAGATCATTCCAATAGAAAATGCGGTCATTTTATATGGAAAACAACATGTTGAAGTTTTCTTACATGGATGCATGGCTATTCGACACAATTCTGAAAGGTTAATATCAGAAACATCTCCGCCAAATATTGTATGGTTTGATGTCGAAGATTAAAGTATAAAAGAAGGTTAAAATCCAGGTATTGTTCGATAGAATGTCGGATAGCGTGCACTGAATGATGGTAGACGCCCATTCTGTCCCTGGTCAAATGATACATGTAATCAGGACTTTTGATATCTAGATTTTTGCATTACACACCGCATGCGATTATGTTTACTACTTTACCATTCATGTATTTAGTGACAGAATGCACGACGACATCAACTCCAAAGTCTAGCGATCTCTGCAATGGAGAAAATAAAGCATTAAATAAATTACTGCCATATCATTTTTCCTTCACCAGCATCTGAGTTCATTCCCGTTTTTGGGTCAGGCCCGTGTTGGGTCGGGCCCGTGTTGCTCATCGATTTAGTCTTCTGTGTTATGCTTTTAATATTTTTATTTCATTTGTTTTATCTGTCTTCGTCCTGTGTTCGTTGTCTTGTGTATCCATGTTGACAGTATTTCTGGATTGTTCATTATTTATTACTTCTTCAATATTTTTCAACGTTTATTTAATTGTTTAGGGAGACATAATAATGTAACTAAGCATGAACCAAACTTCAATTGCCAAAAAAAGCTATGCATACAGTGCATACTATGACACAACTTCCTTAGTGATAAGACAAAATATTACACTCTTCAATTATGAACAGAATCCAAACACTGTATTAAGTGCAATATTCTACCCTAATTCTGGTTTTGACCGAAATACATGATGACTGCATACTCAGATTTTGAAAGCTTGATAATGAATTAGAATTTTTATTCATTCTTGTAATACATTTTTAAGGTGAAATTAATCAGAAAAATACTGTAGAAACTATGCTCGATTTTAATTAGAGGTATCAATTTCATATGCATCCCTACGATTTTCCGATTAGACACTGGAACTGTTCCGACAGGGTGATACTTTTTTGCTTTTTCATTTTATTGTAGCAAAGATACATGTAACTAATTCATTTATGCATTTATGAAACACATACAAATGTACATGCACCATATTACTGTTATCTGTTAATTAATCCATCATTCAATTGTGCACACGCAAATGATAGTGTCCGACGAAAAAGGGTAGATAGTGTTGAAAAAAGGCTTGTCATCATACGTACTTGTGTGTGATGACTTTTGTTAAGTTATTAACACGTTTTTCGACTAAATACGTCTCTAAATTGACTTTTCAACCAGCAAATATGCTACAGTTCAAATGACGGAAGTAATTGAAAACAAATGGTAAAAACAAATAACACGCAAGAGGTATTAAATCAATCTAATACGGTTGTGTCGAATCATTTCCATTCCGTAAAAAACTTTTTTTTTCGTCTGCCAAACCACGTGATTTCGAAGAAATGTTAGGCACTGGACTTCCGGTGTCAATATACAGAACGAAAACTCCAATCGATAAGTGCCGTTTTAACGTTACTCAACTTAAAGAATTTTTTACATTTTCAGTAAAAAACAGATATCAACTAGGAAGAACTGCTTTAGATACCTAAAGCTTATGTCTCCCCTTAATGCGGCCATCTGTACAACAACCTATCTCGAAAGACAAAAATTTTATGGCCCGGGCAAGAAAATACTTTTTAAAAAACAATTATTTGACATTAAGGTCAAAGGTCAAGGTCCCACGAAGGTCATTGCGGTATGCGACACACCGCCTTATGGTCATGCACCCATATACCAAATATCATTGACCTATCTCGAAAGACAAAAATGTTATGGCCCGGATAAGAAAATACTATTTAAAAACCAATTATTTGACCTTGAGGTCAAAGGTCTAGGACCCACGAAGGTCATTACGGTATGCGACACACCGCCTTATGGTCATGCACCCACATACCAAATAAATACTATTTAAAAAACAATTATTTGACCTTGAGGTCAAAGTTCAAGGTCCCACGAAAGCCATTACGATACGCGACACACTGCATTATGGTCATGCACCCACATACCAAATACAATTGACCTATCTCGAAAGATAAAAATGTTATGACCTAGACAAGAAAATACTATTTAAAAAACAATTATTTGACCTTGAGGTCAAAGGTCAAGGTACCACGAAGGTAATTACGGTATGTGACACACCGCCTTATGGTCATGCACCCACATACCAAATAAATACTATTTAATTTTTTTTATTTGACCTTGAGGTCAATGGTCAAGGTCCCACGACGGTCATTGCGGTACGCAACACACCGCCTTATAGTTATGCACCCACATGCCAAATATCATTGACCTATAGCGAAAAAACAAAAATGTTATGGCCCGGACAAGAAAATACTATTTAAAAAACAATTATTTGACCTTGAGGTCAAAGGTCAAGGTCCCATGAAGATCATTACAGTATGCGACACACCGCCTTATGGTCATGCACCCACATACCAAATATAATTGACCTATCTGGAAAGACAAAAAAGTTATGGTCCGGACAAGCTTCGCCGAGAAGAAGAAGAAGAAGAAGAAGAAGAAGAAGAAGAAGAAGGGGAGACATAATTAATTTATTTTATTTGTATCAAACACTTCAATGCACAGACAATTATTTCTTTAAAATTAGATTTGTTTTATTTCTTTATTTACTACTGCCAGCATCATGAAAGGAAAACGACCTGTCTTGATATATTTCTGTTATCAGACAGACAGTGAGGTACTGAACCCCAATATTTACTCAGCCGTTTTCTTGGCGTCTCCATATAACAATTACCTATAATCTACCGCATCTACGACTATGATATGTTGACGTTGTCACAGTAATAGCGTAAACACCGGAAGTACTCTGCCTAACATTTCAGATGCCATGACACGAAAAGGACAACGCGTTCGGAATTGACATGATTCGAAACAACCGTATTGAAATAAGATGTTTGTTGTATCTTTTTATTGTTGGTTATTCACGTTGATATAATATTATGCTCGAAATGGACGTTTAAATATGATACCCCTAACAAACAAATACATGACGGCTCACTTTCCTGGATTGGCACAGGCACTTCAATAAAATAGTGGTGGGGTTAATGCAGTTTTATGGGTCCAAGCCTCCTGAGAAATCCAATATCGCAAATCAAATCAGCAATAATATCTATGCATATTATATCTTTCAGAAAATAAAATGCAACATGCCCCCTCTAAAATATTTTAAACTGATACCTGTAAACACGTAGAGAGTAAACTGATACCTGTAAACACAGAGAGAGTAAACTGATACCTGTAAACACGGAGAGAGTAAGCTGATACCTGTAAACACGAAGAGAGTAAACTGATACCTGTAAACACGGAGAGAGTAAACTGATACCTGTAAACACGGAGAGAGTAAACTGATACCTGTAAACACGGAGAGAGGAATGTATTGTCAGCTACTACCAGTATGTCTTCATTAAATTCATGTACCATCTTTGATATAGAGTCAATGTCTATCACCTGCATTGTAGGGTTTGTAATAGTTTCCAGCCATACCATCTAACAAAAAGATAATATTATTAACAAAGATATTCACACATATTTCTCACTTTTGAGACAGACCAGTTCCTATTTTTAGGCATGTGAAATTTTCTTATCTTGCACTAGTGCAAGACAAAAAAATTCTCCATGCTTTTCCTTTTCAAAATAAACAATTCACTGTATATAAGTTTTCAATCTTTTATAAACACGCATATCATAACAATCAGCCATATTATTACATAATAACCTTCACGCAATACACACAAATATGGAACTACTTTTTTGATTGACATGAAAGGGAAATAACTCACATTGTTTACATGATCGTCTGCTAAAAGTACATAGCTGTCAAGCAATAAACTAAAAACAGATGATAAAAGTGAAAAATAAAATCAAACACCGGCAAAAAGTGCAAGACTGGGAAATCTCCGACACCCTCGGGTAAGATTTCCCTGTTTTGCACTTTTGCCGGTGTTAGATTCTATATATCTCATATAATAATAAATAAATAATATATGTTTTCCATTAATCAACCTTTCTATAGTATGAAAAGATCCAAATTATATTTTGTTTTCATAGAAGACAAACTTACTTAGATGTCTGCAGAATGACAGAAGAATTGTTGAAATATAGATATACTAAATTATTTTGTTTACACGGAAGACAAGCTTAGTGTGAATTACTGGTATAATAAATAGTGCAGTGACAATTTTCAAAAAGACGCTTAGTTTTCGAGTTTAATGCACCCACCTGACATGCAGCTAATTTTTGTTTTAATTGAAAGTGAAATGATAACATTTCATGTTTTAAGCTGTCGTCACGAAATCGTACGGTACAATTTTTGTTAATTTGACATTAATTTTCAAATTTCATTCTAATTAACTGATACATGTACTACTGCAGAAAACCATATATTCTTTGTAAATGTACCTTTGAAAATAAATGCATGCGTTTTATTTACGCAATATTAATCGGACAACACGACATATATCTTTATGTTTAACAATAATGCAGTTTTCTAATATAATTTGCGATTTTGTACGGTTTTGTGAAATTTTTCTCTACATTGAGCGTAAACTTTCGGCCTAGTCACAATCAGATGCACATTTCATGTTTCACAAGGGGTTAATTTTAAAGTTCATTACACACAACTGATAATGTCATTTTATGAGGCCCAAATGTTTATAATTTATGAAAATCATAGACATTTTCAGCATCGTTAAACAGTTTCTCAGAAATAATATCTTGAATTTGAAACATTAGAGGGAAAACAACATGCTACATATCTTTTCTTCACAAGACTTTTCAATTTTATTTTTATCTGTTGTAGTGTTAGAGTGTGTTAATATTAACATAGAGGTACATAGTTTCAAAAAAATGGTGCATTTTATCATGGTCAACATTAATTTATGCTGAAAAATATGAATTTTGTCAAGTTCTTGTCTACATTTTGATGTATGAAGTATCTTTGGAATAATCTAATTCAATCAATTTTGTCTGAATTGCTAAATTCTTCACTTTTCTGGAAAGGATTTTTAAATTCCTTTCATTTGATATATAGTTTATTATTCTTGGGCGAACGGTTGTACACTTATCGAAATTTAAACTGGAGTACTTTATTCACTGAATTTTGTCTACGGACAGGACATTTTCCCTTATACATGTATGTAACTATTCGGTAAGTTTTAATACTGTCAGGAATAAAAGAAATTTAGTGTTAAATAGTTTGCAAATTATATTCCGATTTTAAATGTTTTAAATAGTATTGACAACGTCAATTGCATTTCACATTAAAATCGATTTGCGGAAACACCGGAAAGGGTAATTTTTGCTTTTTTAAAATTGCTATTGTTGTTCCGGAATTGATTGCTCATCTTCTATCGAAGTGTGTTCCGTATGTTAATCACACCGAATCGCTCTGTACATTACTCGATTACTGCGGTGAGATGAATCAATGAAGTCAACTGTGAGCGAATATTGTATTTGTGTTGACATTAAAGCAAACTAGTTCGAGTCTGTTACATGTACCATGCAATAGATAACTTATTTCGTTGAAATTAAAGTCCTTTTTAAGATAAGATATGTCTGATCACCCACGTCCTGTTAAAGTAACAGGAAAGGGGAAGGCCGTCTATTAATTGGCAATGCTGTGTTATATGCCTGGTGTTTTCATCAGAACAATTGAGTAGTTCAACGAGTAAAGGCCGTATTGCACTTATCTCTGCCATAGCTAAGCGTAAAGATGAGGTTTATAGGAGATTAGTTGACGAGTTTAAGACAATTGAAAATGTACACACAGAATAAAATCAATATTATAGAAGTTGCTACAAGTCTTTTACAAGTAAACATAATTTGTCAGCCTCTGTATTTTCTACTACTGCTCAAAATGTTTCCAAACCCACTGTAAATACTACTTCAGTGAGTAATCTTGTTCTTACTCGGTCCAGTAGATCATCTGATATAGACTGGTCTGTATGTGTGTTCTGTCAATGCAAAACATTTAAACGATACAAAAAATTACACAAGATTTCATCAGATGAGAGAACAAAAATACTTTTGAACATGGCAACACTGACCGATGATGGCGAAATGGTATACATAATTACTAATGATGGGTTTGCAGAGGATGCAGTATATCATGCTACTTACTTACTTACTCACAAAAATTAACAACGACAGTGAAGACTATTTAACATCTGAAAATGATATCTTATTTCAAACCTTCATTTCTTCTATCAAAGATGGCTTGCTAACTCACAAAAAGATATTCACTTTAACCTTTTTTCCCCCTGAATTTCTGCCCTCTGATCGAAAGGAGATTTACACATCACACAGACTACAACATAAATTAGAAAGACATGTTGTTGATTTGATAACAATAGCCTTCGAGTCAGCAAACGATAGCACTTCTGTTCCAATAGGAAAGCTTCGAAAATATTTATCTTTAGCAGAATGCATTGTGTCTGTAAGCAAAAACAATTTACTTCTTTCCATTTGGGGCTCGTATTACAGATGTTTTGGTTCTTTGTGTGCTCTACCTTCCACATATGCAGCACACATAAGAGCTGTGGGTATGCATGGGGACTGTATCTGGTGATAATGATGGTAGGAGATATATCCCAGTTCACGCTGTCTAATATCACATGTCAGATTTTACCCTCCCCTCACGCTCTTACTGGATGTGACACTACCTCTCCTTTTTTCAGAATTGGGAAATTTATGTTTAGAAAATCTGGAGGAGTTATCTGATTTGGTTTCACTGGCCAATGCTGATCTTGAAACTACAATAAATGCAGCAAGATAGCTGTATCTTTGTTATGCGATCCCAAAGGAAAATTCAAGTCGTATCATCACGATCTTAACATGTTGCGGATCAAATTAGCAGCAAGCAAAGACGCTTCCCTTTCTCGTATTCCACCTAGTGACCATCCTTAAAGCAACAGTTTGGATGACATCTCATCTTGCTAATCCACCGGTGAGATCGCCCTAGGAATTTGGCTGACAAAAGGGAAACAACGGCCTTGGACCAGTTCATTTTACTGGTATGATGTCATCAGACTTCTTGCAAGATCTGATATGAAGTTGTAAAAGTAGATCTGTATACAAGCGTGGTTGTATTTGTTATGAGCAAAGCTTAAGCTGCACTGAGTTGTGCCCATGTCAGGAAAGTGATCTTTGTCAGAATAGTTTGACCCACCAACAGACAACTAATGTTGACAAGCAGGATAAGCAGGTGTATGATGAGTCATAAAGTATAGTTTGTAATGTGAACACACTTATGTTCCATTACGTTCACGCAGACTAGTGTAATACGTTTCCTAACTGTAAATAATCCCTTCCCTCTTAAGCTTACAAAAAACCACCCCAAAAAATCAAAACAATAAACCCTGCCAGGTGGTTTCCGATCTTGACGTGGTTGGTAGTCTTCTTACCTAATAAGAAACCCATTCTAGTAATAGTATTCCTGGTTTTGTTGTCTATAGTCCAGAAGAATCTTACCGTTGATTTTCCGACTTATTGTATCATGTTTTCACAGCAATTTCCGTCGTATGCATAGACGTTCTGACCCCTGTTTTTACATTATAATGTATCTCGTATTCGTTCTACAAAAACTCTGACATATTTAGATGTAACAAAATGCATATATATCATGCATATTGCAGAAATAATTTGAAAAGACAATCAGTGTTTACCAGACCCATAGTTTCATAAATCGGTCAACAAAATGACGTCATGAAACGTCACACAGATTAAATCTTGACAGATCTTGAGACAAGCTTAGTATTTATTGAAAAAAAAGATTTTCATGACATTATGTTCTTAAAGGTCTCTAAAAATAATAAATAGTAATGTATTGCAAAAACAGTAAAAAGTTACAATTTGACCTTTGACCCTAATTTTATCGAAAAGGTACCATATTTCACTTTGACGACATGTCTTATTGGATTGTGCACATTTTTCGCTTTCCATTGATATGCGATTTACCTGCATGTCACATAGGTGCAATAAAAATGAAAAAAATCGAGTCTCGGGCACTCAAAAAACCATAAAAGACTAGAACTCCTACAAAATCCTGACATTATTCGAGGATTCTCGGAAGGTATCACATTTCTTGTTTCTTAACTGACACCTATCAAAACATGTCTAAACTTAATTAAAAGTTTTATATACTCTTTGCAATTAAATACAAAGATTAAGCATGCATTTCGCTATATAGGCAAAGGTAATGGATATAGTATATCCAGTCGAAATCTAAATAATACATTCTCCCTTTCTTTACTTACAGTTTATGAATATTAGGTAAGCTTACTTTTGTGTTTGATTTCAAAGCTGATATAACACCTGGTATGTCGTTACAGTCTACAAAGGTCACATCTATTCCTGATGGAATTGCTCTTTTAGTTAGATATTCATAAGTTCCTAAAATGGATCAACAACTATCATTGTCTTTTAATATTATACAATGTATGTATTATTCATAATATTTCAATATTTCATAATATATAACCTTTGTCAGAAATTGGTGTATCAACTGAGTGTCCTGAATTCATTAGAATTCTAAATAACTTGCCTTTTTTCATTTGCATTGGAAATTGCACCATTTTAATTTAAGGGGTCGTCGTGGATCTCATCATATTGTAATTTGATATATATCTATTCATATCCACATGCATTTATGTAAACAATGTCTATCATCCACTAAATATAGAAGTTTGATCCCTCTACCATAAAAAAAACTTGTTGATATAATACACACACACTCGTACAAATATAAAGTTTACACATTCACACAGCTCCGGATGCAAACATCTACGATGCGAAGGGATCGTATGGTAGTTTGATTTACGACTACATATGCAAGCAATGCATATCACCACTAATGCTGTGAGTTCTAATCCCGCTCATTGCGAGATGTACTGGATACAACATATAAATATGTAATAAAGTTAGTCAGTGACTTGTGGTATATAGGTTGTTTTCTCCTGGTACTTCGGCTTCCTCCGCCAATAAAGCTGATAACCACGATATAGCTGAAATATTGTTGAAGGTGGCGTTAAACACAGCATCCCTAACTTTTCTGTGATGCGACATCCAGTCTTTAAACTTAAAGCTTATGTTGACAAATTAAAAAACAATACACTCCAATACCAATTTATAGTTTTAGAAGAGTTTGAAGACACCATATATCGAAGAAGAACAAACAACACAATGGCCAAAAGAAAAAATACAAACGGACAATCGAGTAACTCGAACCTCACTAAACACCGGGGATGAACTCAAGTGCTCCGGAAGAGTGGGCAGTTCCTGATCCACTAGTAACACCCGTCGTGTTAATCTAGTTACAAACCCGGTGATAAGTAATGAATGAGGAAAAGACCGGGAAGTGTTTACGACAAGTGGGACATATCCATGGTCATTAGTGACACAGATATTCCATAACGGTCAACCAAAATCATCAACTTTCGAAGTGATGACTTCAACTGAACCAAGAGAAACCCTTGGTTCAGTAGCTTCCTTGTTAGCAGCAACCCTCTTTCAAAGAAGTCTGGATAGGAACCACAAGCTCTGGAATATCGTATCAACTGAGATATATATACTCAATATGCAGGTGCTGCTGGAATGTTGCTACATATAAATGGAACATTCAGAATGGGAAGATTGAAATCATCTTTTTTGTCGTAAAGTTGCGTTCTTTACCACCCCTGTCAGTTTCGCGGTGTAGATTAAGATCAACGAAATCACCAAACCTAGAATTATTTAGTGAAAGGACATCATCTATATAGCGGAACGTTAAATTAAAGGATCGGGATAGCTTCTTTTCGTTTTTCTTGAGAATCCCCTGTATGAAGTCTGCTTCATACGAATAAAGGAGCAAGTCGCGAGAAGAGGACCACAATTTGTACCCATATGTATGCCGACTGTCTGTTGAAAGAAACATCAAAGATAACAAATATGTTGTCCATCAAACACTTGAGCATGTTGATGATATCAGTTTTAGATAAGTTTTTTATAGAATCAGAGCGGATTTTTTACAAAATAAGATCGGTCTCTTCCTAGCACAAGGTATTTGTATCTACGTTGGCTATTCTTTTTATGAAACACAGTTGGACCAACTCCCTTAATTTGTCCTTCCGCTTAGAGTGAGGGATAGACATGTAGAGGGTAGAGAAGTCAAATGGTTTAATGCTATTACAGGAGAAGAGGGACCTAGATTGTATGTATTCTAACAGATCTTTAGAGTTTTTCAGAATCCAAATCTGATCCACACCACCCCTCGAGTAGCTAGTGTCACAGTAACTCTGAAGCCCGGTTTTGACCGCCGATATAATACATGTTAATAATTTGGAAAGAGGTTTCGTGGAGCATTTGGCAGACTCAGAAATATAGCGCTGCTTGAAAGGACACTTGTGTAATTTAGGAATCCAGTAGAGTGATGGTAGACCCAGTTCTTCATCTTTGGTTGAAATTCCAAAGAAACATAAAACAGACCTATGATTGTCCAGGATTTCCTCTTTCGTAAGTGTCGTCGAGGTATATGTAGGGTTGCCAAGTGAATTGTCAATACCTAATTCCTTTATCAAGCAGTCTATGTTATGTGATTTACACACAAAAACAATATTTTTATGGGCCTTGTCGGCCTAGACAATAACATATTTGTCATGAAGGAGAGACAGGTGTTTAGCAACATTTGAGGTTTTAAAGATTAGTGTAGACCCACTGAGTTTGGATGTACCTGATGTAGACATAAAAAAGGCGCTGTACGCGCTAATAATATATCTACATTTTAATTACAAATGTACTTCTATTTCTTATTTCAAAAGTTATATAAATTCATATATATGTTATTTCCCTTGCATTTTAGTATCTATTCATTTCAGGTGCAAATTTCATAGTATGTTAAACAATTTAATGTAATTAAAGTTAATGAGTTTGTTTCGTTGATGTATTGAGTATTACTTGAAGATAAAGGTGAACGTTGTCTGCCATGTTTTCAGCTCTCAGTTCCTTGTTTTTTCATAGTAACCATGATATCTGATCTGGCTTTATTCACATCATACTCAACAATGTATTTTGTAACGTTACGCTTACCTCCATATCCATTGTTCAATGTTATGAGATGGTCCCCACTTTTCAATATTTGGAGCACTGCCGCTATGGCCGCCATACCGGATGGAAAGACACATGCTTTAAATTAGAAGTTGTATTTCCAATGTTAGGTATTGCAAGCAATGTAAAAGGTGAACTAATATACACTGCCAACAATAATTTTGTGATTACAAAATTAGTAAACAGAGATATTTATACTTTCCATGTTTTGGCCTAATTTAACCCGCATTATAAAAAACCAGCCATGAAAATATTTATTGCAAGATTTTAATACCCATTGGTATTATTCATATGCTGGTATAACTGATGTATCTAAACAATGGTTTATATTTAATCAACATTTTTTTTGTTTCTCGACGAAAAACATTTACGTCAAATCTAAAATGAAGATAAGTTAATTTTCAGTGTGATGCTGATGAGGTCCGCTTTGTACTAGACGAACACGTTTATTTGGATTTTTATAGTGCTAGTTCAACAGTCCGCGGATAGACATGTTGTCCCACTCGGACACATTATAGTGATTCCGAGCCAACCAGTCTTTGCTCGTTCTCCTTAATAATGCGTGCTTAGCGGAGAAGCAACACATACCTATCTTGTAGTCTTTGGTTTGACCCAACCGGTGCTCGAACCCACGATTGACCACACTCGAGGTGAGCACGCTACATGTAACTATTACACCACCGATGCAGTTAGTTTTCTATAGAAACATGGATATCTAAGAGTATGAGGTGACCATGATATTTATCTCCAAAGCACAGCTAACTAGAGGATCAACGAACACAAAACGACAATGTAAAATGTAAGCCTGTAGAGGAAGGGTCATCTGATTGAAATAATACAATTATTACCATATTTGGAATTTTCTAATGCTGCAATACATTCTTCTAAGCACTTTCCTGTTGGATTACTGACACGAGTATAGAAAAAGTCAGGCTGAAATGATAAAATTTGATATTGGCCTTCCAGACAGCAGAACAAATATTAAATTCGATAACATTCTCTTTAATTCACACAGCAATGCTACAATTGGTATACATGTATTTAAATAGCAGCTCTAGATCTAATGTGTGTCCAGTATTATAGGCTTAAACAGTGTTTATTTACATAATTTTAAAAATAAATCTACAAACAATGTGTTATTGTCGATACAACCATTTGTTCAATGAATAAAAAGAGGAAGACTCTGAGTGGATGAGTGATTGTTGTATAACGCCAAAAAGAGTTTGAAGATACCAAAGGGGTCATCAGAATCCGTATATCGAAGAAGAACAGACAACACAATGGCCAAAAGGAAAAGTGCAAAAGGACAAACAACGATCTACAAAACATACACATATAACTAAAGATCGAGTAACTCGAACCCCGCTAAAAACCGGGGGTGAAATCAAGTGTTCCGCAAGGGTAAGAAGTTCCTGCTCCACTAGTGACACCCGTCGTGCTAATCTAATTACAAACCCGGTGATATGTCATGAATGAGGAAAGGACCAGGAAGTGCTTTCAAGTGGAACATATCCGTGGTCATTTGTGACACAGATATTACATAACTGTCAACCAAGTCATGGTGGCGATCGTAAAACGTTCAGTGATGACTTCAAATTAACCAAGAGGAACCCTTGGTTCAGTTGCTTCCTTGTTAGCCACAACCCTCTATCAAGGAAATTCTGATAGGAATCACAAGCTCTGGAATATCGTATCAACTGAGAGATATATACTCCATATGCAGGTGCTGCTGGACTGTTGCTACATATAAATGGAAAGTTTACAATTGGAAAATTGAAATCATTTCTTTTGTAGTAAAGATTCGTTCTTAACTCCCCTCACTGTCAATTTCGAGGTGGAGGTCAAGGTATGAAGCAGACATAATATGAGCAATTTTCTACCTTCATCATGGCGAGAACAAGTTACATTTCGATGAGATGATGATGTTCGCTTTGTACTAGACCAACACACTGAGTTGGAATTTTATTGTTGTTCGTATCTGTGTGTTGTGCTTAAATATCTATGTGTTAATGAATGTGAACCAGAACAATAATGTTCGCTTTGCTTTGTCCATCAGTCTGCTCTTTCTTTTCTAATTTTCATTCTACCAGATTTAATGACAAGAATTCGTACTCGCATCTTTCTTTCGCGTGTGTTGGTGAGAAAGAACCAATCTAGTAAATACGACGTCTTCTACCGCCAACACGAAATTTAGTAACAACAAACATGCTTCCATTTTATGAAATATATGAAAATGATATATAATGATAGAAGAAAAAGAAAGAAAAGAAGAACAAATCGTCATAAATATTTCAATAGATGATCTAGTTTTGTTTACAACGGATACCTTGGATGAAAGAGAAATTTAACGTTGTCCGATATTTTATCTTTTTTTATACACCGCTGTGGTTTTGTCGGTTTATGTTGTCTGTTACCTGTTCTCTCTAATTGGTATTTCACATTTACCGTAGAAAAGGCTATTCGAAATTTAATGAGGCTTCGTGCTCAAGTAAACAATGTGCAAATGACCTACCTTATTTGATAGGAAGTCAGGATCTTTTAATTCAAACGATACAGACATATATATTGGAGGAACGCATGGCGTGATGTCCCATTTATTGACATTTTGTCCCGCATGTACGGCGTTTGTATCAAAGCCAGACGATGGCACTAGTTTATCCATTATCTACAAAAATAATATCGAACTTGAAATACATTTAAAATTGTGGACCACTGAATTTTCAGTAAAACGTTGCAATATGTATAATGAGTTGGTGAGTGGGTAATTGTTGCCAAGGGCCAAGTGGGCATTTTGTCAGCTATATCATGACAAGAACAACACCTATGGTTGGAAGTTTAATGTGCTCAATTGAAAAAAACAGTCAACAGTTAGACATGTCGCTCAACTCAGATACTCTATGCTAATTATAATGTAACCAGTAGTGTCTCTTAATGCTGTGTGCTTAGCTATGAAGCAGCAAATGCCAATTTTATAATCTTTGGTTTGACGGGTCTCAAACTTGCTATCTATCTCTCTTATTTAAAGTGTATTTATGAAATGTTAATAAATATATGTTGATGAATATTTTTTATTCATAAAGTTCAAGCGGGTATATATAAATAGGGAAGGATTAATTAATTTAAACTTTACATTTCTTTTCTAACACAATCAAGCGTGTTTAAGACGAAATGCATGGATTTAATTGAAATAAATAATTTACTTTTGTAAAGATAAATAAATTTTTTATTCACAAATATTGATTCTTAATATATGTTTTTGTCATGAAGAAATAGTTACTTTTATGAAACGCATACTTATTTAACGCATTTAAATATGTATTTGTTTTTTTAGACATATATTTATGTCCCAAGAAGCCTCAGAACTTCTTTTTAACATTGATCCCTATGGGGAAAATGAATACAAGATATTCTTAGCAACTGCAATCATGATTGAACCCAAACTTCATATTACAGGTTATTGTATGGTTCCGTGCAAAGCTGTCGTTTATGTAAATCGGAAAACCCGAGAAGAACTTAACCGTAAGACAAAGTGTTTAGCATAGGACCATATGGTAAAATGAATAACAGCTTTTTCATAGAAACTACAATCATGATTTAGCGCAAACTACATGAATGGTCATTGGATAGATCTTGTCAAGTTGGAATTTTATGTGGATCGGAATACCGCCATCTAAACTATGCATAAATGCTCATTCAATCGTTCTTTTTGACTACAACAAACGAAACATTCGTGGTAATAAATACACATTGCCTGCTACCTGTAAGGCAAACATTTTATCAGTCTATATATTGAATTACAAATCACATGTTCATTTTGGTCACCCATATATAAATTTGTAACCCGATTCTAAAATTACACAATGAGATACATGTATAACACCAATTAAATATGTTCACTGACATCTAATAAAACAGTATAATTGTCAATTATTATGTGGTATATGGCACGGATTCAATATGGTTTGTAATTCGGATCATGATGGACGAAACCGGAGTACCCGGAGAAAACCATCGACTCGTTGCAAGTCACTAACAATCTATATCACATAATGGTGTATCGAGTACATCTCGCCTGTGCGGGATTCGAACTCACAACTCAAGAAATAAAGAAATGCCAAAAAGTCAGAAGACTGTCATGTCGCATTGTCGTTTAAATTCCGAACGAATTGATGAATGATTTTCATTCTTGTCAGGTAAAACAAACCAATACTGTTAAATGAAGTTATAATCGCATGGTCTAGCAGTAAAATAGGTTTAGTACTCAAAATTCATCCAATCAGAACACTTTACTTATATTGGGTGTTTTGCGAGTATGCATACAAAACATGTACTCGGAACATCTACTTTCGATCTAAAATTCTGTGAAATTACTGTAGAAAGAAAGCGTGTAGAATATGAATAAAAGTAATATTGATTAAAGTTATAATTCAGTTATATTGTTAATTACACGTGTTCAACATGTCTAGACCAACACGCACACGGAGTTTTTCTTTCTGTGTTTTTGTTTTGTTTTCCCCCATAGTTCTAGCACACTTAAAACAAGGACGCAATTAGTCTTGTTCATTCACTCGGACACGCTATCTGGAACTATAGAGAAAGCACAAATACTTGATTGGACATTGACACAAACCAATTTGTATTGAGAAGCCGAACACAAACACCGGAAGTAATCCTGAGGTGATACATGTAGTATGTCATGCTGAATTATTGGTTCCCATCCTGACATTCTAAATCCTACCGCATGACAAGGAATCATATATTCTAAATTTCACATTGAAAGTGTTCCGCCTTTAATGATCTTGTTATTTTGATATAAATTGTGTATTATTTGTAAAAACATCTGTACAATATTGGCATCCACTTTGTTGTCCATTCATCTACCAAGAAAAGTCTGAAGATACCATAGGTGCAAACCGAAGTCGTAAATCGAAGAAGTACAGAAACACAATGACCAAAGGAAACAGTTCTAAAGGACAAGCAATGATCTACAAAATACTACACAGAAAACTGAAGAGTGTGCTACACGAACCCCACAAAAACCATGTGTACATGACATATCGTTAAATATTGAGCTTTCAACAGTTAGCATGGGTGATAACTCATTAATATTCATAATTACATACTTCATTGCTTGTTTGCATTTTTATGTTTCATTTTGCAATTAAAGATAAATATGCTAAATTATCTTCAGTTTAACACCATTTTCAATAATATTATATTTCAACAATAGTATCCAGAGAAAACTAGCGACCCTGCCGCAAGTAACCGACAAACTTTATCACATAATGTTGTATGGAGTACACCTGGCCATGAGCGGGATTATAATTCACAACTTTAGTGAAAATGGGGGAAACATGAGCTTGTAATAAAAACGCTGATATATAATTTAGTGCGCACGACACGTTTCTAGAATAACTTTAATCATGTACGCTCATACTCAGTCAAAAGATTGGAAAGCCAAATAATTTAAAATTCTTCGCACCGCCACGATATAACTGAAATATTGTTGAAAGTGGCGCTAAGCACCATCAACCAAACAATAAAAGTCTTCGGGAGCAAGTATACAAAGGGCCTAAATAGCCAAAATCGGGTACGGTTACCTATGCATGGGGCGATTGATCATAGTTTTAATTAAATACACAATGTATTTATAAAACCATGTTAGTGCGGAAAGCTACGACTGTTGTAAAATGCATTTTGAAAGTGCTAATGACAATGGATTTCCCTATCCAAATATTAAATAGAATATTCTGCCACACCGTATCACAAATGTTAAAGTTTTTAGGTCAATAAGTACATATTTACTAAGACAGCCTTTATCCAAAATGAACATTAAACTACCATGATATAACATAAGATAGCTTATTATTATGACTTTAGGACTTTAGAATTTAAATACCAGTCTAAAAGTACAATTTAATCTTGAAACATCATTTTTTTGTAGTATTTTAACGTACTAGTATGAAATAGGTAATTTTAACTGGTTCATTTTTAAGAACTTTAAATAAGTTTACAAACCTTATTCGGAGAGACGAACTTTTAGTGAAGAAATACTTTTTTTGTATTTGACAATAAATGAAAAAATAATAATGCTTTATAATTCAGAATTAAGGACAACATATACATACATACCGTTACTTTAGTTTCTGGAACTGAATACCATATAAAGACATACACGTTTATATAACTCTGGAAAATACTAAAGTTATCCACCGTATCGAACGAATTTTAATATGTCGTATCAATATGACATTCATAAGCATTTAAAGATATATTCTTAAGAACCTCATAATAAATACACATAAAAATAATAAATGGAAAACACCGGTTAAGCATATCTATACTGCAGTCGTTCTATTTGAGCAGTCAAAATGCGTTGACAGTATATTTACCGTTTATAACATTTAGGCCACGCCTACTTGACCTGATTGACAGGACAACTTTCTTTTTTTACTTTTGAAGGTTATTCCCGTTGTGAATGTAAAAAAACCGTACATATAGTGTATTGTCGTAAATCACAACACCGTGAAAAGTCATTTATGAATTAAAATTTCTCATATTTTGTGTTTATGTACATTTGTTGATCATCATGATTTTTGTGTGTTTATTATAGTATTAAACGCATTTTTTCCGGAGTTTATTTATGTATAACCTGGACCAATTCATTAAACGCATTTTTTCCGGAGTTTATTTATGTATAACCTGGACCAATTCACTCATTAAACGCATTTTTTCCGGAGTTTATTTATGTATAACCTTATACATAAATAAACTTCGGTAAAAATGCGTTTAATCCTTATAATTCTGTAACTAAGTTTTTATTTCATTTGTTTTGAAAATTTACCTTCGAGGATCCCCAATACGCACACATACATTCCATTCGGCATTGATGTGTGTCGGCCGGCCATGAATAACAACATGAACTAACCTTGTTTTCCTACTTTAAACTAGACGGTGATGTAATTAAGTTACTGATATATTCCAATTTGATGGCATTTTGCATTTAGCTACTCAAACAAGTAAAATGCCCACAAAATCGTAAAATAAATCAGTAACCAGCTTGTGTCAATCAGCGTCCCTTGTAAACAACGTCACAGGATGACGATATATTACAAAAGTCAAAGTCGATAGATGGTTGTCTTAAGTATTTTTTCCGGAATTTTTTTTATGTCAACAATACAAGCTTTTGTTTTCATTGGCATTTATTTTTTTATTTCATATCCAACAATAATTGTCGATTATTAACAATAAACATTGTTTCTTTTATCTTTTTTTATTATCGGGAATCCAAGCCGCCATTTTATTTACATTACGAAAAAAGTAGTCCGGTAAACATCGTCTATCGAAAAATAAACTGACAAAAACCCCGCCTCCATAAACGCTTATACCCAATCAGAGTATAGGATTTCTAATTATGTAAATCATATAAGAATTATTTTACATTATTTTTTATGATGTTTATATTTAATAAAAGTACTGTAGTACCAGTACATTGTAAAACGTCGTCTGCTTCATTTCATTGAATGGAAATGTCTGTAGTTCCCAATTTTGATATTAATTGGAATGAATTAGAGCAAATTGAAATAGATGATCAATTGGAAAACACTTTCCTTCAACTTACTGCACTTGATGTTCCACTAAATATTCATATTGATGAAAACACAATTTTAACTGTAGCTGAAGTCCATCAACCCCCCTGTAGTGCAACTGAACCAGCTCCCACCCAACCTTACATTGAAACTGACCCTGTTCCCAGTCCCACTCAACCATATACTGAGGAAACAAGCTCTGAAGCTGAAACAATTCTACCTGGCCCTATAACTATGGCAACTGAATCCGTGCACAGTGTCTCTGACCCTGTTCCAAGTCCTACTCAACCATATACTACAGAGGAACCTGGCCCTTTAACTATGACAAATGAATTCGTTCATGGTGACTCTAATGAGGCCTTAAACCTAAATGATGATGAAATTCAACAATTCATTGAATCCAATGATAACAAAAACACATCAAAGAAAACTCTAAATGATATAAAATAAAGTTGAAAACTTTCTAAAACAAAAGAATGAAAACCGTGAAATTCACAAAATTCCAGTTAATGAACTCGACAGCATAATTGCTAATTTCATAATTGCTGCAAAGAAAAAAGATGGCTCTGATTATGAACCAACCTCTCTCCGTGGAATTATTTCTAGCATTGACAGAAAGCTGAGGAGACACAGATATGGCCACTATATTGGGGGTGATGAGAAACATACCAAATTTCCACTGACAAAAGAAACTCTAAAAACTAAAATGAAATTGCTAAAGAAACAAGGAAAAGGAAACAAACCTAATCGACCAATCCCGGATTCTGAGATGGATATTCTACATGAATCAAACTTGTTGGGTGGGAATTCTCCGGAGGCATTAGTGAATAGTATGTGGTTTAATAACTCTGTTCATTTTGGATTAACAGGAGTCCAAGAACACTACCAACTGAGCTACATAAACGTAATTTTATTTGTGACACCACTCCATATCCGTTTTTCCCAGTTAACATTAAATAAATGTATATCTATCGTATTGCTTCATATTCCCTGAAAATGAGTGTCATATATAGTAATCCTGAAGAATAAATTTATTTAAATTTTTCCACATATCACACATAAACCATTATGTCTTCATTTGAACCCCATCCAGTCACTGTTAATCCATACTGATGTAACATCCAAGTATTTGTATACATTTGTGTACATGTACATGTATCACAATTTTTTATCACTATATTCAATGTTCATTTCACTATTGATTCAGTTTTTGAAGTTGTCGATGAAATAATTTTCAGCATTAGACATCTGAAGATTTTGATCTTTGGTTTTGAATGGAGATATCCAAAGCTTTCGACATTTTCTATACACTTCGTTCCTAATTGTCACCCATTACTGGAAATCACAGACATTCCTGTAAATTTTTGTCGTCACAATAGAAAAGTTCTGATGACACAGATGAAAAGTGATTGTTGAATGATGTCATATAAACCCAGTAGATTCTTGAATAGGCAACGGGTCTATTGCGTTTAGTATAAACGTATTTTATTTGTCACAAAATAACAAATTGGATAGGACACAAGTACAACGTACTTACGAGGTCTTCTCCTATATACAATTTTACAACAATACTAAGCATGCAAAATGAACATAGTTTTAAATATTACTGATATTTAGACGTTTATACTAAAATTTGAATGAAGAAAGGAGAGTAAAAGTAGTAAAAATTTGAGAGAAAGAAAAAGGTTAAAAGGAGAGTAAGAATAGTAAAGAACATTGATAACATTGATAACAATACAAGGATTGAATGGATGTGGATTTGTTGAAAAAACCCCAACATTAAATGTACATTGAACAATCAGGAACCGTTCTGACTTTCTTATATAGTCAAACACTTTCTTTAATACAAGTTCATTCTGTTCATTTGTAAGGGTTGAGTTACCAAAAATTAGCGGATTAAGATCCAAATGGGAATCATTAGGTAACCAATCCAGACAATTTAGTAGATCATTACGAATTCCATTGTACAGAGGGCATTCAAAGAAGTAATGGTAGGAATCTTCTCGTATGGCACCGCAGCTACAGGATGGGTTAGATATTATATTAACTTTAAACAGATCATAGTTTAAATGTTGTCGAACATCTAAACTGGGTAAGCACTATATTCAATTTACGTGGACCATACGAGTAATATTTCGGAATATTTACACTATTGGAGTTTGACAATTTCTTTAGTTCACTTTTAAAATGGGGCATAGATCCAACGTTCCTTATGGACAAGTCCAAGTTATTCCACTGTATGATGGTCGATGGAATGTATGAGTCGTTTGTAATGGAAAGTCTGCATAACGGAATGATTATATCTTCCCCGTTTCTGAGTTGGTATACAGTTGTACTTTGGATGATCTATTGCGCCATATAACATTACAGTACATCAACCATACTTTGTCCTTGTTGTTATACCACTTGACCTTACAACAGAAAAAAACATACATGGTACACTGTATATAAATAAATAAAATCAATTATATCAATTTTTTTTTAAATGGGAAGGTACAATATTATACAATTTTTTTTCTTAAATCTAGTCACCGGGAGAAAAATTGTGACCTTAACAGTACTTATTGGAAAATCATTTCAATGGCCAAAAAAATATGTAGGGTAACCGGAACTACACATATTTTTTTTTTACTTTGTGTAATGCCAAAATATTTAAAAGTTGCAAATTTTGCTTTCAGATGGGGTGATATCACGCAGCACATTGATTCGGATGGAAGCAGATACTTAGAATTAAACGAACGTCAAACAAAAACGCGCACTGGAGAAAACATCAGTGATGTTCGGGAAGTATCACCTAAAATGTACGAATGTCCTGGAGACCGAAACCCAGTTGCTCTGTATGAATTGTACGCGTCGAAATGTCCAACTGGAATGAGAGACCCACGTGATCCTTTCTACATTGCTACGCGCACGATTCCGCTTACGGGAACTGAGGGTGAAGAATGGTTCGTTCGACAACGAGTTGGGGAGAAAAAATTGGCTTCTATTATGAAGCCATGAAACAAAAAGCAGGTTTAGACACCAACAAACGCCTAACAAACCACAGCGCACGTAATGTTTGGTACAAAAGCTGAAAAACAATAACGTGGAAGACACAGACATCATGCAAATATCAGGGCATAAAAGCGTGCAATCGGTGAGAAATTACAGCGCTATTAGCGAAGGGAAATACAAACGCATCTCAAATGTACTCGCGGGTGCTGACAGTGGCAATTCGTGCGCACTTGTTCCGATCCAAACTACAACTCCAGCCTCGACCAACGTATCACGAGCAATTGCAGCAAATACAGGAGCTGACATAAACTTACCCGAACATCCTTCTATCTGCTCCCAAACTAACACCTCGAACAGGATATCCTCCATGCTTTACGGAGCCAATCTTCATGTAAACTCCATGAATGTGTACATGTGCGACAGCCATTGACAATAATCGTGTTTACGTCACATGAAATGAGCATTGAAATGAACAATCTTATTGACTTCAATCCTAGAACCAAATTTTGATATTTATTCTCTTGTCACTTATATTTTATTGTTAAACATATTTTCAGCAAAACTGTTGTTTATTTTCAAAAATCTTATCCGAATATCAATGGTATATTTACCTGTGCATCGAGTTCTCCGTCTAATCATATTACTCCGCAAAATCAGTTGGGGCCTCTTGGGGGCAACTAACTTTTAAAAAATTTGAATATTGGTAGTAATATCCATACAATTCGATATACGTATTCGGCACGAATCGGGGAAAATGCTCGGGTAACCCTCGCATTTTCCCCGATTCTAAGCCTCATCCGTATATCGATTTTATGTCAAGTCAATGCACTGTTATTGTCTATGGTTTACATTTTTTATGCACTGGTAAATAGACAGCTGCAAAATTTAAAGAAAACAAAAACCCGTTCATAAAAATTATGCAGTGTTAAAAAGCCGATAATTAAATACATAATAAAGAAAAAAAACCCAACACATTCTCATTGTTATTTCTTGATTAACTGTAAAGTTGATAATTAGTAAAAGTTTACACCACATAAGTTTTAGTTTTTATTTATGAATAGTTAATATTAAGTAGTCACAATTCTCACTTTGCACTGAAAAATAATGATGACTACTTGAAAAAATATTCAGCTATTTTCACAAATCGGGTGTCTTATAATAAACAGAAACTCTTACCCTTCACGTGCACCTGGGTTCACCCCTAGTTTTTGGTGGGGTCCGGGTGTTTTTCAACTTTTTAGTTTTATGTGTGATTTTTTTATTTGTTTTGTTTGTCTTCATTCAATGTGTAAGTGCCCAATGTGACCAGTGTATCTGGATTTACGTTCGTCCTATGGGTGTTCTGTATTGAGGTAGAGGGTTTGCATCCCATAGCGAAAAAAACATAGGTCATATTTATTTATCCGGTGTTTACTTATAGACTACGGGTTAAAACTACAGTTACTTTTAGTTTTTAATATCGAATAACTTCATTGACAATACACAATACATAACTTCGCCGTCTTCGAAAAACATTAAAGAAAACTGAAGTTCAATTTCATTCTGTTCAGTATAAAAGAAAAAGCGTGTCCTATCCGAACCAATTAATCAGACATTAATGATGTTCTATATTTTTCACTCTATCTGAGTTATCTATAAAACCGCCAAAACCTGACGAGTTATCCGTTTTAGGCGTCGAACTCACCTTAAAAGAACTGGTCGAGTTTCAATTGTAATTTTACTAGACGGGGTTGGAGGAAAGCGTACACATAATGGAGACAATACATTCAGAGATATATTGTGCACTAATATATTAATGTGAAATAATTACTGTGAATTTGATGGATGATGGTTGTTTCCTTGATTTACTATTCATTGACACATAACATAGGTAACATTTGTGGTTATCTACTCTTATCATGTTTCCTTTGTTTTCTATGCTTAAATTTCGTTTAATAATTGTAATTTATTCTTTTGAACTGTGCATGCTAATATGAAATATCTAGATCAAATTGTAAATCGGAGAAGACTTTATCAGTTTGCGTTACTTGTGTTTGATACATTTTGTCTTTTTTTACACGAATTAAATATGTTTAAGCTATTTGATTTGATAATTCATTAATGAGCTAAACAAATGTAATTGTATCCTTTTGGTTTGGGTTCATAAACTAGCTTAACCCCACCTCTTTTTATTGAAGTGCCTGTATCAAGCCAGAAAAGTGAACGGTCATGTATTTAAGGGTAATGATTTGGCCTCTTTCTACGACGGGGCCGTCGTGGTCGTCATCGTATGGTAGTTGGATTTACAACTACCTATGCAATCAATGCCTATCACCATTACAGTTGTGAGTTCGAACTCCGTTCATGACGAGGTGTACTCGATATAACATTATGTAATACAGTTTGTCGGTGACTAGCGACAGGTCGGTGTTTTTCTGCAGGTTCTCCGGTTTCCTCCACCAATAAAACTTACATGCACGATATAGCTGCAATATTGCTGAAAGTGGCGTTAAACACCATAAGCTTAACCTAAGCCATCTTTCTACGATGTTGGTATTTGATTTTGAAATTGTTCTGACAGTATAGTATTTTTTGCTTTGTTTTTCATTTTATTTGTAATAATGAATATATTTTTAAAATAATCTTTGAAAACATTGTTTATTGTAAAAAAAACCCAACAATAACAGTGGTATATGAATTACAGGTAATACGTAAATATAATAGACATTTGAGATGCATCTTACATAAATCGTTTATAAAAAGACATGAACAAAATGTTTTTAATTTGTACATTGTGTCATGCAACTTATTCATATGATAAGAGATTACATTGTATTCAACTGAATCCCGTGTACTGATGTAAATCCACTTCGTATTAAGTTGCCGATATAGATCTCAGGTAACGCTTATATATACAGAAATATGCAATAACAAATGATATTTCATAATAATATTAGGTTCCTTAGAAGGATACATTTTAGATACTGCTTATTATATTCTCTTTGTTCAGTAGTTTTTATTTCTCGCTGACACAACACAATTATTTTGCTTTTAAATGTTTTGACATTAAGTGTACATGTACCTGTTGAAGGTTATTGTAACCGGAATGGTTCTCCCTATTGGTCAGGTGGTTCTTCACTGTACTGATGGTAAGCTCCCAGTTACGATATATAATTCATCAACTTAATCCAAATATTTAACAATTACACTGGAACATATTTTATTCATAGTTTTCAACTTTTCACGATTTTACCAGTGTTGATTTCTTGAAGTTCAGAAATTCCAATAATATGTGGTAGTTTGTCATGTTCAAATTGTGTTTAAATATCGATTTAAAAAAAATCGTAGATCAAAATATTATAAGAATATTATGAAGAAATATTTCAAAACAATTTACGTTTGTGACCAAATGATTAGGAAAATTTGTCAAGAAATGATCTCTGTATAATTTAATATTTTTTGTTTGTTTTAAAATGAAATACATCATATAGTTGAAATCAGATGTGAGGAAGAATTATATTAAATTTTCTGTACCAAGCTCATTGATGGCGGAGGTTATTGACATTTCCTGATATGATTATTTTGTAACATTTCTGTACTGATTGGAATGTTTGTGGGTGTGACATCGACAAAAAAAAATGTTGAAAAATTAAATTATGAAATCGATAACATACAATATAAAAGTCAAATACAAATTTAACCTGTCATACAAAAAGATCCATAAAAGACACATTTATACGAATAAACTTAAAAAAGAGAATAACGTCTATAATTTGTGGTAAAGGTGTAACTTAGATAAATCGAGGATAAACCAGTATCATATGACATATCGTCCCTTGAATGTTAGTCAAGCTCAATCATCTGTGCTAGTTCTTCAGTTAAACTGTTTAACTTATAACTTTTATGAGGCCAATAGCCTTGTTATCTTAGACAAGTACACATGTACTTTTTGATACGATATTATACAATTGATGACTTTTAATGAGGTGGATACAAGGATTTATTAACCCAAGAATGTTATATTTACAGAGGCCAGCGGCAGAGATAAATTTGTTATTCTTGAGTTAATAAAACCTGGTATCCATCGAATTGAAAGTCATTCATTGTATAATATCATTTTATATGTTTCTTTCACACTTAAAATAAGATTTCATCACAACGTTTGTTTTGGTTGAGATTGGTGCAAGACGTTAGAATGTTATATTCACCGCACGTTACGTCACGCGAGGTGATAAATGTTAAATTCACCGCGCCTTACGTCACGCGAGGTGAATTTGATGTTATATCAAAGATTGTTACTAGGGACGTCAGCCAATCAGAAAAGACATTATCTGAAGTCATATAATAAAATACAATTACAGACTCTTTTAGAAGTGAATATGGATTTTTATTGACCTGTAAAATAATATTGACCGAAGCCGAAGGCTGAGGTCAATATTGGTTTTACAGGTCAATAAAAACTCATATTCACTGATACAAAAGTCTGTAATTGTTTTATTACATATACTATAGGGCTTATGACGTCACCCGGTGAATATCACTTTCAGCAGGTGAATACCATTATTTATTACATACTTAGTTCAAATAAAGGTATTTTTGTATGACCAATATGACCGGAAGTAAACTGTCCATATTGTCACACCCCGGAAAAATAACCGGTTATTGGATTACTACAAGATCATTTCCATATCGAGGCCCATATTGGCTCAGGCCAATATGTGCCTCGACTTCGTCTCAGGCCAATATGGGTGTCTCTTTTCTAGATGTCGGAAGGATGTAATAAATAGTTTAATACATGGGCATTTCCATATTGGCCTGGTTATCATCCCTCGACCCATATTGGCCCTCGACTGCGTCTCGGGCCAACATGGGGATCTCGGGATGATAACCAGGCCAATATGGAAATGCCCATGTATTAATCTGTAAGTATCCACCTCATTAAAAGTCATTAATTGTATTTTATTGCTCCAAATCTTTAAATTATTTGGCTTTCCAATCTTTCGATTTAGAGCGTACCTGATGAAGATTTCATAGAAACCCGTCGTGCCCGCTTAATTTAATATCTACGTTTTTATTACTATCACTTGCTCGATACCTCTTCGGCAGGACATGGTTTATTATATATCTTTATTACTGAAATTTACAGTTCCTAAATAATGTAATTATTAATAAAACTAAGGTTCACCTCCCTCAAGCATAGGTGAGCATAGCCGATGTTGGCTTTTCTGTTTAGGTTCTTTGGTTTTATTGCTCCCAAAGCATTAGCTTACTTTCGATTTTGAGCGTACCTGATGAAGATTATTCCAGAAACGCGTCGTGCGCATTACATTTGATATCTACGTTTTTATTTCAATATGATAATTATAAAAACAATGCGAAATGGTCTACCAAAAATTAACATTAAAACGAGGTTTGAGATCAACATTTTTATAAAACTGACGGAGTTACCTTTCTTGTACCATGAAATAGACAAGACGATAAAAATATGTGATAGAATCTGATTCATGGAGAAAATGTCAGAATACCATTGTTCCCGTTGTCAGTTTCTAAACCCTTCTTGATCAGCTGAATCTTATAATAATGGTTATGATATCGACAATGTCATTACTTCAAATATATATTTTGTTGTGACATGCAAAATTAGAGTTTGTGTTGTGTATTTATAAATTTGCATTATGTCCAATAATAGTGTCCACTATACATGTGTCATGCCGAATTTAATCTCTGATTATTGACCACAATACAGAGGTAAAACTTAGAACGATAATAGTCAGATTAAAATTGTGAAATCTAATACTAAAATCTGATATTTGAGCTAATTTTGAAACGCAAAATAAATTTTTATCTAAATGAATATTTAATTTTATCCTGTAATTGTGAGATTTTGAGTAATAACAAAGGGGAGAAATAAACATCAGTCTAAGTTAGTAGTGGACCTACAAAAGTTTTACCGGTACATTAATCATGTAGAGCGACGGTCAGATACGACAACAGTATAACACAGACTTGATCGAGTACACCATTAAAAAATATAAGGATGATATTTTTCTCTGCCTCATTTCAGACAATTTGGTTGATGTTTTTGACTTTTTGACATTTCTGGATAAACACAATATACGTAAATTGTCAGTAAATATAAAATGCATTTCCACTCGCTGCAAAACAGGCCAGGAAATATTATCAAGGCTTGCTTTCTACCTGTTTCTAAAGCTGGTATAAATAAACTATATATTTTCCGACAATGTACGCATTCTGTATATCTGAACATATACTACTACATCCCCTTTGTGTCAGACTAACATATTAAAGTGTTCTCTGGAGGGGGATAATTTTGATTACAAGACCAGTCACTTTAAATGGAAAAAAAACAGATATATATTGATTTCATTAGTAAATGCACAATACATTATTGTAAAATATAAATACATTTGATTTAGAAGAAAAAATTGTAACGATTAATTGTAACAGAAACCTTTCTTAATTATATTGCGCTTAAGCTCAGAGTATAATGCAGATTAGAGAGAAAGGTACATATATGCAAGCAATTAATATTGAATCAAGAAAACAAGTAGATTGGAAAGAATCCAGTATCGTGACATTTTCTAGGAAGAACTAGAGAAGTGAAAACACATCTTAGTTACATTTTGAGCCATAAATATTACTTATTGCGTAGACCATCAGGGTAGGCTCGCAATCGGTAAATTTGAGTGTCATTTGAATTTGACCTGTTGCAAGTTTCTATAGTGTTTCCTTCTTGATAACTTCGATGCGGCTATCTTTAGGAATTTCAGATGAATGTGTTACAGAATGTATCTCCATTGTTTCTTCTTGTGTCCTGAAATTGAGAAATTATTTTAAGTCATCTATTAATTTGGTATTGGATACTCGTTAATAATAATATTGCTTATTTATTTAAATTTGTTTACTTTACACCATTGTAATACCATGTAGATCTCCAAATTTATATTGTTATTCTCACGTGTTTCAACATTTGTGGAGCACTTTCCCTGTACAGGATGTTTTTGGAGCTGAGCAGATCAATATAAACCATCAAGTAACTGAAATATTTTTTGAGATGGTGCTAAACAAGTATGTTACCATATGTATGCATAAGTGGTATGCTTTCATGATGCAAAGGATTTTGATTTGATTTTTGGTGTTTTAACGCCACTTTCAGCAATATTTCAGCTATATCATGGCGACAGTTTTAGTGGTGGAAGAAGCCGAAGTACCCTTTGAGAATCACCGACCATGAGTAAGCAACTGGTAATCTTAATCATTTGCGACTGCGAGTCGAGTGCACCTTTTTTGTAATTCACAAAGCCGGGCGCGAACCAACGCCGTATTGGTGATAGGCTTGTATGAGTTGTTAGGTAATCCAACTACCTAACTCATTGAGCCACCCGGGCCCTATTGATGCAAAAGAGAATTGTAATAAGGGTAGTTTTTGACCCCTTATTCTCGGAAGAAAAAATCTTCTCAAAGTAATGAAAGATCAGATACAATAGTTTGTCATAATTCATATAATCATATAGAAAGTACAGTTAGTTGTTACATGCTTCCCAACATTGCTCTTAAAGTTAATTCTAAACATCAAAGTCTTCACTTATCAACTTTTAAAGATGATATATCAAATTATATACACATGCAATATTCTGTCAAAATTCATATCATAAAGAAAATTAAGAACAATTGTTACATATTTCCTTACATAGCTTTCAAAGGTACATGTCATTATAAACATCAAAGTCTTCACCTACTAGATGAATTGATATAAATTATTGTTCTTCAATAATTTCATCATGACTGAAAAAAACATGCATGGTCTAAAAAATTATTAGACGTGCTTATTTTTTGAAATTTAGAGTTTCTATAAAATATAATTATTATCAAAACTAAGGTTTTTTTTTTTACCTCAAGCATAGGTCACCTTAGATGATTTGGTTATCTTCCTGAAACTATTTGGTTTTATTGATCCAAAAGATTTTAAATATATATGGCTTTCCAATCGGTTGTTTTTGACCGCCCGCAATTGATGAATATCATGCGCATTAAATAAGATATCTACGTTTTTATGTAAAACTAAACAGTGAATTTGCCAAACTAATGTAAATAAAATAAAACTAATGTAAATAAAATAAATGTACAGTATCTTATATTGAATTTCATCTCAATTGATATGGAAATTAAACAAATTAAAGTAAGCGTAATGGTGGATTTCGGAGGTTCTATGTTATAATTTCACACAATCATGAATTATAGCGTTGGCTTTCGTCTTGTGTTTTGTATTGATAGTTGCCACCAGGCTTGTTGTATGTTAAGGTTCCTTCGCGCAACCAATTAAAAAACAGCAAGCACAAAGACAAAGTAATGAACTGCTTTAAGACATCAAATTATACAGTCAAACCTGCTTTAGCGACCACCACTTATTAAACAATAACTTGTATTGTAATAAAATGAAAAAATAAAAATAAAATCACACTATCGGAACAATTCCAAAATCATTGTGTGATCTTAATTTCAATTTCCCCTCAAAGTACATTTCTTATTAGTAATGACTTGTATTTAGCGACCACCTGTCTTATATGACCATATTGCAGTGTTCATCTTGAAATTCAAATAAAGCACGTTTGACTGTATTGAAGAGAAATAACTAAGTATACTTACTTGAATATAAAACGTCGACGTAACACAAATCTAGGTAAATATCTTCGAAAATGTTTGTTTATCGTCACATATATAAAGAAATTAACACCATAATTTGAAAACTGGAACAAATAAAATATTGTGGTCGCCAAATTAAGTTGTGCCTGCATTTCATCCGTTGAAATACGAGAAATATACGAGTCTAGAACGAATAGAACTGAAATAGGAAATGTAGAGCACATAAAATACGCACTTGTGAAAAATAACATTCTTGTCAATCTCTTGCACCTCTTGTTGAATTTTCCACTCTGATTCTTTAATTGAACATTTGTACGAAATATTTGTGACTTTCGTAGAACATTCCCAATCACAATATTCATTGAAAACATTAGAATAAAAGGTATCACAGATAAAATCACTAAATCTATTATCGAAAAATATTTTTCTTCAAAAATGTAATATTCGATAGATGTATTGTTGCATTGCTGTTTGTTTTGATATTCAAGCAAAGAGTTTGTCCAGAAAAAATGGCAGTTGACTAAAACACATGTTATGAAGATGAATATATACATTATCATTAATTTCTTTGACAAATTTGAGGAAATGTAATGAAATGGGAATTTCACTTTCAGAAACCGTTCAGCTGTTAGACACACCAACGTCCAAGAGGAAATATGCATTGAAAAATATACCACGAACAAATTGACCTTACATCCAAGATTTGAGAGAAGTCTCACGTCGACGTCAAATTCCTCCAAGATCCAACGTCGACTTAGTCCAACACACAGCACGGTCGAGTCGGATACAGCTAATATAAATAAATAAATATAAGTTGTTTTCTTCCAGAATCCCATTCTCATCAAGATATAAACAATTAAAGTATTTCCAACTAATCCGAATGTAAGGATTATCGGTGAGATTATTTTCCATAGAAACGACGATGTATTATCTAATAGAAGCGTGTTAAATGCAGTACCGTTATGCGATATATTTTGTGTCTTGAACATGTCTTACAGTAAACTAGTTCCTTCTAACTTATTTTGTATATTGGTCACTGTGGTTGTATAATATAATAGATAGAAATAAACAGTTTTGTCATACATCTAATGTCAATTTCACAAATGAACTATATTTTATTTTGCGCTAACTTTATTTCAAAGGGAAGTAGACAGAGTGAGTGCAATATCATTCCAGGAAGTGGAATTATTGAATTATTTTATGTTCATGTTCATTCACATAAATTGTAACAGTTTTTTCGTATTGGTCCTTGACAGATTGAAGTGAATCAATTATTCAAAATTCTGCTATTTATCTTATTTTTTTTTATCTTAAGTAAATATCTGATAACTTAATATAGATACGTAAGATACGAACTGCTCAGTTCCGGTTTCCAAAATAAAAGAACCAATTACCTTTATAACAATGATGCCATTGAATACTAATCTAGCATGGAAATTTCCCTTTTATTTTGTAACATCATAGAAAACATGTATCCATTCAAGTATTAAATCAGATCAAAATTAAAATTGCTTTAATAATCAGAAAACTGCCTTGGGAATGACTGACATTTTAATTAAATGCATTTTGTATGAAATGTTGACATAAAATTAATAAGTGAATGCAATTCTTGGAAAATGATGTATTTCAACTAATACAACAATTAATCGACTGAAATATATTTCATTATACAAACACACGTATTAGATGAGAACCGCATCGGTGTTGTAATGGTTTGCGTGATCGCCTCGAGTGCAGCAAATTTTGGTTTCAAGGCCCTGTCGTGTCAAATCTTGGTTTCAAGGCCCGGTCGTGTCAAATCTTGGATTCAAGGCCCGGTCGTGTCAAATTAAAGAATATAAAACTGGTATTTGCTGCTTCGCCGCGAATCACCCGGCATTAAGTACTAAGAGCAAAAACTGGTTTGCTCGGAATCAGGATAATGTGTCCGAATGGAACGACATGTCTTTCCGCGGACTGTTGTTTCAGTGAGCTTGCACTATAAACGTTGGCGAATACCAAAGGGGCAATCAAAAATGGAGAATTCAGAGGACTTGCCAACATAGGGTACACAAGACCCAGGACGAAGACAAACAAAACAAAAACACAACTCAATATGTGTTCTACGTCACTATAGACAACAAACAAAAATAACGTAAATAACTGGAGGTAAAGTATGAACCGAACATCGTTTTATGCGGAAATCGTAACGGACATCGCAACACGGAACTTAGAACCCAACTACACATAATAGGACAACACAATTCTACCATTACCAATCTATTTTTATTCTTTTGGATTACCGGTGTCATATTACCCATTTGCAATCTCTATGTTTATCCTAATAATAATTGCCTATATGTAAAAATGCAACTCGATATTAATATAAAGATCAAATACCAATTTAACATCATCAATGGTGTAATGATTGCCGGGCTCGCCTCGAGTGTGGTAAATGGTGGGTTCGAGTCCCGGGGTAAATCAAATTCTATGAAATTTGTCTTTGTTTCTTCCTCTCTAAGCACGCAGTAACAGGAGCAAGAGCAAAGATAGGCTCGGAATCAGGATAATATGTCCCAGTAGGGCAACAGTTCTATCCACGTACTTGTGTTTCAATTAAGTATGTTGGTCTAGTACAAAGCCGACATGATCGTCATTTCACTGAATGTTCTAGCCATGACATAGCTCACTCATTATATTATGACGGGTAAATCCACAATATTAAAATATAGCTTCATTAACCGAGGTGACACCTTGCCGTGTAAAATGAAACTATAGGTATGTGTTTGAACGTGTGGCGAAGGAGTATACACATGGACATACATATTATGAAAAGCCAGGTTGTGGTGTTTAGCGCCACTTTCAACAATATGTTAGTTATATTTTGGCGATGCATATAATAAAAAAAAAATACAATCACTTCTATTTTATTTTATTTTTATTATTGCATAAAAAATCAAAAATAAAAGTGATTGTAATATATAAAAATACCATATCATATAGGATCAATCGGCCAAGCCATTTTGATTATATCTACACCCTAAATGGCATAAGTGCCTACACTATAATATTTAAAAGAATGTGAATTGATTGCGTTTTCTAAAATCATAAAATCAAATCTCTACTTCCTGGTTATGTTGAAGCAAAGATCTAATTGTGATACATGTATTTCCAAGAATACGAATGTTGAATAGACATTAGTCAAATTAGATAAAATAAAATATAGTTATTATATTGACGAAGATAATTAAACTGGGATAATGGGATAGTTTAATTAATAGTGTTCTGACAATGTAGCTTAAAAGGTATTATTAAATATTAGATTGAATCACTCTGAACAAATATGAAATGAATGAATTCCACGCATGATGGTACAGACAACGACTATGTAAAGACTATGGCCATTTAATTAAACATTATATCACATGCTTCAATGGATAATAAATATCCTTCCCTTTGTAATGGTTAGCGTAATGTATGCAAGATCATGTTTGAAATCAGATGCTCTGTCAGTCAATTGCGAGACAAGTTTGAATATACCAAATGGGTAATCAGAAGCCGTAAGTCGAAGATGGACAGATAACACAATGGTCAAAAGAAAAAGAACTAGGAAATATTCGTGCTGGCTGCCTTTCTTCTCAGTACGCCATATCAAGGACTGGCTGGGTATGGAGACGGTCTGTGTACTTGACAGTATGATATGTGCACTGTAGCCATATGTTATATATTCATTCTCCTTAATTTATTAACTCTGAGTATTCACTGTCCAAATAAATGTGCGTTTACAGTCCTGGTTCTCAAGAAGATGAACTTTGAAATGAAAGGTCGTCGGCAACGACCATCCTAATACACTGTTTCTCACCTCTTTCGCGGGGGGTCCTGTAATACAAAAAAAGGAATAAAACCTCCTTTTAACAATCCCCAGGGTAATGTGTGGAGGAAATAAAAAGAAGTCTTATACAAGGTAACATAAATTACAGATAATCTATGCACATTTTCTTCAAACAGGCCATAGAAAAATATAACAAATAAAGAAATATATAGGAAAATTGATAGAGATAGTTATGTGTAATACATAAACCATATCTAAAGATTGGAATGGTTAAACTTGAAACTTGAATGTTTGCTAAGCACTATTCTTCTTCATAATATGTAAAATGAAAATTGTTTTGTGAAATTGGAATTAACACTGCGATCTTGGTGGGGTCCATGTTGCCTATCTTCTTAGTTCTCTGTATTGTGTTGTGTTGTTTTCCCTCTTGTTGTTTTTGGTGGGGTCCATGCTGCCTATCTTCTTAGTTTTCTGTATTGTGTTGTGTTGTGTTCCCCCCTTGTTGTTTTTGGTGGGGTTCATGCTGCCTATCCTTTTAGCTTTCTGTATTGTGTTGTGTTGTTTCCCCCCTTGTTGTTTTTGGTGGGGTTCATGCTGCCTATCATTTTAGTTTTCTGTATTGTGTTGTGTTGTTTTCCCCCTTGTTGTTTTTGTTTTGGTGGGGTTCATGCTGCCTATCTTTTTAGCTTTCTGTATTGTGTTGTGCTGTGTTCCCCCATTGTTGTTTTTGGTGGGGTCCATGTTGCTTATCTTTTTAGTTTTCTGTATTGTGTTGTGTTGTGTTCCCCCCTTGTTGTTTTTGGTGGGGTCCATGTTGCTTATCTTTTCTGTTTTCTGTATTGTGTTGTGTTGTTTTTCCCCTTGTTGTTTTTGGTGGGGTCCATGTTGCCTATCTTTTTATTTTTCTGTATTGTGTTGTGTTGTGTTCCCCCTTGTTGGTTTTGGTGGGGTTCATGCTGCCTATCCTTTTAGCTTTCTGTATTGTGTTGTGTTGTTTCCCCCCTTGTTGTTTTTGGTGGGGTCCATGCTACCTATCTTTTTAGTTTTCTGCATTGTGTTGTGTTGTTTTCCCCCCTTGTTGTTTTTGGTGGGGTTCATGCTGCCTATCCTTTTAGCTTTCTGTATTGTGTTGTGTTGTTTCCCCCCCTTGTTGTTTTTGGTGGGGTCCATGCTGCCTATCTTTTTAGTTTTCTGTATTGTGTTGTGTTGTGTTCTCCCCTTGTTGTTTTTGGTGGGGTCCACGCTGCCTATCTTTTTAGTTTTCTGTATTGTGTTGTGTTGTGTTCCCCCCTTCCCCCTTGTTGTTTTTGGTGGGGTCCATGCTGCCTATCTATTTAGCTTTCTGTATTGTGTTGTGTTGTTTTCCCCCCTTGTTGTTTTTCATGGGGTCCATGCTGCCTATCTTTTTAGTTTTCTGTATTGTGTTGTGTTGTGTTCTCCCCTTGTTGTTTTTAGTGGGGTCCATGCTGCCTATCTTTTCTGTTTTCTGTATTGTGTTGTGTTGTTTTCCCCCCTTGTTGTTTTTGGTGGGGTCCATGCTGCCTATCTTTTTAGCTTTCTGTATTGTGTTGTGTTGTTTCCCCCCTTGTTGTTTTTGGTGGGGTCCATGCTGCTTATCTTTTTAGTTTTCTGTATTGTGTTGTGTTGTTTTCCCCCCTTGTTGTTTTTCATGGGGTCCATGTTGCTTATCTTCTTAGTTTTCTGTATTGTGTTGGTATTTTTGTGCTTTGTTTGTTGTTTTTGTTTCGTTTTGTTTGTCATCGTTTTGTATCTTGTGTGGCCAGTGTTGCCAGTGTCTCTGGATTGTACATTTTTGATCATCTATTTCGGTTTTCTCTAACGTTTATAAGGAAGAAAAACAAATACAACAGAAAACTGTCACTGTAATTTATGGCAATGAAAAGAAACAATGAGGAGACAATTTTAATAACGGCTGGTCTAGCTTCATTTGTTTTAAACAATTCATATAAAGAGGAAACAATGTCCTAAATACCTTCAGTGCCTTTTCACAGAGAAAGTTGACAGTTTAATTACTGCTTCAATATGCCGGCAAATCTAATACGCATATAGAAAATGAACATGCGTCCATAATGTCTTTTGCTAGTTGACATACACATCAATGGGTTGCTAGCACTATAAACACCCACTTAAGCGTGTTAGTCTAGTACACGGCGGATATGATCATCATTTCATTGAATGTGACTTATTCCCGTCATGATAAAATTGAAAAAGTGCTCACTTACTATATTATGGTGTGTAAATCTACAATATATAAATATAGCTTCATTGACCGATGCGAAGCTTTGTAATGTAAGGTGAAACTGTAGGGGTGTGTTTGAACGTGTGGCTATGGGATATACACATATAAAAGGCTTAAATAAAAGGGATGGTTTTATATACACATACAATATCGTGTATGATCAGTTGGCCAAAACATCATCATTTCATTGAATGTAGCTTGTTCTCGCCATGATACAACTGACAACTAGCTCATATGGGGTTAAACAACAATCACTCATTCACTCTACAGAATAGTTTGAGATTATATTTGGCATTACACAAGATCAACATATGTACGTTTCATATTGCATATGTTATTGCCCAAGGTTAACGTACCACTATTCATACTACATTTGTTCTGCTATAGATTCGAAACATTTAACACTTCTCAGAAATCATACGAATATTCTTTGATTACAATGGTTACTTTCAATAACAATTAATATGAATCAGCAACTCTCCAATAAATAACAAAGGTATTTATTTGTCTATTCAATATATAAATGGTGTTTCAATAATTAAACATCGGTCGACTAAGCAAAATACAGATTTTAATCTATATAATAATACATCTAGAAGCTGTGCAGAAAATTAGATTAAAATAGCATTTACATCACAACAGCACTATTTTCCATTTATATGATGCATTGGTCTTTTTAACTAGCAGAACAAATTTCACTAATGCATTCTTTTCAGGATATAAATGATCCTGTTAGAAAATTAGAATTTCTTAGTGTAACAATGTGTTGTATATATTAGAGATGTGTTGTATACATTAGAGATGTGTTGTATATATTAGAGATGTGTTGTATATATTAGTGCTGTGTTGTATATATTAGCGATGTGTTGTATATATTAGAGATGTGTTGTATATATTAGAGATGTGTTGTATATATTAGAGATGTGTTGTATATATTAGAGATGTGTTGTATATATTATAGATGTGTTGTATGTATTAGAGATGTGTTGTATATATTAGAGATGTGTTGTATATATTATAGATGTGTTGTATGTATTAGAGATGTAGCCGGTGCCAGTGTTAGAGAAGTGTCAAGATACCAAAGCCGTAATCGGAAGTAGTAAATGAAGGACAGAGAGTACAATGCTCAAGCGAAAACTGACGAACGAACAACACGAATCCCACTAAAAATCGGGAGTAAACTCAGGCGCTGCGGAAGGGTTAGCAAATGACCACGGATATGTTCCACTTGTCGTAAACATTTCCCGTTCCTTTCCTCACTCATGACTTACCACCGGGAGTGTAACTAGACTAATACGACGGGTGCCACTTGTTGAGCAAGAACCTACCGGAGCACCTGAGTGCACCCTCGGAGCTTAGTGGGGTTCAAGTTACTCGATCGTGAGTTTTATGTGCAATGCTTTGTAGATCGTTGTTTGTCCTTTGGTTCTTTTTCGTTTGGCCATTATGTTGTCTGTTCTTCCTCGATTAACGGATTCTGATAACCCCTTTGGTATCTCTAAGCTCTTCGTAGGAGGTCCTGGTCCATAAATGACATCCATCGTGCCACTGGTCAAAGACACGAACATCATCTAATATGGAAATTGTGTTGCATGCAAAATTCGTAGAGGACATCACAGCACGAAACTAAAATAGTGAAGACATGTAATTCGACAACATGTAAAACACGCACCCTACTAATACAGGTAAAAACTGGGGCGAACTCAGATGCTGCGGGAGATTCGGTGGTCGATAAGACGAACAACCAAATATCACCCCAAGTGATTGAATACAAAAAAAAATAGGTAATTTGTGTCTCTTGAATTCTAGGTCCTGGATTGAATCACATAAACACAGAAAAATGGAAATAGGAAAAAATGACGTTTTTTTTTAAAGTTTTTCTTGTGGATGCTAAGCTCGTCTTCCATTAAGGAATTTCCGTGTGTCGTGAGGTCATACCTTTTTTACATTCACTTTTTCATGTTCTCCAATGTGCATGTATCCCTGATCCTTTGATCGATTTAGTACTATTTGTATCATATCAAAAGCTAGTGATGCTGACCCATAACAATATGGTCTTGCTCCTAGATTTCCTCTTTAATGGGACGATAACGCCATCAGAGCAGCTAGAAAATAAAATCAGAAAATCACAAATATAAATGACCATATCTCTGGCTACTAGGTAAAGACACTTCAATAAAAAGAGCCGCTTACCCTTCCGGAGCACCTGAGTTCTCCCCCGGTTTTTAGTGAGGTTCGTGTTACTCGATCTTTAGATTTATGCTTATGTTTTCTAGATCGTTGTTTGTCCTTTTTCATTTGGCCATTGCGTTGTCTGTTCGTCTTCGATTTACGGATTGTGATTACCCTTTGATATCTTCAAACTCTTCTTAAGCTATTTCTCAGGAATCTAACCTCCCCTCTTTGCATAATATTGTGGCTATGCAAGTGTTGTCCACATGTGTATATTTAAGTGCCAACCCTCGCATACAGCAAAGTGAGCATCGTCGTTGCAAAGAAAGAAGAGTCAAAATGGAGATATCTATGCATATTACAGTAACCCCCCCTAAGACACAAATACATAAATACATGACCGCACATTTTTTCCGGCTTGGTACAGACACTTCAGTAAAAAGTGGCGGGGTTGTACTATTTTTTTAGCTCCTATCCCATCTTAATGAAAAGATACGGTCATGCAAATGTTTTATTATTTCTTATCATCATATTGATTTTATGTTGCTCTTTATATTTTATTTTGTAATTGAATATTAAAATACATGTCTATGAAGAAAAAAAAATGATTCTCTCAAATGTATTTTAAAGTATGACAGAAACGTCATTCAGTTTATAAAACATATGAAATGTATTTGATAAATTATCAATATTGTATACAATACGAAAAAAATATAAGTTAATTTATATAGTATTAATAAATGGGTGTTTTCATAATGGACCGGTTATATGTCCAAGGTTAGTCATAATGGCCCAAGGAAGGTTGTATTGGCCCGAGGCAACGCCTCGGGCCAATACACCTTCCGAGGGCCATTTTGACTTAACCGAGGACATATAACCGGTCCATTATGAAAACACCCATTTCTTAATACTTTTATTAACCAGCCAATTTCAATTTTAGGTAATCTTCATTCTTTTTGAAGAAGGCCATAGTATTGACCGAAATGGTAGGCTATAATTGTTTTATCATTTTTCCATATTAATATATAAAATATTAAAATTTAGAAATTTTATGAAAACTGAAATTTTTTAAAACGTTTTGGAAATTTGATTATTTTGAATTTTTTTGAAAATTTAGAAATCTTATGAAAATTTGGAATTATTTTGAAATTTTTGAATTTTTTGAAATTTTTAGGTAATCTTCATTCTTTTTTAAGAAAGTCATAATGGATCGGTCCATTATGGCTTTTACCGGTCCATTATGGCTTATACCAATCCATTATTGCATTAAGAGCCATAATGGACCGGCAAAGCATCTTGGAGCAAAATAATGTTCTTGCTGTATAAATACAAACCAGTCTGTAGTATTTATAAAATAACCTACTGGTTAATAAAAAGTAGTAAATACATCTGTATCATAATTGACATATTAATATATATTTCAGTGTGTCTTAGCTTGCAAGAGTCTTGTAGACTTTCCCTCAGATGTTGCTACATAATGTTGTATGGTCAGATTTCTTTATTGATTTCAACGTGTTATAAATTTTTGTATCATAATCTAGTTAACACTTTTGGATTCTATTTAGATTTGGGTTCATATACTAGTTTAACACCGTCAATTTTTATTGAAGTGCCTGTTCCATGCCAGGAAAGTAGGAGGTATTATATATTTGTGTGCTAGGGGTATCGATTTTGCCTCTTTCAACGATCTTTCTATTGAATTTTGGAAATGTTCCTACAGTGGGGATTTTTTTAAAAATTATAAAAAAAGCATCTTGTTTACTTTATCTTGTCATTACCGTAGTACATAGAATACTTTCTTTTTTGGCTCCAACTTCTTATCAGAATCTAGATTTAAAGATGTGATATCTATTTCAATATATGTCGTCTTAGCGAATGGCGTTGTTGACGTCACTATCGTCTTTATCATACTAAATAGAAATGACTAGATACACCATTGGACTTTAGCAATTAGGAAGTAATGCGAAGTTGATATTGCTATTGTGACGATTGCAACACAAATTCCCATATTATAGCAATAAACACCATCAAACAGCTAAGAATTGTGATTGATTTATAAAGTTGTGAGAATGTGTTTCTTTTAAACTGGTTTACTGAATCTAGCTTTGCTTCTTTCCAAATGATATTGATTTATGTACAGGACTGTCCTTTGCATGAAATACAATCTCACTGAAGTCGTCACTTTTAAATCCAAAATAGCTGAATTTGATTTTTTGCATTAAAACATCATACTGAACAATAGCAATGCATACTATCCCCAGTCTCTGCTCGTTTGTCCACAATTGTTTATTTATTCTTTCAGAGATAGTCCTGTATAACCAATTTGTCCGAAAGTTTCTTTACAATTCTTGATGTTTATACAGTAGTCTGTTAACATGTAACTAGTCAAATTTTGCTGTTTTGTCTGTTTTCTTTTCCGACTTAGAGTAAACCCCGTTGTAGATAGTAATAGAAACACAATTGTGATCTTCCATCGCACGTTTATGGAATGAAGACAATCGTAAAAAAATTATAGGACTTCTTGATATATTACGGTAACACGAAGTAGCACTTACGGTAAAGAAATGTCATACTTGTATACATCGTGAATGTGTTATACAGGCACACCAACACGTTAAATAGTTTATATATCTATGCACGCTTACTGTACGGAGCGTTTTAGACTTTCAGAATTTAATAAAATTATTATATGCAATACTGGTAATGGTAAGGCATTTTCCTTATAAAATACAGGATTACTAAAATAATATGTAATTTACACTATGGAGTAATGCTAATGTTGAAATCCTACTAAAAAAAAATCGTTAAAATTACAATTTTGACAGTAAAAGGTCAAAATATATCAAATACTGTCTTAATTTGAACTCATATAACCATAAAGTGGATCAATCTTACCATTTGAGGAAATTTCTATTTTTTTCATTATTGTGGCCATCTTGGATATAGGTTAGAGCTGTCGAATACGATTTTGAAAGGGGACTTACTCAAGGACCAGAGTTAAGTTAAACATCGCCAAGTCGCTCTAGAGGATAATTTTTCATATATCAATTTTTTTTCCAAAATCAACCTAATTTGGAGATGTTTCAACAAGCCTCGTAACATATATCATTTGATCAACTGTTCAAATTTTATCTCATTTTGTGAAAAAAATGAAATTTGATTAAAATCAGATCTCACATGTACACTTCCTCCTCTTTACTGATACTGGCATGGTGTGGGGAGGATCTGAAGAAACTCCATTACAGGTCATATGCGAGTAACCTTCATCAGGTACGTTCATAGTCAAAGAAGTGGAAGTGGAGAAAATAAACTAAGGGCCTGAACATGATGGCTAAAATTAGCAAAGGCTACCTGTGGCTGAGAGAGATTGATCTTAGTTTTGATAAAAACTGTAAATTATATATATATATATATATCCAGGGAGTGGATGTAGTCGAGTGGTCTAGGGCGCTGGACGTAAGGCTAAGCGAATGGTGCTGCAGTGTAACAATGGTGTGGGTTCAAATCCCGTCGAGGGAAGAACAAATATTTGATAGCTCTAAAATCTAATTCTAACACTGTTTGGTTTAATTTTCAGACGTATATATATATATATATATATATATATCTCATGAACCATGTCAATCCCGAAGCACTGATTACTGGGCAGAACTCCACAAGTAGAGGTATCATCAAATAAGTTGGCAAAGTATTTGACAACATGATATTTTGGTTTCTGGAAATAAAAATAAAAATAAATTTATATCTAGTTTTTGAATCGAGCCACAAGACATCTGAGCAATTTATGATGTCAAAGAAATTAGCAAGAAACTGCTCACTTTCTTTGTCTTTTCTCTATTGGCCATTGCGTCGTCTGTCCTTCAATTTACGACTTCTGATTATCCCTTACGGTATCTCCAATGTTTTCCCATCTGAAAAAAAACTCTGAGAAATTGTAGATTTCTATTTACTGTTTATATAGCAACACTATCTTGTCTTATTTACAAATACAACAATACAACATGATTTATTTCTCTTAAATCCTTAATATATATCAACTGTCAAGCCCCTAGTCGTATATCTACATGCATAGCAAACATTAAAAGGCTGATTCAACGTTCTACATTTTCCTGAGAAAAAAACACCACTCTTCAGTACAGTCTTAACGATCGCTTAAAAGATGCAAAAAATAATTCGTCAAGTCAAACTAGTTTTCTTGTAATGTTAGATACCAACAAAAAGTGCAAAGTAGACATTTATTTAAAACAAAACAAAAAATAAAAAACAAAAAGCAAAAACAAAAATATAATTGAATGTTGAAAATTTGTATCAACTGTAGTATAAGGAATATGTATGTTAATTAATTCATGCTTTTTTCATCACATTTTGCATTTCTTGTATAATTTTATGCAATGCGTTAAGTGCAAACCAATATGTACTCCCGCACAAAGAACACGTAACGTTTACCTCTTATTTGATTGGTTTTGAAAATAATGGTAATGATATTCATATGTATATCTATTTTTTTTTAAATCAGTATATTAATTGAATTTGAAAATCAGTTGTCATTGAGTGCATACCTTCATTATGTTTGTTCAAGGCTTTCTAATAGTGATTGTGCTCATCAACTTCAAACTGGCATCAGCGGCATGAGCGGCATATCGTAAGCACAACTTTTCTCTAGAGTCGACAAATTCCTTCTGTAAACAGTACTATTTGCGAACGTCTTCTGATTGTTGCTATCGTTTCTTTTAAGTATGTAGTTGTACAAAATCATCCCTGGTATCAACTAGGAAATAAATTGTGTAGAAATGATAGCTTCGGAACGGATATTTTATCTTTTAAATGCTCAATTATTTTTCAACTCATATTTTATATTAAATTAATTAATTATAATTATTAATCAATTAAAATCCCCATTGTTTTTTTGTAGATTGCCACGATTGCAGTTATTTTCCAGGTAATAATTATAATTTAATATATTATTTGCGGGAAAGGTGCTGGCTAAGGACAGTGATAAAGAGGGGGTGGGATTAAACCGGTGTATATATAATGTTCTCCAAATGGAGCATTGCGTATTACTATAAAAACTTATGTGTCTTTTAAGTATACAATATAATTATCAAAATTTATACGAGAATTTTTTTCTTTATGTTTTCCAGACACAAATTTATAAAGTGTATATAGGGGATTATAATGTTAGATTTGTGAAAGCTTACAGAAGTATCTAAGATAATATTAAATTTGTTCACCACACGAAATAGCTGAAATACTGTTAAAGTTGGCATTAAACACCAATCAATAAATATAGTGCTTACAATAAGATATTTTTGCTTAATGCATTAACTCGTGATTTTATTAATGGATGATTTACTTTAAACTTGATTATATTTTTAATTTTAAATACCATACGTTTATCGACGGAAGTAAAAAGTACCACTCAACTGCAGACTAGGGGTCGTTTCACATCCATTTTTGGGTATTGGTTATTCTGATTGCTGAATACCCTACTGTGAGTGACTATAAAATGTAGAACAGCGATATAAGCGCTGTTCTTTATTTTAATTTGTGTCTAAGTGTAATGTTGGATGGTCTCTCATGTTCATGCATACACATATCCTTTCTTGCTAATCAAGAACATTTTAGAATGGCTTATTACTATCATGAAATATTAAATTATCAAACCTCATAATGTGGTAAGTAGTATATCATGTATGTTGCATTGAGTGAGTAATATTTGCTTAGCGCGAAATGAGCATTTTTTCAGCTATATCATGGAAAGAACGTGAATAATGATATTCTCTTTGTGCTAGAACTACACACTTAGTTGGATTTTTATAATGAAAGGCCAGGGTAGAAGTGTCGCTTCACTCGGACACACCATCCTAATTCAGAGCCAGCAAATGTGCGTGTTTAGCGCAAAAGTAGCACTTGACAATTTCATAGTCTTTGCTTTGTCCTAACCCTAACTTGGGTTGACTTTGATCTTTATAAATTGTCAACTTCCGGTAACATTGTTTAACGCCATTGGCATTAATATTGTCACATTGATATATTCTACGATTTATTTTTGAATACTCTATTGCTACTATGGTTACTTTCTTCTTTCCAGGAGAGGGTCGTCATAACTGTGAATTGGAATGTAAAGGTGATTGAAGAGTTTATTTAAAATTGCATATAAATATGACACCATTTACATGGGAAATAATCACCAATCTATCTATGGAAACAACTAATCGATTACAAATGAAAGATAATGTAAAATTATGCATACATATATACGTCTGAAACTTAAACACGACTGTGTCAGAATGATATTTTTGAGCTGACAAATCTTTTGTATAACCGACTCAAAAAGTACAATAAATAACTTATTAAAAGCACACAAAGTGATTTATGTTATGGTACTTAACACCACTTTCAAAATTTTTTCAGTTATATCTTGATGGTCAATGTTAGTAGTGGAGGATGCAAAGTGATTAATAATAATAAAAACGTAGATATCTAATTTAGTGCACAGGACGCATTTCTGCAATGACCTTCTTTTGGTTATGTTAAGAATGTTAATGAATCGAAAGCTTTTACTATCATCTTTTTATTCATTTCCGTCGAACATATTTGTTAACGTTGGTGCTTAGTTACTCTGGATTGTACCTTGAATAATCTAATGTCAATTTTATTATCGATGATTTGTATATTTTCTCTTTAATCTGTAAACGAGATAATATCGTTTTATATATGAAACAATTATCGTGATGTGAACGTAATAACGCTGTTCTTCTAACGTGGCGCTATGATAACGTCACTGATTTCATCTCACCAAAATCATCGATAAACATATTATCGCTCGAAATGGACTTCTCGTCATATCTCACATCTCAGGCTACACATTCGATGCGAGATTGCTCTGAGCAATACATTCTCGCAAAACAAAGCAACGATAGTTTATATAGCACACAAATTCATATCAGCGACTCTTTCGATATGTTCGACTTTCATATTTAAACATTTTATTTATCTTTTACAGAATACACAGCGTGTAAAGAGTGTGAAGGTAAGATTCCTTTTTGTCTGATTGAAAGGTATGACAATAAAAGAAATCTGATTAAAATCACATCTCTCACTTGTCTCCCTTTACTGATATGTCGCTGTAGATATGAAGAAACCTCATTACAGACCACCTGTGAGTGAACGGATGTCATGAATATACAATGGTATACTAAATACGGCTATGACAATTTCCAGCCAATCGGATTGCTCGTAGCATGGAAAACAGCTTAGGAACATTTTCATATTTTTGCAATCGCCATTTCTATTGGATAGTACATGTAACCCGTAATGGGGTATCCTCAGATCACCCATACCGCGAGGAAGTCAGAGATCTGATTATAATTAGATTGAAATACAATGAATTTGTATTATACTAAGTAGGCACACACTATGAGATACTAAACGGGAGAGTCCATGTTGTGTAAATATACTATATGTTGTATTTTTCAAATAAAGAAAAACATACAAACTTCTAAGACAAACCTTAGAGTCAGTTTACAAACTTCAAGCTTACTTCTTTCTTAGTAATCAGATTGCCTTTTCCATCAATACCTGTTAGTCATGCACCTTGGTCGTCCAAGTTCAACCCCGTGTACCTGTTCTGCACTACTTCTTATTAAATCATTTCATTCAGCTAGGAAATGAGCGATTGTATATATATTTTGCCTTTGATTTTTAATAACTTTCCAACTAGTTTTTTTTCTAATACGGTTATGGTGTGAATTTCTTCCTGTGATTAATTTACATATATACTAACATAACAGGGATACACAAATTGCTAAAACAATTTACTATTATCACAAACTTTAAAATATATTTAATTGTTCAGGTCATATAAATATTAAACTTCAAAGCTACCGCGAGAGAGTCATATCTATATGGTGTTCTCCATATAGATGTAGCACTATCATGAAATGACCTTTCATGAAAGACATCTAAAATTACCTCATAGAGGACATCTGAAACTACCTCATAGAGGACACCTGATACTGCCTCATAGAAGACATCTAAAACCATCTCATAGAGGACATCTGAAACTACCTCATAGAGGACACCTGATACTGCCTCATAGAAGACATCTAAAACCATCTCATAGAGGACATCTGAAACTACCTCATAGAGGACACCTGATACTGCCTCATAGAAGACATCTAAAACCATCTCATAGAGGACATCTGAAACTACCTCATAGAGGACACCTGATACTGCCTCATAGAAGACATCTAAAACTATCTCAAAGGAGACATACCAAAATTGAAAAATAGATATTGTGTCGATAGGAAAATAAGAGATTAATTTAATTACCGATGATTCATAAATTATCTTTTTGATCTTCATATATATTAGTATATATCTTGAAACGACAAGCTTGGCATGAAACTCTATCGTTGAACTATATGTGTACCAATAATAAGTTAGACTGAAGGGGTTATGGTTATGGTATTTAACGCCATATTCAGCAATATTTCAATTTTGTCCATTATAAATAAATGCAAAACAAGGCATTTGTGAGAAAATACCTTACATTATAAATTTCTATTTATTCATTGCTGTCCATTTATAACGAAATTTTATTTGAATGTACGAGTCTATCCTCTTAACTGTTGGATAATTTGTTAATGATATTCAAGCAAAATTATATAACGTGTTTTTCATATGTCTACTGAAAACACACAATTGCGATGGACAAGACAATAGATAAATATAAATTTATATTGGAAGGTATTTTCTCATAAATGCCTTGTTTTACCTTTTTTTAATGGAATTATTTATATTTTGTACATAGAGGAAATGCTATCATATCAACTGCTGTTTAGTATTAGATTATAAATATCTATAGAAAAGAAATCGACATTACGTCATGTATTCTTTACAACAACATTCGTTGCTTTATGCTATCTTTATTGCTACTCTGCCAAAGCTAGGTTCCTCGATTGCAGCTATTGTGAAAAGAGCTTGAAGATACCAAAGGGGTAATAAGAATCCGTACATTACACTCCTACAAAGTAAAATTTGTCTTTGCTTATGGGAAACATCCTACTAGTAGATATATGAATTCACGCCATCAACCAAAAAAAACCTTGAAACTACAATATTAAAATAATAATATGGAATAATTGTATAATTCTTCAGCAAATAAATGTGTTGATGTACCAGATAAATGTACCAAACCAAATGAAAAATTTAAAGATACAGATGGAGGACCTATTTGTGTATGCAAATATGGATACATCAGGAAAAACTGTTATTGTGTTGGTAAGTAAGTCAGAACTAAATGAATCATAAAGAAAACCGAGTTTACACGGGTACTACAGAATGATAACAATCTCTGGTTCTACATAGATAAAGATAAGTAGTGATAATGGTGAGAAAACCAATCACTGAATGTGTACAATTTTAATATTTCATTTTACAAAAAAGATTTGAAGACTTCAACTAGTCATGTTAATGACGTGCCGTGCGCACTAAATTTAATATCTATTTTAATTACCACTTAGAACAAACAGGGATAACTTAACGGGTACAGTCAAATGAGCAGAAACTACTCACATTACCTGAGGACCTGAGTTCATCCTAGGTTTTCAATTGGATACCTGTTACTCAATCGTTAGAGACATCTGCAGTGTTTCGTGAACCACTCTCTATTTGTTCTTTTTCTTCTGACCACTATGTCTTGTCCCTCTTCGACTACGTTGTTCATTACCATTTGGTATCCTCAGATGTTTTTTCAGTTGAAACTGAACTACGCTGTATTTGTACATGCTGTTTTCTATTTAATTTTTGGTTTGTGCTACAGATGTATATTTTCCCATTTGCCGAATACAGTAATATAACACGAATTTCTTTATTCAATCCATCATACATATCAATAGTTTGGCTTATATAGATGCATCAAACATTCATTAATAAATTATACACTCCAATTTCTATTCTCGTTCTTTGGATCCCACAAGTTAAGTGTTTCATGGAATGTAAGTCATCTTTAATGAGCTTTGCTACAAGCATTCGCCAATATTACAAATGGCGGAAGGCACAATGAAAATTAAGACAAAATCCTAAATTTATATATAAATAAAAACATATGGTTAAAAAATGACAAACCTAGGAAAATAATTATAAGCAAAACGGATCTAATCAAAACTCGAAATCAATTCAGGTGATACGGAAAGGTGTGCAGCTAACGCTCTAAATATGCTACCCATCGTTTTCTGGAAATGAAAGAATTCAACGATTCCGATCGTGCCACAATATCATGAATCATATGTCAGACAAACACTGCGTATTCTAATTCCTAATCAGTTCATTGTGTGTTCATTAATATCAAGCTTGTCATTTTTCAATGAGATAAATGTATATTAATGGTGGGATTTTAATAATAGAAAGATATTTCATTCATAAAGGATATATTCGTCTTTATGAATGGAGAATTGGGAGCGATTGCAAGGCTAACATATTGTTATACGAAGAGTTCGTTAATATCCAGCAAACTTGAATTAGGTTTTGCAATACTATGTGTTAGACATATTTGCTCCATTCTATGTCAGTGTTGATATAGAGATACACAAAGAGTAAGATATGGCATATTGTACATGGAGAATCTTGGTTTGGTTAAGTTTAAGTCATCACTTCGAAAGTTTTACGGTCGTCACCATGACTTGTTTGACCGTTATGGAATATCAGTATCACAAATGACCATGGATATGTTCCACTTGTCGTAAACACTTTCCGGTTCTTTCCTCATTAATGACTTATCACCGGAGTTGTAACTAGATAAACACGACGGGTGCCACTAATGGAGCAGGAACTGTTGAACCTGCGTCAGCACCTGATTTTCCCCAATTCTTAATGGGGTTCGATCTTTAGTTTTATATGTATGTATTGTTTGTCCTTTTGTCCTGTTTCGTTTCGCCATTGTGTTGTCTGTCCTTCTTCGATTTACGGATTTTGATTACCCCTTTGGTATCTTCAAACTCTTCTTGCAAAATAAAAAAAAACAATTTTTTATTGATCAAGTGAATTTTAAGTTCTGATACATTTCTACATTCACGCAGAAGTCATATTTTCCCTCCAAATATCTTCTGGTAGAAGACGTTTAAAATCATCTCCTCAAGCAAATATAGTGCACCAGATCCAGTGTTATATGTGAAAGAAATACTGCGTGATGTAATTCTGAATAAGGAAGTTTATGTTCATTTATTGGTAGGTTTTACTATTTACAAGCAGATAGATATGTACGAATGGTAATATCAAGGTATTTTATGCAAGTTAAATGTGTCATCTTTTGTCAGCGAAAATCTAAAGGCGGTTGAAAGGCTTACACATTACTGTGCACAAAGATAGGTACTGTTCAACAAACGGGATGTTCATTAATTGCTTGATTTGTTTTTAATGATGCATTTCTACACTCACGCAGATGCCACATTTGCCCTTCAATATTCTTATAGAATACGTCTAAAACGATCTCCTAGAACAAATATACAACTAACAGTGTAATAATACAGAAATTTGCATTTATTTGTGCAGCTATTACATGTGCCGATGTACTAGATAAATGTACCAAAGCAAATGAAAATGTAAAGATACAAATAAAGTACCTATTTATCAATGCAAATATAGATACACCAGGAAAGGTAGTTATTGTGTGGGTAAGCAAATCAAAGCTAAATATAGGTTGGTTTTCCTCGGATACTCCAGTTTCCTCCATCAATAAAGTCATCTCTTGTCAGCGAAAAACTGAAAGTAATTGAAAGGCTTAAAGATTACTGCGCACAAAGGTAGGTACTGTCCAACAAACGGGATGTTCATTAATTGCTTGATTTTGTTTATGATGCATTTCTACACTCTGACAGATGCCATATTTGCCCCTAAAAATTCTTATAGAATAAGTCTAAAACATCTCCTAAAACAAATATAAAACTAACTGTGTAATAAATTGTATTTATTTGTGCAGTTTTTACATGTGCCGATGAACCATATCAATCTACCTAACCAAATGAAAAATGTAAAGATACAGATAAAGGATTTATTTGTGCATGCAAATATGGATACATCAGAAAAAAATGATTATTGTGTTGGTAAGTAAATCAGAACTAAATATAGGTAATTATCAAAATCCGAGATTGCTCGGATATTACAGAACAGTAAGCATTGCTTGTTCTAAATATTGAACCCATTATGTTGCTCCTGGTAATGGTTGGGGTCGTCAAGGTCGTGATCGTATGGTAGTTGGATTTCAAATCAGTGCCTATCACCACTATCGTTGGAATTCGAATCCAGCTGAGGGTGAGATGTACGCGATGCAACATTATGTGATAAAATTTGTCAGTGAATTACGGCAGGTCGTTGTTTTTTCTCCGCGCACTCCCGTTGGTTCCATCAATAAAGTCATCCTTTGTCAGTGACAAACTAACGTTGGAATTCGATTCCAGCTCAGAACGAGGTGTACTCGATGCAACATTATGTGATAACATTTGTCAGTTAATAGCGGCAGGTTGGTGATTTTCTCCGGGTACTCCCGTTGGCTCCATCAATAAGGGCATCTTTTGTCAGCGAAAAACTGAAGGCGATTGAAAGGCACAACGGTAGGCACTGTCGAACAAAGGGGATGTTCATTAATTGTTTGATTTTGTTTATGATGCATTTCTGCACTCAAACAGATGCTATATTTGCACTTAAACATTCTTATATAATACGTCTAAAACAATCTCCTAAAACAAATATAAAGACAAATCTATTTATTTGTCCATCTATTACATGTGTCGATGTATCAAATAAATGCACCAAACCAAATGAAAAATGTAAAGATACAGATGGAGGACCGATTTGTAAATGCAAATATGGATACATCAGAAAAGATGGTTATTGTGTTGGTAAGTTAATCAGAGCTACATATAAATAATCATCAATATCCGAGATTACTCGGGTACTACCGAACAGTCAGCATATCTTGATTTAGATATTGAACCCATTATGTTACTCTTGGTAGTAGTTGAGGTCTTCGTGGTCGTGATCGTATGGTAGTTGGATTTCAAATCAGTGCCTGTGACCACTAACGTTGGAATTCGAATCCGGCTCAGGGCGAGGTGTACTCGATGCAACATTATGTGATACAATTTGTCTGTTAATTGCGGCAGGTCGGGGATTTTCACCGGGAACTTCCGTTGCCTCCATCAATAAGAGCATCTGTTGTCAGCGAAAAACTGAGGGCGAAAGGCTTATAGATTTCTGCGCACAAAGATAGGTACTGTCGAACAAACGGGATGTTCATTAATTGCTTGATTTTGTTTTTGATGCATTGCTACACTCACACAGATGCCACATTTGCCCTTCAACATTCTTATATAATACGTCTAAAATCATCTCATAAAACAAATATACAACTAACTGTGTAATAATAAAGAAAATTGAATTTATTTGTGCAGCTAATACATGTGCCGATGTACCAAATAAATGTATCAAAGCAAATGAAAAATGTAAAGATACTGATAAAGGAGTAATTTGTAAATGCAAATATGGATAATTATCAAAATTCGAGATTACTTGGGTACTACAGAAAAATCAGCATATCTTATTCTAAATATTGAACCCAGTCTGTTGCTCTTGGTAATAGTTGGACCCCTCGTTGTTGTGATCGCATGGTAGTTGGATTTCAAATCAGTGCCTATCACCACTATCGTTGGAATTCGAATCCAGCTGAGGGTGAGATGTACCCAAATGCAACATTATGTGATAAAATTTGTCAGTGAATTGCGGCAGGTCGGTGTTTTTTCTCCGCGTACTCCCGTTGGTTCCATCAATAAAGTCATCCTTCGTCAGTGAAAAACTAAAGGCGATTGAAAGGCTTATAAATTACAGCACACAAAGGTAAGTACTGTCGAACAAACGGGATCTTCATTAATTGCTTGCTTTGTTTTTGATGCATTTCTACACTCAGACAGATGGGGCCGTCGTGGTCGTGATCGTATGGTAGTTGAATTTCAAATCAGTGCCTATCACCACTAACGTTGGAATTCGATTCCAGCTCAGAGCGAGGTGTACTCGATGCAACATTATGTGATAACATTTGTCAGTTAATAGCGGCAGGTCGGTGATTTTCTCCGGGTACTCCCGTTGTCTCCATCAATAAGGGCATCTTTTGTCAGCGAAAAACTGAAGGCGATTAAAAGGCACAACGGTAGGTACTGTCCAACAAAGGGGATGTTCATTAATTGTTTGATTTTGCTTATGATGCGTTTCTGCACTCAGACAGATGCTATATTTGCATTAAAAATTCTTATATAATACGTCTAAAACAATCTCCTAAAACAAATATAAAACTAACAGTGTAATAATATAGACACATCTATTTATTTGTCCATCTATTACATGTGTCGATGTATCAAATAAATGCACCAAACCAAATGTAAAGATACAGATGGAGGACCGATTTGTAAATGCAAATATGGATACATCAGAAAAGATGGTTATTGTGTTGGTAAGTTAATCAGAGCTACATATAAATAATCATCAATATACGAGATTACTCGGGTACTACAAAACAGTCAGCATATCTTGTTTTAAATATTGAACCCATTATGTTACTCCTGGTAATAGTTGAGGTCTTCGTGGTCGTGATCGCATGGTAGTTGGATTTCAAATCAGTGCCTGTGACCACTAACGTTGGAATTCGAATCCAGCTCAGGGCGAGGTGTACTCGATGCAACATTATGTGATAAAATTTGTCAGTTAATTGCGGCAGGTCGGAGATTTTCACCGGGAACTTCCGTTACCTCCATCAATAAGGGCATCTGTTGTCAGCGAAAAATTGAAGGCGATTGAAAGGCTTATAGATTTCTGCGCACAAAGATAGGTACTGTCGAACAAACGGGATGTTCATTAATTGCTTGATTTTGTTTTTGATGCATTGCTACACTCACACAGATGCCACATTTGCAATTCAACATTCTTATATAATACGTCTAAAATCATCTCATAAAACAAATATACAACTAACTGTGTAATAATAAAGAAAATTGAATTTATTTGTGCAGCTATTACATGTGCCGATGTAACAAATAAATGTACAGAAGCAAATGAAAAATGTAAAGATACAGATAAAGGACCAATTTGTAAATGCAAATATGGATACACCATGAAAGGTAGTTATTGTGTGGGTAGGTAATTCAGAGGTAAATATAGGTAATATTCTAATTCCGATATTACTCGGATATTATAGAACAATAAGCATACTTGTTGTAAATATTGAACCCAGTCTGTTGCTCCTGGTAATAAATTTGACCGTCGTGGTAGTGACCACTAACGTTGGAATTCGAAACAAGCTCAGGACAAGGTGTACGCATTGCAACATTATGTGATAAAGTTTGTCAGTGAAATGCAGCAGGTCGATGGTTTTCTCCGGTTACTCCAGTTGCCTCCATCAATAAAGCTGACCGACATCATATAGCTGCAATATTGTTGAAAGTGGTGTTAAACGGACGGTAAGAGACTCCGATAGAGCACCAGACCCAGAGTTATCTGTGAAACAAATACTGTGTGAAGTACTTCTGAATGAGGCATTATATGTTCATTTATTGGTAGTTTTTAGTATTTACAAGAAGATAGATCTGACCGAATGTGAGAAATTCTAGTAATATGAAGGTACTTTATGCATGTTAAACGTGTCATCTTTTTCAGCGAAAAACTGAAAGCGATTGAAAGGCTTATAGATTATTGCGCACAATGGTAGGTACTGTCCAACAAATGGGATGTTCTTTAATTGCTTGGTTTTGCTTATGATGCATTTCTACACTCACACAGATGCCATATTTGCCTCTTAATATTCTAATAGAATACGTCTAAAACCATCTCCTTAAGCAAATATACAACTAACAGTGCAATAATATAGATAAATCTATTTATTTGTGCAGCTATTACATGTGCCGATGTACCAAATAAATGTACCAAACCAAATGACAAATGTAATGATACAGATGGAGGACCTTTTTGTGAATGCAAATATGGATACATCAGAAAAGATGGTTATTGTGTTGGTAAGTAAATCAGAGCTAAATATAAGTATATATCAAAATCCGAGATTACTAGGGTACTACAGAACAGTAAGCATATCTTGTTCTAAATATTGAACCCGGTCTGTTGCTCTTAGCAATAATCGGGCGTCATGGTCGAGATCATATGGTAGTTGGATTTCAAATCAGGGCCTATCACCACTAACGTTGGAATTATAATCCAGCTCAGGGCGAGGTGTAATCGATGCAGTTTATCAGTGAATTGCGGCAGGTCGGTGGTTTTCTCCGGATATATCCGGGTTGGCTACATAAAATAAAGCTGACCGACACGATATAGCTGAAATATTGTTGAAAGTGGTGTTTAACACCCATAAATGGATAATGGTCAAAAGGTCCAGACAGGTTGGTGGTTTTCTCCGGCTAATAGATTGCTTCGCGAAGATTTAGTTAGTGTCCAATAATCCAGAGATAGGTATTGGATATCTCTATGACAGTCTTTGTTGCTCCATTCTATGTCAGTGTTGATATAATGGTATACAATTCTTTTGCACACCTATTGGTACATTCGGTATTTCTTGATGATGTGAACATTCCAGTATAATGAAGGGAGATAGTGCACGTTGAATGTGTCGTGTCCCCTCAAACTATGTAAATGTCGCTAACATATATCACAGGTAAAACATATTCAAGAAAAACGTAATGCTGGTGCTTGTGTGGCTAGGAAAATCACAAATAAATACATCATCAGTTGCCTACGTGTTTAGTTTAAGCATATTTTATTAATCAATATAACATTACAATATTCAGCTATATACGTTACATAATAAGAAGAAATTAATAGGATTGGGAAACAAGTTACAAAAACTTATATTAATCCCTATTCGTAGGAATAAATTTCATATATAATATACTGTGAATCTCTAAGGGGAGAAGCAAATAGAACTAACTAATAATATTTGATATACATTACAGAAGGTATACGAAGATAAAACAAATAAAGTGATCTGGTGTTTGATGTAAAAAATGTTTGATTCAAATTAATTAAAAAAGAAGAGAAAAGAAGAAAGAAATAAGGGAACCAGGTACTGCTGATGTTAGGTGAAACGTTTACTGTTTACGTGTTTACCCATGGGTATTGATATTGTATCAACCTGAATCACTTCTGTATAGCCCCAGGCAAGGCTGAATGATGTACAGTGTTACTGAAGGGTAGTACAATCTCAATGCCCACCGGTAGACACGTAGATAACTATTTTATCCTCTGTCTGAAAACAAAAACTGATTTACTGTTGATTTTCCTATGAAAAGAAAGCTTGAACAGTGATGGTCATCAATTTCGCCAATATCAACGAACAATCACTTCTCATCTTAAGGGACCGACCATTTAACTTGAAAGGGGGGGTTATGGTTTTTTGTTTCGTTCAGAATTTTTTTGTCGGACAACACAAGAGTTAGAATATTTTTTTTTTGTCGCACTAACTGCTCTCCCTAAACACAAACAATACCACGACAGATGACATTGGAGATACAGACACTGGCTTGGGACGAACGCAAATATGCATCGAGGTTAAACCGGTTAATGTTTTCTTTGTAGCGTAAGCATAACCTTTTCATACTAAAATACCATAGCTCAGGTGAAAATATGAATGCATTTTGACAAAGTGTATAATTAACCAATCTTCAACGTTTCTCCATCTTCTTTTGTTGTGATTTGTTTCTGTTGTTTATTTGGCGTGTATTGTCGCGTGGATAGCGGTACGATATGCTTGACGTCCCATTAATAAGGTGAAGAATTATATTGAGGAAAACATATGTCGTTCATAATTTGAGCGAGCTGGTGGCACAATAAACAAATTAAGAATTCAGATGATAACGAACATGTGAGCTGATTTTAAAATGTTTGTATTCAAGCAACTTGACATTTTCTGTAAAGACACAAATTTGAAATAACATCACAAACAAAATTTCATGTAACGCAAATCAACAAATGTTACACATCCTGGTAAACATGGCCACCAATACAGTAGGAAAATTAAATTTATTAATGTAATTTGCTACATTGTTGTTTTTTCCCTGTATCTATAAAGACGTGTTTAATTTTTTCCCAAGAATTTCGCCCTCACACGATTGTATGGGAGTGCAAAGCACTTTGAAATTGTTTGCGTTTGACGCCATTTTAGATATATAACGAAAAGAAAGTGACATAGATAGAACCCGTCCCCACCCCATGACATAGATTCACTACATACCAGGTGCTTGGACTTTGTACACACGAGCCATTGACCTATCTACAGCCGATATTTGTATCAAACCCGAGATTGGTATAATGACCATTGCTGAGAAAACGAAGCACTCAAAATTTATCGAATATATGCAAACTTTATGGGCAATGTTTCAGAATGTCTAAAATCTTACTTGACAATTTCAAAACGGGGTCCGATCTATAATCCGACAGTCCGATAGTCCGACAGTCTTATAGTTCGATGGTCCGACAGTCCGACGGTCCGATAGTCCGACAGTCCGATAGTCCGACAAATGCTTTATTTCTTTGAAAGTTAACACTATAACATTAATATGGGGCCAGAAACCGAACCGTTAACTCACCAAAGAAAGGTCCAGATCATCGGAAACACGATATCATAGACGGACAAACAATTGGTAGGGCCACACAAGAACTAAAAAAACCCACATATAGTGAACAACACGGACTCCATAAAAACCTGGATCCAGTCGTGATGAACCGGTAGTGTAAGTATCCCGTATATTTTTTAAAAGCGACTACTTCAGGATTTATTCAAGTAGCGTGTAGCCGAGTCCAGCCAAGAAAAGTCACTACTGAAAAGAAAGATGAAATAAATGAATACAAAAAAAAAAAGAAATACAAAGAACAAGGAAAAGACAAAAAGAAGAGCGTACCACTGTCCCCCGCCCTTTATCATGGAATATTCATGTTAAAACGCAATGTCGAGGCATCAATAGAGCTGGATACAATAATGTGTGCGAATTGATTGATTGATTGAAAGATTGCTTAAGGTCCAGCAAACAATATTTCAGTCATATTCAGGATGAGAAAAGTTTGTAAGCAAAAAATCAGGAAGAGGGGACTCTGGGATGAGTCAACATGGGCAATGACTTAACACGGGAACTTGTTTTTCTGTCTCTTCCGACGACAAGTTGGTCCTATTTTTATTCCCCGGGATTCCGACGGGTGACCCTGCTATAGTCGCCTTCTACGACAAGCACATATATAAAAAGTTACGATTGAAGGAATTGTCCCTATGTGACCCCTTATATCGCGGAAAGAAACAGCATCGGAATATGACAAAATAAACAACTGTCCATGATACACCCCCCTCCCCTTTGTGACAATTGAAGGTCAGTTGCTCAGCGTGAGAACAGTAATTAATATGCTGCATTTTTTAAACCAATTAATTGTATATACCATATGAAAACTAGCGTTTTCCAAACTGACTAAAATCACACCTCTCACTTTCTTCCCCTTTTATCAATACAATGTATGTCACGACGTGACCTATCAGTAAAAGTGGGAACAAGTGAGAGATGTTATCGTACGAGGCGTGGACAGACAGACGAACAGCGGTATGCCATAATAAGCCCGTATTTTGACGGGCGCATACAAATGAATGGCCCATATCCTGAAATTACGAATATATCATTTTTGGCCAAATTATTTTTCTAAACTTTCATCAGTTTGATTAAGGCGAGGTTGTTTATATGCATGGCGGACGGACGGACATAATTCTGGGGTTTTTCGAAGATGGATGGAAATTTGCGAATGAAAACACGAGTATAAAGTACATGTAGTGCATTGTCGACGAAAGTAAGGGACCTGTGTTTTCTACTTAATGGATCGTCAATAATAAAGTTGGTTTGGTAGTTATAATTTTTCAACGGCGATACATTTAGGACACGCATTCATTATTTTTCTGAAAAAAATATGTCTCGCGCTCGACATAATATGATTTTAATAGTCTCAAACATTTGAATTCATTCCTAATATAGCAAGCATACGGAAACATGGATAGAGAGGACATTATTGGCATTTTGCATCAATGTAATTTCAAGCAAAAATAAATTATGATAATGTAATCCTCACAATTTCAACTCGGCATTTAAGACGAATTCTACACAAAATGAAAAGTTTTCAAAATGAATTAAGTTTTCAAATTCCTTCTCTTTTGAACTATAAGTCCAAAACTCTTAAAGAAATAAAGCATTTGTCGGACTATCGGACTGTCGGACTATCGGACTGTCGGATTATAGCTACTGTCCCTTTCAAAACAAGTTAGATTTCGATAATAACTTACCTTGTCAAATATTTCCAATCAGGGGTAATATTATATTTGTAATGTACTATGTATAATTTGTGTGTCTTATATGTTGTTAGTTGTTGTTGTTAATAGGGATCATTCACCGCTTCTCCCGTTTGGTGACGCTACTGTTCCATAAGTGGTTAATTGTGCGTTTGAATCACAAAGACGCTTGTATCTTAACGTTAACCTAATGACAGCACTGAATTATAAAACTTGGATGGTGCAAATATTGAAGCTTAACTAGTACAGCGCGTGTAGTATTACCTGTTAGAAGTATATATTTAGTTGACGAGTATATGTAAAATAAAAGTATTATCTTTAAGTCGCAAGAAAAGAGTTTTATTATGACCATATTAAGAAATAAAACGGACGTTTACAAGCAATATCGGCATGTGACTTGGTGTAGCCTATGCATGTTCATAACAGGTGTACATGATGTTTCGTTACTCACACTGCAATACTGATGAACTTCTTTCCAACATTTTAAAGTATACCTGAATTTCGGGAAATACTACCTCCAAGTGAACAAAATAGAATAATAAAGTCCCTGTCTCCACATACAAAATTTTGAATTAATATATCTAGGTCTCTCTATATTTAGGCAATCTTCAAATCTAAATCACACTCTTTAAAATTATTTGGTACAAAATTATACAGATAATATATTCCTTCTTCGTGTAGTGTCATTAACTGTTAAAGATTCGACAACAAGCGGGTTAATCATAGCATTTATTTTGGAAAGATTTTGAGCAGATGTATTATGAATGGCATAATAAATACTTAAATAAAGAAAAGTCGTTGTTTCTTACTATTTTAAATCATTTTCGACAAATTTTGGTAGCATTCAAATATTTTGTACAATCAGACAGGCGGATCATCGTAAAAAACCTGGAACTGCCATACAATGTAAAACTAAAGACTCAAGTTGTCACCGACAGAGTTCCGTCCAGGTTTTAAGTGGGATTCGTGCTGCTCAGTCTTCAGTTTTCTGTGTAGTTTTTTGTAGACCACTGTTTATCATTTTGTCCTTTTTCGTTTGGCCATTGCATTGCCCGCCCTTCTTCGATTTATGACTTCCGACAACCCTTTTGGCATCTACAAACTTTTCTTATCTGTTGACCTATACACGCACAACTATATTATCCCAATTATCAAATTTATTTCATTGTAGTATATATGTAAAAATATATTGAAGATTAGAATTATTTGGCATAATGAACTTTTTAATGGTAATGGACTAAAGGCAAAGCACATGATTTTTGTAGGTTTATTCCATTCTAATGCAGGTAAAAACGTTATTGATAACTTTAGTTAGCTACCTGTTATTGAAATGAAGTCAAACGATTTGAATTACAATTTCAGTAATGCTACGAAAAAAGATCGAGAATTTGAATAAAACCCAGCGTTCTATACAATAAAAAAAACAAACATAAAAAGATGTAAACGTACATGATTGGAAACGTACGGACTACTGGGTTTGGTGTTTAACACCACTTTCAACAAATTTCAGTGGGGGTCAGTTTTATTGATGGAGTAAAATGGAGAGCACAGAGAAAACCACGGACCTGCCACAAGTCACTGGCAAACTTTATCACATAATGTTGTATCGCCTGAGCTAGATTCGAACTCGTAACGTTAGTGGTGATAGGTACTGATTGCATAGGTAGTTGTAAATCCAGCGATCACGACCACAAAGATCCCTTACGTACTACTGAGTTAAATATTGTAGAACTAGATACATACATGTATGGTAACTATCGTGATAGAACATTACATAATAAAAAAATATATACTTTATTTGGTATACTGATATGAGAAAAGGAAAATATGTTTCAAAAATAAAAACTGTGATCATCTAGGCAAGGATTTGTATAGTAGAACTACTATATAAATCCTTGATCTAGGTAGGGAAGGTTAATTAAGTTTTCCCTTTCCGTAAACTGGATATATCATACAGATGAAGAATAGTGTTTGCTGAAATTTTTTGAAAATAATCATAAATGTGTTCCCTTTGGATTGTTAATTACAAACATAAATTTATTATTGCTATTATTATTTTTTTATTATTGGCCGTGTTTATATTTATTTTTAATAAGCTCCCCTTTAAATGATATAAAGTACCAACTATGTTACTTGAAAAGGTGTCTATACACACAGAAATTCTATTTGTTCATTGTTACAAGTTTTTTTTATTATTTTTTTACTTGCTCTTTTTCTGTGTTTGTTGAAAATTGTATATTACTGCCTATGAGGTATAAATTAATTTGTTGTGTTCCTCAGTGTATTGTACATGTATGGTTTTGATTTTTTATCCTTTTACCTAGATTTTTATTATTAGTCATAAAGGGACAATTTTTTCCCAGAACAAAAATTCTGTTTCAGAGTGCATTTTTTATTTTCAGGTACAAAAATATAGCATCGAAATCTTTATATCAGAATAAAATACACCCTTTTCCCCTAATGCAAATGCAAAGAAATGTTTTGTGATACACGTATACACCGCTAGGAATTTAATTAATAACCTAATATCCCTGTCGTTCTGTAGTCAACTGTTCCAGCGCAATGGTTGTAAGTATAAGATACAGTACTATCCCGCAATACGGGTAACTTCTTTTGTTTCATAGTAGTTTATCTAACTTGTACAATAATTTTATAATTTATAATATAAAAAAGTCGTGAGAACAGTTTTGTTTGTGAACGAAATGTACAGAATTTTCCTATTTATGTTGTAAGGGCATTATATATTGACGTGTCCTTGTACCTAACGTTAACAATTCAAGCGTCATCGAGATTAAAGCGTTCCGCTAACCACTTATGGAACAACAGCGACGTCTGTCGAAAGAAATTTGGTGAATGATCCCAATTAATTAACTATATTTGGTATTGTTTGTAAACTATTGTAAACATTACATAACCACAGAGATAAATACGGAGAAATCAAAACACTCAATATCAGGAAGTTTAATATCTTATTTTAAACACACACAAAATAAGGAATTTATCATTATTATGATTCTACAACATATGTGTTCCTATTTGCCTCAAAAGGCAACAACTTCCGGTTACATAATCTTTGAACGTTGGGGTTATCATACATGTCATAAGTTCATATGCAATGATGAAAATCCTAGAGTCGTAAAATAACTATCTTTAGACGAACTGTGAATTGGAACATAGTAACCTTGCTGCATTCCATGACGAATATCTTTCATTTTTGAGTTTTACCTTCCCCGAGTCAGCAAAGTTGTAAGTTAAAGGTAAATTTCATATATGACCTTTGACATTGAGATTATTTTCTAGGTGACATGAACTGATGATGATTAGTGGGGATCTGAGATATCTACGACTTCATGTTATTAATCCTTTGAGGTTTTCATTATTTTTCCAACCAATTCTGATGAACTGAGGACGTAATTGCTTAATAATTTCCCAACCTTTTTTTTACGTATTATTGTACCTTTGACGGTTGTGGAGTTATCATGATGACAATTTGTTGGTGTTTTTAAAGAAAATATATCTGTAATGATAAATTTTCTGACCGAAACGCCTATCCTCTGGCAACGATATCATACCGTTTTATGATGCAAGATATCATTATCATATTCTAAGCTATAAAGTGGATAACATCTATGAAAGTTTGGAAAAATAGAAATAATTTTATTAAGAAATACAGGGTATTCCCCCGAAAGATTAGAAATAACTTAATAAAAAAAAGGTAGATATCTAATTTAGTGTGCACAAAACGTTTCTGGAATGACCTTCATCAGATACGCTCAAAACTGAAAGATTGGAAAGCCAAATACCTTAAAGGTGTTTGGATGCAATATGACCAAAGAGCTTAAATAATGACTAAAAATAAAAAAGCGAAAGTCGAAAAATAACAAAGCAAAGCTGAGGTATGGAGCAAAATTCCCAAAATGTACAGTATCGATTAATTGCAGATATCGAGGACTGATTGTAAATGTAATGATCTCATCGATGAAGGTTGTATTAATGATGATACAAGCGATATATAAAATACCTCATGCAATACATGTATAATAATTATGATTTTTTTTTCACTTTACATACTAAAATGAAAAGCAAACATCACCACCCCGTCGGAACTTTTCCAAAATCCAATATCAAAATCGTGGAAAGTTGAAATATCGAAACCTCTAGCACACAAATACATGATCGACCGTTCATTTTCTTGGACTGTTAAAGGCACTTCAATAAAAAGTGTCTGGGGTGCGGGGTAAGCTAGTTTCAAGGGCCCAAACTTTAAATAAAAATTTAATACAGTAGTAACAACTAAATGATAATTTATTTACAGCAGTAACAACTAAATGATAATATATTTACAGCAGGAACATCTAAATGATAATTTATTTACAGTAGTAACCACGAAATGATAATTTGCTTACAGTAGTAACAACTAAATGATAATTTATTTATAATAGTAACATAGAACTGATCATTTATTTACAATAGTAACAACTAAACGATAATTTATTTATAATAGTAACATAGAAGTGATCATTTATTTACAATAGTAACAACTAAACGATAATGTATTTACAGTAGTAACATCTAAATGATAATTTATTTACAGTAGTAACAACTAAAATAATTTGCTTACAGTAGTAACAACTAAATGATAAATTATTGATAGTAGTAACAACTAAATGATAATTTACTTACAGTAGCGACAACTAAATGATAAATTGCTTACAGTAGTAACAACTAAATGATAATTTACTTACACTAGGAAAAACTTAATGATAGTTTATTTATAATAGTAATAGCTAAATCATATTTTTTTTACAGTAGTAATAACTAAATGATATTTTTTTACAGAAATGTCTGGAAAGTGTACATATACAAGATGTAAATACGGTGAATACTGTTATAAACGCAGAGGCATATGTATCTGTAAGTATAAGTACACACATGTAATTTAATATACTGGATATTTGTTTATTTACTGACGTAAGAGTAGGAGAGTGAGTGTTGCTCAACTTCAAATAAGCAATAATTCAGCTAAATCACGACGAGAACAAGTTGCATTCAATACAATGATATTGATGTTCACTTTGTACTAGACAAATACTCTTAATTATGTCATTATAGTGTTTTCTCACTGAAACAACAGTCCGTTCACATGTCGCTCAACTCATCTACATCTACATCTACAGGATACGAAACAAAGTCTTGATAAACCATTAAGAGACAAAGGAAAGAAACAAAATTCCGAATTGCGTTTTCGGTTCTTCTGATTAGACCATTCCGGCTACCGTAGCGGCCGCTGAGCATACACCCTACGGCACAGCTCTATTCTTCATTAGAACTTACTTACAATTCGGACCCTAGCAAACTAGAAAGTGACAGATGACAGGCCCCGCTTGAAAGATACTAAGTCGGGGGTCTCAGCTATAGCGGCTGGTAACTGGTTCCAGTTTCGGGTGGTTCTAGGAAAAAAACTATACTTGAAAAATCTGATCTTGTATGGTACTGCTGCATCTTCTTTGAGTGGTTGGATCTCCTCTTGTTGTTGGCTGGTATGAGGTAGCTGGATGATGGAATATCCACTAGGTCATTGATGAGCTTGAAAAACATTACAAGTCTTTTTGTAATTCATCGCAATTCTGGTCGCTTCTTATCTCTCTGTAGACGATGGCATCATCAGCAAAAAGACGAGTCCTAAATGTTAAGCACTCTGGTAAGTCGTTGATGAATATCAAGAATAAAACGTAACCAAGACGGTACCCTGTGGTACGCCACTGACTGCTGGTGCTTTCTCAGAGGTGGCACCATCTATGATGACTTGTGATCTGTCAGAGAGCAATGCTTTGATCCAACTTAATGTTGTTCCTCTAATGCCATAGAAATCGAGTTTTGAAAGTAGTCGTTGGTGTGGAACTTTGCCAAAGGCCTTCGAAAAATCTAAGATGATTAGGTCTTGTTGGATCCCACTGTCTAGTGGTGTGGCCTGTTCGTGCGTCAAGGTTAAGAGTTGTGTCTCGCAGCTTCTTTTTACCCGAAAACCATGCTGGCAGTCTATGAGTATGGTCGATAATTGCTGGCCTTGAATCGGTCTCCTTTCTTGAAAATTGCAGTAACGTTGGCATACTTCCAGTCTTTTGGGATATCACTATTGTTGAGTGCGCTTTGGAAGAATCTGGTCCGAAAAGGTGTTATTTCTCTTGCTAAGTCAATATTCTAGCTGTAATTAGGTCAGGTCCACAAGCTTTATTAGGGTTGATTTTCAGCAGTATTTTGAGAGTACTCCTTCCTCGGAGATGTTGATATCTGGAACCGATGGAATGGAATTGCCTGCTGGTTTTGGTATAATTGTACTAGTGTCTTCTTTAGTAAATACGGATTCATATTGTCTGTTGAGTATGGCCTTATCCTTTGGGTCCGCATGCATTTTGCCATTCACTTTCAGTTAGGATACTCCGCTGGTGTCCTTGCGTAGTGATTGCATGTGCGACCAGAAGCGTTTTTGTTTTCCAGGGTTCTCATCCTTCTCTGGGTCTCCAAATTCAATTATGTTGTCCACATATTCCCAATATGCTTTCCTCTGTATTCATTGAGCTGTTGATTTAGCGTCTTTATGTTTCTTGATGTCATCAGGTTTTTGTGACGCTTTCTTCTTCTTAAATAATCTATTCCTTACTTTAAACCTAACTTTAAACACATTTCATTGTCATACAAAACAAAACAAATGGATAAGACACAAGTTGTAAGCTTATGAAGTCTTCTCCGGTACATATATAAACATTAGCAATGACAATATATTACAAATACAGATAATATGAATTACTACTACAGCAAAAATTGAAGATAACATAACAGGACAAAAACAGTTCTATTGGTTGGAATATAAGAGTCAGTTTTGTATAATATTTATCTTTAAACACAAATACGGAAACGTATATACAAGGTCGTTGTCGTCTGATGTATATTCAATATATACATGTAGTGGACAAATCTTTTAGAGTTAACAATGTAGTTGTGGACGAGCAAGAACAGATTGTAGTTTTTGTCCTTCTTCTTAATGCAGATTTAACTTCTCTATTGATCCATTGCTTGTTGTTTTTGTTTCCCTTTTCGGTTTTTTGAGGTATGTACATTTTCATCAGTGTTGTTAGTTTGGTCTTGAAAGCTAACCACATATCGTCTGTACTTGTTGATGCATTTAATTTGTTAAATTCTTGTTGATATTGATGTAATTCCTCTCTTAGTTGGTCATAGTTAGCCATACGGTACTGCCATACTTTATGTGGAGGGATCTTTTTCTTCATTGGTCTTACGCTGGGTTCAATGAAAACTGACTCGTGGTCCGAGATTCCTGGTATTATCCTCACTTGATTTACTAATGTTTCATTGTTGATGAAAAAGAGGTCTAGGATGTTTGCTTGAGTTTCTGTTATACGTGTTGGTTCTAGGACAAGCTGATCTAACATTGAGTTTTTGCTAATTTCCAGAAATTGATTGCATTTTGATTTGTGAGATGACTTTGTTTTGATATTTTCGTTGGTCGAATCTATACCTTGGAGATTAAAATCGCCACCTAGTCATAGATGTGCTCCATTATGTGTTGGTATTCTAGCTAGATATGATTGAAGTGTGCCTAGATATTCAGCATCTATATTATTGGGTGGTCTGTAAAATGATCCTACGTATATATCTTTGGATCCTCTAACTTTAATCTTAGTCCATACAAGTTCGCAGTTATTCTCTACTTTCAATTCCAATGGTTCCTCGCTTTCATATTTCTTAGAGACTAGTATGCATACACCACCACCTTCTCCTGTGGATCTGTCTTTTCTGTATCAATTGAAGTCTGATGGTAAAACTTCTGGTGATTTTATTGATCGTTTGAGCCAGGATTCAGTGCCAATTACTATATCCGCTTGTGTGGATTCAATAATATTGGCTAATTTTGCATGTTTTCCTGGTGTCTTAATGGAATGGCAGTTTATTATCAAAACTATGAGTGGAAGGTTACATTATCCTAATTCCGATCAAACCACACTTTGCTTTTATTACTTAAAACTGCGTGCTTAGCGGAGAAGAAGCAAATATCTATTGTGATAGTCTTTGGCTTGATCCGATCTGGTTCAAACCCACGATCTACCCCATTTAATACGAGCACGTTAACCATTACATCACCGATACGATTGACTGATGTAAAATAAAGCAATTAAATACAATCAAGGGTAACAGTTCAAAATAAAAACAGAATTCCTGGAGCATCAGCATCATTATGAAATTACATATATGTTTGCTAAATAATGGATTGCATGTATATTTAATAGCGAATGATGCAAGTTTATAATTATTGTACTGGTAGCTTCGAATAATATCAAGTAATAATCAAATTAATATGTTGTTCAGCCTGCCACGGCAGCTGTAGTATACATAGATGTAAACTATTTAATTTTATGTCTTCATAACTTATCATTGAGGTAAAACGCGAAGTTTGAAGATAATCCTCAATATGAAAGGTTTGAATATACCAGATAATCAGAAGCCGTAAATCGAAGAACAGACTATGCTTTGGTCAAATAAATTGGACAAGCGGAAACACAATGATCAACACATACTCCTCCGAAAACTAAAGATTGAGCAACATGAACACCACTAAATACATATGTACAGGTGGTACAGCACCATCACGCTAACCATTATACCACCGAGGCGGTTTTTTATAATTCATTCGGACCACTAAACTACATAATTTATAACCATGCTTACTTTCTATGATTATTTGATTTGATTTTAATTTGTTAATTAAATCTACAAAACAACTATAATCATAAGTATGCAAAAATGTTCTTACTGTTTTGGAAATCAAGCAATTAACCAAGTATGTGAATATCAACGCACTCTTTTTCGTAATAAAATAGTGTATGTATTATATATACCATGGATCTTACGAATTAACTTATTTAAACCAACGAATCCGAAGGATGAGTTGTTTTATATAAGTTCATGAGTAAGATCCATGGTATATATGGTTTGTAACAGAAATTACATGATTGACAGATCTATGACGTCAAAATCATGGAATAACAGATCGTATGACGTCAAAATCATGGAATAAAAGACATATGACGTCAAAATCATGGAATAACATCAATATCTTCATGTTAGACCATGGTTTGTAAATGTTAACTATTTTTAAGTTGATTATTGTATAAAAACATCAAAGGAAGAATGCGTATTTATGCTACAAGTATTATATATACCATGAATCTTACGAATTAACTTATTTAAACCAACGAATCCGAAGGATGAGTTGGTTTAAATAAGCTCATTCGTAAGATCCATGGTATATATGGTTTGTAACAGAAATGACATGATTGACAGATCTATGACGTCATAATCATGGAATAACAGATCCTATGACGTCAAAATCATGGAATAACAGACCTATAACGTCAAAATCATGGAATAACACCAAGATCTTCATGTTAGACCATGGTTTGTAAACAGTTCACTATTTTTAAGTTGATTACTGCATAAAAACATCAAAGGAAAAATGCGTATTTATGTTACAATTCGCTATGTACAGTAACAATGAATAGGACTATCTCTATATTCATATATGAAAACAATATTGTTAAATTACCCTTAGTTGTATTAGTAGGGATACAATAAATTCCACCGAAATAATTTAGAATTTTCATTGCAAAGGGATGCACAAATTGAAACATACATATTCATTGTTTGCCGTGCATTTCAGCCACATAAAGAAATATAACTCGAGTTGTTTTTCAAAAGCGACAGTAAAAAAAAATATATCTGTAAATTATGATTTAAATTTTGAAATGTAATTAGCGGATTATCAAAATATTTAATGAACAAAGGCAATATGCTGTTCATTAGGTAGTAAGTAAATGCATATACATGTTTGTGCATTGTAAATATTTATTTCGATTCTGACATGTTTAAGAGTACAAATACGGTAGTATACTTTGATTGGAAGACGGTAATATATATTTACATTTGTGGACAATATCGTACCCAATTTATGCTGCCAAATTCGAGCAGACGATAATCAACAGGTACATTTACGACGGGAAAGTCAGTCACATGAACCGCCGAATGTGCGAATGAGATTATACCAAATCGATAAATCGCTCGTTTGTTTACAAAGCGAAAGAAGGACGTCATGTTAGAAATCTTGGTAATTGATTATTGTGTGTTGTTTTTCTGTTAAAAGTACATTATGTAATATGTCAATCGGGTAAGACTTGAAATTAAATAATTAAGGATACGTCAATCACAGGTGAAACATATATTTTAGAGCAGTGCGACATGATAAGCACGTGCTGCTCTGTACCTTGCCCATCCGCAATAGTCTACTGAGTGTAAAAATAGTATTTGTCCCCACCCTATAATTAAGACTGATACATATGGGCGTGAGATGACATTGATTGACAGCCTTGTATAGAGATTGAAAGCATATTGAAGGAAAATGTTGAATCCAAAAGGTGGCTCTATAACATTTTCATGGAAAAGCATATAAAAAAAAAAATTGAAGTCGCATTTAAAAAACCCTTCATATGTACGCCGATTGTCATGGATGGAAATCTGATCACATTGACATGATTTATTGCTCGTTGTTAATATTTCCATAAATTTGGAATCAGACTTTGTAAATTTGGAAATTCACCAATAGTATTTTGTTAAAGGAGACCGCCAATAAATTCGTAACATATATCTTTACCTTGAAAAATATCGGAGTTGATACACGCTAGTGCGCTTCCAACCGAATTACGGACAACTTGTATAAAATATGTTTGTTAACTGTATAAGAAGATTTAACGCGAACGGGCCGACATTTTTGCTAGAAAAGTTTCATTTTTGCTGCGAAGGACATTACAAACAAATTTGTTTCAAAATTCATTTGTATGAAGAATTGGAACAAAGAAATATAGGGTCTAACACCGGGAGAGATGCAAGATAGTAAAATCTGTGACACACGAGGGTGTCACAGATTTTACTATCTTGCATCTTTTACGGTGTTTGACTCTTTTTCTCACCCCTTTCTACAGTGTCAATGTATGTTTACTTTTTGTGTAGTTTGGCGCATTAATTTGCGAACCGTATCACAGGACCAAAATGCCACATAATAAAATAAAAAAAAATTTTCATTTTACAACTTTAAAGAGGTTCAAAATAATAAAATTAACAAACTTTCACGATGTTTGCCTCTTTTTATCATCTCTTTCTATCGTGTCAATATTTGTTAACGTTGAGCAAATATAGAGTGCTCTCCCTTGTTAGGTAACTAACGTAAATAAAAACAAATTACCTCCCGTTGACCAACGTCAAATAACGTTTTTACAGGTATTTATCGCTGTTATAGTAGCATTTATAATATATTTATAAAATACATTGTATTTATTGTGAAATACATTTAAAATACTGCCAAGACACTATACATCGACAATTTAATTCAAGAATGGAAAACAATTTTGCGGGAAAACGGCGTGTAGCTTGTCTTACCCTGAAGCCGGCGTAAGATAGAGCAAAAATTTTCACCTAAATTAACGGACTACTTTTTCCAAGGGGTGAGAAAACCATATCTTCTTCTGGTTCGAGATATTTTTCTTTCAGAATTCCCGGTTTGAAAGAAGCCAAAACATGACATATTGCATTTTTCGAGATTTTTGGTCGTCCATTTTAAGCTATTTTTCGACCTCTTCTACTCTATGAAAATGCTATATATTCATCAGAAAGTGTTTTTACTCCATCTTTTTTATCGTTAGTAATGGCATTGTTATACATTTTAAAATGGACCGTCTTGTGAAAAAAATTCAGGACAAAGTGTCCCTGCCTCTTTCTACACATTAATCGGACTAGGCCATCTCCCTGCAATAAAACTGACCGCCACGAGATAACAGAAATATCGTGGAAAGTGGAATCAGCAATACACGACAGGTATAGCAGTTAAATTTACCAAGGAATTATATTCACCTAAATCTAGAACGTACATCCATATTGTTTTAGTTTATAACCTTCTGCAGTTATTCTCTTCACGTGGTTCCTTTTCTATTGTTCTAATTTATAACCTTCTACAGCCAATCTTTTCACATGGTTCCTTTTATATTGTTCTAATTTATAACCTTATGCAGCTAATCTTTCCACATGGTTCCTTATCTATTATAGTTTATACATACCGTATGTTCTATCATTATTACTGTCGTGGTACGTATGTGCTTGCTTCTTATGTTTAATTTAATTGCATACTTACATGTGTATTGTTTTCAACGAAAAGTTTTAAAATATTAAAGGGTAATCAGAAGTCGTACATATATAAGGACGGATAATATAATAGCCAAAAGAAAAAGGGACAAAAGGACAAACAATGATCTACAAAACGCTACACAGAAAACTAATTTAGGAATCCCACTGAATGTCGAGAGTAAGTGCAGGTGTTCCGGATGTGTAATCGGTTCCTGTCCCACTAGTGTGACCCGAGACGCTACGGTTAAATGATGCGAACATCAGCGTGTTGGAGACTAATCTGCGTAAAATACAAATAACATAAATAAAACATCAATTCCTACAACACAAACACGAACAAAGAGGAATCGAAAATCGGAAATCGTAAAAGACGTCAAAAGATGGAACTAAAAACGTGAGGACATGTACATGGACAAATTGAACAACATACATTCCGCTTAAAACCACCAGATATAGCAAAGTCTTTCGTCCAATGCATACCTATTATTTGATTCAATGAAATTATTCGTCAACAAATGAAATTTTACTTAGTCTTTTATTATACTTGCAGTGTACCCACCGACGTGATGTGTTTGCAGTAATGACAGAATTATTAGCCACATATTACAAAAATAAATCGCTAAAATATTAGTATTCTGTTATTTCTAGTTTCCTTTTATGATTTCCATTCTCATCGAAACCAATTATTATTTTGTTTACTCTGTTTATTTACAACATTTTAACGGTGATGAGGACACGGAATGTGAGAATTTGTTTGCGTTGGTGCAGGTGGAATTGATGGACTACCGAAAGTAGACAAAAGAGCATCAGCATATCCTATAAACAAGTTGGAAAACATTCCCAAAAATGAATTCTTATTATAATTCATGATTGATAGTCTATTTTGCTTCGGTGATATCAAATAGCAGCGAAATTATTAGGGTTAGGGGTATGGTGTTTAACGTCAATATCAACAATATTTCAGCTATATCCTGGCGGTTGCCTAATTGTCTTGGTCACTTTCCACTTTCAGGAAAACTTTGAATACCTAAACGGTACAACGAATACTTATTATCAGCACCCTTTTATGTTGAATATTAATTGATTTAGCCAAAAGTACTTTCTTTTTCGATTAGATTCAAATACAAACAACCTGTTTAATGTCTTAGTACACAAGATATTTTTAATATCAACATTAACATTGATGAAAGTGTATTCTAATATTCAGTGTGCAAGAAAAGTTTGCAAATACCATAGAAGAAATCTGAAGCCGTAAATCCAAGAAGGACAAACAACACAATGGCCAAAAGACAAAAGGACAAACAATGATCTAGAAAATAATACTCAGAAAACTAACGATTGGGCAACATAAACCCCATCGACAGGAACGTCTTAGCAGCATTATTGGCCCCTGGGAAAAGGAGTGCACTGGGATCCCTACACAGGTAGGGAACTACACAACCACTCGCGTAGAAAAACTGCAAATGTCGATAAAATTAAACATACATTTATTTTATTGGTACTTCCAACAAAATCAGTGCATTAACAAAGCATGCCATGCACAACATACACAAATTAGCATTGGGCCCATATGCTCGTGGGCCCAATGACAACTGCCCAGGGTGTCCATGCGTTAAGACAACATTGCCCATTGGAAAGAGAGAGGGGTGTTAACTCGGGTGCTGTGGAAGGGTAAGTAGTTACTGCTCAAACCTAGAGCATGCGACGCGTTTCTGGAAAACCCTCATCAGATACTCTCAAAGCAGCGAAAATAAGATTCAAACAATACTCTTGAAATCTATGAAAATAGTTACCTGTCGTGTTACTGATAAACGACGCGAGCATAATCTAATATGGAAATCGTGTTGGACACTGTGGTGGACACCAGCATATGTAAGAAAAGATTACATATTTGAATGTGTACAGATACACCAACATGTTAAATCCTTTTTATATCTATGCACCCTGCTTATTGTGCAGAGCGTTTTTGACTTTCAGAGCTTAATAAAATTATTATATGCAGTACTGGTAATTGCAAAGTATTTTACTTTTAAAAATACAGGATTTCACTACTGACTAAAATTATTTACTTAAGTACACGCAAACCATAATGACATGGCAAATAGATGATCATAGATTGTATTTCTGACTTGCTGTAATTCTCTGATCAACACCTTTCTCAGTGTGAATATCATTGAAATAAAAACGTAGATATCAAACCTAGAGCATGCGACGCGTTTCTGGAAAACCCTCATCAGGTACGCTCAAAGCAGCGAAAATAAGATTCAAATAATACTCTTGAAATCTGTAAAAATAGTTACTGTAATGGTAAAAAAATAACAATGTGGTGTTGCACCCTGCACGGACTGTTACAAGTTAATTTGGTATTAACTATATTTATTTCATTATAATAGTTTTTGCCATCATATGTTCAGCTGTTTCCACCTCTTACATAACAGTTTTTTTAATGTTGTAGTGTTATGTCTGTGTACGTGGAAACATATTATCATATCAAGCTATTATTTTTTCTCTTTATTTATAGAGTGAATCAATAGGCTTTTTTCACAATCCACAATGATAATGAAGTAAAGGCAGAGGGTCGATCCGTGTAACGTAGAATTGAGCATAATTAACACCACTAAGTATATATGTACAGGGGGCGCACCACCATCACGCTAATCATTACACCATTAAATACATATGTACAGGTGGTACAACCCCATCACACTAACCATGAACACCACTAAACACATATGTACAGGTGGTACAGCACCATCACGCCAATCATGAACACCACTAAATACATATGTACAAGTAGTACACCGCCATCACACTAACCATGAACACCGCTAAGTATATATGTACAGGTGGTACAGCACCATCATGCTAACCATGAACACCACTAAATACATATGTACAGGTAGTACAGCACCATCACGCTAACCATGAACACCACTAAATACATATGTACAGGTGGTACACCGCCATCACACTAACCATGAACACCGCTAAATACATATGTACAGGTAGTACAGTACCATCACGCTAACCATGAACACCACTAAATACATATGTACATGTGGTACAGCGCCATCATGCTAACCATGAATACCACTAAATACATATGTACATGTGGTACAGCGCCATCATGCTAACCATGAATACCACTAAATACATATGAACAGGTGGTACAGCACCATCACGCTAAGCATGAACACCACTAAATACATATGTACAGGTAGTAGAGCACCATCACGCTAACCATCAACACCACTAAATACATATGTACAGGTGGTACATCACCATCACGCTAAGCATGAATACCACTAAATACATATGTACAGGTGCTACAGCACCATCACACTAACCATGAACACCACTGAATACATATGTACATGTGGGACACCACCATCATGCTAACCATGAACACCACTAAATAGATATGTACAGGTGGTACAGCACCATCACGCTAACCATGAACACCACTAAATACATATGTGCAGGTGGTACAGCACCATCACGATAACCATGAACACCACTAAATACATATGTACATGTGGCACAGCACCATCACGCTAACCATGAACACCACTAAATACAAATGTACAGATTGTACAGCGCTATCACGCTAACCATGAACACCACTAAATACATATGCACAGGTGGTAAAGCACCATAACGCTAATCACGAACACCACTAAATACATATTTACAGGTAGTACAGCACCATCACGCTAACCATGAACACCACTAAATACATATGTACAAATGGTACAGCGCTATCCGCTAACCATGAACACCACTAAATACATATGTACTGGTGGTACAGCACCATCACGCTAACCATGAACACCACTAAATACATATGTACAGATGGTACATCGCTATCACGTTTACCATGAACACCACTAAATACATATGTACAAGAGGTACAGCACCATCACGTTATTCATGAACACCACTAAATACATATGTACAGGTAGTACATCACCATCACGTTAACCATGAACACCACTAAATATATATGTACAGGTAGTACATCATCATCACGCTAACCATGAACACCACTAAATAAATATGTACAGGTGGTACAACAACATCACACTAACCATGAACACAACTAAATACATATGTACAGGTGGTACAGCGCCATCACGCTAACCATGAACACCACTAAATACATAGGTACAGGTGGCTCAACACTAGCATAATAACCATGAACACTACTAAATACATATTTACAGATGGTACAGCACCATCACGATAAATATGAACACCATTAAATACATATGTACAGATGGTACAGCGCTATCACGCTGACCATGAACACCACTAAATACATATCTACAGGTAGTACAGCATCATCACGCTAACCATGAACACCACTAAATACATATGTACATGTGGCACACCACCATCACGCTAACCATGAACACCACTCAATAGATAGGTACAGATGGTACAGCGCTATCACGCTAACCATGAACACCACTAAATACATATGTACAGGTGCTACAGCACCATCACGCTAACCATGAACACCACTAAATACATATGTACAGGTGCTACAGCACCATCACGCTAACCATGAACACCACTAAATACATATGTACAGATGGTACAGCACCATCACGCTAACCATGAACACCACTAAATACATATGCACAGATAGTACAGCACCATCACACTAACCATGAACACCACTAAATACATATGTACAAGTGGTACAGCACCATCACACTAACCATGAATACCACTAAATACATATGTGCAGGTGGTACAACACCATCACGCTAACCATGAACACCACTAAATACATATGTACAGGTAGTACAGAACCATCACACTAACCATGAACACCACTAAATACATATGTACAGGTAGTACAGCGCCATCACACTAACCATGAACACCACTAAGTACATATGTACAGGTAGTACAGCACCATCACACTAACCATGAACACCACTAAATACATATGTACAGGTAGTACAACACCATCACACTAACCATGAACACCACTAAATACATATGTACAGGTAGTACAGCACCATCACACTAACCATGAACACCACTAAATACATATGTATAGGTGGTACAACACCATCACACTAACCATGAACACCATTAAATACATATGCCCAGGTGGTACAACACCATCACACTAACCATGAACACAACTAAATACATATGTACAGGTAGTACAGCGCTATCACACTAACCATGAACACCACTAAATACATATGTACAGGCAGTACCGCGCTATCACACTAACCATGAACACCACTAAATACATATGTACAGGTGGTACATTACCATCACACTAACCATGAACACTACTAAATACATATGTACAGGTGGTACAGCACCATCACACTAACCATGAACACCACTAAATACATATGTACAGATAGTACAGCACCATCACACTAACCATGAACACCACTAAATACATATGTGCAGGTGGTACAACACCATCACGCTAACCATGAACACCACTAAATACATATGTACAGGTAGTACAGCACCATCACACTAACCATGAACACCACTAAATACATATGTACAGGTAGTACAGCGTCATCACACTAACCATGAACACCACTAAATACATATGTACAGGTGGTACAACACCATCACGCTAACCATGAACACCACTAAATACATATGTACAGGTAGTACAGCACCATCACACTAACCATGAACACCACTAAATACATATGTACAGGTAGTACAGCACCATCACACTAACCATGAACACCACTAAATACATATGTTCAGGTAGTACAACACCATCACACTAACCATGAATACCACTAAATACATATGTACAGGTGGTACAACACCATCACAATAACCATGAACACCACTAAATACATATGTACAGGTAAAACAGTACCATCATACTAACCATGAACACCACTAAATACATATGTACAGGTGGTACAACACCATCACACTAACCATGAACACCACTAAATACATATGTACAGGTGGTACAACACCATCACACTAACCATGAACACCACTAAATACATATGTACAGGTGGCACAGCACCATCACGCTAACCCTGAACACCACCAAATACATATGTACAGGTAGTACAGCACCATCACGCTAACCATGAACACCACTAAATACATATGTACAGGTAGTACATCACCATCACGTTAACCATGAACACCACTAAATATATATGTACAGGTAGTACATCATCATCACGCTAACCATGAACACCACTAAATAAATATGTACAGGTGGTGCAACAACATCACACTAACCATGAACACAACAAAATACATATGTACAGGTGGTACAGCGCCATCACGCTAACCATGAACACCACTAAATACATAGGGACAGGTGGCTCAACACTAGCATAATAACCATGAACACTACTAAATACATATTTACAGATGGTACAGCACCATCACGATAAATATGAACACCATTAAATACATATGTACAGATGGTACAGCGCTATCACGCTGACCATGAACACCACTAAATACATATCTACAGGTAGTACAGCATCATCACGTTAACCATGAACACCACTAAATACATATGTACATGTGGCACACCACTATCACGCTAACCATGAACACCACTCAATAGATATGTACAGATGGTACAGCGCTATCACGCTAACCATGAACACCACTAAATACATATGTACAGGTGCTACAGCACCATCACGCTAACCATGAACACCACTAAATACATATGTACAGGTGCTACAGCACCATCACGCTAACCATGAACACCACTAAATACATATGTACAGATGGTACAGCACCATCACGCTAACCATGAACACCATTAAATACATATGCACAGATAGTACAGCACCATCACACTAACCATGAACACCACTAAATACATATGTACAGGTGGTACAGCACCATCACACTAACCATGAATACCACTAAATACATATGTGCAGGTGGTACAACACCATCACGCTAACCATGAACACCACTAAATACATATGTACAGGTAGTACAGCACCATCACACTAACCATGAACACCACTAAATACATATGTACAGGTAGTACAGCGCCATCACACTAACCATGAACACCACTAAGTACATATGTACAGGTAGTACAACACCATCACACTAATCATGCACACCACTAAATACATATGTACAGGTAGTACAACACCATCACACTAACCATGCACACCACTAAATACATATGTACAGGTAGTACAGCACCATCACACTAACCATGAACACCACTAAATACATATGTATAGGTGGTACAACACCATCACACTAACCATGAACACCACTAAATACATATGCCCAGGTGGTACAACACCATCCCACTAACCATGAACACCACTAAATACATATGTACAGGCAGTACCGCGCTATCACACTAACTATGAACACCACTAAATACATATGTACAGGTGGTACATCACCATCACACTAACCATGAACACTACTAAATACATATGTACAGGTGGTACAGCACCATCACACTAACCATGAACACCATTAAATACATATGTACAGATAGTACAGCACCATCACACTAACCATGAACACCACTAAATACATATGTGCAGGTGGTACAACACCATCACGCTAACCATGAACACCACTAAATACATATGTACAGGTAGTACAGCACCATCACACTAACCATGATCACCACTAAATACATATGTACAGGTAGTACAGCGTCATCACACTAACCATGAACACCAATAAATACATATGTACAGGTGGTACAACACCATCACGCTAACCATGAACACCACTAAATACATATGTACAGGTAGTACAGCACCATCACACTAACCATGAACACCACTAAATACATATGTACAGGTAGTACAGCACCATCACACTAACCATGAACACCACTAAATACATATGTACAGGTAGTACAACACCATCACACTAACCATGAATACCACTAAATACATATGTACAGGTGGTACAACACCATCACAATAACCATGAACACCACTAAATACATATGTACAGGTAGTACAACACCATCACACTAACCATGAACACCACTAAATACATATGTACAGGTAAAACAGTACCATCATACTAACCATGAACACCACTAAATACATATGTACAGGTGGTACAACACCATCACACTAACCATGAACACCACTAAATACATATGTACAGGTGGTGCAACACCATCACACTAACCATGAACACCACTAAATACATATGTACAGGTGGCACAGCACCATCACGCTAACCCTGAACACCACCAAATACATATGTACAGGTAGTACAGCACCATCACTCTAACCATGAACACCACTAAATATATATGTACAGGTAGTACATCATCATCACGCTAACCATGAACACCACTAAATAAATATGTACAGGTGGTACAACAACATCACACTAACCATGAACACAACTAAATACATATGTACAGGTGGTACAGCGCCATCACGCTAACCATGAACACCACTAAATACATATGTACAGGTAGTACATCACCATCACGTTAACCATGAACACCACTAAATATATATGTACAGGTAGTACATCATCATCACGCTAACCATGAACACCACTAAATAAATATGTACAGGTGGTGCAACAACATCACACTAACCATGAACACAACAAAATACATATGTACAGGTGGTACAGCGCCATCACGCTAACCATGAACACCACTAAATACATAGGTACAGGTGGCTCAACACTAGCATAATAACCATGAACACTACTAAATACATATTTACAGATGGTACAGCACCATCACGATAAATATGAACACCATTAAATACATATGTACAGATGGTACAGCGCTATCACGCTGACCATGAACACCACTAAATACATATCTACAGGTAGTACAGCATCATCACGTTAACCATGAACACCACTAAATACATATGTACATGTGGCACACCACTATCACGCTAACCATGAACACCACTCAATAGATATGTACAGATGGTACAGCGCTATCACGCTAACCATGAACACCACTAAATACATATGTACAGGTGCTACAGCACCATCACGCTAACCATGAACACCACTAAATACATATGTACAGGTGCTACAGCACCATCACGCTAACCATGAACACCACTAAATACATATGTACAGATGGTACAGCACCATCACGCTAACCATGAACACCATTAAATACATATGCACAGATAGTACAGCACCATCACACTAACCATGAACACCACTAAATACATATGTACAGGTGGTACAGCACCATCACACTAACCATGAATACCACTAAATACATATGTGCAGGTGGTACAACACCATCACGCTAACCATGAACACCACTAAATACATATGTACAGGTAGTACAGCACCATCACACTAACCATGAACACCACTAAATACATATGTACAGGTAGTACAGCGCCATCACACTAACCATGAACACCACTAAGTACATATGTACAGGTAGTACAACACCATCACACTAACCATGCACACCACTAAATACATATGTACAGGTAGTACAACACCATCACACTAACCATGCACACCACTAAATACATATGTACAGGTAGTACAGCACCATCACACTAACCATGAACACCACTAAATACATATGTATAGGTGGTACAACACCATCACACTAACCATGAACACCACTAAATACATATGCCCAGGTGGTACAACACCATCCCACTAACCATGAACACCACTAAATACATATGTACAGGCAGTACCGCGCTATCACACTAACTATGAACACCACTATATACATATGTACAGGTGGTACATCACCATCACACTAACCATGAACACTACTAAATACATATGTACAGGTGGTACAGCACCATCACACTAACCATGAACACCATTAAATACATATGTACAGATAGTACAGCACCATCACACTAACCATGAACACCACTAAATACATATGTGCAGGTGGTACAACACCATCACGCTAACCATGAACACCACTAAATACATATGTACAGGTAGTACAGCACCATCACACTAACCATGATCACCACTAAATACATATGTACAGGTAGTACAGCGTCATCACACTAACCATGAACACCAATAAATACATATGTACAGGTGGTACAACACCATCACGCTAACCATGAACACCACTAAATACATATGTACAGGTAGTACAGCACCATCACACTAACCATGAACACCACTAAATACATATGTACAGGTAGTACAGCACCATCACACTAACCATGAACACCACTAAATACATATGTACAGGTAGTACAACACCATCACACTAACCATGAATACCACTAAATACATATGTACAGGTGGTACAACACCATCACAATAACCATGAACACCACTAAATACATATGTACAGGTAGTACAACACCATCACACTAACCATGAACACCACTAAATACATATGTACAGGTAAAACAGTACCATCATACTAACCATGAACACCACTAAATACATATGTACAGGTGGTACAACACCATCACACTAACCATGAACACCACTAAATACATATGTACAGGTGGTGCAACACCATCACACTAACCATGAACACCACTAAATACATATGTACAGGTGGCACAGCACCATCACGCTAACCCTGAACACCACCAAATACATATGTACAGGTAGTACAGCACCATCACGCTAACCATGAACACCACTAAATATATATGTACAGGTAGTACATCATCATCACGCTAACCATGAACACCACTAAATAAATATGTACAGGTGGTGCAACAACATCACACTAACCATGAACACAACAAAATACATATGTACAGGTGGTACAGCGCCATCACGCTAACCATGAACACCACTAAATACATAGGTACAGGTGGCTCAACACTAGCATAATAACCATGAACACTACTAAATACATATTTACAGATGGTACAGCACCATCACGATAAATATGAACACCATTAAATACATATGTACAGATGGTACAGCGCTATCACGCTGACCATGAACACCACTAAATACATATCTACAGGTAGTACAGCATCATCACGTTAACCATGAACACCACTAAATACATATGTACATGTGGCACACCACTATCACGCTAACCATGAACACCACTCAATAGATATGTACAGATGGTACAGCGCTATCACGCTAACCATGAACACCACTAAATACATATGTACAGGTGCTACAGCACCATCACGCTAACCATGAACACCACTAAATACATATGTACAGGTGCTACAGCACCATCACGCTAACCATGAACACCACTAAATACATATGTACAGATGGTACAGCACCATCACGCTAACCATGAACACCATTAAATACATATGCACAGATAGTACAGCACCATCACACTAACCATGAACACCACTAAATACATATGTACAGGTGGTACAGCACCATCACACTAACCATGAATACCACTAAATACATATGTGCAGGTGGTACAACACCATCACGCTAACCATGAACACCACTAAATACATATGTACAGGTAGTACAGCACCATCACACTAACCATGAACACCACTAAATACATATGTACAGGTAGTACAGCGCCATCACACTAACCATGAACACCACTAAGTACATATGTACAGGTAGTACAACACCATCACACTAACCATGCACACCACTAAATACATATGTACAGGTAGTACAACACCATCACACTAACCATGCACACCACTAAATACATATGTACAGGTAGTACAGCACCATCACACTAACCATGAACACCACTAAATACATATGTATAGGTGGTACAACACCATCACACTAACCATGAACACCACTAAATACATATGCCCAGGTGGTACAACACCATCCCACTAACCATGAACACCACTAAATACATATGTACAGGCAGTACCGCGCTATCACACTAACTATGAACACCACTAAATACATATGTACAGGTGGTACATCACCATCACACTAACCATGAACACTACTAAATACATATGTACAGGTGGTACAGCACCATCACACTAACCATGAACACCATTAAATACATATGTACAGATAGTACAGCACCATCACACTAACCATGAACACCACTAAATACATATGTGCAGGTGGTACAACACCATCACGCTAACCATGAACACCACTAAATACATATGTACAGGTAGTACAGCACCATCACACTAACCATGATCACCACTAAATACATATGTACAGGTAGTACAGCGTCATCACACTAACCATGAACACCAATAAATACATATGTACAGGTGGTACAACACCATCACGCTAACCATGAACACCACTAAATACATATGTACAGGTAGTACAGCACCATCACACTAACCATGAACACCACTAAATACATATGTACAGGTAGTACAGCACCATCACACTAACCATGAACACCACTAAATACATATGTACAGGTAGTACAACACCATCACACTAACCATGAATACCACTAAATACATATGTACAGGTGGTACAACACCATCACAATAACCATGAACACCACTAAATACATATGTACAGGTAGTACAACACCATCACACTAACCATGAACACCACTAAATACATATGTACAGGTAAAACAGTACCATCATACTAACCATGAACACCACTAAATACATATGTACAGGTGGTACAACACCATCACACTAACCATGAACACCACTAAATACATATGTACAGGTGGTGCAACACCATCACACTAACCATGAACACCACTAAATACATATGTACAGGTGGCACAGCACCATCACGCTAACCCTGAACACCACCAAATACATATGTACAGGTAGTACAGCACCATCACGCTAACCATGAACACCACTAAATATATATGTACAGGTAGTACATCATCATCACGCTAACCATGAACACCACTAAATAAATATGTACAGGTGGTACAACAACATCACACTAACCATGAACACAACTAAATACATATGTACAGGTGGTACAGCGCCATCACGCTAACCATGAACACCACTAAATACATAGGTACAGGTGGCTCAACACTAGCATAATAACCATGAACACTACTAAATACATATTTACAGATGGTACAGCACCATCACGATAAATATGAACACCATTAAATACATATGTACAGATGGTACAGCGCTATCACGCTGACCATGAACACCACTAAATACATATCTACAGGTAGTACAGCATCATCACGCTAACCATGAACACCACTAAATACATATGTACATGTGGCACACCACCATCACGCTAACCATGAACACCACTCAATAGATATGTACAGATGGTACAGCGCTATCACGCTAACCATGAACACCACTAAATACATATGTACAGGTGCTACAGCACCATCACGCTAACCATGAACACCACTAAATACATATGTACAGGTGCTACAGCACCATCACGCTAACCATGAACACCACTAAATACATATGTACAGATGGTACAGCACCATCACGCTAACCATGAACACCATTAAATACATATGCACAGATAGTACAGCACCATCACACTAACCATGAACACCACTAAATACATATGTACAGGTGGTACAGCACCATCACACTAACCATGAATACCACTAAATACATATGTGCAGGTGGTACAACACCATCACGCTAACCATGAACACCACTAAATACATATGTACAGGTAGTACAGCACCATCACACTAACCATGAACACCACTAAATACATATGTACAGGTAGTACAGCGCCATCACACTAACCATGAACACCACTAAGTACATATGTACAGGTAGTACAGCACCATCACACTAACCATGAACACCACTAAATACATATGTACAGGTAGTACAACACCATCACACTAACCATGCACACCACTAAATACATATGTACAGGTAGTACAGCACCATCACACTAACCATGAACACCACTAAATACAAATGCATAGGTGGTACAACACCATCACACTAACCATGAACACCACTAAATACATATGCCCAGGTGGTACAACACCATCCCACTAACCATGAACACAACTAAATACATATGTACAGGTAGTACAGCGCTATCACACTAACCATGAACACCACTAAATACATATGTACAGGCAGTACCGCGCTATCACACTAACTATGAACACCACTAAATACATATGTACAGGTGCTACATCACCATCACACTAACCATGAACACTACTAAATACATATGTACAGGTGGTACAGCACCATCACACTAACCATGAACACCATTAAATACATATGTACAGATAGTACAGCACCATCACACTAACCATGAACACCACTAAATACATATGTGCAGGTGGTACAACACCATCACGCTAACCATGAACACCACTAAATACATATGTACAGGTAGTACAGCACCATCACACTAACCATGAACACCACTAAATACATATGTACAGGTAGTACAGCGTCATCACACTAACCATGAACACCAATAAATACATATGTACAGGTGGTACAACACCATCACGCTAACCATGAACACCACTAAATACATATGTACAGGTAGTACAGCACCATCACACTAACCATGAACACCACTAAATACATATGTACAGGTAGTACAGCACCATCACACTAACCATGAACACCACTAAATACATATGTACAGGTAGTACAACACCATCACACTAACCATGAATACCACTAAATACATATGTACAGGTGGTACAACACCATCACAATAACCATGAACACCACTAAATACATATGTACAGGTAGTACAACACCATCACACTAACCATGAACACCACTAAATACATATGTACAGGTAAAACAGTACCATCATACTAACCATGAACACCACTAAATACATATGTACAGGTGGTACAACACCATCACACTAACCATGAACACCACTAAATACATATGTACAGGTGGTGCAACACCATCACACTAACCATGAACACCACTAAATACATATGTACAGGTGGCACAGCACCATCACGCTAACCCTGAACACCACCAAATACATATGTACAGGTAGTACAGCACCATCACGCTAACCATGAACACCACTAAATACATATGTACAGGTAGTACAGCGCTATCACACTAACCATGAACACCACTAAATACATATTTACAGGTAGTACAGCGCCATCACACTAACCATGAACAACCACTAAATACATATGTACAGGTAGTACAGCGCTATCACACTAACCATGAACACCACTAAATACATATGTACAGGTAGTACAGCACCATCACGCTAACCATGAACACCACTAAATACATATGTACAGGTAGTACAGCGTCATCACGCTTACCATGAATACCACTAAATACATATGTACAGGTGGTACAACACCATCACGCTAACCATGAACACCACTAAATACATATATACAGGTAGTACAGCACCATCACGCTAACCAGGAACACCACTAAATACATATATACAGGTGGTACAACACCATCACGCTAACCAGGAACACCACTAAATACATATGTACAGGTAGTACAGCACCATCACGCTAACCATGAACACCACTAAATACATATGTACAGGTAGTACAGCACCATCACGCTAACCATGAACACCACTAAATGCATATGTACAGGTAGTACAGCACCATCACGCTAACCATGAACACCACTAAATACATATGTACAGGTAGTACAGCACCATCACGCTAACCATGAACACCACTAAATACATATGTACAGGTAGCACAGAACCATCACGCTAACCATGAACACCACTAAATACATATGTACAGGTAGTACAGCACCATCACGCTAACCATGAACACCACTAAATACATATGTACAGGTAGTACAGCACAATCACACTAACCATGAACACCACTAAATACATATGTACAGGTAGCACAGCACCATCACACTAACAATGAACACCACTAAATACATATGTACAGGTAGTACAGCACCATCACGCTAGCCATGAACACCACTAAATACATATGTACAGGTAGTACAGCACCATCACGCTAACCATGAACACCACTAAATACATATGTACAGGTAGTACAGCACCATCACGCTAACCATGAACACCACTAAATACATATGTACAGGTAGCACAGCACCATCACACTAACAATGAACACCACTAAATACATATGTACAGGTAGTACACCGCCATCACGCTAACCATGAACACCACTAAATACATATGTACAGGTAGTACAGCACCATCACACTAACAATGAACACCACTAAATACATATGTACAGGTAGTACAGCACCATCACGCTAACCATGAACACCACTAAATACATATGTACAGGTAGTACATCACCATCACGCTAAGCATGAACACCACTAAATACATATGTACAGGTAGTACAGCACCATCACGCTAACCATCAACACCACTAAATACATATGTACAGGTGGTACATAACCATCACGCTAAGCATGAATACCACTAAATACATATGTACAGGTGCTACAGCACCATCACACTAACCATGAACACCACTGAATACATATGTACATGTGGGACAGTACCATCATGCTAACCATGAACACCACTAAATAGATATGTACAGGTGGTACAGCACCATCACGCTAACCATGAACACCACTAAATACATATGTGCAGGTGGTACAGCACCATCACGATAACCATGAACACCACTAAATACATATGTACATGTGGCACAGCACCATCACGTTAACCATGAACACCACTAAATACACTTGTACAAATGGTACAGCGCTATCAAGCTAACCATGAACACCACTAAATACATATGTACTGGTGGTACAGCACCATCACGCTAACCATGAACACCACTAAATATATATGTACAGATGGTACATCGCTATCACGTTTACCATGAACACCACTAAATACATATGTACAAGAGGTACAGCACCATCACGTTAACCATGAACACCACTAAATACATATGTACAGGTAGTACATCACCATCACGTTAACCATGAACACCACTAAATATATATGTACAGGTAGTACATCATCATCACGCTAACCATGAACACCACTAAATAAATATGTACAGGTGGTACAACAACATCACACTAACCATGAACACCACTAAATACATATGTACAGGTGGTACAGCGCCATCACGCTAACCATGAACACCACTAAATACATAGGTACAGGTGGCTCAACACTAGCATAATAACCTTGAACACCACTAAATACATATGTACAGGTGCTACAGCACCATCATGCTAACCATGAACACCACTAAATACATATGTACAGGTGCTACAGCACCATCACGCTAACCATGAACACCACTAAATACATATGTACAGATGGTACAGCACCATCACGCTAACCATGAACACCACTAAATACATATGTACAGATGGTACAGCACCATCACGCTAACCATGAACACCACTAAATACATATGTACAGGTGCTACAGTACCATCACGCTAACCATGAACACCACTAAATACATATGTACAGATGGTACAGCACCATCACGCTAACCATGAACACCACTAAATACATATGTACAGATGGTACAGCACCATCACGCTAACCATGAACACCACTAAATACATATGTACAGGTACTACAGCACCATCACAATAACCATGAACACCACTAAATACATATGTACAGGTGCTACAGCACCATCACGCTAACCATGAACACCACTAAATACATATGTACAAATGGTACAGCACCATCACGCTAACCATGAACACCACTAAATACATATGTACAGATGGTACAGCGCTATCACGCTAACCATGAACACCACTATATACATATGAACTGGTGGTACAGCACCATCACGCTAACCATGAACACCACTTAATACACATTTACAGGTGGTACAGAACGATCACGATAAAAATGAACACCATTAAATACATATGTACAGATGGTACATCGCTATCACGCTAACCATGAACACCACTAAATACATATGTACAGGTAGCACAGCACCATCATGCTAACCATGAACACCACTAAATACATATGTACAGTAGCACAGCACCATCACGATAACCATGAACACCACTAAATACATATGCACAGGTAGTACAGCGCCATCACTCTAACCATGAACACCACTAAATACATATGTATATGTGGTACAGCACCATCACGCTAAACATGAACACCACTAAATACATATGTACAGGTGCTACAGCACCATCACGCTAACCATGAACACCACTAAATACATATGTACAGGTGGTACATCACCATCACGCTAAGCATGAACACCACTGAATACATATGTACAGGTGATATATCCCCCTCACGCTAACCATGAACACCACTAAATACATATGTACAGGTGCTACAGCACCATCACGCTAACCATGAACACCACTAAATACAAATGTACAGATTGTACAGCGCTATCACGCTAACCATGAACACCACTAAATACACATGTACAAATGGTACAGCGCTATCACGCTAACCATGAACACCACTAAATACATATGTACAAGAGGTAAAGCACCATCACGTTAACCATGAACACCACTAAATACATATGTACAGGTAGTACATCTCCATCACGTTAACCATGATCACCACTAAATATATATGTACAGGTAGTAGATCATCATCACGCTAACCATGAACACCACTAAAGAAATATGTACAGGTGGTACAACAACATCACACTAACCATGAACACCACTAAATACATATGTACAGGTGGTACAGCGCCATCACGCTAACCATGAATACCACTAAATACATATGTACATGTGGTACAACACCATCACACTAACCATGAACACCACTAAATACATATGTACAGATGGTACAGCACCATCACGCTAACCATTAACACCACTAAATACATATGTACAGGTGCTACAGCACCATCACGCTAACCATGAACACCACTAAATACATATGTACAGATGGTACAGCACTATCACGCTAACCATGAAAACCATTAAATACATATGTACAGATGGTACAGCACCTTCACGCTAACCATGCACACCACTAAATACATATGTACAGATGGTACAGCACCATCACGCTAACCATGAACACCACTAAATACATATGTACAGGTGCTACAGCACCATCACGCTAACCATGAACACCACTAAATACATACGTAAAGGTGCTACAGCACCATCACGCTAACCATGAACACCACTAAATACATATGTACAGATTGTACAGCACCATCCCGCTAACCATGAACACCACTAAATGCATATGTACAGGTGCTACAGCACCATCACGCTAACCATGAACACCACTAAATACATATGTACAGGTGCTACAGCACCATCACGCTAACCATGAACACCACTAAATACATATGTACAAATGGTACATCACCACCACGCTAACCATGAACACCACTAAATACATATGTACAGGTGCTACAGCACCATCACGCTAACCATGAACACCACTAAATACATATGTACAGATGGTAGAGCACCATCACGCTAACCATGAACACCACTAAATACATATGTACAGATGGTACAGCGCTATCACGCTAACCATGAACACCACTATATACATATGAACTGGTGGTACAGCAACATCACGCTAACCATGAACACCACTAAATACACATTTACAGGTAGTACAGCACCATCACGCTAACCATGAACACCACTAAATACATATGTACAGATGGTACATCGCTATCACGCTTACCATGAACACCGCTAAATACATATGTACAAGAGGTACAGCACCATCACGTTAACCATGAACACCACTAAATACATATGTACAGGTAGTACATCACCATCACGTTAACCATGAACACCACTATATTCATATATACAGGTAGTACAACAACATCACGCTAACCATGAACACCACTAATTACATATGTACAGGTTTCAAAACACTAGGATACTAACCATGAACACTACTAAATACATATTTACAGGTGGTACAGAACGATCACGATAAAAATGAACACCATTAAATACATATGTACATATGGTACAGCGCTATCACGCTAACCATGAACACCACTAAATACATATGTACAGGTAGCACAGCACTATCATGCTAACCATGAACACCACTAAATACATATGTAAAGTAGCACAGCACCATCACGATAACCATGAACACCACTAAATACATATGTACAGGTAGTACAGCGCAATCACTCTAACCATGAACACCACTAAATACATATGTACATGTGGTACAGCGCCATCACGCTAAACATGAACACCACTATATACATATGTACAGGTGCTACAGCACCATCACGCTAACCATGAACACTACTAAATACATATGTACAGGTGGTACATCACCATCACGCTAAGCATGAACACCACTGAATACATATGTAAAGGTAGTACAGAACCATCACGATAACCATGAACACCACTAAGTACATGTGTGCATGTGGTACAGCACCATCATGCTAACCATGAACACCACTAAATACATATCTACAGGTGGTACAGCACCATCACGCTGAGCATGAACACCACTAAATAAATATGTACAGTGGTACAGCACCATCATTCTAACCATGAACACCACTAAATACATATGTACTGGTGGTACAGCACCATCATGCTAACCATGAACACCACTAAATACATATGTACAGGTGGTACAGAACCATCACGCTAACCATCAACACCACTAAATACATATGTACATGTGGTACAGCACCATCATGCTAACCATGAACACCACTAAATACATATGTACAGGTGGCACAACACCAATACGCTAAGCATGAACACCACTAAATACATATGTACAGTTAGTACATCACCATCACGCTAACAATGAACACCACTAAATACATATGTACATGTGGTACGGCGCTATCACGCTAACCATGAACACCACTAAATACAAATGTACAGGTGGTACAGCGCTATCACGCTAACCATGAACACCACTAAGTACATATGTACAGGTGGTACAGCACCATCACGCTAACCATGAATACCACTAAATACATATGAACAGGTAGTACAGCACCATCACGCTAACCATGAACACTACTAAATACATATGTACAGATGGTACAGCGCTATCACGCTAACCATGAACACCACTAAATACACATGTAGAGGTGGTAAAGCACCATCATGCTAACCACGAACACCACTAAATACATATGTACAGATGGTACAGCGCTATCACGCTAACCATGAACACCACTAAATACATATGTAGAGGTGGTAAAGCACCATCATGCTAACCACGAACACCACTAAATACATATTTACAGGTGGTACAACACCATCACGCTAACCATGAACACTACTAAATACATATGTACAGATGGTACAGCGCTATCACGCTAACCATGAACACCACTAAATACATATGTAGAGGTGGTAAAGCACCATCATTATAACCACGAACACCACTAAATACATATGTACAGATGGTACAGCGCTATCACGCTAACCATGAACACCACTAAATACATATGTACAGGAGGTACAGCACCTTCACGTTAACCATGAACACCACTAAATACATATGTACAGGTGGCACAACACTAGCATACTAACCATGAGCACTACTAAATACATATTTACAGTTGGTACAGCACCATCACTCTATCCATGAACACCACTAAATACATATGTACAGGTAGTACATCACCATCACGTTAACCATGAACACCACTAAATACGTATGTACAGGTGTTACAGCACCATCATGCTAACCATGAAAACCACTAAATACATATGTACAGGTGGTACAGCACCATCATGTTAACCATGAACACAACTAAATACATATGTACAACACCATCACGATAACTATGAACACCACTAAATACATATGTACAGGTGTTACAGCACCATCACGCTAATCATGAACACCACTAAATACATATGTACAGGTGGTACAGCGCTATCACGCTAACAATGAACACCACTAAATAAATATGTACAGGTGCTACAGCACCATCACGCTAACCATGAACACCACTAAATACATATGTACATGTGGTACAGCACCATCACACTAACCATGAACACCACTAAATACATGTGTACATGTGGTACAGCGCCATCACGCTAAGCATGAACACCACAAAATAAATATGTACATGTGGTAGAGCACCATCATGCTAACCATGAACACCACTAAATACATATGTACAGGTGCTAGAGCACCATCACACTAACCATGAACACCACTGAATACATAAGTACATGTGGGACAGCACCATCATGCTAACCATGAACATCACTAAATAGATATGTACAGGTGGTACAGCACCATCACGCTAACCATGAACACCACTAAATACATATGTACAGGTGGTAAAGCATCATCATGCTAACCATTAACACTGTTAAATACATATGTACATGTGGCACAGCAAGCACCATCACGCTAACCATGAACACCACTAAATACATATCTACATGTGGCACAGCACCATCATGCTAACCATGAACACCACTAAATACATATGTACATGTGGTACAGCACCATCATGCTAACCATGAACACCACTAAATACATATGTGCAGGTGGTACAGCACCATCACGATAACAATGAACACCACTAAATACATATTTAGAGGTATTACAGCACCATCACGCTAACCATGAACACCACTAAATAGATATGTACATGTGGCACAGCACCATCACGCTAACCATGAACACCACTAAATACATATATACATGTGGTAAAGCACCATCACGCTAACCATGAACACCACTAAATACATCTGGACAGGTAGTACCGAACCATCACGCTAACCATGAACACCACTAAATACATATGTACAGATGGTACATCACCATCATGCTAAGCATGAACACCACTGAATACATATGTACAGGTGCTACATCACCATCACGCTAACCATGAATACCACTAAATACATATGTACAGGTAGTACAGCACCATCACTCTAACCATGAAAACCACTAAATGCATATGTACATGTGGTAGAGCACCATCACTCTAACCATGAACACCACTAAATACATATGTACATGTGGTACAGCACCATCAGGCTAACCATGAACACCACTAAATACATATGTACATGTGGTACAGCACCATCACGCTAACCATGAACACCACTAAATACATATGTACAGGTGCTACATCACCATCACGCTAACCATGAACACCACTAAATACATATGTGCAGGTGCTACAGCACCCTCACGCTAACCATGCACACCACTAAACATATGTGTACAGGTGGTACAGCACCATCACGCTAACCATGAACACCACTAAATACATATGTACATGTGGTACAGCACCATCATACTAACCATGAACACCACTAAATAGATGTGTACATGTGGTACAGCACCATCATGCTAACCATGAACACCACTAAATACATATGTACAGGTGGTACAGCACCATCACGATAACCATGAACACCACTAAATACATATGTACATGTGGCACAGCACCAGAATGCTAACCATGAACACTACTAAATACATATGTACATGTGGTACAGCACCATCAAGCTAAGCATGAACACCACGAAATAAATATGTACATGTGGTACAGCACCATCATGCTAACCATGAACACCACTAAATACATATGTACAGGTGGCACAGCACCATCACGATAACCATGAACACCACTAAATACATATGTAAAGGTAGTACAGAACCAGCACGCTAACAATCAACACCACTAAATAAATATGTACATGTGGTACAGCACCATCATGCTAACCATGAACACCACTAAATACATATGTACAGGTGTTACAGTACCATCACGCTAACCATGAACACCACTAAATACATATGTACCGGTGGTACATCGCTATCACGGTAACAATGAACATCACGCTAACCATGAACACCACTAAATACATATCTACATGTGGCACAGCGCTATCACGCTAACCATGAACACCACTAAATACATATGTACAGGCAGTACAGCACCATCACGCTAACCATGAACACCACTAAATACATATGTACATGTGGTACAGCGCTATCACGCTAACCATGAACACCACTAAATACATATGTACAGGTGGTACAGCGGTATCGCGCTAACCATGAACACCACTAAGTATATATGTACAGGTGGTACAGCACCATCACGCTAACCATGAATACCACTAAATACATATGTACAGGTAGTACAGCACCATCACGCTAACCATGAACACTACTAAATACATATGTACAGATGGTACAGCGCTATCACGCTAAACATGAACACCACTAAATACATATGTAGAGGTGGTAAAGCACCATCATGCTAACCACGAACACCACTAAATACATATGTACAGATGGTACAGCGCTATCACGCTAACCATGAACACCACTAAATACATATGTAGAGGTGGTAAAGCACCATCATGCTAACCACGAACACCACTAAATACATATTTACAGGTGGTACAGCACCATCACGCTAACCATGAACACCACTAAATACATATGTACAGATGGTACATCGCTATCACGCTAACCATGAACACCACTAAATACATATGTACAGGAGGTACAGCACCATCACGCTAACCATGAACACCACTAAATACATATGTACCGGTGGTACATCGCTATCACGCTAACAATGAACATCACGCTAACCATGAACACCACTAAATACATATGTACAGGTGGTACAGCGCTATCACGCTAACCATGAACACCACTAAATACATATGTACAGGTAGCACAGCTCCATCATGCTAACCATGAACACCACTAAATACATATGTACAGGTAGTACAGCACCATCACGCTAACCATGACCACCACTAAATACATATGTACAGGTAGTACAGTACCATTACGATAACCATGAACACCACTAAATGCATATGTACAGGTAGTACAGCACCATCACGCTAACCATGAACACCACTAAATACATATGTACTGGTAGCACAGCGCCATCACGATAACCATGAACACCACTAAATACATATGTACATGTGGCACAGCACCATCACTCTAACCATGAACACCACTAAATACATATGTACATGTGGTACTGCACCATCACGCTACCCATGAACACCACTAAATACATATGTACATGTGGTACATCACCATCACGCTAAGCATGAACACCACTGAATACATATGTACAGGTGGTACAGAACCATCACGATAACCATGAACACCACTAAATACATATGAACAGGTGGTACAGAACCATCACGCTGAGCATGAACACCACTAAATAAATATATACAGTGGTACAGCACCATCATTCTAACCATGAACACCACTAAATACATATGTACTGGTGGTACAGCACCATCATGCTAACCATGAACACCACTAAATACATATGTACAGGTGGTACAGAACCATCACGATAACCATGAACACCACTAAATACATATGAACAGGTGGTACAGAACCATCACGCTAACCATCAACACCACTAAATACATATGTACATGTGGTACAGCACCATCACGCTAACCATGAACACCCCTAAATACATATGTACAGGTGGCACAGCACCAATACGCTAAGCATGAACACCACTAAATAAATATGTACAGTGGTACAGCACCATCGTGCTAACCATGAACACCACTAAATACATATGTACAGGTGGTACAGCACCATCACGCTAACCATGAACACCACTAAATACATATGTACAGGTAGTACATCACCATCACGCTAACAATGAACACCACTAAATACATATGTACATGTGGTACGGCGCTTTCACGCTAACCATGAACACCACTAAATACATATGTACAGGTGGTACAGCGCTATCACGCTAACCATGAACACCACTAAGTACATATGTACAGGTGGTACAGCACCATCACGCTAACCATGAATACCAATAAATACATATGTACAGGTAGTACAGCACCATCACGCTAACCATGAACATTACTAAATACATATGTACAGATGGTACAGCGCCATCACGCTAACAATGAACACCACTAAATACATATGTAGAGGTGGTAAAGCACCATCATGCTAACCACGAACACCACTAAATACATATGTACAGATGGTACAGCGCTATCACGCTAACCATGAACACCACTAAATACATATGTAGAGGTGGTAAAGCACCATCATGCTAAACACGAACACCACTAAATACATATGTACAGGTGGTACAGAACCATCACGATAACCATGAACACCACTAAATACATATGAACAGGTGGTACAGAACCATCACGCTAACCATCGACACCACTAAATACATATGTACAGGTAGTACAGCACCATCACGCTAACCATGAACATTACTAAATACATATGTACAAATGGTACAGGGCCATCACGCTAACAATGAACACCACTAAATACATATGTAGAGGTGGTAAAGCACCATCATGCTAACCACGAACACCACTAAATACATATGTACAGATGGTACAGCGCTATCACGCTAACCATGAACACCACTAAATACATATGTAGAGGTGGTACAGCACCATCATGCTAACCATGAACACCACTAAATACATATGTACAGGTGGTACAGAACCATCACGATAACCATGAACACCACTAAATACATATGAACAGGTGGTACAGAACCATCACGCTAACCATCAACACCACTAAATACATATGTACATGTGGTACAGCACCATCACGCTAACCATGAACACCACTAAATACATATGTACAGGTGGCACAGCACCAATACGCTAAGCATGAACACCACTAAATAAATATGTACAGTGGTACAGCACCATCGTGCTAACCATGAACACCACTAAATACATATGTACAGGTGGTACAGCACCATCACGCTAACCATGAACACCACTAAATACATATGTACAGGTAGTACATCACCATCACGCTAACCATGAACACCACTAAATACATATGTACATGTGGTACGGCGCTTTCACGCTAACCATGAACACCACTAAATACATATGTACAGGTGGTACAGCACCATCACGCTAACCATGAATACCAATAAATACATATGTACAGGTAGTACAGCACCATCACGCTAACCATGAACATTACTAAATACATATGTACAGATGGTACAGCGCCATCACGCTAACAATGAACACCACTAAATACATATGTAGAGGTGGTAAAGCACCATCATGCTAACCACGAACACCACTAAATACATATGTACAGATGGTACAGCGCTATCACGCTAACCATGAACACCACTAAATACATATGTAGAGGTGGTAAAGCACCATCATGCTAAACACGAACACCACTAAATACATATTTACAAGTGGTACAGCACCATCACGCTAACCATGAACACCACTAAATACATATGTACAGATGGTACATCGCTATCACGCTAACCATGAACACCACTAAATACATATGTACAGGAGGTACAGCACCTTCACGTTAACCATGAACACCACTAAATACATATGTACAGGTGGCACAACACTAGCATACTAACCATGAGCACTACTAAATACATATTTACAATTGGTACCGCACCATCACTCTATCCATGAACACCACTAAATACATATGTACAGGTAGTACATCACCATCACGTTAACCATGAACACCACTAAATACATATGTACAGGTGGTACAGCACTATCACGCTAATCATGAACACCACTAAATACATATGTACAGGTGGTACAGCGCTATCACGCTAACAATGAACACCACTAAATAAATATGCACAGGTGCTACATCACCATCACGCTAACAATGAACACCACTATATACATGTGTACAGGTGGTACAGCACCATCACGTTAACCATGAACACCACTAAATACATATGTACATGTGGTACAGCACCATCACACTAAGAATGAACACCACTAAATACATGTGTACATGTGGTACAGCACCATCATGCTAACCATGAACACCACTAAATACATATGTACAGGTGCTACAGCACCATCACACTAACCATGAACACCACTGAATACATAAGTACATGTGGGACAGCACCATCATGCTAACCATGAACATCACTAAATAGATATGTACAGGTGGTACAGCACCATCACGCTAACCATGAACACCACTAAATACATATGTACAGGTGGTAAAACACCATCATGCTAACCATTAACACTGTTAAATACATATGTACATGTCGCACAGCAAGCACCATCACGCTAACCATGAACACCACTAAATACATATCTACATGTGGCACAGCACCATCATGCTAACCATGAACACCACTAAATACATATGTACATGTGGTACAGCACCATCATGCTAACCATGAACACCACTAAATACATATGTGCAGGTGGTACAGCACCATCACGATAACAATGAACACCACTAAATACATATTTACAGGTATTACAGCACCATCACGCTAACCATGAACACCACTAAATAGATATGTACATGTGGCACAGCACCATCACGCTAACCATGAACACCACTAAATAGATATGTACAGATGGATACAGCGCTATCACGCTAACCATGAACACCACTAAATACATATATACATGTGGTAAAGCACCATCACGCTAACCATGAACACCACTAAATACATCTGTACAGGTAGTACCGAACCATCACGCTAACCATGAACACCACTAAATACATATGTACAGATGGTACATCACCATCATGCTAAGCATGAACACCACTGAATACATATGTACAGGTGCTACATCACCATCACGCTCACCATGAACACCACTAAATACATATGTACAGGTAGTACAGCGCCATCACTCTAACCATGAAAACCACTAAATGCATAAGTACATGTGGTAGAGCACCATCACTCTAACCATGAACACCACTAAATACATATGTACATGTGGTACAGCACCATCAGGCTAACCATGAACACCACTAGATACATATGTACATGTGGTACAGCACCATCACGCTAACCATGAACACCATTAAATACATATGTACAGGTGCTACATCACCATCACGCTAACCATGAACACCACTAAATACATATGTACAGGTGGTACAGCACCATCACGCTAAGCATGAATACCACTAAATAAATATGTACAGGTGCTACATCACCATCACGCTAACAATGAACACCAATAAATATATAAGTGCAGGTGCTACAGCACCCTCACGCTAACCATGAACACCACTAAATACATGTGTACAGGTGGTACAGCACCATCACGCTAACCATGAACACCACTAAATACATATGTACATGTGGTACAGCACCATCATACTAACCATGAACACCACCAAATACATGTGTACATGTGGTACAGCACCATCATGCTAACCATGAACACCACTAAATACATATGTACAGGTGGTACAGCACCATCACGATAACCATGAACACCACTAAATACATATGTACATGTGGCACAGCACCAGAATGCTAACCATGAACACTACTAAATACATATGTACATGTGGTACAGCACCATCACGCTAAGCATGAACACCACGAAATAAATATGTACATGTGGTACAGCACCATCATGCTAACCATGAACACCACTAAATACATATGTACAGGTGGCACAGCACCATCACGATAACCATGAACACCACTAAATACATATGTAAAGGTAGTACAGAACCAGCACGCTAACAATCAACACCACTAAATAAATATGTACATGTGGTACAGCACCATCATGCTAACCATGAACACCACTATATACATATGTACAGGTGTTACAGTACCATCACGCTAACCATGAACACCACTAAATACATATGTACCGGTGGTACATCGCTATCACGGTAACAATGAACATCACGCTAACCATGAACACCACTAAATACATATGTACAGGTGGTACAGCGCTATCACGCTAACCATGAACACCACTAAATACATATGTACAGGTAGTACAGCACCATCACGCTAACCATGAACACCACTAAATACATATGTACATGTGGTACAGCGCTATCACGCTAACCATGAACACCACTAAATACATATGTACAGGTGGTACAGCGCTATCACACTAACCATGAACACCACTAAGTACATATGTACAGGTGGTACAGCACCATCACGCTAACCATGAATACCACTAAATACATATGTACAGGTAGTACAGCACCATCACGCTAACCATGAACACTACTAAATACATATGTACAGATGGTACAGCGCTATCACGCTAACCATGAACACCACTAAATACATATGTAGAGGTGGTAAAGCACCATCATGCTAACCACGAACACCACTAAATACATATGTACAGATGGTACAGCGCTATCACGCTAACCATGACCACCACTAAATACATATGTAGAGGTGGTAAAGCACCATCATGCTAACCACGAACACCACTAAATACATATTTACAGGTGGTACAGCACCATCACGCTAACCATGAACACCACTAAATACATATGTACAGATGGTACATCGCTATCACGCTAACCATGAACACCACTAAATACATATGTACCGGTGGTACATCGCTATCACGCTAACAATGAACATCACGCTAACCATGAACACCACTAAATACATATGTACAGGTGGTACAGCGCTATCACGCTAACCATGAACACCACTAAATACATATGTACAGGTAGTACAGCACCATCACGCAAACCATGAACACCACTAAATACATATGTACATGTGGTACAGCGCTATCACGCTAACCATGAACACCACTAAATACATATGTACAGATGGTACAGCGCTATCACGCTAACCATGAACACCACTAAATACATATGTAGAGGTGGTACAGCACCATCATGCTAACCATGAACACCACTAAATACATATGTACAGGTGGTACAGAACCATCACGATAACCATGAACACCACTAAATACATATGAACAGGTGGTACAGAACCATCACGCTAACCATCAACACCACTAAATACATATGTACATGTGGTACAGCACCATCACGCTAACCATGAACACCACTAAATACATATGTACAGGTGGCACAGCACCAATACGCTAAGCATGAACACCACTAAATAAATATGTACAGTGGTACAGCACCATCGTGCTAACCATGAACACCACTAAATACATATGTACAGGTGGTACAGCACCATCACGCTAACCATGAACACCACTAAATACATATGTACAGGTAGTACATCACCATCACGCTAACCATGAACACCACTAAATACATATGTACATGTGGTACGGCGCTTTCACGCTAACCATGAACACCACTAAATACATATGTACAGGTGGTACAGCACCATCACGCTAACCATGAATACCAATAAATACATATGTACAGGTAGTACAGCACCATCACGCTAACCATGAACATTACTAAATACATATGTACAGATGGTACAGCGCCATCACGCTAACAATGAACACCACTAAATACATATGTAGAGGTGGTAAAGCACCATCATGCTAACCACGAACACCACTAAATACATATGTACAGATGGTACAGCGCTATCACGCTAACCATGAACACCACTAAATACATATGTAGAGGTGGTAAAGCACCATCATGCTAAACACGAACACCACTAAATACATATTTACAAGTGGTACAGCACCATCACGCTAACCATGAACACCACTAAATACATATGTACAGATGGTACATCGCTATCACGCTAACCATGAACACCACTAAATACATATGTACAGGAGGTACAGCACCTTCACGTTAACCATGAACACCACTAAATACATATGTACAGGTGGCACAACACTAGCATACTAACCATGAGCACTACTAAATACATATTTACAATTGGTACCGCACCATCACTCTATCCATGAACACCACTAAATACATATGTACAGGTAGTACATCACCATCACGTTAACCATGAACACCACTAAATACATATGTACAGGTGGTACAGCACTATCACGCTAATCATGAACACCACTAAATACATATGTACAGGTGGTACAGCGCTATCACGCTAACAATGAACACCACTAAATAAATATGCACAGGTGCTACATCACCATCACGCTAACAATGAACACCACTATATACATGTGTACAGGTGGTACAGCACCATCACGTTAACCATGAACACCACTAAATACATATGTACATGTGGTACAGCACCATCACACTAAGAATGAACACCACTAAATACATGTGTACATGTGGTACAGCACCATCATGCTAACCATGAACACCACTAAATACATATGTACAGGTGCTACAGCACCATCACACTAACCATGAACACCACTGAATACATAAGTACATGTGGGACAGCACCATCATGCTAACCATGAACATCACTAAATAGATATGTACAGGTGGTACAGCACCATCACGCTAACCATGAACACCACTAAATACATATGTACAGGTGGTAAAACACCATCATGCTAACCATTAACACTGTTAAATACATATGTACATGTCGCACAGCAAGCACCATCACGCTAACCATGAACACCACTAAATACATATCTACATGTGGCACAGCACCATCATGCTAACCATGAACACCACTAAATACATATGTACATGTGGTACAGCACCATCATGCTAACCATGAACACCACTAAATACATATGTGCAGGTGGTACAGCACCATCACGATAACAATGAACACCACTAAATACATATTTACAGGTATTACAGCACCATCACGCTAACCATGAACACCACTAAATAGATATGTACATGTGGCACAGCACCATCACGCTAACCATGAACACCACTAAATAGATATGTACAGATGGATACAGCGCTATCACGCTAACCATGAACACCACTAAATACATATATACATGTGGTAAAGCACCATCACGCTAACCATGAACACCACTAAATACATCTGTACAGGTAGTACCGAACCATCACGCTAACCATGAACACCACTAAATACATATGTACAGATGGTACATCACCATCATGCTAAGCATGAACACCACTGAATACATATGTACAGGTGCTACATCACCATCACGCTCACCATGAACACCACTAAATACATATGTACAGGTAGTACAGCGCCATCACTCTAACCATGAAAACCACTAAATGCATAAGTACATGTGGTAGAGCACCATCACTCTAACCATGAACACCACTAAATACATATGTACATGTGGTACAGCACCATCAGGCTAACCATGAACACCACTAGATACATATGTACATGTGGTACAGCACCATCACGCTAACCATGAACACCATTAAATACATATGTACAGGTGCTACATCACCATCACGCTAACCATGAACACCACTAAATACATATGTACAGGTGGTACAGCACCATCACGCTAAGCATGAATACCACTAAATAAATATGTACAGGTGCTACATCACCATCACGCTAACAATGAACACCAATAAATATATAAGTGCAGGTGCTACAGCACCCTCACGCTAACCATGAACACCACTAAATACATGTGTACAGGTGGTACAGCACCATCACGCTAACCATGAACACCACTAAATACATATGTACATGTGGTACAGCACCATCATACTAACCATGAACACCACCAAATACATGTGTACATGTGGTACAGCACCATCATGCTAACCATGAACACCACTAAATACATATGTACAGGTGGTACAGCACCATCACGATAACCATGAACACCACTAAATACATATGTACATGTGGCACAGCACCAGAATGCTAACCATGAACACTACTAAATACATATGTACATGTGGTACAGCACCATCACGCTAAGCATGAACACCACGAAATAAATATGTACATGTGGTACAGCACCATCATGCTAACCATGAACACCACTAAATACATATGTACAGGTGGCACAGCACCATCACGATAACCATGAACACCACTAAATACATATGTAAAGGTAGTACAGAACCAGCACGCTAACAATCAACACCACTAAATAAATATGTACATGTGGTACAGCACCATCATGCTAACCATGAACACCACTATATACATATGTACAGGTGTTACAGTACCATCACGCTAACCATGAACACCACTAAATACATATGTACCGGTGGTACATCGCTATCACGGTAACAATGAACATCACGCTAACCATGAACACCACTAAATACATATGTACAGGTGGTACAGCGCTATCACGCTAACCATGAACACCACTAAATACATATGTACAGGTAGTACAGCACCATCACGCTAACCATGAACACCACTAAATACATATGTACATGTGGTACAGCGCTATCACGCTAACCATGAACACCACTAAATACATATGTACAGGTGGTACAGCGCTATCACACTAACCATGAACACCACTAAGTACATATGTACAGGTGGTACAGCACCATCACGCTAACCATGAATACCACTAAATACATATGTACAGGTAGTACAGCACCATCACGCTAACCATGAACACTACTAAATACATATGTACAGATGGTACAGCGCTATCACGCTAACCATGAACACCACTAAATACATATGTAGAGGTGGTAAAGCACCATCATGCTAACCACGAACACCACTAAATACATATGTACAGATGGTACAGCGCTATCACGCTAACCATGACCACCACTAAATACATATGTAGAGGTGGTAAAGCACCATCATGCTAACCACGAACACCACTAAATACATATTTACAGGTGGTACAGCACCATCACGCTAACCATGAACACCACTAAATACATATGTACAGATGGTACATCGCTATCACGCTAACCATGAACACCACTAAATACATATGTACCGGTGGTACATCGCTATCACGCTAACAATGAACATCACGCTAACCATGAACACCACTAAATACATATGTACAGGTGGTACAGCGCTATCACGCTAACCATGAACACCACTAAATACATATGTACAGGTAGTACAGCACCATCACGCAAACCATGAACACCACTAAATACATATGTACATGTGGTACAGCGCTATCACGCTAACCATGAACACCACTAAATACATATGTACAGGTGGTACAGCGCTCTCACGCTAACCATGAACACCACTAAGTACATATGTACAGGTGGTACAGCACCATCACGCTAACCATGAATACCACTAAATACATATGTACAGGTAGTACAGCACCATCACGCTAACCATGAACACTACTAAATACATATGTACAGATGGTACAGCGCTATCACGCTAACCATGAACACCACTAAATACATATGTAGAGGTGGTAAAGCACCATCATGCTAACCACCAACACCACTAAATACATATGTACAGATGGTACATCGCTATCACGCTAACCATGAACACCACTAAATACATATGTACAGGAGGTACAGCACCATCACGTTAACCATGAACACCACTAAATAGATATGTACAGGTGGCACAACACTAGCATACTAACCATGAGCACTACTAAATACATATTTACAGGTGGTACAGCACCATCACTCTATCCATGAACACCACTAAATACATATGTACAGGTGGTAAAGCACCATCATGCTAACCATGAACATTACTAAATACATATGTACAGATGGTACAGCGCCATCACGCTAACAATGAACACCACTAAATACATATGTAGAGGTGGTAAAGCACCATCATGCTAACCACGAACACCACTAAATACATATTTACAGATGGTACAGCGCTATCACGCTAACCATGAACACCACTAAATACATATGTAGAGGTGGTAAAGCACCATCATGCTAACCACGAACACCACTAAATACATGTTTACAAGTGGTACAGCACCATCACGCTAACCATGAACACCACTAAATACATATGTACAGATGGTACATCGCTATCACGCTAACCATGAACACCACTAAATACATATGTACAGGAGGTACAGCACCTTCACGTTAACCATGAACACCACTAAATACATATGTACAGGTGGCACAACACTAGCATACTAACCATGAGCACTACTAAATACATATTTACAATTGGTACCGCACCATCACTCTATCCATGAACACCACTAAATACATATGTACAGGTAGTACATCACCATCACGTTAACCATGAACACCACTAAATACATATGTACAGGTGGTACAGCACCATCACGCTAATCATGAACACCACTAAATACATATGTACAGGTGGTACAGCGCTATCACGCTAACAATGAACACCACTAAATAAATATGCACAGGTGCTACATCACCATCACGCTAACCATGAACACCACTATATACATGTGTACAGGTGGTACAGCACCATCACGTTAACCATGAACACCACTAAATACATATGTACATGTGGTACAGCACCATCACACTAAGCATGAACACCACTAAATACATGTGTACATGTGGTACAGCACCATCATGCTAAACATGAACACCACTAAATAGATATGTACAGGTGCTACAGCACCATCACACTAACCATGAAAACCACTGAATACATAAGTACATGTGGGACAGCACCATCATGCTAACCATGAACATCACTAAATAGATATGTACAGGTGGTACAGCACCATCACGCTAACCATGAACACCACTAAATACATATGTACAGGTTGTAAAGCACCATCATGCTAACCATTAACACTGTTAAATACATATGTACATGTCGCACAGCAAGCACCATCACGCTAACCATGAACACCACTAAATACATATCTACATGTGGCACAGCGCTATCACGCTAACCATGAACACCACTAAATACATATGTACAGGTAGTACAGCACCATCACGCTAACCATGAACACCACTAAATACATATGTACATGTGGTACAGCGCTATCACGCTAACCATGAACACCACTAAATACATATGTACAGGTGGTACAGCGGTATCGCGCTAACCATGAACACCACTAAGTACATATGTACAGGTGGTACAGCACCATCACGCTAACCATGAATACCACTAAATACATATGTACAGGTAGCACAGCACCATCACGCTAACCATGAACACTACTAAATACATATGTACAGATGGTACTGCGCTATCACGCTAAACATGAACACCACTAAATACATATGTAGAGGTGGTAAAGCACCATCATGCTAACCACGAACACCACTAAATACATATGTACAGATGGTACAGCACCATCACGCTAACCATGAACACCACTAAATACATATGTACAGATGGTACATCGCTATCACGCTAACCATGAACACCACTAAATACATATGTACAGGAGGTACAGCACCATCACGCTAACCATGAACACCACTAAATACATATGTACCGGTGGTACATCGCTATCACGCTAACAATGAACATCACGCTAACCATGAACACCACTAAATACATATGTACAGGTGGTACAGCGCTATCACGCTAACCATGAACACCACTAAATACATATGTACAGGTAGTACAGCACCATCACGCTAACCATGACCACCACTAAATACATATGTACAGGTAGTACAGTACCATTACGATAACCATGAACACCACTAAATGCATATGTACAGGTAGTACAGCACCATCACGCTAACCATGAACACCACTAAATACATATGTACTGGTAGCACAGCGCCATCACGATAACCATGAACACCACTAAATACATATGTACATGTGGCACAGCACCATCACTCTAACCATGAACACCACTAAATACATATGTACATGTGGTACTGCACCATCACGCTACCGATGAACACCACTAAATACATATGTACATGTGGTACATCACCATCACGCTAAGCATGAACACCACTGAATACATATGTACAGGTGGTACAGAACCATCACGATAACCATGAACACCACTAAATACATATGAACAGGTGGTACAGAACCATCACGCTGAGCATGAACACCACTAAATAAATATATACAGTGGTACAGCACCATCATTCTAACCATGAACACCACTAAATACATATGTACTGGTGGTACAGCACCATCATGCTAACCATGAACACCACTAAATACATATGTACAGGTGGTACAGAACCATCACGATAACCATGAACACCACTAAATACATATGAACAGGTGGTACAGAACCATCACGCTAACCATCAACACCACTAAATACATATGTACATGTGGTACAGCACCATCACGCTAACCATGAACACCACTAAATACATATGTACAGGTGGCACAGCACCAATACGCTAACCATGAACACCACTAAATACATATGTACAGGTAGTACATCACCATCACGCTAACAATGAACACCACTAAATACATATGTACATGTGGTACGGCGCTATCACGCTAACCATGAACACCACTAAATACATATGTACAGGTGGTACAGCGCTATCACGCTAACCATGAACACCACTAAATACATATGTACAGGTAGTACAGCACCATCACGCTAACCATGACCACCACTAAATACATATGTACAGGTAGTACAGTACCATTACGATAACCATGCACACCACTAAATGCATGTGTACAGGTAGTACAGCACCATCACGCTAACCATGAACACCACTAAATACATATGTACTGGTAGCACAGCGCCATCACGATAACCATGAACACCACTAAATACATATGTACATGTGGCACAGCACCATCACTCTAACCATGAACACCACTAAATACATATGTACATGTGGTACTGCACCATCACGCTACCGATGAACACCACTAAATACATATGTACATGTGGTACATCACCATCACGCTAAGCATGAACACCACTGAATACATATGTACAGGTGGTACAGAACCATCACGATAACCATGAACACCACTAAATACATATGAACAGGTGGTACAGAACCATCACGCTGAGCATGAACACCACTAAATAAATATATACAGTGGTACAGCACCATCATTCTAACCATGAACACCACTAAATACATATGTACTGGTGGTACAGCACCATCATGCTAACCATGAACACCACTAAATACATATGTACAGGTGGTACAGAACCATCACGATAACCATGAACACCACTAAATACATATGAACAGGTGGTACAGAACCATCACGCTAACCATCAACACCACTAAATACATATGTACATGTGGTACAGCACCATCACGCTAACCATGAACACCACTAAATACATATGTACAGGTGGCACAGCACCAATACGCTAACCATGAACACCACTAAATACATATGTACAGGTAGTACATCACCATCACGCTAACAATGAACACCACTAAATACATATGTACATGTGGTACGGCGCTATCACGCTAACCATGAACACCACTAAATACATATGTACAGGTGGTACAGCGCTATCACGCTAACCATGAACACCACTAAGTACATATGTACAGGTGGTACAGCACCATCACGCTAACCATGAATACCACTAAATACATATGTACAGGTAGTACAGCACCATCACGCTAACCATGAACATTACTAAATACATATGTACAGATGGTACAGCGCCATCACGCTAACAATGAACACCACTAAATACATATGTAGAGGTGGTAAAGCACCATCATGCTAACCACGAACACCACTAAATACATATGTACAGATGGTACAGCGCTATCACGCTAACCATGAACACCACTAAATACATATGTAGAGGTGGTAAAGCACCATCATGCTAAACACGAACACCACTAAATAAATATGTACATGTGGTACAGCACCATCATGCTAACCATGAACACCACTAAATACATATGTACAGGTGTTACAGTACCATCACGCTAACCATGAACACTACTAAATACATATGTACCGGTGGTACATCGCTATCACGGTAACAATGAACATCACGCTAACCATGAACACCACTAAATACATATGTACAGGTGGTACAGCGCTATCACGCTAACCATGAACACCACTAAATACATATGTACAGGTAGTACAGCACCATCACGCTAACCATGAACACCACTAAATACATATGTACATGTGGTACAGCGCTATCACGCTAACCATGAACACCACTAAATACATATGTACAGGTGGTACAGCGCTATCACACTAACCATGAACACCACTAAGTACATATGTACAGGTGGTACAGCACCATCACGCTAACCATGAATACCACTAAATACATATGTACAGGTAGTACAGCACCATCACGCTAACCATGAACACTACTAAATACATATGTACAGATGGTACAGCGCTATCACGCTAACCATGAACACCACTAAATACATATGTAGAGGTGGTAAAGCACCATCATGCTAACCACGAACACCACTAAATACATATGTACAGATGGTACAGCGCTATCACGCTAACCATGACCACCACTAAATACATATGTAGAGGTGGTAAAGCACCATCATGCTAACCACGAACACCACTAAATACATATTTACAGGTCGTACAGCACCATCACGCTAACCATGAACACCACTAAATACATATGTACAGATGGTACATCGCTATCACGCTAACCATGAACACCACTAAATACATATGTACCGGTGGTACATCGCTATCACGCTAACAATGAACATCACGCTAACCATGAACACCACTAAATACATATGTACAGGTGGTACAGCGCTATCACGCTAACCATGAACACCACTAAATACATATGTACAGGTAGTACAGCACCATCACGCAAACCATGAACACCACTAAATACATATGTACATGTGGTACAGCGCTATCACGCTAACCATGAACACCACTAAATACATATGTACAGGTGGTACAGCGCCCTCACGCTAACCATGAACACCACTAAGTACATATGTACAGGTGGTACAGCACCATCACGCTAACCATGAATACCACTAAATACATATGTACAGGTAGTACAGCACCATCACGCTAACCATGAACACTACTAAATACATATGTACAGATGGTACAGCGCTATCACGCTAACCATGAACACCACTAAATACATATGTAGAGGTGGTAAAGCACCATCATGCTAACCACCAACACCACTAAATACATATGTACAGATGGTACATCGCTATCACGCTAACCATGAACACCACTAAATACATATGTACAGGAGGTACAGCACCATCACGTTAACCATGAACACCACTAAATAGATATGTACAGGTGGCACAACACTAGCATACTAACCATGAGCACTACTAAATACATATTTACAGGTGGTACAGCACCATCACTCTATCCATGAACACCACTAAATACATATGTACAGGTGGTAAAGCACCATCATGCTAACCATGAACATTACTAAATACATATGTACAGATGGTACAGCGCCATCACGCTAACAATGAACACCACTAAATACATATGTAGAGGTGGTAAAGCACCATCATGCTAACCACGAACACCACTAAATACATATTTACAGATGGTACAGCGCTATCACGCTAACCATGAACACCACTAAATACATATGTAGAGGTGGTAAAGCACCATCATGCTAACCACGAACACCACTAAATACATGTTTACAAGTGGTACAGCACCATCACGCTAACCATGAACACCACTAAATACATATGTACAGATGGTACATCGCTATCACGCTAACCATGAACACCACTAAATACATATGTACAGGAGGTACAGCACCTTCACGTTAACCATGAACACCACTAAATACATATGTACAGGTGGCACAACACTAGCATACTAACCATGAGCACTACTAAATACATATTTACAATTGGTACCGCACCATCACTCTATCCATGAACACCACTAAATACATATGTACAGGTAGTACATCACTATCACGTTAACCATGAACACCACTAAATACATATGTACAGGTGGTACAGCACCATCACGCTAATCATGAACACCACTAAATACATATGTACAGGTGGTACAGCGCTATCACGCTAACAATGAACACCACTAAATAAATATGTACAGGTGCTACATCACCATCACGCTAACCATGAACACCACTATATACATGTGTACAGGTGGTACAGCACCATCACGTTAACCATGAACACCACTAAATACATATGTACATGTGGTACAGCACCATCACACTAAGCATGAACACCACTAAATACATGTGTACATGTGGTACAGCACCATCATGCTAACCATGAACACCACTAAATAGATATGTACAGGTGCTACAGCACCATCACACTAACCATGAAAACCACTGAATACATAAGTACATGTGGGACAGCACCATCATGCTAACCATGAACATCACTAAATAGATATGTACAGGTGGTACAGCACCATCACGCTAACCATGAACACCACTAAATACATATGTACAGGTTGTAAAGCACCATCATGCTAACCATTAACACTGTTAAATACATATGTACATGTCGCACAGCAAGCACCATCACGCTAACCATGAACACCACTAAATACATATCTACATGTGGCACAGCGCTATCACGCTAACCATGAACACCACTAAATACATATGTACAGGTAGTACAGCACCATCACGCTAACCATGAACACCACTAAATACATATGTACATGTGGTACAGCGCTATCACGCTAACCATGAACACCACTAAATACATATGTACAGGTGGTACAGCGGTATCGCGCTAACCATGAACACCACTAAGTACATATGTACAGGTGGTACAGCACCATCACGCTAACCATGAATACCACTAAATACATATGTACAGGTAGCACAGCACCATCACGCTAACCATGAACACTACTAAATACATATGTACAGATGGTACTGCGCTATCACGCTAAACATGAACACCACTAAATACATATGTAGAGGTGGTAAAGCACCATCATGCTAACCACGAACACCACTAAATACATATGTACAGATGGTACAGCACCATCACGCTAACCATGAACACCACTAAATACATATGTACAGATGGTACATCGCTATCACGCTAACCATGAACACCACTAAATACATATGTACAGGAGGTACAGCACCATCACGCTAACCATGAACACCACTAAATACATATGTACCGGTGGTACATCGCTATCACGCTAACAATGAACATCACGCTAACCATGAACACCACTAAATACATATGTACAGGTGGTACAGCGCTATCACGCTAACCATGAACACCACTAAATACATATGTACAGGTAGTACAGCACCATCACGCTAACCATGACCACCACTAAATACATATATACAGGTAGTACAGTACCATTACGATAACCATGAACACCACTAAATGCATATGTACAGGTAGTACAGCACCATCACGCTAACCATGAACACCACTAAATACATATGTACTGGTAGCACAGCGCCATCACGATAACCATGAACACCACTAAATACATATGTACATGTGGCACAGCACCATCACTCTAACCATGAACACCACTAAATACATATGTACATGTGGTACTGCACCATCACGCTACCGATGAACACCACTAAATACATATGTACATGTGGTACATCACCATCACGCTAAGCATGAACACCACTGAATACATATGTACAGGTGGTACAGAACCATCACGATAACCATGAACACCACTAAATACATATGAACAGGTGGTACAGAACCATCACGCTGAGCATGAACACCACTAAATAAATATATACAGTGGTACAGCACCATCATTCTAACCATGAACACCACTAAATACATATGTACTGGTGGTACAGCACCATCATGCTAACCATGAACACCACTAAATACATATGTACAGGTGGTACAGAACCATCACGATAACCATGAACACCACTAAATACATATGAACAGGTGGTACAGAACCATCACGCTAACCATCAACACCACTAAATACATATGTACATGTGGTACAGCACCATCACGCTAACCATGAACACCACTAAATACATATGTACAGGTGGCACAGCACCAATACGCTAACCATGAACACCACTAAATACATATGTACAGGTAGTACATCACCATCACGCTAACAATGAACACCACTAAATACATATGTACATGTGGTACGGCGCTATCACGCTAACCATGAACACCACTAAATACATATGTACAGGTGGTACAGCGCTATCACGCTAACCATGAACACCACTAAATACATATGTACAGGTAGTACAGCACCATCACGCTAACCATGACCACCACTAAATACATATGTACAGGTAGTACAGTACCATTACGATAACCATGAACACCACTAAATGCATGTGTACAGGTAGTACAGCACCATCACGCTAACCATGAACACCACTAAATACATATGTACTGGTAGCACAGCGCCATCACGATAACCATGAACACCACTAAATACATATGTACATGTGGCACAGCACCATCACTCTAACCATGAACACCACTAAATACATATGTACATGTGGTACTGCACCATCACGCTACCGATGAACACCACTAAATACATATGTACATGTGGTACATCACCATCACGCTAAGCATGAACACCACTGAATACATATGTACAGGTGGTACAGAACCATCACGATAACCATGAACACCACTAAATACATATGAACAGGTGGTACAGAACCATCACGCTGAGCATGAACACCACTAAATAAATATATACAGTGGTACAGCACCATCATTCTAACCATGAACACCACTAAATACATATGTACTGGTGGTACAGCACCATCATGCTAACCATGAACACCACTAAATACATATGTACAGGTGGTACAGAACCATCACGATAACCATGAACACCACTAAATACATATGAACAGGTGGTACAGAACCATCACGCTAACCATCAACACCACTAAATACATATGTACATGTGGTACAGCACCATCACGCTAACCATGAACACCACTAAATACATATGTACAGGTGGCACAGCACCAATACGCTAACCATGAACACCACTAAATACATATGTACAGGTAGTACATCACCATCACGCTAACAATGAACACCACTAAATACATATGTACATGTGGTACGGCGCTATCACGCTAACCATGAACACCACTAAATACATATGTACAGGTGGTACAGCGCTATCACGCTAACCATGAACACCACTAAGTACATATGTACAGGTGGTACAGCACCATCACGCTAACCATGAATACCACTAAATACATATGTACAGGTAGTACAGCACCATCACGCTAACCATGAACATTACTAAATACATATGTACAGATGGTACAGCGCCATCACGCTAACAATGAACACCACTAAATACATATGTAGAGGTGGTAAAGCACCATCATGCTAACCACGAACACCACTAAATACATATGTACAGATGGTACAGCGCTATCACGCTAACCATGAACACCACTAAATACATATGTAGAGGTGGTAAAGCACCATCATGCTAAACACGAACACCACTAAATAAATATGTACATGTGGTACAGCACCATCATGCTAACCATGAACACCACTAAATACATATGTACAGGTGTTACAGTACCATCACGCTAACCATGAACACTACTAAATACATATGTACCGGTGGTACATCGCTATCACGGTAACAATGAACATCACGCTAACCATGAACACCACTAAATACATATGTACAGGTGGTACAGCGCTATCACGCTAACCATGAACACCACTAAATACATATGTACAGGTAGTACAGCACCATCACGCTAACCATGAACACCACTAAATACATATGTACATGTGGTACAGCGCTATCACGCTAACCATGAACACCACTAAATACATATGTACAGGTGGTACAGCGCTATCACACTAACCATGAACACCACTAAGTACATATGTACAGGTGGTACAGCACCATCACGCTAACCATGAATACCACTAAATACATATGTACAGGTAGTACAGCACCATCACGCTAACCATGAACACTACTAAATACATATGTACAGATGGTACAGCGCTATCACGCTAACCATGAACACCACTAAATACATATGTAGAGGTGGTAAAGCACCATCATGCTAACCACGAACACCACTAAATACATATGTACAGATGGTACAGCGCTATCACGCTAACCATGACCACCACTAAATACATATGTAGAGGTGGTAAAGCACCATCATGCTAACCACGAACACCACTAAATACATATTTACAGGTGGTACAGCACCATCACGCTAACCATGAACACCACTAAATACATATGTACAGATGGTACATCGCTATCACGCTAACCATGAACACCACTAAATACATATGTACCGGTGGTACATCGCTATCACGCTAACAATGAACATCACGCTAACCATGAACACCACTAAATACATATGTACAGGTGGTACAGCGCTATCACGCTAACCATGAACACCACTAAATACATATGTACAGGTAGTACAGCACCATCACGCAAACCATGAACACCACTAAATACATATGTACATGTGGTACAGCGCTATCACGCTAACCATGAACACCACTAAATACATATGTACAGGTGGTACAGCGCTCTCACGCTAACCATGAACACCACTAAGTACATATGTACAGGTGGTACAGCACCATCACGCTAACCATGAATACCACTAAATACATATGTACAGGTAGTACAGCACCATCACGCTAACCATGAACACTACTAAATACATATGTACAGATGGTACAGCGCTATCACGCTAACCATGAACACCACTAAATACATATGTAGAGGTGGTAAAGCACCATCATGCTAACCACCAACACCACTAAATACATATGTACAGATGGTACATCGCTATCACGCAAACCATGAACACCACTAAATACATATGTACAGGAGGTACAGCACCATCACGTTAACCATGAACACCACTAAATAGATATGTACAGGTGGCACAACACTAGCATACTAACCATGAGCACTACTAAATACATATTTACAGGTGGTACAGCACCATCACTCTATCCATGAACACCACTAAATACATATGTACAGGTGGTAAAGCACCATCATGCTAACCATGAACATTACTAAATACATATGTACAGATGGTACAGCGCCATCACGCTAACAATGAACACCACTAAATACATATGTAGAGGTGGTAAAGAACCATCATGCTAACCACGAACACCACTAAATACATATTTACAGATGGTACAGCGCTATCACGCTAACCATGAACACCACTAAATACATATGTAGAGGTGGTAAAGCACCATCATGCTAACCACGAACACCACTAAATACATATTTACAAGTGGTACAGCACCATCACGCTAACCATGAACACCACTAAATACATATGTACAGATGGTACATCGCTATCACGCTAACCATGAACACCACTAAATACATATGTACAGGAGGTACAGCACCTTCACGTTAACCATGAACACCACTAAATACATATGTACAGGTGGCACAACACTAGCATACTAACCATGAGCACTACTAAATACATATTTACAATTGGTACCGCACCATCACTCTATCCATGAACACCACTAAATACATATGTACAGGTAGTACATCACCATCACGTTAACCATGAACACCACTAAATACATATGTACAGGTGGTACAGCACCATCACGCTAATCATGAACACCACTAAATACATATGTACAGGTGGTACAGCGCTATCACGCTAACAATGAACACCACTAAATAAATATGTACAGGTGCTACATCACCATCACGCTAACCATGAACACCACTATATACATGTGTACAGGTGGTACAGCACCATCACGTTAACCATGAACACCACTAAATACATATGTACATGTGGTACAGCACCATCACACTAAGCATGAACACCACTAAATACATGTGTACATGTGGTACAGCACCATCATGCTAACCATGAACACCACTAAATAGATATGTACAGGTGCTACAGCACCATCACACTAACCATGAAAACCACTGAATACATAAGTACATGTGGGACAGCACCATCATGCTAACCATGAACATCACTAAATAGATATGTACAGGTGGTACAGCACCATCACGCTAACCATGAACACCACTAAATACATATGTACAGGTTGTAAAGCACCATCATGCTAACCATTAACACTGTTAAATACATATGTACATGTCGCACAGCAAGCATCATCACGCTAACCATGAACACCACTAAATACATATCTACATGTGGCACAGCGCTATCACGCTAACCATGAACACCACTAAATACATATGTACAGGTAGTACAGCACCATCACGCTAACCATGAACACCACTAAATACATATGTACATGTGGTACAGCGCTATCACGCTAACCATGAACACCACTAAATACATATGTACAGGTGGTACAGCGGTATCGCGCTAACCATGAACACCACTAAGTACATATGTACAGGTGGTACAGCACCATCACGCTAACCATGAATACCACTAAATACATATGTACAGGTAGCACAGCACCATCACGCTAACCATGAACACTACTAAATACATATGTACAGATGGTACTGCGCTATCACGCTAAACATGAACACCACTAAATACATATGTAGAGGTGGTAAAGCACCATCATGCTAACCACGAACACCACTAAATACATATGTACAGATGGTACAGCACCATCACGCTAACCATGAACACCACTAAATACATATGTACAGATGGTACATCGCTATCACGCTAACCATGAACACCACTAAATACATATGTACAGGAGGTACAGCACCATCACGCTAACCATGAACACCACTAAATACATATGTACCGGTGGTACATCGCTATCACGCTAACAATGAACATCACGCTAACCATGAACACCACTAAATACATATGTACAGGTGGTACAGCGCTATCACGCTAACCATGAACACCACTAAATACATATGTACAGGTAGTACAGCACCATCACGCTAACCATGACCACCACTAAATACATATGTACAGGTAGTACAGTACCATTACGATAACCATGAACACCACTAAATGCATATGTACAGGTAGTACAGCACCATCACGCTAACCATGAACACCACTAAATACATATGTACTGGTAGCACAGCGCCATCACGATAACCATGAACACCACTAAATACATATGTACATGTGGCACAGCACCATCACTCTAACCATGAACACCACTAAATACATATGTACATGTGGTACTGCACCATCACGCTACCGATGAACACCACTAAATACATATGTACATGTGGTACATCACCATCACGCTAAGCATGAACACCACTGAATACATATGTACAGGTGGTACAGAACCATCACGATAACCATGAACACCACTAAATACATATGAACAGGTGGTACAGAACCATCACGCTGAGCATGAACACCACTAAATAAATATATACAGTGGTACAGCACCATCATTCTAACCATGAACACCACTAAATACATATGTACTGGTGGTACAGCACCATCATGCTAACCATGAACACCACTAAATACATATGTACAGGTGGTACAGAACCATCACGATAACCATGAACACCACTAAATACATATGAACAGGTGGTACAGAACCATCACGCTAACCATCAACACCACTAAATACATATGTACATGTGGTACAGCACCATCACGCTAACCATGAACACCACTAAATACATATGTACAGGTGGCACAGCACCAATACGCTAACCATGAACACCACTAAATACATATGTACAGGTAGTACATCACCATCACGCTAACAATGAACACCACTAAATACATATGTACATGTGGTACGGCGCTATCACGCTAACCATGAACACCACTAAATACATATGTACAGGTGGTACAGCGCTATCACGCTAACCATGAACACCACTAAGTACATATGTACAGGTGGTACAGCACCATCACGCTAACCATGAATACCACTAAATACATATGTACAGGTAGTACAGCACCATCACGCTAACCATGAACATTACTAAATACATATGTACAGATGGTACAGCGCCATCACGCTAACAATGAACACCACTAAATACATATGTAGAGGTGGTAAAGCACCATCATGCTAACCACGAACACCACTAAATACATATGTACAGATGGTACAGCGCTATCACGCTAACCATGAACACCACTAAATACATATGTAGAGGTGGTAAAGCACCATCATGCTAAACACGAACACCACTAAATACATATTTACAAGTGGTACAGCACCATCACGCTAACCATGAACACCACTAAATACATATGTACAGATGGTACATCGCTATCACGCTAACCATGAACACCACTAAATACATATGTACAGGAGGTACAGCACCTTCACGTTAACCATGAACACCACTAAATACATATGTACAGGTGGCACAACACTAGCATACTAACCATGAGTACTACTAAATACATATTTACAATTGGTACCGCACCATCACTCTATCCATGAACACCACTAAATACATATGTACAGGTAGTACATCACCATCACGTTAACCATGAACACCACTAAATACATATGTACAGGTGGTACAGCACTATCACGCTAATCATGAACACCACTAAATACATATGTACAGGTGGTACAGCGCTATCACGCTAACAATGAACACCACTAAATAAATATGTACAGGTGCTACATCACCATCACGCTAACCATGAACACCACTATATACATGTGTACAGGTGGTACAGCACCATCACGTTAACCATGAACACCACTAAATACATATGTACATGTGGTACAGCACCATCACACTAAGCATGAACACCACTAAATACATGTGTACATGTGGTACAGCACCATCATGCTAACCATGAACACCACTAAATACATATGTACAGGTGCTACAGCACCATCACACTAACCATGAACACCACTGAATACATAAGTACATGTGGGCAGCACCATCATGCTAACCATGAACATCACTAAATAGATATGTACAGGTGGTACAGCACCATCACGCTAACCATGAACACCACTAAATACATATGTACAGGTGGTAAAACACCATCATGCTAACCATTAACACTGTTAAATACATATGTACATGTCGCACAGCAAGCACCATCACGCTAACCATGAACACCACTAAATACATATGTACATGTGGTACAGCACCATCATTCTAACCATGAACACCACTAAATACATATGTGCAGGTGGTACAGCACCATCACGATAACAATGAACACCACTAAATACATATTTACAGGTATTACAGCACCATCACGCTAACCATGAACACCACTAAATAGATATGTACATGTGGCACAGCACCATCACGCTAACCATGAACACCACTAAATACATATATACATGTGGTAAAGCACCATCACGCTAACCATGAACACCACTAAATACATCTGTACAGGTAGTACCGAACCATCACGCTAACCATGAACACCACTAAATACATATGTACAGATGGTACATCACCATCATGCTAAGCATGAACACCACTGAATACATATGTACAGGTGCTACATCACCATCACGCTAACCATGAACACCACTAAATACATATGTACAGGTAGTACAGCGCCATCACTCTAACCATGAAAACCACTAAATGCATATGTACATGTGGTAGAGCACCATCACTCTAACCATGAACACCACTAAATACATATGTACATGTGGAACAGCACCAACAGGCTAACCATGAACACCACTAGATACATATGTACATGTGGTACAGCACCATCACGCTAACCATGAACACCATTAAATACATATGTACAGGTGCTACATCGCCATCACGCTAACCATGAACACCACTAAATACATATGTACAGGTGGTACAGCACCATCACGCTAAGCATGAATACCACTAAATAAATATGTACAGGTGCTACATCACAATCACGCTAACAATGAACACCAATAAATATATAAGTGCAGGTGCTACAGCACCCTCACGCTAACCATGAACACCACTAAATACATGTGTACAGGTGGTACAGCACCATCACGCTAACCATGAACACCACTAAATACATATGTACATGTGGTACAGCACCATCATACTAACCATGAACACCACTAAATACATGTGTACATGTGGTACAGCACCATCATGCTAACCATGAACACCACTAAATACATATGTACAGGAGGTACAGCACCATCACGATAACCATGAACACCACTAAATACATATGTACATGTGGCACAGCACCAGAATGCTAACCATGAACACTACTAAATACATATGTACATGTGGTACAGCACCATCACGCTAAGCATGAACACCACAAAATAAATATGTACATGTGGTACAGCACCATCATGCTAACCATGAACACCACTAAATACATATGTACAGGTGGCACAGCACCATCACGATAACCATGAACACCACTAAATACATATGTAAAGGTAGTACAGAACCAGCACGCTAACAATCAACACCACTAAATAAATATGTACATGTGGTACAGCACCATCATGCTAACCATGAACACCACTAAATACATATGTACAGGTGTTACAGTACCATCACGCTAACCATGAACACCACTAAATACATATGTACCGGTGGTACATCGCTATCACGGTAACAATGAACATCACGCTAACCATGAACACCACTAAATACATATGTACAGGTGGTACAGCGCTATCACGCTAACCATGAACACCACTAAATACATATGTACAGGTAGTACAGCACCATCACGCTAACCATGAACACCACTAAATACATATGTACATGTGGTACAGCGCTATCACGCTAACCATGAACACCACTAAATACATATGTACAGGTGGTAAAGCACCATCATGCTAACCACGAACACCACTAAATACATATGTACAGATGGTACAGCGCTATCACGCTAACCATGAACACCACTAAATACATATGTACAGATGGTACATCGCTATCACGCTAACCATGAACACCACTAAATACATATGTACCGGTGGTACATCGCTATCACGCTAACAATGAACATCACGCTAACCATGAACACCACTAAATACATATGTACAGGTGGTACAGCGCTATCACGCTAACCATGAACACCACTAAATACATATGTACAGGTAGTACAGCACCATCACGCTAACCATGAACACCACTAAATACATATGTACATGTGGTACAGCGCTATCACGCTAACCATGAACACCACTAAATACATATGTACAGGTGGTACAGCGCTATCACGCTAACCATGAACACCACTAAGTACATATGTACAGGTGGTACAGCACCATCACGCTAACCATGAATACCACTAAATACATATGTACAGGTAGTACAGCACCATCACGCTAACCATGAACACTACTAAATACATATGTACAGATGGTACAGCGCTATCACGCTAACCATGAACACCACTAAATACATATGTAGAGGTGGTAAAGCACCATCATGCTAACCACCAACACCACTAAATACATATGTACAGATGGTACATCGCTATCACGCTAACCATGAACACCACTAAATACATATGTACAGGAGGTACAGCACCATCACGTTAACCATGAACACCACTAAATAGATATGTACAGGTGGCACAACACTAGCATACTAACCATGAGCACTACTAAATACATATTTACAGGTGGTACAGCACCATCACTCTATCCATGAACACCACTAAATACATATGTACAGGTGGTAAAGCACCATCATGCTAACCACCAACACCACTAAATGCATATGTACAGATGGTACATCGCTATCACGCTAACCATGAACACCACTAAATACATATGTACAGGAGGTACAGCACCATCACGTTAACCATGAACACCACTAAATAGATATGTACAGGTGGCACAACACTAGCATACTAACCATGAGCACTACTAAATACATATTTACAGGTGGTACAGCACCATCACTCTATCCATGAACACCACTAAATACATATGTACAGGTGGTACAGCACCGTCACGCTAACCATGAACACCACTTAATACATATGTACAGGTGGCACAACACTAGCATACTAACCATGAACACTACTAAATACATATTTACAGGTGGTACAGCACCATCAAGCTAAAAATGAACACCATTAAATACATATGTACAGATGGTACAGCGCTATCACGCTAACCATGAACACCACTATGTACATATGTACAGGTAGTACATCACCATCACGTTAACCATGAACACCACTAAATACATATGTACAGGTGGTAGAGCACCGTCACGCTAACCATGAACACCACTTAATACATATGTACAGGTGGCACAACACTAGCATACTAACCATGAACACTACTAAATACATATTTACAGTTGGTACAGCACCATCACGCTAACCATGAACACCACTAAATACATATGTACAGATGGTACATCGCTATCACGCTAACCATGAACACCACTAAATACATATGTACAGGAGGTACAGCACCATCACGTTAACCATGAACACCACTAAATACATATGTACAGGTGGCACAACACTAGCATACTAACCATGAACACTACTAAATACATATTTACAGGTGGTACAGCACCATCAAGCTAAAAATGAACACCATTAAATACATATGTAGAGATGGTACAGCACCATCACGTTAACCAGGAACACCATTAAATACATATGTACAGATGGTACAGCTCTATCACACTAACCATGAACACCACTAAATACATATTTACAGGTAGTACAGCACCATCACGATAACCATGAACACCACTAAATACATATGTACATGTGGCACAGCACCATCACTCTAACCATGAATACCACTAAGTACATATGTACAGGTGGTACAGCACCATCATGCTAACCATGAACACCACTAAATACATATGTGCAGGTGGCACAGCGCCATCACGCTAACCATGAACACCACTAAATACATATGTCAGGTAGTACAGCGCCATCACTCTAACCATGAACACCACTAAATGCATATGTACATGTGGCACAGCACCATCACTCTAACCATGAATACCACTAAATACATATGTACAGGTGGTACAGCACCATCATGATAACCATGAACACCACTAAATACATATGTACAGGTGGCACAGCGCCATCACGCTAACCATGAACACCACTAAATACATATGTACAGGTGGTACAGCGCCTTCATGCTAACCATGAACACCACTAAATGCATATGTACATGTGGTACAGCACCATCACGCTAACCATGAATACCACTAAATACATATGTACAGGTGGTACAGCGACATCACGCTAACCATGAACACCACTAAATACATATGTACAGGTAGTACAGCGCCATCACGATAACCATTACACCATCGATGCGGTTTTTAATAATTGATTCGGAGCACTAAGCTACATAATTCATAACCATGCTTACTTTCCGTGATTTTAATTTGCTAACTGAATTTACAAAACAACTATGTAAAAATGTTATTGCAATTTCGGATTTTATCTCGCAGTAAAAATCAAGCAATTAACCAAGTATGTGAATATCAACGCAGTTTTTTTTCTTAATAAAATGTTTTATTTCTTTATGTACAGTAAAAATGAATAGGAGTAGAATTTTGACCACTATTTACAAATAACTTTAGAGTTAGAGTACTTTTTCTATTGTTTTCAAGCATAGTTCTACATGTAGTTTTGTGAACATAAACTGACTTGCCAATTATTACGTCCCCTCCCCATTCCTGAAACTCGTGGACAATTTACTTCCGTAGATAATTTAGAAAATGCCTATTGCTGATATTGGTGGAATTGAAGACCATCATTGTTTAAACTTTAATTTCATTACATGTACTTGTAGTTGCCTACCGATGATTAACGGTTTTTATATTACAAAGATTATTTGAATACATGTGAATAAATGAATATGTCTTATATTTGCAAGTTCTCAGAAATATAATTCATAATATTTCGCTGTTTGACCATTTGAAGAAATATTAAAAAGCCACATATTATGCTAAAATCATCCGAAATTTACACTATAGATTTATCTCTATGTTCTATTTTAGTAGCACCATTCATGTTGGTCACTTGTCAAATTCTGCGAATATTATTTTAAATTACATATTCAAATGATTAGGCACAGTTGGGTTCAAATTGTCCAAGAGGTTTCTGAGGAGAGAGTTTTTAAATCATTTATTGCTAGAATAATTATAATTTGAAACTTAAAAAAAAGTGTCCAAATTACAAATTTGACAGTAAAAAGTCCAAATATATCAAACAACTCTTAATCTTATAAGCTCACATTATCATAGCATGGATCAGGTTTGCCATTTGAAGAATATTTTTTTTCAGTAACAGCGGTCATCTTGGATAGAAGTTGGAGCTTACTCAAGAATTAACGTTGCAAAGTTGGGTTAATCTTCGCTGAATCGTTCCAGAAATCAATCTAATTTGCATATTTTCGTCAAAAGTCGACAAAACGCAAGATGTTTCTGCAAAATCCGTAGCATATGTAATTTGATCAACTGTTCAAATTTTAAAAATGAAAGTTGATTAAAATCAGATCTCACATGTACACTCCCTCCTCTTTACTGATACACGCGTAGGGGAGGATCTGAAGAAACTCCATTAGAAGTCATACGCGAATTACTCTATATCCCTAGTCATGCCAGTGCCCGAGACATTGACCACTAGGTGATTAATACCATCGTGGTTACAAGTCCACCATTAGAGATACCATAAAAACGTAGATATATCGCCTTTCTTGAATAACCTTCGGCAGGTACGTTCATAGTCAAAAAAGTGGAAAACATGATAGCCAAGATTAGCAAAGGCTATCTATGGCTGATGCAGATTGATCTTAGTTTTGATAAATTACATTATGTATGAACTGTAAATGTTATATATATATATATATATATATATAATTTGACAGCTCTAAAATCGAATTCTAACACTGTTTGGTTTAATATTCAGACGTATATAATATTTAGTATTAACCTAGTATCCTTAGTAACTTTGAGATCCTGTGCTACAGATTTATTGTATGGTTGTCACTTGCTTCTAGACGTTTGTATAATATACTTTATTTCCTGTGACTGTATAATGAATTCTTCATTATCCTATACAATATATTAACAATTGCTTAGTTAGATTGCTGTCAAATTATAATATTAAGTATATATGTACCATCTACACACGCTTATACACATGTCTTACGTGTATCCCTAGATTTGCCTTACGGGAAAAGGTAACACTACGATTATTGAAGCTCCTTTTTTAGGGAGTGGATGTAGTCGAGTGGCTTAGGGCGCTGGACGTAAGGCTAAGCGAATGGTGCTGCAGTGTATCAATGGTGTGGGTTCAAATCCCGTCGACAGCTCTAAAATCTAATTCTAACACTGTTTGGTTTAATTTTCAGACGTATATATATAATCATGTAAGTCCCGAAGCACTGATTACTTGGCGGATGATACCTTCGAGAACTCCACAAGCAGAGGTATCATCAAATAAATTGGCACAATATTTGAAAACAAGATATTTTGGTTGCTGGAAATGCAAATATATTTATATATAATTTTTGAATCGAGTCATAAAGCATCTTAGTAATTTGCGATATCAAGGACATGGACAAGAAACTTTTTTCTTTTGGCCATTGCGTTGTCTGTCCTTCAATTTACGGCATCTGATTATCCGCTACGGTATCTCCAACGTTTTTCGATCTAAAAAAAACCCCGTTGAAATTGTAGATTTCGATTTACTGCTTAAATTGTATAGCAACACTATTTTGTCTTATTGAAAAATACAACAATACAACATGATTTATTTCTCTCAAATCCTTAACATAGATCGAACGCGAACACCCTAGTCGTATATATACATGCATAGCAAGCATTAAAAGGCTGATTCAGCGTTCTACACTTTCCTGAGAAAAAAATCACTCTTCAGTACTATCGATAAAAAGATGCAAACAATAACCCGTCATGTCAAACTAGCTTTTCGGTAATGCTAGATACCAAAGGAAAAAGTGCAAACATTTATTTAAAACAAAAAAACAAAAAACTCAAAACACAAAGCAAGAAAAAATATAAGAAACAAAAAAGCAATAGAATGATCTAAATATTTATCAGGTGTAGGATAATGACTCTTTATGTTAATTACTTCATGCTTTTTTCATCACATTGCAATGTGTTACGTGCAAACCGACATGGAGTCATCTGCATAGAACACGTAACGTTTTCCTCTTATATGATTGGTTGTGTAAATAATGGTAGTGATATACATATATGCTTTTTTTTAAATCAGTATATTAATTGAAATTGAAAATCAGTTGTCATTCAGTGCATACCATAAAACCTCCAGTATGGTTGTTAAAGGCTTTCTAATAGTGATTGTGCTCATCAACTTCAAACTGGCATCAGCGACATATCGTAAGTAAAACATTTTTATCTAGAGTCAACATATTCCTTCTGTATACAGTACTATTTGCGAACGTCTTCTGATTGCTGCTATCATTTCTTTTAACTATGTTGTAATGCAAAAGTATCACTGGTATCAACTAGGAAATAAATTGTGTAGAAAGGATAGTTTCGGAACGGATATTTTATGCTTTTAAATCTCAATTATTTTTCTGTTAAATTCTTACATTATATTAATTATAATCCATTGTTTTGTTGTAGATTGCCACGATTTGCTATTTAGTGAAACGTATTACAAAATAGATATTGTTAGTACACATTTTAAAGATAATATACCGTATATATTGTAATTATGATATTTAATAAACATATTATTGCTGTCTATATGGTGATTTCACATACTTTTTGCATTGACAATATCTAGATTTTTGACTCTTTCAAAGCGATCCCCATCGAAAGGTTAATTGTCATGAATATACAATAATTTTCTAAGTGCGTTATTTTCCAGCCAATCAGATTGCTCGTAGTATGGAAAACAGCTTAGTAACATTTTCATATTTTTGCAATCCCCATTTTCAATTGGATAGAACATTACATGTGACCTGTGATGGGATTTCCTCTGATCTCCTACTCCACAGGCAAGTGAGATATATGTTGTGTAGATATACTATATGTTGTATTTTTTAAATTAAAGAAAACAAACATACAAACTTCAAAGACAGGCCGACAAACCTTAGAGTCATTTTACAAACTTCAACCTTTTTTAGCAATCAGATTGCTTTATTTCTCGTCACCTGCTAAAAGTGCAACTTGATCGTCCAGGGTCAACCAATGTTCCCTTTTTTACATTACTTCTTATCAGATCATTGCATCCAGCCAGGAAATGGGCGATTGTGTATCTATTTTGCCTTTGTTTTTTATTTTAATAACTTTCCAGCTAGTTTTTCTAAAACTGTTTTGGTGTGAATTATTTCCTTTTATGTTTAATTCATATATATAATAACATAAGAGGAATACAAAGATTGTTAACACAATTTACTATTACCACAAATTTTGAAATCTATTTAATTGTTGAGGTCTTATTAGAATAAACTCCGAGCTAGCTCGAGTCATATAAGGAGTTCTTCATATAAATGTAGCAATACCATATAAAGACCTCTTATAAAAGACACATGAAACTACTTCATTAATGACATTTGTAAATTACATCATAAAAGTCATCTGAAATGACCTCATAGAGGACAACATGCGTACATTTAGAAATAGTTATTGTATCGGTAGGAAAATAAGAGATACATTTAATTATCGATGATTCCTAAATTATCCTTTTGATCTTCATATATGTTAATATATATCATGAAAGGACACAACTGACATGAAGCACAGTCATTCAGTTTGAAATAAAGGATACCACAGATACAGATAAGTCTGCTTCATACCTTGACCTACACCTCCATATTTACAGTGATGGGCGGTTAAGAACGAATCTTTACGACAAATGAGACGATTTCAATTTTCCCATTGTGACCTTTCCATGTATATGTAGCAACATTCCAGCAGCAACTCCATATGGAGTATATATCTCTCAATTGATACGATATTCCAGAGCTTGTGGTTCCTATCGAGATTTCCTTGATAGAGAGTTCATTCTAATAAGGAAGCTAATGAACCAATGGTTCCTCTTGGTTAAGTTGAATTCATCACTTCGAAAGTTTTACGGTTTTCATCATGACTTGGTTGACCGTTAATGAATTCCCTCGTTGTGGAAAAGGGAGTTATCGTTCGCAAGTTGAATAATCGTCCTTGGCGGTGGGTATATAGCATTTCTGGTTGCAAAGGTTTTCTGGCGGTTTTTCATAAATTGATTGAATAAATAATAAGTGCGAAAAAATATGAAATTAATTGACGTAGAATCCAAGGCAAAACTTGAAGACTTCCTAACTTTAAAAAAGACTGAACTTCTACAGTTTCTACGGAAATGTAATAAGAAAACGCAGTGTTATCAGGAATGAGCTTGCGCTCCGAGCTTTCAATGCAAATCAAGTGATATATGGTGCTAATTCTTCCTTCGATGACGATGTGAAATACGATACCGATTCTGTGGAAGATACTCATATCCGAATTGAACACCGGGTGGTCCATCAAAGACAATCTCTTCCCTCAAATTAGGCACACAGTTGTAAAGACGTATCTTTTAAAAAGCCGGTCAGATGACAATGAAAAAATGAGCTGCTATAGACAGTTCAGAAGAGGCTTTAACTTTCATAGAGAAAATTATATACACGACATTTCTTTTTTTAAACTTCTATAGAAAAAGGTTATTTACTTTAAAGCATATTTTTCTCTGGATTTGTAACACTTTTGTACAAATAACTCCAAATGTGTATTTTCATAATGCTAATGAACATGTTACATAATTAACTGTCTGAAATGCTTTGGATAATTGTCACCAGATTTTTATGCAAAGTGGAAACACTGCACGATTTTCCTTGCACAGTGAAAGCAGGAATATTTTCTTTAAAAAGATTTTCACTCCTTTCATTAAAAAGCGTATTTGATCTTTACATTACACTCGAGGCAAGATACATTTGGAAGCATTTTAGAAATAATATAATCTGTTGTTTCTTCACCATTTGTTAAAGCAGAAGTGGATTCGGTGTAATATATTGCACTGTGCTTGAAACGGTCTGTGCGTCTTCATTAGCAATGTATGCTTATCAAATAGGTCAACACCTGGATCTAATATTTCCCGGCCATCTCGACTTGTACAGTCAACAAGCAAATCCCAATTTTTGGTTTCTGTCAGAGCAGATCCCACTTGTTTTCTTAATAAATAATGCCCCTCGTCTGGAATAGTTTGAATAGGAAATAAAACGATCGCGAACGCGCTTTTTATTTGTTTTTAATATATCAATTACATGCAATCGATCTATCATTTAAAAAACAATGGTGTATTTGGAGATCGCACCTCTGTCCATTCCAACTTATCTGTTATATTAAAGATGTATTTTTAGACATTTCTCGACCGCTACCCATGATTTCTGATACCGTTTAAGTACTCACGACAAATAAGTTATTTTGCAATAAATGAATTTACAGTTTCATAATCTTACATCCAAAAATAGCTCTCTGAAGCTAAGCCTAACAATGTAGACAAACAAAGAAGGACTGATGGGATTCGAACCATCTTCTAGAACTATCCATTCCATCACAAGGCAGCGCCAATGCGATCATGACTACTGTGCTCCCGCATTTAGTCAAGTAAATGTATTACTTACAGTAGTGATGGTGTAAAATGCGAATTAGCAAGCATAGCAGACGATTTGGTTTCTCAACTGCAGATTTCAGATAACGTAACAACCAGGCACAACATTTTTTTTTTAAATATAAAGCTTTGATGGTTTGCTTCCGATAAGCACGACATGTGCTAAATTGCTTTATTTTTAGTGATTATGACGGATTACGTGATGCTTGAAAAAAAAAACAAAAAAACCCGACAGAATAGTTAATATTGATGACAAAAAATGAAATTAACAGCTTGCATGTAAATTCGCGTTATGATTTCATATGTAAGAAAATATTTGTTGTACGGCTTTCGAAAAATCAATGCAAATCTACTGTGCACTCAGAATTGCTATAATATTAAAAATTAAATAACTTAATATATAGCCTACATTTGTATCACTTTAACCAAAATCCATAGCGAAATACAGTATGTTGCAAAAAAAAAACCAAACTTCTCCGATGGAATTTGCGCTCTCAGTGTAGTTTAGTTTAAGCATATTTTATTTGCATGAAAGTTGCAAATGGGAATGGACACAAGTTATAACAACATTAGTGAAGTCCTTTCACTTTTACAAAAATATAAACAAAAAATGATTACACATAATGGCGATAATTATACAAATAAATGTTACAACACGATATATTTAGACGATAATAATAAAGTAAGCATATAGAAGAATAAGGTGAAATAATATGTTGAATACAGAAACAAAAACAAACAAAAAACAACATTGACTGAAGTGAGTATGCTAGTACATTAGTTAAAGCGCTGGGTGCTTCTAATAAAACAATAAACAGCAGAGAAGATTTCGATGTTTTGATTAGGAGTCAGATTGTCATGACCAGATAATATCAATTCAATTGTAATTCCTTAATTTATTAAATACGATTGCCCTATTTTTAATATAAAAAGGACATTGAAAGAAAAAGTGTATACAATCTTCAAAACCATGACCACAGATACATGCAAGACTTGGCTTTAAATTGACAAGGTGCCAATCTGCATTTAGCGAACTGTGAATAATATTTAATGTTCTATCACCCCAACCGAAGTAAAAAGGCACTTTCTTAAGTAATATTTTGATTTTTCTTTTACCAGCATTTCTAATTTCCGGATTTAGATTGTTCCAATCCACGGGTAGTAGAGGGGAAGAAGGATTATATGGTCATTTCTAATCGACAATTAGGTATAACATAATTATTACTATTTCTTAAATCATACTGTGAAACACAGTGTAAATCTGCAGGGGTCGCGAAGCAGCGACTATACGATCACTGCTATGGTACAATGATCGACCGACCTTACAAATTTACGGTATATAAGGTGTACTTGATGTAAATTTGTACGACTCTAAGATAAAGCAGACGATTCCTATATTTCATAAAATCCTATTAAAGCATATTTTCCATAAAAGGGAAAGCCTTTTTATGTTACCAAAGGGAAATGTTTTGTGTTGCAAGTTTTCGATTTTTAGCAATTACATTTTTTTATTCGTGTTTTTTTTCTTTACTAACCTAGCATTGAAAGCACTTCTATCTGCAAAACTTTCAATTTTTTCCCTTAGAATCAGAGTAAAATCTCCATTTTCTCATCCAGTTTTTGGAAGGAGTGGATGCCGGCTGTCTAACTCTTCGGCCATATTTCTACCCGACGTCTCTGACGTTTGTAGATGGCCAAATCCGGTAAAATTCCCAAATGTTCCTTTTTTCATTACAAAATCCGCAGTGAAACCAAAGAATGAACAGTTATGAACCATTTAAATAACTAAAGGTAGATCTCTCAAAAATGAAAACAAAACTAAATATCATGCGAAGATAGACATATTTTTAAGAGACTCCGAGCAGATAAATTATCTTGATCATTTCAAGATTAAGATAATCTCCTGTAAAAGGAAATACAACAAATGATGCCACTGCGGAAATCGGAATGAATTTTGCATACATCGCTATTAACGTACGTAATTTTAACCGCAATGCCGATTTTCGAGAAAATGCTACATCTTTGAATATAAAATACCGGATTTATTTATTATTATTACGGTCATTCAGGATATAAACTAAAAATACAGATCTCATGGAATCTGACGATATACAAAGCTAAATTAAATAAGTTCAATAAATCGGATTTTATTTGAATAAGTATGCATTGTTTTTAAAAATTTTTTTTAGACGTTTTTATCGATAACAACCGTTTTGATGCGTTCCTAAGTTATGCTACCGGAAGTGTGCATATCTACTGTCAGGAAAAGATAACTCGATTCAAAAACAATAACTACATGTTATCGAAAATCGGGAATATCTCTGTCACAAATGACCACGGATATGTTTTATTCATCTTAAACACTCCCCGGTCCTTTCCGCAATCATAACTTATCACCGGCTTTGTAACTAGATAATAAATAAGGATAATAACAAAATTACCGAGCACCGAGCAATCTTCCAAAGGGAAAGGCAAAACTCCTAAGTCAACAAACAGACAAAATCAGTCAACAACCGGAAAACTGGGAAAACCGCAATGGACCTGACCTGGTACAGGCATTTCCAAAGAAATGGTGGGTTGAATTAGATTTTACGGCCCCAATCCTCCCACTTCCATTACGGTTAAAAGGTTCCGGTTGGCACTATGGCAGCATTTTGAACAATACTGGGACAAAATAGGTATAATAGTAGTCAACGCAGTACTATGAAAATCCATCGTTTACTATCGTCTCTGCAGAACGGTTTTACTAAACAGTCATCTTCTTACACAATTTGATTTCAAATGATATGTTGAATGACGTCATGTCTAAACCACGATTACTTAATCCTTATCTTTATATATTTTACAAATTTACTTTCTGAAAAACCATCGTTTATTATCGTCTCTGCAGAGACAGAATATTTTTCGACAAGATCTTGGTATCGGAATATAAACTTTTTAAGAGATCGAATAAGGCGATTCTGTTAATAGCCCTGTTCCAGTAGCCTGTTTATCAGATAAAGATGACGTTTCAAGAAATCAGAATAATTGCTACTGACCCTTGCATAACGAATCAATTGCGAGATGTAAACACCATATGCAGGAGAAGCTTGTATATTGCTGCACATATTTGTAAAAGTTATGATTTTAAGATTGAAGTCATCCCGTTTAGCATACATTTTACTACTGAGTTGACCACTGTCGGCAAATTCGAGGCATAAGTCCAAAAATGATGCGGACGAAGCTGTATCTGTGGTCTCTTTAATTTCCAGCTTTGGAGGATATATCAATGGAAGGAATTCTGCAAATCTAGGATTATTGATAGATAAAACGTCATCAATATACCTGTATGTGAAATTAAAGGCTCTAGCTTCGTGAATCATCTTTTCTTTTACAAGATTTTCAAGAAACTCCGACTCATATGAGTATAAAATTCCGACTCATATGAGTATAACACGACGGATGCCACTAGTGGTGTAGGAGCTGATTACCCTTCCGGAACATTAGAGTGCGCATGCCCAACAAAAATGGCAGGAATTTTGAACAGCACCTGATATTTTTTTAATATTTTTCTCATTTCACGTTTTCAAAATTACTTTAAATTTTGCAGTGCTCAGTGGGTAAGATCTAAATACACAAACACCTTACTCAACATCATATTGAAGGCAAACACAGAACATCTACTTGTCACCGTCAGAATCTCTGATTGGACATACATCGTAAATAAACAACAATGGCGTCATTAACAACAGGACTGATCCTTACCATCCTTATCCAAGGTTTCATCATTAAACATACATCAGTCAACAACAGAGATGAAATACATAAATTTATTATTGTAAGCAACCATGAGTGTCCAACTGATCATGCATACGTTGTGGTTAGAGTGATTACAAATCAGAGCCGTTTGAGAGGTCTATGTTCAAGAAATGGACCAAAAGTTACCCTAACATACTTTTCAATGTTCCTAATCACACTGCCAAATGATGTTAACATACATCCTGGACCATCAACACCTGGGTCATTATATCCATGTGGTACCTGTGATAAACCTGTTAGATAGGATGATAGAGGTATTGTAAGTGATACATGCAATCAATGTTATCACGCTAACTGTGAATAAATGAAATCCAGCGTATATCTAGAACATGTAAATGACTCTGCTGTAACTTGGGATTGCCTTGTCTGCAACTGCCCCAATTATACATCATTTTGCTTCTCCATGGTTTTCAGTACCACAAACCAATTTAGTGTTTTATCTGACACATCAATTTCCAGTCCAGTATCATCAAATCAAGTTAAAGTTAAGTCTATACCTCAACACCAACCAGAGAACTTTCAACAACAAAGGGAGTAAAACAACAACCACTTAGAATTTTGAATGTGCATTTCCAATCCATAAAAACTAAACAACACCTGTTGGAAAATATGATTGGAAGTACATATCCAGATATTATATTTGACACTGAAACTTGGATTGACAACAGTATAAAAGATTCACAGATTTTTCCAAGAGCCTATACCATCTTCTGAAATGATCGTAACCTCTCCGGTGGCGGTGTCTTAATAGCAGTAAAACACAACTATATTGCAACGGCTACACCTGAACTCCAATCAGAATGTGAAATCGTCTGGTGCAAATTAGAGTTAGTTGATGAGAAAGCTATATATCTTTGTTCTTACTACAACCCAAGAACATAAAATGAAGAGAGCATCAACCAACTTGGGAAGAGCTTGGAAAGGGCTGCTAGTATAAAAATACATTTCTAGTGATAGCTGGAGACTTCAACCTTCCAAGCTGGTATTGGAAAGGAAACACACTCACATCTAGCACTCAATATCCATCAATTCACCACAAATTTATAGAAATACAATTGACTCACACAAATAGTAGAGGAACCAATTAGAGACACAAACATCGGAGACATAATTGCAACGAATCACCCGTCTAGCTTTCGTAGAACATATATTATCCTAAGAGTATCTGACCATGAAATTGTCTACACTGAAATATATATTGTACCAACCAGACATCAGCAAAAGCCACGCCATATCCCCTTGTATAGTAAAGCAAAATGGGATAACGTTATCAGCTATGTAAAAGTTATTTACAATGAAAAAATGAATATGAAGAACATTGGTGAATCAGTGAACTCCACGTGGACCTATTTTCAGACAAATTTGGACAATAGCATCAAGAACAAAATACCCCATACAACAGCACAAACCAAAGATGGATACCCATGGATAAATATAGATCTAAAGAGACTGATTCGTAAGGGAGACCGCAGTTACAAGAGAAAGAAGAAATAAGGGAATGAAGCAGAGAAAATTAAATACTACAAGCTGAAACATGAAACCCAGAGTCAACTAAGAAAGGCATATTGACAGTATGTAGAAGGCATTGTTACTCCCGAAGTAGATGAGAGGGCAGGATATGGAAATTGCACGAAACAGTTCTGGACATATATTAAGCACAAAAGATCCTATAGTAACACCATACCTCCGCTCAAAGCAGATGGAATACTACATCCAGACTCCAAAGATAAGGCCAACATTCTAAACAAGCAGTTCCAAATGGCATTCTCAACTAAGACAGAAGTATCAGACGAATCTTTCAAAAAACCTGCAACATGAAAGGGAAGTTTGAATCTATGCATAGCATTCAGATAAGAGAGGAGGGAGTTACCAAATTGCTGAAAATATTAAATCCTCATATGACACCTGGACCAGACAACATCACCCATAGAGTCTTAAAAGAATTGGCAACGCATATATCGGGATTCCGAAAGGCCTTTCCTGTGATACACAGCTTGTTGAATTTGTAGATGATGTAATTAGAAACCTTGACAGTGGTAAACAAACTGACTGCCTGATTATGGATTTCAGCAAAGTTTTTGACAAGTATGTCACAACCTACTAATCCATAAATAACACCACTATGGAATAAGAGGTAAAACCAACAGAAGGATTCTAAGCTTCCTCCGTGATCGTAATCAGTCAGTAGTAGTAGAAGGTGAGACATCAAATTCCATACCGGTTGAATCAGGTGTTCCTCAGGGATCGTGTTAGAACCCAGCTTGTTCCTATTCTACATCAACGACATGCCAGAAAATATAAGATCCAAAACCAGATTGTTCGCTGATGATACCATCGTATATCTTACCATAACATCTGATATCGATAGTGTAACTCTTCAAGATGACCTGAATAAATTGGCTAAATGGGAAAAAAGATGGCAAATGAGCTTCCATCCAGAGAAATGTAATGTCCTGACCATCAGAAGAAAGAAACAACCAATTATGAATAGTTACACCCTACATGGGCACCAACTAGAGCAAGTAACAACTGAACAATATATAGGTGTTTCCATAACATCAGATATGAAGTGGAACCAACACATATCAAACATGTGGAAGAAAGCAAACAACACCATGAGCTTATTAAAACGAAACCTAAATATCAGATATTCAAACATAAAAGGGAAAGCTTACAAGTCATTGGTTAGACCAACATTGGGATATGCATGCACCACCTGGGATCCATACATTAAAGAGGACAAAAACGTATCGAAATGGTCCAGCGTAGGGCCGCAAGGTATGTAGTGAACAGGTACCACAACACTTCATCGGTCACTAGCATGCTAGAAGAACTAAGATGACCTACATTGGAGAAAGAAGGCAGAGTGATAGACTAGTCTTAATGTACAAGATCGTAAATGGTCTAGTTAAAATTGATGCCACTGACAGATTCGTACAACTATCACGACTGAGTCGAAACATGAGCCAACACTCCTTTCAGATGCCATCATGTAACAACATTATACGGAAGGAGTCATTCTACCCAAGAACCATCAGGGATTGGAACCCTCTGCCCACTGACACTGCCACTGTCAAGAGTCTTGAATCCTTCAAGACTCCCTTTCTTGATTAAATTAATCAAGTTGTTTTTACTTGCACATTTATTTTGCACAACACTTTATTGTTAAGTTTTAAAAAATAAGATTAAAATTGGCATGCGCACCAAAGTGGCAGTATCATCAGTGAATGATGGCGGCCGCAAAGTGGTAGAAGAGTTCACACCCAGTTGTGTTACTCGATCTTTAGAATTGTGTCTGTTTTTAAGACCGTTGTTTGTCCCTTTGTCCTTTTTCTTGGCTATTGTGTTTATACGTTAATAGGTAGATAGATACGAACTCAAAAGACCACGACAAATGACATTGGAAACCAAGGTCTTGGCTTGTAACAAACACAAAAATTCATCGGTGTTAAACCGGTTGATACTCTTTTTGTAGTGTATTCATAACCTTTTTGTACAACAGTACCATAGCTTAGGTGAAAATATGGATGCATTTTGACAAAGTGTACAATTAACCAGTGTTCAAGGTTCCTCTGTCTTGTTTTGATGTGATTTCCTTCTTCTTCTTTTTTTTTGGATTTGGCGTGTACAAACGTAATGATGGTGCTTGTGTAGGTAAGAACATGATACATAAATACATTATCAGTTATCTACGTCTTTACCCATATGCATTGAGATTGTACCACCCTGAAGCACTTCAGTATAGCCTGTGGCAAAGCCTTATGATGTACAGTGTTGCTGAAGAGTGGTACAATCTCAATGCCTACCTGAGTTCACCTCCGGTTTTCAGTGGGGTTCGTGTTACTCGATCTTTAGTTTTATATGTATGTTTTATAGATCGTTGTTTGTCCTGTTGTACTTTTTCTTTTGGCCATTGTGTTGTCTGTTCTTCTTCGATATACGAATTCTGATTACCCCTTTGGTATCTTCAAACTCTTCTTGTCAATTGGATAGTGTTACAATATTCATGACGTCACCAGTAATAGGGTCAAGAACTATATTGAGGATTTATGTGTCGTTCCTAATTTGAGTGAGTTAGTGGTAAAATAAACAAATACAAAATTCAGATAAATAAAAACATATAAGCTGATCTTAAAATGTTTGTGTTCTAGCAGCTTGACCATTTCTATAACGACACAAAATTGAAATAACATCAATAAACAAAGTTTCATGTAGCGCGAATCAGCAAATTGTACACATTGCCATCAATACAGCAGGAATATAAAACAATTATCAATGCAACTTGCTACAGTGTTGTTTTTTTCTGTATATATATGGACGTGAACGTATGGTAGTTGGATTTACATCTACAATCAGTGCCGATCATCATTAATGTTGCAGGTTCGAGTCTTGCTCAGGGCGTGGTATGCAACATTATATGATAATGTTTGGCAATGAGTTGCAGCAGGTCGGTGGTTTTCTCCGTTTCCTCAGTTTTCCTCCACCAATAAAACTGACCGCCACGATATAACTGAAATATTGATGAAAGATGCGTTAATCACCATGGTTCCAAACCAAAGCAAACCAATCATCCTCCCGCGATTGTATGGCAAGTCCAAAGAGCTTGGAAATCATTTGAGTATGACAGCATTTTTACATATATAGCAACGTGAAGACCCCCCAACCGACACGGGCAGAATGGGTTTTGTACCCACTGGTCTTGGCCAATCAACAGTTGACATTTTTATCAAGACGAAGGACTGGTATAATGATCATTGCTGTGAAAATCAAGCACTCAAATTTTGCGAATATATGGAAACTTTATGGCCAATGTTTTAGAATGTCTAACATATTATTTGAAAATTTCAATACAAGCTGGATTTCGATAAAAACCTATCTGGTCTAAATTTGTCGATGGAAAGTAGATTTATACTAATACTGTTTAAATAAAGGAAATTATTAATATTATAAACATAATTGTAGATAATACCTGTGCTGGTGTACCAAAGAAATGTAAGAAAGCACATGAAGAATGTAAAGATACATATAAAGGACCTGTCTGTAATTGTGAATATGGTTACAAACGGAAATATTGTCATTGTGTAGGTAAGAAAATCACAGATAAACACACTCACACCGTTATATAAATAAAACTCTCAACTATTGCAAGTTTCATATTTTACTTTAAATACACACACAATAAGAAATGTATGATTGATCTCGGTTCCTATTTCCATGAAAAGGCAACATATTTCGGTTGCATAACCTTTCACCTAGAGGTCATTGTACATGTCATATAAGTTCATGTGCACTGATGTAATCCTAGATTACTAAAGTAATTGGTTTTGTCATTAAGTTATATATATAACAATCGTTAGACGAAGCGTTAATTGGGGTTGTTCCTATGATGTCGAATTACTTCGGTGAAACATAAGTACTTGATTCATGTTTAATGTGTTTTCTTTTTGTCATACTTTTATCGTATTATATAAACTATGAATATTATCATAAGTAATTAAATTGTGTCTTTACTTTTCACTCAGCGCCGGATTATCCTATAGGCTATTATATGCAAAAGTCTAGGGCCCCTCAAGCTATGTAACTGTCGCAAACATGTATCACGAGTACAAAATATTCAACACGGATGTGGGCGAGTTAGAAGGTGGCTCTATCTGAAATGGGAGCATACTTTCATTAGTCTAGGATCCCAAAAGGTCATAATCTGGCCATGTTCGTACAACGAAATAGAGGAAATATGTGGCTAAGTTTGTCAATACATAAATAATTGTAGCTATTACCTGTGCTGATGTACCTAATAAATGTAAGAAAACACACGAAGAATGTAAAGATACAGATGCAGGTCCTGTCTGTCATTGTGAATCAGGATACAAACAGAAAGATGGTGCTTGTGTCGGTAAGAAAATCATTGATAAATACATTATCAGTTATCTACGTCTTTACCCATAGATATTGCGATTGTACCACCCTGAAACATTTCTGAATAGCTGTGACAAAGCCGTATGATGTACAGTGTTGCTGAAGTGTGGTATAATCTCAGTGCCCAAAGGAGTTCACCACCGGGTTTCAGTGGGGTTCGTGTTACTCGATCTTTAGTTTTATATGTATGTTTTATAGATCGTTGTTAGTCCTTTTGTACTTTTTTCTTTTGGCCATTGTGTTGTCTGTTCTTCTTCGATATACGGATTCTGATTACCCCTTTGGTATCTTCAAACTCTTCTTGTCAATTGGTTATTGGTACAATATTCATGAAATCACCAGTAATAGGATCAAAAACTATATTGCGGAAAAATATGTCGTTCATAATTTGAGTGAGCTGGTGATACAATCAACAAATTAAGAATTTAGATGATTAAAAGCATGTAAATTGATTTGAAAATGTTTGTGTTCAAGCAGCTCAGTGGTTTTCTCTGGGTCTTCCAGTTTCGTCCACCAATAAAACTGACCGCTACGATATAGCTGAAATATTGTTGAAAAATGCGCTAACCACCATAAAACCAAACCAAACCAAACCAAACCAAAGTCCTCACGCGATTGTATGGCAAATCCAAAGCGCTTTGAAATTCTTTGAGTATGACAGCATTTTTACATATATACCAACGTAAAGAACACCCCTAACGGGCACGTGCCGTAAATTCACTACAAGTCGGGTGCATGGGTTTTGTACCCATTGGTCTTGACCAATCTACAGTTGACATTTCTATTAAGACGAGGGATTGGTATACTGATCATTGCTGAGAAAAGCAAGCACTCAAAATTTTGCAAATATATGGAAACTTTATGGGCAATGTTTCAGAATGTCTAACATATTATTTGAAAATTTTAATATTAGTTAGATTTCAATTAAAACCTACCTGGTCAGAATTTTTCATTGAGATGTAATAATATATTTGTAATGTACTATGTGTAATGTGTGTGTCTAATATTTATCTTTGTTTTCGTGTTGATGTTGATGTTGTTAATTAATTAACTACAGGACCACAATGCAAACTAGATTTATACTAATATGTGTTATGCTGTTTGAATAAAGGACATTATTATCATTATGTACATAATTGTAGCTATTACCTGTCCTGATGTACCAAAGAAATGTATGAAACCACATGAGGAATGTAAAGATACATATAAAGGACCTGTCTGTAATTGTGAATATGGTTACAAACGGAAATATGGTCATTGTGTAGGTAAGAAAATCACAAATAAACACACTCACACCTTTAAGTAAATAAAGCACTCAATTTTAGCAAGTCTCATATTTTACTTTAAATACACACACAATAAGAAATATATGATTGATCTCGGTTCCTATGTCCTTGAAAAGGCAACACTAGGAAATAGAAAATGCAAATATGCCCGGTAAAATGCAAATAATTAAAGATTACCAGTTATATTAGCGTTTACCAGTTAAATTAGCGAATTATCTTGTTATATTTGCGTTTTACCTTTTAAATTTGCATTGTCGTGGCATTTGAGCGTTTTTCCTTTTAAATTTGCATTGTCGTGGCATTTTAGCGTTTTTCCTTTTATATTTGCGTTTTTCCTTTTAAATTTGCATTGTCGTGGGATTTTAGCGTTTTTTCTTTTAAATTTGCATTGTCGTGGCATTTTAGCGTTTTTCCTTTTATATTTGCGTTTTTCCTTTTAAATTTGCATTGTCGTGGGATTTTAGCGTTTTTCCTTTTATATTTGCGTTTTTCCTTTTAAATTTTCAATGTCGTGGGATTTTAGCGTTTTTCCTTTTAAATTTGCATTGTCGTGGGATTTTAGCGTTTTTCCTTTTATATTTGCGTTTTTCTTTTTAAATTTGCATTGTCGTGGGATTTTAGCGTTTTTTCTTTTAAATTTGCATTGTCGTGGCATTTTAGCGTTTTTCCTTTTATATTTGCGTTTTTCCTTTTAAATTTGCATTGTCGTGGGATTTTAGCGTTTTTCCTTTTATATTTGCGTTTTTCCTTTTAAATTTTCAATGTCGTGGGATTTTAGCGTTTTTCCTTTTAAATTTGCATTGTCGTAGGATTTTAGCGTTTTTCCTTTTATATTTGCGTTTTTCCTTTTAAATTTGCATTGTCGTGGGATTTTAGCGTTTTTCCTTTTAAATTTGCATTTTACCAGTTAAATCGCACGGTCATCTAAATCACCCGCTGAGTAGAGAGATTACGTAATACTGTAGTCGTCACTAGCTCATTGAATATGACGATTTATAGTATTATATTATCGTGTATCTATACGTATTTATTTATTTATTTATTTATTATTATTATTTATGTCATACTAGTCTGGCCCTTAATAAATTTAGTGTATTCAATACACAATAATCCATCAATCGTTGCGTATTTGATTTTCATGTCGTATTTTAACTTAATGCGATGTTTATTAAGAAATGTGACTTAAAATGTATTAAAATATTAGCAAAGTGTGATACACGTACAGAATACGTATACTGTTGTCACTTCACTATTACTTGTTTTTGATTATCATGCGAGAAACACATTAACCTTGTATTACCTATGCTGAGACTATTTACTAAAAAATGAATTAAGTATATATTAAACTATCGGTCTCTATTAAGCTATCTATGCTTTGTTTTATAGCACAGGATTGCGTATGTACAGCCTCAAAGTTATTGTGCTTTAAAAGTTCTGATTATTGTAATGAGGCACCTTAATGAACAATAAATATTTTTGTTTATGATATAAAACAAATAATCATATCCCTATGTAAACGCCGTAAAGCGAGAGACCATATTTTAATTTGAAATATTTTATTCTTCAATAAATTAAGGCAAATAATTCCTGAAATAAGAAGTGAAAGACGGGTTTACTTATTTTTATTTTCATTCTGAAAACGACAGGTACATTCACACCGGTTCACTCAGCAGGGTACCTAATATTGCCAGGCAGAATATACAAGTGTCATCTTACATCCGGTCGACAGGACTCTGACCGAATACATGAATACATGTGTCACAATCTTTGGCAATAATCAGAAACGCAATACACATTTTGTGACCATTTAACGGTACCCGTGACTAGAATATGAGATGCAATACACATTTTAAAGGTTCTAATAGGTGATCAAGTATACATGAGGAATGGGTGCATATTAGTGCACACTGGCGGATCAAGGGTGTGTTCGACAATTTAGTAAAATTCGTGTATAAATTGGGTAAAAATTGGCAAACAAGAGCCTGGGTCCCCGTTTTCAAAACTGCTGGATCCGCGCCTGATGCAGCAATGATTCTGGGGTTATTTTCACAAAAAAATCTTAAGATTAACATTGATCGTAAGTTATATTGGATTGTTCATTTTTATCTTGATTTTTTTTGTGCATCATCAGAATGATATAGCAACAACCAAAATTATGAAGTAAAGCGGGGTGAACAGAGCAGGGTAGAACATTTGCAAATCCCAAAAAGCAAAATAGACAAAAAACATATAAAATTGAACTATGTCGCCTGCCTCTCAGGCACCGGCTCTTTCTGTCATGTAACTGTCATGGGGTCACTGATCGTACTTGTAAACAAAAGAGCTGACTGAAATGTGCCTGTTTCTTATATAAAATACATGTCACTTTGCAGTGCATTGTGGTTTCAGCACTAAGAAAAACATCAAAGGTAAACACAATTTTGAAAGTGGTCATCTTCAAACATTCTGTTATTTTATTTAGATGTAATATGATTTGGTAGATGACCAGAACCATGAAATTTTAAAACCAGCCATTTCCGGATTTTATATTCGTTTCCATCCCGTATATTGGCCCTGTTTTTACTTCATACGAAAACAGATAACGCCATTTTACTGACAGCAAAAGTTGCAAGATAATCGAGAGTATATTAAAATACAAGAATGGCTTTAAAAACAATCTTATGTACAAAGAAATATTTAACTGGGCATTCTTTGAAAATTCCAATCGTCATATGAATGAAGGGTTAACACTGTTAATCGCTATATCTGAAAATCGATAATAGCACGAAAACCGAAAACACGATGCTAATAATCGAATATTCTTCTACATATTTTTGGACAGGAAGAGCTCAGATCACATACTCCATTCATTATTGTATTTTTATTCAATAAAATATTTTAAAAAGTTGTACTTCAATTTTCTATTTCATTAGTTAACGATATTTTTTTTTTGATAGCGTGACGTGTTTTGTTGGTTATGCATGTTGTTTGTTGACATCCTAGTTTTAGTAATATTTTAATCTCGGGGTGAAATTTAAATGTATAACAAGCTTGCTTGCTGTATTTATCCTTTCTTAAAGACGTAACTTTTTAAGTATCAAAATTTAGAAATCTAATTTTATATGTTTGATGTTGTGTTTATATATTCACGCAAGAGTCCTCATCCATGATATTGTGCATATGTTTACCATTATCAGCGGTTGTTTATCAGTAACTCCCAGCCCACGTTACTATAAACAATGTCATTTCAATGCGCAAGTCTCCCGATCAGGCTGATCGGATGTTACGTCTTTAAGAAAAGAATGTCATTATTCCTACAATGTAGCGTCAATTTATGTGTTTTCAACCGTATTTTTACACCCGACATTTTTTTTATTGACATGTACAAGGTTACATAATATAGTCTCTGATCCATTCATACACTTTGCTAATAAGTAATATTTTCTTTACAATAGTTAATTTTTGTTAATAAAATAGACGAATTATTGAATAACGATTTATATAAATGAAACGATTAAAATTGATTGCTAAAGAAAAGTGTTATTATTAAATACCCGGATATGTTTGGATAAAAGAATAGCATTCGGGTCATCGAGGAGTCATGTAGTCTCGTGGTTATAAATACGAAAACTTTTCTCCAATTCCCAAGCTAAATAAATGAAATGTGACTTAATGTGTTAATTATATAAATCCTTGCCTTCTATACATTTTAATTTCTTATCTAATTCTTATTCTTATTATGTAACAATATGGTCAGGTTGTTATTTTCATTGAATGACATCTCAAAATAGATGGCTTCACAGTAGGAGCTCTTCCTGTATATTGGTTACATCCTGTATATTACAACTGACAGCCAATGCAGGACAAACAATTTTAATCAGCCATCATTATCATAAAATATTTTATTTTGATGATGACACCTAATTCCCATCACCTAATCCAAATTAGTATAGTAGAGGAGTACCGTATTTTTCGGACAATAAATTTTGTTTACAGTATACCTTTATTTTGCTGTAGGTTTATTTCTGAATAAGAACACTCGTATCATCGATGTTCTTGGTGTTATTTTTTTTTAAAATAAAGCAATAAAATTTATGTATACTAACAGGGGGTGCAATTCTGGGGAAAACATATTCAACATCCGAAAAAAATAAATATTCAATGATTGAAGTGTTAGCGAAAATCAATTCAATATATTGTATTCAATAATAAAATATATACTATAAAAAATGTATCTTGTTGAAAAAAATCACAGGGTGGATCGATTTACAATATAAAATTATTATCACAAAATATCTAAATATAGCTATAGCTTTTCTATCAAACACGAGCATACGCACGTGGTTGTAGTAAAAAATGGCGGTTGCAATACATCTCGCAGTAAACGTGTAGAACAAGCTTTTTATACTAAATAAACTGAAAAATAATTTATATCGATTTCGTTGCTTAATCGATATTTTATTGCAATAATTCATATGAGGCTATGGGTGTTTAAACGTCACTTTTCAACAATATTTCAGTTATATATTGACCTTTGAGCTACCTTTCCTGGCGCGAATATGGGGCAAGGTAGAAATACACTAGGGTATTTACGTACAAAATAGACAAAAATATCTCATATTTATATAAGTAAGAAAATTTAACAGAACATTTGCATGAATGTTTGTCGGAAAAGGTTGATAGTTTCAGTAAATTTCAACACACAATTGATCAGTCATATTTACGTTACCCCCTTTTGCATACATCATCAAAATCATTGTAAGTGTAAAATGTAAATGTCTGTAATTCTGTGCTCTCACGGGCTTCTTGATTGATTTAATAAACTATGTTATGCTATGTTATGTTATGTTATGCTATACATGAACATGCGAAGATATATTTTTACACCTAATCATTTTTCAAATTTTTGTTTCAACTTTATACGTAAAGTCTAATGCTAATTCCGTCTAGTATGAGATATATACAAAAAAATATACATGTAAATATTAACGTTGCCCTAAATTTGATGATTGGTGGTCCCCATATTTCAGGTACAGGTTGAATGCGTGTCAATGATTTGTAATCACATGAAATTAATTTCAGTAATTTCAAATGCAAAAGTTAAATGGGATTGACTAAACAAAGTAAACTGTACGACTTTTACGTTTGCACCGGTGGGCATCATTTGTAATTTATTTTAAAAGACGGTACATGAGTACAACAATAACATAAGCTCTAATGTGCTTTTAAGTCTGACATTAAAAAATATATACATAATCAGAGGCGGATTTAGAGGGGGGCGTGCGGGGCGTGCGCCCCCCTAAAATTCGCAAAGCATATGTTATACAACGTTAATTAAGCAGTTCAACAAACAACTTTTTCATGAATGGTTAACTCGTGACTTGTAGGTCAAAATGAATAGTAATGATATTAGGAGTAAATTTGGGATATCATTCTAAAAAGCTCTACCAATTGATAAATGATCAGTATACTGTCCGTCCGGATGAAGCTTTTCGTTTTGCCGTTGGTTCATTCATTGAAAACGTACGATTCGTTCTTGTTTATAGACAAACAAAGGCTAATGTGTATTATATATACCATGGATCTTACGAATGAACTTATTTAAATCAACGAATCCATGTAATAGCAGATCCTATGATGTCAAAATCATGGAATAATAGACCTATGGCGTCAAAATCATGGAATAACATCAAGATCTTCATGTTAGACCTTGCTTTGTTAAAGTTCACTATTTCTAAGTTGATTATTGCATAAAAACATCAAAGGAAAAATGCGTATTTATGTTACAAGTTAACATTAAAGCTGCATGAAACGATTCTGATCATCTAATTTAGTTACGTTAGCTTATCAGAAATCAACAACAAGTTCATGTATTGACAATTTCCGCTTTTGTTTGTCTATAAACAAGAACGGTCGAATCATACGTTTTCAATGAATGAATCAAACGACGAAAAGAAAAGCTCCATCCGGACGGGCAGCATTAACTAGAACCACCCGAAAGGACAAGCACCGAAAGTACAGATAAATTAGTGAAATGAGGAATGCGATAAAACTAAACCAATTGTTTTTTGAAGGGTTAACATATCGTGATCGATCAGTCATGATTTGAACAATTCGCATCACGGTTGTTAAAGAAAATGTTTACTTTAGGTTCTTATAAGGCATGCCTTCTTATAATCTGACAAAAACTCTGTTAACAATTATCCGGCAAAATTAAGATTCAAAGTCAAGTTTTTTTGGTCTGATAAAAATGGTGTGGTTGGTTCAAAATTGTCGTTCAAATAAACGTCTGTAATTCCTCAAACCCCAGAGCTTCCGGGGCGCTTCGCCGCCCCCCCTGGATCCCTACCATAGCTGTGCCATGGACCCGCTGAGGACCATAAGCGGTCCCCAGACCCCTGGCCTACTCACGCCCCCCTAACCACAAATCCTGGATCCGCCCCTGACCCTTATTATAATCGCTTACTATCCTCTTTTTCTTTCTCGTTTCGTCTGAAATCTAACAACATCATCTCAGAGGTCAAAAGCCCTCATCCAATCAAACTCGCATCCTCCAACTATTCACTATGAAGCAGCCAGTGGGGAAATATCACCAAATTCATGCAAAGGTAATTATTTTAATTTATATCAATCATCTTTATTCTCAATAACCATTTTCAACGGTACAGATAAGAAATAAGGATTAGAAAAAAATGCAGATCATGTTTGACAATGAAATGATCAACAAAAACGGTGTTTGCTCTGTTTTTAATTCATTCACCCCGAACTGAGGTATAATTTACTGCTCGTTTCTTCTATTTCTATGGAGGTCGTCAATTTTCCCTCAATAACCACACGTCTGTAAATGACCTCTGATTTGATATAAAGAAAAGGGCCTCGGTGGCTCAATGGGTTAGATAGTTGGATTACCTAACAACTCATACAAACCTATCACCAATACGGCGTGGGTTCGCGCCCGACTTTGGTAATTACAAAAAGGGGTGTACTCGACTCGCAGCCGCAAGTGATAAAGTTTCCCAGTTGCTTGCCCATGGTCGGTGGTTCTCTCCGGGTGCTCCGGCTTCTTCCACCACTAAAACTGGTCGCCATGATATAGCTGAAATATTACTGAAAGTGGCGTTAAACACCAAAAATCAATCAATCGATATAAAGAAACCTAGGAAAATATTTTTATTAGTCACGAAAATAAATTAAGTTGTAGCTTATTTCAAATTCTGACCACTGTCGTGATCTCTAATGCAATGTTGTTAGATCTTTCACGCAGCTACACAGAAAAAGTAAGGAGCAATGAAGGAGATCTAAATTTTATTAGATCGGGGGAAAACCTAAGACTATTCCTGCAAAGTTTGGTTCAAATTGGCTGAGTAATTTTAGAGAATATATTCTGATGGTGTTTTTCGCTTAAATTAGCTTTATTGCCATAATTAACCAACACAAATCGACAAAAGTATAAAGGCCTATTTACACGATCTGTTTTTCCATGGCTGATTTTCCATGGCTGTTAAAACACACCGTGTGCATTGGGAAAACATATGACAGATATGAAGTCAGACTGAAGACAGAGCGTTTAGAACTTTCCCTATTCTCTCTGTCAAGACAGAGGAAATAAACCCTTCATGGAAAAGGTCAATAAGGTTATACTATAAATATACTGATGTCAACGTGTACTTTTCCCGGGGCGCAGGTTTGATAAGAGGGGATACTCTATGCAAAGGTTCTTCAAAATCTTCTTTGTTAATTCTCACAAAATTGTGAAACGTCTTTGATCCTCTTGTTCCAGCTCCCTAATTAATGCATGGTAAGCACCAACTTCTCTTCTTAGTTGTATCCATGGCCTCACCCATGTTCTCCGACCACGTTGATTGTTACAGATAATATGACATGCAGCAGCTATCATTAAAATACACATAGGAGCAACAAAATCATCATTCTTCATGTAAATGTAAATAAAAACAAAATTTGGAGGGAAATATTAATTAGCTCAGACGTGAAATGACATACCGTCTAAACAGACTAATGAGGCATATGTTATCAGCTATGGAAAGACAGCTATGGAGAGAACAGATCGTGTAAATAGGCCTTAAGGTTGACGAAAAAAATGGAATATACGTTAAAGAGCACCTACGGTTTCAGATAACGCTGTGTTGACCCTATTCGTAATTTTAGTTTTAGTAACGGTGGCCATCTTGGATGGAATTTGGACAACAACAGAAAAAAATGAAATGAGGACACGTTCATTGATTTATCCTGCAATGACAGCATTTACCGACCAATATAGCCTGCCCAATATTTATTTTGATATTGGTCAGTTATAAATAGAACATTTTTTTATATTGGTCAGTTATAAATAGAACATACAAATGTAAAACGGGGCACATCGGGGGATATTGTTTTCAAATACATACACAAAATTATTCAAATACTTTTATCATCGTCCAGTAAACGTTTATTTACGATTTAAAATTGCAGGATAAATACAATACATGAGCACTGTCGAAGCATATAGGTAAATATGTGTATTCGGCGCGAAACGCGGGAAAAGGATCGGCGAAGCCTCGCCTTTCCCCCCGTTTCTAAGTCTCATACACATATTACCTATATGCTTCGACAGTGCACAAATATTGTATATATATACGACAATAAACGTAATTGATACAAAGTTAGCATCTCTCACATAACATGTGTAATGAGAGTTTTTGTGGTATGAACCTGGCCACTGTTTTTGTTGAAGTTTTCTTGTATGAAAACAAAATAACATGTATGCTTAACATTACATTAATTTACAAACAAACAAGTTAACAAAATAATTATAAAATGTTACTCCTATTAACTTGTTATGTTTCGTTTTGACACGAGTAGTGACCCATGAGACACTTTAAACAACCCCCTTCATACACTGGCATTTATAATTTTTTTACCAACAAAATGATGTATTCACACGAATTCCAGTGGTTTAATACCATAAATCTTAATTTTTCATGACGTTTTATAATGTTCTTATAACATAAATATGTAACCCGGATGATCAGAATGGTCACAGTGAAATAATGGTGCAATCACACCTGCAAAAATATTTATCAAGTATAAAAAGGTGATAATAAATTTCCGGCTTAATTTGTTTGAATAGATCGTTATAATTCCTTACACACTTCCTGTTCTCCTGTAGTAAATAAAAGTTTAAAAAACACCCTTTTATAATTCACAAACTGCTATTTAAGAGACTGTTAAGAATTATTAACTTGTTAGGGGAAATTGTAACATGAATCTTTGAGTAATACTCCTCCGAGGAAACCATGTGGCATAAAAATAGGACCCGTTTCTCCTATGTGGGTTCAACCATATGGACTGGAAGTTAGATACATTTTTTACTCATCTTTCTGTGCAGTCCAGTAATACAACCAGATGTAGATCGTTAACAGTTATCAACTCCTTGGCGGACGTTTCAATAATTGTCTGGGTATCACAGGCAGCAAACTGACATAAACAATTCGATACATTAATTCAATAGTACACATAAGAAAAGTTTGAAGATACTAAAGGGGTACTCAAAAGACGTAAGTACAGACAATACAATGGCCAAAAGACAAAGGGAAAAAGAACAAACAACGAACATTACACAGCAAACAAAAGATAGAGCAACACGAACCCTACTTAAGAAGAGTTTGAAGATACCAAAGGGGCAATCAGAAACCGTATATGGAAAAAGAACAGACAACACAATGGCCAAAAGAAAAAGTACAAAAGGACAAACAACGATCGACAAAACATGCATATAAAACTAAAGATCGAGTAACACGAACCCCACTAAAAACAAGGGGTGAACTCAGGTGCTCCGGAAAGGTAAGCAGTTCCTGCTCCACTAGTGACACCCGTCGTGTTAATCTAGTTACAAACCCGGTAATAAGTCGTGAATGAGGAAAGGACTGGGAAGTGTTTACGACAAGTGGAACATATCCGTGGTCATTTGTGACACAGATATTCCATAATGGTCAACAAAGTCATGGTTAAAACCGGGGTTAAACTCATTGTGTTCCGGAATGATTAGCATTCCTGCTCCACATGTGACACCCGTCATGTTACTGTTAAACGACACGAACATCATCTGATTTGGAAATTGTGTTGGACACCAGTAATAGTAAATAAATACAAATACGATGAACCCTTTACAAAGCAAATGGGAGTCAAGACTACTCGAACATCGTTTTTGCGCGGAAATCGTAGCAGACTTCACAACACGGATGGAGACAAATGTGTCTGGTTTGAATGATGCCAAATTCCAAGTTAAGACACTTCTTCAATCAATGCTATGCATCTTTACCTTTGTCGAGATGGAGTTTCCTGTCTCCTATGGCGTCCGCTATTAAAACATAGATTTAGCCATGATTTCGCCCCTTTACCAACAACAAATCCGAGGGGTCACGAGTACCAGATTATATTCACCATGCACAGTTTATCGGGAAGATTGCATAAATATCAGGACATGAGAGTCATTCGGTTCAGACTTATCAATGTTAAGGGGACAATACCACAAAAGATTATGTCCTTAGCTCTACCACGTAAAAGTGATCATCATGAACTACTTCAAAAGGATTCAGTAATTATAATAAGTATATTTAATACCTATTGTAAGTTTATGCATTCAAACTTTTGCTAAATGAGGTATGATTAAATTATAATTTGTACTTCCTCTTTACGCCAAGTGAACAATTCTGCAGTATATTATGAAAAGAGCGAGTTACTTATTTAAATAATGATGATAATATCTACTTTGTATTAGACAAACACATTCACCTGAATTAATAGTGGCTGCTACATTTTGTATCTGAAACAACAGATACATGGATACCAGAATAACCACTTAATTGGATGCAATATCCTGGCTTCTAGTCACCCAGTCTTTGTTCGTACTCATGTTTCTGAGTGTTTCTAGGTCAACATTCAAGATTCAAACTTGAATCTTGAATCTTAGTATATACTGCTGCTAGCCTCTAGGAGAAGCAACAACTACCAGGATTTTGTTGCTCTTGTTGACCTGATCGCGGATTGATTACGCCGTCTTCTGCATTCGAGTCTCGTATTCTATCCCACTACACCACTGAAACTGTCCATCTATTTATAAATGTGTCGACTGTTCTCCTACTAGTACCTAGTACCTACTCGTATTCTGACAGACAATAATAAACACAAGGCTGTTGGCAATCCTCGATAAACAAATAAAGAATTAAATTAAACACAAGTATGTTAATTGTACATAGAAACCACACTTTTCTCATTAAGTAATATATATTTACACTACTGTATATAGATTGATGGAATTGTACCGAAGAGCAATTGTTCAAATTCTACACAAACCATATTTTGTCAGTTGATTGGTCATGGTTTGGTGCACAGACCACGTAGGACAGTCAGTCATACACGACTTCAACTACTTGTATCATGGACGTTTAACCCCCCGCAACTTCCCTTTAATCTGTGTCTATCAAATTACCAGGGACGTTTTAGAATTCTTTTGTAATTAAAAGTTGAGGTCATATGTCACATATTAGGGGGCAAAAAAATGAAACTTTGTTCCCTTTTAGTTAATTATGGCACCTAATATTCGTAATAAAATGTTACAAATATAGATATATAATATGTACAAAGTTGGACCTTTTTATTTATCAGTTTATGAGATATTAATCTTTAGTGTCAGGTTTTAGTTAATTCTACATTTGTAGCAAGTGACAAAACCCATGATTTTTATCTGATATATTCAATTAGCTTACATACATGTACGTACTATTGAAATTTCCTTTTGATACTATATCCAGCATAAAAAATACCCGGATGTATGACGTACGTTGTCCACCCTGGATCCAGCATCAAAAGGAAATGTTGTCGGAATGATTAGACAAATGACAACAGCTTTTTGAATGTTATCGATGTAAATAGTACCATACAAGTCCGTAGAGTACTTTGGTCTGGCTTTTATCATACAGGTTCGTTGTTGAAATAGTATAAAAATGAGTTTTGTTTTGTCAGATGGTTGAACAATTTCCGCCGTTATAAAGTTTTCGATAAAAAAAATACCCGGATGTATGACGTACGTTGTCCACCCTGTTGACTATGAGAGTACCTGATGAAGGTTATTTCAGAAACAAGTTTTGCGCACTAGATTTTCTCTAAATTAGACATCTACATTTTTATTACTATCACTGGGTCGATTCCTCTGCTCGTGGACTATGGGCCACCGAGGATATCATTCGCCCAGTAGTCAGTGTTTCCGCTCTGACATGGTTTATTAGATAGATTTTTGTTCGAAATCTGCAGTTCATGAATAATGTAAATAATTTTTTTTTTATCGAAATTAAGGTCAATATCAATCAGATATAAATAGCCTCGGCCGATTTTGTCTATCCTGTTTGGGTCTTTAGATTTACTCGCTTCTAAAGACACGACGGGTGCCACCAGTGGAACAGGAACTGGGTTACCCTTAGTGAGGGTTCGTGTTACTCGATCTTCAGTTTTCTGTGTAATGTTTTGTAGATCGGTGTTTGTCCTTTTTCTTTTGATCATTGTGTTGTCTGTCCTTCCTCGATTTACGGATTCTGATTACTCGTTTGGTATCTTCAGACTCTTCTTTTAGATTATTTGGCTTTCCATTCTATTGACCATGAGATTACTTGATGATGGATATTCCAGAAACACATCATGGGTACGAAAATAGATATCTACGTTTTAATTTATAAAGTAAAGCTGTGAATAAATCAAATGTAAAGATATTATATAATTCATCTACCCATTGTATTAAATTATTCAAAGCTACTGAATTCAGTGATGTTTAAAGTTCATGTCTGTGTCTTTTTTTTTAATATTTAATATGCGGATCAATATCAAAGGAACGAATTTAATGCAGAATCATTTCTGCTTTTCTGATTTTATAAAGATTTGTTGACAATGATTTATGGTTTTATTCAAATGTAAATAAGAAAACTTTATGGCTGCACCATCATCACACAGTATGTGTATTGATAAGACATGATAGCTTTGTATGATTTATTGGTCTTTTATTAAAAAAACATTCAGTAGCTTTGAATAATTTAATAAAATGGGTAGGTGAAATATAACTACCAACATTGTCATCCCAACGTCCTCCTTAATATTTTATAGAAGATAATAGAACAACATGTCAGAACTAAGATATCAATGATATTAATATTTTCATTCATATCATATCAAGGTTTTTACGACAGTTTGATAACGTGAAACTCATTTTTATACTATTTTAACAACGAACCTGTATGATAAAAGCCAGACCAAAGTACTCTACGGACTTGTATGGTACTATTTACATCGATAACGTTCAAAAAGCTGTTGTCATTTGTCTAATCATTCCGACAACATTTCCATTTGATGCTGGATCCAGGGTGGACAACGTACGTCATACATCCGGGTATTTTTTATGCTGGATATAGTATCAAAAGGAAATATTGTCGGAATGATTAGACAAATGACAACAGCTTTTTGAATATTATCGATGTAAATATACATGTAGTACCATACAAGTCCGTAGAGTACTTTGGTCTAGTGTTTATCATACAGGTTCGTTGTTAAAAAATAGTACAAAAATTAGTTTTAATTTGTCAGATGGTTGAAAAATTACCGCCATTATAAAGTTTTCGATAAAAAAATACCCGGATGTATGACGTACGTTGTTCACCCTGAGATTGGGAAGCCAAATAATCTAGAAGTCTTTGAGAGCAAGTAAAAAGTATTATTTAATTAGTTTTCCCCTATTTCAATTTCATACCGTTTTAATAGAGATTAATTTTAATAGATTGGTCATTGTTTAACACCAAGTGTCTACCAACGATATAAATGAAAATGCTACGTTGTAACGGACCATCCTAATGCAATGCTTATTAAGGGTTGCTGTTATTTTGCCTGCATGAAGCACGGGATTCTCAAAACACGAGACATTCATTTACCCCTCGCACTTAGGGCTAGTAATGCATTTGATATTTGATTTAACCTCTTTTGCACATCCAGTGAGTATCGTTGTAAGAGCAGTTAATTCAGTTAAGTCCTATTTCTACACCCTAATAATTGGCAACGTAAGTACGGTAATTATGATGAATGGCTATACATGTTAAAATTGAGATGACACCATCGAGTTGTTAATTCCATCGCGATACTTTCAAAAAGTTTAATATTATCACGTTACTCGTTAAAACGATCGCGATGGTGAAACACTGCATATTCGGATTGCTATTCAAAAGGTTGGCTTACTTCTGAAAAGCATCGCGATGCTTTTTGCTAAAACTGACTACAAAAACAAAGTTTTCAAAAGGAGACGCGTACTATTGTGTCATGTAACAGAACTGGATCCACAACCTATATTAAGCTTAGGGGGCCTTCGTGGTTGTGATCGTATGGTAGTTGGATTTACAAATACCTGTGCAAACAGTGCCTTTCACCTGTGCTAAAATTGTGAGTTCGAGTCCCGCTCATGGCGACGTGTACTCGATACATTATCCGATAAAGTTTGTCAGTGACTTACGGCAGGTCGGTGGTTTTCTCCGGGTACTCCGGTTTCCTACACAAAAAAACTGACCGCCACGATATATTGGTGAAATATTGTTGAATGTGGCGTTAAATACTATGATCATAACCTTTAACCCTTAATCTTAGGTTATTAGGATCACCTATAACATGTATATATTTGAATACTACATGTATCGATATTCATCGTAATTATTTATGTTTTGGAAAAGACGCATGCGTGTGTTCTAGACATCCATTTGATTATCAGTTGTTTACCAAATTATGCTTCATAACAATAAAATAATAACGGGAATATTAGTGATATAGCACAAAAACAATATAGAATTGTTCCGCAAGTGATGTAGTGTAGATTTTATTGAAGATCGTCAGCGACATGTTTTGTTTAGAATAGATTCTCTTTATGATAGTTTGGTAGTTAAACAAAGAATATACTTTTGTCCTTATTATCACGCCCTAAACATTGCTCTGAATGCACCCAAAGATAGTTGTATCATTCATATCAAATTAATTTTTCATAATAGCTATAACATATGATATTAACAGATTTAAATACTAAATTCAAAATGTCGTCCTTGAAAATAAAATTGGCAGACGATATAACTACCAACATTGTCATCCCACCGTCCTCCTTAATATTGTATAGAAGATAATAGAACAACATGTCAGAACTAAGATATCAATGATATTAATATTTTCATTCATATCATATCAAGGTTTTTACGGACAGTTTGATAACGTGAACTTCTTTCTTGAAAGTTTCGCGTGCAAAACTGCACGTTTTTTAATATGTGGTTATTCTCGCATTCCTCCAACATGCCAATGAAATAGAGGGGAACAAATAAAATTATGTGATAAATTATTTTATTAAAATTCAACATTCAGTTTTGGTATAATTAAAATGTGTATTTGAGGAAAGCGACATATTTTTATATGAGAGACATAGTTGCCATTTTCATAATTAATATCAATACAGAAATTTCAAACACCAAAATATTATATTGTTTGTTTAATGTGTATATATCTAATACAAAAAAAAGGTCTCAAATTTGTAAAAACATTTAATCCATGTACACGATTTTCAAACTATATTATTTTTATATATTATATCGAATTTCAATTGAAATTTATTCTTAGCAAGTATTGAAATTTCAATAGTACGTACATGTATGTAAGCTAATTGAATATATCAGATAAAAATCATGGGTTTTGTCACTTGCTACAAATGTAGAATTAACTAAAACCTGACACTAAAGATTAATATCTGATAAACTGATAAATAAAAAGGTCCAAGTTTGTACATATTATATATCTATATTTGTAGCATTTTACTACGAATATTAGGCGCCATAATTAACTAAAAGGGAACAAAGTTTCATTTTTTTGTCCCCTAATATGTGACATATGACCTCAACTTTTAATTACAAAAGAATTCTTAAACGTCCCTGGTAATTTGATAGACACAGATTAAAGGGAAGTTGCGGGGGGTTAAACGTCCATGATACAAGTAGTTGTGTATGACTGACTGTCCTACGTGGTCTGTGCACCAAACCATGACCAATCAACTGACAAAATATGGTTTGTGTAGAATTTGAACAATTGCTCTTCGGTACAATTCCATCAATCTACATACAGTACAGTGTAAATATATATTACTTAATGAGAAAAGTGTGGTTTCTATGTACAATTAACATACTTGTGTTTAATTTAATTCTTTATTTGTTTATCGAGGATTGCCAACAGCCTTGTGTTTATTATTGTCTGTCAGAATACGAGTAGGTACTAGGTACTAGTAGGAGAACAGTCGACACATTTATAAATAGATGGACAGTTTCAGTGGTGTAGTGGGATAGAATACGAGACTCGAATGCAGAAGACGGCGTAATCAATCCGCGATCAGGTCAACAAGAGCAACAAAATCCTGGTATTTGTTCCTTTGATATTGATCCGCATATTAAATATTAAAAAAAAAGATACAGACATGAACTTTAAACATCACTGAATTCAGTAGCTTTGAATAATTTAATACAATGGGTAGGTGAATTATATAATATCTTTACATTTGATTTATTCACAGCTTTACTTTATAAATAAAACGTAGATATCTATTTTCGTACCCATGATGTGTTTCTGGAATATCCATCATCAAGTAATCTCATGGTCAATAGAATGGAAAGCCAAATAATCTAAAAGAAGAGTCTGAAGATACCAAACGAGTAATCAGAATCCGTAAATCGAGGAAGGACAGACAACACAATGATCAAAAGAAAAAGGACAAACACCGATCTACAAAACATTACACAGAAAACTAAAGATCGAGTAACACGAACCCTCACTAAAATCCGGGGGTGAACTCAGGTTCTCCGGAAGGGTAACCCAGTTCCTGTTCCACTGGTGGCACCCGTCGTGTCTTTGGAAGCGAGTAAATCTAAAGACCCAAACAGGATAGACAAAATCGGCCGAGGCTATTTATATCTGATTGATATTGACCTTAATTTCGATAAAAAAAAAATTATTTACATTATTCATGAACTGCAGATTTCGAACAAAAATCTATCTAATAAACCATGTCAGAGCGGAAACACTGACTACTGGGCGAATGATATCCTCGGTGACCCATAGTCCACGAGCAGAGGAATCGACCCAGTGATAGTAATAAAAATGTAGATGTCTAATTTAGAGAAAATCTAGTGCGCAAAACTTGTTTCTGAAATAACCTTCATCAGGTACTCTCATAGTCAACAGGGTGGACAACGTACGTCATACATACGGGTATTTTTTTATCGAAAACTTTATAACGGCGGAAATTGTTCAACCATCTGACAAAACAAAACTAATTTTTATACTATTTTAACAACGAACCTGTATGATAAAAGCCAGACCAAAGTACTCTACGGACTTGTATGGTACTATTTACATCGATAACATTCAAAAAGCTGTTGTCATTTGTCTAATCATTCCGACAACATTTCCTTTTGATGCTGGATCCAGGGTGGACAACGTACGTCATACATCCGGGTATTTTTTATGCTGGATATAGTATCAAAAGGAAATTTAAATAGTACGTACATGTATGTAAGCTAATTGAATATATCAGATAAAAATCATGGGTTTTGTCACTTGCTACAAATGTAGAATTAACTAAAACCTGACACTAAAGATTAATATCTCATAAACTGATAAATAAAAAGGTCCAACTTTGTACATATTATATATCTATATTTGTAGCATTTTATTACGAATATTAGGTGCCATAATTAACTAAAAGGGAACAAAGTTTCATTTTTTTGCCCCCTAATATGTGACATATGACCTCAACTTTTAATTACAAAAGAATTCTAAAACGTCCCTGGTAATTTGATAGACACAGATTAAAGGGAAGTTGCGGGGGGTTAAACGTCCATGATACAAGTAGTTGAAGTCGTGTATGACTGACTGTCCTACGTGGTCTGTGCACCAAACCATGACCAATCAACTGACAAAATATGGTTTGTGTAGAATTTGAACAATTGCTCTTCGGTACAATTCCATCAATCTATATACAGTACAGTGTAAATATATATTACTTAATGAGAAAAGTGTGGTTTCTATGTACAATTAACATACTTGTGTTTAATTTAATTCTTTATTTGTTTATCGAGGATTGCCAACAGCCTTGTGTTTATTATTGTCTGTCAGAATACGAGTAGGTACTAGGTACTAGTAGGAGAACAGTCGACACATTTATAAATAGATGGACAGTTTCAGTGGTGTAGTGGGATAGAATACGAGACTCGAATGCAGAAGACGGCGTAATCAATCCGCGATCAGGTCAACAAGAGCAACAAAATCCTGGTAGTTGTTGCTTCTCCTAGAGGCTAGCAGCAGTATATACTAAGATTCAAGATTCAAGTTTGAATCTTGAATGTTGACCTAGAAACACTCAGAAACATGAGTACGAACAAAGACTGGGTGACTAGAAGCCAGGATATTGCATCCAATTAAGTGGTTATTCTGGTATCCATGTATCTGTTGTTTCAGATACAAAATGTAGCAGCCACTATTAATTCAGGTGAATGTGTTTGTCTAATACAAAGTAGATATTATCATCATTATTTAAATAAGTAACTCGTTCTTTTCATAATATACTGCAGAATTGTTCACTTGGCGTAAAGAGGAAGTACAAATTATAATTTAATCATACCTCATTTAGCAAAAGTTTGAATGCATAAACTTACAATAGGTATTAAATATACTTATTATAATTACTGAATCCTTTTGAAGTAGTTCATGATGATCACTTTTACGTGGTAGAGCTAAGGACATAATCTTTTGTGGTATTGTCCCCTTAACATTGATAAGTCTGAACCGAATGACTCTCATGTCCTGATATTTATGCAATCTTCCCGATAAACTGTGCATGGTGAATATAATCTGGTACTCGTGACCCCTCGGATTTGTTGTTGGTAAAGGGGCGAAATCATGGCTAAATCTATGTTTTAATAGCGGACGCCATAGGAGACAGGAAACTCCATCTCGACAAAGGTAAAGATGCATAGCATTGATTGAAGAAGTGTCTTAACTTGGAATTTGGCATCATTCAAACCAGACACATTTGTCTCCATCCGTGTTGTGAAGTCTGCTACGATTTCCGCGCAAAAACGATGTTCGAGTAGTCTTGACTCCCATTTGCTTTGTAAAGGGTTCATCGTATTTGTATTTATTTACTATTACTGGTGTCCAACACAATTTCCAAATCAGATGATGTTCGTGTCGTTTAACAGTAACATGACGGGTGTCACATGTGGAGCAGGAATGCTAATCATTCCGGAACACAATGAGTTTAACCCCGGTTTTAACCATGACTTTGTTGACCATTATGGAATATCTGTGTCACAAATGACCACGGATATGTTCCACTTGTCGTAAACACTTCCCAGTCCTTTCCTCATTCACGACTTATTACCGGGTTTGTAACTAGATTAACACGACGGGTGTCACTAGTGGAGCAGGAACTGCTTACCTTTCCGGAGCACCTGAGTTCACCCCTTGTTTTTAGTGGGGTTCGTGTTACTCGATCTTTAGTTTTATATGCATGTTTTGTCGATCGTTGTTTGTCCTTTTGTACTTTTTCTTTTGGCCATTGTGTTGTCTGTTCTTTTTCCATATACGGTTTCTGATTGCCCCTTTGGTATCTTCAAACTCTTCTTAAGTAGGGTTCGTGTTGCTCTATCTTTTGTTTGCTGTGTAATGTTCGTTGTTTGTTCTTTTTCCCTTTGTCTTTTGGCCATTGTATTGTCTGTACTTACGTCTTTTGAGTACCCCTTTAGTATCTTCAAACTTTTCTTATGTGTACTATTGAATTAATGTATCGAATTGTTTATGTCAGTTTGCCGCCTGTGATACCCAGACAATTATTGAAACGTCCGCCAAGGAGTTGATAACTGTTAACGATCTACATCTGGTTGTATTACTGGACTGCACAGAAAGATGAGTAAAAAATGTATCTAACTTCCAGTCCATATGGTTGAACCCACATAGGAGAAACGGGTCCTATTTTTATGCCACATGGTTTCCTCGGAGGAGTATTACTCAAAGATTCATGTTACAATTTCCCCTAACAAGTTAATAATTCTTAACAGTCTCTTAAATAGCAGTTTGTGAATTATAAAAGGGTGTTTTTTAAACTTTTATTTACTACAGGAGAACAGGAAGTGTGTAAGGAATTATAACGATCTATTCAAACAAATTAAGCGGAAATTTATTATCACCTTTTTATACTTGATAATTATTTTTGCAGGTGTGATTGCACCATTATTTCACTGTGACCATTCTGATCAACCGGGTTACATATTTATGTTATAAGAACATTATAAAACGTCATGAAAAATTAAGATTTATGGTATTAAACCACTGGAATTCGTGTGAATACATCATTTTGTTGGTAAAAAAATTATAAATGCCAGTCTATGAAGGGGGTTGTTTAAAGTGTCTCATGGGTCACTACTCGTGTCAAAACGAAACATAACAAGTTAATAGGAGTAACATTTTATAATTATTTTGTTAACTTGTTTGTTTGTAAATTAATGTAATGTTAAGCATACATGTTATTTTGTTTTCATACAAGAAAACTTCAACAAAAACAGTGGCCAGGTTCATACCACAAAAACTCTCATTACACATGTTATGTGAGAGATTCTAACTTTGTATCAATTAAGTTTATTGTCGTGTATATATACAATATTTGTGCACTGTCGAAGCATATAGGTAATATGTGTATGAGACTTAGAAACGGGGGGAAAAGGCGAGGCTTCGCCGATCCTTTTCCCGCGTTTCGCGCCGAATACACATATTTACCTATATGCTTCGACAGTGCTCATGTATTGTATTTATCCTGCAATTTTAAATCGTAAATAAACGTTTACTGGACGATGATAAAAGTATTTGAATAATTTTGTGTATGTATTTGAAAACAATATCCCCCGATGTGCCCCGTTTTACATTTGTATGTTCTATTTATAACTGACCAATATAAAAAAATGTTCTATTTATAACTGACCAATATCAAAAAAAATATTGGGCAGGCTATATTGGTCGGTAAATGCTGTCATTGCAGGATAAATCAATGAACGTGTCCTCATTTCATTTTTTTCTGTTGTTGTCCAAATTCCATCCAAGATGGCCACCGTTACTAAAACTAAAATTACGAATAGGGTCAAAACAGCGTTATCTGAAACCGTAGGTGCTCTTTAACGTATATTCCATTTTTTTCGTCAACCTTAAGGCCTATTTACACGATATGTTCTCTCCATAGCTGTCTTTCCATAGCTGATAACATATGCCTCATTAGTCTGTTTAGACGGTATGTCATTTCACGTCTGAGCTAATTAATATTTCCCTCCAAATTTTGTTTTTATTTACATTTACATGAAGAATGATGATTTTGTTGCTCCTATGTGTATTTTAATGATAGCTGCTGCATGTCATATTATCTGTAACAATCAACGTGGTCGGAGAACATGGGTGAGGCCATGGATACAACTAAGAAGAGAAGTTGGTGCTTACCATGCATTAATTAGGGAGCTGGAACAAGAGGATCAAAGACGTTTCAAAATTTTGTGAGAATTAACAAAGAAGATTTTGAAGAACCTTTGCATAGAGTATCCCCTCTTATCAAACCTGCGCCCCGGGAAAATTACACGTGCACATCAGTATATTTATAGTATAACCTTATTGACCTTTTCCATGAAGGGTTTATTTCCTCTGTCTTGACAGAGAGAATAGGGAAAGTTCTAAACGCTCTGTCTTCAGTCTGACTTCATATCTGTCATATGTTTTCCCAATGCACACGGTGTGTTTTAACAGCCATGGAAAATCAGCCATGGAAAAACAGATCGTGTAAATAGGCCTTTATACTTTTGTCGATTTGTGTTGGTTAATTATGGCAATAAAGCTAATTTAAGCGAAAAACACCATCAGAATATATTCTCTAAAATTACTCAGCCAATTTGAACCAAACTTTGCAGGAATAGTCTTAGGTTTTCCCCCGATCTAATACAATTTAGATCTCCTTCATTGCTCCTTACTTTTTCTGTGTAGCTGCGTGAAAGATCTAACAACATTGCATTAGAGATCACGACAGTGGTCAGAATTTGAAATAAGCTACAACTTAATTTATTATCGTGACTAATAAAAATATTTTCCTAGGTTTCTTTATATCGATTGATTGATTTTTGGTGTTTAACGCCACTTTCAGTAATATTTCAGCTATATCATGGCGACCAGTTTTAGTGGTGGAAGAAGCCGGAGTACCCGGAGAGAACCACCGACCATGGGCAAGCAACTGGGAAACTTTATCACTTGCGGCTGCGAGTCGAGTACACCCCTTTTTGTAATTACCAAAGTCGGGCGCGAACCCACGCCGTATTGGTGATAGGTTTGTATGAGTTGTTAGGTAATCCAACTATCTAACCCATTGAGCCACCGAGGCCCTTTTCTTTATATCAAGTCATTTACAGACGTTTGGTTATTGAGGGAAAATTGACGACCTCCATAGAAATAGAAGAAACGAGCAGTAAATTATACCTCAGTTCGGGGTGAATGAATTAAAAACAGAGCAAACACCGTTTTTGTTGATCATTTCATTGTCAAACATGATCTGCATTTTTTTCTAATCCTTATATCTTATCTGTACCGTTGAATATGGTTATTGAGAATAAAGATGATTGATATAAATTAAAATAATTACCTTTGCATGAATTTGGTGATATTTCCCCACTGGCTGCTTCATAGTGAATAGTTGGAGGATGCGAGTTTGATTGGATGAGGGCTTTTGACCTCTGAGATGATGTTGTTAGATTTCAGACGAAACGAGAAAGAAAAAGAGGATAGTAAGCGATTATAATAAGGGTCAGGGGCGGATCCAGGATTTGTGGTTAGGGGGGGCGTGAGTAGGCCAGGGGTCTGGGGACCGCTTATGGTCCTCAGCGGGTCCATGGCAGAGCTCTGGTAGGGATCCATGGGGGGGGGGGGGGGGCGAAGCGCCCCGGAAGCTCTGGGGTTTGAGGAATTACAGACGTTTATTTGAACGACAATTTTGAACCAACCACACCATTTTTATCAGACCAAAAAAACTTGACTTTGAATCTTAATTTTGCCGGATAATTGTTAACAGAGTTTTTGTCAGATTATAAGAAGGCATGCCTTATAAGAACCTAAAGTAAACATTTTCTTTAACAACCGTGATGCGAATTGTTCAAATCATGACTGATCGATCACGATATGTTAACCCTTCAAAAAACTATTGGTTTAGTTTTATCGCATTCCTCATTTCACTAATTTATCTGTACTTTCGGTGATTGTCCTTTCGGGTGGTTCTAGTTAATGCTGCCCGTCTGGATGGAGCTTTTCTTTTCGTCGTTTGATTCATTCATTGAAAACGTATGATTCGACCGTTCTTGTTTATATACAAACAAAAGCGGAAATTGTCAATACATGAACTTGTTGTTGATTTCTGATAAGCTAACGTAACTAAATTAGATGATCAGAATCGTTTCATGCAGCTTTAATGTTAACTTGTAACATAAATACGCATTTTTCCTTTGATGTTTTTATGCAATAATCAACTTAGAAATAGTGAACTTTAACAAAGCATGGTCTAACATGAAGATCTTGATGTTATTCCATGATTTTGACGCCATAGGTCTATTATTCCATGATTTTGACATCATAGGATCTGTTATTACATGGATTCGTTTGTTTAAATAAGTTCATTCGTAAGATCCATGGTATATATATAATACACATTAGCCTTTGTTTGTCTATAAACAAGAACGAATCGTACGTTTTCAATGAATGAACCAACGGCAAAACGAAAAGCTTCATCCGGACGGACAGTATACTGACCATTTATCAATTGGTAGAGCTTTTTAGAATGATATCCCAAATTTACTCCTAATATCATTACTATTCATTTTGACCTACAAGTCACGAGTTAACCATTCATGAAAAAGTTGTTTGTTGAACTGCTTAATTAACGTTGTATAACATATGCTTTGCGAATTTTAGGGGGGGGGGGGGGCGCACGCCCCGCACGCCCCCTCTAAATCCGCCTCTGATTATGTATATATTTTTTAATGTCGGACTTAAAAGCACATTAGAGCTTATGTTATTGTTGTACTCATGTACCGTCTTTTAAAATAAATTACAAATGATGCCCACCGATGCAAACGTAAAAGTCGTACAGTTTACTTTGTTTAGTCAATCCCATTTAACTTTTGCATTTGAAATTACTGAAATTAATTTCATGTGATTACAAATCATTGACACGCATTCAACCTGTACCTGAAATATGGGGACCACCAATCATCAAATTTAGGGCAACGTTAATATTTACATGTATATTTTTTTGTATATATCTCATACTAGACGGAATTAGCATTAGACTTTACGAATAAAGTTGAAACAAAAATTTGAAAAATGATTAGGTGTAAAAATATATCTTCGCATGTTCATGTATAGCATAACATAACATAACATAACATAACATAACATAACATAACATAACATAACATAGTTTATTAAATCAATCAAGAAGCCCGTGAGAGCACAGAATTACAGACATTTACATTTTACACTTACAATGATTTTGATGATGTATGCAAAAGGGGGTAACGTAAATATGACTGATCAAATGTGTGTTGAAATTTACTGAAACTATCAACCTTTTCCGACAAACATTCATGCAAATGTTCTGTTAAATTGTCTTACTTATATAAATATGAGATATTTTTGTCTATTTTGTACGTAAATACCCTAGTGTATTTCTACCTTGCCCCATATTCGCGCCAGGAAAGGTAGCTCAAAGGTCAATATATAACTGAAATATTGTTGAAAAGTGACGTTTAAACACCCATAGCCTCATATGAATTATTGCAATAAAATATCGATTAAGCAACGAAATCGATATAAATTATTTTTCAGTTTATTTAGTATAAAAAGCTTGTTCTACACGTTTACTGCGAGATGTATTGCAACCGCCATTTTTTACTACAACCACGTGCGTATGCTCGTGTTTGATAGAAAAGCTATAGCTATATTTAGATATTTTGTGATAATAATTTTATATTGTAAATCGATCCACCCTGTGATTTTTTTCAACAAGATACATTTTTTATAGTATATATTTTATTATTAAATACAATATATTGAATTGATTTTCGCTAACACTTCAATCATTGAATATTTATTTTTTTCGGATGTTGAATATGTTTTCCCCAGAATTGCACCCCCTGTTAGTATACATAAATTTTATTGTTTTATTTTAAAAAAAATAACACCAAGAACATCGATGATACGAGTGTTCTTATTCAGAAATAAACCTACAGCAAAATAAAGGTATACTGTAAACAAAATTTATTGTCCGAAAAATACGGTACTCCTCTACTATACTAATTTGGATTAGGTGATGGGAATTAGGTGTCATCATCAAAATAAAGTATTTTATGATAATGATGGCTGATTAAAATTGTTTGTCCTGCATTGGCTGTCAGTTGTAATATACAGGATGTAACCAATATACAGGAAGAGCTCCTACTGTGAAGCCATCTATTTTGAGATGTCATTCAATGAAAATAACAACCTGACCATATTGTTACATAATAAGAATAAGAATTAGATAAGAAATTAAAATTTATAGAAGGCAAGGATTTATATAATTAACACATTAAGTCACATTTCATTTATTTAGCTTGGGAATTGGAGAAAAGTTTTCGCATTTATAACCACGAGACTACATGACTCCTCGATGACCCGAATGCTATTCTCTTATCCAAACATATCCGGGTATTTAATAATAACACTTTTTTTTAGCAATCAATTTTAATCGTTTCATTTATATAAATCGTTATTCAATAATTCGTCTATTTTATTAACAAAAATAAACTATTGTAAAGAAAATATTACTTATTAGCAAAGTGTATGAATGGATCAGAGACTATATTATGTAACCTTGTACATGTCAATAAAAAAAATGTCGGGTGTAAAAATACGGATGAAAACACATAAATTGACGCTACATTGTAGGAATAATGACATTCTTTTCTTAAAGACGTAACATCCGATCAGCCTGATCGGGAGACTTGCGCATTGAAATGACATTGTTTATAGTAACGTGGGCTGGGAGTTACTGATAAACAACCGCTGATAATGGTAAACATATGCACAATATCATGAATGAGGACTCTTGCGTGAATATATAAACACAACATCAAACATATAAAATTAGATTTCTAAATTTTGATACTTAAAAAGTTACGTCTTTAAGAAAGGATAAATACAGCAAGCAAGCTTGTTATACATTTAAATTTCACCCCGAGATTAAAATATTACTAAAACTAGGATGTCAACAAACAACATGCATAACCAACAAAACACGTCACGCTATCAAAAAAAAAATATCGTTAAGTAATGAAATAGAAAATTGAAGTACAACTTGTTAAAATATTTTATTGAATAAAAATACAATAATGAATGGAGTATGTGATCAGAGCTCTTCCTGTCCAAAAATATGTAGAAGAATATTCGATTATTAGCATCGTGTTTTCGGTTTTCGTGCTATTATCGATTTTCAGATATAGCGATTAACAGTGTTAACCCTTCATTCATATGACGATTGGAATTTTCAAAGAATGCCCAGTTAAATATTTCTTTGTACATAAGATTGTTTTTAAAGCCATTCTTGTATTTTAATATACTCTCGATTATCTTGCAAATTTTGCTGTCAGTAAAATGGCGTTATCTGTTTTCGTATGAAGTAAAAACAGGGCCGATATACGGGATGGAAATGAATATAAAATCCGGAAATGGCTGGTTTTAAAATTTCATGGTTCTGGTCATCTACCAAATCATATTACATCTAAATAAAATAACAGAATGTTTGAAAATGACCACTTTCAAAATTGTGTTTACCTTTGATGTTTTTCTTAGTGCTGAAACCACAATGCACTGCAAAGTGACATGTATTTTATATAAGAAACAGGCACATTTCAGTCAGCTCTTTTGTTTACAAGTACGATCAGTGACCACATGACAGTTACATGACAGAAAGAGCCGGTGCCTGAGAGGCAGGCGACATAGTTCAATTTTATATGTAATTTGTCTATTTTGTTTTTTGGGATTTGCAAAAAGAATGTTCTACCCTGCTCTGTTCACCCCGCTTTACTTCATAATTTTGGTTGTTGCTATATCATTCTGATGATGCACAAAAAAAATCAAGATAAAAATGAACAATCCAATATAACTTACGATCAATGTTAATCTTAAGATTGTTTTGTGAAAATAGCCCCAGAATCATTGCTGCATTAGGCGCGGATCCAGCAGTTTTGAAAACGGGGACCCAGGCTCTTGTTTGCCAATTTTTACCCAATTTATACACGAATTTGACTAAATTGTCGAACAGCCCCTTGATCCGCCAGTGTGCACTAATATGCACCCATTCCTCATGTATACTTGATCACCTATTAGAACCTTTAAAATGTGTATTGCATCTCATATTCTAGTCACGGGTACCGTTAAATGGTCACAAAATGTGTATTGCGTTTCTGATTATTGCCAAAGATTGTGACACATGTATTCATGTATTCGGTCAGAGTCCTGTCGACCGGATGTAAGATGACACTTGTATATTCTGCCTGGCAATATTAGGTACCCTGCTGAGTGAACCGGTGTGAATGTACCTGTCGTTTTCAGAATGAAAATAAAAATAAGTAAACCCGTCTTTCACTTCTTATTTCAGGAATTATTTGCCTTAATTTATTGAAGAATAAAATATTTCAAATTAAAATATGGTCTCTCGCTTTACGGCGTTTACATAGGGATATGATTATTTGTTTTATATCATAAACAAAAATATTTATTGTTCATTAAGGTGCCTCATTACAATAATCAGAACTTTTAAAGCACAATAACTTTGAGGCTGTACATACGCAATCCTGTGCTATAAAACAAAGCATAGATAGCTTAATAGAGACCGATAGTTTAATATATACTTAATTCATATTTTAGTAAATAGTCTCAGCATAGGTAATACAAGGTTACTGTGTTTCTCGCATGATAATCAAAAACAAGTAATAGTGAAGTGACAACAGTATACGTATTCTGTACGTGTATCTCACTTTGCTAATATTTTAATACATTTTAAGTCACATTTCTTAATAAACATCGCATTAAGTTAAAATACGACATGAAAATCAAATACGCAACGATTGATGGATTATTGTGTATTGAATACACTAAATTTATTAAGGGCCAGACTAGTATGACATAAATAATAATAATAAATAAATAAATAAATAAATACGTATAGATACACGATAATATAATACTATAAATCGTCATATTCAATGAGCTAGTGACGACTACAGTATTACGTAATCTCTCTACTCAGCGGGTGATTTAGATGACCGTGCGATTTAACTGGTAAAATGCAAATTTAAAAGGAAAAACGCTAAAATCCCACGACAATGCAAATTTAAAAGGAAAAACGCAAATATAAAAGGAAAAACGCTAAAATCCTACGACAATGCAAATTTAAAAGGAAAAACGCTAAAATCCCACGACATTGAAAATTTAAAAGGAAAAACGCTAAAATCCCACGACAATGCAAATTTAAAAGGAAAAACGCAAATATAAAAGGAAAAACGCTAAAATCCCACGACAATGCAAATTTAAAAGGAAAAACGCTAAAATCCCACGACATTGGAAATTTAAAAGGAAAAACGCAAATATAAAAGGAAAAACGCTAAAATCCCACGACAATGCAAATTTAAAAGGAAAAACGCAAATATAAAAGGAAAAACGCTAAAATGCCACGACAATGCAAATTTAAAAGAAAAAACGCTAAAATCCCACGACAATGCAAATTTAAAAGGAAAAACGCTAATATAAAAGGAAAAACGCTAAAATGCCACGACAATGCAAATTTAAAAGGAAAAACGCTAAAATGCCACGACAATGCAAATTTAAAAGGAAAAATGCTAAAATGCCACGACAATGCAAATTTAAAAGGTAAAACGCAAATATAACAAGATAATTCGCTAATTTAACTGGTAAACGCTAATATAACTGGTAATCTTTAATTATTTGCATTTTACCGGGCATATTTGCATTTTACCGGGCATATTTGCATTTTCTATTTCCTAGTGCAACATCTTCCGGTTGCATAACCTTTCACCTAGAGGTCATTTTACATGTCATATAAGTTCATGTGGACTGATGTAATCCTAGATTACTAAAGTAATTGGTCTTGTCTTTAAGTTATACATATATTAATCGTTAGACGAAGCGTTAATTGGGGTTGTTCCTGTGATGGAGGTGTCGAATTACTTTGGTGAAACATAAGTACTTGATTCATGTTTAATGTGTTTTCTTTTTGTCATACTTTGATCGTATTATATAAACTATGAATAATATCATAGGTAATTAAATTGTGTCTTTATTTTTCAATCAGGGCCGGATTATCCTATAGGCTATTATATGCAAAAGTCTAGGGCCCCTCAAGCTATGCAACTGTCGCAAACATGTATCACGAGTACAAAATATTTAACACGGATGTGGACGAGTTAGAAGGTGGCTCTGTCTGAAATGGGAGCATACTTTCATTTGTCTAGGATCCCAAAAGGTCATAATCTGGCCATGTTCGTACAACGAAATAGAGGAAATATGTGGCTAAGTTTGTCAATACATAAATAATTGTAGCTATTACCTGTGCTGTTGTACCTAATAAATGTAACAAAACACACGAAGAATGTAAAGATACAGATGCAGGTCCTGTCTGTCATTGTGAATCAGGATACAAACAGAAAGATGGTGCTTGTGTCGATAAGAAAATCATTGATAAATACATTATCAGTTATCTACGTCTTTACCCATAGACATTGCGATTGTACCACCCTGAAACATTTCTGAATAGCTGTGACAAAGCCGTATGATGTACAGTGTTGTTGAATGGTGGTACAATCTCAATGCCCACCTGAATGCACCACCGGTTTTCAGTGGGGTTCGTGTTACTCGATCTTTAGTTTTATATGTATGTTTTATAGATCGTTGTTTGTCCTTTTGTACTTTTTTCGTTTGGCCATTGTGTTGCCTGTTCTTCTTCGATATACGGATTCTGATTACCCCTTTGGTATCTTCAAACTCTTCTTGTCAATTGGATATTGGTACAATATTGCAGAAAAATATGTCGTTCATAATTTGAGTGAGCTGGTGATACAATCAACAAATTAAGAATTCAGATGATTTAAAACATGTCAATTGATTTGAAAATGTTGTGCTCAAGCAGCTCAGTGGTTTTCTCTGGGTCTTCCAGTTTCGTCCACCAATAAAACTGACCGCCACGACATAGCTGAAATATTGTTGAAAAATGCGCTAACCACCATAAAACCAAACCAAACCAAACCAAAGTCCTCACTCGATTGTATAGCAAATCCAAAGCGCTTTGAAATTCTTTGAGTATGACAGCATTTTTACATATATAGCAACGTACCCCCCCCACCCCCCCAGCCGTCATGTGCCGTAGATTCACTGCAGGTCGGGTGCATGGATTTTGTAACCACTGGTATTGACCAATCTGCAGTTGAGATTTTTATTAAGACGAGGGATTGGTATACTGATCATTGCTGAGAAAACGAAGCACTCAAAATGTTGTAAATATATGGAAACTTTATGGGCAATGTTTCAGAATGTCTAACATATCATTTGAAAATTTTAATATTAGTTTGATTTCAATAAAAACCTACCTGGTCAGAATCTTTCATTGAGATGTAATAATATATTTTTAATGTATAATGTGTGTCTAATATTTATCTTTGTTTTCGTGTTGATGTTGATGTTGTTAATTAATTAAGTACAGGACCACAATGCAAACTAGATTTATACTAATATATGTTATGCTGTTTGAATAAAGGAAATCATTATTATTATGTAAATAATTGTAGCTATTACCTGTGCGGATGTACCAAAGAAATGTATGAAACCACATGAGGAATGTAAAGATACATATAAAGGACCTGTCTGTAATTGTGAATATGGTTACAAACGGAAATATGGTCATTGTGTGGGTAAGAAAATCACAGATAAACACACTCACACCTTTATATAAAAAAACTATTCAACTTTAGCAAGTTTAATATCTTATTTTAGATACACACAACATAATACATTTATGATTGGTCTCGGTTCCTATTTCATTCAAAAGACAACAACTTCCGATTGCATTGCCTTTCACCTTGAGGTCATTTTACATGTCATATTAGTTCATGTGCAATGATGTTATCCTAGATTCGCAAAATAATTGATCTTTAATTTATAGTTATAACAAACGTTTATCGAAGCTTTAATTAGAGTTGATCGTATGATTGAGGTGACGTAGATTCACTAGAAGCCGGGTGCATGGGTTTTGTACCCACTGGTCTTGGCCAATCAACAGCCGACATTTTTATCTAGAGGGTCGATTGGTATAATGATCATTGCTGAGAAAACCTAGCGGTCAAAAATTTGAGAATATATGTAAGCTTTATGCGCAATGTTTCAGAATGTCTAAAATATATGAAAATTTCAATATATGTCAGATTTCGATAAAAACCTACCTGTCAACATTTTCATTGGGGTGTAATAATATATTTGTAATCTACTATGCATAATGTGTGTGTCCAATATTGATCTTTGTTTTCGTGTTGATGTTGATGTTGTTAATTAATTAACTAGAGGTCCACAGTGCAAACTAGATTTATACTAATATGTGCTATGCTGTTTGAATAAAGAAAATTATTATTATTATGTAAATAATTGTAGCTATTGCCTGTGCTGATGTACCAAAGAAATGTATGAGACCACACGAGGAATGTAAAGATACATATAAAGGACCTGTCTGTAATTGTGAACATGGTTACAAACGGAAACATGGTCATTGTGTGGGTAAGAAAATCACAGATAAACACACTCACACCTTTATATAAATAAAACACTCAACTTTAGCAGGTTTAATATCTTATTTTAAAAACACACAACATATTAAATTTATGATTGGTCTCGGTTCCTATTTCATTCAAAAGACAACAACTTCCGATTGCACTGTCTTTCACCTTGAGGTCATTTTACATGTCATATAAGTTCATGTGCAATGATGTTATCCTAGATTCGTAAAATAATTGATCTTTAAATTATAGCTATAACAATCGTTTACCGAAGCTTTAATTGGAGTTGTTCTTATGATTGAGTTGACGTAGATTCACTACAAGCTGGGTGCATGGGTTTTGTACCCACTGGTCTTGGCCAATCAACAGTCGACATTTTTATTTAGAGGTTGGATTGGTATAATGATCATGGCTGAGAAAACCAAGCACTGAACATTTTGCGAATATATGCAAACTTTATGCGCAATGTTTCAGCATGTCTAACATATATGAAAATTTCAATATAAGTCAGATTTCGATAAAACCCTACCTTGTCAACATTTTTCATTGAGATGTAATAATATATTTTTAATGTACTATGTATAATGTGTGTATCTAATATTTATCTTTGTTTTCGTGTTGATGTTGATGTTGTTAATTAATTAACTACAGGACCACAATGCTAACTAGATTTATATTAATATGTGCTATGCTGTTTGAATAAAGGAAAATATTATTATTATGTAAATAATTGTAGCTATTACCTGTGCTGATGTACCAAAGAAATGTAAGAAACCACATGAGAAATGTAAAGATACATATAAAGGACCTGTCTGTAATTGTGAACATGGCTACAACCGGAAACATGGTCATTGTGTAGGTAAGAAAATCACAGATAAACACACTCACACCTTTATATAAATAAAACACTCAACTTTAGCAGGTTTAATATCTTATTTTAAAAACACACAACATATTAAATTTATGATTGGTCTCGGTTCCTATTTCATTCAAAAGACAACAACTTCCGATTGCACTATCTTTCACCTTGAGGTCATTTTACATGTCATATAAGTTCATGTGCAATGATGTTATCCTAGATTCGTAAAATAATTGATCTTTAAATTTATATTTATAACAATCGTTTACCGAAGCTTTAATTGGAGTTGTTCTTATGATTGAGGTGACGTAGATTCACTACAAGCCGGGTGCATGGGTTTTGTACTGACTGGTATTGGCCAATCAACAGTCGACATTTTTATCTAGAGGGTGGATTGGTATAATGATCATGGCTGAGAAAACCAAGCACTGAACATTTTGCGAATATATGCAAATTTTATGCGCAATGTTTCAGAATGTCTAACATATATGAAAATTTCAATATAAGTCAGATTTCGATAAAACCTTACCTTGTCAACATTTTTCATTGAGATGTAATAATATATTTTTAATGTACTATGTATAATGTGTGTATCTAATATTTATCTTTGTTTTCGTGTTGATGTTGATGTTGTTAATTAATTAACTACAGGACCACAATGCTAACTAGATTTATACTAATATGTGCTATGCTGTTTGAATAAAGGAAATTATTATTATTATGTAAATAATTGTAGCTATTACCTGTGCTGATGTACCACATAAATGTAAGAAACCACATGAAGAATGTAAAGATACATATAAAGGACCTGTCTGTAATTGTGAATATGGTTACAAACGGAAATATGGTCATTGTGTAGGTAAGAAAATCACATATAAACACATTCACACCTTTATATAAATAAAACACTCAATTTAGCAGGTTTAATATCTTATTTTAAAAACACACAACATAATAATTTTATGATTGGTCTCGGTTCCTATTTCATTCAAAAGACAACAACTTCCGATTGCACTGTCTTTCACCTTGAGGTCATTTTACATGTCATATAAGTTCATGTGCAATGATGTTATCCTAGATTCGTAAAATAATTGATCTTTAAGTTATAGCTATAACAATCGTTTACCGAAGCTTTAATTGGAGTTGTTCTTATGATTGAGTTGACGTAGATTCACTACAAGCTGGGTGCATGGGTTTTGTACCCACTGGTCTTGGCCAATCAACAGTCGACATTTTTATTTAGAGGTTGGATTGGTATAAGATCATTGCTGAGAAAACGAAGCACTCAAAATTTTGCGAATATATGTAAACTTTATGGGCAATGTTTCAGAATGTCTAACATATATGAAAATTTCAATATAAATCAGATTTCGATAAAAACCTACCCGGTCAACATTTTTCATTGAGGTGTAATAATATATTTTTAATGTACTATGTATAATGTGTGTGTCTAATATTTATCTTTGTTTTCGTGTTGATGTTGATGTTGTTAATTAATTAACTACAGGACCACAATGCAAACTAGATTTATATTAATATGTGTTATGCTGTTTGAATAAAGGAAAATATTATTATTATGTAAATAATTGTAGCTATTACCTGTGCTGATGTACCAAAGAAATGTAAGAAACCACATGAGAAATGTAAAGATACATATAAAGGACCTGTCTGTAATTGTGAACATGGCTACAAACGGAAACATGGTCATTGTGTAGGTAAGAAAATCACAGATAAACACACTCACACCTTTATATAAATAAAACACTCAACTTTAGCAGGTTTAATATCTTATTTTAATAACACACAACATATTAAATTTATGATTGGTCCCGGTTCCTATTTCATTCAAAAGACAACAACTTCCGATTGCACTGTCTTTCACCTTGAGGTCATTTTACATGTCATATAAGTTCATGTGCAATGATGTTATCCTAGATTCGTAAAATAATTGATCTTTAAATTTATATTTATAACAATCGTTTACCGAAGCTTTAATTGGAGTTGTTCTTATGATTGAGGTGACGTAGATTCACTACAAGCCGGGTGCATGGGTTTTGTACTGACTGGTATTGGCCAATCAACAGTCGACATTTTTATCTAGAGGGTGGATTGGTATAATGATCATGGCTGAGAAAACCAAGCACTGAACATTTTGCGAATATATGCAAATTTTATGCGCAATGTTTCAGAATGTCTAACATATATGAAAATTTCAATATAAGTCAGATTTCGATAAAACCCTACCTTGTCAACATTTTTCATTGAGATGTAATAATATATTTTTAATGCACTATGTATAATGTGTGTATCTAATATTTATCTTTGTTTTCGTGTTGATGTTGATGTTGTTAATTAATTAACTACAGGACCACAATGCTAACTAGATTTATACTAATATGTGCTATGCTGTTTGAATAAAGGAAATTATTATTATTATGTAAATAATTGTAGCTATTACCTGTGCTGATGTACCACATAAATGTAAGAAACCACATGAAGAATGTAAAGATACATATAAAGGACCTCTCTGTAATTGTGAATATGGTTACAAACGGAAATATGGTGATTGTGTAGGTAAGAAAATCACATATAAACACACTCACACCTTTATATAAATAAAACACTCAACTTTAGCAAGTTTAATATCTTATTTTAAAAACACACAACATAATAATTTTATGATTGGTCTCGGTTCCTATTTCATTCAAAAGACAACAACTTCCGATTGCACTGTCTTTCACCTTGAGGTCATTTTACATGTCATATAAGTTCATGTGCAATGATGTTATCCTAGATTCGTAAAATAATTGATCTTTAAGTTATAGCTATAACAATCGTTTACCGAAGCTTTAATTGGAGTTGTTCTTATGATTGAGTTGACGTAGATTCACTACAAGCTGGGTGCATGGGTTTTGTACCCACTGGTCTTGGCCAATCAACAGTCGACATTTTTATTTAGAGGTTGGATTGGTATAAGATCATTGCTGAGAAAACGAAGCACTCAAAATTTTGCGAATATATGTAAACTTTATGGGCAATGTTTCAGAATGTCTAACATATATGAAAATTTCAATATAAATCAGATTTCGATAAAAACCTACCCGGTCAACATTTTTCATTGAGGTGTAATAATATATTTTTAATGTACTATGTATAATGTGTGTGTCTAATATTTATCTTTGTTTTCGTGTTGATGTTGATGTTGTTAATTAATTAACTACACGACCACAATGCAAACTAGATTTATATTAATATGTGTTATGCTGTTTGAATAAAGGAAAATATTATTATTATGTAAATAATTGTAGCTATTACCTGTGCTGATGTACCAAAGAAATGTAAGAAACCACATGAGAAATGTAAAGATACATATAAAGGACCTGTCTGTAATTGTGAACATGGCTACAAACGGAAACATGGTCATTGTGTAGGTAAGAAAATCACAGATAAACACACTCACACCTTTATATAAATAAAACACTCAACTTTAGCAGGTTTAATATCTTATTTTAATAACACACAACATATTAAATTTATGATTGGTCTCGGTTCCTATTTCATTCAAAAGACAACAACTTCCGATTGCACTGTCTTTCACCTTGAGGTCATTTTACATGTCATATAAGTTCATGTGCAATGATGTTATCCTAGATTCGTAAAATAATTGATCTTTAAATTTATATTTATAACAATCGTTTACCGAAGCTTTAACTGGAGTTGTTCTTATGATTGAGGTGACGTAGATTCACTACAAGCCGGGTGCATGGGTTTTGTACTCAATGGTATTGGCCAATCAACAGTCGACATTTTTATCTAGAGGGTGGATTGGTATAATGATCATGGCTGAGAAAACCAAGCACTGAACATTTTGCGAATATATGCAAATTTTATGCGCAATGTTTCAGAATGTCTAACATATATGAAAATTTCAATATAAGTCAGATTTCGATAAAACCCTACCTTGTCAACATTTTTCATTGAGATGTAATAATATATTTTTAATGTACTTTGTATAATGTGTGTATCTAATATTTATCTTTGTTTTCGTGTTGATGTTGATGTTGTTAATTAATTAACTACAGGACCACAATGCTAACTAGATTTATACTAATATGTGCTATGCTGTTTGAATAAAGGAAATTATTATTATTATGTAAATAATTGTAGCTATTACCTGTGCTGATGTACCACATAAATGTAAGAAACCACATGAAGAATGTAAAGATACATATAAAGGACCTCTCTGTAATTGTGAATATGGTTACAAACGGAAACATGGTCATTGTGTGGGTAAGAAAATCACAGATAAACACACTCACACCTTTATATAAATAAAACACTCAACTTTAGCAGGTTTAATATCTTATTTTAAAAACACACAACATAATAATTGTATGATTGGTCTCGGTTCCTATTTCATTCAAAAGACAACAACTTCCGATTGCACTGTCTTTCACCTTGAGGTCATTTTGCATGTCATATAAGTTCATGTGCAATGATGTTATCCTAGATTCGTAAAATAATTGATCTTTAAGTTATAGCTATAACAATCGTTTACCGAAGCTTTAATTGGAGTTGTTCTTATGATTGAGTTGACGTAGATTCACTACAAGCTGGGTGCATGGGTTTTGTACCCACTGGTCTTGGCCAATCAACAGTCGACATTTTTATTTAGAGGTTGGATTGGTATAAGATCATTGCTGAGAAAACGAAGCACTCAAAATTTTGCGAATATATGTAAACTTTATGGGCAATGTTTCAGAATGTCTAACATACATGAAAATTTCAATATAAGTCAGATTTCGATAAAAACCTACCTGGTCAACATTTTTCATTGAGGTGTAATAATATATTTTTAATGTACTATGTATAATGTGTGTGTCTAATATTTATCTTTGTTTTCGTGTTGATGTTGATGTTGTTAATTAATTAACTACAGGACCACAATGCAAACTAGATTTATATTAATATGTGTTATGCTGTTTGAATAAAGGAAAATATTATTATTATGTAAATAATTGTAGCTATTACCTGTGCTGATGTACCAAAGAAATGTAAGAAACCACATGAGAAATGTAAAGATACATATAAAGGACCTGTCTGTAATTGTGAACATGGCTACAAATGGAAACATGGTCATTGTGTAGGTAAGAAAATCACAGATAAACACACTCACAACTTTAAGTAAATAAAGCACTCAATTTTAGCAAGTCTCATATTTTACTTTAAATACACACACAATAAGAAATGTATGATTGATCTCGGTTCCTATTTCCTTGAAAAGGCAACATCTTCCGGTTGCATAACCTTTCACCTAGAGGTAATTTTACATGTCATATAAGTTCATGTGCACTGATGTAATCCTAGATTACTAAAGTAATTGGTCTTGTCTTTAAGTTATACATATATTAATCGTTAGACGAAGTGTTAATTGGAGTTGTTCCTGTGATGGCGGTGTCGAATTTCTTTGGTGAAACATAAGTACTTAATGCATGTTTAATGTGTCTTCTTTTTGTCATACTTTTATCGTTTTATATAAACTATGAATATTATCATAAGTAATTAAATTTTGTTTTCACTTTTTACTCAGGGCCGGATTATCCTATAGGCTATTATATGCAAAAGTCTAAGGCCCCTCAAGCTATGTAACTATCGCAAACATGTATCACGAGTACAACATATTCAAGACGGATGTGGGTGAGTTAGAAGGTGGTTCTGTCTGAAATGGGGGCATATTTTCATTAGTCTAGGGCCCCAAAAGATCATAATCTGGCCATGTTCTTACAACGAAATAGAGGAAATATGTGGCTAAGTTTGTCAATATACACATAATTGTAGCTATTACCTGTGCTGATGTACCTAATAAATGTAGCAAAACACACGAAGAATGTAAAGATACAGATGCAGGTCCTGTCTGTCATTGTGAATCTGGATACAAACAGAAATATGGTGCTTGTGTCGGTAAGAAAATCATAGATAAATACATTATCAGTTATCTACGTCTTTACCCATAGACATTGCGATTGTACCACCCTGAAGCATTTCTGAATAGCTGTGACAAAGCCGTATGATGTACAGTGTGGTACAATATCAATGTCCACTTGATTTCACGACCAGTTTGCAGTGGGGTTCGTGTTACGCGATCTTTAGTTTTATATGTATGTTTTATAGATCGTTGTTTGTCCTTTTGTACTTTTTTCTTTTGGCCATTGCCTTGTCTGTTCTTCTTCGATATACTTCTTCTGATTACTCCTTTGGTATCTTCAAACTCTTCTTGTGAATTGGATATTGGTACAATATTCATGAAATCACCAGTAATATGATCAAGAACTATATTGCGGAAAAATATGTCGTTCATAATTTGAGTGAGCTGGAGATACAATCAACAAATTAGGAATTCAGATGATTAAAAACATGTAAATTGATTTGAAAATGTTTGTGTTCAAGCAGCTCAGTGGTTTTCTCTGGGTCTGCAATTACCTATTTGCATTCCATATTTCAGACTGTAAATTTGCATTGGTAATTGTAGACACTATGCACGATGTGCGTAGTGAACGACACTGGCGAAACTAACATTTTTGACATTCGTTCCGAGATTACGATTTGTCGACGGATCGGGCCGACCGATAACGTTAACTCCAAAATAGTGGAGTATTTTGGGTTATCAGGAGTACATTGAACTAATCATGTTAAATGTTTGACAGTATATTATATGTCAGTAGATAATGTACAGATAAGATCATAAGATGGTGTGTTGTGGTGTCCACTGTTATGTCCTTGGCAGAGAAAACGATGATCCGTTCGGCTTTACTCTCATTTGTTTTATTGAGTTTTCATTTTTTTATTTTGATATTTGTGTTTAATTCTGCATGCTTGAGTCCAAGTTCACCCCATGTTTTTAGTGGGATCATTTTGCACTATCTCTAGTTTTCTGTGTAGTGTTTTGTAGGTCATTGTTTATTTTCCTTTTTTGAACCCCACTAAAAGCCGACGTGCACTCGAGTGCTCCAGAAGCAGTTCTTGCTCGACCAATGGCATACGAACATTATTTAAAAGCGATTGATATTTTATTTACACTACAGTAGTACATGTAACAACAAAATGATAATTTATTTACAGTAGTTACAACTAAGTAATAATATGCTTATAGTAGTAACAACTAAATGATGATTTATTTACAGTAGTCACAACTAAATGATAATTTATTCATAGTAGTACCACTAAGTGATAACATATTTGCAGTAATAACAACTAAATAATAATTTATTTATAGTAGTAACAACTAAATGATAATTTGCTTACATTAGTAGCAACTAAATGATAATTTATTGATAGTAGCAACAACTGAATGATAATTTATTTACAGTAGCGATATCTAAATGATAATTTATTTACCGTAGTAACCACGAAATGATAATTGATTTACAGCAGTAATATCTAAATGATAATTTATTTACCGTAGTAACTACGAAATGATAATTTGTTCACAGTAGTAACAGCAAAATGATAATTTATGTATAGTAGTAACATATAAATGATCATTTATTAACAGTAGTAACAACTAAATGATAGTTTATTAACAGCAGGAACCTATAAATGGTAATTTATTTATAGTAGTAACTACGCAGTGATAATTTGCTTACAGTAGTAACAACTAAATGATAATTTATTTATAGTAGTAACAACTAAATGATAATTTATTTATAGTAGTAACAACTAAATGATAGTTTGCTTACAGTAGTAACAACTAAATGATAATTTATTTATAGTAGTAACAACTAAATGATAATTTGCTTACAGTAGTAACAACTAAATGATAATTTATTTGTAGTAGTAACATATAAGTGAACATTTATTTACAGTAGTAACAACTAAATGATAGTTTATTTACAGTAGTAACAATTAAATGATAATTTATTTGTAGTAGTAACATATAAGTGATCATTTGTTTACAGTAGTAACCACGCAATGATAATTTGCTTACAGTAGTAACAACTAAATGATAATTTATTTATAGTAGTAACAACTAAATGATAATTTATTTACAGTAGCGACAACTAAATGATAATTTGCTTACAGTAGGAAAAACTAAATGATAATTTATTGATAGCAGTAATAACTAAATGATAATTTATTTACAGTAGTAATAACTAAATGATAATCTTTTACAGAAGTGTCTAGAAAGTGTCCATATACAAAATGTAAATACGGTGAATACTGTTATGAACGCAGCGGCATATGTAAATGTAAGTATAAGTACACATATGTAATTTAATTTACTGGATATTTGTTTATTTACTGACGTAAGAGTAAGAGAGTGAGTGTTGCCCAACTTCAAATAAGCAATAATTCAGCTAAATCACGACGAGAACAAGTTGCATTCTATAAGATGATATTGATGTTCACTTTGTACTAGACAAATACTCTTAATTATGTCATTATAGTGTTTTCTCACTGAAACAACAGTCTGTTCACATGTCGCTCCACTCTGACACATTATCGTAATTCCGAACAGGCCAGACTTTGCTTTTATTACTTAAAACTGCGTGCGTAGTGGAGAAGAACCAAATATCTGTCGTGATAGTCTTTGGCTTGATCCGATCGGGTTAGATCCCAATTTCTATTCCACTCAATACGAGCACGTTAACCATTACACCACCGACGCGAATGACTGATGTAAAATAAAGCAATGAGACACAATCAAGGGTAACAGTTCAAAATAAACAATTCCTGGAGCATCAGCATCATTATGAAATTACAAAATTACATATATGTTTGCTAAATAATGGATTCCAAGTATATTTCATAGCGAATGTTGCAAGTTTATATTTATTGTATTGGTAGCATCGAATGATATCATTTCCTGCTCCGACCAATGTTCACAAATACATTGTGTATTCAAGCAATAATCAAAGTAATATTTGTTTCAGCCTGCCACGACAGATGTAGTAGAAATAGCGGTAAGCTATTTTATATTATATCTTTATAACTTATGATTGAGGTAAAACGCGAAGTTTGCAAATAATCCTCAATATGAAAGGTATGAATATACCAGATAATCAGAAGCCGTAAATCGTTGAAGAACAGACTATGATATGGTCAAATAAATTGGACAAGTGGTAACACAATGATCAACAAATACTGCTCCCAAAACTAAAGATTGAGCAACATGAGCACCACTAAATACATATGTACAGGTGGTACAGCTTCATCACGCTAACCATTATACCACCGAGGCGGTTTTTAATAATTCATTCGGAGCACTAAGCTACATAATTTATAACCATGCTTACTTTCTGTGATTATTTGATTTGATTTTAATTTGTTAGCTAAATGTACAAGACAACTATAATCATAATTATGCAAAAATGTTTTTACCGTTTTGGATTTGAACTCGCGGTAAAAATCAAGCAATTAATCTAGTATGTGAATATCAACGCACTCTTTTTCTTAATAACATAGTTTATTTCTTTATGTACAGTAAACATGAATAAGGCTATATCTATATGAAAACAATATTGTTAAATTATCCTTAGTTGTGTCAGTAGGGATACAACAAATTCCACCGCGATAAGCTATAATTTTCATTACAATGGGATGCACAAAATGAAACATACATTTTCAATGTTTTCCGTGCATTTCAGCTACAAAATGAAAGATAACACGAGTTGTTTTTCAAAAGCGAAAATATACAAAAATATCTGTAAATTATGATTAAAATTGTTTTTTTATAAATACAGCAGTTGAACAGAATCATTTTGAAATGTAATTAGCGGATTATCAAAATATTTAATGAAAAAAGACAATCTGTTGTTCATTAGGTAGTAAGTGGATGCATATACATGTTTGTGCATTGCAACTATTTATTTCGATTCTGACATATACCTTGACTGGAAGACGGTAATTTATATTTACGTTTGCGGACAATGTCGCACACAATTTATGCTGCCAAATTCGAGCAGACGATAATTCATCAACAGGTACATTTACGACGGAAAAGTTAGTCACAATAACCGCCACATGTGCGAATGAGATTATACCAAATTGATAAATCGCTCGTTTGTTTACAAAGCGAAAGAAGGACGTCATGATACAATTCTTGGTAATCGATTATTGTGTGTTGTTCTTCTGTTAAAAGTACATTGTGTAACTTGTCAATCGGGTAAGACTTGAAATTAAATAATTAAGGACACGTCACTCACAGGTGAAACATATCTTGTGAAGCTGTGCAACATGATAAGCACGTGCTGCCCTGTACCTTGCCCATCGGAAATAGTATACTGAGTGTAAGAATAGCATTTGTCGCCACCATATAATTAAGACTGACACATATTTGCGACAGATGACACTGATTGACAGCCCTGTATAGAGATTGAAAGCATATTGAAGGAAAATGTTGAATACAATAGGTGGCTCTATCAAATATCATGGAGAAGCATATAAAAAAAAACTCCAGTCGCATTTAAAAATTCATTCATATGTACGCCGATTGTCATGCATTTTTGTAATTTCTTGACGACCGTTATTTTTCGACCTGTCAATATGATAATGCTATATTCGTCAGAAAGTATTTTACTCCCTATTTTTATCCTTAGTCATGGCATTGTCATACATTTTAAGGTGGGCCCTCTTGTGAAAAAAAATCTGGGCAAAGTGGCCCTACCTCTCTCTACACTAATCGAAATAAGCAATTTCTCTGCAATAAAAAAACATGTGGTTTTCCCCCGGTACTCCGCTTTCCTACCTCAATAAACTGACCGCCACGCTATCACTGAAATATTGCTGAAAGTGGTGTTAAACACCATAAAGAAAACCCAACCCAGCAATAAACGACCATTATATCCGTTAAATCGACCAAGGAGTTTTATTCGTCTAACACTAATATTTACATGTATATTGTTTTAAATCATAGCTTTTTTCAGCTAATCTCTTCACGTGGTTCCTTTTCTATTGTTCTAATTTATAACCTTCTGCAGCTATTCTTTCCACGTTGTTCCTTTTCTATTGTTCTAATTTATAACCTTTTGCAGCTAATCTTTTCACGTTGTTCCTTTTTTATTGTTCTCATTCATAACCTTCTGCAGCTAACCTCTTCACGTGGTTCTTTTCTATTGTTCTAATTGATAGGCTTCTGCAGCTAATATTTCCACGTTGTTCCTTTTCTATTGTTCTAATTTATAAACCTTTGCAGCTAATCTCTTCACGTGGTTCCTTTTCTATTGTTCTAATCTATAACTCCTGCAGCTAATCTTTCCACGTTGTTCCTTTTCTATTGTTCTTATTTATAGCTTTTGCAGCTAATCTTTTCACGTGGTTCCTTTTCTATTGTTTTGATTTATAACCCTCTGCAGCTAATCATTCCACATGGTTCCTTTTCTATTGTAGGTTTTAGATACCGTTGGTGCTATCGTTTCTATTGTCATAGTACGTATATACTTACTTCTTGTGCTTAATTTAATTGTATGCCTACATTGCTTACAATGAAAAAAATTGGAAATACCAACGGGTAATCAGAAGTCATACACCAATGAAGGGCAGACAATACAATGACCACAAAAGGAAAAGGACAAACAGTCAAACAATGATCGACAAGACACTACACAGATATCTAATCAACGTGAATCCCACTGAATGTCGAGAGTAAACGCACGTGTTCCTGATGGGTTATCGGTTTCTGTTCCACTGGTGTGACTCGTCAAGTTACAGCTAAACGATACTAACATTAACGTGTTGGAGACTAGTCTGCGTAAGATACAAATAACATATATAAAACATAAATTCCTGCAACACAAAAACGAACGAAGACAAACCGAAAACCGGAAATCGTGAAGGACGTCACAAAATGGAACTGAAAACGTGAGGACATGTAAATGGGCAAATTGAACAACATACACTCCGCTTAATGCCGTAGATTAACCGTGCTGCCCCAAAAGGGTAAACATTTCTGATGATAAGTCTTGACAGGGAAAAGAAAGACGTATTTGTGACTACGACAAGCGGGACATATCATACCGGTCATATCGAAGTGTTTCGTCCTCTAATTTATTCGTATTATTTCATTCAATGAAATTATTCCTCATCAAGAGAAAGTTGAATTAGTATTTTTTATACTTGCAGTGTCCCCACCGAGGTGATATACTTGCAGCAATGACAGAATTATTAGCTACGCATTCCAAAAATAAATCGCTAAAATATTATTATTCTGTTATTTCTAGTTTCCTTTTATGATTACCATTCTCATCGAAACCGATTATTATTTCGCTTTCTATAAGCAAGCTGAAAAGCATTCCCAAAAATGAATTCTTATTATAATTCATGATTGATAGTCTAGTTTGTTTCAATGATATCAAATAGTAACGAAATTATTAGGGTTAGAGCTATAATGTTTAACGTCACTTTCAACAATATTTCAGCTATATGCTGGCGGTTGCCTAATTGGCATGATCACTTTCCACTTTCAGGAAAACTTTGAATACGTAAACGGTATAAAAAATGATTATTACAAACACCCTTTTATGTTGAATATTAGTTGATTTAGCCAAAAACACTTTTTGTGTGAAAAATGAGCTTCAAATACAAGCAACCATTTAAATGTCTTAGTATACAAGATACTATTAATATCAACATTAACAGTTATCAAAGTGCATTCTAGTATTCAATGTGCAAGAAAAGTTTGCAGATACCATAGGAGAAATCGGAAGCCGTAAATCAAAGAAGGACAGACAACACAATGGCCAAAAGACAAAAGGACAAACAATGATCTACAAAAGACTACACAGAAAACAAACAATTGCGAAAGACGAACCCCATAGGCAGGAACGTCTTAACAGCAGTATTGGCCCCTGGGAAAAGCAGTGCAATGGGACCCCTACCTACACAACCAGTCTCGTGAATAAAACTATAAATGTCGATCAAATTAAACATAATTTATTGTATTGGTACTTCCAACAAAATCAGTGCTTATGCATTAAAAAACATGCCATGCACGACATACATAGATCATCATGGGTCCTATGCTCGTTGACACCCGGAAAACTGCACAGCGTGTCCATGCGCTAAGAAGACACTGTCCATTGGAAAGGGAAGTGGTGTTAACTTGGGTGATGTGGGTGGATAAGCAGTTACTGTTCAAGTAGCGACACCCGTCGTGTTACTGATAAACGACACGAGCAACATTTGATATGGAAATCATGATGATCACCGTGGTGGACACCAGTATATGTAAGAACATATTACAAATTTAACGTTTTTACAGGTACACCATCATGTTAAATCTTTTTGTTTATATCTATGTACGCTTATTGTACAGAGTGTTATAGACTTTCAGAGTTTAATAAAATTAATATATGCAGTACTGGTAATTGCAAAGTATTTTACTTATATGATATAAAATTTCGCTACTGACTGAAATTATTTACTTAAGTTCATCCAAACCATAATGGCATGGCAAATTGATTATCATAAATTGTAATTCTGACTCTGATCAGCGCCATTCTCGGTGTGAATATCGTTGAAATAAAAACGTAGATATCAAACCTATAGGACGCGGCGCGTTTCTGGAAAACCCTCATCAGGTACGCTCAAAGCAGCGAAAATAAGATTCAAATAATACTCTTGAAATCTGTAAAAATAGTTACTGTAATGGTAAAAAATAACAGTGTGGTGTGGCACCCTGCACAGATTGTTGCAAGTTAATTTGGTATTAATTATATTTATGTCATTATTATAGTTTTTGCCATCATATATTCAGCTGTTTCCACCTCTAACATACAAGGTTTGTTATGTTGTAGTGTTATCTCTGTGTACGTGGAAGCATATTATCATATAAAGCTATTATGTTTTCTCTTTATTCATAGAGGGAATCAATAGGTTTTTTTCACAATCCACAATGATAATGAAGTAAATTCTGAGGGACGATCCGGTGTAACATAGAATTGAGCATCATGAACACCACTAAATACATATGTACAGGTGTTACATCGCCATCACACTAACCATGAACACCACTAAATACATATGTACAGGTGGTACAGCGCCATCACGCTAACTATGTACACCACTGAATACATATGTACAGGTAGTACAGCACCATCACTCTAACCATGAACACCACTAAATACATATGTACAGGTGGTACAGCACCATCACGCTAACCATGAACACCACTAAATACATATGTACAGGTAGTACAGCACCATCACGCTAACCATGAACACCACTAAATACATATGTAAAGGTAGTACAGCACCATCACGCTAACCATTACACCACCGATGCGGTTTTTAATAATTGGTTGGGAGCACTAAGCTACATAATTTATAACCATGCTTACTTTCCGTGATTTTAATTTGTTAACTAAATTTACAAAACAACTATGCAAAAATGTTATTACCATTTCGGATTTGAACTCGCGGTAACAATTAAGCAATTAACCAAATAATTGAATATCAATTGAATATCAACGCAGTTTATTTTCTTAATAACATGTTTTATTTCTTTATGTACAGTAAAAATGAATAGGAGTAGAATTGTGATCACTATTTACAAATAACTTTAGAGTTAGAGTACTTTTTCTATTGTTTTCAATCATAGTTATACATGTAGTTTTGTGAACAAAATCTGACTTTACCATTATTACGCCACCGCGTACCTCCCCCCTACCTCCCCGAAACCCGTGGAAAATGTACTTCCGTAGATGATGTAGAAAATTCTGATTGCTAATATTGGTCGAATTGATCACTGCTTAAGCTTTAATTTCATTACATGTAGTTGTCTGTCCATGATTAATTTGTAGTTGCCTGCCCATGATTAACTGTTTTTAATATTAAAAAGATTATTTTAATACATGTGAATAAATGAATATGTCTTATATTTGCAAGCTCTCAGAAATATAATTCGTAATATTTCATTGTTTTATTGAAGAAATATTAATTATTTCTTTAAGTTGCCTAAAAGCCACATCTTATGCTAAAATCATCTGTAATTTACACTGTTGATTTACCTCTATGTTCTTTTTTTAGTAACACTATCCATCTTGATCACTTGTCAGGGTCTTCGAATATTATTTTATTTCAAATGAATAGGCAAAGTTGGGTTCAAAATGCCCAAGAGGTTTCAGAAGAGAGAGTTTTTAAATGATTTATTGCTAGAATAATTCTAATTTGAAACTTAAAAACAAAGCGTCCGTGTAAAATGAAACTATAGGTAGGTGCTTGAACGTGTGGCGAAGGGGTATGCACATGGACATACATATTATAAAAAGCCAGGTTGTGGTGTTTAACGCCACTTTCAACAATATGTCAGTTATATTTTGGCGGTGCATATAATAAACAAAATAATAACAAGCCATTTTGATCTAATTGTGATACATGTATTTCCAAGAATAAGAATGTTGAATAGACATTAGTCAAATTAATTAAGATAAAATATAATTATTATATTGACGAAGATAATTAAACTGGAATAATGGGATAGTTTAATTAATAGTGTTCTGACAATGTAGCTATGAAGTCAGTCTGTGTACTTGACAGTATGATATGTCCACTGTGGGCATATGTTATATATTTGTTCTCCTTGATTTATTAACTCTGGGTATTCACTGTCCAAATAAATGTGCGTTTATAGTCCCGTTCTCAAGAAGATGAATTTTCAAATGAAAGGTGGTCGGTAACGACCATCCTAATACACAGTTTCTCACGTCTTTCTGGGAGGGGTCCTGTAATACAAACAAAAGAAATAAAGCTTCCTTTTAACGATCCCCAGGGTAATGTTTGGAGAAAATAATAAGAAGTCTTATACAAGATAGCATAAATTACAGATAATCTATGCACATTTTCTTCAAGCAGGCCATAGAAAAATATAACAAATAAAGAAATATATAGGAAAATTGATAGTTATGTGTAACACATAAACCATATCTAAATATTGGAATGGTCTTTGTATGGATATCAGTCTAAAAGTCATATTTTGCAGGAAAATAGATTTTGCTTAAACTTGAAACGTGAATGTTTGCTATCCACTATTCTTCTTCATAATATGTAAAATGAAAATTGTTTGGTGAAATTGAGATTAACACTGCGATATTGGTGGGGTCCATGCTGCATATCTTTTTAGTTTTCTGCATTGTGTTGTGTTGTTTTCCCCCCTTGTTGGTTTGGTGGGGTCCATGTTGCTTATGTTTTTAGTTTTTCGTAGGGTGTTGTGTTGTTTTTCCCCTTGTTGTTTTTGGTGGGGTCCATGCTGCCTATCTTTTTAGTTTTCTGTATTGTGTTGTGTTGTTTTCCCCCCTTGTTGTTTTTGGTGGGGTCCATGCTGCCTATCTTTTTAGTGTTTTGCATTGTGTTGTGTTGCGTTCCCCCCTTGTTGTTTTTGGTGGGGTCCATGCTGCCTATCTTTTTCGTTTTCTGTATTGTGTTGTGTTGTTGCTCCCCTTGTTGTTTTTGGTTGGGTCCATGTTGCTTATCTTCTTAGTTTTCTGTATTGTGTTTTTGGTTGTTGTTGTTGTTTTTGGTTTGTTTTGTTTTGCTTTTCATCGTCTTGTATCTTGTGTGGCCAGTGTTGCCAGTGTCTCTGGATTGTCCATTCTTGATCATCTACTTCAGTTTCATCTAACGTTAGTAAGGAAGAAAAAAAATACAACAGCAATCTGGCACTGTAATTCATGGCAATGTAAAGAAACAATGAGGAGACAATTTTAATAACGGCTGGTCTAGCTTCATTTGTTTTAAACAATTCATATAAAGAGGAAACAATGTCTTAATTAACTTCAGTGCCTTTTTACACAGAAAGTTGACAATTTAAGTACTGCTTCAATATCCCGTCAAATCTAATACGCATATAAAAATGAACATGTGTTCATAATGTCTTTTGCTAGTTGACATACACACATCAATGGGTTGCTTAGACGTCCAAGATATGCCACATGTGCTACGAAACCACATTGAGGGTATAATGGTTATTGTGCTGTCTGCGAGCCTGGTAGATCGTGGATGGAGTTTTCGAATTTCTTCGGTGAAACATAGTAACGTTGCTGCATTCCATGACGAAAATCTTTCATTTTTGAGCTTTACCTTCCCCCGAGTCAGCAAAGTTGTAAGTTAAAGGTGAATTTCATATATGACCTTTGACATTGAGACTATTTTCTAGGTGACATGAACTGATGATGATTTGTGGGGATCTGAGATATCTACGACTTCATGTTATTAATCCTTTGAGGTTTTCATTATTTTTCCGACCAATACTGATGAACCTAGGATGTAATTGCTTAATCATTTTCCAACCTTGCGTATTATTGTACATTTGACGGTTGTGGAGTTAACATGATGACAATTTGTCGGTGTTTCTACAGAAATATATATGTAATGATAAATTTTCTGACCTAAACGCATATCCTCTGGCAACGATATCAGACCGTTTTATGATGCAAGATCTCATTATCGCATTCTAAGCTATAAAATGGACAAAATCTGTGAAAGTTTGGAAAAACAAAAATAATATTGCTAAGAAATACAGGGTATTTCCCCCCAAAAGATTGGAAATAACTTAATAAAAAAGAGGTAGATATCAAATTTAGTGCGCACAAAACGTTTCTGGAATGACCTTCGTCAGATACGCTCAAAACTGAAAGATTGGAAAGCCAAATAACTTAAAGTTGTTTGGATGCAATATAACCAGAGAGCTTAAATAATGACTAAAATTAAAGAAACGAAAGTCGAAAAATAACAAAGCAAAGCTGAGGTATGGAGCAAAATTCCCAAAATGTACAGTCAAATTAAGCTAACATATATTGCAATGTATTTCGAACGGAACAAACAGCTACTTCAGTTCTCAATGGAATCGATTAATTGCAGATATCGAGGATTGATTGTAAATGTAATGAGCTCATCGATGAAGGTTGTTTTAATGATGATACTAAGCGATATGTAAAATACCTCATACAATACATGTATAACAATTATGATTTTTTTTTTCACTTTACATACTAAAATGAAAAGCAAACATCACCACCCCGTCGGAACTTTTCCAAAATCAAATATCAAAATCGTGGAAAGTTGAAATATCGAAACCTCTAGCACACAAATACATGATCGACCGCTCACTTTCTTGGACTGTTAAAGGCACTTCAATAAAAAGTTCCTGGGGTGCGGAGTAAGCTAGTTTCAAGGGCCCAAACCTTAGATAAAAAATTAATATTTTTTCATGAATAAATTTTATAATGTCAAATTATGAAATTTGATTATTATTAGTTGTTGTACAACCATGTTCAGATATCCCATATGATTATTGCGATAGACCAAATGAAAAATGTTTTGATACTAGTAATGGACCACGATGTAAATGTGAAAATGGTTACGAACGGTGTAATGGGTATTGCAAAAGTATTGCTAAAGGTGAATATAACATATGACCTTTGACATTGAAACTATTTTCTAGGTAACTGATGATGATAAGTGGGGATCTTAGATATCTACGACTTAATGTTATCGATTCTTTGAGATGTTCATTATTTATTTGACCAATTCTGATGAACTTAGAACGTAATTTCTTAATCATTTTCCAACCGTACGTATTGCTGCACGTTTAACAGTTGTGGAGTTCTGAGAATTTTTCGATGTTTTGGGGAAATATATCTGTAATAATAAATTTTCTAACCTCAACGAGTAACCTCTGACAACTGAGAGCAGACAGTTTTATGATGCAATATCTCATTATTACATTCTAAGCCATAAAGTGGACAAAATCTGTCAAAGCTTAGAAAAGGAAAAATAATATTGATAAGAAATACAAAAGATTGGAAATAACTTAAGAAAAACGTAGATATCAAACTTAGGGCGCACAACGCCTTTCTGGAATAACCATCATCAGTTACACACAAAACCGAAAGAGTGGAAAGACAATTAATTTAAAAGTGCTTGGGAACAATAAAACCAAATAATAATTAAGAATAAACAAACGAAATTCGAAAAATAGCAAAGCTGAAGCATGTACCAGAATTCACACAATGTACAGTTAAACTAAGCTAACAGATATTGCAATGTATTTCGAACGGAACAAATAGCCACTTCGAGTTCTCAATAAAAACGATTTATTGGAGATATCGAGGTTTTATTGTAAATGTAATGAGGTCAGGGGTGATGGTTGTTTTAATGACGATAATAAACGATATGCAAAATACATGTATGAAAATGTAGATATCTTATTTAGTGTACACGACGCCTTTCTGTAATAACCTTCCTCAAGTACGCCCAAAATCGAAAGATTAGAAAGTCAAATAACATACAGCTTTGGGAGCAATAAAGCCAAAGGGCCCAATAAGGATAGCTAAAATCAGCTAAGGTTACCTATACCCGAGGAAGGAGAAACTTAGTTTTATTAACAATTACAGTATCTAGGAACTGTAAATTTCAGTAATAAATATACTGGGCAGATGATAACAATTATGATTTTTTTTACTTGACATACTAATATGAAATGCAAACATCACTACTCTGTAGAAAGGTTCCAAAATCCAATATAACAATCGTAGAAAGTTGAAAAAATGAAACAAGCAAATATATGACCGCTCAATTTCCTGGCTTGATAAATGTGGAAGGGGTATTGGTTTTATGTGCCCAAACCTTCAATACAAATTAAAACATTTTTCATTAATAGATTATATACTGACAAATAATTATACTATAACTAATTGACGAGTTTCATTATCACAAATATGTCACGAATGACCAAATAACATAGCAACTCACTCATGCGTTGCGCGCATGAGTGAGTTACAACGTTATTTGGTCATAAGTGACATATTTTTGATAATGAAACTCGTCAATTAGTTATAGTATTTAGTATATAGATAACACAAATGTTTCGAATCGAATTTAATATAAAATGAGTTTAATTGCACTATATTACGTGTGTAGCGTAGGGATATACTATCATGTGTATCGCTTCTAAAAACATGGCGCCACCCACCCACGACAATAAAATAAATAAAATGCTTACCTTGAAACATTATTTTAGTTAAATTTGATCCATATTGAAGCGTACACGAAGCCAAATAACGTCTAATTTTTCGTTTCAAACTGGAAGTCTTCCTATGACGTCGACAACGAAATGGCGCGAAATATAGCGAGAGTGAAATAAAAATGGTAATTTCACTAGTCTTTTTTATTTAACTCGGAAATCACGGGATTTCATCGATAATATAATAACGAAATCTAATTATTATTAGTACTAACATGCTTAGATATCCCATATGATTATTGTGATAGACCAAATGAAAAATGTGATGATACTAGTTATGTGAAAATGGTTACGAACGGTGTGATGGGTATTGTACAACTATGTAATGGCCTTACCTTTTTTTTTTACTATGAAAGAAGTATCTGATGAGAACCTCTTGTTCGCTAAATAGGATTTTATTATGTACATTTTTATTGCATTTACCTATTTGCATTTCCATACTTCAGACTGTAAATTAGCATGGGCAATTGTAGACCCTATGCATAATGTACGTAGTGAACGACGCTAGCGAAACTAACATTATTGACAATCGTTCCCATATTGTGATGTTATCGACCGATAAAGTTAACAGGTTATCAGGGTTAAATTGAACTAATCATGTTAAATGTTTGACAGTATATTATATGTCAGTAGATAATGTACAGATAAGATCATAAGATGGTGCGTTGTGGTGTCCACCGTGATGTTCATGGCCGTGAAAACTATGTTCTGTTCGGCTTTACTCTCATTTGTTTTGTAGAGGTTTCATTTTCTATTTTGATATTTGTGTTTAATTTCGCATGCTTGTGTCCAAGACGATTTCCATATCAGATCATGTTTGCGTCTTCTAGCAGAAACACGACGGGATTCACCAGTGAAGCAGGAACTGTTGATCCTTCCTTAGCATCTGAGTTCACCCCAGTTCACAGTGTTCTGTGTAGTACTTTGTAGGTCATTGCACATTGTTCTTTTTTGAACCCAACTAAAAGCCGCCGTGAACTCGAGTCATCCAGAAGGGCAAGAAGTTCTTGCTCCACCAATGGCACTCGTACTTTATCTAAAATCGATTGATAATTTACATACACTACAGCAGTACATGTAACAACTAAATGATAATTTATTTACTGTAGTAACAATTAAATGATAATTTATTTACAGTAGTATCTCTAAGTTATAATATATTTACAGTAGTAACAACTAAATGATAATATATTGTCAGTAGTAACAACTAAATGATAATTTGCTTACAGTAGTAATAACTACATGATAATTTATTTACAGTAGTAACAGATAATTGATCATTTATTTACGGTATTCACAACTAAATGATACTTTATTTATAGTAGTAAATCTAAGGTGTAATACCACAAAACATGGGTACCAGTCGAAATGGATGTATGAGAAAGTAGTACGTAAACACAAAATGGATTTCTACATTGTTGGATAACAAATAAACCCCATTATATACTACAATGTACTGAATGTCAGCAGAAACCCACAGATATTAGGATAATCTTAAGCCCACATTTGATGTCCTTGTGATTTTAAATGAAAAAAATGATTGCATTGGAAAAAAATCCACCTGAATTTGTACTAAATCGAAAGTGAAGGTAGGATTTTTGACGGTAGACATCTTCGGACTGTCTGTTTGTCTTATATGCCATTAAATGTATGTTTATTTTCCAATTAGGTACCCCTTCCATGAGATATGAGTGTCATTTAGATTAATCATAAGATGAACTCTGTATGAAAGCTCAAACAGATTTTATTTAACATAGAAGGTTAAGTACAATTATGTAGTGGTATTACTCCTCTAAGTGATAATATATTTACAGTAGTAACAACTAAATGATAATATATTTACTGTAGCAACAACTAAGTGCTAATTTGCTGACAGTAGTAACAGCTAAATGATAATTTGCATACAGCAGTAACAACTAAATGATAATTTATTTACAGCAGTAACAACTAAATGATAATATATTTACTGTAGCAACAACTAAATGATAATTTGCTTACAGTATTAGCAACTAAATGATAATGTATTTATAGTAGTAACATAGAAGTGATCATTTATTTACAATAGTAACAACTAAGCGATAATCTAATTACAGCAGTAACATCTAAATGATAATTTATTTACGGTAGTAACCACGAAATGATAATTTGCCTACAGTAGTAACAACTAAATGATAATTTACTTACAGTAGGAAAAACTAAATGATAGTTTATTCATAGTAGTAATAACTAAATGATATTTTTTTTACAGTAGTAATAACTAAATGATATTTTTTTTACAGAAGTGTTTAGAAAGTATCCATATACAAAATGTAAATGCGGTGAATACTGTTATAAACGCAGAGGCAATGCATCTGTAAGTATAAGTACACACATGTAATTTAACTTACTGAATATTTGTTTATTTACTGACGTAAGAGTAAGAGACTGATTGTTGCTCAACATGAAATAAGCAATATTTCAGCTAAATCACGACGAGAACAAGTTGCATTGAATAAAATGATATTGATGTTCACTTTGTCTCACTGAAACAACAGTCCGTTCACATGTCGCTTCATTAATCTACATCTACATCTCTATCTACATGATACGAACAAAGTATTGATAGACCATTACGTTTCGGAAATACTAGTGCGTAGCGGCGTGAGCGATTAGAAATAAAGTTATGAACTGATACGAATAAAGTAGCATAATAGTAAACCGTAAGATAAAGGAAAGAGACAAAGGAAAGAAACACAATTACGAATTGCGTTTTTGGTTCTTCTGATTAGATCAACCCGCTGCCATAGTTGCCCCTGTGCATACACCCAACCGGTACAGCTCTAATCTTCATTAGAACTTACTTACAATTCGGACCCTGGCAAACTAGAAATTGACAGATGACAGATCCCGCTAGTGGCTGGTAACTGGTTCCAGTTTCGGGATGTTCTAGGAAAGAAACTGTACTTGAAAACATCTGATCTTGTATGGTACTGCTGCATCTTCTTTGAGTGGTTGGATCTCGTCTTGCTGTTGGCTGGTATGAGGTAGTTGGAGGATGGAATATCCACTATGTCGTTGATGATCTTGAAAAACATTACAAGTTGAATTGTTGTTCTTCTTGACTCTATTGTCTCCCACTCTAGGTTTTCTAACATGTCGGTGACACTGCTGGTTTTCTTATAACGGTTTCTGGCATACCTAGCGGCTCGACGTTGTACCATTTCTAGTTTCTTGATTGATTGTATACTGTATGGGTTCCAGATTGAGGCGCAATATTCCAAATATGGTCTTACAAGTGAAAAGTATGCGGCTGACTTGGTATCTTGATTACTGATTTTCAGATTTCTTTTCAAGAAGCCAAGCATGATGTTTTCTTTCTTTACAGTGCGGTCAATGTTATGGTTCCAGGATAGGTTATAGCTTAAGTCGACTCGGCGATAATTGGTCGGTATCGGCTGCTTCCAGTTTGTGGCCTTGTAGGTGGTATTTATACATTATGGGTTTCTTCGATCTTACTACCCTAAGCACATATCATTGTCAGGATGAAATTACATGCCCAAAGTTCTTCCAATTTGGCTAGTGCTAATAAGTCTTTTTGTAATTCATCGTAATCCTGGTCGCTTCTTATCTCTCTGTAGACGATGGCATCCTCAGCAAAAAGAGGAGTCTTAGATGTTAAAAACTCTGGTAAGTCGTTGATGAATATCAAGAATAAGAGCGTCCCCAAGACGGTACCCTGTGGTACACCACTGTCTACTGGAGTGGCTCCATCTACGATGACTTGTTGTGATCTGTCAGAGAGAAATGCTTTGATCCAACTTAGTGTTTTCCTCTAATACCATAGAAATCGAGTTTTGAAAGTAGTCCCTTGAGTGGAACTTTGTCAAAGGCCTTCGAAAAATATAAGATGAGTAGGTCTTGTTGGATCCCACTGTCTAGTGACATGGCCAGTTCGTGCCTCAAGGTTAAGAGTTGTGTCTCGCAGCTTCTTCTTGCTCGAACACCATGCTGGCAATCTGTAAGTATGGTATTCCGATCTAGGTGTTTCAATATATTATTCGTCAGTATGTGTTCTTGTACCATACAGCATAGACAGGTCAGGGAAATGGGTAGATAATTGCTGGCCTTGAATCGGTCTCCTTTCTTGAAAATTGCAGTAACGGTGGTATACTTCCAATCTGTTGGGACATCACCATTGTTGAGTGCGCTTTGGAGGAATCTGGTCCGAAAAGGTGATATTTCTCTTGCTAAATCAATATTCTAGCTGTAATTAGGTCTGGTCCACAAGCTTTATTAGGGTTGATTTTCAGCAGTAATTTGAATACTCCTTCCTCGGAGATGTTGATATCTGGCATCGATGGAATGGAATTGCTTGCTGGTTGTGGTATAGTTGTACTAATGTCTTCTTTGGTACACACGGATTCATATTGTCTGTTGAGTATGGCCGCCTTATCCTTTGGGTCCGCATGCATTTTTCCATTCTCTTTCAGTGGGGATTCTCCGCTGGTGTCCTTGCGTAGTGATTTTATGTACGACCAGAAGCGTTTTTGATTTCCAGGGTTCTCATCCTTCTCTGGGTCTCCAAATTCAAATATGTTGTCCACATATTCCCAATATACTTTCTCTGTATTCGGTGAGCTGTTGCGTTAGCGTCCTTATATTTCTTGATGTCACCAGGCTTTTGTAATGATTTCTTCTTCTTATATAATATAGTCCTTCTTCTTAATGCAGATTTGACTTCTATATTGATCCATTGCTTTTTGTTTTTGCTTCCCTTTACCGTTTTTTGAGGTATGTAATGAGAGCGGGAGGTTTGGCGCCTTAAAATCTGATTCAACCCACCATTTCTTTAGAAATACCTGTACCAAGTCAGGGTCATTACGGTTTTCATAGTTTTCCGGTTGTTGACTGATTTTGTCTGTTTATATAATTATGAGTTTTGACTTTCCCTTTGTAAGATTGTTCGGAGTTCGGTAATTTTGTTATTACCCTTATTCATCAGTGTTGTTAGTTTGGTCTTGAAAGCTAACCACATATCGTCTGTACTTGTTGATGCATCTAATTTGTTAAATTCTTGTTGGTATTGATGTAGTTCCTCTCTTAGTTGGTCATATTTAGCCTTACGGTACTGCCATACTTTATGTGGAAGGATCTTGTTCTTCATTGGTCTTAGGCTGGATTCAATGAAAACTGACTCGTGGTCCGAGATTCCTGGTATTATCCTCACTTGATTTACTAATGTTTCATTGTTGGTGAAAAAGAGGTCTAGGATGTTTGCTTGAGTTTCTGTTATACGTGTTGGTTCTAGGATAAGTTGATCTAACATTGTTTTTGCTAATTTCCAGAAGTTGATTGCATTATAAACTGTGAGATGACTTTGTTTTGATGTTTTCGTTGGTCCAATCTATATCTGGGAGATTAAAATCGCCACATAGCCATAGATGTGCTCCATTATGTGTTGGTATTCTAGCTAGATATGATTCAAGTGTGCCTAGATATTCAGCATCAGCATCATTATGAAATTACATATATGTTTGCTAAATAATGCATTGCATGTATATTTTTAAGCGAATGATGCAAGTTTATAATTATTGTACTGGTAGCTTCGAATGATATCATTTCCTGCTCGGCCAAATGTTCACAAATACATTGTGTATTCAAGTAATAATCAAATTAATATATTTTCAGCCTGCCACGGCAGCTGTAGTATACATAGAGGTAAACTAGTTGATATTATATCTTCATAGCTTATCATTTAGGTATAACGCGAAGTTTGAAGATGATCCTCAATATGAATGGTTTGAATATTCCAGATAATCAGAAGCCGTTAACCGAAGAAGAACAGACTATGCTATGGTCAAATAAATTGGACAAGCGGAAACACAATGATCAACAAATATTATATATGGTTTTAAACAGAAATTACATGATTGACAAATTTATGACGTCAGAATCATGGAATAACAGATCGTATGACGTCAAGATCATGGAATAACAGACATATGACGTCAAAATCATGGAATAACATCAAGATCGTCATGTTAGACCATGGTTTGTAAAAGTTCACTATTTTTAAGTTGATTATTGCATAGAAACATCAAAGGAAAAATGCATATTTATGTTACAAGTATTATATATACCATGGATCTTACGAATTAACTTATTTAAACCAACGAATCCGAAGGATGAGTTGGTTTAAATATGCTCATTCGTAAGATCCATGGTATATATGGTATGTTTCAGAAATGACATGATTGACAGATCTATGACGTCAAAATCATGTAATAATAAGTGATTAACGATGTTTTTTAAAACGAGATGACTTTTCTCAGTCATCTCTCATATCAGGACTTTGCCCTTCGATGAGAGATGACTGAGAAACGTCCTCGAGTTTTAAAAAGCATCTTTAATTATTTTATCGCTATTTTGTATTCATAATTAAATATTTTTTGTTGAGATACTGACATATCGGTTTTAAATATCAAAGGGAAAATAAACAAAATAGCGATAACAGATCCTATGACGTCAACATCATCGAATAACTGACCTATGACGTCAAAATCATGGAATAACATCAATATCTTCATGTCAGACCATGGTTTGTAAAAAGTTCACTATTTTTAAGTTGATTACTGCATAAAACATCAAAGGAAAAATGCGTATTTATGTTACAATTCGCTATGTACAGTAAAAATGAATAGGACTATCTCTATATTCATATATGAAAACAATAGTGTTAAATTACCCTTAGTTGTGTTAGTAGGGATACAATAAATTCCACCGAAATAATTTATAATTTTCATTACGATGTGATGCACAAATTGAAACATACATATTCATTGTTTTCCGTGCATTTCAGCTACAAAAAGAAAGATAACTCGAGTTGTTTTTCAAAAGCGACAGTAAAAAAAAATATCTGTAAAATATTATTTAAATTTTTTTTTAAATGCAACAGTTTAACAGAATCATTTTGAAATGTAATTAGCGGATTATCAAAATATTTAATGGACAAAGGCAATTTGTTGTGCATTAGGTAGTAAGCAAATGCATATACATGTTTGTGCATTGAAAGCATTTATTTCGATTCTGACATGTCTCTGAGTACAAATACGGTAGTATACTTTGATTGGAAGACGGTAATATATATTTACATTTGTGGATAATATCGCACCCAATTTATGCTGCTAAATTTGAGCAAACGATAATCAACAGGTACATTTACGACGGGAAAGTCAGTCACATGAACCGCCGCATGTGCGAATAAGATTATACCCAATCGATAAATCGCTCGTTTGTTTACAGAGCGAAAGAATGACGTCATGTTAGAATTCTTGGTAATCGATTATTGTGGGTTGTTTATCTGTTAAAAGTACATTGTGTAACTTGTCAATCGGGTAAGACTTGGAATTAAATAACTAAGGACACGTCATTCACAGGTGAAACATATATTTTGGAGCTGTGCGACAAGATAAGCACGTGCTGCTCTGTACTTTGCCCTTCCGCAATAGTCTACTGAGTGTAAAAATAGTATTTGTCCCCACCCTATAATTAAGACTGATACATATGGGCGGGAGATGACATTGATTGACAGCCTTGTATAGAGATTGAAAGCATATTGAAATAAAATGTTGAATCCAAAAGGTAGAGGTATACAATTTTCATGGAAAAGCATATACAAAAATTGAAGTCGCATTTAAAAATTCCTTCATATGTACGCCGATTGCTATGGATGGAAATCTGTCAATATTGACATGATTTATTGCTCGTTGTTAGTTTTTTCCATAAATTTGGAATCATACGTTTTAATGACTTGCAGACTTTGTAAATTTGGAAATTCACCAATAGTATTTCGTTAAGGGATATCGTCAATAAATTCGTAGCTACCGGAGTTGATACACACTAGTGCGCTACCAACCGAATTACGGACAACTTGTATAAAATATGTTTGTTAACTCTATAAGAAGATTTAACTCGAACGGGTCGACATTTTTGTTAGAAAAGTTTCATTTTTGCTGCGAAGGCCATTACATACAAATGTGTTTCAAAATGCATTTGTATGAAGAATTGGAACAAAGAAATATAGGGTCTAACACCGGGAGAGGTGAAAGATAGTAAAATCTGTGACACCCGAGAATAAGATTTAAATCGCATCGGACGAGGCTTGTCCGAGTCCGATACGATTTAAATCTTACCCGAGGGTGTCACAGATTTTACTATCTTGTATCTTTTACGGTGTTTGACTCTTTTTCTCATCCCTTTCTACCGTGTCAATGTTTATTTACTTTTTGTTTAGTTTGGTGTATTAATTTGCGAACCGTATCACAGGACCAAGATGCCAGGTAATAAAATAAAACAAGATTTTCATCTTCCAACTTTAAAGAGGTTCAAAATAATAAAGTTAACAAACTTGTAATAGAATCTACAATAACAAAATCTTGCACCTTTCACGATGTTTGCCTCTTTTCTCATATCTTTCTATCGTGTCAATATTTGTTAACGTTGAGAAAATATAGAGTGCTCTCCCTTGTTAGGTAGCTTACGTAAATAAAAACAAATTACCTCCCTTTGACCAACGTCAAATTACTTGTTTACAGGCATTTATCGCTGTTGTAGTAGCATTTATAATATATTTATAAAATACATTGTATTTTATTGTGAAATACATTTAAAATATTGCCGAGACACTATAAATCGACAATTTAATTCAACAATGGAAAGCAATTTTGCGGAAAAAACGGCGTGTAGCTTGTCTTACCCTGAAGCCGGTGTAAGATAGAAAAAATGTTCATCTAAATTAACGGACTACTTTTTCCAAGGGGTAAGAAAACCATATCTTCTTCTGGTTCTAAATATCTTTTTTGGAGAATTCCCGGTTTAAAAGAAGCCAAAATATGACATATTGCATTTTTCGAGATTGTTTGTCGTCCATTTTAAGCTATTTTTCTACCTCTTCTACTCCATGAAAATGTTATATATTCATCAGAAAGTGTTTTTACTCCATCTTTTTTATCGTTAGTAATGGCATTGTTATACATTTTAAAATTGACCGTCTTGTGAAAAAAAAATTCAGGACAAAGTGTCCCTGCCTCTTTCTACACATTAATCGAACTAGGCCATCTCCCTGCAATCAAACTGACCGCCACGATAAAACAGAAATATCGTGGAAAGTGGAACCAGCAATACACGACAAGTATAGCGGATACATTTACCATGGAATTATATTCACCTAAATCTAGAACGTACATGCATATTGTTTTAGTTTATAACCTTCTGCAGCTAATCTCTTCACGTGGTTCCTTTTCTATTGTTCTAATTTATAATCTTATACAGCCAATCTTTGCACATGGTTCCTTTTATATTGTTCTATTTTATAACCTTATGCAGCTAATTTCTCCACATGGTTCCTTATCTATTGTAGGTTATACATACCGTATGTGCTATCATTACTACTGTCGTGGTACGTAGGTGCTTGCTTCTTATGTTTAATTTGATTGCATACTTACATGCATATTGTTTTCAACGAAAAGTTTTAAAATATTAATGGGTAATCAGAAGTCGTACATATATAAGGACGGATAATACAATAGCCAAAAGGGACAAAAGGACAAACAATGATCTACAAAACGCTACACAGAACACTAATTTACGAATCCCACGGAATGTCGAGAATAAGCGCAGGTGTTCCGAATGTGTAATCGGTCCCTGTTCCTCTAGTGTGACCCGAAACGCTACGGTTAAACGATGCGAACATCAGCTTGTTGGAGACTAGTCTGCGTAAAATACAAATAACATAAATAAAACATCAATTCCTACAACACAAACACGAACAAAGAGGAATCGAAAACTGGAAATCGTAAAAGACGTCAAAAGATGGAACTAAAAACGTGAGGACATGTAAATGGACAAATTGAACAGCATAAATTCCGCTTAAAACCACCAGACAAAGCAAAGTATTTCGTCCAATGCATACCTATTATTTGATTCAATGAAACTATTCGTCAACAAATGAAATTTGACTTAGTCTTTCATTATACTTGCATTGTACCCACCGACGTGATGTGTTTGCAATAATGACAGAATTATTAGCTACATATTACAAAAACAAATCGTTAAAATATTAGTATTTTGTCATTTCTAGTTTATGATTTCCATTCTCATCGAAACCAATTATTATTTTGCTTCCTCTGTTTATTTACAACCTTTTAACTTTAATGAGGACACGGGACGCGAGCTTTCGTTTGCGTTGGTGCAGGTAGAATTGATGGACTACCGCAAGTAGACAAAAGAGCATCAGCATATCCTATAAACAAGTTGGAAAACATTCCCAAAAATGAATTCTTATTATAATTCATGATTGATAGTCTATTATGCTTCGATGATATCAAATAGCAGCGAAATTATTAGGGTTAGGGAATGGTGTTTAACGTCACTTTCAACAATATTTCAGCTATATCCTGGCGGTTGCCTAATTGTCTTGGTCACTTTCCACTATCAGGAAAACTTTGAATACCTAAACGGTACAACGAATACTTATTATCAGCACACTTTTATGTTGAATATTAATTGACTTAGCCAAAAGTACTTTGTTTTTAGATAAGCTTCAAATACAAACAATATGTTTAATGCCTTAGTAAAAAGATATTTTTAATATCAACATTAATATTTATGAAAGTGTATTCTAGTATTCAGTGTGCAAGAAAAGTTTGCAAATACCATAGAAGAAATCTGAAGCCGTAAATCCAAGAAGGACAAACAACACAATGGCCGAAAGACAAAAGGACAAACAATGGTCTACAAAATAATACTCAGAAAACTAATAATTGACAGGAACGTCTTAGCAGCATTATTGGCCCCTGGGAAATGGAGTGCACTGGGATCACTACCTGCACAACCACTCCCGTAGAAAATCAGCAAATGTCGATAAAATTAAACATACATTTATTTTATTGGTACTTCCAACAAAATCAGTGCATTAACAAAGCATGCCATGCACAACATACACAGATCAGCATTGGGCCCAGCGTGTCCATGCGTTAAGACAACACTGCCCATTGGAAAGAGAGGAGATTTAACTCGGGTGCTATGGAAGGGTAAGCAGTTATTGCTCAAGTAGCGACCTGTCGTGTTACTGATAAACGATGCGAGCATCATCTGATATGGAAATCGTGTTGGACAATGTGGTGGACACCAGTATATGTAAAAAAATATTACATATTTGAATGTGTACAGATACACCAACATGTTAAATAGTTTCTATATCTATGTACCCTGCTTATTGTACAGAGCGTTTTAGACTTTCAGAGCTTAATAAAATTACTATATGCAGTACTGGTAATTGCAAAGTATTTTACTTTTAGAATACAGCATTTCACTACTGACTAAAATTATTTACTTAAGTACACGCAAACCATAATATCATGGCAAATAGATGATCATAGATTGTATTTCTGACTTACCGCAATTCTCTGATCAGCGCCATTCTCAGTGTGAATATCATTGAAATAAAAACGTAGATATCAAACCTAGATCATGCGACGCGTTTCTGGAAAACCCTCATCAGGTACGCTCAAAGCAGCGAAAATAAGATTCAAATAATACTCTTGAAATCTGTAAAAATAGTTACTGTAATGGTAAAAAATAACAGTGTGGTGTCGCAGCGTGCATGGACTGTTACCAGTTAATTTGGTATTAACTATATTTATATCATTATTATAGTATTTGCTATCATATATTCAGCTGTTTCATGAACACCACTATCACGCTAATCATTACACCACTAAATACATATGTACAGGTGGTTCAGCGCCATCACGCCAACCATGAACACCACTAAATACATATGTGCAGGTGGCACAGCGCCATCACGCTAAACATGAACACCACTAAATACATATGTACAGGTGTTACAGCGCCATCACGCTAACCATGAACACCACTAAATACATATGTACAGGTGGTACAGCACCATCACGAAAACCATGAACACCACTAAATACATATGTACAGGTGGTACAGCGCCATCACGCTAACAATGAACACCACTAAATACATATGTACAGGTGGTACAGCGCCATCACGCTAACCATGAACACCAATAAATGCATATGTACATGTGGCACAGCACCATCATGCTAACCATGAACACCAATAAATACATATGTACAGGTGGTACAGCGCCATCACGCTAACCATGAACACCACTAAATGCATATGTGCATGTGGGACAGCACCATCATGCTAACCATGAACACCACTAAATACATATGTACAGGTGGCACATCACCATCACGCTAACCATGAACACCACTAAATACAGATGTATAGATGGTACAACGCCATCATGCTAACCATGAACAATACTAAATACATATGTACATGTGGTATAACGCCATCACGCTAACCAGGAACACCACTAAATACATATGTACATGTGGCACAGCACCATCACGCTAACCATGAACACCACTAAATACATATGTACAGGTGGTACAGCACCATCACGCTAATCATGAATACCACTAAATACATATGTACAGGTGGCACAGCACCATCACGCTAACCATGAACACCAATAAATACATATTTACAGGTGGTACAGCGCCATCACACTAACCATGAACACCACTAAATACATATGTACAGGTAGTACAGCGCCATCACACTAACCATGAACACCACTAAATGCATATGTACAGGTGGTACAGCACCATCACGCTAACCATGAACACCACTAAATACATATGTACAGGTAGTACAGCGCCATCACACTAACCATGAACACCACTGAATACATATGTACAGGTAGTACAGCGCCATCACACTAACCATGAACACCACTAAATTCACATGTACAGGTGGTACAGCACCATCACGCTAACCATGAACACCAATAAATACATGTGTACATGCGGTACAGCGCCATCATGCTAACCATGAATACCACTAAATACATATGTACAGGTGGTACAGCGCCATCACAATAACCATGAACACTACTAAATACATATGTACATGTGGTACAGCACCATCACGCTAACCATGAACACCACTAAATACATATGTACAGGTAGTACAGCACCATCACGCTAACCATTACACCACCGATGCGGTTTTTAATAATTGATTCGGAGCACTAAGCTACATAATTTATAACCATGCTTACTTTCCTTGATTTTAATTTGCTAACTAAATTTACAAAACAACTATGTAAAAATGTTATTACAATTTCGGATTTGAACTCGCGGTAAAAATCAAGCAATTAACCAAGTATGTGAATATCAACGCAGTTTGTTTCTTAATAAAATGTTTTATTTCTTTATGTACAGTAAAAATGAAAAGGAGTAGAATTTTGACCACTATTTACAAATAACCTTAGAGTTAGAGTACTTTTTCTATTGTTTTCATGAGTTCTGCATGTGGTTTTTTGCGCAAAAACAATTATTACCTCCCCCCCCCCTCCTCCCTGAAACTCGTGGAAAATTTACTTCTGTAGATAATTTAAAAAATTCCTATTTTGCTGATATTGGTGGAATTGATGACCATCACTGTTTAAACTTTAATTTCATTACATGTACTTGTAGTTGCCTACCGATGATTAACGGTTTTTATATTAAAAAGATTATTTGAATACATGTGAATAAATGAATATGTCTTATATTTGCAAGTTCTCGGAAATATAATTCATAATATTTCGCTGTTTGACCATTTGAAGAAACATTAAATATTTCTTTAGGTTGTCAAAAAGCCACATTTTATGCTAAAATCATCCGAAATTTACACTTTAGATTTACCTCTATGTTCTATTTTAGTAGCACCATTCATGTTGGTCACTTGTCAAATTCTGCTAATATTATTTTAAATTACATATTCAAATGATTAGGCACAGTTGGGTTCAAATTGTCCAAGAGGTTTCTGAGGAGAGAGTTTTTAAATCATTTATTGCTAGAATAATTATAATTTGAAACTTAAAAACAAAGTGTCCAAATTACAAATTTGACAGGAAAAAGTCCAAATATATCAAACAACTCTTAATCTTATAATATCTTAATTTAAGCTCACATTATCATAGCATGGATCAGGTTTGCCATTTGAAGAAATTTCAATTTTTTTCAGTAACAGCGGTCATCTTGAATAGAAGTTGGAGCTTACTCAAGAATTAACGTTGCAAAGTGGGGTTAATCTTCGCTGAGTCGTTCCACAAGAGAATGTTTTATATATAGCTTTGGTCGAAATCAATCTAATTTGAATATTTTCGCCAAAAGTCGACAAAACGCAAGATGTTTCTACAAAATCCGTAACATGTGTAATTTGATCAACTGTTCACATTTTAAAAATGAAAGTTGATTAAAATCAGATATTACATGTACACTCCCTCCTCTTTACTGATGCAAGCGTGGGGGAGGATCTGAAGAAACTCCATTACAGGTCGCACGCGAATTACTCTATATCCCTAATCATGCCAGTGCCCAAGATATTGACCACAAGGTGAATAATACCATCGCGGTTACAAGTCCACCATTAGAGATACCGTAAAAACGTAGGTATATCACTTTTCTTGAATAACCTTCGTCAGGTACGTTCATAGTAAAAAAAGTGAAAAACATGATAGCCAAAATTAGCAAAGGCTACCTGTGGCTGATGGAGATTGATCTTAGTTTAGATAAATTACATTATTTATGAACTGTAAATGTCCCGGAGCACTGATTACTGGGCGGATGATACCTTCGAGATTTCCACAAGCAGAGGTTTTATCAAATAAGTTGGCACAATATTTGAAAACATGATATTTTGGTTGCTGGAAATGCAAATATATTTATATATAAATTTTGAATCGAGCCATAAAACCTCTTAGCAATTTGCGATATCAAGGAAATGGGCAAGAAACTTTTCTTTATTGGCCATTGTGTTGTCTGTCCTTCAATTTACGGCATCTGATTATCCCTTACGGTATCTCCAACGTTTTTCCATCTAAAAAAAACCCCGTAGAAATTGTAGATTTCGATTTACTGCTTAAATTGTATAGCAACACTATTTTGTCTTATATAAAAATACAACAATACAACATGATTTATTTCTTTCAAATCCTTAACATAGATCGAAGGCGAACACCCTAGTCGTATATCTACATGCATAGCAAGCATTAAAAAGCTGATTTAGCGTTCTACAGTTTCCTGAGAAAAAAATCACTCTTCAGTACTATCGTTAAAAAGATGCAAAAAATAATCCGTCATGTCAAACTAGCTTTTCTGTAATGCTAGATACCAAAGGAAAACGTGCAAACATTTATTTAAAACAAAAAAAAACAAAAAAGCTCAAAACACAAAGCAAGAAAAAATATAAGAAACAAAAAAGCAATAGAATGATCTAAATTTGTATCAGGTGTAGGATAATGGCTATTTATGTTAATTTCTTCATGCTTTTTTCATCACATTGCAATGTGTTACGTGCAAACCGACATGGAGTCCTCTGCATAGAACACGTAACGTTTTTCTCCTATATAATTGGTTGTTTAAATAACGGTAATGATATACATATATGTTTTTTTGCTAAATCAGTATATTAATTGAAATTGAAAGTCAGTTGTCATTGAGCGCATACCATATAACCTCCAGTATGGTTGTTAAAGGCTTTCTAATAGTGATTGTGCTCATCAACTTCAAACTGGCATCAGCGGCATCAGCGACATATCGTAAGCAAAACATTTTTTATCTAGAGTCAACACATTCCTTCTGTTTACAGTACTATTTGCGAACATCTTCTGATTGCTGCTATCATTTCTTTTATCTATGTTGTTATGTAAAGGTATCACTGGTATCAACTAGGAAATAAATTGTGTAGAAAGGATAGTTTCGGAACGGATATTTTAGGCTTTAAATGCTCAATTATTTTTCTGTTAAATTCTTACATTATATTAATTATAATCCATTGTTATGTTGTAGATGGCCACGATTTGCTATTTAGTGAAACGTATTGCAAAATAGATATTGTTAGTACACATTTTAAGGATAATATACGTATTTATTGTAATTATGATATTTAATAAACATATTATTGCTGTCTATGGTGATTTCACATGCTTTTCGCATCGACAATATCTAGATTTTTGACCCTTTCAAAGCGATCCCCATTGAAAGGTTAATTGTCATGAATATACAATGATTTTTTAAGTGTGGTTATTTTCCAGCCAATCAGATTGCTCGTAGCATGGAAAACAGCTTAGTAACATGTTCATATTTTTGCAATCCCCATTTTCAATTGGATAGTACATAGGGCATTCACATGTGACCTGTGATGGGGTTTCCTCTGATCTCCTACTCCGCAGGCAATTGAGATATATGTTGTGTAGATATACTATATGTTGTATTTTTTAAATTAAGGAAAAAAAACATACAAACTTCAAAGACATGCCGAAAACCTTAGAGTCATTTTACAAACTTCAAGCCTACTTCTTTTTTAGCAATCAGATTGCTTTATTTCTCGTCACCTGCTAACAGTGCAACTTGATCGTCCAGGGTCAACCAAGGTTCCTTTTTTTTACATTACTTCTTATCAGATCATTGCATCCAGCCAGGAAATGGGCGATAGTGTATCTATTTTGCCTTTGTTTTTTTATTTTAATTACTTTCCAACTAGTTTTTCTAAAACTGTTTTGGTGTGAATTATTTTATGTTTAATTTATACATATAATAACATAAGAGGATTACAAAGATTGTTAACACCATTTACTATTACCACAAACTTTGAAATCTATTTAATTGTTGAGGTCTTATTAAAATAAACTCCGAGCTAGCTCGAGTCATATAAGGAGTTCTTCATATAAATGTAGCAATACCATATAAAGACCTCTTATAAAAGACACATGAAACTACTTCATTAATGACATTTGTAAATTACATCATAAAAGTCATCTGAAATGACCTCATAGAGGACAACATGCGAACATTTGAAAATAGTTATTGTATCGGTAGGAAAACAGGAGATACATTTAATTATCGATGTTTCCTAAATTATCCTTTTGATCTTCATATATGTTAATATATATCATGAAAGGACACACCTGACATGAAGCACAGTCATTCAATTTGAAATAAAGGATATCACAGATACAGATAAGTCTGCTTCATACCTTGACCTACACCTCCATATTTACAGTGATGGGCGGTTAAGAACGAATCTTTACGACAAAAGAGACGATTTCAATTTTCCCATTGTGACCTTTCCATGTATATGTAGGAACATTCCAGCAGCACCTCCATATGGAGTATATATCTCTCAATTGATACGATATTCCAGCGCTTGTGGTTCCTATCGAGATTTCCTTGATAGAGAGTTCCTGCTAATAAGAAAGCTAATGAACCAATGGTTCCTCTTGGTTATGTTGAATTCATCACCTCGAAAGTTTTACGGTTTTCATCATGACTTGGTTGATCGTTAATGAATTCCCTCGTTGTGGAAAAGGGAGTTATCGTTCGCAAGTTGAATAAACGTCCTTGGCGGTAGGTATATAGCATTTCCGGTTGCAAAGTTTTCCTGGCGGTTTTTTTATAAATTGATTGAATAAATAATAAGTGCGAAACAATATGAAATTAATTGACGTAGAATCCAAGGCAACACTTGAAGACTTCCTAACTTTAAAAAAGATTGAACTTCTACATTTTCTACGGAAATGTAATAAGAAAACGCAGTGGTATCAAGAATGAGCTTGCGCTCCGAGTTTTCAATGCAAATCAAGTGATCTATGGTGCTAATTCTTCCTTCGATGACGATGTGAAATACAATAGCGATTCTGTGGAAGATACTCATATCCGAATTGAACACCGGGTGGTCCAGCAAAGACAATCTCTTCCCTCAAATTAGTCACAAAGTTGTAAAAACGTATCTTTAAAAAAGCCGGTCAGATGACAATGAAAAAATGAGCTGCTATAGAGGCGTTAACTTTCATAGAGAAAATTATATACACGACATTTCTTTTTTTTAAACTTCTATAGAAAAAGGTTATTTACTTTAAAACATATTTTTCTCTGGATTTGTAACACTTTTGTACAAATAACTCCAAATGTGTATTTTCATAATGCTAATGAACATGTTACATAATTAACTGTCTGAAATGCTTTGGATTATTGTCACCATATTTTTATGCAAAATGGAAACACTGCACGATTTTCTTTGCACACTGAAAGCAGGAATATTTTCTTTAAAAAGATATTCCCTCCTTTCATTAAAAAGCTTATTTGATCTTTACATTACACTCGAGCGGTCGGAGACAAGGCAAGATACATTTTGAAGCATTTTAGAAATAATAGAATCTATTGTTTCTTTAACATTTGTTAAAGCAGAAGCGGATTCGGTGTAATATATTGCACTGTTCTTGAAACGGTCTGTGCATCTTCATTAGCAATGCACGCTTATCAAACAGGTCAACACCTGCATCTAACATTTTCGGCCATCTCGACCTGTACAGTCAACAAGCAAATCCCAATGTTTGGTTTCCGTCAGAGCAGATCCCACTTGTTTTCTTGATAAATAATGTCCCTCGTCTGGAATAGTTTGAATAGGAAATAAAACGATCGCGAACGCGGCTTTTTTTCTGTTTTTAATATATCAATTACAAGCAATCGATCTATCATTTAAAACACAATGGTGTATTTGGAGATCGCACCTCTGTCCATTGCAACTTATCTGTCATATTAAAGATATATTTTTAGACACTTCACGACCGCTACCCATGATTTCTGATACCGTCTAAGTACATACGACAAATAAGTTATTTTGCAATAAATGAATTTACAGTTTCATAATCTTACATCCAAAAATAGCTTTCTGAAGCTAAGCTTAAAAATGTAGACAAACCAAAAAAAGCACTAATGGGATTCGAACCATCTTCTAGAACTATCCATTCCATCACAGGGCAGCGCCAATGCGATCATGACTACTGTACTCCCGTATTTAGTCAAGTAAATGTATTATTTACAGTAGTGATTAGGTTAAATGCGAATCAGTAAACATAGCAGACGATTTCTTTTCTCAACTGCAGATTTCAGATAATGTAACTACCAGGCACAACATTTTTTTTTAAATATAAAGCTTTGATGGTTTGCTTCCGATAAACACGACATGTGTTAAATTGCTTTATTTGTAGTGATTATGACGGATTACGTGATGCTCGGAAAAAACAAAAAAAACCCGAGAGAATAGTTAATATTGATGAAAAAAAATAAAATTAACAGCTTGCATGTAAATTCGCGTTATGATTTCATATGTAAGGAAATATTTGTTGTACGGTTTTCGAAAAATCAATACAAATCTACTGTGCACTCAGAATTGCTATAATATGTAAAAAAAAAAAATAACTTAATATATAGCCTACATTTTTATCACCTTAGCCAAAATCCATAATGAAGCAAAAAAATACCAAACTGCACTGATGGAATTTGCGCTCTCAGTGTAGTTTAGTTTAAACATATTTTATTTGCATAACAGTTGCAAATGGGATTGAACACAAGTTATAACAACATTAGTGAAGTCCTTTCCCTTTTACAAAAATATAAACAAAAAATGATTACACATAATGGCGATAATTATACAAATAAATGTTACAACATGATATATTTAGACGATAATAATAAAGTAAGCATAAAGAAGAATAAGGTGAAATAATATGTTGAATACAGTGGAATAAAGAAGAAGGGCTTCAAACAAACAAAAACAAGCAAATAACAACATGGACTGGAGTGAGTAAGCTAGTACATTAGTTAAAGCGCTGGGTGCTTCTAATAAAACAATAAACAGCAGAGAAGATTTCAATGTTTTGATTTGGAGTCAGATTTTCATGACCAGATAATATCAATTCAATTGTAATTCTTTAATTTATTAAACACGATTGCCCTATTTTCATTATAAAAAGGACATTCAAAGAAAAAGTGTATACAATCTTCAAAACCATGACCACAGATACAAGGAGGACTTGGCTTTAAATTTACAAGGTACAAATCTGCATTTAGCGAACTGCACATATTTCTAAGTTTACTATGAATAATATTTAATTTTCTATCACCCCAACCGAAGTAAAAAGGCACTTTCTTAAGTAATATTTTTCTTTTTCTTTTAAATATGTTAATATTACCAGAATTTTTAATTTCCGGAATTAGATTGCTCCAACATCGGATAGTAGAGGGGAAGAAGGATTTTATGGTCATTTCTAATCGACAATTAGGTATAACATAATTATTACTATTTCTTAAATCATACTGTGAAACACAGTGGAAATCTGCAGGGGTCGCGAAGCAGCGACTATACGATCACGGCTATGGTACAATGATCGACCGACCTTACAAATGTGTGGTATATAAGGTGTACTTGATGTAAATTTGTGCGACTCTAAGATAAAGCAGACGATGCCTATGTTTCATAAAATCCTATTTAAGCATATTTTCCATAAAAGGGAAAGCCTTTTTATGTTACCAAAGGGAAATGTTTTGTGTTGCAAGTTTTCGATTTTTAAAAATTATATATTTTTTTTTCGTGTTTTATTCCTTTACTAACCTAGCATTGAAAGCACTTCTATCTGCAAAATTTTCAATTTTTTCCCTTAGAAACAGAGTCAAATCTCCATTTTCTCATCCAGTTTTTGGATGGAGTGGATGCCGGCTGTCTAACTCGACGGCCATATTTCTACCCGACGTCTAATCCGGTAAAATTCCCAAATGTTCCTTTTTTCATTACAAAATCCGCAGTGAAACCAAAGAATGAACAGTCAACTAAAGGTAAAATGTTCAATTTCTTTATCCTGAATGGAGCCTGTCGGAATTTGTATGGGAATCTGCATTGATCTCTCAAAAATGAAAACAAAACTAAATATCATGCGAAATTAGACATCTTTTTAATAGATTCCGAGCAGATAAAATATCTTGATCATTTCAAGATTAAGGTAATCCCCTGTAAAAGGAAATACAACAAGTGGTTCCACTCCGAAATCGGAATGAATTTTGCATACATCGCAATTAACGTACGTAATTTTAACCGCAATGCCGATTTTCGAGGAAATGCTACATCTTTGAATATAAAATTTCGGATATATTTATTATTATTACTGTCATTCAGGATACAAACTAAAAATACAGATCTCATGGAATCTGCCGATATAAAAAGGTAAATTAAATAAGTCCAATAAATCGGATTTTATTTGAATAAGTATACATTGTTTTTTAATTTTTTTTAGACGTTTTTATCGATAACAGGCGTTTTGATACGTTCCTAAGTTATGCTACCGGAAGTGTGCATACCTACTGTCAGGAAAAGATAACTCGATTCAAAAACAATAACTACATGTTATCGAAAATCGGGAATATCTCTGTCACAAATGACCACGGATATGTTTTATTCGTCTTAAGCACTCCCCGGTCCTTTCCGCAATCATAACTTATCACCGGCTTTGTAACTAGATAATACATAGGGATAATAACAAAATTACCGAGCACCGAGCAATCTTCCAAAGGGAAAGGCAAAACTCCTAAGTCAAGAAACAGAGAAAATCAGTCAACAATCGGAAAACTGGGAAAACCGCAATGGACCTGACCTGGTACAGGCATTTCCAAAGAAATGGTGGGTTGAATCAGATTTTACGGCGCCAATCCTCCCACTTCCATTACGGTTAAAAGGTTCCGGTTGGCACTATAGCAGCATTTCTAACAATACTGGGACAAAATAGGTATAATAGTAGTCAACGCAGTACTATGAAAATCCATCGTTTACTATCGTCTCTGCAGAACGGTTTTACTAAACAGTCATCTTCTTACACAATTTGATTTCAAATGAGATGTTGAATGACGTCATGTCTAAACCACGATTATTTAATCCTTATCTTTATATATTTTCCATATTTACTTTCTGAAAATCCATCGTTTATTATCGTCTCTGCAGAGACATAATATTTTTCGACAAGATCTTGGTATCGGAATATAAACCTTTTAAGAGATCGAATAAGGCGAATCTTTTAATAGCCCTGGTCCAGTAGCCTGTTTCTCAGATAAAGATGACGTTTCAAGAAATCAGAATAATTGATACTGATCCTTGCATAGCGAAACAATTGCGAGATGTAAACACCATATGCAGGAGAAGCTGATATATTGTTGCACATATTTGGAAAAGCTATGATTTTAAGATTGAAGTCATCCCGTTTATCATACATTTAACTACTGAGTTGACCACTGTCGGCAAATTCGAGGTATAAGTCCAATAATGATGCGGACGAAGCTGTATCTGTGGTATCTTTAATTTCCAGCTCTGGAGGATATATCAATGGAAGGAATTCTGCAAATCTAGGATTATTGATAGATAAAACGTCATCAATATACCTGTATGTGAAATTAAAGGCTCTAGCTTCGTGAATCTTCTCATCTTTTACAAGATTTTCAAGAAACTCCGACTCATATGAGTATAAAATTCCGACTCATATGAGTATAACACGACGGATGCCACTAGTGGTGTAGGAGCTGATTACCCTTCGGGAACACTAGAGTGCGCATGCCCAACAAAAATGGCAGAAATTTTGAACAGCATCTGATATTTTTTTGATATTTTTCTCATTTCACGTTTTCAAAATTACTTTAAATTTTGCAGTGCTCAGTGGGTAAGATCTAAATATACAAATACCTTACTCAGCATCATATTGAAGGCAAACACATAACATCTACTTGTCACCGTCAGAATATCTGATTGGACATATATCGTAGATAAACAACAATGGCGTCATTAACAACAGGACTGATCCTTACCATCCTTATCCAATGTTTCATCATTAAACATACATCAGTCAACAAAAGAGATGAAATACATACATTTATTATTGTAAACAACCATGAGTGTCCAACTGATCATGGATACGTTGTGGTTAGAGTGATTACAAATCAGAGCCGTTTGAGAGATTTATGTTCAAGAAATGGACCAAAAGTTACCCTAACATACTTTTCAATGTTCCTAATCACACTGTCAAATGATGTTAACATAAATCCTGTGCCATCAACATCATTATATCCATGTGGTACCTGTGATAAACCTGTTAGATATGATGGTACTTTACTTTATGATGATTTTATTGTCAATATATATATACAATTGGATTGGGAACAAGTTTTTAACAACTTACTAGTCCCTCTCCATACAAATACATTAATAGCATAAACAAAACAAATCAAATGACAGCAAATGTACAGGCTATATCAATAATAATTAGTAAATTAAGCAAAATTATGTCAAACTAAGCACACATATTAAATATTGTTTTAATAATTAACAGAAAAAGTGTGGGGGGGGGGGGGGGGGGGGGTAAAACTAATAAATTGTGTTGAGATAATATCACGGTTGGGGATAATAATTATTAAATCTACAAGATTGTCGAATACATTTTTGCACTGATTAGAACAATAAAGTATTCAATTCTTCACTAATTACGTTACACCCAAAGAGTATATATTCTATAGAGATGGGAACAATGTTATTAATATAGTTAAACAGAGAAGTTCTATCGTGTTGATAAAGTGGACATTCAAATAAATGACCACATACACAACGTGGATCATTCTTCAAATTTACTCTATATAAATCGGCATTAAGGCCACTACATCTATGTCTTAGCTTAGTATGCATTATGTTAGTTTTCCTATCGCCAATATTGTAAAATGAAGCCACCGGAATTTAGACAGGCTGAATGGCTTTTTTAAATTTGAAAAAAGTGGGTAGAGATTTTACACTATCAGGTAAGGAATTCCACAACTTTATAGTGGAAGGAAAGAAAGACTTGGAACTAGTTTGCAGACGACACCTCTGAGTGCGATAGTCATCATTATTACGGAGATTATATGTTACTGTTTCCCCAATAGTAGTTGGTAAACAGTCAGATAAGTATGTGGGAGCCATATTATTTTCAATTTTATAAAATAAATTGAGTTTCCTAGACTTCCGACGGTCTTCCAATTTTTACCACCCAGTTTCAAAATATAAACTTTCAGCACTAGAATAAATAGGTAGACCCGTTACAATCCTTGCTGCTTCAAGTTGCAAACATTCTAATTCTAATATGATGGTAGGGGTATTGTATGCGATACATGCAATCAATGGCATCACGCTAACTGTCAATATATGAAATCTAGCGTTTATCTAGAACATGTAAATGACTCAGCTGTAGCTTGGGATTACCTTGCCTGCAACTGCCCCAATTATACATCATTTTGCTTCTCCATGGTTTTCAATACCACAAACCAATTTAGTGTTTTATTTGACACATCAATTTCCAGTCCAGTATCATCAAATCAAATTAAAGTTAAGTGCATACCTAAACCGCAACTGAGAACTTTCAACACCAAAGGGAGTAAAACAACAACCACTTAGAATTTTGAATGTGAATTTCCAATCCATAAAAACTAAACAACACCTGTTAGAAAATATAATTAGAAGTACATATCCAGATGTTATATTTGGCACTGAAATTTGGATTGACAACAGTATAAAAGATTCACAGTTTTTCTAAGAGGCTATACCATCTTCAGAAATGATCGTAACCTCTCCGGTGGCGGTGTCTTAATAGCAGAAAAAAACAACTATATTGCAACGGCTACACCTGAACTCCAATCAGAATGTGAAATCGTCTGGTGCAAATTAGAGTTAGTTGATGAGAAAGCTATATATCTTTGTTCTTACTACAACCCAAGAACATAAAATGAAGAGAGCATCAACCAACTTGGGAAGCGCTTGGAAAGGGCTGCTAGTATAAAAAAATACATTTCTAGTGATAGCTGGAGACTTCCACCTTCTAAGCTGGGATTGGAAATGAAACACACAAATTCACAGAAATACAATGGACTCACACAAATAGTAGAGGAACCAACTAGCAACACAACCATCTGAGACCTAATTGCAACAAATCACCCGTCTAGCATTCGTAGAACAGAGATTATCCCAAGAGTATCTGACCATGAGATTGTCTACACTGAAATATATATTGTACCAACCAGACATCAGCAAAAGCCACCCCAGATCCCCTTGTATAGTAAAACAAAATGGGATAACGTTTTCAGCGATGTAAACGTTATTTACAATGAAAACATGAATATGAAGAACATTGGTGAATCAGTGAACTCCACGTGGACCTATTTTCAGACCAATTTGGACAATAGCATCAAGAACAACATACCCCATACAACAGCAAAAACCAAAGATGGATACCCATGGATAAATAGAGATCTAAAAGAGACTGATTCGTAAGGGAGACCGCAGTTATAAGAGAAAGAAGAAATCAGGGAATGAATCAGAGAAAATTAAATACAACAAGCTGACACATGAATCCCAGAGACAACTAAGAAAGACATTTTGGCAGTATGTAGAAGGCATTGTTACTCACGAAGTAGATGAGAGGGCAGGAAATGGAAATTGCATGAAACAGTTCTGGACATATATTAAGCATAAACGATCAGATAGAAACACCATACCTTCGCTCAAAGCAGATGGAATACTACATCCAGACTCCAAAGATAAGGCCAACATTCTTAACAAGCAGTTCCAAATGGCATTTTCAACTTAGACAGAAGTATCAGACGAATCTTTCAAAAACACCTGCAACATGAAAGGGAAGTTTGAATATATGCATAACATTCAGATAACAGAGGAGGGAGTTACCAAATTGCTGAAAAATTTAAACCCTCATAAGGCACCTGGACCAGACAACATCACCCCTAGAGTCTTAATAGAATTGGCAACACATATATCTGGATTCCGGAAAGGCCTTTCCTGTGATACACAGCCTGTTGAATTTGTAGATGATGTAATTAGAAACTTCGACAGTGGTAAAAAACTGACTGCCTGATTATGGATTTCAGCAAAGTTTTTTACAAAGTATGTCACAACCTACTAATCCATAAATGACACCACTATGGAATAAGAGGTAAAACCAACAGATGGATTCAAAGCTTCCTCCGTGATCGTAATCAGTCAGTAGTAGTAGAAGGTGAGATATCAAATTCCATACCGGTTGAATCAGGTGTTCCTCAGGGATCGTGTTAGGCCCCAGCTTGTTCTTATACTACATCAACGACATGCCAGAAAATATAAGATCCAAAACAAGATTGTTCGCTGATGATACCATCGTATATCTTACCATAAAATCTGATATCGATAGTGTAACTCTTCAAGATGACCTGAATAAATTGGCTAAATGGGAAAAAAGATGGCAAATGAGCTTCCATCCAGAGAAATGTAATGTCCTGACCATCAGAAGAAAGAAAGAACCAATTTTGAATAGTTACACCCTACATGGTCACCAACTAGAGCAAGTAACAACTGAAAAATATATAGGTGTTTCCATAGCATCAGATATGAAGTGGAACCAACACATATCAAACATGTGGAAGAAAGCAAACAACACCATGAGCTTATTAAAACGAAACCTAGATATCAGAAATTCAAACATAAAAGGGAAGGCTTACAAGTCATTGGTTAGACCAACATTGGGATATGCATGCACCACCTGGGATCCATACATTAAAGAGGACAACAACGTATCGAATGGTCCAACGTAGGGCGGCAAGGTATATAGTGAACAGGTACCACAACACTTCATTAGTCACTAGCATGCTAGAAGAACTAAGATGGCCTACAGTGGAGAAAGAAGACAGAGGGCTAGACTAGTCTTAATGTACAAGATCGTAAATGGTCTAGTTAAAATTGATGCCACTGACAGATTCGTACAACTATCACGACTGAGTCGAAACATGAGCCAACACTCCTTTCAGATACCATCATGTAACAACATTATAAGGAAGGAGTCATTCTACCCAAGAACCATCAGGGATTGGAACGCTCTGCCCACTGACACTGCTACTGTCAGGAGTCTTGAATCCCTTTCTTGATTAAATTAATCAAGTTGTTTTTACTTGCACATTTATTTTGCACATCACTTTATTGTTAAGTTTTAAAAAATAAGTTTAATATTGGCATGCGCACCAAAGTGGCAGTATCATCAGTGAATGATGGTGGCCACAAACTGGTAGAAGAGTTCACACCCAGTTGTGGTACTCGATGTTTAGAATTGTGTCTGTTTTGAAGACCGTTGTTTGTCCTTTTGTCCTTTTTCTTGGCTACTGTGTTTATACGTTAATAGGTAGATAGAAACGAACTCAAAAGACCACGACAAATGACATTGGAAACCAAGGTCTTGGCTTGTAACAAACACAAATATGCATCGGTGTTAAACTGGTTGATGCTCTTTTTTTAGTGTAATCATAATCTTGTTGTACAACAGTACAATAGTTGAGGTGAAAATATGGATGCATTTTGACAGTGTACAATTAACCAATGTTCAAGGTTTCTCTGTCTTGTTTTGATGTGATTTCGTTCTTCTTCTTTTTTTTGATTTGGCGTGTACAAACGTAATGATGGTGCTTGTGTAGGTAAGAACATCATAGATAAATACATTATCATTTATCTACGTCTTTACCAATATGCATTGAGATTGTATCACCCTGAAGCACTTCTGTATAGCCTGTGACAAAGCCGTATGATGTACAGTGTTGCTGAAGGGTGGTTCAATCTCAATAGCTACATGAGTTCACCCCCGGTTTTCAATGGGGTTCGTGTTACTCGATCTTTAGTTTTATATGTATGTTTTATAGATCGTTGTTTGTCCTTTTGTACTTTTTCGTTTGGCCACTGTGTCGTTCATAGCTTGAGTGAGTTAGTGGTAAAATAAACAAATAAAAAATTCAGATGAATAAAAACATGTAAGCTTATCTTAAAATGTTTTTATTCTAGCAACTTGACCATTTCTATAAAGACACAAAATTGAAATAACATCAATACACAAAGTTTCATGCAGCGCAAATCAGCAAATGTTACACATACGGTAAACATTGCCATCAAAACAGCAGGAATATGAAAAAAATTATCAATGCAACTTGCTACAGTGTTGTTTTTTCTGTATATATATGGACGTGAACGTATGGTAGTTGGACTTACAACTACCTATGCAATCAGTGCCGATCATCATTAATGTTGTGGGTTCGAGTCCTGCCCAGGGCGAGGTATACAACATTATATGATTGTGTTTGGGAGTGAGTTGCGGCAGGTCGGTGGTTTTCTCCGTGTCCTCAGTTTTCCTCCACCAATAAAACTGACCGCCACGATATAACTGAAATATTGATGAAAGATGTGCTAATCACCATGGTTCCAAATCAAAGCAAACCAATCATCCTCCCGCGATTGTATGGCAAGTCCAAAGCGCTTGGAAATAATTTGAGTATGACAGCATTTTTACATATATAGCAACATAAAGACCCCCCAACCACCACGGGCCGAATGGGTTTTGTACCCACTGGTCTTGGCCAATCTACGGTTGACATTTTTATCAAGACGAAGGACTGGTATAATGATCATTGCTGAGAAAACCAAGCACTCAAAATTTTGCGAATATATGGAAACTTTAGGGGCAATGTTTCAGAATGTCTAACATATTATTTGAAAATTTCAATACAAGTTAGATTTCGATAAAAACCTACCTGGTCAAAATTTGTCGATGGACACTAGATTTATACTAATACTGTTTAAATAAAGGAAATATGGTGATTGTGTAGGTAGGAAAATCACAGATAAACACAGTCACACCTTTATATAAATAAAACTCTCAATTTTAGCAAGCGTAATATCCTATTTTAAAAACACGCAAAATAAGAAATTTATGATTGATCTCGGTTCCTAATTCCTTGAAAAGGCAACATCTTCCTGTTGTATAACCTTTCACCTTGAGGTCATTTTACATGTCATATAAGTTCATGTGCAATGATGTTATCCTAGATTCATAAAATAATTGGTCTTTAAGCTATAGATATAACAATCGTTAGCCGAACCGTTAATTGAACTTCTTCCTATGATGGAGGTGACGTAGATTCACTGCAGTCCGGGTGCATGGGTCTTGTACCCATTGGACTTGGCCAATCAATAGTCGATATATTTTTTTATCTAGAGGGGGTTTGGTATGATGATGATTGCTGAGAAAAACAAGCACTCAACATTTTGCGAACTTATGGAAACGTTATGGGTAATGTTTCAGAATGTCTAAAATATTATTTGAAAATTTAAATATAAGTTAGATTTAAATAATAACCTACCTGGTCAAAATTTTCCAAGGAGGTGTAATAATATATTTGTAATGTGTTATGTATAATGTGTGTGTCTAATATTTATCTTTGTTTTGGTGTTGATGTTATTAGTTAATTAACTAAGTTTAATATCTTATTTTAAAAACACAGAAAATAAGAAATGTATGATTGGTCTCGGTTCCTATTTCCTTGAAAAGGCAACAACTTCCAGTGGCATAACCTTTCATCTTGAGGTCATTTTACATGCCATATAAGTCACCAGTAATAGGGTTAAGAACTATATTGAGGAAAACATATTTCGTTCATAATTTTGAGTGAGCTGGTGGTACAATCAACAAATTAAGAATTCAGATGATTAAAGACATGTAAATTGATTTGAAAATGTTTGTGTTCAAGCAGCTCAGTGGTATTTTCACTGGGTCTTTTAGTTTCGTCCACCAATAAAACTGACCGCCACGATATAGCTGACAGGAAACCAAAGTCCTCCCGCGATTGTATGGCAAATCCAAAGCCCTCTGATATTCTTTGAGTATGACAGCATTTATATATATATAGCAACGTAAAGACCCTCACCCCCCAACCGCCACGTGCCTTAGATTGACTACAAGATGGGTGCATGGGTTTTGTACCCACTGGTCTTACAGTTGACAATTTTATCAATACGAGGGATTGGTATAATGATCATTTCTGAGAAAACCAAGCACTCAAAATTTTGCGAATATATGGAAACTTTATGAGCAATGTTTCGGAATGTCTAGCATATTATTTGAAAGTTTCAATATGAGTTAGATTTCAATAAAAACCTACCTGGTCAACATTTGTCATTGAGGTGTAATAATATATTTGTAATGTACTATGTATAATGTGTGTGTCTAATATTTTTTTTTTCGTGTTGATGTTGATGTTGTTTATTAATTAACTACAGGACCACAATGCAAACTAGATTTATACTAATATGTGCTATGCTGTTTGAATAAAGGACATTATTATTATTATGTAAATAATTGTAGCTATGGTCATTGTGAGGGTAAGAAAAGCACAAATAAACACACTCACACCTTTATAAAAATAAAACATTCAATTTTAGCAAGGTTCATATTTTACTTCAAATACACACACAAGAAGAAATGTATTATTGATCTCGGTTCCTATTTCTTTGAAAAGGAAACATCTTCCGGTTGCATAGCCTTTCACCTAGAGGTCATTTTACATGTCATATAAGTTCATGTGCACTGATGTAATCCTAGATTACTAAAGTAATTGGTCTTGTCTTTAAGTTATAGATATAACAATCGTTAGACGAAGAGTTAATCGGAGTTATTCCTATGATGGCGGTGTCGAATTACTTCGGTGAAACATAAGTACTTTATGCATGTTTAATGTGTCCTCTTTTTGTCATACTTTTATCGTATTATATAAAGTTTGTCAATACATAAATAATTGTAGCTATTACCTGTGCTGATGTACCTAATACATGTAACAAAACACACGAAGAATGTAAAGATACAGAGGCAGGTCCTGTCTGTCATTGTGAATCTGGATACAAACAGAAAGATGGTGGTTGTGTCGGTAAGAAAATCATAGATAAATACATTATCAGTTATCTACGTCTTTACCCACAGACATTGCGATTGTACCACCCTGATGCATTTCTGAATAGCTGTGAAAAAGCCGTATGATGTACAGTGTTGCTGAAGGGTAGTACAATCTCAATGCCCACCTGAGTTCACCACCGGTTTTCAGTGGGGTTCGTGTTACTCGATCTTTAGCTTTATATGTATGCTTTATAGATCGTTGTTTGTCCTTTTGTACTTTTTTCTTTTGGCCATTGTGTTGTCTGTTCTTCTTCGATAAACGGATTCTGATTACCCCTTTGGTATCTTGAAACTCATCTTGCCAATTGGATATTGGTACAATATTCATGAAATCACCAGTAATAGGATCAAGAACTATATTGCGGAAAAATGTGTCGTTCATAATTTGAGTGAGCTGATGATACCATCAACAAGTTAAGAATTCAGATGATTAAAAACATGTAAATTAATTTGAAAATGTTTGTGTTCAAGCAGCTCAGTGGTTTTCGCTGGTTCTGCATTTACCTATTTGCATTCCATACTTCAGACTGTAAATTAGCATGGGCAATTGTAAATAATATGCACAATGTGCGTAGTGAACAACACTGGTCAAAATCACATTTTTGACATTCGTTCCGAGATTACGATTTGTCGACGGATCGGATCGACCGATAACGTTAAATCAAAAATAGTGGAGTATTTTGGGTTATCAGTAGTAAATTGAACTAATCATGATAAATGTTGGACGGTATATTATATGTCAGTAGATAATGCACAGATAAGATCATAAGATGGTGTGTTGTGGTGTCCACCGTGATGCTCATGGCCGTGAAAACTATGTTCTGTTCGTCTTTACTCTCATTTGTTTTGTAGAGGTTTCATTTTTCATTTTGATATTTGTGTTTAATTTAAGTACAAATACAGAGAAGATCATACGATAATGTGTTGTGGTGTTCACTGTGATGTCGATGGCAAAGAAAACGATGTTCCGTTCGGCTTTACTCTCCTCTGTTTTATAGAGGTTTCATTTTTTTATTGTGATATTTGTGTTTAATTCTGCATTCTTGTGTTCTAGACGATTTCCATAGCAGAAACATGACGGGATTCACCAGTGAAGCAGGAACTGCTGATCCTTCCTAAGCCTCTGAGTTCACTCCATGTTTTTAGTGGGATCATTTAACACTATCTCTAGTTTTCTGTGTAGTGTTTTGTAGGTCATTGTTCATTTTCTTTTTGTGAACCCCACGAAAAGCCGTCGTGAACTTGAGTGCTCCAGAAGCAGTTCTTGCTCGACCAATGGCACTCGAACTTTATTTAAAAGCGATTGATAATTTATTTACACTACAGTAGTACATGTAGCAACTAAATGATAATTTATTTATAGTAGTTACAACTAAATGATAATATGTTTATAGTAGTAACAACTAAATGATGATTTATTTACAGTAGTCACAACTAAATGATAATTTATTTATAGTAGTAACAACTAAATGATAATTTATTTATAGTAGTAACCACGAAATGATAATTTGCTTACAGTAGTAACAACTAAATGATAATTTATTTATAGTAGTAACAACTAAATGATAATTTATTTACAGTAGCGACAACCAAATGATAATTTGCTTACAGTAGGAAAAATGAAATAATAGTTTATTTATAGTAGTAATAACTAAATGATAATTTATTTACAGTAGTAATAACTAAATGATAATCTTTTACAGAAGTGTCTATAAAGTGTCCACAAACAAGATGTAAACTCGGTGAATACTGTGATAGAAGCAGCGGCATATGTAAATGTAAGCATAAATACACCCATGCAATTTAATTTACTGTATATTTGTTTATTTACTGCCGTAAGAGTGAGAGAGTGAGTGTTGCCAAACGTCAAATAAGCAATAGTTCAGCTAAATCACGGCGAGAACAAGTTGCTTTCAATAAAATGATATTGATGTTCACTTTGTACTAGACAAACACTCTTAATTATGTCATTATAGTGTTTCTCACTGAAACAACAGTCCGTTCACATGTCGCTCCACTCTGACACATTATCGTAATTCCGAACATGCCAGATTTTGCTTTTATTACTTAAAACTGCGTGATTAGTGAAGAAGAAGCAAATATATATTGTGATAGTCTTTGGTTTGATCCGATCGGGTTCGAGCCCACTATCTACCCCACTCAATGCGAGCACGTTAACCATTACACCACCGACGCGAATGACTGATGTAAAATAAAGCAATGAGACACAATCAATGGTAACAGTTCAAAATAAACAGAATTCCTGAAGCATCAGCATCATAATGAAATTTACAAAATTACATATATGTTTGCTAAATAATGGATTCCAAGTATATTGCATAGCGAATGTTGCAAGTTTATAGTTGTTGTACTGGTAGCATCGAATGATATCATTTCCTGCTCGGACCAATGTTCACAAATACATTGTGTATTCAAGCAATAATCAAAGTAATATTTGTTTCAGCCTGCCACGGCAGCTGTAGTAGATATAGCGGTAAGCTATTTTATATTATATCTTTATAACTTATGATTGAGGTAAAACGCGAAGTTTGCAAATAATCCTCAATATGAAAGGTTTGAATATACCAGATAATCAGAAGCCGTAAATCGTTGAAGAACAGACTATGATATGGTCAAATAAATTGGACAAGCGGAAACACAATGATCAACAAATACTACTCCGAAAACTAAAGATTGAGCAACATGAACACTACTAAATACATATGTACAGGTGGTGCAGCATCATCACGCTAACCATTACACCACCGAGGCGGTTTTTAATAATTCATTCGGAGCACTAAGCTACATAATTTATAACCATTCTTACTTTCTGTGATTATTTGATTTGATTTTAATTTGCTAGCTAAATTTACAAAACAACTATAATCATAATTATGCAAAAATGTTTTTACCGTTTTGGATTTGAACTCGCGGTAAAAATCAAGGAATTATTCAAGTATGTGAATATCAACGCACTCTTTTTCTTAATAAAATAGTTTATTTCTTTATGTACAGTAAAAATGAAAAGGACTATCTCTATGTGCAAACAATATTGTTAAATTATCCTTAGTTGTGTTAGTAGGGATACAATAAATTCCACCGCGGTAAGCTATAATTTTCATTACAATGGGATGCACAAAATGAAACCTGCATATTCATTGCTTTCTGTGCAATTCAGCTACAAAAGATAACTCATGTTGTTTTTCAAAAGCGAAAGTAACAAAAAATGTTTGTAAATTATCATTAAAATTGTTTTTTTAAATACAGTAGTTGAACAGAACCATTTTGAAATGTAATTAGCGGATTATCAAAATATTTAATGAAAAAAGGCAATCTGTTGTTCATTAGATAATAAGTAAATGCATATACATGTTTGTGCATTGTAAATATTTATTTCGATTCTGACATGTCTAAGAGTACAAATACAGTAGTATACCTTGATTGGAAGACGGTAATTTATATTTACGTTTGCGGACAATGTCGCACACAATTTATGCTGCCAAATTCGAGCAGACGATAATTCATCAACAGGTACATTTACGACGGGAAAGTCAGTCACATGAACCGTCACATGTGCGAATGAGATTATACCAAATTGATAAATCGCTCGTTTGTTTACAAAGCGAAAGAAGGACGTCATGATATAATTCTAGGTAATATATCATTGTGTGTTGTTTATTTGTTAAAAATACATTGTGTAACTTGTCAATCGGGTAAGACTTGAAATTAAATAATTAAGGACACGTCATTCACAGGTGAAACATATCTTTTGAAGCTATGCAACATGATAAGCACGTGCTGCCCTGTACCTTGCCCATCGGAAATATTAGACTGAGTGTAATAATAGTATTTGTCGCCACCATATAATTAAGACTGACACATATTTGCGACAGATGACACTGATTGACAGAACTGTATAGAAATTGAAAGCACATTGAAGGAAAATGTTGAATCCAAGAGGTGGTTATATCAAATTTCATGGAGAAGCATATAAAAAAATGAAAGTCGCATTTAAAAATTCATTTATATGTACGCCGATTGTCATGGATGGATATCTGTCAACATTGACATGATTTTATTGCTCGTTGTTAGTTTTTCCATAAATTTGGAATCATACGGTTAAATGACTTGCTGACTTCGTAAATTTGATAATTGTTCTTGAAAAATTTCACAAATAGTATTTCGTGAAAGGAGACCGCCAATAAATTCATAGCATATATCTTTATCTTGAAAATTACCGGAGTTGATACGCGCTACCAACCGAATTACGGACAACTTGTATAAAATATGTTTGTTAACTGTATAAGAAGATATAACTCGAACGGGCCGACATTTTTGTTAGCAAAGTTTCAATTTTGCTGCGAAGGACATTACATACAAATTTGTTTGAAAATGCATTTGTATGAAGAATTGGAACACATAAAACCATATCTTCGTCTGGTTCTAGATATCTTTCCTGTGAATTCCCGGTTTAAATGAAGCAAAAAATGACAAATTACTATTTTTGAAATTTTTTGACGACCTTTTTCATAAGTTATTTTTCGACCTGTCAATATGATAATGCTATATTCGTCAGAAAGTATTTTACTCCATATTTGTATCCTTAGTCATGGCATTATCATACATTTTAAGGTGGGCCCTCTTGTGAAGAAAAAATCTGGGCAAAATGGCCCTACCTCTCTCTACACTAATCGAAATAAGCAATATGTCTGCAATAAACAACCTGTGGTTTCCCCCCGGTACTCCGCTTTCCACCCTCAATAAACTGACCGCCACGATATAACTGAAATATTGTTGAAAGTGGTGTTAAACACCATAAAGAAAACCTAACCCAGCAATAAACGACCATTATATCCGTTAAATCGACCAATGAGTTTTATTCGTCTAAGTCTAGTATCTACATGTATATTGTTTTAATTCATAACCTTCTGCAGCTAATCTTTCCACGTTGTTCCTTTTCTATTGTTCTAATTTATAACCTTTTACAGCTAATCTCATCGCGTGGTTCCTTTTCTATGTTTCTAATTTATAGCCTTCTGCAGTTAATCTTTCCACGTTGTTCCTTTTCTATTGTTCTAATATGTAACCTTTTGCAGCTAATCTTTCCACGTTGTTCCTTTTCTATTGTTCTCATTTATAACTTTCTGCAGCTAACCTCTTCACGTGGTTCCTTTTCTATTGTTCTAATTTGTAGGCTTCTGCAGCTAATCTTTCCACGTTGTTCCTTTTCTATTGTTCTAATTAATAAACTTTTGCAGCTAATCTCTTCACATGGTTCCTTTTCTATTGTTTTAATCTATAACCCTCTGCAGCTAATCATTCCACATGGTTCCTTTTCTATTGTAGGTTTTTCGTACCATTTGTGCTATCGTTTCTATTGTCAAGGTACGTATATACTTACTTCCTATGCTTAATGTAATTGCATGCTTACATTGCTTACAATGAAAAGTTTGGAAATACCAATGGTTAATCAGAAGTCATACACCAATGAAGGGCAGACAATACAATGACAAAAAGGAAAAGGACAAACAATCAAAAAATGATCGACAAAACACTACACAGATAACTAATTAACACGAATCCCCTGAATGTCGAGAGTAAACGCACGTGTTCCGAATGGGTTATCGGTTTCTGTTCCACTGGTGTGACTCGTCAAGTTACAGCTAAACGATACTAACATTAACGTGTTGGAGACTAGTCTGCGTAAGATACAAATAACATATATAAAATATAAATTCCTGCAACACAAAAACGAACGAAGACAAACCGAAAAGCGGAAATGGTGAAGGACATCACGAGATAGAACTGAAAACGTGAGGACATGTAAATGGGCAAATTGAACAACATACACTCCGCTTAATGCCGTAGATTAACCGTGCAGCCCCAAAAGGGTAAACAGTTCTGATGATAAGTCTTGACAAGGAAAAGAAAGACGTATTTGTGACTACGACAAGCGGGACATATCATACCGGTCATATCGAAGTGTTTCGTCCTCTAATTTATTCGTATTATTTCATTCAATGAAATTATTCGTCATCAAGAGAAAGTTGACTTAGTATTTTGTATACTTGCAGTGTCCCCACCGAGGTGATATGTTTGCAGCAATGACAGAATTATTAGCTACATATTCCAAAAATAAATCGCTAAAATATTATTATTCTGTTATTTCTAGTTTCCTTTTATGATTGCCATTCTCATCGAAACAGATTATTATTTTGCTTCCTGTTTATTTACAACATTTTAACTTTATGGTGACACGGGATGCGATCATTCGTTTCAGTTTGTGCAGGTGGAATTGATGGACGACCGAAAGTAGACAAAAATAGCATCAGCATATCCTATAAGCAAGCTGGAAAACATTCCCAAAAAAGAATTCTTATTAGAATTCATGATTGATAGTTTAGTGTGTTTCAATGATATCAAATAGTAATGAAATTATTAGGGTTAGAGCTATAGTGTTTAACGTCACTTTCAACAATATTTCAGCTATATCCTGGCGGTTGCCTAATTGTCTTGATCACTTTCCACTTTCAGGAAAACTTTGAATACGTAAACGGTATAACGAATGCTTATTAGAAACACCCTTTTATGTTGAATATTAGTTGATTTAGCCAAAAAACATTTAAATGTCTTAGTATATAAGATACTATTAATATCAACATTAACAGTTATTGAAGTGCATTCTAGTATTCAATGTGCAAGAAAAGTTTGCAGATACCATAGGAGAAATCTGAAGCCGTAAATCAAAGAAGGACAGACAACACAATGGCCAAAAGATAAAAGGACAAACAATGATCTTCAAAAGACTACACAGAAAACAAACAATTGAGAAAGTTGAACCCCATCGGCAGGAACGTCTTAACAGCATTATTGTCCCCTGAAAAAAGCAGTGCAATGGGACCCCTACCTACACAAGCAGTCTCGTGAATAAAACTATAAATGTCGATAAAATTAAACATACATTTATTGTATTGGTACTTCCAACAAAATCAGTGCTTATGCATTAAAAAACATGCCATGCACGACATACATAGATCATCATGGGCCCTATGCTGGTGGGTCCCCGGGAAACTGCACAGCGTGCCCATGCGTTAAGACGACACTGTCCATCGGAAAGGGAGGTGGTGTTAACGTGGGTGCTGTGGAAGGATAAGCAGTTACTGTTCAAGTAGCGACACCCTTCGTGTTACTGATAAACGACACGAGCATCATCTGATATGTAAATAATGATGATCACCGTGGTGGACACCATTATATGTAAGAAAATATTACAAATGTAACGTTTTTACAGGTACACCATCATGTTAAATCTTTTTTTTATATCTATGTACGCTTATTGTACAGAGTGTTATAGACTTTCAGAGTTTAATACAATTATTATATGCAGTACTGGTAATTGCAAGTATTTTACTTATAGGATACAACATTTCGCTACTGACTAAAATGATTTACTTAAGTTCATCCAAACCATAATGGCATGGCAAATTGATTATCATAAATTGTAATTCTGACTCTGATCAACACCATTCTCGGTGTGAATATCTTTGAAATACAATCGTAGATATCAAACCTATAGCATGCGACGCGTTTCTGGAAAACCCTCATCAGGTACGCTCAAAGCAGCGAAAATAAGATTCAAATAATACTCTTGAAATCTTTAAAAAAGAATTACTGTAATGGTAAAAAAAATCAATGTGGTGTCGCACCCTGCACAGACTGTTGCAACTTAATTTGGTATTAAATATATTTATATCATTAATATAGTTGTTGCCATCATATATTCTGCTGTTTCCACCTCTAACATACAAGGTTTTTTATGTTGTAGTGTTATCTCTGTGTACGTGGAAACATATTATCATATAAAACTATTATGTTTTATCTTTAGTTATAGAGGGAATCAATAGACTTTTTTCGCAATCCACAATCATAATGAAGTAAAGGCAGAGGGTCGATCAGGTGTAACGTAGAATTGAGCACAATGAACACCACTAAATACATATTCACATGTGGCACAGCACCATCACGCTAACCATTACACCACCGATGCGGTTTTTAATAATTGATTCGGAGCACTAAGTTACATAATTTATAACCATGCTTACTTTCCGTGATTTTAGTTTGTTAATTAAATTTACAAAACAACTCTGCAAAAATGTTATTACCATTTCGAATTTGAACTCGCGGTAACAATCAAGCAATTAACCAAATATGTGAATATCAACGCAGTGTATTTTCTTAATAACATGTTTTATTTATTTATGTACAATAAACATGAATAGGAGTAGAATTTTGACCACTATTTACAAATAATTTTAGAGTTAGAGTACTTTTTCTATTGTTTTCAAGGAAAGTTTTACATGTAGTTTTGTACACATAAACTGACGTTACCATTATTACGCCACCGCCTCCCCCCTCGACCTCCCCGAAATCCGTGGAACATTTACTTCCGTAGATGATTTAGAAAATTCTGATTGCTGATATTGGTCGAATTGATGACCATGACTGCTTAAGCTTTAATTTCATTACATGTAGTTGTCTGTCCATGATTAATTTGTAGTTGCCTGCCCATTAACTGTTTTTAATATTACAAAGATTATTTGAATACATGTGAATAAATGAATATGTCTTATATTTGCAAGCTCTCAGAAATATAATTCATAATATTTCATTGTGTTATTGAAGAAATATTAATTATTTCTTTAAGTTGCCTAAAAGCCACATCTTATGCTAAAATCATCTGTAATTTACACTGTAGATTTACCTCTATGTTCTTTTTTTAGTAACACCATCCATCTTGATCACTTGTCAGGTTTTTCGGAGATTATTTTATTTCAAATGAATAGGCAAAGTTGGGTTCAAAATGCCCAAGAGGTTTCAGAAGAGAGAGTGTTTAAATAATGTATTGCTAGAATAATTCTAATTTGAAACTTAAAAACAAAGCGTCCGTGTAAAATGAAACTACAGGTATGTGCTTGAACGTGGGGCGAAGGGGTATACACATGGACATACATATTATAAAAAGCCAGGTTGTGGTGTTTAACGCCACTTTCAACAATATGTTAGTTATATTTTGGCGGTGCATATAATAAACAAAATAATACCATCAAATCTATTTTATTTTATTGTATTATTGCATAAAAAATCAAAAATAAAAGTGATTGTAATATATAAAAATACAATATCTTATAGGATCAATTGGCCAAGCCATTTTGATTATGTTTACACCCTAAATGGCATAAGTGCCTACACTAAAATATTTAAAAGAATGTGAATTGATTGCGTTTTCTAAAATCATAAAATCAACCCTCTACTTCCTGGTTAAGTTCCAACAAAGATCTAATTATGATACATGTATTTCCAAGAATAAGAATGTTGAATAGACATTAGTCAAATTAACTAAGATAAAATATAGTTATTATATTGACGAAGATAATTAAACTGGAAAAATGGGATAGTTTAATTAATAGTGTTCTGACAATGTAGCTTAAAAGGTATTATTAAATATTAGATTGAATCACTCTGGAAAAATATGAAACGAATGAATTCCACGCATGATGGTACAGACGACGACTATGTAAAGACTATGGCCATTTAATTAAATATTATATAACATGCTTCAATGGATAATAAATATCCTTCCTTTAGTAATGGTTAGCGTAATGTATGCATGATCATGTTTGAAATCAGATGCTCTTTCAGTCAATTGCAAGAAAAGTTTGAATATACCAAAGGGGCAATCAGAAGCCGTAAGTCAAAGATGGACAGACAACACAATGGTCAAAAGAAAAAGAACTAGGAAATATTCGTGCTGGCTGCTTTTCTTCTAAGTACGCCATATCAAGGACTGGCTGGCTATGGAGACGGTTTGTGTACTTGACAGTATGATATGTATACTGTGGGCATATGTTATATATTTATTCTCCTTGATTTATTAACTCTGAGTATTCACTGTCCAAATGAATGTGCATTTATAGTCCTGGTTCTCAAGAAGATGAACTTTCAAATGAAAGGCGGTCGGCAACGACCATCCTAATACACAGTTTCTCACGTCTTTCTGGGAGGGGTCCTGAAATACAACAAAAGGAATAAAGGTTCCTTGTAGCGATCCCCAGGGTAATGTTTGGAGAAAATAAAAAGAAGTCTTATACAAGGTAACATAAATTACAGATAATCTATGCACATTTTCTTCAAACAGGCCATAGAAAAATATAACAAATAAAGAAATATATAGGAACATTGATAGAGATAGCTATGTGTAATACATAAGCCATATATAAAGATTGGAATGGTCTTTTGTATGGATATCAGTCTAAAAGTCATATTTTGCAGGAAAATAGATTTTGCTTAAACTTGAAACTTGAATGTTTGCTATACACTATTCTTCTTCATAATATGTAAGATGAAAATTCTTTGGTGAAATTGAGATTAACACTGCGATTTTGGTGGGGTCCATGCTGCCTATCGTTTTAGTTTTCTGCATTGTGTTGTGTTGTTTTCCCCCTTGTTGTTTTTGGTGGGGTCCATGTTGCTTATCTTTTTTGTTTTCTGTATTGCGTTGTGTTGTTTTCCCCCTTGTTGTTTTTGGTGGGGTCCATGCTGCCTATCTTTTTAGTTTTCTGTATTGTGTTGTGTTGTTGTCCCCCCTTATTGTTTGTGGTGGGGTCCATGTTGCTTATCTTCTTAGTTTTCTGTATTGTGTTGGTATTTTTGCGTTTTTGTTTGTTGTTTTTGGTTTGTTTTGTTTTGATTGTCATCGTCTTGTATCTTGTGTGGCCAGTGTTGCCAGTGTCTCTGGATTGTCCATTCTTGATCATCTACTTCAGTTTACTCTAACATTTATAAGGAAGACAACAAATACAACAAAAATCTGTCACTGTATTTCATGGCAATGTAAAGAAACAATGAGGAGACAATTTTAATAACGGCTGGTCTAGCTTCATTTGTTTTAAACAATTGATAAAAAGAGGAAACACTGTCCTAATTACCTTCAGTGCCTTTTTACAGAGAAAGTTGACAGTTTAAATACTGCTTCAATATGCCATCAAATCTAATACGCATATAGAAAATGAACATGTGTCCATAATGTCTTTTGCTGGTTGACATACACACATCAATGGGTTGCTTTGACGTCCAAGCTATGCCACATGTGCTACGAAACCACATTGAGGGTGTAATGGTTAGTGTGCTGACTGCGAGTCTGGTAGATCGTGGATGGAGTTTTCGAATTTCTTCGGTGAAACATAGGAACATTGCTGCATTCCATGACGAATATCTTTCATTTTTGAGTTTTACCTTCCCCGAGTCAGCAAAGTTGTAATTTAAAGGTGAATTTCATATATGACCTTTGACATTGAGATTATTTTTTAGGTGACATGAACTGATGATGATTAGTGGGGATCTGAAATATCTACGACTTCATGTTATTAATCCTTTGAGGTTTTCATTATTTTCCCGACCAATTCTGATGAACTTAGGATGTAATTGCTTAATCATTTTCTAACCTTGCGCATTATTGTACCTTTAACGGTTGTGGAGTTATCATGATGACAATTTGTCGGTGTTTTTAAAGAAATATATCCGTAATGATACATTTTCTGACCTAACTTCCTATCCTCTGGCAACGATATCAGACCGTTTTATGATGCCAAATCTCATTATCACATTCCAAGCTATAAAGTGGACAAAATTTGTGAAAGCTTGGAAAAATAAAAATAATATTGCTAAGAAATACAGGGTATTTCCACGAAAGATTGGAAATAACTTAATAAAAAGAGGTAGATATCAAATTTAGTGCGCACAAAACTTTCTGGAATGACCTTCGTCAGATACGCTCAAAACTGAAAGATTGGAAAGCCAAATAACTTAAAGGTGTTTGGATACAATATAACCAAAGAGCTTAAATAATGACTAAAATTAAAGACACGAAAGTCGAAAAATAACAAAGCAAAGCTGAGGTAAGGAGCAAAATTCCCAAAATGTACCGTCAAATTAAGCTAACAGATATTGCAATGTATTTCGAACGGAACAAACAGCTACTTCAGTTCTCAATGGAATCGATTAATTGCAGATATCGAGGATTTATTGTAAATGTAATGAGCTCATCGATGAAGGTTGTTTTAAGCGATATGTAAAATACCTCATACAATACATGTATAACAATTATGATTTATTTTCACTTTAAATACTAAAATGAAAAGCAAACATCACCACCCCGTCGGAACCTTTCCAAAATCCAATATCAAAATCGTGGAAAGTTGAAATATCGAAACCTCTAGCACACACATACATGATCGACCGCTCACTCTCTTGGACTGTTAAATGTACTTCAATAAAAGTGTCTGGGTTGCGGGGTAAGCTAGTTTCAAGGGCCCAGACCTTGAATAAAAAATTAATATTGTTTATGAATAAATTGTATAATGTCAAATTATGAAATTGGATTATTATTAGTTGAAATACAAACATGTTCAAATGTCCCATATGATTATTGCGATAGACCAAATGAAAAATGTGTTGATACTAGTAATGGACCACGATGTAAATGTGAAAATGGTTACGAACGGTGTAATGGTAATTGCAAAGGTATTGCTAAAGGTGAATATAACATATGACCTTTGACATTGAGACTATTTTCTAGGTAACTGATGATGATAAGTGGGGATCTTAGATATCTACGACTTAATGTTATCGATTCTTTGAGGTCTTCATTATTTATCAGACCAATTCCGATGGACTTAAAACGTAATTACTTAATCATTTTCCAACCTTACGTGTTGTTGCACGTTTAACAGTTGTGGAGTCCTGACAATCTTTCGATGTTTTGGGGAAATATATTTGTAATAATAAATTTTCTGACCTCAACGCGTAACCTCTGACAACTGATAGCAGATAGTTTTATGATGCAAGATCTCATTATCACATTCTAAGCCATAAAGTGGACAAAATCTGTCAAAGCTTAGAAAAGGAAAAATAATATTGATAAGAAATAGAAGGTATTTCCCCAAAAGATTGGAAATAACTTAATGAAAACGTAGATATCAAATTTAGTGCGCACAACGCCTTTCTGGAATAAACATCATCAGTTACACTCAAAACCGAAAAAGTGGAAAGACAATTAATTTAAAAGTGTTTGGGAGCAATACAACCAAATGATAATTAAGAATAAACAAACGAAATTCGAAAAATAACAAAGCTGAAGCATGTACCAGAATTCCCACAATGTACAGTTAAATTAAGCTAACAGATATTGCAATGTATTTCGAACGGGACAAATAGCCACTTTGAGTTCTCAATAAACACGATTTATTGGAGATATCGAGGTTTTATTGTAAATGTAATAAGGTCAGGGGTGAAGGTTGTTTTAATGATGATAATAAACGATATACAAAATACATGTATGAAAATGTAGATATCTTACTTAGTGCGCACGACGCCTTTCTGGAATAACCTTCCTCGGGTATGTCCAAAATCGAAAGATTGGAAAGTCAAATAACATACAGTTTTGGGAGCAATAAACCAAAGAGCCTAATCAGGATAGCTAAAATCAGCTAAGGTTACCTATACCCGAGGGAGGAGAACCTTAGTTTTATTGACAATTACAGTATCTAGGAACTCTAAATTTCAGTAATAAATATACTGGGCAGATGATAACAATTATGATTTTTTCACTTGACATACTAAACTGAAATGCAAACATCACTACTCTGTCAGAAAGGTTCCAAAATCGAATATAACAATCGTAGAAAGTTGAAAAATGAAACAAACAAATATATGACCACTCCATTTCCTGGCTTGATAAATGTGGAAGGGGTACTGGTTTTATGTGCCCAAAACTTCAATACCAATTAAAACATTTCTCATCAATATATTATGCGCGCATTCGTGAGTTACTGTGTTATTTGGTCATTCGTGACATATGTTTGATAATGAAACTCGTCAATTAGTTATAGTATTAATTATATAGATAACAAAAATGTTTCGAATCGAATTTAATATAAAATGAGTTTAATTGCATTATATTACGTGTGTAGCGTAGGGATATACTATAATGTGTATCGCTTCAAAAACATGGCGCCACCCACCCACGACAATAAAATAATTAAAATGCTTACCTTGAAATATTATTTTAGTTAAATTTGATCCAAATTGAAACGTACACGAAGCCAAATCACGTCTACTTTTTACGTTTCAAACTGGAAGTCTTCCTATGACATCGACAACGAAATGGTGCGAAATATAGCGAGAGTGAAATAAAAATGGTAATATTATCGTTTTTATTTATCTCGGAAATCACGGTATTTCATCGATATCTATATAATAATGAAATTAATTATTATTAGTACTAACATGTTTAGATGTCCCATATGATTATTGTGATAGACCAAATGAAAAATGTAATGATACTAGTTATGGACCACGATGTAAATGTGAAAATGGTTACGAACGGTGAGATGGGTATTGTAAAAGTATGTAATGGCCTTACATTTTTATTACTATGAAAGAAGTATCTGATGAGAACCTCTTGTGCGCTAAATAGGATTGTATTATGTACATTTTCATTGCATTTACCTATTTGCATTTCCATACTTCAGACTGTAAATTAGCATGGGCAATTGTAGACCCTATGCATAATGTGCGTAGTGAACGACGCTACCGAAACTAACATTATTGACAATCGTTCCCATATTGTGATTTTGTCGACGGGTCGGGCCGACCGATAAAGTTAACTCCAAAATAGTGGAGTATTTTGGGTTATCAGGATTAAATTGAACTAATCATGTTAAATGTTTGACAGTATATTATATGTCAGTAGATAATGTACAGATAAGATCATAAGATGGTGTGTTGTGGTGTCCACCGTGATGTTCATGGCCGTGAAAACTATGTTCTGTTCGGCTTTACTCTCATTTGTTTTGTAGAGGTTGCATTTTCTATTTTGATATTTGTGTTTAATTTCGCATGCTTGTGTCCAAGACGATTTCAATATCAGATCATGTTTGCGTCTTCTAGCAGAAACACAACGGGATTCACCAGTGAAGCAGGAACTACTGATCCTTCCTTAGCATCTAATTTCACCCCAGTTCACAAATTTCTGTGTATTGTTTTGTAGGTCATTGCTCATTTTTCTTTTTCGAACCCTACTAAAAGCTGCCGTGAACTCGAGTGCTCCAGAAGGGCAAGAAGTTCTTGCTCCACCAATGGCACTCGTACTTTATCTAAAAGCGATTGATAATATATTTACAGTAGTAACAACTAAATGATAATATATTGACAGTAGTAACAACTAAATGATAATTTGCTTACAGTAGTAATAACTACATGATAATTTATTTACAGTAGTAACAGATAATTGATCATTTATTTACGGTATTCACAACTATATGATACTTTATTTATAGTAGTAAATCTAAGGTGTAATACCACTAATAATGGTTACCAGTCGAAAAGGATGTATGAGAAAGTAGTATGTAAACACAAAATGGATTTCTACATTGTTGGATAAAAAAAAAAAACATTAGATACTACAAAGTACTGAATGTCAGCAGAAACCCACAGATTTTAGGATAATCTTAAGCCCATATTTGATGTCCTTGTGATTTTAGATAAAAAAAATGATTGCATTGGAAAAAAAACCACCTGAATTTGTGCTAAATCGAAAGTGAAGGTAGGATTTTTGACGGTAGACATCTTCGGACTGTCTGTTTTTTTTTATATGCCATTAAATGTATGTTGATTTTCGGAGTTAAGCCTCCAATTAGGTAACCCTTCCATGAAATATGAGTGTCATTTAGATTAAACTTATGATGAATCCTGTATGAAAGCTCAAACAGATTTTATTTAATATAGAAGGTTATGGAAAATTCTGTAGTGGTATTACTCCTCTTTTAAAGTGATACTATATTTACAGTAGTAACAACTAAATGATAATATATTTACTGTAGCAACAACTAAATGATAATTTGCTGACAGTAGTAACAACTAAATGATAATTTATTTATAGTAGTAACATATAAGTGATCATTTATTTACAATAGTAACAACTAAGCGATAATCTATTTACAGCAGTAACATCTAAATGATAATTTATTTACAGCGGTAACATCTAAATGATAATTTATTTACAGTAGTAACCACAAAATGATAATTTGCTTACAGTAGTAACAACTAAATGATAATTTATTAATAGTAGTAACAACTAAATGATAATTTACTTACAGTAGTGACAACTAAATGCTAATTTGCTTAGAGTAGTAGCAACTAAATGATAATTTGCTTACAGTAGGAAAAACTAAATGATAGTTTATTTATAATAGTAATAACTAAATGATATTTTTGTGAAAGAAGTGTTTGGAAAGTATCCATATACAAGATGTAAATACGGTGAATACTGTTATAAACGCAGAGGCATATTTATCTGCAAGTATAAGTACACACATGTAATTTAATTTACTGAACATTTGTTTATTTACTAACGTAAAAGTAAGAGAGTGAGTGTTGCTCAACGTGAAATAAGCAATATTTCAGGTAAATCACGCCGAGACAAGTTGCATTGAATAAAATGATATTGATGTTCACTTTTTGTACTAGACAAACACTCTTAATTATGTCATTATAGTGTTTTCCCACTGAAACAACAGTCCGTTCATATATTGCTCCACTCATCTACATCTACATCTACAGGAGACGAAACAAAGTCTTGATAGACCATTACGTTTCGAAAATACTAGTGCGCAACGGCGTGAGCGGTTAGAAATAAAGTTATCAACTGATACGAATAAAGTAGCAAATTAGTAAACTGTAAGATAAAGGAAAGAGACAAAGGAAAGAAACAAAATTCCGAATTGCGTTTTGGGTTCTTCTGATTAGATCAATCCAGCTGCCGTAGCTGCCACTGTGCATACACCCAACCGGCACAGCTATAATCTTCATTATAACTTACTTACAATTCGGATCCTAGCAAATTAAAAAGTGACAGATGACAGACCCCGCTAGGCTGGTAACTGGTTTCAGTTTCGGGTGGTTCTAGGAAAGAAACTGTACTTGAAAACATCTGATCTTGTATGGTACTGCTGCATCTTCTTTGAGTGGTTGGGTCTCGTCTTGCTGTTGGCTGGTATGAGGTAGTTGGAGGATGGAATATCCACTATGTCGTTGATGATCTTGAAAAACATTACAAGTTGAATTGTTGTTCTTCTTGACTCTATTGTCTCCCACTCTAGGTTATCTAACATGTCGGTGACGCTGCTGGTGTTCCTATAAAGGTTTGTGGCATACCTAGCGCTCGACGTTGTACCATTTCTAGTTTTTTGATTGATTGTATACTGTATGGGTTCCAGATTGAGGCGCAATATTCCAAATATGGTCTTACAAGTGAAAAGTATGCGGCTGATTTGGTATCTTAATTACTGATTTTCAGATTTCTTTTCAAGAAGCCAAGCATGATGTTTTCTTTCTTTACAGTGCGGTCAATGTGATGGTTCCAGGATAGGTTATAGCTTAAGTCGACTCCGAGATAATTGGTCGTAGCGGCTGCTTCCAGTTGGTAGCCTTTAATGTGGTATTAATACATTATGGGTTTCTTCGATCTTACTACCCTAAGTGCATAGCACTTGTCAAGATGGAATTACATGCCCCAAAGTTTTTCCCATTTGGCTAGTGCTAATAAGTCTGTTTGTAATTCATCGCAATCCTGGTCCCTTCTTATCTCTCTGTAGATGATGGCATCATCAACAAAAAGACGAGTCCTAGATGTTAATCACTCTGGTAAGTCGTTGATGATTATCAAGAATAGAAGCGGCTCCAAGACGGTACCCTGTGGTACGCCACTGTCTACCGAGGTGGCTCCATCTACGATGACTTGTTGTGATCTGTCAGAGAGAAATGCTTTGATCCAACTTAGTGTTGTTCCTCTAATACCATAGACATCGAGTTTTGAAAGCCGTTGATGTGGAACTTTGGCAAAGGCCTTCGAAAAATATTAGATGATTAGGTCTTGTTGGATCCCACTGTCTAGTGATATGGCCAGTTCGTGCGTCAAGGATAAGAGTTTTGTATGGCAGCTTCTTCTTGCTCGAAAACCATGCTGGCAGTCTGTGAGTATGGTATTCCGATCTAGGTGTTTCAAGATATTATTCGTCAGTATGTGTTCTTGTATCATACAGCATATACAGGTCAGGGAAACGGGTCGATAATTGCAGGCCTTGAATCGGCCTCCTTTCTTGAAAATTGCAGTAACGTTGGCATACCTCCAATCTTTTGGGACATCACCATTGTTGAGTGCGCTTTGGAAGAATCTAGTCAGAAAAGGTGTATTTCTCTTGCTAAGTCATTATTCTAGCTGTAATTAGGTCTGGTCCACAAGTTTTATTAGGGTTGATTTTGAGCAGTAATTTGAGTACTCCTTCCTCGGAGATGTTGATATCCGGCATCGATTGAAAGCAATTGATTGCTGGTTTTGGTATAGTTGTACTAGTGTCTTCGTTGGTAAATACGGATTTATATTGTCTGTTGAGTACGTCTGCCTTATCCTTTGGGTCCGCATGCATTTTGCCGTTCTCTTTCAGTGGGGATACTCCGCTGGTGTCCTTGCGTAGTGATTTTATGTACGACCAGAAACGTGCTTGTTTTCCAGGGTTCTCATCCTTCTCTGGGTCTCCAAATTCAAATATGTTGTCCACATATTCCCGATATGCTTTCCTCTGTATTCGTTGAGCTGTTGCTTTAGCATCTTTATATTTCTTGATATCACCAGGTGTTTGTGATGCTGTCTTCTTCTTAATTAATATATTCCTTCTTCTCAATGCAGATTTGACTTCTCTATTGATCCATTGCTTGTTGTGTTTGTTTTCCTTTACAGTTTTTTTGAGGTATGTACATTTTCAGCAGTGTTGTTAGTTTGGTCTTGAAAACTAACCACATATCGTCTGTACTTGTTGATGTATCTAATTTGTTAAATTCTTGTTGGTATTGATGTAGTTCCTCTCTTAGTTGGTCATAGTTAGCCTTACGGTACTGCCATACTTTATATGGAAGGATCTTGTTCTTCATTGGTCTTAGGCTGGATTCAATGATAACTGACTCGTGGTCCGAGATTCTTGGTATTATCCTCACTTGATTTACTAATGTTTCATTGTTGGTGAAAAAGAGGTCTAGGATGTTTGCTTGAGTTTCTGTTATACGTGTTGGTTCTAGGATAAGTTGATCTAACATTGAGATTTTGCTAATTTCCAGAAGTTGATTGCATTCTAAACTGTGAAATGACTTTGTTTTGATGTTTTCGTTGGTCCTATCTATATCTGGGAGATTAAAATCGCCACCTAGCCATAGATGTGCTCCATTATGTGTTGGTATTCTAGCTAGATATGATTCAAATGTGCCTAGATAGTCAGCATCTATATTATTGGGTGGTCTGTAAAATGATCCTACGCATATATCTTTGGATCCTCTAACTGTAATCTTAGTCCATACAAGTTCTCAATTCTTATCTACTTTTAATTCCTCTGGTTCCTCGCTTTCATATTTCTTAGAGACTAGTATAAATACACCACCACCTTCTCCTGTGGATCTGTCTTTTCTGTAACAATTGAAGTCTGATGGTAAAACTCGTTTGAGCCAGGATTATGTAACAATTACTATATCCGCTTGTGTGGATTCAATAATATTGGCTAATTCTGCATGTTTTCCTGGTGTCTTAATGGACTGGCAGTTTATTATCAAAACTCTGAGTGGAAGGTTACATTATCCTAATTCCGAGCAAACCAGATTTTGCTTTTAATACTTAAAACTGCGTGCTTAGCGGAGAAGAAGCAACTATATATTGTGATAGTCTTTGGCTTGATCCGATCTGGTTCAAACCCACGATCTACGCCATTCAATATAAGAACGTTAACCATTACACCACCGATACGATTGACTGATGTAAAATAATGCGATTAAACACAATCAAGGGTAACAGTTCAAAATAAAAACAGAATTCCTGGAGCATCAGCATCATTATGAAATTACATATATGTTTGCTATATAATGGATTGCATGTATATTTAATAGCGAATGATGCAAGCTTATAATTATTGTACTGGTAGCTTCGAATGATATCATTTCCTGCTCGGCCAAATGTTCACAAATACATTGTGAAAGGTTTGAATATACCAGATAATCAGAAGCTGTAAATCGAAGAAGAACAGACTATGCTATGGACAAATAAATTGGACAAGCGGAAACACAATGATCAACAAATACTACTCCGAAAACTAAACATTGAGCAACATTAACACCACGAAATACATATGTACAGGTGGTACAGCACCATCACGCTAACCATTATACCACCGAGGCGGTTTTTAATAATTCATGATGAGTTGGTTTATATAAGTTCATGAGTAAGATCCATGAAATATATGGTTTGTAACAGAAATTACATGATTGACAGATCTATGACGTCAAAATCTTGGAATAACAGATCGTATGTGGTCAAAATCATGGAATAACATCAATATCTTCATGTTAGAACATGGTTTGTAAATGTTCACTATTTTTAAGTTGATTATTGCATAAAAACATCAAAGGAAGAATGCGTATTTATGTTACAAGTATTATATATACCATGGATCTTACCAATTAACTTATTTTAACCAACGAATCCGAAGGATGAGTTGGTTTAAATAAGCTCATTCGTAAGATCCATGGTATATTTGGCTTGTAACATACATGACATGATTGACAAATATATGATGTCCAAATCATGGAATAGCAGATCCTATGATGTCAAAATCATGGAATAACAGACCTATGACGTCAAAATCATGGAATAACATCAAGATCTTCATATTAGACCATGGTTTGTAAAAAGTTCATTACTTTTAACTTGATTACTGCATAAAAACATCAAAGGAAAAATGCGTATGTATGGTACAATTCTCTATGTACAGTAAAAATGAATAGGACTATTTCTATATTCATATATGAAAACAATAGTGTTAAATTACCCTTAGTTGTATTAGTAGGGATACAATAAATTCTACCGAAATAATTTATAATTTTCATTACAATGGGATGCACAAATTGAAACATACATATTCATTGTTTGCAGTGAATTTCAGCCACATAAAGAAATATAACTCGAGTTGTTTTCCAAAAGCGACAGTAAAAAAAAAATATCTGTAAATTATGTTTTATATTTTGAAATGTAATTAGCGGATTATCAAAATATTTAATGAACAAAGGCAATCTGCTGTTCATTAGGTAGTAAGTAAATGCATATACATGTTTGTGCATTGTAAATATTATTGTCGATTCTGACATGTCTAAGAGTACAAATACGGTAGTATACTTTGATTGGAAGACGGTAATATATAGTTACATTTGTGGACAATATCGCACCCAATTTATGCTGCCAAATTCGAGCAGACGATAAAAACAGGTACATTTACGACGTGAAAGTCAGTCACATGAACCGTCGCATGGGCGAATGAGATTATACCAAATCGATAAAACGCTCGTTTGTTTACAAAGCGAAAGAAGGACGTCATGTTAGAAATCTTGGTAATTGATTAGTGTGTGTTGTTTATCTGTTAAAAGTACATTGTGTAATATGTCAATCGGGTAAGACTTGAAATTAAATAATTAAGGACACGTCACACACAGGTGAAACATATATTTGGAGCAGTGCGACATTATAAGCACGTGCTGCTCTGTACCTTGCCCATCCGCAATAGTCTACTGAGTGTAAAAATAGTATTTGTCCCCACCCTATAATTAAGACTGATACATATGGGCGTGAGATGACATTGATTGACAGCCTTGTATAGAGATTGAAAGCATATTGAAGGAAAATGTTGAATCCAAAAGGTGGCTCTATAAAATTTTCATGGAAAAGCATATAAAAAATATTTGAAGTCGTATTTAAAAAAATCCTTTATATGTACGCCGATTGTCATGGATGGAAATCTGATCACATTGACATGATTTATTGCTCGTTGTTAATATTTCCATAAATTTGGAATCAGACTTTGTAAATTTGGAAATTCACCAATAGTATTTCGTTAAAGTAGACCGCCAATAAATTCGCAACATATATCTTTAACTTGAAAAATACCGGAGTTGATACACGCTACCAACCGAATTCCGGAAAACTTGTAAAAAATATGTTTGTTAACTGTATAAGAAGATTTAACTCCAACGGGCCGACATTTTTGTTAGAAAAGTTTCATTTTTGCTGCGAAGGACATTACAAATAAACTTGTTTCAAAAATCATTTGTATGAAGAATTGGAACAAAGAAATATAGGGTCTAACACCGGGAGAGGTGCAAGATAGTAAAATCTGTCACACCCGAGGGTGTCACAGATTTTACTATCTTGCATCTTTTACGGTGTTTGACTCTTTTTCTCACCCCTTTCTACCGTGTCAATGTTTGTTTACTTTTTGTGTAGTTTGGCGCATTAATTTGCGAACCGTATCACAGGACCAAAATGGCACGTAATAAAATAAAACAAGATTTTCATTTTACAACTTTAAAGAGGTTCAAAATAATAGAGTTAACAAACTTGTGATAGATTATACAGTAACAAAATCTTGCACCTTTCACGATGTTTGTCTCTTTTTATCATCTCTTTCTATCGTGTCAATATGTGTTAACGGTGAGCAAATATAGAGTGCTCTCCCTTGTTAGGTAACTAACCTAAATAAAACCAAATTACCAATAACGTTTTAACATGCATTTATCGCTGGTGTAGTAGCATTTATAATATATTTATAAAATACATTGTATTTTATTGTGAAATGCATTTAAAATACTGCCAAGACACTATACATCGACAATTTAATTCAAGAATGGAAAACAATTTTGCGGGAAAAACGGCGTGTAGCTTGTCTTACCCTAAAGCCGGGGTAAGATAGAGCAAAAAAGTTCACCTAAATTAACGGACTACTTTTTCCAAGGGGTGAGAAAACCATATCTTCTTCTGGTTCTAGATATTTTTCTTTCAGAATTCCCGGTTTAAAAGAAGCCAAAAAATGACATATTGCATTTTTCGAGATTTGTTTTCGTCCATTTTAAGCTATTTTTCACCCTCTCTACTCAATGAAAATGCTATATATTCATCAGAAAGTATTTTTACTCCATCTATTTTATCGTTAGTAATGGCATTGTTATACATTTTAAAATTTACCGTCTTGTGAAAAAAATTCAGGACAAAGTGTCCCTGCCTCTTTCTACACATTAATCGAACTAGGCCATCTCCCTGCAATAAAACTGACCGCCACGATATAACAGAAATATCGTGGAAAGTGGAATCACCAAGGAATTATATTCACCTAAATCTAGAACGTACATGCATATTGTTTTAGTTGATAGCCTTCTGCAGCTAATCTCTTCACGTGGTTCCTTTTCTATTGTTCTAATTTATAACCGTCTACAGCCAATTTTTTCACATGGTTCCTTTTATATTGTTCTAATTTATAACCTTCTACAGCCAATCTTTTCACATGGTTCCTTTTATATTGTTCTAATTTATAACCTTCTACAGCCAATCTTTTCACATGGTTCCTTTTATATTGTTCTAATTTATAACCTTCTACAGCTAATCTTTCCACATGGTTCCTTTTATATTGTTCTAATTTATAACTTTATGCAGCTAATCTTTCCACATGGTTCCTTATCTATTATAGTTTATACATACCGTATGTGCTATCATTACTACTGTCGTGGTACGTAGGTGCTTGCTTCTTATGTTTAATTTAATTGCATACTTACATGTATATTGTTTACAACGAAAAGTTTTAAAATATTAAAGGGTAATCAGAAGTCGTACATATATAAGGACGGATAATACAATAGCCAAAAGAAAAAGGGACAAAAGGACAAACAATGATCTGCAAAACGCTACACAGAAAACGAATTTACGAATCCCACTGAATGTCGAGAGTAAGTGCAGGTGTTCCGGATGTGTAATTGGTTCGTGTTCCACTAGTGTGACCCGAGACGCTACGGTTAAACGATGCGAACATCAGCGTGTTGGAGACTGGTCTGCGTAAAATACAAATAACATAAATAAAACATCAATTCCTACAAAACAAACACGAACAAGGGGAATCGAAAATCGGAAATCGTAAAAGACTTCAACAGATGGAACTAAAAATGTGAGGACATGTACATGGACAAATTGAACAGCTTACATTCCGCTTAAAACCAGCAGATATAGCAAAGTCTTTCTTCCAATGCATACCTATTATTTGATTCAATGAAATTATTCGTCAACAAATGCAATTTTACTTAGTCTTTTATTATACTTGCAGTGTACCCACCGACGTGATGTGCTTGCAGTAATGACAGAATTATTAGCCACATATTACAAAAATAAATCGCTAAAATATTAGTATTCTGTTATTTCTAGTTTCCTTTTATGATTTCCATTCTCATCGAAACCAATTATTATTTTGTTTCCTCTGTTTATTTACAACATTTTAACGTTGATGAGGACACGGAATGCGAGCATTTGTTTGCGTTGGTGCAGATGGAATTGATGGACTACCGAAAGTAGACAAAAGAGCATCAGCATATCCTATTAACAAGTTGGAAAACATTCCCAAAAATGAATTCTTATTATAATTCATGATTGATAGTCTATTTTGCTTCGGTGATATCAAATAGCAGCGAAATTAATAGGGTTAGGGGTATGGTGTTTAACGTCACTTTCAACAATATTTCAGCTATATCCTGGCGGTTGCCTAATTGTCTTGATCACTTTCCACTTTCAGGAAAACTTTGAATACCTAAACGGTACAACGAATACTTATTATCAGCACCCTTTTATGTTGAATATTAATTGATTTAGCCAAAAGTACTTTCTTTTTAGATCAGATTCAAATACAAACAACCTGTTTAATGCCTTAGTATACAAGCTATTTTTAATATCAACATTAACATTGATGAAAGTGTATTCTAATATTCAGTGTGCAAGAAAAGTTTGCAAATACCATAGAAGAAATCTGAAGCCGTAAATCCAAGAAGGACACACAACACAATGGCCAAAAGACAAAAGGAAAACAATGATCTACAAAATAATACTCAGAAAACTAACGATTGGGCAACACAAACCCCATCGACAGGAACGTCTTAGCAGCATTATTGGCCCCTGGGAAAAGGAGTGCACTGGGATCCCTTCCCACACAACCACTCGCGTAGAAAAACTGCAAATGTCGATAAAATTAAACATACTTTTATTTTATTGGTACTTCTAACAAAATCAGTGCATTAACAAACATGCCATGCACAACATACATAAATTAGCATTGGGCCCATATGTTCGTGGACCCAATGACAACTGCCCAGCGTGTCCATGCGTTAAAACAACACTGCCCATTGGAAAGAGAGAGGGGTGTTAACTCGGGTGCTGTGGAAGGGTTAGTAGTTACTGCTCAAGCAGCGACCTGTCGTGGTACTGATAAACGATGCGAGCATAATCTAATATGGAAATCGTGTTGGACACTGTGGTGGACACCAGTATATGTAAGAAAAGATTACATATTTAAATGTGTCCAGATACACCAACATGTTAAATCCGTTTTATATCTATGCACCCTGCTTATTGTGCAGAGCGTTTTTGACTTTCAGAGCTTAATAAAATTATTATATGCAGTACTGGTAATTGCAAAGTATTTTACTTTTAAAAATACAGGATTTCACTACTGACTAAAATTATTTCCTTAAGTAAACGCAAACCATAATGACATGGCAAAAAGATGATCATAGATTGTATTTCTGACTTGCCGTAACTCTCTGATCAGCACCTTTCTCAGTGTGAATATCATTGAAATAAAAACGTAGATGTCAAACCTAGAGCATGCGACGCGTTTCTGGAAAACCCTCATCAGGTACGCTCAAAGCAGCGAAAATAAGATTCAAATAATACTCTTGAAATCTATAAAAAATAGTTACTGTAATGGTAAAAAAAATAGCAATGTGGTGTCGCACCCTACACGGACTGTTACAAGTTAACTTGGTATTAACTATATTTATTTCATTATTATAGTTTTTGCCATCATATATTCAGCTGTTTCCACCTCTTACATAACAGTTTTTTTAATGTTGTAGTGTTATGTCTGTGTACGTGGAAAAATATTATCATATCAAGCTATTATTTTTTCTCTTTATTTATAGAGTGAATCAATAGGCTTTTTTCACAATCCACATTGATAATGAAGTAAAGGCAGATGGTCGATCCGGTGTAACGTAGAATTTAGCGTCATTAACACCACTAAGTATATATGTACAGGGGGCACACCACCATCACGCTAATCATTACACCATTAAATACATATGTACATGTGGTACAACGCCATCACGGTAACCATGAAAACCATTGAATACATATGTACATGTGGTACAGCACCATCACGCTAACCATGAACACCACTAAATATGTACATGTTGCACAGCACCATCACGCTAACCATGAACACCACTAAATACATATTTACAGGTAGTACAGCACCATCAAGCTAACCATGAACACCACTAAATACATATGTACAGGTAGTACACCACCATCACACTAACCATGAACACCGCTAAGTACATATGTACGGGTGGTACAGCACCATCATGCTAACCATGAACACCACTAAATACATATGTACAGGTAGTACAGCACCATCACGCTAACCATGAACACCACTAAATACATATGTACAGGTGGTACACCGCCATCACACTAACCATGAACACCACTAAATACATATGCACAGGTGGTACAACACCATCACGCTAACCATGAACACCACTAAATACATATGTACATGTAGTACAGTACCATCATGCTAACCATGAACACCACAAAATACATATGTGCATGTGGTACAGCGCCATCATGCTAACCATGAACACCACTAATTACATATGTACATGTGGCACAGCACCATCATGCTAACCATGAACACCACTTAATACATATGTACAGGTGGTACAGCACCATCACGCTAACCATGAACACCAATAAATACATATGTACAGGTGGTACACCGCCATCACGCTAACCATGAACACCGCTAAATACATATGTACAGGTGGTACAGTACCATCACGCCAGCAATCAACACCATTAAATACATATGTACAGGTGGTACAGCGCCATCATGCTAACCATGAATACCACTAAATACATATGCACAGGTGGTACAGCACCATCACGCTAACCATGAACACCACTAAATACATATGTACATGTGCTACAGCACCATCACGCTAACCATGAACACCACTAAATACATATGTACAGCTGGTACAGCGCCATCACGCTAACCATGAACACCACTAAATACATATGTACATGTGTTACAACACCATCACGCTAACCATGAACACCACTAAATACATATGTACAGGTAGTACAGCGCCATCATGCTATCCATGAACACCACTAAATACATATGTACAGGTAGTACAGCACCATCACACTAACCATGAAAACCACTAAATACATATGTACAGGAAGTACAGCACCATCACGCAAACCATGAACACCACTAAATACATATGTACTGGTAGTACAGCGCCATCACACTAATCATGAACACCACTAAATAGATATGTACAGGGGGTACATCACCATCACGCTAAGCATGAACACCACTAAATACATATATACAGGCAGTACAGCACCATCACGCTAACCATGAACACCACTAAATAGATATGTACAGGGGGTACATCACCATCATGCTAAGCATGAACACAACTAAATACATATGTACAGGTAGTACAGCACCATCACACTAACCATCAACACCACTAAATACATATGTACAGGTGCTACAGCACCATCACGCTAACCATGAACACCACTAAATACATATGTACAGCTGGTACAGCGCCATCACGCTAACCATGAACACCACTAAATACATATGTACATGTGTTACAGCACCATCACGCTAACCATGAACACCCCTTAATACATATGTACAGGTAGTACAGCACCATCACACTAACCATGAACACCACTAAATATATTTGTACAGGTGGTACAGCACCATCACGCTAACCATGAACACCACTAAATACATATGTACAGGTAGTACAGCACCATCACGCTAACCATGAACACCACTAAATACATATCTACAGATGGTACAGCGCCATCACGCTAACCATGAACACCAATAAATGCATATGTACAGCTGGTACAGCGCCTTCACGCTAACCATGCACACCACTAAATACATATGTACATGTGTTACAGCACCATCACACTAACCATGAACACCACTAAATAGATATGTACAGCTGGTACATCACCATCACGCTAACCATGAACACCACTAAATAGATATGTACAGGTAGTAGGGCACCATTACGCTAACCATCAACACCACTAAATACATATGTACAGTTGGTACATCACCATCACGCTAAGCATGAACACCACTAAATACATATGTACAGGTAGTACAGCGCCATCACGCTAACCATGAACACCACTGAATACATATGTACAGTTAGAACAGCGCCATCACGCTAACCATGAACACCACTAAATAAATATGTACAGGTGGCATATCATCATCACGCTAACCATGAACACCACTAAATACATATTTATAGGTAGCACAGCACCATCATGCTAACCATGAACACTGCTAAATACATATGTACATGTGGCACAGCACCATCATGCTAACCATGAACACCACTAAATACATATGTACATGTGTTACAGCACCATCATGCTAACCATGAACACCACTAAATAGATATGTACAGGTGGTACAGCACCATCACGCTAACCATGAACACCACTAAATACATATGTACAGGTGGTACAGCACCATCACGCTAATCATTAACACCACTAAATACATATTCATAGGTAGCACAGCACCATCATGCTAACCATGAACACTGCTAAATACATATGTACATGTGGCACAGCACCATCATGCTAACCATGAACACCACTAAATACAAATGTGCATGTGGTACAGCACCATCATGCTAACCATGAACACCACTAAATACATATGTACATGTGGCACAGCACCATCTTGCTAACCATGAACACCACTAAATACAAATGTGCATGTGGTACAGCACCATCACGCTAACCATGAACACCACTAAATACATATTTATAGGTAGCACAGCACCATCATGCTAACCATGAACACTGCTAAATACATATGTACATGTGGCACAGCACCATCATGCTAACCATGAACACCACTAAATACATATGTACATGTGTTACAGCACCATCATGCTAACCCTGAACACCACTAAATAGATATGCACAGGTGGTACAGCACCATCACGCTAACCATGAACACCACTAAATACATATGTACAGGTGATACAGCACCATCACGCTAACCATGAACACCACTAAATACATATGTACATGTGGCACAGCACCATCATGCTAACCATGAACACCACTAAATACAAATGTGCATGTGGTACAGCACCATCATGCTAACCATGAACACCACTAAATACATATGTACAGGTGGTACAGCACCATCACGCTAACCATGAACACCACTAAATACATATGTACAGGTGGTACAGCACCATCATGCTAACCATGAACACCACTAAATAGATATGTACAGGTAGTACAGCACCATCACACTAACCATGAACACCACTAAATACATATGTACAGATGGTACAGCGCTAACACGCTAACCATGAAGACCACTAAATACATATGTACATGTATTACAGCACCATCACGCTAACCATGAACACCACTAAATACATATGTACAGGTAGTACAGTACCATCACGCTAACCATGAACACCACTAAATACATATGTACAGATGGTACAGCGCTATCACGCTAACCATGAACACCACTAAATACATATGTACAGGTAGTACAGCACCATCACGCTAACCATGAACACCACTAAATACATATGTACAGATGGTGCATCGCTATCACGCTTACCATGAACACCACTAAATACATATGTACAGGAGGTACAGCACCATCACGTTAACCATGAACACCACTAAATACATATGTACAGGTAGTACAGCACCATCACGCTAACCATGAACACCACTAAATACATATTTACAGGTGGTACAACACCATCATGCTAACCATGAACACCACTAAATACATATGTACAGGTGGTACAGCGCCATCACGCTAACCATGAACACCACTAAACATATATGTACAGGTGACACAACACTAGCATACTAACCATGAACACTACTAAATACATATTTACATGTGGCACAGCACCATCACTCTACCCATGAACATTACTAAATACATATGTACAGGTGGTACAACACTATCACACTAATCATGAACACCACTAAATACATATGTACAGGTAGTACATCACCATCACGTTAACCATGAACACCACTAAATACATATGTACAGATGGTGCATCGCTATCACGCTTACCATGAACACCACTAAATACATATGTACAGGAGGTAGAGCACCATCACGTTAACCATGAACACCACTAAATACATATGTACAGGTAGTACAGCACCATCACGCTAACCATGAACACCACTAAATACATATTTACAGGTGGTACAACACCATCACGCTAACCATGAACACCACTAAATACATATGTACAGGTGGTACAGCGCCATCACGCTAACCATGAACACCACTAAACATATATGTACAGGTGACACAACACTAGCATACTAACCATGAACACTACTAAATACATATTTACATGTGGCACAGCACCATCACTCTACCCATGAACATTACTAAATACATATGTACAGGTGGTACAACACCATCACACTAACCATGAACACCACTAAATACATATGTACAGGTAGTACATCACCATCACGTTAACAATGAACACCACTAAATACATATGTACATGTGGTACAGTACCATCATGCTAACCATGAACACCACTAAATACATATGTACAGGTGGTACAGCACCATCACGCTAACCATGAACACTACTAAATACATATGTACAGGTGGTACAGCGCCATCACGCTATCCATGAACACCACTAAATACATATGTACAGGTAGTACAGCGCCATCACGCTAACCATTACACCACCGATGCGGTTTTTAATAATTGATTCGGAGCACTAAGCTACATAATTGATAACCATGCTTACTTTCCGTGATTTAATTCGCTCACTAAATTTATAAAACAACTATGTAAAATTGTTATTGCAATTTCGGATTTGAACTCGCAGTAAAAATCAAGCAATTAACGAAGTATGTGAATATCAACGCAGTTTTTTTTCTTAATAAAATGTTTTATTTCTTTACGTACAGTAAAAATGAATAGGGGACAATTTTGACCACTATTTACAAATAACTTTAGAGTTAGAGTACTTTTTCTATTGTTTTCAAGCAAAGTTATACATGTATTTTTGTGCACATGAACTGACTTTCCAATTATGACGCCCCCTCCCCATCCCTGAAACTCGTGGACAATTTACTTCCGTAGATAATTTAGAAAATTCCTATTGCTGATATTGGTGGAATTGATGACCATCACTGTTTAAACTTTAATTTCATTACATGTACTTGTAGTTGCCTACCGATGATTAACGGTTTTTATATTATAAAGTTTATTTGAATACATGTGAATACATGGATATGTCTTATTTTAGCAAGTTCTCAGAAATATAATTCATAATATTTCGCTGTTTGACCATTAGAAGAAATATTAAAAAGCCACATATTATGCTAAAATCAACCGAAATTTACACTTTAGATTTACCTCTATGTTCTATTTTAGTAGCACCATTCATGTTGGTCACTTGTCAAATTCTGCGAATATTATTTTAAATTACATATTCAAATGATTAGGCACAGTTGGGTTCAAATTGTCCAAGAGGTTTCTGAGGAGAGAGTTTTTAAATCATTTATTGCTAGAATAATTATAATTTGAAACTTAAAAAAAAGTGTCCAAATTACAAATTTGACAGTAAAAAGTTCAAATATATCAAACAACTCTTAATCTTATAATATCTTAGTTTAAGCTCACACTATCATAGCATGGATCAGGTTTGCCATTTGAAGAAATTTCTGTTTTTTTGCAGTAACAGCGGTCATCTTGGATAGAAGTTGGAGCTTACTCAAGAATTAACGTTGCAAAGTTGGGTTAATCTTCGCTGAATCGTTCCAGAAGAGAATGTTTTATATATAGCTTTTGGTCGAAATCAATCTAATTTGCATATTTTCGTCAAAAGTCGACAAAACGCAAGATGTTTCTGGAAAATCCGTAACATATGTAATTTGATCAACTGTTCAAATTTTAAAAATGAAAGTTGATTAAAATCAGATCTCACATGTACACTCCCTCCTCTTTACTGATACAAGCGTAGGGGAGGATCTGAAGAAACTCCATTAGAGGTCATACGCGAATTACTCTATATCCCTAGTCATGCCAGTGCCCGAGACATTGACCACTAGGTGAATAATACCATCGCGGTTACAAGTCCACCATTAGAGATACCATAAAAACGTAGATATATCGCCTTTCTTGAATAACATTCGGCAGGTACGTTCATAGTCAAAAAAGTGGAAAACATGATAGCCAAAATTAGCAAAGGCTACCTGTGGCTGATGCAGATTGATCTTAGTTTTGATAAATTACATTATGTACGAACTGTAAATGTTATATAAAGGGAGTGGATGTAGTCGAGTGGTCTAGGGCGCTGGACGTAAGGCTAAGCGAATGGTGCTGCAGTGTAACAATGGTGTGGGTTCAAATCCTGTCGAGGGAAGAACAAAAATTTGACAGCTCTAAAATCTAATTCTAACACTGTTTGGTTTAATTTTGAGACGTATATATATATATAATTTGACAGCTCTAAAATCGAATTCTAACACTGTTTTGTTTAATATTCAGACGTATATAATATTTAGTATTAACCTAGTATCCTTAGTAACTTTGAGATCCTGTGCTACAGATATATTGTATGGTTGTCACTTGCTTCTAGACGTTTGTATACTATACTTTTTTTCCTGTGACTGTATAATGAATTCTTCATTATCCTATACAATATATTAAAAATTTCTGAGTTAGATTGCTGTCAAATTATAATATTAAGTATATATGTACCATCTACACACGCTTATACACATGTCTTACGCCTATCCCTAGATTTGCCTTACGAGAAAAGGTAACACTACGATTATTGAAGCTCCTTTTTTTAGGGAGTGGATGTGGTCGAGTGGTCTAGGGCGCTGGATGTAAGGCTAAACGAATGGTGCTGCAGTGTATCAAAGGTGTGGGTTCAAATCCCGTCGACAGCTCTAAAATCTAATTCTAACACTGTTTGGTTTAATTTTCAGACGTATATATATAAACATGTAAGTCCCGAAGCACTGATTACTGGGAGGATGATACCTTCGAGAACTCCACAAGCAGAGGTATCATCAAATAAGTTGGCACAATATTTGAAAACAAGATATTTTGGTTGCTGGAAATGCAAATATATTTATATAACATTTTTGAATCGAGTCATAAAGCATCTTAGCAATTTGCGATATCAAGGACATGGGCAAGAAACTTTTTTCTTTTGGCCATTGCGTTGTCTGTCCTTCAATTTACGGCATATGATTATCCGCTACGGTATCTCCAACGTTTTTCCATCTAAAAAAAACCCCGTAGAAATTGTAGATTTCGATTTACTGCTTAAATTGTATACCAACACTATTTTGTCTTATTGAAAAATACAACAATACAACATGATTTATTTCTCTCAAATCCTTAACATAGATCGAAGGCGAACACCCTAGTCGTATATATACATGCATAGCAAGCATTAAAAGGCTGATTCAGCGCTCTACACTTTCCTGAGAAAAAAATCACTCTTTAGTACTATCGTTAAAAAGATGCAAAACATAATCCGTCATGTCAAACTAGCTTTTCTGTAATGCTAGATACCAAAGGAAAAAGTGCAAACATGTATTTAAAACAAAAAAAAACAAAAAACTCAAAACAGAAAGCAAGAAAAAATATAAGAAACAAAAAAGCAATAGAATGATCTAAATATTTATCAGGTGTAGGATAATGACACTTTATGTTAATTACTTCATGCTTTTTTCATCACATTGCAATGTGCTACGTGCAACCGACATGGAGTCATCTGCATAAACACGTAACGTTTTCCTCTTACATGATTGGTTGTGTAAATAATGGTAATGATATAAATATATGCTTTTTTTTTTAAATCAGTATATTAATTGAAATTGAAAATCAGTTGTCATTGAGTGCATACCATATAACCTCCAGTATGGTTGTTAAAGGCTTTTTAATAGTGATTGTGCTCATCAACTTCAAACTGGCATCAGCGACATATCGTAAGTAAAACATTTTAGAGTCAACATATTCCTGCTGTATACAGTATTATTTGCGAACGTCTTCTGATTGCTGCTATCATTTCTTTTAACTATGTTGTTATGCAAAAGTATCACCGGTATCAACTAGGAAATAAATTGTGTAGAAAGGATAGTTTCGGAACGGATATTTTATGCTTTAAATGCTCAATTATTTTTCTGTTAAATTCTTACATTATATTAATTATAATCCATTGTTTTGTTGTAGATTGCCACGATTTGCTATTTAGTGAAACGTATTACAAAATAGATATTGTTTTTTTTTTTTTTTTAACAACAATAATATTTTATTCAAACGCTTGTTACAACCAGCTTCATAAGCCCAAGCTTCTTATGAAGCAATATATATATATATATATATATATATATATAATATAAATATAGAGAAATTTGTGACACAATGATATTAAAATAATTCATATTCAAATAGATTACAAATAATTCTTTAGTCTTTTCAGAAATGAACTTTTCTGAATTATTTCATTTCCTCTATATATTTGAAGGTATTCCCTAACAAACAATGAGTAAACATCAAGCCTTTTAGTTTTTTGCTCTGAAATGTAATATGCCTTATATATTGAAAATCCGATGATTGTTAGAAAATAATTGAAGTCATAATAGCTTTTATCGAATACAAGATGATATAAAGTTATATCATTTTCTATTCCACTTTTTATTAACAATTCTTTTATTTTCATCCAAAAATCTTTGAAAAAAATACAAGTCCTAAAGTAGTGACTATAGTCTTCCACTAAATTACATAAATTGCATTAACTATTTTTCATGATTTTCCATTTTAAAAGTAGCTTTTTGGTAGGAATAATGAAATGTAATAATTTCCATCTGAAAACCTTCAACTTATTTTCACTTAAATAATTAAATATAAAATAACATACTGTTTCACATTTTGGTAGTTCTTTTTTTAAATAGGTATTCCATGAACTAAAACCAATTGGTTTTGTAAATTTCTCGTTGAGAAGCAATTCATAGAAAAATTTATTCTTTAGGATTGAAAATCTATAGGGATTTCCCTTAATTAATACATAATTTTTACAAATTTTGACTACACTTTTTTGGAATTTTCTGTTTTAATTATATCTACCCATTCTTTTGGAATTGCTTTTTTCATGATGGTAAATTCTGTGATCCAATTGGATTTATTATTCAAACGGTTTAAAATAAAATTGTGTGATATCTCGCCATTTTCATCTAAAATATCATTTACATAAATCAAATCACTATTTATCCAATTATTAAACAACAGAGTTTTGTGATCAAACTTGATCAACTTGTTTCCCCATATAATTTGTTTTCTGACGTCTGCAAAATTTAAGGGTGTTCTAGTTTGACCACCTCCTATTTTGTTCCAACTTCGAAGTACTTCTCCATAAAATTCAGGAATCTGTTTAGCATATTTGTTAACTGTAATATTATCTAAATTCTGTGAGAATACTAACCATTTTTGTCCTAATTTTGCAAAATACTTACACGGTATAACTTTCCAATTAACTAATTGATTACTAACAAGTCTACTTACCCAAGATGCTTTAAGAGACATAAAGTAACTTTGAATATCGATCATTTTAAGACCCCCATTTCCAAGTTTCCCTACTACAGTGTTTCGTTTTACTTTATCAGGTTTATTATTCCAAATAAATTTGAAGCATTTGCTATCTATTACTTTCCTATATTTTTCTGGAACAACACAGGCACTAGCCACATATGTAAATATTGGAACAATTAAAGATTTGATTATCAAAATTTTCCCTAAGATTGTTAAGTTTCATTTTGTCCATAAAAGTAATAAATTATTCATTTTTTCTATTTTATTTTCCCAATTTAATCTTTCACATTCTTCTTTATCATGTCCAAAATATATCCCTAGAGTTTTAACTGGTTTGTCTGTCCATTTAATTCCCCCCACGTTGTCTTTGCAATGCTTAAGTTTCCCTATCCATAAGCCTTCTGTTTTAACTTTATTCATAATAAGTCCCGAAAAAGAACCAAAAATTTCAATTTCATTTAATGCTCATGGTATCTCAGTTTTAGAGTTGAAAAATAATGTTGTGTCGTCCGCCAATTGAGAAATTTTAATGCTATGGTTTATCTCATCTATCTTAACTTGAAACCCTTTTATATTTTTATTATTTCGAATTCTCAGTGCCATGATTTCTACTGATAGCACACACAGGAGGGCCGACAAGGGATACCCTTGACGGATCTCTCTGGTGTTTCTAAACATTTCAGATATCCACCAATTATTAATGACACAGGTCTGAATATCAGTATACATTGTTTTAACCCAATTTACAAATGAATCATTAAAACCAAAACGTTTTAAAGTTAACAACATACAATCCCATTCTAATGAATCGAAAGCTTTTTTAAAATCTATAAAGACCAGAGAACCCTCTATTTTGTAGATGTCTGCATAATCTATTATATCCTGTATCTGTCGTAAATTAAACCCTATAAATCTGTTTTTAATATAACCTGTTTGGTCTTCATTAATTAATTTGCTTAATATTTTTTTCAAACGTTGAGCCAGCACATGAGATAATATTTTCAAATCTACATTTAAAAGCGATATTGGTCAAAAATTATCCAATAATAATGTTTCCCCTTTTTAAACAGCAATGCCAGTACACTTGAACGCTGTGAATATGTCAACATATTTTCATTATAACCTTTATTGTAGGTTTTAATAAGAAAATATTTAAGCTTATCCCAAAAGGTTCTGTAAAATTCAACCGAAAGTCCATCTAACCCAGGAGATTTATTTAATTTCATTTCATTTACTGCATCAGAACATTCTGTAACTGTTATCTCACCGTCACAAATAGATTTGTCTTTTTCACTCAATGTCTTTTCTAGTTTAGTTTCAAAAAAATACTTTTGTAACATATGTTTATTTGGTTTATTGGAGGAGTATAATTTTTCGTAATAAGTTTTAATTATTTCTAATATTTCACTTTGTTTTGTTGCTATATCATTATTCTCGTTTTTTATCTTATTTATTGACCTTTTAACCTGTCTTTTCTTTTCCAGTCCCAAAAAGTATGAATTATTTTTATATTGTTAGTACACATTTTAAGGATAATATACCGTATATATTGTAATTATGATATTTAATAAACATATTATTGCTGTCTATGGGGATTTCACATACTGTTTGCATTGACAATATCTAGATTTTTGACTCTTTCAAAGCGATCCCCATCGAAAGCTTAATAGTCATGAATATACACTAATTTTCTAAATGCGGTTATTTTCCAGCCAATCAGATTGCTCGCAGCATGGAAAACAGCTTAGTAACATTTTCATATTTTTGCAATCCCCATTTTCAATTGGATAGTACATCACATGTGACATGTGATGGGGTTTCCTCTGATCTCCTACTCCACAGGCAAGTGAGATATATGTTGTGTAAACTAAAGAAAACAAACATACAAACTTCAAAGACAGGCCGACAAACCTTAGAGTCATTTTACAAACTTCCCTACTTCTTTTTTAGCAATCAAGTTGCTTTATTTCTCGTCACCTGCTAACAGTGCAACTTGATCGTCCAGGGTCAACCAAGGTTCCCCTTTTTACATTACTTCTTATCAGATCATTGCATCCAGCCAGGAAATGGGCGATTGTGTATCTATTTTGCCTTTGTTTTTTATTTTAATAACTTTCAAACTAGTTTTTCTAAAACTGTTTTGGTGTGAATTATTTCCTTTTATGTTTAATTCATATATATAATAACATAAGAGGAATACAAAGATTGTTAACACAATTTACTATTATCACAAATTTTGAAATATATTTAATTGTTGAGGTCTTATTAGAATAAACTCCGAGCTAGCTCGAGTCATATAAGGAGTTCTTCATATAAATGTAGCAATACCATATAAAGACCTCTTATAAAAGACACATGAAACTACTTCATTAATGACATTTGTAAATTACATCATAAAAGACATCTGAAAATGACCTCATAGAGGACAACATGCGAACATTTAGAAATAGTTATTGTATCGGTAGGAAAATAGGAGATACATTTAATTATCGATGATTCCTAAATTATCCTTTTGATCTTCATATATGTTAATATATATCATGAAAGGACACAACTGACATGAAACACAGTCATTCAATTTGAAATAAAGGATACCACAGATACAGATAAGTCTGCTTCATACCTTGACCTACACCTCCATATTTACAGTGATGGGCGGTTAAGAACGAATCTTTACGACAAAAGAGACGATTTCAATTTTCCCATTGTGACCTTTCCATGTATATGTAGGAACATTCCAGCAGCACCTCCATATGGAGTATACATCTCTCAATTGATACGATATTCCAGAGCTTGTGGTTCCTATCGAGATTTCCTTGACAGAGAGTTCCTGCTAATAAGGAAGCTAATGAACCAATGGTTCCTCTTGGTTAAGTTGAATTCATCACTTCGAAAGTTTTACGGTTTTCATCATGACTTGGTTGACCGTTAATGAATTCCCTCGTTGCGGAAAAGGGAGTTATCGTTCGTAAGCTGAATAATCGTCCTTGGCGGTAGGTATATAGCATTTCCGGTTGGCAAGTTTTTCTGGCGGTTTTTAATAAATTGATTGAATAAATAATAAGTGCCAAAAAATATGAAATTAATTAGAATCCAAGTCAACACTTGAAGACTTCCTAACTTTAAAAAAGACTGAACTTCTACAGTTTCTACGAAATGTAATAAGAAAACGCAATGTTATCAAGAATGAGCTTGCGCTCCGAGCTTTCAATGCAAATCAAGTGATATATGGTGCTAATTCTTCCTTCGATGACGATGTGAAATACGATAGCGATTCTGTGGAAGATACTCATATCCGAATTGAACACCGGGTGGTCCAGCAAAGACAATCTCTTCCCTCAAATTAGGCACAAAGTTGTAAAGACGTATCTTTTAAAAAGCCGGTCAGATGACAATGAAAAAATGAGTGCTATAGACAGTTCAGAAGAGGCTTTAACTTTCATAGGGAATATTATATACACGACATTTCTTTTTTTTAAACTTCTATAGAAAAAGGTTATTTACTTTAAAACATATTTTTCTCTGGATTTGTAACACTTTTGTACAAATAACTCCAAATGTGTATTTTCATAATGCTAATGAACATGTTACATAATAAACTTTCTGAAATGCTTTGAATAATTGTCACCAGATTTTTATGCAAAATGGAAACACTGCACGATGTTCCTTGCACACTGAAAGCAGGAATATTTTCCTTAAAAAGATTTTCACTCCTTTTATTAAAAAACGTATTTGATCTTCACATTACACTCGAGGCAAGATACATTTGGAAGTATTTTAGAAATAATAGAATCTGTTGTTTCTTCACCATTTGTTAAAGTAGAAGCGGATTCGGTGTAGTATATTGCACTGTGCTTGAAACGGTCTGTGCGTCTTCATTAGCAATGTATGCTTATCAAATAGGTCAACACCTGGATCTAATATTTTCCGGCCATCTCGACTTGTACAGTCAACAAGCAAATCCCAATTTTTGGTTTCTGTCAGAGCAGATCCCACTTGTTTTCTTAATAAATAATGTCCCTCGTCTGGAATAGTTTGAATAGGAAATAAAGCGATCGCGAACGCGGCTTTTTATCTGCTTTTAATATATCAATTACAAGCAATCGATCTATCATTTAAAAAAAACAATGGTGTATTTGGAGATCGCACCTCTGTCCATTGCAACATATCTGTCATATTAAAGATGTATTTTTAGACACTTCTCGACCGCTACCCATGATTTCTGATACCGTCTAAGTACTCACGACAAATAAATTATTTTGCAATAAATGAATTTACAGTTTCATAATCTTACATCCAAAAATAGCTCTCTGAAGCTAAGCTTAAAAATGTAGACAAAAAAAAAGGACTGATGGGATTCGAATCATCTTCTAGAACTATCCATTCCATCACAAGGCAGCGCCAATGCGATCATGACTACTGTACTCCCGCATTTAGTCAAGTAAATGTATTACTTACAGTAGTGATGGGGTAAAATGCGAATCAGAAAACATAGCAGACGATTTGATTTCTCAACTGAAGATTTCAGATAACGTAACAACCAGGCACAACATTTTTTTTTAAATATAAAGCTTTGATGGTTTGCTTCCGATAAGCACGACATGTGCTAAATTGCTTTATTTTTAGTGATTATGACGGATTACGTAATGCTTGAAAAAAAACCCAAAAAACCCCGACAGAATAGTTAATATTGATGAAAAAAAATGAAATTAACAGCTTGCATGTAAATTCGCGTCATGATTTCATATGTAAGGAAATATTTGTTGTACGGCTTTCGAAAAATCAATGCAAATCTACTGTGCACTCATAATTGCTATAATATGAAAAAAAAAATAAAATAACTTAATATATAGCCTACATTGTTATCACTTTAACCAAAATCCATAGCGAAGCACAGTATGTTGCAAAAAAAAACCAAACTTCTCCGATGAAATTTGCGCTCTCAGTGTAGTTTAGTTTAAACATATTGTATTTGCATAAAAGTTGCAAATGTAATTGGACACAAGTTATAACAACATTAGTGAAGTCCTTTCATTTTTACAAAAATATAAACAAAAAATGATTACACATAATGGCGATAATTATACAAATAAATGTTACAACATGATATATTTAGACGATAATAATAAAGTAAGCATAAAGAAGAATACGGTGAAATAATATGTTGAATACAGTGGAATAAAGAATAAAAAAAAACAAAAAAACAACATTGACTGAAGTGAGTATGCTAGTACATTAGTTAAAGCGCTGGGCGCTTCTAATAAAACAATAAACAGCAGAGAAGATTTCGATGTTTTGATTAGGAGTCAGATTTTCATGACCAGATAATATCAATTCAATTGTAATTCTTTAATTTATTAAACACCATTGCCCTATTTTCATTATATAAAGGACATTCAAAGAAAAAGTGTATACAATCTTCAAAACCATGACCACAGATACACCCAGGACTTGGCTTTACATTGACAAGGTGCAAATCTGCATTTAGCGAACTGTGAATACTATTTAATGTTGTATCACCCCAACCGAAGTAAAAATGCACTTTCTTAAGAAATATTTTGATTTTCTTTTAAATATGTTAATATTACCAGAATTTCTAATTTCCGAATTTAGATTGTTCCAATCTCGGGTAGTAGAGGGGAAGAAGGATTTTATGGTAATTTCTAATCGACAATTAGGTATAGCATAATTATTACTATTTCTTAAATCATACTGTGAAACACAGTGTAAATCTGCAGGGGTCGCGAAGCAGCGACTATACGATCACGGCTATGGTACAATGATCGACCGACCTTACACATTTGCAGTATATAAGGTGTACTTGATGTAAATTTGTGCGACTCTAAGATAAAGCAGACGATGCCTATATTTCATAAAATCCTATTTAAGCATATTTTCCATAAAAGAGAAAGCCTTTTTATGTTACCAAAGGGAAATGTTTTGTGTTGCAAGTTTTCGATTTTTAACAATTATATTTTTTTTTTCGTGTTTTTTTTCTTTACTAACCTAGCATTGAAAACACTTCTATCTGCAAAATTTTCAATTTTTTCCCTTAGAATCAGAGTAAAATCTCCATTTTCTCATCCAGATTTTGGAAGGAGTGGATGCCGGCTGTCTAACTCTACGGCCATATTTTTACCCGACGTCTCTGACGTTTGTAGATGGCCAAATCCGGTAAAATTCCCAAATGTTCCTTTTTTCATTACAAAATCCGCAGTGAAACCAAAGAATGAACAGTCATGAACCATGTAAATAACTAAAGGTAGATCTCTCAAAAATGCGAAAATAGACATATTTTTAAGAGACTCCGAGCAGATAAATTAACTTGATCATTTCAAGATTAAGATAATCTCCTGTAAAAGGAAATACAACAAATGATTCCACTGCGGAAATCGAAATGAATTTTGCATACATCGCTATTAACGTACGTAATTTTAACCGAAATGCCGATTTTCGAGAAAATGCTACATCTTTGAATATAAAATACCAGATTTATTTATTATTATTAGGGTCATTCAGGATATAAACTAAAAATACAGATCTCATGGAATCTGACCATATAAAAAGCTATATTAAATAAGTCCAATAAATCGGATTTTATTTGAATAAGTATCCAGTTGTTTAAATTTTTTTTTAGACGTTTTTATCGATAACAGCCGTTTTGATGCGTTCCTAAGTTATGCTACCGGAAGTGTGCATATCTACTGTCAGGAAAAGATAACTCGATTAAAAAACAATAACTACATGTTATCGAAAATCGGGAATATCTCTGTCACAAATGACCACGGATATGTTTTATTCGTCTTAAGCACTCCCCGCTCCTTTCCGCAATCATAACTTATCACCGGCCTTGTAACTAGATAATAAATAAGGATAATAACAAAATTACCGAGCACCGAGCAATTTTCCAAAGGGAAAGGCAAAACTCCTAAGTCAACAAACAGACAAAATCAGTCAACAATCGGAAAACTGGGAAAACCGCAATGGTGGGTTGAATCAGATTTTACAGCGCCAATCCTCCCACTTCCATTACGGTTAAAAGGTTCCGGTTGGCACTGTAGCAGCATTTTGAACAATACTGGGACAAATTAGGTATAATAGTAGTTAACGTAGTACTATGAAAATCCATCGTTTACTATCGTCTCTGCAGAACGGTTTTACTAAACAGTCATCTTCTTACACAATTTGATTTCAAATGAGATGTTGAATGACGTCATGTCTAAACCACGATTACTTAATCCTTAACTTTATATATTTTAAAAATTTACTTTCTGAAAATCCATCTTTTATTATCGTCTCTGCAGAGACAGAATATTTTTCGACAAGATCTTGGTATCGGAATATAAACTTTTTAAGAGATCGAATAAGGCGAATCTGTTAATAGCCCTGTTCCAGTAGCCTGTTTATCAGATAAAGATGACGTTTCAAGAAATCAGAATAATTGCTACTGACCCTTGCATAACGAATCAATTGCGAGATGTAAACACCATATGCAGGAGAAGCTTGTATATTGCTGCACATATTTGTAAAAGTTATGATTTTAAGATTGAAGTCATCCCGTTTAGCATACATTTTACTACTGAGTTGACCACTGTCGGCAAATTCGTGGCATAAGTCCAAAAATGATGCGGACGAAGCTGTATCTGTGGTCTCTTTAAATTCCAGCTTTGGAGGATATATCAATGGAAGTAATTCTGCAAATCTAGGATTATTGATAGATAAAACGTCATCAATATACCTGTATGTGAAATTAAAGGCTCTAGCTTCGTGAATCGTCTTTTCTTTTACAAGATTTTCAAGAAACTCCGACTCATATGAGTATAAAATTCCGACTCATATGAGTATAACACGACGGATGCCACTAGTGGTATATGAGCTGATTACCCTCCGGAACACTAGAGTGCGCATGCCCAACAAAAATGGCAGGAATTTTGAACAGCACCTGATATTTTTTTAATATTTTTCTCATTTGAAGTTTTTGAAAATTACTTTAAATTTTGCAGTGCTCAGTTGGTAAGATCTAAATACACAAACACCTTACTCAACATCATATTGAAGGCAAACACAGAACATCTACTTGTCACCGTCAGAATCTCTGATTGGACATACATCGTAGATAAACAACAATGTCGTCATTAACAACAGGACTGATCCTTACCATCCTTATCCAAGGTTTCATCATTAAGCATACATCTGTCAACAACAGAGATGAAATACATAAATGTATTATTGTAAGCAACCATGAGTGTCCAACTGATCATGAATACGTTGTGGTTAGAGTAATTACAAATCAGAGCCGTTTGAGAGGTCTATGTTCAAGAAATGGACCAAAAGTTACCCTAACATACTTTTCAATGTTCCTAATCACACTGTCAAATGATGTTAACATACATCCTGGACCATCAACACCTGGGTCATTATATCCATGTGTTACCTGTGATAAACCTGTTAGATAGGATGATAGAGGTATTGTAAGTGATACATGCAATCAATGTTATCACGTTAACTGTCAATATATGAAATCCAGCGTATATCTAGAACATGTAAATGACTCTGCTGTAACTTGGGATTGCCTTGCCTGCAACTGCTCCAATTATACATCATTTTGCTTCTCCATGGTTTTCAGTACCACAAACCAATTTAGTGTTTTATCTGACACATCAATTTCCAGTCCAGTATCATCAAATCAAGTTAAAGTTAAGTGTATACCTCAACACCAACCAGAGAACTTTCAACAACAAAGTGAGTAAAACAACAACCACTTAGAATTTTGAATGTGCATTTCCAATCCATAAAAACTAAACAACACCTGTTGGAAAATATGATTGGAAGTACATATCCAGATATTATATTTGGCACTGAAACTTGGATTGACAACAGTATAATAGATTCACAGATTTTTCCAAGAGCCTATACCATCTTCTGAAATGATCGTAACCTCTTCGGTGGCGGTGTCTTAATAGCAGTAAAACACAACTATATTGCAACGGCTACACCTGAACTCCAATCAGAATGTGAAATCGTCTGGTGCAAATTAGAGTTAGTTCGTCAGAAAGCTATATATCTTTGTTCTTACTACAACCCAAGAACATAAAATGAAGAGAGCATCAACCAACTTGGGAAGAGCTTGGAAAGGGCTGCTAGTATAAAAATACATTTCTAGTGATAGTTGGAGACTTCAACCTTCCAAGCTGGTATTGGAAAGGAAACACACTCACATCTAGCACTCAATATCCATCAATTCACCACAAATTTATAGAAATACAATGGACTCACACAAATAGTAGAGGAACCAACTAGAGACACAAACATCGAGACATAATTGCAACGAATCACCCGTCAAGCTTTCGTAGAACAGAGATTATCCCAAGAGTATCTGACCATGAAATTGTCTACACTGAAATATATATTGTACCAACCAGACATCAGCAAAAACCACGCCAGATCCCCTTGTATAGTAAAGCAAAATGGGATAACGTTATCAGCGATGTAAAAGTTATTTACAATGAAAAAATGAATATGAAGAACATTGGTGAATCAGTGAACTCCACGTGGACCTATTTTCAGACAAATTTGGACAATAACATCAAGAACAAAATACCCCATACAACAGCACAAACCAAAGATGGATACCCATGGATAAATAGAGATCTAAAGAGACTGATTCGTAAGGTAGACCGCAGTTATAAGAGAAAGAAGAAATCAGGGAATGAAGCAGAGAAAATTAAATACAACAAGCTGAAACATGAAACCCAGAGACAACTAAGAAAGGCATATTGACAGTATGTAGAAGGCATTGTTACTCCCGAAGTAGATGAGAGGGCAGGAAATGGAAATTGCATGAAACAGTTCTGGACATATATTAAGCATAAAAGATCAGATAGTAACACCATACCTCCGCTCAAAGCAGATGGAATACTACATCCAGACTCCAAAGATAAGGCCAACATTCTAAACAAGCAGTTCCAACTAAGACAGAAGTATCAGACGAATCTTTCAAAAAACCTGCAACATGAAAGGGAAGTTTGAATCTATGCATAGCATTCAAATAACAGAGGAGGGAGTTACCAAATTGCTGAAAAAATTAAATCCTCATAAGACACCTGGACCAGACAACATCACCCATAGAGTCTTAAAAGAATTGGCAACGCATATATCTGGATTCCGGAAAGGCCTTTCCTGTGATACACAGCTTGTTGAATTTGTAGATGATGTAATTAGAAACCTTGACAGTGGTAAACAAAGTGACTGCCTTATTATGGAATCCATAAATGACACCACTATGGAAAAAGAGGTAAAACCAACAGAAGGATTCTAAGCTTCATCCGTGATCGTAATCAATCAGTAGTAGTAGAAGATGAGACATCAAATTCCATACCGGTTGAATCAGGTGTTCCTCAGGGATCGTGTTAGGACCCAGCTTGTTCCTATTCTACACCAACGACATGCCAGAAAATATAAGATCCAAAACAAGATTGTTCGCTGATGATACCATCGTATATCTTACCATAACATCTGATATCGATAGTGTAACTCTTCAAGATGACCTGAATAAATTGGCTAAATTGGAAAAAAGATGGCAAATGAGCTTCCATCCAGAGAAATGTAATGTCCTGACCATCAGAAGAAAGAAACAACCAATTATGAATAGTTACACCCTACATGGTCACCAATTAGAGCAAGTAACAACTGAACAATATATAGGTGTTTCCATAACATCAGATATGAAGTGGAACCAACACATATCAAACATGTGCAAGAAAGCAAACAACACCATGAGCTTATTAAAACGAAACCTAAATATCAGAAATTCAAACATAAAAGGGAAAGCTTACAAGTCATTGGTTAGACCAACATTGGGATATGCATGCACCACCTGGGATCCATACATTATAGAGGACAAAAACGTATCGAAATGGTCCAGCGTAGGGCGGCAAGGTATGTAGTGAACAGGTACCACAACATTTCATCGGTCACTAGCATGCTAGAAGAACTAAGATGGCCTACATTGGAGAAAGAAGGCAGAGTGCTAGACTAGTCTTAATGTACAAGATCGTAAATGGTCTAGTTAAAATTGATGCCACTGACAGATTCGTACAACTATCACGACTGAGTCGAAACATGAGCCAACACTCCTTTCAGATGCCATCATGTAACAACATTATAAGGAAGGAGTCATTCTACCCAAGAACCATCAGGGATTGGAACGCTCTGCCCACTGACACTGCCACTGTCAAGAGTCTTGAATCCTTCAAGACTCCTTTTCTTGATTATATTAATCAAGTTGTTTTTACTTGCACATTTATTTTGCACAACACTTTATTGTTAAGTTTTAAAAAAATAAGCTTAAAATTGGCATGCGCACCAATGTGGCAGTATCATCAGTGAATGATGGCGGCCGCAAACTGGTAGAAGAGTTCACACCCAGTTGTGTTACTCGATCTTTAGAATTGTGTCTGTTTTTAAGACCGCTGTTTGTCCTTTTGTCCTTTTGGTTGGCTATTGTGTTTATACGTTAATAGGTAGATAGATACGAACTCAAAAGACCACGATAAATGACATTGGAAACCAAGGTCTTGGCTTGTAACAAACACAAATATTCATCGGTGTTAAACCGGTTGATACTCGTTTTGTAGTGTATTCATAACCTTTTTGTACAACAGTACCATAGCTGAGATAAAAATATGGATGCATTTTGACAAAATGTACAATTAACCAGTGTTCAAGGTTCCTCTGTCTTGTTTTGATGTGATTTCCTTCTTCTTCTTTTTTTTGGACTTGGCGTGTACAAACGTAATGATGGTGCTTGTGTAGGTAAGAACATCATACATAAATACATTATCAGTTATCTACGTCTTTACCCATATGCATTGAGATTGTACCACCCTGAAGCACTTCAGTATAGCCTGTGGCAAAGCCTTATGATATACAGTGTTGCTGAAGAGTGGTACAATCTCAATGCCTACCTGAGTTCACCCCCGGTTTTCAGTGGGGCTCGTGTTACTCGATCTTTAGTTTTATATGTATGTTTTATAGATCGTTGTTTGTCCTGTTGTACTTTTTCTTTTGGCCATTGTGTTGTCTGTTCTTCTTCGATATACGGATTCTGATTACCCCTTTGGTATCTTAAAACTCTTCTTGTCAATTGGATAGTGCTACAATATTCATGACGTCACCAGTAATAGGGTCAATAACTATATTGAGGAAAATATGTGTCGTTCATAATTTGAGTGAGTTAGTGGTAAAATAAACAAATAAAAAATTCAGATAAATAAAAACATATAAGCTGATCTTGAAATGTTTGTGTTCTAGCAACTTGACCATTTCTATAAAGACACAAAATTGAAATAACATCAATAAACAAAGTTTCATGTAGCGCGAATCAGCAAATGGTACACATTGCCATCAATACAGCAGGAATATAAAAATAATATCAATGCAACTTGCTACAGTGTTGTTTTGTTCTGTATATATATGGACGTGAACGTATGGTAGTTGGATTTACATCTACCTATGCAATCAGTGCCGATGATCATTAATGTTGCAGGTTCGAGTCTTGCTCAGGGCGAGGTATGCACCATTATATGATAATGTTTGGCAATGAGTTGCAGCAGGTTGGTGTTTTTTTTTCGTTTCCTCAGTTTTTCTCCACCAATAAAACTGACCGCCACGATATAATTGAAATATTGATGAAAAATTCGTTATTCACCATGGTTTCAAACCAAAGCAAACCAATCATCCTCCCGCGATTGTATGGCATGTCCAAAGCGCTTGGAAATAATTTGAGTATGACAGCATTTTTACATATATAGCAACGTGAAGAACCCCAACCGACACGGGCCGAATGGGTTTTGTACCCACTGTTCTTGGCCAATCTATACAGTTGACATTTTTATCAAGACGAAGGACTGGTATAATGATCATTGCTGTGAAAATCAAGCACTCAAATTTTGCGAATATATGGAAACTTTATGGGCAATGTTTCAGAATGATTAACATATTATTTTAAAATTTCAATACAAGCTGGATTTCGATAAAAACCTACCTGGTCAAAATGTGTCGATGGAAACTAGATTTATACTAACACTGTTTAAATAAAGGAAATTATTAATATTATAAAAATAATTGTTGATAATACCTGTGCTGGTGTCCCAAAGAAATGTAAGAAAGCACATGAAGAATGTAAAGATACATATAAAGGACCTGTCTGTAATTGTGAATATGGTTACAAACGGAAATATGGTGATTGTGTAGTTAAGAAAATCACAGATAAACACAGTCACACCTTTATATAAATAAAACTTTCAATTTTAGAAGCTTAATATCCTATTTTAAAAACACCCAAAATAAGAAATTTATGATTGATCTCGGTTCCTAATTCCTTGAAAAGGCAACATCTTCCGGTTGTATAACCTTTCTCCTTGAGGTCATTTTACATGTCATATTAGTTCATGTGCAATGATGTTATCCTAGATTCACAAAACAATTGGTCTTTAAGATATAGATATAACAATTGTTAGCGGAACCGTTAATTGAAGTTCTTCCTATGATGGAGGTGACGTAGATTCACTACAGCCAGGGTGCATGGATCGTGTACCCATTGGTCTTGGTCAATCAATAGTCGATAGTTTTTATCTAGAGGGGGATTGGTATGATGATGATTGCTGAGAAAACCAAGTACTCAAAATGTTGCGAACATATGGAAACGTTATGGGCAATGTTTCAGAATGTCTAAAATATTATTTGAAAATTTAAATATAAGCTAGATTTTAATAAAAAAAATTCTAAGGAGGTGTAATAATATATTTGTAATGTGTTATGTATAATGTGTGTGTCTAATATGTATCTTTGTTTTGGTGTTGATGTTGTTAATTAATTAACGAAGTTTGATATCTTATTTTAAAAACACAGAAAATAAGAAATGTATGATTGGTCTCGGTTCCTATTTCATTGAAAAGTCAATAACTTCCAGTTGCATAACCTTTCACCTTGAGGTCATTTTACATGTCATATAAGTCACAAGTAATAGGGTCAAGAACTTTATCTTGCAATCAGTACATTTGCTGTACAAATATGCTATACGAATAAATTTTTGCTTTATTCGTACTAGACGAATAAACTTTTCGTCCTATACGAATAACCTTTTCAACCTACGAATAAACTTTCCTGGTACCCTGTAGCTATGTACAGCGGAGGGCGCAGAAAAGTATGAAACTGTTACTAATGTAACGCGGACCACAAAGAAAACAACCTTGACAACATTTATGAAAGGCGATGAATGACGCTTGTTTCTGTCCCTTTTGTTTTAAATCTGACAAGTTTTCCGACTTTTTTGACATTGCAGGATAAACACAATATACGTACATTGTCGTTAAATATAAAATTCATTTGTACTCGCTGCGAAACAGGCCTGAAAAGCTCGCCGAAGGCTCGCTGTTCTGCCTGTTTCTAAAGCTCGCACAAATAAAATTTATATTTACCGACAATGTACGTATATTGTATATATATTGAGGAAAAAATATGTCGTTCATAATTTTGAGTGAGCTGGTGGTATAATCAACAAATTAAGAATTCAGATGATTAAAGACATGTACATTGATTTGAAAATGTTTGTGTTCAAGCAGCTCAGTGGTTTTTTCTCTGGGTCTTTTAATTTCGTCCACCAATATAACTGACCGCCACGATATAACTGAAATATTGTTGAGCGATGCGCTAACCACCATAAAACCAAAGGGAACGAAACCAAAGTCCTCCCGCGATTGTATGGCAAATCCAAAGCCCTCTGAAATTCTTTGAATATAACATCATTTTTACATATATAGCAACAAAAAGACCCTCCCCCCCCAACCGCCACGTGCCTTAGATTCACTACAAGTCGAGTGCATGGGTTTTGTATCCACAGGTCTTGCCCAATCTACAGTTGACATTTTCATCAAGACGAGTGATTGGTATAATGATCATTGCTGAGAAAACCAATCATTCAAAATTTGCGAATATATGGAAACTTTATGTGCAATGTTTCAGAATGTCTAGGATATTATTTGAAAACTTCAATATGAGTTAGATTTCGATAATCATCTACCTGGTCAAAATTTTTCATTGAGCTGTAATAATATATTTGTAATGTTCTATATATAATGTGTGTGTCTAATATTTATCTGTGTTTTCGTGTTGATGTTGATGTTGTTAATTAATTAACTATATATATAATAGTGTTTGTAAAATATTGTAAACATTACAGGACAGCAATATAAACTAGATTTATACTAATATGTGCTATGCTGTTTAAATAAAGGAAATTATTAGTATTGTGTAAATAATTGTAGCTATTACCTGTGCTGATGTACCAAAGAAATGTATGAAACCACATGAAAAATGTAAAGATACATATAAAGGACCTGTCTGTAATTGTGAATATGGTTACAAACGAAAATATAGAGATTGTGTAGGTAAGAAAACCACAGATAAGCATACTCACACCTTTATATAAATAAAACACTCAACTTTAGCAAGTTTAATATCTTATTTTAAATACACACAACATAATAAATTTATGATTGGTCTCGGCTCCTATTGCAATCAAAAGACAACAACCTCCGATTGCACTGCCTATCACCTTGAGTTCATTTTGCCCATCATTAAGTTCATGTGAATGATTTTATCCTAGATTCGTAAAATTATTGATCTTTAATTTATAGTTATAACAATCGTTTACCGAAGCTTTAATTGGAGTTGTTCTTATGATTGAGGTGACGTAGATTCACTACAAGCCGGGTGTATGGGTTTTGTACCCATAGGTCTTGGTCAATCAACAGTCGACATAATTATCTAGAGGGTGGATTGGTATAATGATCATTGCTGAGAAAATCAAGCACTCAAAATTTTGCGAATATATGTAAACTTTATGCGCAATGTTTCAGAATGTCTAACATATATGAAAATTTCAATATAAGTCAGATTTCGATACAGACCTACCTGCTCAATTTTTTTCATTAAGGTGTAATAATATATTTTTAATGTACTATGTATAATGTGTGTGTCTAATATTTATCTTTAAATTTATGATTGGTCTCGGTTCCTATTTCATTCAAAAGACAACAACTTCCGATTGCATTGCTTTTCACCTTGAGGTCATTTTACATGTCATATAAGTTCATGTGCAATGATGTTATCCTAGATTCGTAAAATAATTGATCTTTAAGTTATAGTTATAACAATCGTTTACCGAAGCTTTAATTGGAGTTGTTCTTATGATTGAGGTGACGTAGATTCAATACAAGCCGGGTGAATGGTTTTGTACCCACTGGTCTTGGCCAATCAATCATTGCTGAGAAAACCAAGCACTCAAAATTTTGCGAATATATGTAAACTGTATGCTCAATGTTTCAGAATGTCTAACATATATGAAAATTTCAATATAAGTTATATTTCGATAAAAACCTACCTGGTCAACATTTTGCATTGAGGTGTAATAATATATTTGTAATGTACTATGCATAATGTGTGTGTCTAATATTTATCTTTGTTTTCGTGTTGATGTTGATGTTGTTAGTTAATTAAGTACAGGACCACAATGCAAGGAAATTATTATTATTATGTAAATAATTGTAGCTATTACCTGTGCTGATGTACCAAAGAAATGTATGAAACCACACGAAGAATGTAAAGATACATATAAAGGACCTGTCTGTAATTGTGAACATGGTTGCAAACGGAAATATGGTCATTGTGTGGGTAAGAAAATCACAGATAAACACACTCACACCTTTATATAAATAAAACACTCAACTTTAGCAAGTTTAATATATTATTTTAAATACACACAACATAATAAATGTATGATTGGTCTCGGCTCCTATTACATTCAAAAGACAACAACCTCCGATTGCATTGCCTCTCACTCAGAGGTCATTTTGCATGTGATATAAGTTCATGTGCAATGATGTTATCCTAGATTCGTAAAATAATTGATCTTTATGTTATAGTTTATAACAATCGTTTACCGAAGCTTTAATTGGAGTTGTTCTTATGATTGAGGTGACGTAGATTCACTACAAGCCGGGTGTATGGGTTTTGTACCCATAGGTCTTGGTCAATCAACAGTCGACATAATTATCTAGAGGGTGGATTGGTATAATGATCATTGCTGAGAAAATCAAGCACTCAAAATTTTGCGAATATATGTAAACTTTATGCGCAATGTTTCAGAATGTCTAACATATATGAAAATTTCAATATAAGTCAGATTTCGATACAGACCTACCTGCTCAATTTTTTTCATTAAGGTGTAATAATATATTTTTAATGTACTATGTATAATGTGTGTGTCTAATATTTATCTTTAAATTTATGATTGGTCTCGGTTCCTATTTCATTCAAAAGACAACAACTTCCGATTGCATTGCTTTTCACCTTGAGGTCATTTTACATGTCATATAAGTTCATGTGCAATGATGTTATCCTAGATTCGTAAAATAATTGATCTTTAAGTTATAGTTATAACAATCGTTTACCGAAGCTTTAATTGGAGTTGTTCTTATGATTGAGGTGACGTAGATTCAATACAAGCCGGGTGAATGGTTTTGTACCCACTGGTCTTGGCCAATCAATCATTGCTGAGAAAACCAAGCACTCAAAATTTTGCGAATATATGTAAACTGTATGCTCAATGTTTCAGAATGTCTAACATATATGAAAATTTCAATATAAGTCATATTTCGATAAAAACCTACCTGGTCAACATTTTGCATTGAGGTGTAATAATATATTTGTAATGTACTATGCATAATGTGTGTGTCTAATATTTATCTTTGCTTTCGTGTTGATGTTGATGTTGTTAGTTAATTAAGTACAGGACCACAATGCAAACTAGATTTATACTAATATGTGGTATGCTGTTTGAATAAAGGAAATTATTATTATTATGTAAATAATTGTAGCTATTACCTGTGCTGATGTACCAAAGAAATGTATGAAACCACACGAAGAATGTAAAGATACATATAAAGGACCTGTCTGTAATTGTGAACATGGTTGCAAACGGAAATATGGTCATTGTGTGGGTAAGAAAATCACAGATAAACACACTCACACCTTTATATAAATAAAACACTCAACTTTAGCAAGTTTAATATATTATTTTAAATACACACAACATAATAAATGTATGATTGGTCTCGGCTCCTATTACATTCAAAAGACAACAACTTCCGATTGCATTGCCTTTCACTCAGAGGTCATTTTGCATGTGATATAAGTTCATGTGCAATGATGTTATCCTAGATTCGTAAAATAATTGATCTTTATGTTATAGTTTATAACAATCGTTTACCGAAGCTTTAATTGGAGTTGTTCTTATGATTGAGGTGACGTAGATTCACTACAAGCCGGGTGTATGGGTTTTGTACCCATAGGTCTTGGTCAATCAACAGTCGACATAATTATCTAGAGGGTGGATTGGTATAATGATCATTGCTGAGAAAATCAAGCACTAAAAATTTTGCGAATATATGTAAACTGTATGCGCAATGTTTCAGAATGTCTAACATATATGAAAATTTCAATATAAGTCAGATTTCGATACAGACCTACCTGCTCAATTTTTTTCATTAAGGTGTAATAATATATTTTTAATGTACTATGTATAATGTGTGTGTCTAATATTTATCTTTAAATTTATGATTGGTCTCGGTTCCTATTTCATTCAAAAGACAACAACTTCCGATTGCATTGCTTTTCACCTTGAGGTCATTTTACATGTCATATAAGTTCATGTGCAATGATGTTATCCTAGATTCGTAAAATAATTGATCTTTAAGTTATAGTTATAACAATCGTTTACCGAAGCTTTAATTGGAGTTGTTCTTATGATTGAGGTGACGTAGATTCAATACAAGCCGGGTGAATGGTTTTGTACCCACTGGTCTTGGCCAATCAATCATTGCTGAGAAAACCAAGCACTCAAAATTTTGCGAATATATGTAAACTGTATGCTCAATGTTTCAGAATGTCTAACATATATGAAAATTTCAATATAAGTCATATTTCGATAAAAACCTACCTGGTCAACATTTTGCATTGAGGTGTAATAATATATTTGTAATGTACTATGCATAATGTGTGTGTCTAATATTTATCTTTGTTTTCGTGTTGATGTTGATGTTGTTAGTTAATTAAGTACAGGACCACAATGCAAGGAAATTATTATTATTATGTAAATAATTGTAGCTATTACCTGTGCTGATGTACCAAAGAAATGTATGAAACCACACGAAGAATGTAAAGATACATATAAAGGACCTGTCTGTAATTGTGAACATGGTTGCAAACGGAAATATGGTCATTGTGTGGGTAAGAAAATCACAGATAAACACACTCACACCTTTATATAAATAAAACACTCAACTTTAGCAAGTTTAATATATTATTTTAAATACACACAACATAATAAATGTATGATTGGTCTCGGCTCCTATTACATTCAAAAGACAACAACCTCCGATTGCATTGCCTCTCACTCAGAGGTCATTTTGCATGTGATATAAGTTCATGTGCAATGATGTTATCCTAGATTCGTAAAATAATTGATCTTTATGTTATAGTTTATAACAATCGTTTACCGAAGCTTTAATTGGAGTTGTTCTTATGATTGAGGTGACGTAGATTCACTACAAGCCGGGTGTATGGGTTTTGTACCCATAGGTCTTGGTCAATCAACAGTCGACATAATTATCTAGAGGGTGGATTGGTATAATGATCATTGCTGAGAAAATCAAGCACTCAAAATTTTGCGAATATATGTAAACTTTATGCGCAATGTTTCAGAATGTCTAACATATATGAAAATTTCAATATAAGTCAGATTTCGATACAGACCTACCTGCTCAATTTTTTTCATTAAGGTGTAATAATATATTTTTAATGTACTATGTATAATGTGTGTGTCTAATATTTATCTTTAAATTTATGATTGGTCTCGGTTCCTATTTCATTCAAAAGACAACAACTTCCGATTGCATTGCTTTTCACCTTGAGGTCATTTTACATGTCATATAAGTTCATGTGCAATGATGTTATCCTAGATTCGTAAAATAATTGATCTTTAAGTTATAGTTATAACAATCGTTTACCGAAGCTTTAATTGGAGTTGTTCTTATGATTGAGGTGACGTAGATTCAATACAAGCCGGGTGAATGGTTTTGTACCCACTGGTCTTGGCCAATCAATCATTGCTGAGAAAACCAAGCACTCAAAATTTTGCGAATATATGTAAACTGTATGCTCAATGTTTCAGAATGTCTAACATATATGAAAATTTCAATATAAGTCATATTTCGATAAAAACCTACCTGGTCAACATTTTGCATTGAGGTGTAATAATATATTTGTAATGTACTATGCATAATGTGTGTGTCTAATATTTATCTTTGTTTTCGTGTTGATGTTGATGTTGTTAGTTAATTAAGTACAGGACCACAATGCAAACTAGATTTATACTAATATGTGGTATGCTGTTTGAATAAAGGAAATTATTATTATTATGTAAATAATTGTAGCTATTACCTGTGCTGATGTACCAAAGAAATGTATGAAACCACACGAAGAATGTAAAGATACATATAAAGGACCTGTCTGTAATTGTGAACATGGTTGCAAACGGAAATATGGTCATTGTGTGGGTAAGAAAATCACAGATAAACACACTCACACCTTTATATAAATAAAACACTCAACTTTAGCAAGTTTAATATATTATTTTAAATACACACAACATAATAAATGTATGATTGGTCTCGGCTCCTATTACATTCAAAAGACAACAACTTCCGATTGCATTGCCTTTCACTCAGAGGTCATTTTGCATGTGATATAAGTTCATGTGCAATGATGTTATCCTAGATTCGTAAAATAATTGATCTTTATGTTATAGTTTATAACAATCGTTTACCGAAGCTTTAATTGGAGTTGTTCTTATGATTGAGGTGACGTAGATTCACTACAAGCCGGGTGTATGGGTTTTGTACCCATAGGTCTTGGTCAATCAACAGTCGACATAATTATCTAGAGGGTGGATTGGTATAATGATCATTGCTGAGAAAATCAAGCACTCAAAATTTTGCGAATATATGTAAACTTTATGCGCAATGTTTCAGAATGTCTAACATATATGAAAATTTCAATATAAGTCAGATTTCGATACAGACCTACCTGCTCAATTTTTTTCATTAAGGTGTAATAATATATTTTTAATGTACTATGTATAATGTGTGTGTCTAATATTTATCTTTAAATTTATGATTGGTCTCGGTTCCTATTTCATTCAAAAGACAACAACTTCCGATTGCATTGCTTTTCACCTTGAGGTCATTTTACATGTCATATAAGTTCATGTGCAATGATGTTATCCTAGATTCGTAAAATAATTGATCTTTAAGTTATAGTTATAACAATCGTTTACCGAAGCTTTAATTGGAGTTGTTCTTATGATTGAGGTGACGTAGATTCAATACAAGCCGGGTGAATGGTTTTGTACCCACTGGTCTTGGCCAATCAATCATTGCTTAGAAAACCAAGCACTCAAAATTTTGCGAATATATGTAAACTGTATGCTCAATGTTTCAGAATGTCTAACATATATGAAAATTTCAATATAAGTCATATTTCGATAAAAACCTACCTGGTCAACATTTTGCATTGAGGTGTAATAATATATTTGTAATGTACTATGCATAATGTGTGTGTCTAATATTTATCTTTGTTTTCGTGTTGATGTTGATGTTGTTAGTTAATTAAGTACAGGACCACAATGCAAGGAAATTATTATTATTATGTAAATAATTGTAGCTATTACCTGTGCTGATGTACCAAAGAAATGTATGAAACCACACGAAGAATGTAAAGATACATATAAAGGACCTGTCTGTAATTGTGAACATGGTTGCAAACGGAAATATGGTCATTGTGTGGGTAAGAAAATCACAGATAAACACACTCACACCTTTATATAAATAAAACACTCAACTTTAGCAAGTTTAATATATTATTTTAAATACACACAACATAATAAATGTATGATTGGTCTCGGCTCCTATTACATTCAAAAGACAACAACTTCCGATTGCATTGCCTTTCACTCAGAGGTCATTTTGCATGTGATATAAGTTCATGTGCAATGATGTTATCCTAGATTCGTAAAATAATTGATCTTTATGTTATAGTTTATAACAATCGTTTACCGAAGCTTTAATTGGAGTTGTTCTTATGATTGAGGTGACGTAGATTCACTACAAGCCGGGTGTATGGGTTTTGTACCCATAGGTCTTGGTCAATCAACAGTCGACATAATTATCTAGAGGGTGGATTGGTATAATGATCATTGCTGAGAAAATCAAGCACTCAAAATTTTGCGAATATATGTAAACTTTATGCGCAATGTTTCAGAATGTCTAACATATATGAAAATTTCAATATAAGTCAGATTTCGATACAGACCTACCTGCTCAATTTTTTTCATTAAGGTGTAATAATATATTTTTAATGTACTATGTATAATGTGTGTGTCTAATATTTATCTTTAAATTTATGATTGGTCTCGGTTCCTATTTCATTCAAAAGACAACAACTTCCGATTGCATTGCTTTTCACCTTTGAGGTCATTTTACATGTCATATAAGTTCATGTGCAATGATGTTATCCTAGATTCGTAAAATAATTGATCTTTAAGTTATAGTTATAACAATCGTTTACCGAAGCTTTAATTGGAGTTGTTCTTATGATTGAGGTGACGTAGATTCAATACAAGCCGGGTGAATGGTTTTGTACCCACTGGTCTTGGCCAATCAATCATTGCTTAGAAATCCAAGCACTCAAAATTTTGCGAATATATGTAAACTGTATGCTCAATGTTTCAGAATGTCTAACATATATGAAAATTTCAATATAAGTCATATTTCGATAAAAACCTACCTGGTCAACATTTTGCATTGAGGTGTAATAATATATTTGTAATGTACTATGCATAATGTGTGTGTCTAATATTTATCTTTGTTTTCGTGTTGATGTTGATGTTGTTAGTTAATTAAGTACAGGACCACAATGCAAACTAGATTTATACTAATATGTGGTATGCTGTTTGAATAAAGGAAATTATTATTATTATGTAAATAATTGTAGCTATTACCTGTGCTGATGTACCAAAGAAATGTATGAAACCACACGAAGAATGTAAAGATACATATAAAGGACCTGTCTGTAATTGTGAACATGGTTGCAAACGGAAATATGGTCATTGTGTGGGTAAGAAAATCACAGATAAACACACTCACACCTTTATATAAATAAAACACTCAACTTTAGCAAGTTTAATATATTATTTTAAATACACACAACATAATAAATGTATGATTGGTCTCGGCTCCTATTACATTCAAAAGACAACAACTTCCGATTGCATTGCCTTTCACTCAGAGGTCATTTTGCATGTGATATAAGTTCATGTGCAATGATGTTATCCTAGATTCGTAAAATAATTGATCTTTATGTTATAGTTTATAACAATCGTTTACCGAAGCTTTAATTGGAGTTGTTCTTATGATTGAGGTGACGTAGATTCACTACAAGCCGGGTGTATGGGTTTTGTACCCATAGGTCTTGGTCAATCAACAGTCGACATAATTATCTAGAGGGTGGATTGGTATAATGATCATTGCTGAGAAAATCAAGCACTCAAAATTTTGCGAATATATGTAAACTTTATGCGCAATGTTTCAGAATGTCTAACATATATGAAAATTTCAATATAAGTCAGATTTCGATACAGACCTACCTGCTCAATTGTTTTCATTAAGGTGTAATAATATATTTTTAATGTACTATGTATAATGTGTGTGTCTAATATTTATCTTTAAATTTATGATTGGTCTCGGTTCCTATTTCATTCAAAAGACAACAACTTCCGATTGCATTGCTTTTCACCTTGAGGTCATTTTACATGTCATATAAGTTCATGTGCAATGATGTTATCCTAGATTCGTAAAATAATTGATCTTTAAGTTATAGTTATAACAATCGTTTACCGAAGCTTTAATTGGAGTTGTTCTTATGATTGAGGTGACGTAGATTCAATACAAGCCGGGTGAATGGTTTTGTACCCACTGGTCTTGGCCAATCAATCATTGCTGAGAAAACCAAGCACTCAAAATTTTGCGAATATATGTAAACTGTATGCTCAATGTTTCAGAATGTCTAACATATATGAAAATTTCAATATAAGTCATATTTCGATAAAAACCTACCTGGTCAACATTTTGCATTGAGGTGTAATAATATATTTGTAATGTACTATGCATAATGTGTGTGTCTAATATTTATCTTTGTTTTCGTGTTGATGTTGATGTTGTTAGTTAATTAAGTACAGGACCACAATGCAAACTAGATTTATACTAATATGTGGTATGCTGTTTGAATAAAGGAAATTATTATTATTATGTAAATAATTGTAGCTATTACCTGTGCTGATGTACCAAAGAAATGTATGAAACCACACGAAGAATGTAAAGATACATATAAAGGACCTGTCTGTAATTGTGAACATGGTTGCAAACGGAAATATGGTCATTGTGTGGGTAAGAAAATCACAGATAAACACACTCACACCTTTATATAAATAAAACACTCAACTTTAGCAAGTTTAATATATTATTTTAAATACACACAACATAATAAATGTATGATTGGTCTCGGCTCCTATTACATTCAAAAGACAACAACTTCCGATTGCATTGCCTTTCACTCAGAGGTCATTTTGCATGTGATATAAGTTCATGTGCAATGATGTTATCCTAGATTCGTAAAATAATTGATCTTTATGTTATAGTTTATAACAATCGTTTACCGAAGCTTTAATTGGAGTTGTTCTTATGATTGAGGTGACGTAGATTCACTACAAGCCGGGTGCATGGGTGTTGTACCCACTGGTATTGGCCAATCAAAAGTTGATATTTTTATCTATAGGGTAGATTGGTATAATGATCATTGCTGAGAAAACCAAGCATTCAAAATTTTCTGAATATATGTAAACTTTATGCGCAATGTTTCAGAATGTCTAACATATATGAAAATTTCAATATAAGTCAGATTTCGATAAAAACCTACCTTGTCAACATTTTGCATTGAGGTGTAATAATATATGTGTAATGTACTATGCATAATGTGTGTATCTAATATTTATCTTTGTTTTCGTGTTGATGTTGACGTTGTTAATTAATTAACTACAGGACCACAATGCAAACTAGATTTATACTAATATGTGCTATGCTCTTTGAATAAAGGAAATTATTATTATTATGTAAATAATTGTAGCTATTACCTGTGCTGATGTACCAAAGAAATGTATGAAACCACATGAAGAATGTAAAGATACATATAAAGGACCTGTCTGTAATTGTGAACATGGCTACAAACGGAAACATGGTCATTGCGTGGGTAAGAAAATCACATATAAACACACTCACACCTTTATATAAATAAAACACTCAACTTTAGCAGGTTTAATATCTTATTTTAAAAACACACAACATATTAAATTTATGATTGGTCTCTGTTCCTATTTCATTCAAAAGACAACAACTTCCGATTGCATTGTCTTTCACCTTGAGGTCATTGCATACATAATTGTAGCTATTACCTGTGCTGATGTACCTAATAAATGTAAGAAAACACACGAAGAATGTAAATATACAGATGCAGGTACTGTCTGTCATTGTGAATCTGGATACAAACAGAAAGATGGTGCTTGTGTCGGTAAGAAAATCATTGATAAATACATTATCAGTTATCTACGTCTTTGCCCATAGACATTGCGATTGTACCACCCTGAAGCATTTCTGAATAGCTGTGACAAAGCGGTATGATGTATAGTGTTGCTGAAGGGTGGTACAATCTCAATGCCGACCCGAGTTCACCACCGGTTTTCAGTGGGGCTCGTGTTACTCGATCTTTTGTTGTATATGTATGTTTTATAGATCGTTGTTTGTCCTTTTGTACTTTTTTCTTTTGGCCATTGTGTTGTCTGTTCTTCTTCGATATACGGAATCTGATTACCCATTTGGTATCTTCAAACTATTCTTGTCAATTGGATATTGGTACAATATTCATGAAATCACCAGTAATAGGATCAATAACTGTATTGCGGAATAAAAATGTCGTTCATATTTTGAGTGACCTGGTGATACAATCAACAAATTAAGAATTCAGATGATTAAAAACATGTAAATTGATTTGAAAATGTTTGTGTTCAAGCAGCTCAGTGGTTTTCTCATAGTCTTCCAGTTTCGTCCACCAATAAAACTGAACGCCACGATATAACTGAAATATTGTTGAAAGATGCGCTAACCACCACAAAACCATACCAAACCAATGTCCTCACGCGATTGTATGGCAAATCGAAAGCGCTTTGAAATTCTTTGAGTGTGACAGCATTTTTACATATATAGCAACGTAAAGACCCACCAGCAGCTCAGTGGTTTTCTCTGGGTCTGCATTTACCTATTTGCATTCCATTCTTCAGACTGTAAATTAGCATGGGCAATTGTAGACACTATGCACAATGTGCGTAGTGAACAATACTGGCGAAACTAACATTTTTGACATTCGTTCCGAGATGACGATTTTGTCGACGGATCGGGCCGACCGATAATGTTAACTCCAAATAGTGGAGTATTTTGGGTTATCAGGAGTAAATTGAACTAATCATGATACATGTTTGACAGTATAGTATATGTCAGTAGATAATGTACACCATTATGTACAAATACAGAGAAGATCATACGTTGGTGTGTTGTGGTGTCCAATGTGATGTCGATGGCAGAGAAAACGATGTTCCGTTCGGTTTTACTCTCCTTTGTTTTATAGAGTTTTCATTTTTGTATTGTGATATTTGTGTTTAATTCCGCATGCTTGTGTCATAGACGATTTCCATATCAGATCATTTTTGCGTCTAATAGTAGAAACACGACGGGATTCACCAGTGAAACAGGAACTGCTGATCCTTCCTTAGCATCTGAGTTCACTCCATGTTGTTAGTGGGATCATTTTGCACTATCTCTAGTTTTCTGTGTAGTGTTTTGTAGGTCATTGTTCATTTTCCTTTTTTGAACTCCACTAAAAGCCGTCGTGAACTCGAATGCTCCAGAAGCAGTTATTGCTCGAGCAATGGCACTCGAACTTTATTTAAAAGCGATTGATAATTTATTTACACTACAGTAGTACATGTAGCAACTAAATGATAATTTATTTACCGTAGTTACAACTAAATGATAATATGTTTATAGTAGTAACAACTAAATGATGATTTATTTACAGTAGTCACAACTAAATGATAATTTATTCATAGTAGTACCACTAAGTGATAATATATTTACAGTAGTAACAACTAAGTGATAATTTATTCATAGTAGTACCACTAAGTGATAATATATTTACAGTAGTAACAACTAAATGATAATTTATTCATAGTAGTACCACTAAGTGATAATATATTTACAGTAGTAACAACTAAATGATAATTTATTTATAGTAGTAACACTAAGTCATAATATATCTACAGTTGTAGCGACTAAGTGATACTATATTTACAGGAGCAACAACTAAGTGATAATTTGCTTACAGTAGTAACAACTAAATGATAATTTATTTGTAGTAGTAACATATAAGTTATCATTTGTTTGCTGTAGTAACAACTAAATGATAATATGTTTATATTAGTAACAACTAAGTGATCATTTATTTACAGTAGTAACAACTAAATGATAATTTGCTTACAGTAGTAACAACTAAATGATAATTTATTTACAGCAGGAACATCTATATGGTAATTTATTTACAGTAGTAACCACGAAATGATAATTTGCTTACAGTAGTAACAATTAAATGATAATTTATTTATAGTAGTAACAACTAAATGATAATTTATTTACAGTAGCGACAACTAAATGATAATTTGCTTACAGTAGGAAAAACTAAATGATAGTTTATTGATAGTAGTAATAACTAAATGATAATTTATTTACAGTAGTAATAACTACATGATAATCTTTTACAGAAGTGTCTGTAAAGTGTCCACAAACAAAATGTAAACTCGGTGAATACTGTGATAGACGCAGAGGCATATGTAAATGTAAGTATAAGTACATACATGTAATTTAATGTACTGGATATTTGTTATTTACTGACGTAAGAGTAAGAGAGTGAGTGTTGCTCAATGTCAAATAAGCAATAATTCAGCTAAATCACGGCGAGAACAAATTGCATTCAATAAAATGATATTGATGTTCACTTTGTACTAGACAAATACTCTTAATTATGTCATTATAGTGTTTTCTCACTGAAACAACATTCCGTTCACATGTTGCTTCACTCAGACACATTATCGTAATTCCGAACAGGCCAGACTTTGCTTTTATTACTTAAAACTACGTGCTTAGTGAAGAAGAAGGAAATATACATTGTGATCGTCTTTGGCTTGATCCGATCGGGTTCGAACCCACTATCTACCCCACTCAATGCGAGCACGTTAACCATTACACCACCGACGCGAATGACTGATGTAAAATAAAGCAATGAGACACAATCAAGGGTAACAGTTCAAAATAAACAGAATTTCTGGAGCATCAGCATCATTATGAAATTACACAATTACATATATGTTTGCTAAATAATGGATTTCAAGTATATTGCATAGCGAATGTTGCAAGTTTATATTTATTGTACTGGTAGCATCGAATGATGTAATTTCCTGCTCAGACCAATGTTCACAAATACATTGTGTATTCAAGCAATAATCAAAGTAATATTTGTTTCAGCCTGTCACGACAGATGTAGTAGATATAGCGGTAAGCTATTTTATATCATATCTTTATAACCTATCATTGATGTAAAACGCGAAGTTTGCAAATAATCCTCAATATGAAAATCTTGAATATACCAGATAATCAGAAGCCGTAAACCGTTGAAGAACAGACTATGATATGGTCAAATAAATTGGACAAGCGGAAACACAATGATCAACAAATACTACCCCAAAAACTAAAGATTGAGCAACATGAACACCACTAAATACATATGTACAGGTAGTACAGCACCATCACACTAACCATGAACACCACTAAATACATATGTACAGGTAGTACACCGCCATCACACTAACCATGAACAACGCTAAATACATATGTACAGGTAGTACAGCACCATCACACTAACAATTAACACCACTAAATACATATGTACAGGTGGCACATCATCATCACGCTAACCATGAACACCACTAAATACATATGTACAGGTGGTACAGCACCATCACGCTAACCATGAACACCACTAAATACATATGTACAGGTGGTACAGCGCCATCACACTAACCATGAACACCACTAAATACATATGTACAAGTGGCACACCGCCATCACGCTAACCATGAACACCACTAAATACATATGTACAGGAAGTACAGCACCATCACGCTAACCATGAACACCACTAAATACATATGTACCGGTAGTACATCATAAATACATATGTACAGGTAGTACAGCACCATCACACTAACCATGAACACCACTAAATACATATGTACAGGTAGTACAGCACCATCACACTAACCATGAACACCACTAAATACATATGTACAGGTGGTAGAGCGCCATCACACTAACCATGAACATTACTAAATACATATGTACAGGTGGTAGAGCGCCATCACGCTAACCATGAACACCGCTAAATACATATGTACAGGTAGTACAGCACCATCACACTACCCATGAACACCACTAAATACATATATACAGGTGATACAACACCATCACTCTAACCATGAACACCACTAAATACATATGTACAGGTGGTACACCGCCATCACACTAACCATGAACACCACTAAATACATATGTACAGGTAGTACAGCGCCATCACACTAACCATGCATACCAATAAATACATATGTACAGGTAGTACAGCAGCATCACTCTAACCATGAACACCACTAAATACATATGCACAGGTAGTACAGCACCATCACACTAACCATGAACACCACTAAATACATATGTACATGAAGTACAGCACCATCACACTAACCATGAACACTACTTAATACATATGTACAGGTGGTACAGCACCATCACACTAACCATGAACACTACTAAATACATATGTACAGGTGGTACAGCGCCATCACACTAACCATGAACACTACTAAATACATATGTACAGGTGGTACAGGGCCATCACGCTAACCATGAACACCGCTAAATACATATGTACAGGTAGTACAGCACCATCACACTAACCATGAACACCACTAAATACAAATATACAGGTGGTACAGCACCATCACTCTAACCATGAACACCACTAAATACATATGTACAGGTGGTACACCGCCATCACACTAACCATGAACACTACTAAATACATATGTACAGGTAGTACAGCACCATCACACTAACCATGAACACCACTAAATACATATGTACATGTGGTACAACACCATCACACTAACCATGAACACCACTAAATACATATGTACAGGTGGTACAGCGCCATCACACTAACCATGAACATTACTAAATACATATGTACAGGTGGTACAGCGCCATCACGCTAACCATGAACACCGCTAAATACATATGTACAGGTGGTACAGCACCATCACACTAACCATGAACACCACTAAATACATATATACAGGTGGTACAACACAATCACTCTAACCATGAACACCACTAAATACATATGTACAGGTGGTACACCGCCATCACACTAACCATGAACACCACTAAATACATATGTACAGGTAGTACAGCGCCATCACACTAACCATGCATACCAATAAATACATATGTACAGGTAGTACAGTACCATCACACTAACCATGAACACCACTAAATACATATGTACATGTGGTAGAACACCATCACACTAACCATGAACACCACTAAATACATATGTACAGGTGGCACATCATCATCACGCTAACCATGAACACAACTAAATACATATGTACAGGTGGTACAGCGCCATCACGCTAACCATGAACACCGCTAAATACATATGTACAGGTAGTACAGCATCATCACGCTAACCATGAACACCTTTAAATACATATTTACAGGTGGTACAACACCAGCACACTAACCATGAACACCACTAAATACATATGTACAGGTGGTACAGCACCATCACGCTAACCATGACCACCACTAAATACATATGTACAGGTGGTACAGCGCCATCACACTAACCATGAACACCACTAAATAAATATATACAGGTAGTACAGCACCATCACACTAACCATGAACACCACTAAATGCATATGTACAGGTAGTACAGCACCATCACACTAACCATGAACACCACTAAATACATATGTACATGTGGTACAGCGCCATCACACTAACCATGAACACCACTGAATACATATGTACAGGTAGTACAGCACCATCAAACTAACCATGAACACCACTAAATACATATGCACAGGTAGTACAGCACCATCACACTAACCATGAACACCACTAAATACATATGTACAGGTAGTACATCACCATCACACTAACCATGAACACCACTAAATACATATGTACAGGTAGTACAGCGCCATCACGCTAACCATGAACACCACTAAATACATATGTACAGGTAGTACACCACCATCACGCTAACCATGAACACCAATAAATACATATGTACAGGTGGTACAGCACCATCACACTAACCATGAACACCACTAAATACATATGTACAGGTAGTACAGCACCATCACACTAACCATGAACACCACTAAATATATATGTACAGGTAGTACAGGACCATCACACTAAGCATGAACACCACTTAATACATGTGTACAGGTAGTACATCGCCATCACGCTAACCATGAACACCACTAATTACATATGTACAGGTAGTACAGCACCATCACGTTAACCATGAACACCACTAAATACATATGTACAGGTGGTACAGCACCATCACACTAACCATGAACACCACTAAATACATATGTACAGGTGGTACAGCGCCATCACACTAACCATGAACACTACTAAATACATTTGAACAGGTGGTACAGCGCCATCACGCTAACCATGAACACCACTAAATACATATGTACATGTAGTACAGCACCATCACACTAACCATGAACACTACTTAATACATATGTACAGGTAGTACAGCACCATCACACTAACCATGAACACTACTAAATACATATGTACAGGTGGTACAGCGCCATCACACTAACCATGAACACTAATAAATACATATGTACAGGTGGTACAGCGCCATCACACTAACCATGAACACCACTAAATACATATGTACAGGTAGTACAGCACCATCACTCTAACCATGAACACCACTAATTACATATGTACAGGTAGTACAGCACCATCACACTAACCATGAACACCACTAAATACATATGTACAGGTGGTACACCGCCATCACACTAACCATGAACACCACTAAATACATATGTACAGGTAGTACAGCGCCATCATACTAACCATGAACACCACTAAATACATATGTACAGGTAGTATAGCACCATCACTCTAACCATGAACACCACTAATTACATATGCACAGGTAGTACAGCACCATCACACTAACCATGAACACCACTAAATACATATGTACATGTGGTACAACACCATCACACTAACCATGAACACCTCTAAATACATATGTACAGGTGGTACAGCGCCATCACACTAACCATGAACACTACTAAATACATATGTACAGGTAGTACAGCACCATCACACTAACCATGAACACCACTAAATACATATGTACAGGTGGTACACCGCCATCACACTAACCATGAACACCACTAAATACATATGTACAGGTAGTACAGCGCCATCACTCTAACCATGAACACCACTAAATACATATGTACAGGTAGTACAGCACCATCACTCTAACCATGAACACCACTAAATACATATGTACAGGTAGTACAGCACCATCACACTAACCATGAACACCACTAAATACATATGTACATGTGGTACAACACCATCACACTAACCATGAACACCACTAAATACATATGTACAGGTGGGACAGCGCCATCACACTAACCATGAACACTACTAAATACATATGTACAGGTGGTACAGCGCCATCACGCTAACCATGAACACTGCTAAATACATATGTACAGGTAGTACAGCTCCATCACACTAACCATGAACACCACTAAATACATATATACAGGTGGTACAACACCATCACTCTAACCATGAACACCACTAAATACATATGTACAGGTGGTACACCGCCATCACACTAACCATGAACACAACTAAATACATATGTACAGGTAGTACAGCGCCATCACACTAACCATGAACACCACTAAATACATATGTACAAATAGTACAGCACCATCACTCTAACCAGGAACCCCACTAAATACATATGTACAGGTGGCACATCATCATCACGCTAACCATGAACACCACTAAATACATATGTACAGGTGGTACAACACCATCACACTAACCATCAACACAACTAAATACATATGTACAGGTGGTACAGCACCATCACGCTAACCATGAACACTACTTAATACATATGTACAGGTAGTACAGCACCATCACACTAACCATGAACACTACTAAATACATATGTACAGGTGGTACAGCGCCATCACACTAACCATGAACACTAATAAACACATATGTACAGGTGGTACAGCGCCATCACGCTAACCATGAACACCGCTAAATACATATGTACAGGTAATACAGCACCATCACACTAACCATGAACACCACTAAATACATATGTACATGTGGTACAACACCATCACACTAACCATGAACACCACTAAATACATATGTACAGGTGGTAGAGCGCCATCACACTAACCATGAACATTACTAAATACATATGTACAGGTGGTACAGCGCCATCACGCTAACCATGAACGCCGCTAAATACATATGTACAGGTAGTACAGCACCATCACACTAACCATGAACACCACTAAATACATATATACAGGTGGTACAACACCATCACTCTAACCATGAACACCACTAAATACATATGTACAAGTGGTACACCGCCATCACACTAACCATGAACACCACTAAATACAAATGTACAGGTAGTACAGCGCCATCACACTAACCATGCATACCAATAAATACATATGTACAGGTAGTACAGCAGCATCACTCTAACCATGAACACCACTAAATACATATGTATAGGTAGTACAGCACCATCACACTAACCATGAACACCACTAAATACATATGTACATGAAGTACAGCACCATCACACTAACCATGAACACTACTTAATACATATGTACAGGTAGTACAGCACCATCACACTAACCATGAACACTACTAAATACATATGTACAGGTGGTACAGCGCCATCACACTAACCATGAACACTACTAAATACATATGTACAGGTGGTACAGGGCCATCACGCTAACCATGAACACCGCTAAATGCATATGTACAGGTAGTACAGCACCATCACACTAACCATGAACACCACTAAATACAAATATACAGGTGGTACAGCACCATCACTCTAACCATGAACACCACTAAATACATATATACAGGTGGTACACCGCCATCACACTAACCATGAACACTACTAAATACATATGTACAGGTAGTACAGCACCATCACACTAACCATGAACACCACTAAATACATATGTACATGTGGTACAACACCATCACACTAACCATGAACACCACTAAATACGTATGTACAGGTGGTACAGCGCCATCACACTAACCATGAACATTACTAAATACATATGTACAGGTGGTACAGCGCCATCACGCTAACCATGAACACCGCTAAATACATATGTACAGGTAGTACAGCACCATCACACTAACCATGAACACCACTAAATACATATATACAGGTGGTACAACACAATCACTCTAACCATGAACACCACTAAATACATATGTACAGGTGGTACACCGCCATCACACTAACCATGAACACCACTAAATACATATGTACAGGTAGTACAGCGCCATCACACTAACCATGCATACCAATAAATACATATGTACAGGTAGTACAGCAGCATCAGTCTAACCATGAACACCACTAAATACATATGTACAGGTAGTACAGTACCATCACACTAACCATGAAGACCACTAAATACATATGTACATGTGGTACAACACCATCACACTAACCATGAACACCACTAAATACATATGTACAGGTGGTACAGCACCATCACGCTAACCATGAACACCGCTAAATACATATGTACAGGTAGTACAGCATCATCACGCTAACCATGAACACCTTTAAATACATATGTACAGGTGGTACAACACCAGCACACTAACCATGAACACCACTAAATACATATGTACAGGTGGTACAGCACCATCACGCTAACCATGACCACCACTAAATACATATGTACAGGTGGTACAGCGCCATCACACTAACCATGAACACCACTAAATAAATATATACAGGTAGTACAGCACCATCACACTAACCATGAACACCACTAAATGCATATGTACAGGTAGTACAGCACCATCACACTAACCATGAACACCACTAAATACATATGTACATGTGGTACAGCGCCATCACACTAACCATGAACACTACTAAATACATATGTACATGTAGTACAGCACCATCACACTAACCATGAACACCACTAAATACATATGTACAGGTAGTACAGCGCCATCACACTAACCATGAACACCACTGAATACATATGTACAGGTAGTACAGCACCATCAAACTAACCATGAACACCACTAAATACATATGTACAGGTAGTACAGCACCATCACACTAACCATGAACACCACTAAATACATATGTACAGGTAGTACATCACCATCACACTAACCACGAACACCACTAAATACATATTTACAGGTAGTACAGCGCCATCACGCTAACCATGAACACCACTAAATACATATGTACAGGTAGTACACCACCATCACGCTAACCATGAACACCAATAAATACATATGTACAGGTGGTACAGCACCATCACACTAACCATGAACACCACTAAATACATATGCACAGGTAGTACAGCACCATCACACTAACCATGAACACCACTAAATATATATGTACAGGTAGTACAGGACCATCACACTAAGCATGAACACCACTAAATACATGTGTACAGGTAGTACATCGCCATCACGCTAACCATGAACACCACTAAATACATATGTACAGGTAGTACAGCACCATCACGTTAACCATGAACACCACTAAATACATATGTACAGGTGGTACAGCACCATCACACTAACCATGAACACCACTAAATACATATGTACAGGTGGTACAGCGCCATCACACTAACCATGAACACTACTAAATACATTTGAACAGGTGGTACAGCGCCATCACGCTAAATATGAACACCACTAAATACATATGTACATGTAGTAGAGCACCATCACACTAACCATGAACACTACTTAATACATATGTACAGGTAGTACAGCACCATCACACTAACCATGAACACTTCTAAATACATATGTACAGGTGGTACAGCGCCATCACACTAACCATGAACACTAATAAATACATATGTACAGGTGGTACAGCGCCATCACGCTAACCATGAACACCGCTAAATACATATGTACAGGTAGTACAGCACCATCACACTAACCATCAACACAACTAAATACATATGTACAGGTGGTACAGCACCATCACGCTAACCATGAACACTACTTAATACATATGTACAGGTAGTACAGCACCATCACACTAACCATGAACACTACTAAATACATATGTACAGGTGGTACAGCGCCATCACACTAACCATGAACACTAATAAACACATATGTACAGGTGGTACAGCGCCATCACGCTAACCATGAACACCGCTAAATACATATGTACAGGTAATACAGCACCATCACACTAACCATGAACACCACTAAATACATATGTACATGTGGTACAACACCATCACACTAACCATGAACACCACTAAATACATATGTACAGGTGGTAGAGCGCCATCACACTAACCATGAACATTACTAAATACATATGTACAGGTGGTACAGCGCCATCACGCTAACCATGAACGCCGCTAAATACATATGTACAGGTAGTACAGCACCATCACACTAACCATGAACACCACTAAATACATATATACAGGTGGTACAACACCATCACTCTAACCATGAACACCACTAAATACATATGTACAAGTGGTACACCGCCATCACACTAACCATGAACACCACTAAATACATATGTACAGGTAGTACAGCGCCATCACACTAACCATGCATACCAATAAATACATATGTACAGGTAGTACAGCAGCATCACTCTAACCATGAACACCACTAAATACATATGTATAGGTAGTACAGCACCATCACACTAACCATGAACACCACTAAATACATATGTACATGAAGTACAGCACCATCACACTAACCATTAACACTACTTAATACATATGTACAGGTAGTACAGCACCATCACACTAACCATGAACACTACTAAATACATATGTACAGGTGGTACAGCGCCATCACACTAACCATGAACACTACTAAATACATATGTACAGGTGGTACAGGGCCATCACGCTAACCATGAACACCGCTAAATGCATATGTACAGGTAGTACAGCACCATCACACTAACCATGAACACCACTAAATACAAATATACAGGTGGTACAGCACCATCACTCTAACCATGAACACCACTAAATACATATATACAGGTGGTACACCGCCATCACACTAACCATGAACACTACTAAATACATATGTACAGGTAGTACAGCACCATCACACTAACCATGAACACCACTAAATACATATGTACATGTGGTACAACACCATCACACTAACCATGAACACCACTAAATACGTATGTACAGGTGGTACAGCGCCATCACACTAACCATGAACATTACTAAATACATATGTACAGGTGGTACAGCGCCATCACGCTAACCATGAACACCGCTAAATACATATGTACAGGTAGTACAGCACCATCACACTAACCAAGAACACCACTAAATACATATATACAGGTGGTACAACACAATCACTCTAACCATGAACACCACTAAATACATATGTACAGGTGGTACACCGCCATCACACTAACCATGAACACCACTAAATACATATGTACAGGTAGTACAGCGCCATCACACTAACCATGCATACCAATAAATACATATGTACAGGTAGTACAGCAGCATCACTCTAACCATGAACACCACTAAATACATATGTACAGGTAGTACAGTACCATCACACTAACCATGAAGACCACTAAATACATATGTACATGTGGTACAACACCATCACACTAACCATGAACACCACTAAATACATATGTACAGGTGGCACATCATCATCACGCTAACCATGAACACAACTAAATACATATGTACAGGTGGTACAGCGCCATCACGCTAACCATGAACACCGCTAAATACATATGTACAGGTAGTACAGCATCATCACGCTAACCATGAACACCTTTAAATACATATGTACAGGTGGTACAACACCAGCACACTAACCATGAACACCACTAAATACATATGTACAGGTGGTACAGCACCATCACGCTAACCATGACCACCACTAAATACATATGTACAGGTGGTACAGCGCCATCACACTAACCATGAACACCACTAAATAAATATATACAGGTAGTACAGCACCATCACACTAACCATGAACACCACTAAATGCATATGTACAGGTAGTACAGCACCATCACACTAACCATGAACACCACTAAATACATATGTACATGTGGTACAGCGCCATCACACTAACCATGAACACTACTAAATACATATGTACATGTAGTACAGCACCATCACACTAACCATGAACACCACTAAATACATATGTACAGGTAGTACAGCGCCATCACACTAACCATGAACACCACTGAATACATATGTACAGGTAGTACAGCACCATCAAACTAACCATGAACACCACTAAATACATATGTACAGGTAGTACAGCACCATCACACTAACCATGAACACCACTAAATACATATGTACAGGTAGTACATCACCATCACACTAACCACGAACACCACTAAATACATATTTACAGGTAGTACAGCGCCATCACGCTAACCATGAACACCCCTAAATACATATGTACAGGTAGTACACCACCATCACGCTAACCATGAACACCAATAAATACATATGTACAGGTGGTACAGCACCATCACACTAACCATGAACACCACTAAATACATATGCACAGGTAGTACAGCACCATCACACTAACCATGAACACCACTAAATATATATGTACAGGTAGTACAGGACCATCACACTAAGCATGAACACCACTAAATACATGTGTACAGGTAGTACATCGCCATCACGCTAACCATGAACACCACTAAATACATATGTACAGGTAGTACAGCACCATCACGTTAACCATGAACACCACTAAATACATATGTACAGGTGGTACAGCACCATCACACTAACCATGAACACCACTAAATACATATGTACAGGTGGTACAGCGCCATCACACTAACCATGAACACTACTAAATACATTTGAACAGGTGGTACAGCGCCATCACGCTAAATATGAACACCACTAAATACATATGTACATGTAGTAGAGCACCATCACACTAACCATGAACACTACTTAATACATATGTACAGGTAGTACAGCACCATCACACTAACCATGAACACTTCTAAATACATATGTACAGGTGGTACAGCGCCATCACACTAACCATGAACACTAATAAATACATATGTACAGGTGGTACAGCGCCATCACGCTAACCATGAACACCGCTAAATACATATGTACAGGTAGTACAGCACCATCACACTAACCATGAACACCACTAAATACATATGTACAGGTGGTACACCGCCATCACACTAACCATGAACACCACTAAATACATATGTACAGGTAGTACAGCGCCATCACACTAACCATGAACACCACTAAATACATATGTACAGGTGGTACAGCACCATCACTCTAACCATGAACACCACTAAATACATATGTACAGGTAGTACAGCACCATCACACTAACCATGAACACCACTAAATACATATGTACATGTGGTAGAACACCATCACACTAACCATGAACACCACTAAATACATATGTACAGGTGGCACATCATCATCACGCTAACCATGAACACAACTAAATACATATGTACAGGTGGTACAGCGCCATCACGCTAACCATGAACACCGCTAAATACATATGTACAGGTAGTACAGCATCATCACGCTAACCATGAACACCTTTAAATACATATTTACAGGTGGTACAACACCAGCACACTAACCATGAACACCACTAAATACATATGTACAGGTGGTACAGCACCATCACGCTAACCATGACCACCACTAAATACATATGTACAGGTGGTACAGCGCCATCACACTAACCATGAACACCACTAAATAAATATATACAGGTAGTACAGCACCATCACACTAACCATGAACACCACTAAATGCATATGTACAGGTAGTACAGCACCATCACACTAACCATGAACACCACTAAATACATATGTACATGTGGTACAGCGCCATCACACTAACCATGAACACTACTAAATACATATGTACATGTAGTACAGCACCATCACACTAACCATGAACACCACTAAATACATATGTACAGGTAGTACAGCGCCATCACACTAACCATGAACACCACTGAATACATATGTACAGGTAGTACAGCACCATCAAACTAACCATGAACACCACTAAATACATATGCACAGGTAGTACAGCACCATCACACTAACCATGAACACCACTAAATACATATGTACAGGTAGTACATCACCATCACACTAACCATGAACACCACTAAATACATATGTACAGGTAGTACAGCGCCATCACGCTAACCATGAACACCACTAAATACATATGTACAGGTAGTACACCACCATCACGCTAACCATGAACACCAATAAATACATATGTACAGGTGGTACAGCACCATCACACTAACCATGAACACCACTAAATACATATGTACAGGTAGTACAGCACCATCACACTAACCATGAACACCACTAAATATATATGTACAGGTAGTACAGGACCATCACACTAAGCATGAACACCACTTAATACATGTGTACAGGTAGTACATCGCCATCACGCTAACCATGAACACCACTAAATACATATGTACAGGTAGTACAGCACCATCACGTTAACCATGAACACCACTAAATACATATGTACAGGTGGTACAGCACCATCACACTAACCATGAACACCACTAAATACATATGTACAGGTGGCACAGCGCCATCACACTAACCATGAACACTACTAAATACATTTGAACAGGTGGTACAGCGCCATCACGCTAACCATGAACACCACTAAATACATATGTACATGTAGTACAGCACCATCACACTAACCATGAACACTACTTAATACATATGTACAGGTAGTACAGCACCATCACACTAACCATGAACACTACTAAATACATATGTACAGGTGGTACAGCGCCATCACACTAACCATGAACACTAATAAATACATATGTACAGGTGGTACAGCGCCATCACACTAACCATGAACACCACTAAATACATATGTACAGGTAGTACAGCACCATCACTCTAACCATGAACACCACTAATTACATATGTACAGGTAGTACAGCACCATCACACTAACCATGAACACCACTAAATACATATGTACAGGTGGTACACCGCCATCACACTAACCATGAACACCACTAAATACATATGTACAGGTAGTACAGCGCCATCACACTAACCATGAACACCACTAAATACATATGTACAGGTAGTAGAGCACCATCACTCTAACCATGAACACCACTAATTACATATGTACAGGTAGTACAGCACCATCACACTAACCATGAACACCACTAAATACATATGTACATGTGGTACAACACCATCACACTAACCATGAACACCTCTAAATACATATGTACAGGTGGTACAGCGCCATCACACTAACCATGAACACTACTAAATACATATGTACAGGTAGTACAGCACCATCACACTAACCATGAACACCACTAAATACATATGTACAGGTGGTACACCGCCATCACACTAACCATGAACACCACTAAATACATATGTACAGGTAGTACAGCGCCATCACACTAACCATGAACACCACTAAATACATATGTACAGGTAGTACAGCACCATCACTCTAACCATGAACACCACTAAATACATATGTACAGGTAGTACAGCACCATCACACTAACCATGAACACCACTAAATACATATGTACATGTGGTACAACACCATCACACTAACCATGAACACCACTAAATACATATGTACAGGTGGGACAGCGCCATCACACTAACCATGAACACTACTAAATACATATGTACAGGTGGTACAGCGCCATCACGCTAACCATGAACACCGCTAAATACATATGTACAGGTAGTACAGCTCCATCACACTAACCATGAACACCACTAAATACATATATACAGGTGGTACAACACCATCACTCTAACCATGAACACCACTAAATACATATGTACAGGTGGTACACCGCCATCACACTAACCATGAACACAACTAAATACATATGTACAGGTAGTACAGCGCCATCACACTAACCATGAACACCACTAAATACATATGTACAAATAGTACAGCACCATCACTCTAACCAGGAACCCCACTAAATACATATGTACAGGTGGCACATCATCATCACGCTAACCATGAACACCACTAAATACATATGTACAGGTGGTACAACACCATCACACTAACCATCAACACAACTAAATACATATGTACAGGTGGTACAGCACCATCACGCTAACCATGAACACTACTTAATACATATGTACAGGTAGTACAGCACCATCACACTAACCATGAACACTACTAAATACATATGTACAGGTGGTACAGCGCCATCACACTAACCATGAACACTAAAAAACACATATGTACAGGTGGTACAGCGCCATCACGCTAACCATGAACACCGCTAAATACATATGTACAGGTAATACAGCACCATCACACTAACCATGAACACCACTAAATACATATGTACATGTGGTACAACACCATCACACTAACCATGAACACCACTAAATACATATGTACAGGTGGTAGAGCGCCATCACACTAACCATGAACATTACTAAATACATATGTACAGGTGGTACAGCGCCATCACGCTAACCATGAACGCCGCTAAATACATATGTACAGGTAGTACAGCACCATCACACTAACCATGAACACCACTAAATACATATATACAGGTGGTACAACACCATCACTCTAACCATGAACACCACTAAATACATATGTACAAGTGGTACACCGCCATCACACTAACCATGAACACCACTAAATACATATGTACAGGTAGTACAGCGCCATCACACTAACCATGCATACCAATAAATACATATGTACAGGTAGTACAGCAGCATCACTCTAACCATGAACACCACTAAATACATATGTATAGGTAGTACAGCACCATCACACTAACCATGAACACCACTAAATACATATGTACATGAAGTACAGCACCATCACACTAACCATGAACACTACTTAATACATATGTACAAGTAGTACAGCACCATCACACTAACCATGAACACTACTAAATACATATGTACAGGTGGTACAGCGCCATCACACTAACCATGAACACTACTAAATACATATGTACAGGTGGTACAGGGCCATCACGCTAACCATGAACACCGCTAAATACATATGTACAGGTAGTACAGCACCATCACACTAACCATGAACACCACTAAATACAAATATACAGGTGGTACAGCACCATCACTCTAACCATGAACACCACTAAATACATATATACAGGTGGTACACCGCCATCACACTAACCATGAACACTACTAAATACATATGTACAGGTAGTACAGCACCATCACACTAACCATGAACACCACTAAATACATATGTACATGTGGTACAACACCATCACACTAACCATGAACACCACTAAATACGTATGTACAGGTGGTACAGCGCCATCACACTAACCATGAACATTACTAAATACATATGTACAGGTGGTACAGCGCCATCACGCTAACCATGAACACCGCTAAATACATATGTACAGGTAGTACAGCACCATCACACTAACCATGAACACCACTAAATACATATATACAGGTGGTACAACACAATCACTCTAACCATGAACACCACTAAATACATATGTACAGGTGGTACACCGCCATCACACTAACCATGAACACCACTAAATACATATGTACAGGTAGTACAGCGCCATCACACTAACCATGCATACCAATAAATACATATGTACAGGAAGTACAGCAGCATCACTCTAACCATGAACACCACTAAATACATATGTACAGGTAGTACAGTACCATCACACTAACCATGAAGACCACTAAATACATATGTACATGTGGTACAACACCATCACACTAACCATGAACACCACTAAATACATATGTACAGGTGGCACATCATCATCACGCTAACCATGAACACAACTAAATACATATGTACAGGTGGTACAGCGCCATCACGCTAACCATGAACACCGCTAAATACATATGTACAGGTAGTACAGCATCATCACGCTAACCATGAACACCTTTAAATACATATGTACAGGTGGTACAACACCAGCACACTAACCATGAACACCACTAAATACATATGTACAGGTGGTACAGCACCATCACGCTAACCATGACCACCACTAAATACATATGTACAGGTGGTACAGCGCCATCACACTAACCATGAACACCACTAAATAAATATATACAGGTAGTACAGCACCATCACACTAACCATGAACACCTCTAAATGCATATGTACAGGTAGTACAGCACCATCACACTAACCATGAACACCACTAAATACATATGTACATGTGGTACAGCGCCATCACACTAACCATGAACACTACTAAATACATATGTACATGTAGTACAGCACCATCACACTAACCATTAACACCACTAAATACATATGTACAGGTAATACAGCGCCATCACACTAACCATGAACACCACTGAATACATATGTACAGGTAGAACAGCAACATCAAACTAACCATGAACACCACTAAATACATATGTACAGGTAGTACAGCATCATCACACTAACCATGAACACCACTAAATACATATGTACAGGTAGTACATCACCATCACACTAACCACGAACACCACTAAATACATATTTACAGGTAGTACAGCGCCATCACGCTAACCATGAACACCACTAAATACATATGTACAGGTAGTACACCACCATCACGCTAACCATGAACACCAATAAATACATATGTACAGGTGGTACAGCACCATCACACTAACCATGAACACCACTAAATACATATGCACAGGTAGTACAGCACCATCACACTAACCATGAACACCACTAAATATATATGTACAGGTAGTACAGGACCATCACACTAAGCATGAACACCACTAAATACATGTGTACAGGTAGTACATCGCCATCACGCTAACCATGAACACCACTAAATACATATGTACAGGTAGTACAGCACCATCACGTTAACCATGAACACCACTAAATACATATGTACAGGTGGTACAGCACCATCACACTAACCATGAACACCACTAAATACATATGTACAGGTGATACAGCGCCATCACACTAACCATGAACACTACTAAATACATTTGAACAGGTGGTACAGCGCCATCACGCTAAATATGAACACCACTAAATACATATGTACATGTAGTAGAGGACCATCACACTAACCATGAACACTACTTAATACATATGTACAGGTAGTACAGCACCATCACACTAACCATGAACACTTCTAAATACATATGTACAGGTGGTACAGCGCCATCACACTAACCATGAACACTAATAAATACATATGTACAGGTGGTACAGCGCCATCACGCTAACCATGAACACCGCTAATTACATATGTACAGGTAGTACAGCACCATCACACTAACCATGAACACCACTAAATACATATGTACAGGTGGTACACCGCCATCACACTAACCATGAACACCACTAAATACATATGTACAGGTAGTACAGCGCCATCACACTAACCATGAACACCACTAAATACATATGTACAGGTGGTACAGCACCATCACTCTAACCATGAACACCACTAAATACATATGTACAGGTAGTACAGCACCATCACACTAACCATGAACACCACTAAATACATATGTACATGTGGTACAACACCATCACACTAACCATGAACACCACTAAATACATATGTACAGGTGGTACAGCGGCATCACACTAACCATGAACACTACTAAATACATATGTACAGGTGGTACAGCGCCATCACGCTAACCATGAACACCGCTAAATACATATGTACAGGTAGTACAGCACCATCACACTAACCATGAACACCACTAAATACATATATACAGGTGGTACAACACCATCACTCTAACCATGAACACCACTAAATACATATGTACAGGTGGTACACCGCCATCACACTAACCATGAACACAACTAAATACATATGTACAGGTAGTACAGCGCCATCACACTAACCACGAACACCACTAAATACATATGTACAGGTAGTACAGCACCATCACTCTAACCAGGAACCCCACTAAATACATATGTACAGGTGGCACATCATCATCACGCTAACCATGAACACCACTAAATACATATGTACAGGTGGTACAACACCATCACACTAATCATGAACACAACTAAATACATATGTACAGGTGGTACAGCACCATCACGCTAACCATGAACACCACTAAATACATATGTACAGGTGGTACAGCGCCATCACACTAACCATGAACACCACTAAATACATATATACAGGTAGTACAGCACCATCACGCTAACCATGAACACCACTAAATGCATATGTACAGGTAGTAGAGCACCATCACACTAACCATGAACACCGCTAAATGCATATGTACAGGTAGTACAGCACCATCACACTAACCATGAACAGCACTAAATACATATGTACAGGTGGTACAGCGCCATCACACTAACCATGAACACTACTAAATACATATGTACATGTAGTACAGCACCATCACACTAACCATGAACACCACTAAATACATATGTACAGGTAGTACAGCGCCATCACACTAACCATGAACACCACTGAATACATATGTACAGGTAGTACAGCACCATCACACTAACCATGAACACCACTAAATACATATGTACAGGTAGTACAGCACCATCACACTAACCATGAACACCACTAAATACATATGTACAGGTAGTACATCACCATCACACTAACCATGAACACCGATAAGTACATATGTACAGGTAGTACAGCGCCATCACGCTAACCATGAACACCACTAAATACCTATGTACAGGTAATACACCACCATCAGGCTAACCATGAACACCAATAAATACATATGTACAGGTGGTACAGCACCATCACACTAACCATGAACACCACTATATACATATGTACAGGTGGCACAGCGCCATCACACTAACCATGAACACTACTAATTACATATGTACAGGTGGTACAGCGCCATCACGCTAACCATGAACACCACTAAATTCATATGTACATGTAGTACAGCACCATCACTCTAACCATGAACACCACTAAATACATATGTACAGGTAGTACAGCACCATCACACTAACCATGAACACCACTAAATACATATGTACAGGTGGTACAACACCATCACACTAACCATGAACACCACTAAATACATATGTACAGGTGGCACATCATCACGCTAATCATGAACACAACTAAATACATATGTACAGGTGGTACAGCACCATCACGCTAACCATGAACACCGCTAAATACATATGTACAGGTAGTACAGCACCATCACGCTAACCATGAACACCACTAAATACATATGTAGAGGTAGTACAGCACCATCACACTAACCATGAACACCACTAAATACATATGTACAGGTAGTACAGCACCATCACACTAACCATGAACACCACTAAATACATATGTACAGGTGGTACAGCGCCATCACACTAACCATGAACACTACTAAATACATATGTACATGTAGTACAGCACCATCACACTAACCATGAACACTACTAAATACATATGTACAGGTAGTACAGCACCATCACACTAACCATGAACACCACTAAATACATATGTACAGGTAGTACAGCGCCATCACACTAACCATGAACACTACTAAATACATATGTACATGTAGTACAGCACCATCACACTAACCATGAACACCACTAAATACATGTGTACATGTAGTACAGCACCATAACACTAACCATGAACACCACTGAATACATATGTACAGGTAGTACAGCACCATCACACTAACCATGAACACCATTAAATACATATGTACAGGTAGTACAGCACCATCACACTAACCATGAACACCACTAAATACATATGTACATGTAGTACAGCACCATCACACTAACCATGGACACCACTAAATACATATGTACAGGTAGTACAACACCATCACACTAACCATGAACACCACTAAATACATATGTACAGGTAGTACAGAGCCATCACACTAACCATGAACACCACTAAATACATATGTACAGGTAGTACAGTGCCATCACACTAACCATGAACACCACTAAATACATATGTACAGGTAGTACAGCACCATCACACTAACCATGAACACCACTAAATATATATGTACAGGTAGTACAGCACCATCACACTAACCATGAACACCACTAAATACATGTGTACAGGTAGTACATCGCCATCACGCTAACCATGAACACCACTAAATACATATGTACAGGTAGTACAGCACCATCACGTTAACCATGAACACCACTAAATACATATGTACAGGTGGCACAGCACCATCACACTAACCATGAACACCACTAAATACATATGTACAGGTGGTACAGCGCCATCACACTAACCATGAACACTACTAAATACATTTGAACAGGTAGTACAGCACCATCACACTAACCATGAACACTACTAAATACATATGTACAGGTGGTACAGCGCCATCACACTAACCATGAACACTACTAAATACATATGTACAGGTAGTACAGCGCCATCACGCTAACCATGAACACCGCTAAATACATATGTACAGGTAGTACAGCACCATCACACTAACCATGAACACCACTAAATACATATATACAGATGGTACAACACCATCACTCTAACCATGAACACCACTAAATACATATGTACAGGTGGTACACCGCCATCACACTAACCATGAACACCACTAAATACATATGTACAGGTAGTACAGCGCCATCACACTAACCATGAACACCACTAAATACATATGTACAGGTAGTACAGCACCATCACTCTAACCATGAACACCACTAAATACATATGTACAGGTAGTACAGCACCATCACACTAACCATGAACACCACTAAATACATATGTACATGTGGTACAACACCATCACACTAACCATGAACACCACTAAATACATATTTACAGGTGGTACAGCGCCATTAAACTAACCATGAACACTACTAAATACATATGTACAGGTGGTACAGCGCCATCACGCTAACCATGAACACCGCTAAATACATATGTACAGGTAGTACAGCACCATCACACTAACCATGAACACCACTAAATACATATGTACAGGTGGTACAGCGCCATTAAACTAACCATGAACACCACTAAATACATATGTAAAGGTGGTACACCGCCATCACACTAACCATGAACACCACTAAATAAATATGTACAAGTAGTAGAGCGCCATCACACTAACCATGAACACCACTAAATACATATGTACAGGTAGTACGGCACCATCACTCTATCCATGAACACCACTAAATACATATGTACAGGTGGTACAGCGCCATTAAACTAACCATGAACACCACTAAATACATATGTACAGGTGGCACAGCACCATCACACTAACCATGAACACCACTAAATACATATGTACAGGTGGTACAGCGCCATCACACTAACCATGAACACTACTAAATACATTTGAACAGGTAGTACAGCACCATCACACTAACCATGAACACTACTAAATACATATGTACAGGTGGTACAGCGCCATCACACTAACCATGAACACTACTAAATACATATGTACAGGTAGTACAGCGCCATCACGCTAACCATGAACACCGCTAAATACATATGTACAGGTAGTACAGCACCATCACACTAACCATGAACACCACTAAATACATATATACAGATGGTACAACACCATCACTCTAACCATGAACACCACTAAATACATATGTACAGGTGGTACACCGCCATCACACTAACCATGAACACCACTAAATACATATGTACAGGTAGTACAGCGCCATCACACTAACCATGTACACCACTAAATACATATGTACAGGTAGTACAGCACCATCACTCTAACCATGAACACCACTAAATACATATGTACAGGTAGTACAGCACCATCACACTAACCATGAACACCACTAAATACATATGTACATGTGGTACAACACCATCACACTAACCATGAACACCACTAAATACATATTTACAGGTGGTACAGCGCCATTAAACTAACCATGAACACTACTAAATACATATGTACAGGTGGTACAGCGCCATCACGCTAACCATGAACACCGCTAAATACATATGTACAGGTAGTACAGCACCATCACACTAACCATGAACACCACTAAATACATATGTACAGGTGGTACAGCGCCATTAAACTAACCATGAACACCACTAAATACATATGTAAAGGTGGTACACCGCCATCACACTAACCATGAACACCACAAAATAAATATGTACAAGTAGTAGAGCGCCATCACACTAACCATGAACACCACTAAATACATATGTACAGGTAGTACGGCACCATCACTCTATCCATGAACACCACTAAATACATATGTACAGGTAGTACAGCACCATCACACTAACCATGAACACCACAAAATACATATGTACATGTGGTACAACACCATCACACTAACCATGAACACCACTAAATACATATGTACAGGTGGCACATCATCATCACGTTAACCATGAACACAACTAAATACATATGTACAGGTGGTACAGCGCCATCACGCTAACCATGAACACCGCTAAATACATATGTACAGGTTGTACAGCACCATCACGCTAACCATGAACACCACTAAATACATATGTACAGGTGGTACAACACCATCACACTAACCATGAACACCACTAAATACATATGTACAGGTGGTACAGCACTATCACGCTAACCATGAACACCACTAAATACATATGTACAGGTGGTAGAGCGCCATCACACTAACCATGAACATCACTAAATACATATATACAGGTAGTACAGCACCATCACGCTAACCATGAACACCACTAAATACATATGTACAGGTAGTACAGCACCATCACACTAACCATGAACACCACTAAATACATATGTACAGGTAGTACAGCACCATCACACTAACCATGAACACCACTAAATACATATATACAGATGGTACAACACCATCACTCTAACCATGAACACCACTAAATACATATGTACAGGTGGTACACCGCCATCACACTAACCATGAACACCACTAAATACATATGTACAGGTAGTACAGCACCATCACTCCAACCATGAACACCACTAAATACATATGTACAGGTAGTACAGCACCATCACACTAACCATGAACACCACTAAATACATATGTACATGTGGTACAACACCATCACACTAACCATGAACACCACTAAATACATATGTACAGGTGGTACAGCGCCATTAAACTAACCATGAACACCACTAAATACATATGTAAAGGTGGTACACCGCCATCACACTAACCATGAACACCACAAAATAAATATGTACAAGTAGTAGAGCGCCATCACACTAACCATGAACACCACTAAATACATATGTACAGGTAGTACGGCACCATCACTCTATCCATGAACACCACTAAATACATATGTACAGGTAGTACAGCACCATCACACTAACCATGAACACCACAAAATACATATGTACATGTGGTACAACACCATCACACTAACCATGAACACCACTAAATACATATGTACAGGTGGCACATCATCATCACGTTAACCATGAACACAACTAAATACATATGTACAGGTGGTACAGCGCCATCACGCTAACCATGAACACCGCTAAATACATATGTACAGGTTGTACAGCACCATCACGCTAACCATGAACACCACTAAATACATATGTACAGGTGGTACAACACCATCACACTAACCATGAACACCACTAAATACATATGTACAGGTGGTACAGCACTATCACGCTAACCATGAACACCACTAAATACATATGTACAGGTGGTAGAGCGCCATCACACTAACCATGAACATCACTAAATACATATATACAGGTAGTACAGCACCATCACGCTAACCATGAACACCACTAAATACATATGTACAGGTAGTACAGCACCATCACACTAACCATGAACACCACTAAATACATATGTACAGGTAGTACAGCACCATCACACTAACCATGAACACCACTAAATACATATATACAGATGGTACAACACCATCACTCTAACCATGAACACCACTAAATACATATGTACAGGTGGTACACCGCCATCACACTAACCATGAACACCACTAAATACATATGTACAGGTAGTACAGCACCATCACTCTAACCATGAACACCACTAAATACATATGTACAGGTAGTACAGCACCATCACACTAACCATGAACACCACTAAATACATATGTACATGTGGTACAACACCATCACACTAACCATGAACACCACTAAATACATATTTACAGGTGGTACAGCGCCATTAAACTAACCATGAACACTACTAAATACATATGTACAGGTGGTACAGCGCCATCACGCTAACCATGAACACCGCTAAATACATATGTACAGGTAGTACAGCACCATCACACTAACCATGAACACCACTAAATACATATGTACAGGTGGTACAGCGCCATTAAACTAACCATGAACACCACTAAATACATATGTAAAGGTGGTACACCGCCATCACACTAACCATGAACACCACTAAATAAATATGTACAAGTAGTAGAGCGCCATCACACTAACCATGAACACCACTAAATACATATGTACAGGTAGTACGGCACCATCACTCTATCCATGAACACCACTAAATACATATGTACAGGTGGTACAGCGCCATTAAACTAACCATGAACACCACTAAATACATATGTACAGGTGGCACAGCACCATCACACTAACCATGAACACCACTAAATACATATGTACAGGTGGTACAGCGCCATCACACTAACCATGAACACTACTAAATACATTTGAACAGGTAGTACAGCACCATCACACTAACCATGAACACTACTAAATACATATGTACAGGTGGTACAGCGCCATCACACTAACCATGAACACTACTAAATACATATGTACAGGTAGTACAGCGCCATCACGCTAACCATGAACACCGCTAAATACATATGTACAGGTAGTACAGCACCATCACACTAACCATGAACACCACTAAATACATATATACAGATGGTACAACACCATCACTCTAACCATGAACACCACTAAATACATATGTACAGGCGGTACACCGCCATCACACTAACCATGAACACCACTAAATACATATGTACAGGTAGTACAGCGCCATCACACTAACCATGAACACCACTAAATACATATGTACAGGTAGTACAGCACCATCACTCTAACCATGAACACCACTAAATACATATGTACAGGTAGTACAGCACCATCACACTAACCATGAACACCACTAAATACATATGTACATGTGGTACAACACCATCACACTAACCATGAACACCACTAAATACATATTTACAGGTGGTACAGCGCCATTAAACTAACCATGAACACTACTAAATACATATGTACAGGTGGTACAGCGCCATCACGCTAACCATGAACACCGCTAAATACATATGTACAGGTAGTACAGCACCATCACACTAACCATGAACACCACTAAATACATATGTACAGGTGGTACAGCGCCATTAAACTAACCATGAACACCACTAAATACATATGTAAAGGTGGTACACCGCCATCACACTAACCATGAACACCACAAAATAAATATGTACAAGTAGTAGAGCGCCATCACACTAACCATGAACACCACTAAATACATATGTACAGGTAGTACGGCACCATCACTCTATCCATGAACACCACTAAATACATATGTACAGGTAGTACAGCACCATCACACTAACCATGAACACCACAAAATACATATGTACATGTGGTACAACACCATCACACTAACCATGAACACCACTAAATACATATGTACAGGTGGCACATCATCATCACGTTAACCATGAACACAACTAAATACATATGTACAGGTGGTACAGCGCCATCACGCTAACCATGAACACCGCTAAATACATATGTACAGGTTGTACAGCACCATCACGCTAACCATGAACACCACTAAATACATATGTACAGGTGGTACAACACCATCACACTAACCATGAACACCACTAAATACATATGTACAGGTGGTACAGCACTATCACGCTAACCATGAACACCACTAAATACATATGTACAGGTGGTACAGCGCCATCACACTAACCATGAACATCACTAAATACATATATACAGGTAGTACAGCACCATCACGCTAACCATGAACACCACTAAATACATATGTACAGGTAGTACAGCACCATCACACTAACCATGAACACCACTAAATACATATGTACAGGTAGTACAGCACCATCACACTAACCATGAACACCACTAAATACATATGTACAGGTGGTACAGCACCATCACACTAGCCATGAACACTACTAAATACATATGTACAGGTGGTGCAACGCCATCACGCTAACCATAAACACCGCTAAATACATATGTACAGGTAATACAGCACCATCACCCTAACCATGAAGACCACTAAATACATATATACAGGTGGTACAACACCATCACTCTAACCATGAACACCACTAAATACATATGTACAGGTGGTACACCGCCATCACACTAACCAAGAACACCACTAAATACATATGTACAGGTAGTACAGGGCCATCACACTAACCATGAACACCTCTAAATACATATGTACAGGTAATACAGCACCATCACTCTAACCATGAACACCACTAAATACATATGTACAGGTAGTACAGCACCATCACACTAACCATGAACACCACTAAATACATATGTACATGTGGTACAACACCATCACACTAACCATGAACACCACTAAATACATATGTACAGGTGGTACAGCGCCATCACACTAACCATGAACACTACTAAATACATATGTACAGGTGGTACAGCGCCATCACGCTAACCATGAACACCGCTAAATACATATGTACAGGTAGTACAGCACCATCACACTAACCATGAACACCACTAAATACATATATACAGGTGGTACAACACCATCACTCTAACCATGAACACCACTAAATACATATGTACAGGTGGTACACCGCCATCACACTAACCATGAACACCACTAAATACATATGTACAGGTAGTACAGCGCCATCACACTAACCATGAACACCACTAAATAAATATGTACAGGTAGTACGGCGCCATCACTCTAACCATGAACACCACTAAATACATATCTACAGGTAGTACAGCACCATCACACTAACCATGAACACCTCTAAATACATATATACAGGTGGTACAACACCATCACACTAACCATGAACACAACTAAATACATATATAAAGGTGGTACAGCGCCATCACGCTAACCATGAACACCACTAAATACATATGTACAGGTAGTACAGCACCATCACACTAACCATGAACACCACTAAATACATATGTACAGGTGGTACAGCACCATCACGCTAACAATGAACACCACTAAATACATATGTACAGGTGGTACAGCGCCATCACACTAACCATGAACACCACTAAATACATATATACAGGTAGTACAGCACCATCACGCTAACCATGAACACCACTAAATACATATGTACAGGTAGTACAGCACCATCACGCTAACCATGAACACCGCTAAATACATATGTACAGGTAGTACAGCACCATCACACTAACCATGAACACCACTAAATACATATATAGGTGGTACAACACCATCACTCTAACCATGAACACCACTAAATACATATGTACAGGTGGTACACCGCCATTACACTAACCATGAACACCACTAAATACATATGTACAGGTAGTACAGCACCATCACACTAACCATGAACACCACTAAATACATATATACAGATGGTACTACACCATCACTCTAACCATGAACACTACTAAATACATATGTACAGGTGGTACACCGCCATCACACTAACCATGAACACCACTAAATACATATGTACAGGTAGTACAGCGCCATCACACTAACCATGAACACCACTAAATACATATGTACAGGTAGTACAGCACCATCACTCTAACCATGAACACCACTAAATACATATGTACAGGTAGTACAGCACCATCACACTAACCATGAACACCACTAAATACATATGTACATGTGGTACAACACCATCACACTAACCATGAACACCACTAAATACATATTTACAAGTGGTACAGCGCCATCACGCTAACCATGAACACCGCTAAATACATATGTACAGGTAGTACAGCACCATCACACTAACCAGGAATACCACTAAATACATATGTACAGGTGGTACAGCGCTATTAAACTAACCATGAACACCACTAAATACATATGTAAAGGTGGTACACCGCCATCACACTAACCATGAACACCACTAAATACATATGTACAAGTAGTACAGCGCCATCACACTAACCATGAACACCACTAAATACATATGTACAGGTAGTACGGCACCATCACTCTATCCATGAACACCACTAAATACATATGTACAAGTAGTACAGCGCCATCACACTAACCATGAACACCACTAAATAGATATGTACAAGTAGTACAGCGCCATCACACTAACCATGAACACCACTAAATACATATGTACAGGTAGTACAGCACCATCACACTAACCAGGAATACCACTAAATACATATGTACAGGTGGTACAGCGCTATTAAACTAACCATGAACACCACTAAATACATATGTAAAGGTGGTACACCGCCATCACACTAACCATGAACACCACTAAATACATATGTACAAGTAGTACAGCGCCATCACACTAACCATGAACACCACTAAATACATATGTACAGGTGGTACAGCGCCATTAAACTAACCATGAACACCACTAAATACATATGTAAAGGTGGTACACCGCCATCACACTAACCATGAACACCACAAAATAAATATGTACAAGTAGTAGAGCGCCATCACACTAACCATGAACACCACTAAATACATATGTACAGGTAGTACGGCACCATCACTCTATCCATGAACACCACTAAATACATATGTACAGGTAGTACAGCACCATCACACTAACCATGAACACCACAAAATACATATGTACATGTGGTACAACACCATCACACTAACCATGAACACCACTAAATACATATGTACAGGTGGCACATCATCATCACGTTAACCATGAACACAACTAAATACATATGTACAGGTGGTACAGCGCCATCACGCTAACCATGAACACCGCTAAATACATATGTACAGGTTGTACAGCACCATCACGCTAACCATGAACACCACTAAATACATATGTACAGGTGGTACAACACCATCACACTAACCATGAACACCACTAAATACATATGTACAGGTGGTACAGCACTATCACGCTAACCATGAACACCACTAAATACATATGTACAGGTGGTACAGCGCCATCACACTAACCATGAACATCACTAAATACATATATACAGGTAGTACAGCACCATCACGCTAACCATGAACACCACTAAATACATATGTACAGGTAGTACAGCACCATCACACTAACCATGAACACCACTAAATACATATGTACAGGTAGTACAGCACCATCACACTAACCATGAACACCACTAAATACATATGTACAGGTGGTACAGCACCATCACACTAGCCATGAACACTACTAAATACATATGTACAGGTGGTGCAACGCCATCACGCTAACCATAAACACCGCTAAATACATATGTACAGGTAATACAGCACCATCACCCTAACCATGAACACCACTAAATACATATATACAGGTGGTACAACACCATCACTCTAACCATGAACACCACTAAATACATATGTACAGGTGGTACACCGCCATCACACTAACCAAGAACACCACTAAATACATATGTACAGGTAGTACAGGGCCATCACACTAACCATGAACACCTCTAAATACATATGTACAGGTAATACAGCACCATCACTCTAACCATGAACACCACTAAATACATATGTACAGGTAGTACAGCACCATCACACTAACCATGAACACCACTAAATACATATGTACATGTGGTACAACACCATCACACTAACCATGAACACCACTAAATACATATGTACAGGTGGTACAGCGCCATCACACTAACCATGAACACTACTAAATACATATGTACAGGTGGTACAGCGCCATCACGCTAACCATGAACACCGCTAAATACATATGTACAGGTAGTACAGCACCATCACACTAACCATGAACACCACTAAATACATATATACAGGTGGTACAACACCATCACTCTAACCATGAACACCACTAAATACATATGTACAGGTGGTACACCGCCATCACACTAACCATGAACACCACTAAATACATATGTACAGGTAGTACAGCGCCATCACACTAACCATGAACACCACTAAATAAATATGTACAGGTAGTACGGCGCCATCACTCTAACCATGAACACCACTAAATACATATCTACAGGTAGTACAGCACCATCACACTAACCATGAACACCACTAAATACATATATACAGGTGGTACAACACCATCACACTAACCATGAACACAACTAAATACATATATAAAGGTGGTACAGCGCCATCACGCTAACCATGAACACCACTAAATACATATGTACAGGTAGTACAGCACCATCACACTAACCATGAACACCACTAAATACATATGTACAGGTGGTACAGCACCATCACGCTAACAATGAACACCACTAAATACATATGTACAGGTGGTACAGCGCCATCACACTAACCATGAACACCACTAAATACATATATACAGGTAGTACAGCACCATCACGCTAACCATGAACACCACTAAATACATATGTACAGGTAGTACAGCACCATCACGCTAACCATGAACACCGCTAAATACATATGTACAGGTAGTACAGCACCATCACACTAACCATGAACACCACTAAATACATATATAGGTGGTACAACACCATCACTCTAACCATGAACACCACTAAATACATATGTACAGGTGGTACACCGCCATTACACTAACCATGAACACCACTAAATACATATGTACAGGTAGTACAGCACCATCACACTAACCATGAACACCACTAAATACATATATACAGATGGTACTACACCATCACTCTAACCATGAACACTACTAAATACATATGTACAGGTGGTACACCGCCATCACACTAACCATGAACACCACTAAATACATATGTACAGGTAGTACAGCGCCATCACACTAACCATGAACACCACTAAATACATATGTACAGGTAGTACAGCACCATCACTCTAACCATGAACACCACTAAATACATATGTACAGGTAGTACAGCACCATCACACTAACCATGAACACCACTAAATACATATGTACATGTGGTACAACACCATCACACTAACCATGAACACCACTAAATACATATTTACAAGTGGTACAGCGCCATCACGCTAACCATGAACACCGCTAAATACATATGTACAGGTAGTACAGCACCATCACACTAACCAGGAATACCACTAAATACATATGTACAGGTGGTACAGCGCTATTAAACTAACCATGAACACCACTAAATACATATGTAAAGGTGGTACACCGCCATCACACTAACCATGAACACCACTAAATACATATGTACAAGTAGTACAGCGCCATCACACTAACCATGAACACCACTAAATACATATGTACAGGTAGTACGGCACCATCACTCTATCCATGAACACCACTAAATACATATGTACAAGTAGTACAGCGCCATCACACTAACCATGAACACCACTAAATAGATATGTACAAGTAGTACAGCGCCATCACACTAACCATGAACACCACTAAATACATATGTACAGGTAGTACGGCACCATCACTCTATCCATGAACACCACTAAATACATATGTACAGGTAGTACAGCACCATCACACTAACCATGAACACCACAAAAGACATATGTACATGTGGTACAACACCATCACGTTAACCATGAACACAACTAAATACATATGTACAGGTGGTACAGCGCCATCACGCTAACCATGAACACCGCTAAATACATATGTACAGGTTGTACAGCACCATCACGCTAACCATGAACACCACTAAATACATATGTACAGGTGGTACAACACCATCACACTAACCATGAACACCACTAAATACATATGTACAGGTGGTACAGCACCATCACGCTAACCATGAACACCACTAAATACATATGTACAGGTGGTACAGCGCCATCACACTAACCATGAACACCACTAAATACATATATACAGGTAGTACAGCACCATCACGCTAACCATGAACACCACTAAATAAATATGTACAGGTAGTACAGCACCATCACGCTAACCATGAACACCGCTAAATACATATGTACAGGTAGTACAGCACCATCACACTAACCATGAACACCACTAAATACATATATACAGGTGGTACAACACCATCACTCTAACCATGAACACCACTAAATACATATGCACAGGTGGTACACCGCCATCACACTAACCATGAACACCACTAAATACATATGTACATGTAGTACAGCACCATCACACTAACCATGAACACTACTTAATACATATGTACAGGTAGTACAGCACCATCACACTAACCATGAACACCACTAAATACATATGTACAGGTAGTACATCACCATCACACTAACCATGAACACCACTAAATACATATGTACAGGTGGTACAGCGCCATCACACTAGCCATGAACACTACTAAATACATATGTACAGGTGGTGCAGCGCCATCACGCTAACCATGAACACCGCTAAATACATATGTACAGGTAGTACAGCACCATCACCCTAACCATGAACACCACTAAATACATATATACAGGTGGTACAACACCATCACTCTAACCATGAACACCACTAAAATACATATGTACAGGTGGTACACCGCCATCACACTAACCAAGAACACCACTAAATACATATGTACAGGTAGTACAGGGCCATCACACTAACCATGAACACCACTAAATACATATGTACAGGTAGTACAGCACCATCACTCTAACCACGAACACCACTAAATACATATGTACAGGTAGTACAGCACCATCACACTAACCATGAACACAACTAAATACATATGTACAGGTGGTACAGCGCCATCACGCTAACCATGAACACCGCTAAATACATATGTACAGGTTGTACAGCACCATCACGCTAACCATGAACACCACTAAATACATATGTACAGGTGGTACAACACCATCACACTAACCATGAACACCACTAAATACATATGTACAGGTGGTACAGCACCATCACGCTAACCATGAACACCACTAAATACATATGTACAGGTGGTACAGCGCCATCACACTAACCATGAACACCACTAAATACATATATACAGGTAGTACAGCACCATCACGCTAACCATGAACACCACTAAATACATATGTACAGGTAGTACAGCACCATCACGCTAACCATGAACACCGCTAAATACATATGTACAGGTAGTACAGCACCATCACACTAACCATGAACACCACTAAATACATATATACAGGTGGTACAACACCATCACTCTAACCATGAACACCACTAAATACATATGCACAGGTGGTACACCGCCATCACACTAACCATGAACACCACTAAATACATATGTACATGTAGTACAGCACCATCACACTAACAATGAACACTACTTAATACATATGTACAGGTAGTACAGCACCATCACACTATCCATGAACACCACTAAATACATATGTACAGGTAGTACATCACCATCACACTAACCATGAACACCACTAAATACATATGTACAGGTGGTACAGCGCCATCACACTAGCCATGAACACTACTAAATACATATGTACAGGTGGTGCAGCGCCATCACGCTAACCATGAACACCGCTAAATACATATGTACAGGTAGTACAGCACCATCACCCTAACCATGAACACCACTAAATACATATATACAGGTGGTACAACACCATCACTCTAACCATGAACACCACTAAAATACATATGTACAGGTGGTACACCGCCATCACACTAACCAAGAACACCACTAAATACATATGTACAGGTAGTACAGGGCCATCACACTAACCATGAACACCACTAAATACATATGTACAGGTAGTACAGCACCATCACACTAACCATGAACACCACTAAATACATATGTACATGTGGTACAACACCATCACACTAACCATGAACACCACTAAATACATATGTACAAGTGGTACAGCGCCATCACACTAACCATGAACACTACTAAATACATATGTACAGGTGGTACAGCGCCATCACGCTAACCATGTACACCGCTAAATACATATGTACAGGTAGTACAGCACCATCACACTAACCATGAACACCACTAAATACATATATACAGGTGGTACAACACCATCACTCTAACCATGAACACCACTAAATACATATGTACAGGTGGTACACCGCCATCACACTAACCATGAACACCACTAAATACATATGTACAGGTAGTACAGCGCCATCACACTAACCATGAACACCACTAAATACATATGTACAGGTAGAACGGCGCCATCACTCTAACCATGAACACCACTAAATACATATGTACAGGTAGTACAGCACCATCACACTAACCATGAACACCACTAAATACATATGTACATGTGGTACAACACCATCTAACTAACCATGAACACCACTAAATGCATATGTACAGGTGGCACATCATCATCACGCTAACCATGAACACAACTAAATACATATGTAAAGGTGGTACAGCGCCATCACGCTAACCATGAACACCACTAAATACATATGTACAGGTAGTACAGCACCATCATGCTAACCATGAACAGCACTAAATACATATGTACAGGTGGTACAACACCATCACACTAACCATGAACACTACTAAATACATATGTACAGGTGGTACAGCACCATCACGCTAACAATGAACACCACTAAATACATATGTACAGGTGGTACAGCGCCATCACACTAACCATGAACACCATTAAATACATATATACAGGTAGTACAGCACCATCACGCTAACCATGAACACCACTAAATACATATGTACAGGTAGTACAGCACCATCACGCTAACCATGAACACCGCTTAATACATATGTACAGGTAGTACAGCACCATCACACTAACCATGAACACCACTAAATACATATATAGGTGGTACAACACCATCACTCTAACCATAAACACCACTAAATACATATGTACAGGTGGTACACCGCCATTACACTAAACATGAACACCACTAAATACATATGTACAGGTAGTACAGCGCCATCACACTAACCATGAACACCACTAAATACATATGTACAGGTAGTACGGCACCATCACTCTAACCATGAACACCACTAAATACATATGTACAGGTAGTACAGCACCATCACACTAACCATGAACACCACTAAATACATATGTACATGTGGTACAACACCATCACACTAACCATGAACACCACTAAATACATATGTACAGGTGGCACATCATCATCACGCTAACCATTAACACAACTAAATACATATGTACAGGTGGTACAGCGCCATCACACTAGCCATGAACACTACTAAATACATATGTACAGGTGGTGCAGCGCCATCACGCTAACCATGAACACCGCTAAATACATATGTACAGGTAGTACAGCACCATCACCCTAACCATGAACACCACTAAATACATATATACAGGTGGTACAACACCATCACTCTAACCATGAACACCACTAAAATACATATGTACAGGTGGTACACCGCCATCACACTAACCAAGAACACCACTAAATACATATGTACAGGTAGTACAGGGCCATCACACTAACCATGAACACCACTAAATACATATGTACAGGTAGTACAGCACCATCACACTAACCATGAACACCACTAAATACATATGTACATGTGGTACAACACCATCACACTAACCATGAACACCACTAAATACATATGTACAAGTGGTACAGCGCCATCACACTAACCATGAACACTACTAAATACATATGTACAGGTGGTACAGCGCCATCACGCTAACCATGTACACCGCTAAATACATATGTACAGGTAGTACAGCACCATCACACTAACCATGAACACCACTAAATACATATATACAGGTGGTACAACACCATCACTCTAACCATGAACACCACTAAATACATATGTACAGGTGGTACACCGCCATCACACTAACCATGAACACCACTAAATACATATGTACAGGTAGTACAGCGCCATCACACTAACCATGAACACCACTAAATACATATGTACAGGTAGAACGGCGCCATCACTCTAACCATGAACACCACTAAATACATATGTACAGGTAGTACAGCACCATCACACTAACCATGAACACCACTAAATACATATGTACATGTGGTACAACACCATCTAACTAACCATGAACACCACTAAATGCATATGTACAGGTGGCACATCATCATCACGCTAACCATGAACACAACTAAATACATATGTAAAGGTGGTACAGCGCCATCACGCTAACCATGAACACCACTAAATACATATGTACAGGTAGTACAGCACCATCATGCTAACCATGAACAGCACTAAATACATATGTACAGGTGGTACAACACCATCACACTAACCATGAACACTACTAAATACATATGTACAGGTGGTACAGCACCATCACGCTAACAATGAACACCACTAAATACATATGTACAGGTGGTACAGCGCCATCACACTAACCATGAACACCATTAAATACATATATACAGGTAGTACAGCACCATCACGCTAACCATGAACACCACTAAATACATATGTACAGGTAGTACAGCACCATCACGCTAACCATGAACACCGCTTAATACATATGTACAGGTAGTACAGCACCATCACACTAACCATGAACACCACTAAATACATATATAGGTGGTACAACACCATCACTCTAACCATAAACACCACTAAATACATATGTACAGGTGGTACACCGCCATTACACTAAACATGAACACCACTAAATACATATGTACAGGTAGTACAGCGCCATCACACTAACCATGAACACCACTAAATACATATGTACAGGTAGTACGGCACCATCACTCTAACCATGAACACCACTAAATACATATGTACAGGTAGTACAGCACCATCACACTAACCATGAACACCACTAAATACATATGTACATGTGGTACAACACCATCACACTAACCATGAACACCACTAAATACATATGTACAGGTGGCACATCATCATCACGCTAACCATTAACACAACTAAATACATATGTACAGGTGGTACAGCGCCATCACGCTAACCATGAACACCGCTAAATACATATGTACAGGTAGTACAGCACCATCACGCTAACCATGAACACCACTAAATACATATGTACAGGTGGTACATCACCATCACACTAACCATGAACACCACTAAATACATATATACAGGTGGTACAGCACCATCACGCTAAACATGAACACCACTAAATACATATGTACAGGTGGTACAGCGCCATCACACTAACCATGAACACCACTAAATACATATATACAGGTAGTACAGCACCATCACGCTAACCATGAACACCACTAAATACATATGTACAGGTAGTACAGCACCATCACACTAACCATGAACAGCACTAAATACATATGTACAGGTAGAACGGCACCATCACGCTAACCATGAACACCACTAAATACATATGTACAGGTGGAACAGCGCCATCACACTAACCATGAACACTACTAAATACATATGTACATGTAGTACAGCACCATCACACTAACCATGAACACCACTAAATACATATGTACAGGTAGTACAGCGCCATCACACTAACCATGAACACCACTGAATACATATGTACAGGTAGTACAGCACCATCACACTAACCATGAACACCACTAAATACATATGTACAGGTAGTACAGCACCATGACACTAACCATGAACACCACTAAATACATATGTACTGGTAGTGCATCACCATCACACTAACCATGAACACCACTAAATACATATGTACAGGTAGTACAGCGCCATCACGCTAACCATGAACACCACTAAATACATATGTACAGGTAGTACACCACCATCACGCTAACCATGAACACCAATAAATACATATGTACAGGTGGTACAGCACCATCACACTAACCATGAACACCACTAAATACATATGTACAGGTGGTACAGCGCCATCACACTAACCATGAACACCACTAAATACATATGTACATGTAGTAGAGCACCATCACACTAACCATGAACACAACTAAATACATATGTACATGTAGTACAGCACCATCACACTAACCATGAACACAACTAAATACATATGCACAGGTAGTACAGTGCTATCACACTAACCATGAACACCACTAAATGCATATGTACAGGTGGTACAGCACCATCACACTAACCATGAACACCACTAAATACATATGTACAGGTAGTACAGCATCATCACACTAACCATGAACACCACTAAATACATATGTACATGTAGTACAGCGCCATCACGCTAACCATGAACACCACTAAATACATATGTACAGGTAGTACAGAACCATCACGCTAACCATGAACACCACTAAATACATATGTACAGGTGGTACAGTACCATCACACTAACCATGAACACCACTAAATACATATGTACAGGTAGTACAGCACCATCACACTAACCATGAACATCACTAAAGACATATGTACAGGTAGTACAGCGCCATCACGCTAACCATGAACACCACTAAATACATATGTACAGGTAGTACAGCACCATCACGCTAACCATGAACACCACTAAATACATATGTACAGGTAGTACAGCACCATCACACTAACCATGAACACCACTAAATACATATGTACAGGTGGTACACCACCTTCACGCTAACCATGAACACCACTAAATACATATGTACAGGTGGTACATAGCCATCACACTAACCATGAACACCACTAAATACAAATGTACAGGTGGTACACCGCCATCACACTAACCATGAACACCACTAAATACATATGTACAGGTAGTACAGCACCATCACGCTAAACATGAACACCACTAAATACATATGAACAGGTAGTACAGCACCATCATACTAACCATGAACATCACTAAATACATATGTACAGGTGGTACACCGCCATCAAACTAACCATGAACACGACTAAATACATATGTTCAGGTAGTACACCGCCATAACACTAACCAAGAACACCACTAAATACATATGTACAGGTAGTACAGCACCGTCACGCTAACAATGAACACCACTAAATACATATGTACGGGTAGTACAGCACCATCACGCTATCCATGAACACCACTAAATACATATGTACAGGTGGCACATCATCATCACGCTAACCATGAACACCACTAAATACATATGTACAGGTGGTACAACACCATCACACTAACCATGAACACCACTAAATACATATGTACAGGTGGTATACCGCCATCACACTAACCATGAACACCACTAAATACATATGTACAGGTAGTACAGCGCCATCACACTAACCATGAACACAACTAAATACATATGTACAGGTGGCACATCATCATCACGCTAACCATGAACACCACTAAATACATATGTACAGGCGGTACACCGCCATCACACTAACAATGAACACCACTAAATACATATGTACAGGTGGCACATCATCATCACGCTAACCATGAACACCACTAAATACATATGTACAGGTGGCACATCATCATCACACTAACCATGAACACCACTAAATACATATGTACAGGTGGTACACCGCCATCACACTAACAATGAACACCACTAAATACATATGTACAGGTAGTACAGCGCCATCACGCTTACCATGAATACCACTAAATACATATGTACAGGTGGTACAACACCATCACGCTAACCATGAACACCACTAAATACATATGTACAGGTGGTACAACACCATCACGCTAACCATGAACACCACTAAATACATATGTACAGGTAGTACAGCACCATCACGCTAACCATGAACACCACTAAATACATATGTACAGGTAGTACAGCACCATCACACTAACCATGAACACCACTAAATACATATGTACAGGTAGTACAGCACCATCACGCTAACCATAAACACCACTAAATACATATGTACAGGTAGCACAGCACCATCACGCTAACCATGAACACCACTAAATACATATGTAAAGGTAGTACAGCACCATCACGCTAACCATGAACACCACTAAATACATATGTACAGGTAGTACAGCACAATCACGCTAACCATGAACACCACTAAATACATATGTACAGGTAGCACAGCACCATCACACTAACAATGAACACCACTAAATACATATGTACAGGTAGTACAGCACCATCACACTAACCATGAACACCACTAAATACATATGTACAGGTAGTACAGCACCATCACGCTAATCATGAACACCACTAAATATATATGTAAAGGTAGTACAGCACCATCACGCTAGCCATGAAAACCACTAAATACATATGTACAGATAGCACAACACCATCACACTAACAATGAACACCGCTAAATACATATGTACAGGTAGTACAGCGCCATCACGCTAACCAGGAACACCACTAAATACATATGTACAGGTAGTACACCGCCATCACACTAACCATGAACACCACTAAATACATATGTACAGGTGGTATAGCACCATCACGCTAACCATGAACACCACTAAATACATATGTACAGGTAGTACACCGCCATCACACTAACCATGAACACCACTAAATACATATGTACAGGTGGTACAACACCATCACGCTAACCATAACACCACTAAATACATATGTACAGGTAGTACAGCACCATCACGCTAACCATGAACACCACTAAATACATATGTACAGGTAGTACAGCACCATCACGCTAACCATGAACACCACTAAATACATATGTACAGGTAGTACAGCACCATCACGCTAACCATGAACACCACTAAATACATATGTACAGGTAGTACAGCACCATCACGCTAACCATGAACACCACTAAATATATATGTAAAGGTAGTACAGCACCATCACGCTAGCCATGAAAACCACTAAATACATATGTACAGATAGCACAGCACCATCACACTAACAATGAACACCACTAAATACATATGTACAGGTAGTACACCGCCATCACGCTAACCAGGAACACCACTAAATACATATGTACAGGTAGTACAGCGCCATCACACTAACAATGAACACCACTAAATACATATGTACAGGTAGTACAGCACCATCACGCTAACCATGAACACCACTAAATACATATGTACAGGTAGTACACCGCCATCACACTAACCATGAACACCACTAAATACATATGTACAGGTGGTATAGCACCATCACGCTAACCATGAACACCACTAAATACATATGTACAGGTAGTACACCGCCATCACACTAACCATGAACACCACTAAATACATATGTACAGGTGGTACAACACCATCACGCTAACCATAACACCACTAAATACATATGTACAGGTAGTATAGCACCATCAGGCTAACCATGAACACCACTAAATACATATGTACAGGTAGTACAGCACCATCACGCTAACCATGAACACCACTAAATACATATGTACAGGTAGTACAGCACCATCACGCTAACCATGAACACCACTAAATACATATGTACAGGTAGTACAGCACCATCACGCTAACCATAAACACCACTAAATACATATGTACAGGTAGCACAGCACCATCACGCTAACCATGAACACCACTAAATACATATGTACAGGTAGTACAGCACCATCACGCTAACCATGAACACCACTAAATACATATGTACAGGTAGTATAGCACAATCACGCTAACCATGAACGCCACTAAATACATATCTACAGGTAGCACAGCACCATCACACTAACAATGAACACCACTAAATACATATGTGCAGGTAGTACAGCACCATCACGCTAACCATGAACACCACTAAATACATATGTACAGGTAGTACAGCACCATCACGCTAACCATGAACACCGCTAAATATATATGTAAAGGTAGTACAGCACCATCACGCTAACCATGAACACCACTAAATACATATGTACAGGTAGCACAGCACCATCACACTAACAATGAACACCACTAAATACATATGTACAGGTAGTACACCGCCATCACGCTAACCAGGAACACCACTAAATACATATGTACAGGTAGTACAGCGCCATCACACTAACAATGAACACCACTAAATACATATGTACAGGTAGTACAGCACCATCACGCTAACCATGAACACCACTAAATACATATGCACAGGTAGTACACCGCCATCACACTAACCATGAACACCACTAAATACATATGTACAGGTGGTATAGCACCATCACGCTAACCATGAACACCACTAAATACATATGTACAGGTAGCACAGCACCATCACACTAACAATGAACACCACTAAATACATATGTATAGGTAGTACACCGCCATCACGCTAACCATGAACACCACTAAATACATATGTACAGGTAGTACAGCACCATCACGCTAACCATGAATACCACTAAATACATATGTACAGGTGGTACACCGCCATCACACTAACCATGAACACAACTAAATACATATGTACAGGTGGCACATCATCATCACGCTAACCATGAACACCACTAAATACATATGTACAGGTAGTACAGCACCATCACACTAACAATGAACACCACTAAATACATATGTACAGGTAGTACACCGCCATTACGCTAACCATGAACACCACTAAATTCATATGTACAGGTAGTACAGCACCATCACACTGACAATGAACACCACTAAATACATATGTACAGGTAGCTCAGCACCATCACGCTAACCATGAACACCACTAAATACATATGTACAGGTAGTACAGGACCATCACGCTAACCATGAATACCACTAAATACATATGTACAGGTAGTACACCGCCATCACGCTAACCATGAACACCACTAAATTCATATGTACAGGTAGTACAGCACCATCACACTAACAATGAACACCACTAAATACATATGTACAGGTAGCTCAGCACCATCACGCTAACCATGAACACCACTAAATACATATGTACAGGTAGTACAGCACCATCACGCTAACCATGAACACCACTAAATACATATGTACAGGTAGTACAGCACCATCACGCTAACCATGAACACCACTAAATACATATGTACAGGTAGTACAGCACCATCACGCTAACCATGAACACCACTAAATACATATGTACAGGTAGTACAGCACCATCACGCTAACCATGAACACCACTAAATACATATGTACAGGTAGCACAGCACCATCACGATAACCATGAACACCACTAAATACATATGTACAGGTAGTACAGCACCATCACGCTAACCATGAACACCACTAAATACATATGTACAGGTAGCACAGCACCATCACATTAACAATGAACACCACTAAATACATATGTACAGGTAGTACACCGCCATCACGCTAACCAGATACACCACTAAATACATATGTACAGGTAGTACAGCACCATCACGCTAACCATGAATACCACTAAATACATATGTACAGGTGGTACACCGCCATCACACTAACCATGAACAAAACTAAATACATATGTACAGGTGGCACATTATCATCACGCTAACCATGAACACCACTAAATACATATGTACAGGTAGTACAGCACCATCACGCTAAACATGAACACCACTAAATACATATGAAAAGGTAGTAGAGCACCATCATACTAACCATGAACATCACTAAATACATATGTACAGGTGGTACACCGCCATCAAACTAACCATGAACACGACTAAATACATATGTTCAGGTAGTACACCGCCATAACACTAACCAAGAACACCACTAAATACATATGTACAGGTAGTACAGCACCGTCACGCTAACAATGAACACCACTAAATACATATGTACGGGTAGTACAGCACCATCACGCTATCCATGAACACCACTAAATACATATGTACAGGTGGCACATCATCATCACGCTAACCATGAACACCACTAAATACATATGTACAGGTGGTACAACACCATCACACTAACCATGAACACCACTAAATACATATGTACAGGTGGTATACCGCCATCACACTAACCATGAACACCACTAAATACATATGTACAGGTAGTACAGCGCCATCACACTAACCATGAACACAACTAAATACATATGTACAGGTGGCACATCATCATCACGCTAACCATGAACACCACTAAATACATATGTACAGGCGGTACACCGCCATCACACTAACAATGAACACCACTAAATACATATGTACAGGTGGCACATCATCATCACGCTAACCATGAACACCACTAAATACATATGTACAGGTGGCACATCATCATCACACTAACCATGAACACCACTAAATACATATGTACAGGTGGTACACCGCCATCACACTAACAATGAACACCACTAAATACATATGTACAGGTAGTACAGCGCCATCACGCTTACCATGAATACCACTAAATACATATGTACAGGTGGTACAACACCATCACGCTAACCATGAACACCACTAAATACATATGTACAGGTGGTACAACACCATCACGCTAACCATGAACACCACTAAATACATATGTACAGGTAGTACAGCACCATCACGCTAACCATGAACACCACTAAATACATATGTACAGGTAGTACAGCACCATCACACTAACCATGAACACCACTAAATACATATGTACAGGTAGTACAGCACCATCACGATAACCATAAACACTACTAAATACATATGTACAGGTAGCACAGCACCATCACGCTAACCATGAACACCACTAAATACATATGTAAAGGTAGTACAGCACCATCACGCTAACCATGAACACCACTAAATACATATGTACAGGTAGTACAGCACAATCACGCTAACCATGAACACCACTAAATACATATGTACAGGTAGCACAGCACCATCACACTAACAATGAACACCACTAAATACATATGTACAGGTAGTACAGCACCATCACACTAACCATGAACACCACTAAATACATATGTACAGGTAGTACAGCACCATCACGCTAACCATGAACACCACTAAATATATATGTAAAGGTAGTACAGCACCATCACGCTAGCCATGAAAACCACTAAATACATATGTACAGATAGCACAGCACCATCACACTAACAATGAACACTACTAAATACATATGTACAGGTAGTACAGCGCCATCACGCTAACCAGGAACACCACTAAATACATATGTACAGGTAGTACACCGCCATCACACTAACCATGAACACCACTAAATACATATGTACAGGTGGTATAGCACCATCACGCTAACCATGAACACCACTAAATACATATGTACAGGTAGTACACCGCCATCACACTAACCATGAACACCACTAAATACATATGTACAGGTGGTACAACACCATCACGCTAACCATAACACCACTAAATACATATGTACAGGTAGTACAGCACCATCACGCTAACCATGAACACCACTAAATACATATGTACAGGTAGTACAGCACCATCACGCTAACCATGAACACCACTAAATACATATGTACAGGTAGTACAGCACCATCACGCTAACCATGAACACCACTAAATACATATGTACAGGTAGTACAGCACCATCACGCTAACCATGAACACCACTAAATATATATGTAAAGGTAGTACAGCACCATCACGCTAGCCATGAAAACCACTAAATACATATGTACAGATAGCACAGCACCATCACACTAACAATGAACACCACTAAATACATATGTACAGGTAGTACACCGCCATCACGCTAACCAGGAACACCACTAAATACATATGTACAGGTAGTACAGCGCCATCACACTAACAATGAACACCACTAAATACATATGTACAGGTAGTACAGCACCATCACGCTAACCATGAACACCACTAAATACATATGTACAGGTAGTACACCGCCATCACACTAACCATGAACACCACTAAATACATATGTACAGGTGGTATAGCACCATCACGCTAACCATGAACACCACTAAATACATATGTACAGGTAGTACACCGCCATCACACTAACCATGAACACCACTAAATACATATGTACAGGTGGTACAACACCATCACGCTAACCATAACACCACTAAATACATATGTACAGGTAGTATAGCACCATCAGGCTAACCATGAACACCACTAAATACATATGTACAGGTAGTACAGCACCATCACGCTAACCATGAACACCACTAAATACATATGTACAGGTAGTACAGCACCATCACGCTAACCATGAACACCACTAAATACATATATACAGGTAGTACAGCACCATCACGCTAACCATAAACACCACTAAATACATATGTACAGGTAGCACAGCACCATCACGCTAACCATGAACACCACTAAATACATATGTACAGGTAGTACAGCACCATCACGCTAACCATGAACACCACTAAATACATATGTACAGGTAGTATAGCACAATCACGCTAACCATGAACGCCACTAAATACATATCTACAGGTAGCACAGCACCATCACACTAACAATGAACACCACTAAATACATATGTGCAGGTAGTACAGCACCATCACGCTAACCATGAACACCACTAAATACATATGTACAGGTAGTACAGCACCATCACGCTAACCATGAACACCGCTAAATATATATGTAAAGGTAGTACAGCACCATCACGCTAACCATGAACACCACTAAATACATATGTACAGGTAGCACAGCACCATCACACTAACAATGAACACCACTAAATACATATGTACAGGTAGTACACCGCCATCACGCTAACCAGGAACACCACTAAATACATATGTACAGGTAGTACAGCGCCATCACACTAACAATGAACACCACTAAATACATATGTACAGGTAGTACAGCACCATCACGCTAACCATGAACACCACTAAATACATATGCACAGGTAGTACACCGCCATCACACTAACCATGAACACCACTAAATACATATGTACAGGTGGTATAGCACCATCACGCTAACCATGAACACCACTAAATACATATGTACAGGTAGCACAGCACCATCACACTAACAATGAACACCACTAAATACATATGTACAGGTAGTACACCGCCATCACGCTAACCATGAACACCACTAAATACATATGTACAGGTAGTACAGCACCATCACGCTAACCATGAATACCACTAAATACATATGTACAGGTGGTACACCGCCATCACACTAACCATGAACACAACTAAATACATATGTACAGGTGGCACATCATCATCACGCTAACCATGAACACCACTAAATACATATGTACAGGTAGTACAGCACCATCACACTAACAATGAACACCACTAAATACATATGTACAGGTAGTACACCGCCATCACGCTAACCATGAACACCACTAAATTCATATGTACAGGTAGTACAGCACCATCACACTGACAATGAACACCACTAAATACATATGTACAGGTAGCTCAGCACCATCACGCTAACCATGAACACCACTAAATACATATGTACAGGTAGTACAGGACCATCACGCTAACCATGAATACCACTAAATACATATGTACAGGTAGTACACCGCCATCACGCTAACCATGAACACCACTAAATTCATATGTACAGGTAGTACAGCACCATCACACTAACAATGAACACCACTAAATACATATGTACAGGTAGCTCAGCACCATCACGCTAACCATGAACACCACTAAATACATATGTACAGGTAGTACAGCACCATCACGCTAACCATGAACACCACTAAATACATATGTACAGGTAGTACAGCACCATCACGCTAACCATGAACACCACTAAATACATATGTACAGGTAGTACAGCACCATCACGCTAACCATGAACACCACTAAATACATATGTACAGGTAGTACAGCACCATCACGCTAACCATGAACACCACTAAATACATATGTACAGGTAGCACAGCACCATCACGATAACCATGAACACCACTAAATACATATGTACAGGTAGTACAGCACCATCACGCTAGCCATGAACACCACTAAATACATATGTACAGGTAGCACAGCACCATCACATTAACAATGAACACCACTAAATACATATGTACAGGTAGTACACCGCCATCACGCTAACCAGGTACACCACTAAATACATATGTACAGGTAGTACAGCACCATCACGCTAACCATGAATACCACTAAATACATATGTACAGGTGGTACACCGCCATCACACTAACCATGAACACAACTAAATACATATGTACAGGTGGCACATTATCATCACGCTAACCATGAACACCACTAAATACATATGTACAGGTAGTACAGCACCATCACACTAACAATGAACACCACTAAATACATATGTACAGGTAGTACACCGCCATCACGCTAACCATGAACACCACTAAATTCATATGTACAGGTAGTACAGCACCATCACACTAACAATGAACACCACTAAATACATATGTACAGGTAGCTCAGCACCATCACGCTAACCATGAACACCACTAAATACATATGTACAGGTAGTACAGGACCATCACGCTAACCATGAATACCACTAAATACATATGTACAGGTAGTACACCGCCATCACGCTAACCATGAACACCACTAAATTCATATGTACAGGTAGTACAGCACCATCACACTAACAATGAACACCACTAAATACATATGTACAGGTAGCTCAGCACCATCACGCTAACCATGAACACCACTAAATACATATGTACAGGTAGTACAGCACCATCACGCTAACCATGAACACCACTAAATACATATGTACAGGTAGCTCAGCACCATCACGCTAACCATGAACACCACTAAATACATATGTACAGGTAGTACAGCACCATCACGCTAACCATGAAAACCACTAAATATATATGTAAAGGTAGTACAGCACCATCACGCTAATCATGAATACCACTAAATACATATGTACAGGTAGCACAGCACCATCACACTAACAATGAACACCACTAAATACATATGTACAGGTAGTACACCGCCATCACGCTAACCAGGAACACCACTAAATACATATGTACAGGTAGTACAGCGCCATCACACTAACAATGAACACCACTAAATACATATGTACAGGTAGTACAGCACCATCACGCTAACCATGAACACCACTAAATACATATGTACAGGTAGTACACCGCCATCACACTAACCATGAACACCACTAAATACATATGTACAGGTAGTACAGCACCATCACGCTAACCATGAACACCACTAAATACATATGTACAGGTAGTACAGCACCATCACGCTAACCATGAACACCACTAAATACATATGTACAGGTAGTACAGCACCATCACGCTAACCATGAACACCACTAAATACATATGTACAGGTAGCACAGCACCATCACGCTAACCATAAACACCACTAAATACATATGTACAGGTAGCACAGCACCATCACGCTAACCATGAACACCACTAAATACATATGTACAGGTAGTACAGCACCATCACGCTAACCATGAACACCACTAAATACATATGTACAGGTAGTACCGCACAATCACGCTAACCATGAACACCACTAAATACATATGTACAGGTAGCACAGCACCATCACACTAACAATGAACACCAATAAATACATATGTACAGGTGGTACACCGCCATCACGCTAACCAGGAACACCACTAAATACATATGTACAGGTAGTACAGCGCCATCACACTAACAATGAACACCACTAAATACATATGTACAGGTAGTACAGCACCATCACGCTAACCATGAACACCACTAAATACATATGTACAGGTAGTACACCGCCATCACACTAACCATGAACACCACTAAATACATATGTACAGGTGGTATAGCACCATCACGCTAATCATGAACACCACTAAATACATATGTACAGGTAGCACAGCACCATCACACTAACAATGAACACCACTAAATACATATGTACAGGTAGTACACCGCCATCACGCTAACCATGAACACCACTAAATACATATGTACAGGTAGTACAGCACCATCACGCTAACGATGAATACCACTAAATACATATGTACAGGTGGTACACCGCCATCAAACTAACCATGAACACAACTAAATACATATGTACAGGTGGCACATCATCATCACGCTAACCATGAACACCACTAAATACATATGTACAGGTAGTACAGGACCATCACGCTAACCATGAATACCACTAAATACATATGTTCAGGTAGTACACCGCCATCACGCTAACCATGAACACCACTAAATTCATATGTACAGGTAGTACAGCACCATCACACTAACAATGAACACCACTAAATACATATGTACAGGTAGCTCAGCACCATCACGCTAACCATGAACACCACTAAATACATATGTACAGGTAGTACAGCACCATCACGCTAACCATGAACACCACTAAATACATATGTACAGGTAGTACAGCACCATCACGCTAACCATGCACACCACTAAATACATATGTACAGGTAGTACAGCACCATCACGCTAACCATGAACACCACTAAATACATATGTACAGGTAGTACAGCACCATCACACTAACCATGAACACCACTAAATACATATGTACAGGTAGCACAGCACCATCACGCTAACCATGAACACCACTAAATACATATGTACAGGTAGTACATCACCATCACGCTAACCATGAACACCACTAAATACATATGTACAGGTAGTACAGCACAATCACGCTAACCATGAACACCACTAAATACATATGTACAGGTAGCACATCACCATCACACTAACAATGAACACCACTAAATGCATATGTACAGGTAGTACAGCACCATCACGCTAACCATGAACACCTCTAAATACATATGTACAGGTAGTACAGCACCATCACGCTAACTATGAACACCACTAAATATATATGTAAAGGTAGTACAGCACCATCACGCTAATCATGAACACCACTAAATACATATGTACAGGTAGCACAGCACCATCACACTAACAATGAACACCACTAAATACATATGTACAGGTAGTACACCGCCATCACGCTAACCAGGAACACCACTAAATTCATATGTACAGGTAGTACAGCACCATTACACTAACAATGAACACTACTAAATACATATGTACAGGTAGCTCAGCACCATCACGCTAACCATGAACACCACTAAATACATATGTACAGGTAGTACAGCACCATCACGCTAACCATGAACACCACTAAATACATATGTACAGGTAGTACAGCACCATCACGCTAACCATGAACACCACTAAATACATATGTACAGGTAGTACAGCACCATCACGCTAACCATGAACACCACTAAATACATATGTACAGGTAGTACAGCACCATCACGCTAACCATGAACACCACTAAATACATATGTACAGGTAGCACAGCACCATCACGCTAACCATGAACACCACTAAATACATATGTACAGGTAGTACATCACCATCACGCTAACCATGAACACCACTAAATACATATGTACAGGTAGTACAGCACAATCACGCTAACCATGAACACCACTAAATGCATATGTACAGGTAGCACATCACCATCACACTAACAATGAACACCACTAAATACATATGTACAGGTAGTACAGCACCATCACGCTAACCATGAACACCACTAAATACATATGTACAGGTAGTACAGCACCATCACGCTAACCATGAACACCACTAAATATATATGTAAAGGTAGTACAGCACCATCACGCTAATCATGAATACCACTAAATACATATGTACAGGTAGCACAGCACCATCACGCTAACAATGAACACCACTAAATACATATGTACAGGTAGTACACCGCCATCACGCTAACCAGGAACACCACTAAATACATATGTACAGGTAGTACAGCGCCATCACACTAACAATGAACACCACTAAATACATATGAACAGGTAGTACAGCACCATCACGCTAACCATGAACACCACTAAATACATATGTACAGGTAGTACACCGCCATCACACTAACCATGAACACCACTAAATACATATGTACAGGTGGTATAGCACCATCACGCTAACCATGAACACCACTAAATACATATGTACAGGTAGCACAGCACCATCACACTAACAATGAACACCACTAAATACATATGTACAGGTAGTACACCGCCATCACGCTAACCATGAACACCACTAAATACATATGCACAGGTAGTACAGCACCATCACGCTAACCATGAATACCACTAAATACATATGTACAGGTGGTACACCGCCATCACACTAACCATGAACACAACTAAATACATATGTACAGGTGGCACATTATCATCACGCAAACCATGAACACCACTAAATACATATGTACAGGTAGTACAGCACCATCACACTAACAATGAACACCACTAAATACATATGTACAGGTAGTACACCGCCATCACGCTAACCATGAACACCACTAAATTCATATGTACAGGTAGTACAGCACCATCACACTAACAATGAACACCACTAAATACATATGTACAGGTAGCTCAGCACCATCACGCTAACCATGAACACCACTAAATACATATGTACAGGTAGTACAGCACCATCACGCTAACCATGAATACCACTAAATACATATGTACAGGTAGTACACCGCCATCACGCTAACCATGAACACCACTAAATACATATGTACAGGTAGTACAGCACCATCACGCTAACCATGAAAACCACTAAATATATATGTAAAGGTAGTACAGCACCATCACGCTAATCATGAATACCACTAAATACATATGTACAGGTAGCACAGCACCATCACACTAACAATGAACACCACTAAATACATATGTACAGGTAGTACACCGCCATCACGCTAACCAGGAACACCACTAAATACATATGTACAGGTAGTACAGCGCCATCACACTGACAATGAACACCACTAAATACATATGTACAGGTAGTACAGCACCATCACGCTAACCATGAACACCACTAAATACATATGTACAGGTAGTACACCGCCATCACACTAACCATGAACACCACTAAATACATATGTACAGGTGGTATAGCACCATCACGCTAACCATGAACACCACTAAATACATATGTACAGGTAGCACAGCACCATCACACTAACAATGAACACCACTAAATACATATGTACAGGTAGTACACAGCCATCACGCTAACCATGAACACCACTAAATACATATGTACAGGTAGTACAGCACCATCACGCTAATCATGAATACCACTAAATACATATGTACAGGTAGCACAGCACCATCACGCTAACAATGAACACCACTAAATACATATGTACAGGTAGTACACCGCCATCACGCTAACCAGGAACACCACTAAATACATATGTACAGGTAGTACAGCGCCATCACACTAACAATGAACACCACTAAATACATATGAACAGGTAGTACAGCACCATCACGCTAACCATGAACACCACTAAATACATATGTACAGGTAGTACACCGCCATCACACTAACCATGAACACCACTAAATACATATGTACAGGTGGTATAGCACCATCACGCTAACCATGAACACCACTAAATACATATGTACAGGTAGCACAGCACCATCACACTAACAATGAACACCACTAAATACATATGTACAGGTAGTACACCGCCATCACGCTAACCATGAACACCACTAAATACATATGCACAGGTAGTACAGCACCATCACGCTAACCATGAATACCACTAAATACATATGTACAGGTGGTACACCGCCATCACACAAACCATGAACACAACTAAATACATATGTACAGGTGGCACATTATCATCACGCAAACCATGAACACCACTAAATACATATGTACAGGTAGTACAGCACCATCACACTAACAATGAACACCACTAAATACATATGTACAGGTAGTACACCGCCATCACGCTAACCATGAACACCACTAAATTCATATGTACAGGTAGTACAGCACCATCACACTAACAATGAACACCACTAAATACATATGTACAGGTAGCTCAGCACCATCACGCTAACCATGAACACCACTAAATACATATGTACAGGTAGTACAGCACCATCACGCTAACCATGAATACCACTAAATACATATGTACAGGTAGTACACCGCCATCACGCTAACCATGAACACCACTAAATACATATGTACAGGTAGTACAGCACCATCACGCTAACCATGAAAACCACTAAATATATATGTAAAGGTAGTACAGCACCATCACGCTAATCATGAATACCACTAAATACATATGTACAGGTAGCACAGCACCATCACACTAACAATGAACACCACTAAATACATATGTACAGGTAGTACACCGCCATCACGCTAACCAGGAACACCACTAAATACATATGTACAGGTAGTACAGCGCCATCACACTAACAATGAACACCACTAAATACATATGTACAGGTAGTACAGCACCATCACGCTAACCATGAACACCACTAAATACATATGTACAGGTAGTACACCGCCATCACACTAACCATGAACACCACTAAATACATATGTACAGGTGGTATAGCACCATCACGCTAACCATGAACACCACTAAATACATATGTACAGGTAGCACAGCACCATCACACTAACAATGAACACCACTAAATACATATGTACAGGTAGTACACAGCCATCACGCTAACCATGAACACCACTAAATACATATGTACAGGTAGTACAGCACCATCACGCTAACCATGAATACCACTAAATACATATGTACAGGTGGTACACCGCCATCACACTAACCATGAACACAACTAAATACATATGTACAGGTGGCACATTATCATCACGCAAACCATGAACACCACTAAATACATATGTACAGGTAGTACAGCACCATCACACTAACAATGAACACCACTAAATACATATGTACAGGTAGTACACCGCCATCACGCTAACCATGAACACCACTAAATTCATATGTACAGGTAGTACAGCACCATCACACTAACAATGAACACCACTAAATACATATGTACAGGTAGCTCAGCACCATCACGCTAACCATGAACACCACTAAATACATATGTACAGGTAGTACAGCACCATCACGCTAACCATGAACACCACTAAATACATATGTACAGGTAGTACAGCACCATCACGCTAACCATGAATACCACTAAATACATATGTACAGGTGGCACATCATCATCACGCTAACCTTTACACCACCGAGGCAGTTTTTAATAATTCATTCGGAGCACTAAGCTACATAATTTATAACCATTCTTACTTTCTGTGATTATTTGATTTGATATTAATTTGCTAGCTAAATTTACAAAACAACTATAATCATAATTATGCAAAAAGTTTTTACCGTTTCGGATTTGAACTCGCGGTAGAAATCAAGCAATTAACCAAGTGTGTGAATATCAACGTACTCTTTTTCTTAATAAGATAGTTTAATTCTTTATGTACAGTAAAAATGAATAGGACTATCTCTATATGAAAACAATAGTGTTAAATTATCCTTAGTTGTGTTAGTAGGGATACAATAAATTCCACCGCGATAAGCTATAATTTTCATTACAATGGGATGCACAAAATGAAACATACATTTTCAATGTTTTCCGTGCATTTCAGCTACAAAATGAAAGATAACTCGAGTTGTTTTTCAAAAGCGGAAGTAAAAAAAAATATCTGTAAAGTATATGATTAAAATTGTTTTTATTTAAATACAGCAGTTGAAAATTATCATTTTGAAATGTAATTAGCGGATTATCAAAATATTTAATGAAAAAATGCAATCTGTTGTTCATTAAGTAGTAAGGAGATGAATATACATGTTTGTGCATTGTAAATATTTCTTTCGATTCTGACATGTCTAAGAGTACAAATACGGTAGTATACCTTGATTGGAAGACGGTAATTTATATTTACGTTTGCGGACAATGTCGCACACAATTTGTGCTGCCAAATTCGAGTAGACTATAATTCATCAACAGGTACATTTACGACGGGAAAGTCAGTCACATGAACCACCACATGTGCGAATGAGATTATACCAAATTGATAAATCGCACGTTTATTTACAAAGCGAAAGAAGGACGTTATGATATAATTCTTGGTAATCGATTATTGTGTGTTGTTTATCTGTTAAAAGTACATTGTGTAGCTTCTGTTAAAAGTACATTGTGTAACTTGTCAATCGGGTAAGACTTGGAATTAAATAATTAAGGACACGTCACTCACAGGTGAAATATATCTTTTGAAGCTGTGCAACATGATACGCACGTGCTGCCCTGTATCTTGCCCATCCGAAATAGTATACTGAGTGTAAGAATAGTATTTGTCGCCACCATTTAAATAAGACTGACACATATTTGTGGCAGATGACACTGATTGACAGCCCTGTATAGATATTGAAAGCATATTGAAAGAAAATGTTGAATCCAAGAGGTGACTATATCAAATTTCATGGAGAAGCATATACAAAAATTTCCAGTCGCATTTAAAATTTCAATAAACTCATAGCATATATCTCTATCTTGAAAATAACCGAAGTTGATACGCGCTACCAACCGAATTACGGACAACTTGCATAAAACATGCTTGTTAACTGTATAAGAAGATACATGTATAACTCGAACGTGCCGACATTTTTGTTAGAAAAGTTTCATTTTTGCTGCGACGGACATTGCATACAAATTTGTTTGAAAATGCATTTGTATGAAGAATTAGAACAAATAAAACCATATCTTCTCCTGGTTCTAGATATCTTTCTTGGGGAATTCCCGGTTTAAATGAAGCAAACAATGTCAAATTGCATTTTTTTTAAATTTTTTTACGACCGTTTTCATAAGTTATTTTTCGACCTGTCAATATGATAATGCTATATTCGTCAGAAAGTATTTTACTCCCTATTTGTATCGTTAGTCATGGCGTTGTCATACATTTTAAGGTGGGCCCTCTTGTGAAAAAAAAAATCTGGGCAAAGTGGCCCCACCTCTCTACACTAATCGAAATAAGCAATCTCTCTGCAATAAACAACCTGTGATTTCCTCCCTCAATAAACTGACCGCCACGATATAGCTGAACTATTTTTGAAAATGGTGTTAAACACCATAAAGAAAACCTAACCCGGTAATAAACGACCATTATATCCGTTAAATCGACCAATGAATGTTATTCGTCTAACTCTAGTATCTACATGTATATTGTTTTAATTCATTACCTTCTGCAGCTAATCTTTTCACGTTGTTCCTTTTCTATTGTTCTAATTTATAACCGTTTGCAGCTAATCTCTTCACGTGGTTCCTTTTCTATTGTTCTAATTTATAACCTTTTGCAGCTAATCTTTCCACGTTGTTCCTTTTCTATTGTTCTAATTTACAAACTTTTTCAGCTAACCTCTTCACGTGGTTCCTTTTCTATTGTTCTTATTTATAACCTCCTTCAGCTAATCTTTCCACGTTGTTCCTTTTCTATTGTTCTAATTTACAATGTTTTCAGCTAACCTCTTCACGTGGTTCCTTTTCTATTGTTCTAATTTATAACCTCCTGCAGCTAATCTTTCCACGTTGTTCCTTTTCTATTGTTCTAATTTATAAACTTTTGCAGCTAATCTCTTCACGTGGTTCCTTTTCTATTGTTCTAATTTATAACCTCCTACAGCTAATCTTTCCAGGTTTTTCCTTTTCTATTGTTCTTATTTATAACTTTTGCAGCTATTTTCTTCACGTGGTTCCTTTTCTATTGTTTTAATTTATAACCCTCTGCAGCTAATCATTCCACATGGTTCCTTTTCTATTGTAGGTTTTCTGTACCGTTTGTGCTATCGTTTCCGTTGTGGTGGTACGTATATACTTACTTCTTATGTTTAGTTTAATTGTATGCTTACATTGTTTACAATGGAAAGTTTGGAAATACCAACGGGTAATCAGAAGTCATACACCAATGAAGGGCAGACAATACAATGACAAAACGGAAAAGGACAAACAGTGAAACAATGATCGACAAGATACTACAAAGATAACTAATTAACACGAATCCCAATGAATATCGAGAGTAAACGCACGTGTTCCGGATGGGTTATCGGTGTGACTCGTCAAGTTACGACTAAGCGATACTAACATTAACGTGTTGGAGACTAGTCTGCGTAAGATGCAAATAACATATATAAAACATAAATTCCTGCAACACAAAAACGAACGAAGTCAAACCGAAAACCGGAAATCGTGAAGGATGTCACAAGATGGAACTGAAAACGTGAGGACATGTAAATGGGCAAATTGAACAACATACACTCCGCTTAATGCCGTAGATAAACCGTGTTGCCCCAAAAGGGTAAGCAGTTCTGATGATAAGTCTTGACAGGGAAAAGAAAGACGTATTTGTGACTACGACAAACGGGACATATCATACGGTCATATCGAAATTCGTCATCAAGAGAAAATTGACTTAGTATTTTTTATACTTGCAGTGATCCCACAGCAGGGGTGATATGTTTGCAGCAATGACGGAATTATTAGCTACATATTCCAAAAATAAATCGCTAAAATGTTATTATTCTGTTATTTGTAGTTTCCTTTTATGATTGCCATTCTCATTGAAACCGATTATTATTTTGCTTCCTGCTTATTTACAACATTGTAACTTTATGGGGACACGGGATGCGAGCATTCGTTTGAGTTCGTGCAGGTGGAATTGGTGGACGACCAAAAGTAGAGAAAAATAGCATCAGCATATCCTATTAACAAGCTGGAAAACATTCCCAAAAATGAATTCTTATTATAATTCATGATTGATAGTCTAGTGTGTTTCAATGATATCAAATAGTAACGAACTTATTAGGGTTAGATCTATAGTGTTTAACGTCACTTTCAACAATATTTCAGCTGTATTCTGGCGGTTGCCTAATTGTCTTGATCACTTTCCACTTTCAGGAAAACTTTGAATACGTAAACGGTGTAACGAACGCTTATTACAAACACCCTTTTATGTTGAATATTAGTTGATTTAGCCCAAAACACTTTTTGTGTGAAAAATTAGCTTCAAATACAAGCAACCATTTAAATGTCTTCGTATACAAGATACTATTAATATCAACATTAACAGTTATTAAAGTGCATTCTAGTATTCAGTGTCCAAGAAAAGTTTGCAGATACCATAGGAGAAATCTGAAGCCGTAAGTCAAAGAAGGACAGACAACACAATTAATGGAGCGGATAGTTGGTAAAATATTTCACTTGGTGAGACAAGCACCAAATTTGGCGTGAAGGTTTCAAAATGGCGTCAATTTTCATAACGTTTATCTGGTATTTTCAATTATTTTTTGCAACATTTCAATTTCCTTTAAAATAATCAACCAAAAAGGGGTCGAGCATACGATTAAAGTATCATTTCATATATATGCACTGCGCATGAGCCAAAATACAGGCTGTATTGGTTTTATAGGACGCGAAAGACCTAATATTCAGAGCAGTTACAGCTGCATAGAGCAGTACAAGGTAATCCTGACCTGAAACATTTGCAGTTGCCAGAACAACTTATTCTACAGCCACATTTAGGTAGTTCTTGACATGATGCTTTTATTGGCACCAATGATGTCCAGTGTGGGACCAAACTCCGCTATCTTTTCCCAACCCCACCTGGAAGGTGATGGTAAAGCTTGCGACTTATGCATAGCAACTGCCCCAAGTATGTCCTGCTTGCAAGACATATCTTTTGATATGATCAACAAGAGCAGCTCTTGAGGGAGGAATGCCATTATAGGGACGCTGTTTAGGGACAAAAAGGTCAAGTCGCGCGTCATTTACTTTAATGGTACTGCTGGACCGGTCGTACATGATGACAACACATTCTTTGAGTAAACCGATTTCACTTTGTGTCAAATTGTCACATGGAGAACTGAAGCAATGGAATACTTCTTTTGCATTCTCAAACACATTCCAGGCCTGCCATGCTGTCTTTTCACCTTTTCCAACAAATGCAGACACGGTATCACAACCTGTGAATGTATGAAAGAAGGGTAATGCTTCCGACCTAGGACTTAGCGATCTAACAATATCATGAATTTGTATCCATCGCAAAGCTTTGCCTTTTCCAGAAGTCATCCATAAGTGATCCACATTCAAATCACCAAAACGCAGCCACACCTATAACAACAACATCTGTATCAGAACTTACTATGTTAATCGACTTGCTACCACCTATTGCTGCATGTTTTGCATGCAGAAACATATGAGTGTCAGCTTCCTCACGGGTGCAAGGTGCTATAAAGTCGGTTTCTATAGCTTTGTTGCTGACAACATGTTCTTCCTTAGTAACGACACTAGTTGCATCTGTATTCATGGATACAATTTTGTGTGCTAAAAAAACAAAAAGTTCTGTTTTGTTTTCGTCACACCGACGAAAAGTGTTCCATGACTTTGGAAGTCTAGTGTTTCCGGTCACCGATTAGCGTGGTCCGTTGCATGTTTGAATGCCTTTTTTATCAAGTCATACAAACAACAGGCAGTAATATAGTAATCTGATGCGCTTGCCTTGTTTTAGAAAGGTTAGAAACTGTGAGGAAGGATTCGGCAGTTCCAAGAGATGCAATGTCTGCTTCAGATAATGCTGTTACCCACCCCGTTCCTTTCAAAAAATCACCAAGCAGCTTAAAAGCTGCCATTTCAATATGAACCCACCAAACATAATAACAAATCTATCCTCACCATAAATTTCCGGCCATTCCCATTGTATCTGCTTGGCAAAAACAAATACATGTTGGTCACAAGCCATCACAGGCGTTTGTCTTGGATTTAAAAAGGATGTTTCCTCCTTCACTTTATCCATGGCATGCTTTATTGTGGCTACTGAATGAGCTTGTTCTTGCAACATCGGCATCAATTATGAAATGCTGATGTTAACATGTGGTCCTATCCCTTTCAACGAATGATATGCTGACCATGACACTGTCTCAACATCTAACACTTCATTTGTTAAACTTACAAATTAAAGCCACTCATACTCAAGACGGAGGTTTCGAACGAGATAGTCAAGATCAGACATGCTCATTGGTGTTTGTAGGATCGGTGGATTTGGTTTTGATTTCAAGAATGCCGGTTTTACATTTGTGTATGTTTCGGGGAGACAGCTGATAGTTTTTGACTTTGGCTTTTGACCTTTGAATTAAAACGTTCGGGAATCAGAGAAAGTTGACGAAACTGGATGCTGAAAAAACAGATATACAGGTTCCATGAAATGCAGTTGTTGCTGTTGTTGCAAAATTATTATGCTCTATGTTGTCAACTGCAGACGTTGTGAATGAACCTTTTTGCAAAATGGCTGGACAAACAACGCCATCTTCCATAAATTGACTAAGAACAGATTCCCCAAGCTGAGTAGATATTTCAACACTCGGTCATATGAGATGCAAATGCCATGCTGAAACAGGGCATCTATCAGTTGCCGCTTTTTTGTCTTTGCATACAAGAGAAGACCTATATAAATAACAAAAGATGGTTCGCGGTCACTTGAGTGTCCCGAGTGTTCACTTGTGTTTTTGGTCCCTTTTTATGACTGTTGAAGTACAAAAGTTGTGCTATAGTCAGACCATTTTCTATTTGAGACTTAATATCAGGTCCGTGCTCAATCATTGACACAAGTTCAACTAAACAACGTGGAACAGAATCAACGACATAATCTCTATCAAAATGACCAGATAATTTATTTTGTTCAACGAATATTACTCTGTGGACAATTTCACTTGCTTTAGCAAGATGCATGGCATCAGTATAGTCACAGGCAGAAACAAGTGCTGGTCCAACATCTTTTTCAAAAACCAGTAAAGCCTCTCGTCCTTTGTGAAATGGTTTTAGCTCTGGGATTTTTGACAGCAATTTATTCTTCAGACGTGTTCTGTTGAATGTCGAATTAGTTTCAAACTGTTTAAGTCTGGATTCGTATGAATTGCACAAGTCAGCTAGTTTAAATACTACACCTCCTGTGCTTCCGCGTTGTGTTTCCACTACGTGAGTCACTAACTCCGCAAAAACAATCTGATTGATTTCACCTTCGGCGTCTGCATCTTCTGTCATCGATTGTTTCATCTTTAAATGGGCTCTTTCCTTGTTATACAACGATGTTAGACATGCCCCATGATACTTTAGCTCTTGTGCCACAACATCTCATGCGCTTAATTTTGCCAAAAGTTTTTGATCTTGCAAGTTCTGTGCACACTGATGGAGTCTTGTGTTGAGTTGCATCGTCATAGCTTCACGGAGTTCAGAACGCGATGCTTGTTTCTCACAGATGAAATATTCTTCAAGATGTAATGATCGCTCTTCTGTTGGTGCAGTCGAACTTTTTCTTGTAAATTTGAATGACGATGGTACATCGGAAAGGCTCGTATCGGGAGTCTGATGTCTCTTTTGGGCTCTTTGAAGTTTGTGTTATTGAACATCAGCTTGCATGACTCATGATATTTTGCCTCGTTTTTTATCAAAGCAGCTTCTATTCCATTTCCTTCGTCGATTCGACGTATATCGAGAGGAATTGGCATTTCGTTGATCTTGGCAAACCCGAAATATTTTTTGACAAGGTTCTGTATCCTGATTTTTGCCAAATCAATTTTCATTGGAGGTGATTTGCGTGCCTCATGTTTGTCTTCCTGACAAATAAAACATTTCGCCCAATCTGTGCTCTGCTTCTCCTGAGCAGACAAAGAAAACCTAATTCTTTTCGACATAGTAACCAATAATCAAAAACAAATAGACAAAAACAATTGAATAAAGAAATGGATTGGTAATATATTATAGACGATATCTCAAATATTAAGTTGAATGGCCGAGGGATTATCCTTTTACCACCTACAACTTACACACTTTTTTATGGGATACAACTGGGTTCGATGATGGAATTCCTACACCCAGTCCGATCGTTCATCCAGTGTTATTCAACTCCCGTGCGATCTGTACACCATCCGGGGGACTAAAACCCTGTCCCTCTTGGCTCGGCTCTCCCGTGTTGGCACACTCCGTCAATTCGGATACGACATGACGACCTTCTACGGGGCGGATCGTGATGTATTTGGGAGAGTTTGTTTTAAGATAAAAACAAAGCTAACACTGAACCCAATGCCGAATTTCACGGTAATAAATTGCACCACTGTGCCATGGTAGTGTTTGCAAGTTACTCATTTATTAATTCACAAGTAGAAATCGATATATTTCAGACCTGAAATGCGCTATAAGAAAGTCATTTTGCCTTTTTCTTAAGCAGGATGATTAACATATCTTGTACAAAGCTTAGTTATACAAAAATATACCACAAAACGGCCAAACAATGATAAATATGACAGTAAATAGACAATACGTGAATCCAGGCAGTATGGAAATGTTGCCATTTTGTTTTAGCGGCAGCCATTTTGAAAATGACGGAAATCGCGATGGCCAATGATGATTTTAGAAACAGTATTATCTGACAGATATTTGTGCCAAATTTCATACTTGTCTGCACAAGTGAAATATTTGGGTGAATTTTTTATTTTAGCCGCTACACTAAATGGCCAAAAGACAAAAGAACAAACAATGATCTACAAAAGACTACACAGAAAATAAACAATTGAGAAAGACAAACCCCATCGGCAAGAACGTCTTAACCGCAGTATTGATCCCGGGGAAAAGCAGTGCAATGGGATCCATACCTACACAACCAGTCTCGTGAATAAAACTATAAATGTCGATAAAATTAAACATATATTTATTGTATTGGTACGTCCAACAAAATCAGTGCTTATGCATTAAAAAACATGCCATGCACGACATGCATAAATCATCATGGGCCATATGCTCGTGGGCCCCATGGAAACTGCACAGCGTGCCCATGCGTTAAGACGACACTGTCCATCGGAAAGGGAGGCGGTGTTAACGTGGGTGCTGTGGAAGGATAAGCAGTTACTGTTCAAGTAGCGACACCCGTCGTGTTACTGATAAACGACACGAGCATCATCTGATATGGAAATCATGATGATCACCGTGGTGGACAACAGTATATGTAAGAAAATATTACAAATTTAACGTTTTTACAGGTACACCATCATGTTAAATCTTTTTTTTTCCATATCTATGTACGCTTATTGTACAGAGTGTTATAGACTTTCAGAGTTTAATGAAATTATTATATGCAGTACTGGTAATTGCAAAGTATTTTACTTATAGGATACAAAATTTCGCTACCGACTACAATTATTTTCTTAAGTTCATCCAAACCATAATGGCATGGCAAATTGATTATCATAAATTGTAATTCTGACTCTGATCAGCACCATTCTCGGTGTGAATATCGTTGAAATAAAAACGTTGATATCAAACCTAGAGCATGCGACGCGTTTCTGAAAAACCCTCATCAGGTACGCTCAAAGCAGCGAAAATAAGATTCAAATAATACTCTTGAAATCTGTAGAAATAGTTACTGTAATGGTAAAAAATAACAATGTGGTGTTGCACCCTGCACAGACTGTTGCAAGTTAATTTGGTATTAAATATATTTATATTATTAATATAGTTTTTGCCATCATATAATCAACAGTTTCCACCTCTAACATACAAGGTTTGTTATGTTGTAGTGTTATCTCTGTGTACGTGGCAACACATTATCATATAAAACTATTATGTTTTCTCTTTATTTATAGAGGGAATCAATATGCTTTTTTCACAATCTACAATGATAATGAAGTAAAGGCTGAGGGACGTTCCGGTGTAATGTAGAATTCAGCATCATAAACACCACTAAATACATATGTACAGGTGGCACAGCGCCATCACGCTAACCATGAACACCACTAAATACATAAGCACAGGTAGTACAGCGCCATCACGCTAACCATGAACACCACTAAATACATATGCACCACTAAATACATATGCACATGTGGTACAGCACCATCACGCTAACCATGAACACCACTAAATACATATGTACATGTAGCACAGCGCCATCACGCTAACAATGAACACCACTAAATACATATGTACATGTGGTACAGCACCATCACGCTAACCATGAACACCACTAAATACATAAGCACAGGTAGTACAGCGCCATCACGCTAACCATAAACACCATTAAATACATATTTATCCTGCAATGAGTACATTTGCTGTACAAATATGCTATACGAATAAATTTTTGCTTTATTTGTAGTATACGAATAAATTTTTCAGCCTACGAATAAACTTTTAAACCTACGAATAAACTTTTAAGCCCCGCCTATATATATATTCCGAAACTACTTTTTTGTGTTTTTGCTCTCCTGAAAAGGAGTTAAAATATGAACCATAACCAATGTCAATAATCGACCGTCGTCTTTTTCTAATAAATGTTTTCGTTTCTCACTATTTGTAAATACAAACCGACAAAATGAAACTAATAATTTTAAAATTTCATATTTTTTATACATATTTTACGATAAAAAAAATCCTAGAAGTCAATAAAAAACAAAACAAAAATCTTAAACAAATCCGAATCATTTATAACATGACACGGGAAGCTTTGAAAACAAAACAAAAGCAGCTAAAACTACAGGACAAAGGGAATAAACCAAAGACGGCATGCCCTCCAACAGATGAGGAAATTAACATCCTTTATAACAGAAACGTTCTGGGCAGCCACACACCACAATCTTTACTAAGCACACTTATATGGTTAAATAACTCAGTACAGTTTGAACATCAAACTCTAAGATTACTACATATATTTTATTATAAAATTTCTTCATATTAAATGTTCAATTAATTCACATCAATTACTTCAACATATCAGATAGTAGACTTATTCAAGGTGAAAAGATCACATATTCCTGCTATTGCATCAAGTCACTTTAAAATTATAGATAATTATTTATATTCTGAATTCTTTATGACACCACAAAATATCTATATAATTTGTTTTAACCATTTGGAATAATTGTATTCAGTCACTTCCTCCAATCATTTTGCATCTGTTCTTGAAACATTTTTTTTTCTTTTGCAAAATTCCAACAAAGTTGTATGATTTGTCAGTTGAAGCTAATGTTTTTTCTGCTGGAATTCTACTCACAGTTGATCAGGATTACAGTACATTTTTTATTTTGTGCAAGTCCATTTGAAACTGATTCACATACCACTGGCCTGTATGCAACAACTGAGTGATAGTTCTTGAAAAATGTCCTTTGTTTAATCAGATCATTATAAAACATTCATAGGTTTTTATACAATTATTTCTTTCATATATATAGTCTTTGCACTTATTTCAAACATCACATGTACATTGCACACTGTTTGACCATTAACTCAGCCATTCATCTGAAAGACATTAATATAGCATTGATTATAATTAAAATACATGTTATTATATATTTACTAATAAAATTACAAGAAAAAAGGAACAAAATGCAGACTAAATTAGCAATGTTTGAATGTTTGAAGCTTCAAGCGTTCAGAATGTATTTTTGTATGATCTGACTCAGAAAATATATTCGCACATTAGTCATTACTCGCAACAGCCAACATTATCATGTAAATATTGTTCGTTCCAGAAAAAATATATCCTTCACTCTAATATTTTTCTGGTCACAACACTTAAGGAATAAACCTATGTCCATAATATTCTTGGTTCCTTAGTGATGTCGCATTATGTAATTTCCCAATCAGTGGATTATGGTTTAATAATAGTAAATTTGATATGAAGAAAATAGTTGGTGGGGATTCTACATAGACTTCAATGCATATTAATTCATTTGATTATGATATACAAACAGAAGATAAATATAGTAATTAAAATCATATCTGGTGCTTGTTGACACTAAATCAGATCTCTATTTTGATTTTCTTCAATATATATATGAAAGTTTTATTTTATTCTATAAAAATAAATTCCAATTTTCCATTGAAACTTATGTAAAGTCCAGAGGATTGGTATTAGCTTCCCCTCCTTTATATACTTGCATTGTCACAAAAGACATAATGTATTTGTACGAGCTTTTGAAACAGGTAGAAAAGTGCATGAAAGAAAACTTTCCAGTCTCATGAAAAAAATGAAGGAAAGTTGCAAATTAGACATTAATCAATCAGTGCCAGAAAATATCTTATCCCGTCCAGAAGTTAAGAGAAAACAATGTGGAGTGGATCTATAGATATTATGCAAATATCAGGGCATACAAATGTGGCATTTATTAATAATTACTCAACATTGAGTGAGGAAAGACACAAGAAAATATCAAACATCCTCAGCAACACTGAAAGTGAAACTAATAGAAATGCTTTGGTACCAGTGCAGTTTTCAGCAAAACTTACCTCGTAAAACCTCCACAAATTCTACAGCCAGTACCACTTCTGATGTTTCGTGTCGAAGCAATCCCGATGTTCCTTCTTACAGTTCCAATACAAATATGTCAAGTCAAATTAGTTCTATGTTTTACGGCGTGGTCATCCATAACAAATGGTGAATGTGTACACAATTTTCACAAATGACTTATATCCCACTAACTGAGCATTTGAGTGTTTGACATCGTTGGTAAATACATTTTCGTGAATCAGTTCAGTTTGATGAGATAAATGATTAAGCTTTCTGTTTTCTCTACTCTACCTAGTTTACTTAAAACATGCTCGAATCGTCGATACATGTGTGTGTTGCTTTCACATGTTTACAAACTGTGTGGGTCATACTTAAATACGCCTGCAGTAGTAACCAGGTAAATATATACGCCTGTGTGTCACACAAAGGTGGACGCCTGCAACTATATCGTTCTTTTTTATTTATTTTTTTTAATATAAACTAGTAAAAGGAATATATCGGATGTTTATTATTTGATATAAACAAATAAAAATAAAAGTGAACGATATAGTTGCAGGCGTATACCTCTTCACACAGGCGTATATATTTACCTGGTTACTACTGCAGGCGTATTTAAGTATGACAGCATGTGACGAATGGTCGATAAATTAATGTGTTTTCATATCTATGAAAAACTTATAAAATATATATATATCAGGTTCTAAACTATCAATTTTCTATATAGATTTTCATCTTAATAAATAAATCTTCATTTAAATAAAGTTATTTCAATTCCCTTTGAGAACTATTTGTTCGCGAATTTTTGTCGGCAAAAAATATCTGGTATTTTACTACGCCAAATAGTGAGGATTCCCTTGCATAATGCATTAAAAAATGCATGTTTACGAGTTAAGATTATTTTTTAGGACATCGTGGATTGCAGGATAAATACAATATTGGTCTGTTGACGGTAAATATAGAATTTATTTGACTCGGCGCGAAACGGGGAGAAAGAATCACTAAAGCTCGTCTTTCACCCCGTTTCTCAGCCTCGTCAAATAAATTCTATATTTACCGTCAACAGACCAATATTGTATATGTACAGGTGGAACAGCACCATCACGCTAACCATGAACACCACTAAATACATATGCACAGGTGGTACAGCACCATCACGCTAACCATGAACACCACTAAATACATATGTACAGGTGGCACAGCACCATCACGCTAACCATGAACACCACTAAATACATATGTACATGTGGTACAGCGACACCACACTAACCATGAATAACACTAAATACATATGTGCAGGTGGTACAGCGCTATCACGCTAACCATGAACACCACTAAATACATATGTATAAATGGTACAGCGCCATCACACTAACAGTTACACCACTAAATGCATATGTACATGTGGTACAACACCATCACGCTAACCACGAACACCACTAAATACATATGTACAGGTGGTACAGCACCATCACGCTAACAATGAACACCACTAAATACATATGTACAGGTAGTACAGCACCATCACACTAACCATGAACACCACTAAATACATATATACAGGTAGTACAGCACCATCACGCTAACCATGTACACCACTAAATACATATGTACAGGTGGTACAGCGCTATCACACTAACCATGGACACCGCTAAATACATATGTACAGGTGGTAAAGCACCATCACACTAACAATGAACACCGCTAAATACATATGTACAGGTGGTACAGCACCATCACGCTAACCATGAACACCACTAAATACATATGTACAGGTAGTACAGCACCATCACGCTAACCATGAACACCGATAAATATATATGTACAGGTGGTACAGCGCCATCACGCTAACCATGAACACCACTAAATACATATGCACAGGTGGTACAGCGCTATCACACTAACCATGAACACCACTAAATACATATGTACAGATGGAACAGCACCTGTCACGCTAACCATGAACACCACTAAATACATATGTAGAGGTAGTACAGCGCCATCACACTAACAATGAACACCACTAAATACATATGTACATGTAGTACAGCACCATCACGCTAACCATGAACACCACTAAATACAAATGTACAGGTAGTACAGCGCCATCACGCTATCCATGAACACCACTAAATACATATGTACAGGTAGTACAGCGCCATCACACTAACCATGAACACCACTAAATACATATCTACAGATGGTACAGCGCCATCACACTAACCATGAACACCACTAAATACATATGTACAGGTGGTACAACGCCATCACGCTAACCATGAACACCACTAAATACATATGTACAGGTGGTACAACGCCATCACGCTAACCATGAACACCACTAAATACATATGTATAAGTGGTACATAGCCATTACACTAACCACGAATACTACTAAACACATATGTACAGGTAGGACAGCGCCATCACACTAACCATGAACACCACTAAATACATATATGCAGGTGGTAAAACGCCATCACGCCAACCATGAACACCACTAAATACATATGTACAGGTAGTATAGCGCCATCACACTAACCATGAACACCACTAAATACATATGTACAGGTAGTACAGCGCCATCACGCTTTCTATGAATACCACTAAATACATATGTACAGGTGGCACAGCACCATCATGCGAACTATGAACACCACTAAATACATATGTACAGGTAGTACAACACCATCACGCTAACCATGAACACCGCTAAATACATATGTACAGGGAATACAGCACCATCACGCTAGCCATGTACACCACTAAATACATATGTACAGGTGGTACAGCACCATCTCGCTAACCATGTACACCACTAAATACATATATACAGGTGGTACATCACAATCACGCTAACCATGAACATCACTAAATACATATGTACAGGTAGTACAGCGCCATCACACTAACCATTACACCACTAAATACATATGTACATGTAGTACAGCACTATCACGCTAACCATGAACACCACTAAATACATATGTAGAGGTAGTACAGCGCCATCACACTAACCATTACACCACTAAATACATATGTACAGGTGGTACAGCGCCATCACGCTAACCATGAACACCACTAAATACATATGTACAGGTGGTACAGCGCTATCACACTAACCATGAACACCACTAAATACATATGTACAGGTGGTACACCACCTGTCACGCTAACCATGAACACCACTAAATACATATGTAGAGGTAGTACAGCGCCATCACACTAACCATTACACCACTAAATACATATGTACATGTAGTACAGCACCATCACGCTAACCATGAACACCACTAAATACATATGTACATGTAGTACAGCGCCATCACGCTAACCATGAACACCACTAAATGCATATGTACAGGTAGTACTGCTCCATCACACTAACAAAGAACACCACTAAATACATATGTATAAGTGGTACAGCGCCATCACACTAACAATGAACACCACTAAATACATATGTACAGGTAGTACAGCACCATCATGCTAACAATGAACACCACTAAATACATATGTGCAGGTGGTACAGCGCTATCACACTAACCATGAACACCACTAAATACATATGTATATGTGGTACAGCGCCATCACACTAACCATGAACACCACTAAATACATATGTACATGTGGCACAGCGCCATCACGCTATCCATGAACACCACTAAATACATATGTACAGGTAGTACAGCGCCATCACACTAACCATGAACACCACTAAATACATATGTACAGGTAGTACAGCGCCATCAAGCTAACCATGAACACCACTAAATACATATGTACATGTGGTACAGCGCCATCACGCTATCCATGAACACCACTAAATACATATGTGCAGGTGGTACTGCACTATCATACTAACCATGAACACCACTAAATACATATGTATATGCGGTACAGCGCCATCACACTAACCATGAACACCACTAAATATATATGTACATGTGGTACAGCGCCATCACGCTATCCATGAACACCACTAAATACATATGTACAGGTAGTACAGCGCCATCACGCTAACCATGAACACCACTAAATACATATGTACAGGTGGTACAACGCTATCACACTAACCATGAACACCACTAAATACATATGTACAGGTAGTACAGCACGATCACGCTATCCATGAACACCACTAAATACATATGTACAGGTAGTACAGCGCCATCACACTAACGATGAACACCACTAAATACATATGTATAAGTGGTACATAGCCATAACACTAACCACGAACACTACTAAGCACATATGTACAGGTAGCACAGCGCCATCACACTAATCATGAACACCACTAAATACATATGCACAGGTGGTACAACACCATCACACTAACCATGAACACCATTAAATACATATGTACAGGTGGTACAGCGCCATCATGCTAACCATGAACACCACTAAATACATATGTACAGGTAGTACAGCGCCATCACGCTAACCATGAACACCACTAAATACATATGTACAGGTGGCACAGCATCATCACGCTAACCATGAACACCACTAAATACATATGTAGAGGTAGTACATCGCCATCACGCTAACCACGAACACTACTAAACACATATGTACATGTGGTACAGCACCATCACGATAACCATGAACACCACTAAATACATATATACAGGTAGTACAGCGCCATCACGCTAACCATGAACACCACTAAATACATATGTACAGGTGGTACAGCGCCTTCACGCTAACCATGAACACCACTAAATAAATATGTACAGCTGGTACAGCGCCATCACGCTAACTATGTACACCACTAAATACATATGCACAGGTGGCACAGCACCATAACGTTAACCATGAACACCACTAAATACATATGTACAGGTCGTACAGCACCATCACGATAACCATGAACACCACTAAATACATATGTACATGTAGTACAGCGCCATCACACTAACCATGAACACTTCTAAATACATATGTACAGGTGGTACAGCGCTATCACGCTAACCATGAACACCACTAAATACATATGTACAGCTGGTACAGCGCCTTCACGCTAAACATGAACACCACTAAATACATATGTACAGGTGGCACAGCACCATCACGCTAACCATGAACACCACTAAATACATATGTACAGGTGGCACAGCACCATCACACTTACCATGCACAACACTAAATACATATGTACATGTGGTACAGCGCCATCACGCTATCCATGAACACCACTAAATACATATGTGCAGGTGGTACAGCACTATCATACTAACCATGAACACCACTAAATACATATGTATATGTGGTACAGCGCCATCACACTAACCATGAACACCACTAAATACATATGTACATGTGGTACAGCGCCATCACGCTATCCATGAACACCACTAAATACATATGTACAGGTAGTACAGCGCCATCACGCTAACCATGAACACCACTAAATACATATGTACAGGTGGTACAACGCTATCACACTAACCATGAACACCACTAAATACATATGTACAGGTAGTACAGCACGATCACGCTATCCATGAACACCACTAAATACATATGTACAGGTAGTACAGCGCCATGACACTAACGATGAACATCACTAAATACATATGTATAAGTGGTACATAGCCATCACACTAACCACGAACACTACTAAGCACATATGTACAGGTAGCACAGCGCCATCACACTAATCATGAACACCACTAAATACATATGCACAGGTGGTACAACACCATCACACTAACCATGAACACCATTAATACATATGTACAGGTGGTACAGCGCCATCACGCTAACCATGAACACCACTAAATACATATGTACAGGTAGTACAGCGCCATCACGCTAACCATGAACACCACTAAATACATATGTACAGGTGGCACAGCATCATCACGCTAACCATGAACACCACTAAATACATATGTAGAGGTAGTACATCGCCATCACGCTAACCACGAACACTACTAAACACATATGTACATGTGGTACAGCACCATCACGCTAACCATGAACACCACTAAATACATATATACAGGTAGTACAGCGCCATCACGCTAACCATGAACACCACTAAATACATATGTACAGGTGGTACAGCGCCTTCACGCTAACCATGAACACCACTAAATAAATATGTACAGCTGGTACAGCGCCATCACGCTAACCATGTACACCACTAAATACATATGCACAGGTGGCACAGCACCATAACGTTAACCATGAACACCACTAAATACATATGTACAGGTCGTACAGCACCATCACGATAACCATGAACACCACTAAATACATATGTACATGTAGTACAGCGCCATCACACTAACCATGAACACTTCTAAATACATATGTACAGGTGGTACAGCGCTATCACGCTAACCATGAACACCACTAAATACATATGTACAGCTGGTACAGCGCCTTCACGCTAAACATGAACACCACTAAATACATATGTACAGGTGGCACAGTACCATCACGCTAACAATGAACACCACTAAATACATATGTACAGGTGGCACAGCACCATCACACTTACCATGCACAACACTAAATACATATGTACAGGTGGCACAGCACCATCACACTAACCATGAACACCACTAAATACATATGTACAGGTAGTACAGCACCATCCCACTTACCATGAACACCACTAAATACATATGTACAGGTGCCACAGTATCATCACGCTAACCATGACTACACCTAAATACATATGTACAGGTGGTACAGCGCCATCATACTAACCAGGAACACCAATAAATACATATGTACAGGTGGTACAGCGCCATCACTCTAACCATGAACATCACTAAATAAATATGCATAGGTGGTACAGCGCCATCACGCTAACCATGAACACCACTAAATAAATGTGTACAGCTGGTACAGCGCCATCACGCTAACCATGAACACCACTAAATACATATGTACAGGTAGCACAGCACCATCACGCTAACCATGAACACCACTAAATACATATGTACAGGTGGTACCGCACCATCACGCTAACCATGAACACCACTAAATACATATGTACGGGTGGTACAGCGCTATGACGCTAACCATGAACACCACTAAATACATATGTACAGCTGGTACAGCACCATCACGCTAACCATGAACACCACTAACTACATATGTACAGGTGGCACAGCACCATCACGCTAACCATGAACACCACTAAATACATATGTACAGGTGGTACCGCACCATCACACTAACCATGAACACAACTAAATACATATGTACAGGTGGTACAGCGCCATCACGCTAACCAGGAACACCACTAAATACATATGTACAAGTGGTACAGCGCCATCACACTAACCATGAACATCACTAAATACATATGTACAGCTGGTACAGCGCCATCACGCTAACCATGAACACCACTAAATACATATGTACAGGTGGCACAGCACCATCACGCTAACCATGAACACCACTAAATATATATTTACAGGTAGAACAGCACCATCACACTAACCATTACACCACTAAATACATATGTACATGTAGTACAGCGCCATCACGCTAACCATGAGCACCACTAAATACATATGTACAAGTGGCACAGCAGAATAACGCTAACCATGAATACCACTAAATACATATGCACAGGTATTACAGCACCATCTCGCTAACCATGAACACCGCTAAATACATATGTACAGGTGGAACAGCACCATCACGTTAACCATGAACACCACTAAATACATATGTACAGGTGGTACAGCACCATCACGCTAACCATGCACACCACTAAATACATATGTACATGTAGTACAGCACCATCACGCTAACAATGCACACCACTAAATACATATGTACATGTAGTACAGCACCATCACGCTAACCATGAACACCACTAAATACATATGTACATGTAGTACAGCGCCATCACGCTAACCATGAACACCACTACATATATATGTACAGGTAGTACAGCGCCATCACACTAACCATTACACCACTAAATACATATGTACATGTAGTACAGCGCCATCACGCTAACCATGAACACCACTAAATACATATGTATAGGTCGTACAGCGCCATAACGCTAACCATGAACACCACTAAATACCTATGTACATGTGGTTCATCACCATCATGCTAACCATGAACACCACTAAATACATATGTACAGGTAGTACAGCGCCATCACGCTAACCATTCCACCACCGATGCGGTTTTTAATAATTGATTCGGAGCACTAAGCTACATAATTGATAACCATGCTTACTTTCCGTTATTTTAATTTGTTTACTAAATTTACAAAACAACTATGCAAAAATGTTATTACCATTTCGGATTTGAACTCGCGGTAACAATCAAGCAATTAACCAAGTATATGAATATCAATGCATTTTGTATTCCTAATAACATGCTTTATTTCTTTATGTACAGTAAAAATGAATAAGAGTAGAATTTTGACCACTATTTACAAATAACTTTAGAGTTAGAGTACTTTTTTTTATTGTTTTCAAGGATAGTTTTACACGTAGTTGTGTACACATAAACTGACGTTACCATTATTACGCCAGCGCCTTCCCCCTCCGACCTCCCCGAAACCCGATGAAAATTTACTTCCGTGGATGATTTAGAAAATTCTGATTGCTGATATTGGTCGAATTGATGACCATCACTGTTTAAGCTTGAATTTCATTACATGTAGTTGTCTGTCCAATATTAATTTGTAGTTGCCTGCCCATGATTAACTGTTTTTAATATTAAAAAGATTATTTGAATACATGTGAATAAATGAATATGTCTTATATTTGCAAGCTCTCAGAAATATAATTCGTAATATTTCATTGTTTTATTGAAGAAATATGAATTATTTCTTTAAGTTGCCTAAAAGCCACATCCTAGGTTAAAATCATCTGTAATTTACACTGTAGATTTACCTCTATGTTCTTTTTTTAGTAACTCCATCCATCTTGATCACTTGTCAGCTTCTTAGAATATTATTGTAGATTACATATTCAAATGAATAGGCAAAGTTGGGTTCAAAATATCCAAGAGGTTTCAGAAAAGAGAGTTTTTAAATCATTTACTGCTAGAATAATTCTAATTTGAAACTTAAAAACAAAGCGTCCTCGTAAAATGAAACTATAGGTTTGTGTTTGAAGGTGTGGCGAAGGGGTATACACATGGACATACATATTATAAAAAGCCAGGTTGTGGTGTTTAACGCCACTTTCAACAATATGTTAGTTATATTTTGACGGTGCATATAATAAACAAAATAATACAATCACTTCTATTTTATTTTATTTTTATTATCGCTATTTTGTTTATTTTCCCTTTGATGTTTAAGACCGATATATTTCATATCATGTGGGCGCATGAGATGATTCCAATTATCGCTAATCGCTAAGCGTTATCAAGGGCGCACGTAGTATTATTTTGTTTTCTAATATGGCGTTATAATGACGCCACATAACCAAATTCTTGATAATTAAGTGATTAACGATATAAAATATTAATTGTGTTTAAAAAAATGTCAGTATCTCAACAAAAATTATCTAATTATGAATACAAAATAGCGATAAAATAATTAAAGATGCTTTTTAAAACTCGAGGACGTTTCTCAGTAATCTCTCATCTCAGGGCTTCGCCTTTCGATGTGAGATGACTGAGAAAAGTCATCTCGTTTTAAAAAAAACATCGTTAATCACTTATTATTGCATAAACAATCAAAAATAAAAGTGATTGTAATATATAAAAATACAATATCTTATAGGATCAATCGGCCAAGCCATTTTGATTATGTCTACACCCTAAATGGCATAAATGCCTACACTACAATATTCAAAAGAATGAGAATTGATTGCGTTTTCTAAAATCATAAAATAAACTCTCTACTTCCTGGTTAAGTTCAAGCAAAGATGTAATTGTGATACCTGTATTTCCAAGAATAAGAATGTTGAATAGACATTAGACAAATTAATTAAGATAAAATATATTTATTATATTGACGAAGATAATTAAACTGGAATAATGGGATAGTTTAATTAATAGTGTTCTGACAATGTATTATTAAATATTAGATTGAATCACTCTGGACAAATATGAAACGAATGAATTCCACGCATGATGATACAGACGACGACTATGTAAAGATAATGGCCATTTAATTAAACATTATCATGTTTGAAATCAGATGCTCTTTCAGTCAATTGCAAGAACAGTTTGAATATACCAAAGGGGTAATCAGAAGCCGTAAGTCGAAGGTAGACAGACAACACAATGGTCAAAAGAAAAAGAACTAGGAAATATTCGTGCTGGCTGCTTTTCTTCTAAGTACGCCATATCAAAGACTGGCTGGCTATGGAGACGGTCTGTGTACTTGACAGTATGATATGTCCACTGTGGGCATATGTTATATATGTATTCTCCTTGATTTATTAATTCTGAGTATTCACTGTCCAAATAAATGTGCGTTTATAGTCCTGTTCTCAAGAAGATGAACTTTCAAATGAAAGGTGGTCGGCAACGACCATCCTAATACACAGTTTTTCACGTCTTTCCGGGAGTGGTCCTGTAATACAAAAAAGGGATAAAGCTTCCTTTTAACGATACCTAGGGTAATGTTTGGAGAAAATAAAAAGAAGTCATATACCAGGTAGCATAAATCACAGATAATATATGCCCATTTTCTTCAAACAGGCCATAGAAAAATATAACAAATAAAGAAATATATAGGAAAATTGATAGGGATATCTATGTGTAATACATAGACCATATCTAAAGATTGGAATGGTCTTTTGTATGGATATCAGTCTAACAGTCATATTTTGCAGGAAAATAGATTTTGCTTAAAATTGAAACTTGAATGTTTGCTATACACTATTCTTCTTCATAATATGTAAAATGAAAATTGTTTGGTGAAATTGAGATTAACACTGCGATTTTGGTGGGGTCCATGCTGCCTATCTTCTTAGTTTTCTGCATTGTGTTGTGTTTTGTTTCCCCTTGTTGTTTTTGGTGGGGTCCATGCTGCCTATCTTCTTAGTTTTCTGCATTGTGTTGTGTTGTGTCCCCCCTTGTTGTTTTGGTGGGGTCCATGCTGCCTATATAATTTGTTTTCTGTATTGTGTTGTGTTGTTTTCCCCCCTTGTTGTTTTTGGTGGGGTCCATGTTGCTTATCTTTTTATTTTTTTGTATTGTGTTGTGTTGTTTTCCCCCTTGTTGTTTTTGGTGGGGTCCATGCTGCCTATCTTTTTAGTTTTCTGTATTGTGTTGTGTTGTTTTCCCCCTTGTTGTTTTTGGTGGGGTCCATGCTGCCTATCTTTTTAGCTTTCTGTATTGTGTTGTGTTGTTTTCCTCCTTGTGGTTGTGGTGGGGTCCATGCTGCCTATCTTTTTAGTTTTCTGTAATGTGTTGTGTTGTTTTTTCCCCTTGTTGTTTTTGGTGGGGTCCATGTTGCTTATCTTCTTAGTTTTCTGTATTGTGTTGGTATTTTTTTGTTTTTGTTTGTTGTTTTTGGTTTGTTTTGTGCTTGTCATCGTCTTGTATCTTGTGTGGCCAGTGTTGCCAGTGTCTCTGGATTGTCCATTCTTGATCATCTACTTCAGTTTCCTCTAACCTTTATAAGGAAGAAAAAAAATACAACAGCAATCTGGCACTGTAATTCATGGCAATGTAAAAAAACAATGAGGAGACAATTTTAATAACGGCTGGTCTAGCTTCATTTGTTTTAAACAATTTATAAAAAGAGGAAACAATGTCCTAATTACCTTCAGTGCCTTTTTACAGAGAAAGTTGACAGTTTAATTACTGCTTCAATATGCCGCCAAATCTAATACGCATATAGAAAATGAACATGTGTCCATAATGTCTTTTGCTGGTTGACATACACACATTAATGGGTTGCTTTGACGTCCAAGCTATGCCACATGTGCTACGAAACCACAATGAGGGTGTAATGGTTAGTGTGCTGACTGCGAGTCTGGTAAATCGTGGATGGAGTTTTCGAATTTCTTCGGTGAAACATAGTAACGTTGCTGCATTCCATGACGAATATCTTTCATTTTTGAGTTTTACCTTCCCCGAGTCAGCAAAGTTGTAAGTTAAAGGTGAATTTCATATATGACCTTTGACATTGAGATTATTTTCTAGGTTACATGAACTGATGATGATTAGTGGGGATCTGAGATATCTACGACTTCATGTTATTAATCCTTTGAGGTTTTCATTATTTTTCCGACCAATTCTGATGAACTTAGGAAGTAATTGCTTAATCATTTTCTAACCTTGCGTATTATTGTACCTTTAACGGTTGTGGAGTTATCATGATGACAATTTGTCGGTGTTTTTAAAGAAATATATCTGTAATGATACATGTTCTGGCCTAAACTCCTATCCTCTGGCAACGATATCAGACCGTTTTATAATGCAAATCTCATTATCACATTCTAAGCTATAAAGTGGACAAAATCTGTGAAAGCTTGGAAAAATAAAAATAATATTGCTAAGAAATACAGGGTATTTCCCCCGAAAGATTGGAAATAACTTAATAAAAAAGAGGTAGATATCAAATTTAGTGCGCACAAAACGTTTTTGGAATGACCTTCGTCAGATACGCTCAAAACTGAAAGATTGGAAAGCCAAATAACTTAAAGGTGTTTGGATGCAATATAACCAAAGAGCCTAAATAATGACTAAAAGTAAAGACACGAAAGTCGAAAAATAACAAAGCAAAGCTGAGGTAAGGAGCAAAATTCCCAAAATGTACAGTCAAATTAAGCTAACATATATTGCAATGTATTTCGAACGGAACAAACAGCTACTTCAGTTCTCAATGGAATCGATTAATTGCAGATATCGATGATTGATTGTAAATGTAATGAGCTCATCGATGAAGGTTGTTTTAATGATGATACTAAGCGATATGTAAAATACCTCATACCATACATGTATAACAATTGTGATTTGTTTTCACTTTACATACTAAAATGAAAAGCAAACATCACCACCCCGTCGGAACTTTTCCAAAATCCAATATCAAAATCGTGGAAAGTTGAAATATCAAAACCTCTAGCACACAAATACATGATCGACCACTCACTTTCTTGGACTGTTAAATGTACTTCAATAAAAAGTGCCTGGGGTGCGGGGTAAGCTAGTTTCAAGTGCCCAAACCTTGAATAAAATTTAATATGTTTTATGAATAAATTGTATAATGTCAAATTATGAAATTTGATTACTATTAGTTGAAATACAAACATGTTCAAATGTCCCATATGATTATTGCGATAGACCAAATGAAAAATGTGTTGATATTAGTAATGGACCACGATGTAAATGTGAAAATGGTCACGAACGGTGTAATGGTAATTGCAAAAGTATTGCTAAAGGTGAATATAACATATGACCTTTGACATTGAGACTATTTTCTAGGTAACTGATGATGATAAGTGGGGATCTTAGATATCTACGACTTAATGTTATCGATTTCTTTGAGGTCTTCATTATTTATCCGACCAATTCTGATGGACTTAAAACGTAATTTCTTAATCATTTCCCAACCTTACGTATTGTTGCACGTTTAACAGTAGTGGAGTCTTGACAATTTTTCGATGTTTTGGGGAAATATATCTTTAATGATAAATGTTCTGACCTCAACGCGTAACCTCTGACAACTGATAGCAGACAGTTTTATGATGCAAGATCTCATTATCACATTCTAAGCCATAAAGTGGACAAAATCTGTCAAAGCTTAGAAAAAGTAAAATAATATTGATAAGAAATACAAGGTATTTCCCCAAAAGATTGGAAATTACTCAATGAAAACGTAGATATCAAATTTAGTGCGCACAACGCCTTTCTGGAATAACCATCATCAGTTACACTCAAAACCGAAAGAGTGGAAAGACAATTAATTTAAAGGTATTTGGGAGCAATGCAACCAAATAATAATTAAGAATAAACAAACGAAATTCGAAAAATAACAAAGCTGAAGAATTTACCAGAATTCCCACAATGTACAGTTAGATTAAGCTAACAGATATTGCAATGTATTTGAAACGGAACAAATAGCCACTTTGAGTTCTCAGTAAAAACGATTTATTGGAGATATCGAGGTTTTATTGTAAATGTAATGAGGTCAGGGGTGAAGGTTGTTTTAATGATGATAATAAACGATATGCAAAATACATGTATGAAAATGTAGATATCTTACTTAGTGCGCACGACGCCTTTCTGGAATAACCTTCTTCAGGTATGTCCAAAATCGAAAGATTGGAAAGTCAAATAACATACAGTTTTGGGAGCAATAAAACCAAAGAGCCTAATCAGGATAGCTAAAATCAGCTAAGGTTACCTATACCCGAGGGAGGAGAACCTTAGTTTGATTAACAATTACATTATCTAGGAACTGTAAATTTCAGTAATAAATATACTGGGCAGATGATAACAATTATGATTTTTTTACTTGACATACTAATATGAAATGCAAACATCACTACTCTGTCAGAAAGGTTCCAAAATCCAATATAACAATCGTAGAAAGTTGAAAAAATGAAACAAACAAATATATGACCGCTCAATTTCCTGGTTTGATAAATGTGGAAGGGGTACTGGTTTTATGTGCCCAAACCTTCAATACCAATTAAAACATTTCTCATCAATATATTATGCGCGCATTCGTGAGTTACTGGGTTATTTGGTCATTCGTGACATATTTTTGATAATGAAACTCGTCAATTAGTTATAGTATTTATTATATAGATAACAAAAATGTTTCGAATCGAATTTAATATAAAATGAGTTTAATTGCAATATATTACGTGTGTAGCGTAGCGATATACTATAATATTACGAATTTAGTTTGTTGCACATATTTTCATTGGTTATTCAGCCCTGAATGTCAGCATATATTCGGAAAACAGACGGGGTATATATTTCAGTCCCCAAAAACGATTAAATCATGGAGGACAAAACATTAGGCTTCACTGAATCAATGGTATAATACGAGATAATAAATGTATTTTTACCAAATTAAATGCTGTTTTTATACTCAAAGCGGCTGCATGAACAAAAAAATATTACAACGGTTAATTCCGTCACAAATACCTGATCGATTCAACAAACTCCTATGTTCCACGGCTGTATCATCAAATAAACAAAACGTTGAGCCTTGAAAACTTTCGACGTCATGGGGTCACACCAAGGTTTTATTTACATGTAGTTATCATTTAAATTATTGAAACTGTTTCGCAAATCCGTTGTTTTGTTATGTGATATATTAATGTTATATTTATAAAGTTTATAAAATTTATTACATATGAAACTGTATTGATTTAGAAATTTAGTACAGTATTTTCCTTCATGAGACACCCTATACATGAAATATGATGTGACACATATTTTGACGTCATTGAAGAATGACGTCAAAGGTACGGACATCTAGAGATACGAAAAATGAAAATAAAAGAGGCAAATTTATTTAATACAGTTGGATGTTGTATTTAAAAAAGGGTTAAATCGTAATATATCTGTTATTCAGCTATCAGACAGGGTATATAATGTGACATTCCCGGCTTATGATATATATTCCCTCCGGCTGCGCCTCAGGGAATATAGATCCTAAGCCGGGAATGTCACATTATATACCCTGTCTGATAGCTGAATAACATATAATGTGTATCGCTTCAAAAAACATGGCGCCACCCACCCACGACAATAAAATAATTAAAATGCTTACCTTGAAATATTATTTTAGTTAAATTTGATCCAAATTGAAACGTACACGAAGCCAAATAACGTCTAATTTTTACGTTTCAAATTGGAAGTCTTCCTATGATGTCGACAACGAAATGGCACGAAATATAGCGAGAGTGAAATAAAAAAGGTAATATTATCGTTTTTATTTAACTCGGAAATCACGGTATTTCATCGATGTTTATATAATAATGAAATTTAATTATTATTAGTACTAACATGCTTAGATGTCCCATATGATTATTGTGATAGACCAAATGAAAAATGTGATGATACTAGTTATAGACCACGATGTAAATGTGAAAATGGTTACGAACGGTGTGATGGGTATTGTAAAAGTATGTAATGGCCTTACATTTATATTACTATGAAAGAAGTATCTGATGAGAACCTCTTGTGCGCTAAATATGATTTTATTATGTACATTTTCATTGCATTTACCTATTAGCATTTCCATACTTCAGACTGTAAATTAGCATGGGCAATTGTAGACCCTATGCATAATGTGCGTGGTGAACGACGCTGGCGAAACTAACATTATTGACAATCGTTCCCATATTGTGATTTTGTCGACGGGTCGAGCCGACGATAAAGCTAACTCCAAAATAGTGGAGTATTATGGGTTATCAGGATTAAATTAAACTAATCATGTTAAATGTTTGACAGTATATTATATGTCAGTAGATAATGTACAGATAAGATCATAAGATGGTGTGTTGTGGTGTCCACCGTGATGCTCATGGCCGTGAAAACTATGTTCTGTTCGGCTTTACTCTCATTTGTTTTGTAGAGGTTTCATGTTCTATTTTGATATTTGTGATTAATTTCGCATGCTTGTGTCCAGGACGATTCCCATATTAGATCATGTGTGCGTCTTCTAGCAGAAACACGACGGGATTCACCAGTGAAGCAGGAACTGTTGATCCTTCCTTAGCATCTAAGTTCACCCCAGTTCACAGTTTTCTGCGTAGTGTTTTGTAGGTCATTGCTCATTTTTCTTTTTTGAACCCAACTAAAAGCCGCCGTGAACTCGAGTGATCCAGAAGGGCAAGCAGTTCTTGCTCCACCAATGGCACTCGTACTTGATCTAAAAGCGATTGATAAATTTATTTACACTACAACAGTACATGTAACAACTAAATGATAATTGGATAATATGAAGCAGCCGGCCGCGATACTGGTATTACCAGTATTGTAATATTTACAATACTGGAAATACCAGTATTGTAAATATTACAATACTGGTAATACCAGTATCGTAACATTGTACAATACTAGAAATACCAGTATTGTAATGTTACAATACCGGAAATCCAGTGTTGTATATATACAATACTGGATGTACCAGTATCGTGCATTTAAAATACTGGAATACCAGAATCGTTGATGTAAGCACAATACCGGAAGCTCCAGTATTCTTCATCCGGCAATACTGGTAATACTAGCATTGTAAAACACATAATACTGGAAACTTTAGTATCCTGAATTTATTCTGAACAAAAACAAGACAATAACGAAATAAAACATACTAGTTAAAACATAAATAATTACATTTTAATCAAAATACTAGAAATGGGTGGGACATTCGTTATTTTAAAATTATGAATTCAACTTTCAGAAATATTACGTTACATGTCCTGTTTTATCATTGGTCAATTTATTCTCCCATCCCTTTTCTCATTTCTCCCACCTCGCTTCACCTTTCTCCCTTCCTTCTTTTTTCTCCCCCTCTTCTCCTTTCTCCCGCCCCTAGTTTCCTTTCTCCCTATACACTGTCCGTCCTCTCATAACAGACGCACAGACAGGACAAAAAAAAACAATATACAAATACATTCCGCAACTTCGTATCTAATTTTCCAGTATCTGCAATACTGGTATTACCATTATTTTCCAGAATCTTCCAGTATCTGCAATACTGATATAACCAGTATTTTCTAGAATCTTCCAGTATCTGCAATACTGGTATAACCAGTATTTTCCAGAATCTTCCAGTATCACCAGTATTTTCCAGAATCTTCCGGTATCTGCAATACTGGTATAACCAGTATTTCCCAGAATCTTCCGGTATCTGCAATACTCATATTTTGGTAATGACTAGTATATTCTAGTATTACAGATACTGGAAACGTCTGGAAGATACTGGGATACTAGTATTTACCAGTATCTGTACCAGTATTGCAGATGCTGGCAGATTCTGGTAAAAAACTGGTAATACCAGTACTGTGTACAATACTGGTAATACCAGTATTGCGGCCGGCTGCTTCATATTATCCTGATAATTTATTTACAGTAGTAGCAACTAATCTATTAATAGATAGAATGGAATTACATTTGGCCTAGTTTTGAACATGTGCAGACAGACGACAAGTAGAGAGTGTTTACAGTTGGAACAAACCAATAACAAATGATTTTAAGGGCATTTTCTTGTTTTATCATGTTGGACAATAATTTATCAGATTTCCGCTGTTAATATTTAATACAGCACTCCATAGATTGATTTTCGGAACTACCTCGGTACCATAGGAATCTCCTTTTCTTGACCAATAAAATGGACGCTGTTGTGATTGCCGATTATAGACTCGTAGACATACTTTGGTTAAAAATAATGCATTCGATATGAAGGAAGGGATCTGCTGAAGTAATACAAATAATATTTTCACTCGGGTATATAACAGTTTTTATTTATTTCTTGTAAAACATTAACTACCATGGTACCATAGAACCCCGGGCTACTGAATAAGTAATTGATGTATATGTAGTTAGTTTCGTTTGGTAGACAGGTGGTTTTCAGCTGTCACGTTTGGAAAAAAACCAAAATCGCACATTGAGATTTGTCAATAAATCTTTAAAAATGCACTTAAAAAACGGCATAAAATTGAATGGAACATCGTTTTCAATTTCTTTCGAGTCTATATATTGCACTGTTTCTTTAGTACACTCCCTTCCTATGGTACCGCGGGTTCTATGATACCACGTGACGGTATTTACGTTTCACACGATTGCGCCATTGCAGCGCCACCTGGTAGCAGATCTATGTTGGTATAGTGGAGTCCCAACCTACACGTTTACGATCCATTCTCTAACCAGAGTTGTCGTTCCCGCTACGTTCTATTCTATCTCAGTAAACGCTCATTTTATAAGATTGTTGTAAAATTTAGAAACAGTAAAAAAATGTACTTAAAATTGTTTTAATTATTGCAAATATCAATAAAGATGAAAATAAATCACTCATTTCAAATCAATTCTCTCTTAAAAATGATTTGTGATCGTTTTTAATTTTTACCTCCGCAAAATAGTTCTCCAAGAAGTGGAGGGGGGTCATTTTTAAGAGAGAACCCCGGCCTACTGAATAAGTAATGGATGTATATGTACACAATCGTAACTACTCGGCCATCCTCGCTACCCTACAAATAACCTCGTATGCATTAGGCGTATAAATCGCACTACTTTTCACATGTCATTTAAATGACAGTTTGAAAAAGTTATATTTTAAACAATTTTCTATATTTGATTTATTTTTATGGATAAAATTTAAAGTCTTAATTAGTTTTACATGATTAGATTTTACTTAGTATGTCTTCCATATTGGATTTTAGTGGACTATATTCTTGTGCGACGTAACTTAACTTAACTTCCGGCAAACAATTTAAGAAAAATCTCTACTATCTACGTACGAGGTTATTTGTAGGGTAGCGAGAATGGCCGAGTAGTTACGATTGTAAATGTACACAGCTCTGGTTTCCTGTTTGCCGTACAATTAAATATGATACGCAACGAAAAGCAACGGTCTTCTTTTGCAAATTAAGAAAAATAATGTTTTCGATTCTTGGAGCGTTTTATGGTTCACATGTATAGAAAGGGCTTTAAATGGATTTCCTGATATACAAGATGCATGCACTGCTCCACAAAAAATAAATAAGTGGTCCAGATGTTTGCATTTATTATAAGAATGCACATTACAGAGATGTCCATATTAATCTATAAATATCATTTTATTGGTACAGTATGTTTGTTGAATTATATGTACACTTGTTGAAATCAAGTGTCTGTGATTTTGAAAGGAAAAAGATTCATAGATAGACCCTTTATCATGACATGCATATGGAGAATACATTGTTCTAAACCCTATATTGTTAGATCGAGTTTGGTTTATAATACATCGGTATTCTGTTTTTCACACTTTCATTTGGAGGGGGTGGGTGGGAGGTCTGAGCCAAATGAAGCTAACTTCATTTGAAAAAAACTGTCACATTTTGAGACGATCCCTAAGTGATAATATATTTACAGTAGTAACAACTAAATGATAATATATTTACTGTAGCAACAACTAAATGATAATTTGCTTACAGTAGTAACAACTAAATGATAATGTATTTATAGTAGTAACATATTAGTGATCATTTATTTACAATAGTAACAACTAAGCGATACTATATTTACAGTAGTAACAACTAAATGATAATATATTGACAGTAGTAACAACTAAATGATAATTTGCTTACAGTAGTAATAACTACATGATAATTTATTTACAGTAATAACAGATAATTGATCATTTATTTACGGTATTCACAACTAAATGATACTGTATTTATAGTAGTAAATCTAAGGTGTAATACCACTAAACATGGGTACCAGTCGAAAAGGATGTATGAGAAAGTAGTACGTAAACACAAAAGGGATTTCTACATTGTTGGATAAAAAATAAACCCCATTAGATACTGCAAATTACTGAATGTCAGCAGAAACCCACAGATTTTAGGATAATCTTAAGCCCATATTTGATGTCTTTGTGATTTTAAATAAGAAAAAATGATTGCATTAGGAAAAAAACCACCTGAATTTGTGCTAAATCGAAAGTGAAGGTAGGATTATTGATGGTAGACATCTTCGGACTGTCTGGTTTTTTTTTATATGCCATTAAATGTATGTTGATTTTCGGAGTTAAGCTGCCAATTAGGTACCCCTTCCATGAAACATGAGTGTCATTTAAATTAAACTTAAGATGAATCCTGTATGAAAGCTCAAGCACATTTAATTTAACATAGAAGGCTATGGAAAATTCTGTAGTGGTATTACTCCTCTTTTAAAGTGATAATATATTTACAGTAGTAACAACTAAATGATAATATATTTACTGTAGCAACAACTAAATGATAATTTGCTGACAGTAGTAACAACTAAATGATAATTTATTTATAGTAGTAACATATAAGTGATCATTTATTTACAATAGTAACAACTAAGCGATAATCTATTTACAGCAGTAACATCTAAATGATAATTTATTTACAGCAGTAGCATCTAAATGATAATTTATTTACAGTAGTAACCACGAAATGATAATTTGCTTACAGTAGTAACAACTAAATGATAATTTATTCACAGTAGTAACAACCAAATGATAATTTACTTACAGTAGTGACAACTAAATGATAATTTATTAATAGTAATAACAAATAAATGATAATTTATTTACAGTAGTGACAACTGAATGATAATTTGCTTAGAATAGTAGCAACTAAATGATAATTTGCTTACAATAGGAAAGCTAAATGATAGTTTATTTATAGTAGTAATAACTAAATGATATTTTTTTAACAGAAATGTTTGGAAAGTATCCATATACAAGATGTAAATACGGTGAATACTGTTATAAACGCAGAGGCATATATATCTGTAAGTATAAGTACACACATGTAATTTAATTTACTGAATATTTGTTTATTTACTGACGTAAGAGTAAAAGAGTGAGTGTTGTTCAACGTGAAATAAGCCACATTTCAGCTAAATCACGACGAGAACAAGTTGCATTGAATAAAATGATATTGATGTTCATTTTTTGTACTAGACAAACACTCTTAATTATATCATTATAGTGTTTTCCCACTGAAACAACAGTCCGTTCACAGGTCGCTCCACTCATCTACATCTACATCTACAGGATACGAAACAAAGTCTTGATAGACCATTACGTTTCGAAAATACTAGTGCGCAGCAGCGTGAGCGGTTAGAAATAAAGTTATCAACTGATAAGAATAAAGTAGCATAATAGTAAACGGTAAGATAAAGAAAAGAGACAAAGGAAAGAAACAAAATTCTGAATTGCGTTTTCGGTTCTTCCGATTAGACCAATCCGGCTGCCGTAGCTGCCCCTGTGCATACACCCCACCGGCACAGCTCAAATCTTCATTAGAACTTACTTACAATTCGGACCCTAGCAAATTAGAAAGTGACAGATGACAGACCCCGCCAGTGTCTGGTAACTGGTTTCAGTTTCGGGTGGTTCTAGGAAAGAAACTGTACTTGAAAACATCTGATCTTGTATGGTACTGCTGCATCTTCTTTGAGTGGTTGGATCTCGTCTTGCTGTTGGCTGGTATGAGGTAGTTGGAGGATGGAATATCCACTAGGTCGTTGATGATCTTGAAAAAACATTACAAGTTGAATTGTTGTTTTTCTTGACTCTACTGTCTCCCACTCTAGGTTATCTAACATGTCGGTGACGCTGCTGGTGTTCCTATAACGGTTTGTGGCATACCTAGCGGCTCGACGTTGTACCATTTCTAGTTTCTTGATTGATTGTATACTGTATGGGTTCCAGATTGAGGCGCAATATTCCAAATATGGTCTTACAAGTGAAAAGTATGCGGCTGATTTGGTATCTTGATTACTGATTTTCAGATTTCTTGTCAAGAAGCCAATCATGATGTTTTCTTTCTTTACAGTGCGGTCAATGTGATGGTTCCAGGATAGGTTATAGCTTACGTCGATTCCGAGATAATTGGTCGTATCGGCTGCTTCCAGTTGGTATTTATACATTATGGGTTTCTTCGATCTTACATAACATTTGTTAGGATGGAATTAAATGCCCCAAAGTTTTTCCCATTTGGCTAGTGCTAATAAATCTGTTTGTAATTCATCGCAATCCTGGTCCCTTCTTATCTCTCTGTAGATAATGGCATCATCAGCAAAAAGACAAGTCCTAGATGTAAGTCGTTGATGAATATCAAGAATAAGAACGGGTCCAAGACGGTACCCTGGGGTACGCCACAGTCTACTGAGGAGGCTCCATCTACGCTGACTTGTTGTGATCTGTCAGAGAGAAATGCTTTGATCCAACTTAGTGTTGTTCCTCTAATACCATCGAAATTGAGTTTTGAAAGTCGTTGGTGTGGAACTTTGTCAAAGGCCTTCGAAAAATATAAGATGATTAGGTCTTGTTGGATCCCACTGTCTAGTGATATGGCCAGTTCGTGCTTCAAGGATAAGAGTTGTGTATCGCAGCTTCTTCTTGCTCGAAAACCATGCTGGCAGTCTGTGAGTATGGTATTCCGATCTAGGTGTTTCAAGATATTATTCGTCAGTATGTGTTCTTGTACCATACAGCATATACAGGTCAGGGAAACGGGTCGTTACTTGCTGGCCTTCAATCGGCTTCCTTTCCTGAAAATTGCAGTAACGTTGGCATACTTCCAATCTTTTGGGACATCACCATTGTTGAGTGCGCTTTGGAAGAATCTAGTCAGAAAAGGTGCGATTTCTCTTGATAAGTCAATATTCTAGCTGTAATTAGGTCTGGTCCACAAGGTTTATTAAGGTTGATTTTCAGTAGTAATTTGAGTACTCCTTCCTCGGAGATGTTGATATCCGGCATCGATTGAAAGCAATTGCTTGCTGGTTTTGGTATAGTTGTACTAGTGTCTTCTTTGGTAAATACGGATTTATATTGTCTGTTTAGTATGTCTGCCTTATCCTTTGGGTCCGCATGCATTTAGCCATTCTCTTTCAGTGGGGATACTCCGCTGGTGTCCTTGCGTAGAGATTTTATATACGACCAGAAGCGTGTTTGTTTTCCAGGGTTCTCATCCTTCTCTGGGTCTCCAAATTCAAATATGTTGTTCACATATTCCCAATATGCTTTCCTCTGTATTCGTTGAGCTGTTGCTTTAGCATCTTTATATTTCTTGATATCACCAGGTGTTTGTGATGCTTTCTTCTTCTTAATTAATATATTCCTTCTTCTTAATGCAGATTTGACTTCTCTATTGATCCATTGCTTGCTGTTTTTGTTTCCCTTTACCGTTTTTTGAGGTATGTATATTTTCATCAGTGGTGTTAGTTTGGTCTTGAAAACTAACCACGTGTCGTCTGTACTTGTTGATGCATCTAATTTGTTAAATTCTTGTTGGTATTGATGTAGTTCCTCTCTTAGTTGGTCATAGTTAGCCTTACGGTACTGCCATACTTTATATGGAAGGATCTTGTTCTTCATTGGTCTTAGGCTGGATTCAATGATAACTGACTCGTGGTCCGAGATTCTTGGTATTATTCTCACTTGATTTACTAATGTTTCATTGTTGGTGAAAAAGAAGTCTAGGATGTTTGCTTGAGTTTCTGTTATACGTGTTGGTTCTAGGATAATTTGATCTAACATTTAGTTTTTGCTAATTTCCAGAAGTTGATGGCATTCTAAAGTGTGAAATGACTTTGTTTTGATGTTTTCGTTGGTCCAATCTATATCTGGGAGATTACAATCGCAACCTAGCCATAAATGTGCTCCATTATGTGTTGGTATTCTAGCTAAATATGATTCAAGTGTGCCTAGATATTCAGCATCTATATTATTGGGTGATCTGTAAAATGATCCTGCGCATAAATCTTTGGATCCTCTAACTTTAATCTTAGTCCATTCAAGTTCGCAATTCTTATCTACTTTCAATTCCTCTGGTTCCTCGCTTTCATATTTCCCAGAGACTAGTATAAATACACCACCACCTTCTCCTGTGGAACTGTCTTTTCTGTTACAATTGAAGTGTGATGGTAACACTTCTGGTGATTTTATTGATCGTTTGAGCCAGGATTATGTACCAATTACTATATCCGCTTGTGTGGATTCAATAATATTGGCTAATTCTGCATGTTTTCCTGGTGTCTTAATGGACTGGCAGTTTATTATCAAAACTCTGAGTGGAAGGTTACATTATCCTAATTCCGAGCACACCAGACTTTGCTTTTATTACTTAAAACTACGTGCTTAGCGGAGAAGAAGCAAATATATATTGTAATAGTCTTTGGCTTGATCCGATCTGGTTCAAACCCACGATCTACCCCATTCAATACAAGCACGTTAACCATTACACCACCGATACGATTGACTGATGTAAAATAACCCAATTAAGCACAATCAAGGGTAACAGTTCAAAATAAAAACAGAATTCCTGGAACATCAGCATCATTATGAAATTACATATATGTTTGCTAAATAATGGATTGCATGTATATTTAATAGCGAATTATGCAAGCTTATAATTATTGTACTGGTAGCTTCGAATGATATCAAGTAATATTCAAATTAATATTGTTTTCAGCCTGCCACGGCAGCTGTAGTATACATAGATGTAAACTATTTTATTTTTTGTCTTCATAACTTATCATTGAGGTAAAACGCGAAGTTTGAAGATAATCCTCAATATGAAAGGTTTGAATATACCAGATAATCAGAAGCCGTAAATCGAAGAACAGACTATGCTTTGGTCAAATAAATTGGACAAGCGGAAACACAATGATCAACAAATACTACTCCGAAAACTAAAGATTGAGCAACATGAACACCAATAAATACATATGTACAGGTGGTACAGCACCATCACGCTAACCATTATACCACCGAGGCGGTTTTTAATAATCATTCGGAGCACTAAACTACATAATTTATAACCATGCTTACTTTCTGTGATTATTTGATTTGATTTTAATTTGTTAATTAAATCTACAAAACAACTATAATCATAATTATGCAAAAATTTTCTTACTGTTTTGGAAATCAAGCAATTAACCAAGTATGTGAATATCAACGCACTCGTTTTCTTTATTTAAACCAACGAATCCGAAGGATGATTTGGTTTATATAAGTTCATGAGTAAGATCCATGGTATATATAGCTTGTAACAGAAATTACATGATTGACAGATCTATGACGTCAAAATCATGGAATAACGGATCGTATGACGTCAAAATCATGGAATAACAGACATATGACATCAAAATCATGGAATAACATCAATATCTTCATGTTAGACCATGGTTTGTAAATGTTAACTATTTTTAAGTTGATTATTGTATAACAACATCAAAGGAACAATGCGTATTTATGTTACAAGTATTATATATACCATGGATCTTACGAATTAACTTATTTAAACCAACGAACCCGAAGGATGAGTTGGTTTAAATAAGCTCATTCGTAAGATCCATGGTATATATGGTTTGTAACAGAACTTACATGATTGACAGATCTATGACGTCAAAATCATGGAATAACAGATCATATGACGTCAAAATCATGGAATAACAGACCTATAACGTCAAAATCATGGAATAACATCAAGATCTTCATGTTAGACCATGGTTTGTAAACAGTTGACTATTTTTAAGTTGATTACTGCATAAAAACATCAAAGGAAAAATGCGTATTTATGTTACAATTCGATATGTACAGTAACAATGAATAGGACTATCTCTATATTCATATATAAAAACAATATTGTTAAATTACCTTTAATTGTATTAGTAGGGATACAATAAATTCCACCGAAATAATTTAGAATTTTCATTACAAAGGGATGCACAAATTGAAACATACATATTCATTGTTTGCCGTGCATTTCAGCCACATAAAAAAATATAACTCGAGTTGTTTTTCAAAAGCGACAGTAAAAAAAAAATATATCTGTAAATTATGATTTAAATTTTGAAATGTAATTAGCGGATTATCAAAATATTTAATGAACAAAGGAAATATGCTGTTCATTAGGTAGTAAGTAAATGCATATACATGTTTGTGCATTGTAAGTATTTATTTCGATTCTGACATGTCTAAGAGTACAAATACGGTAGTATACTTTGATTGGAAAACGGTAATATATATTTACATTTGTGGACAATATCGCACCCAATTTATGCTGCAAAATTGGAGCAGACGATAATCAACAGGTACATTTACGACGGGAAAGTCAGTCACATGAACCGCCGCATGTGCGAATGAGATTATACCAAATTGATAAATAGCTCGTTTGTTCACAAAGCGAAAGAAGGACGTCATGTTAGAAATCTTGATAATTGATTATTGTGTGTTGTTTATCTGTTAAAAGTACATTATGTAATATGTCAATCGGGTAAGACTTGAAATTAAATAATTAAGGACACGTCACTCACAGGTGAAACATATATTTTGGAGCAGTGCGACATGATAAGCATGTGCTGCTCTGTACCTTGCCCATCCGCAATTGTCTACTGAGTGTAAAAATAGTATTTGTCCCCACCCTATAATTAAGACTGATACATATGGGCGTGAGATGACATTGATTGACAGCCTTGTATAGAGATTGAAAGCATATTGAAGGAAAATGTTGAATCCAAAAGGTGGCTCTATAACATTTTCATGGAAAAGCATATAAAAATAATTGAAGTCGCATTTAAAAAACCCTTCATATGTACGCCGATTGTCATGGATGGAAATCTGATCACATTGACATGATTTATTGCTCATTGTTAATATTTCCATAAATTTGAAATCAGACTTTGTAAATTTGGAAATTCACCAATAGTATTTTGTTAAAGGAGACCGCCAATAAATTCGTAGAATATATATCTTTACCTTGAAAAATATCGGAGTTGATACACGCTAGTGCGCTCCCAACCGAATTACGGACAACTTGTATAACATTTTTGTTAGAAAAGTTTCATTTTTGCTGCGAAGAACATTACAAACAAATTTGTTTCAAAATTCATTTGTATGAAGAATTGGAACAAAGAAATATGGGGTCTAACACCGGGAGAGGTGCAAGATAGTAAAATCTGTGACACACGAGGGTGTCACAGATTTTACTATCGTGCATCTTTTACGGTGTTTGACTCTTTTTCTCACCCCTTTCTAGCGTGTCAATGTATGTTTACCTTTTGTGTAGTTTGGCGCATTAATTTGCGAATCGTATCACAAGACCAAAATGCCACATAATAAAATAAAACAAAATTTTCATTTTACAACTTTAAAGAGGTTCAAAATAATAAAATTAACACACTTTCACGATGTTTGCCTCTTTTTTTCATCTCTTTCTATCGTGTCAATATTTGTTAACGTTGAGCAAATATAGAGTGCTCTCCCTTGTTAGGTAACTAACGTAAATAAAAACAAATTACCTCCCTTTGACCAACGTCAAATAACATTTTTACAGGTATTTATCGCTGTTGTAGTAGCATTTATAATATATTTATAAAATACATTGTATTTTATTGTGAAATACATCTAAAATACTGACAAGACACTATACATCGACAATTTAATTCAAGAATGGAAAATAATTTTGCGGGAAAAACGGCGTGTAGCTTGTCTTACCCTGAAGCCGGGGTAAGATAGAGCAAAAATTTTCACTTAAATTAACGGACTACTTTTTCCAAGGGGTGAGAAAACCATATCTTCTTCTGGTTCTAGATATTTTTCTTTCAGAATTTCCGGTTTAAAAGAAGCCAACAAATGACATATTGCATTTTTCGAGATTTTTTGTCGTCCATTTTAAGCTATTTTTCACCCTCTCTACTCTATGAAAATGCTATATATTCATCAGAAAGTAATTTTACTCCATCCTTTTTATCGTTAGTAATGGCATTGATATACATTTTAAAATTGACCGTCTTGTGAAAAAAATTCAGGACAAAGTGTCCCTGCCTCTTTCTACACATTAATCGGACTAGGCCATCTCCCTGCAATAAAACTGACCGCCACGATATAACAGAAATATCGTGGAAAGTGGAACCAGCAATACACGACAGGTATAGCAGTTAAATTTACCAAAGAATTATATTCACCTAAATCTAGAACGTACATGCATATTGTTTTAGTTTATAACCTTCTGCAGCTATTCTCTTCACGTGGTTCCTTTTCTATTGTTCTAATTTATAACCTTCTACAGCCAATCTTTTCACATGGTTCCTTTTATATTGTTCTAATGTATAACTTTATGCAGCTAATCTTTCCACATGGTTCCTTATCTATTATAGTTTATACATACCGTATGTGCTATCATTACTACTGTCGTGGTACGTATGTGCTTGCTTCTTATGTTTAATTTAATTGCATACTTACATGTATATTGTTTTCAACGAAAAGCTTTAAAATATTAAAGGGTAATCAGAAGTCGTACATATATAAGGACGGATAATACAATAGCCAAAAGAAAAATGGACAAAAGGACAAACAATGATCTACAAAACACTACACAGAAAAATAATTTACGAATCCCACTGAATGTCGAAAGTAAGTGCAGTGTGACCCGAGACGCTACGGTTAAACGGTGCGAACACCAACGTGTTGGAGACTAATCTGCGTAAAATACAAATAACATAAAAAAAACATCAATTCCTACAACACAAACACGAACAAAGAGGAATCGAAAACCGGAAATCGTAAACGACGTCAAAAGATGGAACTAAAAACGTGAGGACATGTAAATGGACAAATTGAATAGCATACTTTCCGCTTAAAACCACCAGACATAGCAAAGTCTTTCGTCCAATGCATACCTATTATTTGATTCAATGAAATTATTCGTCAACAAATGAAATTTTACTTAGTCTTTTATTATACTTGCAGTGTACCCACCGACGTGATGTGTTTGCAGTAATGCCATAATTATTAGCTAGATATTACAAAATAAATCGTTAAAATATTAGTATTCTGTTATTTCTAGTTTCCTTTTATGATTTCCATTCTCATCGAAACCAATTATCATTTTGCTTCCTCTGTTTATTTACAACATTGTTTGATAGTCTATTTTGTTTCAATGATATCAAATAGTAACGAAATTATTAGGGTTAGGGGTATAGTGTTTAAAGTCACTTTCAACAAATTTCATCTATATCCTGGCGGTTGCCTAATTGTCTTGATCACTTTCCACTTTCAGGAAAACTTTGAATACCTAAACGGTACAACGAATACTTATAATCAGCACCCTTTTATGTTGAATATTAATTGATTTAGCCAAAAGTACTTTCTTTTTAGATCAGATTCAAATACAAACAACCTGTTTAATGTCTTAGTACACAATATATTTTTAATATCAACATTAACATTGATGAAAGTGTATTCTAATATTCAGTGTGCAAGAAAAGTTTGCAAATACCATAGAAGAAATCTGAAGCCGTAAATCCAAGAAGGACAAACAACACAATGGCCAAAAGACAAAAGGACAAACAATGAACTACAAAATAATACTCAGAAAACTAACGATTGGGCAACACAAACCCCATTGACAGGAACGTCTTAGCAGCATTATTGGCCCCTGGGAAATGGAGTGCAATGGGATCCCTACCTACACAACCACTCGCGTAGAAAAACTGCAAATGTCGATAAAATTAAACATACATTTATTTTATTGGTACTTCCAACAAAATCAGTGTATTAACAAAGCATTGGGCCCATATGCTCGTGTCCATGCGTTCAGACAGCACTGCCCATTGGAAAGAGAGAGGGGTGTTAACTCTGGTGCTGTAGAAGGGTAAGCAGTTACTGCTCAAGTAGCGACCTGTCGTGTTACTGATAAACGACGCGAGCATCATCTGATATGGAAATCGTGTTGGACACTGTGGTGGACACCAGTATTTGTAAAAAAAAGATTACATATTTGAATGTGTACAGATACACCAACAAGTTAAATCCTTCTATATCTATGTACCATGCTTCTTGTGCAGAGCGTTTTACACTTTCAGAAGTTAATACAATTATTATATGCAGTACTGGTAATTGCAAAGTATTTTACTGTTAAAATACAGGATTTCACTACTGACTAAATTTATTTACTTAAGTACACGCAAACCATAATGCCATGGCAAATAGATGATCATAGATTGTTTTTCTGACTTGCTGTAATTTTCTGATCAACACCTTTCTCAGTGTGAATATCATTGAAATAAAAACGTAGATGTCAAACCTAGAGCATGCGACGCGTTTCTGGAAAACCCTCATCAGGTACGCTCAAAGCAGCGAAAATAAGATTCAAATAATACTCTTGAAATCTGTAAAAATAGTTACTGTAATGGTAAAAAATAACAATGTGGTGTCGCACCCTGAACGGACTGTTACAAGTTAATTTGGTATTAACTATATTTATGTCATTATTATAGTTTTTGCCATCATATATTCAGCTGTTTCCACCTCTTACATAGCAGTTTTTTTTAATGTTGTAGTGTTATGTCTGTGTACGTGGAAACATATTATCACATCAAGCAATTATTTTTTCTCTTTATTTATAGAGTGAATCAATAGGCTTTTTTTACAATCCACAATGATAATGAAGTAAACGCAGAGGGTCGATCCGGTGTAACGTGGAATTGAGCATCGTGAACACCACTAAGTATATATGTAAAGGGGGCACACCACCATCACGCTAATCATTACACCATTAAATACATATGAACATGTGGTTCAATGCCATCACGCTAACCATGAACACCACTGAATACATATGTACAGGTAGCACAGCGCCATCACGCCAACCATGAACACCAATATATGAATATGTACAGGTGGTACAGCGTCATCACACTAACCATGAACACCACTAAATACATATGTACAGGTAGTACAGCACCATCCTGCTAACCATGAACACCACTAAATACATATGTACAGGTAGTACAGTGCCATCAGGCTAACCATGAACACCACTAAATACATATGTACAGGTGGTACAGCACCATCACGCTAACCATGAACACCACTAAATACATATGTACAGGTCGTACAGCACCATCACGCTAACCATGAACACCACTAAATACATATGTACAGGTGGTACAGCGCCATCACGCTAACCATGAACACCACTAAAAACATATGTACAGGTAGTACAGCACCATCACGCTAACCATGAACACCACTAAATACATATGTAGATGTGGTACAACACCATCACGCTAACCATGAACATCACTAAATACATATGTACATGTGGTACAGCGACATCACGCTAACCATGAACACCACTAAATACATATGTACAGGTAGTACAGGACAATCACGCTAACCATGAACACCACTAAATGCATATGTACAGGTAGTACAGCACCATCATGCTAACCATGAATCCACTAAATACATATGTACAGGTAGTACAGTGTCATCACGCTAACCATGAACACCACTAAATACATATGTACAGGTGGTACAGCACCATCACCCTAACCATGAACACCACTAAGTACATATGTACAGGTAGTACAGCACCATCACGCTAACCATGAACACCACTAAATACATATGTACAGGTGGTACAGCATCATCACGCTAACCATGAACACCACTAAATTCATATGTACAGGTGGTACAACACCATCACGCTAACCATGAACACCACTAAATACATTTGTACAGGTAGTACAGCGCCAACATGCCAACCACGAACACCACTAAATACATATGTACAGATGGCACAACGCCATCACGCTTACCATGAACACCACTAAATACATATGTACAGTTGGTACAGCACCATCATGCTAACCATGGTCACCACTAAATACATATATACAGGTAGTACAGCGCCATCACACTAATCATGAACACTACTAAATAAATATGTACAGGTGGTACAGCGCCATCACGCTATCCATGAACACCACTAAATACATAAATACAGGTAGTACAGCACCATCACGCTATCCATTAACACTACTAAATACATATGTACAGGTAGTACAGCACCATCACGCTAACCATGAACACAACTAACTACATATGTACAGGTAGTACAGCGCCATCATGCTAACCACGAACACCACTAAATACATATGTACAGGTGGTACAGCACCATCACACTAACCATGAACACTACTAAATACATATGTACAGATAGTACAGCACCATCACGCTATCCATGAACACTACTAAATACATATGTACAGGTAGTACAACACCATCACGCTAACCATGAACACAACTAACAACATATGTACAGGTAGTACAGCGCCATCATGCTAACCACGCACACCACTAAATACATATGTACAGATGGTACAGCGCCATCACGCTTACCATGAACACCACTAAATACATATGTACAGTTGGAACAGCACCATCATGCTAACCATGATGACCACTAAATACATATGTACAGGTGGTACAGCGCCATCACACTAACCATGAACACCACTAAATACATATGTACAGGTAGTACAGCAGCATCATGCTAACCATGAACATCACTAAATACATATGTACAGGTAGTACAGCAGCATCATGCTAACCATGAACACCACTAAATACATATGTACAGTTAGTACAACACCATCACGCTAACCATGAACACCACTAAATACATATGTACAGGTAGTACAGCACCATCACGCTAACCATGAACACCACTAAATACATATGTACAGGTGGTAAAGCACCATCACGCTAACCATGAACACCACTAAACACATATGTACATGTGGTACAACACCATCACGCTAACCATGACCACCACTAAATACATATGTACAGGTAGTACAGCGCCATCACTCTAACCATTAACACCACTAAATACATATGTACAGGTAGTACAGCACCATCACACTAACCATGAACACCACTAAATACATATGTACAGGTAGTACAGCACCATCACACTAACCATGAACATCACTAAATACATATGTACAGGTAGTACAGCACCATCACACTAACCATGAACATCACTAAATACATATGGACAGGTAGTATAGCGCCATCACACTAACCATGAACACCACTAAATACATATGTACAGGTGGTACAGTACCATCACACTAACCATGAACACCACTAAATACATATGTACAGGTATTACAGCACCATCACACTAACCATGAACACCACTAAATACATATGTACAGGTAGTACAGCGCCATCACACTAACCATGAACACCACTAAATACATATGTACAGGTAGTACAGCGCCATCACACTAACCATCAACACTACTAAATGCATATGTACAGGTAGTACAGCACCATCACACTAACCATGATTACCACTAAATACATATGTACAGGTGGTACAACGCCATAGCACTAAACAAGTGAACACCACTAAATACATATATACAGATGGTACAGCGCCATCACACTAACCATGAACACTAATAAATACATATGTACAGGTAGTACAACACCATCACACTAACCATGAACACCACTAAATACATATGTACAGGTGATACAATACCATCACACTAACCATGAACACCGCTATATACATATGTACAGGTAGTACAACACCATCACACTAACCATGAACACCACTAAATACATATGTACAGGTAGTACAACACCATCACACTAACCATGAACACCACTACATACAAATGTACAGGTAGTACAACACCATAACACTAACCATGAACACCACTAAATACATATGTACAGGTGGTACAACACCATCACACTAACGATGAACACCACTAAATACATATGTACAGGTGATACAACACCATCACACTAACCATGAACACCACTATATACATATGTACAGGTAGTACAACACCATCACACTAACCATGAACACCACTAAATACATATGTACAGGTAAAACAGCACCATCATACTAACCATGAACACCACTAAATACATATGTACAGGTAAAACAGCACCATCATACTAACCATGAACACCACTAAATACATATGTACAAGGTGGTAAAGCACCATCACGCTAACCATGAACACCACTAAGCACATATGTACATGTGGTACAACACTATCACGCTAACCATGAACACCACTAAATACATATGTACAGGTAGTACAACACCATCACACTAACCATGAACACCACTAAATACATATGTACAGGTAGTACAACACCATCACGCTTACCATGAACACCACTAAATACATATGTACAGGTAGTACAGCACCATCACACTAACCATGAACACCACTAAATACATATGTACAGGTAGTACAGCACCATCACGCTAACCATGAACACCACTAAATACATATGTACAGGTGGTAGAGTACCATCACACTAACCATGATCACCACTAAATACATATGTACAGGTAGTACAGCACCATCACACTAACCATGAACACCACTAAATACATATGTACAGGTAGTACAGCGCCATCACACTAGCCATGAACACCACTAAATACATATGTACAAGTAGTACAACACCATCACGTTAACCATGAACACCACTAAATACATATGTACAGATGGCACAACGCCATCACGCTTACCATGAACACCACTAAATACATATGTACAGTTGGTACAGCACCATCATGCTAACCATGGTCACCACTAAATACATATATACAGGTAGTACAGCGCCATCACACTAATCATGAACACTACTAAATAAATATGTACAGGTGGTACAGCGCCATCACGCTATCCATGAACACCACTAAATACATAAATACAGGTAGTACAGCACCATCACGCTATCCATTAACACTACTAAATACATATGTACAGGTAGTACAGCACCATCACGCTAACCATGAACACAACTAACTACATATGTACAGGTAGTACAGCGCCATCATGCTAACCACGAACACCACTAAATACATATGTACAGGTGGTACAGCACCATCACACTAACCATGAACACTACTAAATACATATGTACAGATAGTACAGCACCATCACGCTATCCATGAACACTACTAAATACATATGTACAGGTAGTACAACACCATCACGCTAACCATGAACACAACTAACAACATATGTACAGGTAGTACAGCGCCATCATGCTAACCACGCACACCACTAAATACATATGTACAGATGGTACAGCGCCATCACGCTTACCATGAACACCACTAAATACATATGTACAGTTGGAACAGCACCATCATGCTAACCATGATGACCACTAAATACATATGTACAGGTGGTACAGCGCCATCACACTAACCATGAACACCACTAAATACATATGTACAGGTAGTACAGCAGCATCATGCTAACCATGAACATCACTAAATACATATGTACAGGTAGTACAGCAGCATCATGCTAACCATGAACACCACTAAATACATATGTACAGTTAGTACAACACCATCACGCTAACCATGAACACCACTAAATACATATGTACAGGTAGTACAGCACCATCACGCTAACCATGAACACCACTAAATACATATGTACAGGTGGTAAAGCACCATCACGCTAACCATGAACACCACTAAACACATATGTACATGTGGTACAACACCATCACGCTAACCATGACCACCACTAAATACATATGTACAGGTAGTACAGCGCCATCACACTAACCATTAACACCACTAAATACATATGTACAGGTAGTACAGCACCATCACACTAACCATGAACACCACTAAATACATATGTACAGGTAGTACAGCACCATCACACTAACCATGAACATCACTAAATACATATGTACAGGTAGTACAGCACCATCACACTAACCATGAACATCACTAAATACATATGGACAGGTAGTATAGCGCCATCACACTAACCATGAACACCACTAAATACATATGTACAGGTGGTACAGTACCATCACACTAACCATGAACACCACTAAATACATATGTACAGGTATTACAGCACCATCACACTAACCATGAACACCACTAAATACATTTGTACAGGTAGTACAGCGCCATCACACTAACCATGAACACCACTAAATACATATGTACAGGTAGTACAGCGCCATCACACTAACCATCAACACTACTAAATGCATATGTACAGGTAGTACAGCACCATCACACTAACCATGAACACCACTAAATACATATGTACAGGTGGTACAACGCCATAGCACTAAACAAGTGAACACCACTAAATACATATATACAGATGGTACAGCGCCATCACACTAACCATGAACACTAATAAATACATATGTACAGGTAGTACAACACCATCACACTAACCATGAACACCACTAAATACATATGTACAGGTGATACAATACCATCACACTAACCATGAACACCACTATATACATATGTACAGGTAGTACAACACCATCACACTAACCATGAACACCACTAAATACATATGTACAGGTAGTACAACACCATCACACTAACCATGAACACCACTATATACATATGTACAGGTAGTACAACACCATAACACTAACCATGAACACCACTAAATACATATGTACAGGTGGTACAACACCATCACACTAACCATGAACACCACTAAATACATATGTACAGGTGATACAACACCATCACACTAACCATGAACACCACTAAGCACATATGTACATGTGGTACAACACTATCACGCTAACCATGAACACCACTAAATACATATGTACAGGTAGTACAACACCATCACACTAACCATGAACACCACTAAATACATATGTACAGGTAAAACAGCACCATCATACTAACCATGAACACCACTAAATACACATGTACAGGTAAAACAGCACCATCATACTAACCATGAACACCACTAAATACATATGTACAAGGTGGTAAAGCACCATCACGCTAACCATGAACACCACTAAGCACATATGTACATGTGGTACAACACTATCACGCTAACCATGAACACCACTAAATACATATGTACAGGTAGTACAACACCATCACACTAACCATGAACACCACTAAATACATATGTACAGGTAGTACAACACCATCACGCTTACCATGAACACCACTAAATACATATGTACAGGTAGTACAGCACCATCACACTAACCATGAACACCACTAAATACATATGTACAGGTAGTACAGCACCATCACGCTAACCATGAACACCACTAAATACATATGTACAGGTGGTAGAGTACCATCACACTAACCATGATCACCACTAAATACATATGTACAGGTAGTACAGCACCATCACACTAACCATGAACACCACTAAATACATATGTACAGGTAGTACAGCGCCATCACACTAGCCATGAACACCACTAAATACATATGTACAAGTAGTACAACACCATCACGTTAACCATGAACACCACTAAATACATATGTACAGGTAGTATAGCACCATCACAGTAACCATGAACACCACTAAATATATATGTACATGTAGAACAGCACCATCACACTAACCATGAACACCAATAAATACATATGTACAGGTAGTACAGCGCCATCACACTAACCATGAACACCACTAAATACATATGTACAGGTGGTACAACCCCATCGCACTAACCAAGTGAACACCACTAAATACATATGTACAGATGGTACAGCGCCATCACACTAACCATGAACACTACTAAATACATATGTACAGGTAGTACAACACCATCACACTAACCATGAACACCACTAAATACATATGTACAGGTGGTACAATACCATCACACTAACGATGAACACCACTAAATACACATGTACAGGTAGTACAACACCATCACACTAACCATGAACACCACTAAATACATATATACAGGTGGTACAGCACCATCACACTAACCATGAACACCACTATATACATATGTACAGGTAGTACAACACCATCACACTAACCATGAACACCACTAAATACATATGTACAGGTAGTACAGCACCATCACACTAACCATGAACACCACTAAATACATATGTACAGGTGGTACAACGCCATCGCACTAACAAAGTGAACACCAATAAATACATATGTACAGATGGTACAGCGCCATCACACTAACCATGAACACTAATAAATACATATGTACAGGTAGTACAACACCATCACACTAACCATGAACACCACTAAATACATATGTACAGGTGGTACAATACCATCACACTAACCATGAACACCACTATATACATATGTACAGGTAGTACAGCACCATCACACTAACCATGAACACCACTAAATACATATGTACAGGTAGTACAGCACCATCACACTAACCATGAACATCACTAAATACATATGTACAGGTAGTACAGCACCATCACACTAACCATGAACATCACTAAATACATATGGACAGGTAGTACAGCACCATCACGCTAACCATGAACACCACTAAATACATATGTACAGGTATTACAGCACCATCACACTAACCATGAACACCACTAAATACATATATACAGGTAGTACAGCGCCATCACACTAACCATGAACACCACTAAATACATATGTACAGGTAGTACAGCGCCATCACACTAACCATCAACACTACTAAATGCATATGTACAGGTAGTACAGCACCATCACACTAACCATGAACACCACTAAATACATATGTACAGGTGGTACAACACCATCAAACTAACCATGAACACCACTATATACATATGTACAGGTAGTACAACACCATCACACTAACCATGAACACCACTAAATACATATGTACAGGTAAAACAGCACCATCATACTAACCATGAACACCACTAAATACATATGTACAGGTAAAACAGCACCATCATACTAACCATGAACACCACTAAATACATATGTACAAGGTGGTAAAGCACCATCACGCTAACCATGAACACCACTAAGCACATATGTACATGTGGTACAACACTATCACGCTAACCATGAACACCACTAAATACATATGTACAGGTAGTACAACACCATCACACTAACCATGAACACCACTAAATACATATGTACAGGTAGTACAACACCATCACGCTCACCATGAACACCACTAAATACATATGTACAGGTAGTACAGCACCATCACACTAACCATGAACACCACTAAATACATATGTACAGGTAGTACAGCACCATCACGCTAACCATGAACACCACTAAATACATATGTACAGGTGGTACAACGCCATCGCACTAACAAAGTGAACACCAATAAATACATATGTACAGATGGTACAGCGCCATCACACTAACCATGAACACTAATAAATACATATGTACAGGTAGTACAACACCATCACACTAACCATGAACACCACTAAATACATATGTACAGGTGGTACAATACCATCACACTAACCATGAACACCACTAAATACACATGTACAGGTGGTAAAACACCATCACACTAACCATGAACACCACTAAATACATATGTACAGGTGGTACAGCACCATCACGCTAACCATGAACACCACTAAGCACATATGTACATGTGGTACAACACTATCACGCTAACCATGAACACCACTAAATACATATGTACAGGTAGTACAACACCATCACACTAACCATGAACACCACTAAATACATATGTACAGGTAGTACAACACCATCACGCTTACCATGAACACCACTAAATACATATGTACAGGTAGTACAGCACCATCACACTAACCATGAACACCACTAAATACATATGTACAGGTAGTACAGCACCATCACGCTAACCATGAACACCACTAAATACATATGTACAGGTGGTAGAGTACCATCACACTAACCATGATCACCACTAAATACATATGTACAGGTAGTACAGCACCATCACACTAACCATGAACACCACTAAATACATATGTACAGGTAGTACAGCGCCATCACACTAGCCATGAACACCACTAAATACATATGTACAAGTAGTACAACACCATCACGTTAACCATGAACACCACTAAATACATATGTACAGGTAGTATAGCACCATCACAGTAACCATGAACACCACTAAATATATATGTACATGTAGAACAGCACCATCACACTAACCATGAACACCAATAAATACATATGTACAGGTAGTACAGCGCCATCACACTAACCATGAACACCACTAAATACATATGTACAGGTGGTACAACCCCATCGCACTAACCAAGTGAACACCACTAAATACATATGTACAGATGGTACAGCGCCATCACACTAACCATGAACACTACTAAATACATATGTACAGGTAGTACAACACCATCACACTAACCATGAACACCACTAAATACATATGTACAGGTGGTACAATACCATCACACTAACGATGAACACCACTAAATACACATGTACAGGTAGTACAACACCATCACACTAACCATGAACACCACTAAATACATATATACAGGTGGTACAGCACCATCACACTAACCATGAACACCACTATATACATATGTACAGGTAGTACAACACCATCACACTAACCATGAACACCACTAAATACATATGTACAGGTAGTACAGCACCATCACACTAACCATGAACACCACTAAATACATATGTACAGGTGGTACAACGCCATCGCACTAACAAAGTGAACACCAATAAATACATATGTACAGATGGTACAGCGCCATCACACTAACCATGAACACTAATAAATACATATGTACAGGTAGTACAACACCATCACACTAACCATGAACACCACTAAATACATATGTACAGGTGGTACAATACCATCACACTAACCATGAACACCACTATATACATATGTACAGGTAGTACAGCACCATCACACTAACCATGAACACCACTAAATACATATGTACAGGTAGTACAGCACCATCACACTAACCATGAACATCACTAAATACATATGTACAGGTAGTACAGCACCATCACACTAACCATGAACATCACTAAATACATATGGACAGGTAGTACAGCACCATCACGCTAACCATGAACACCACTAAATACATATGTACAGGTATTACAGCACCATCACACTAACCATGAACACCACTAAATACATATGTACAGGTAGTACAGCGCCATCACACTAACCATGAACACCACTAAATACATATGTACAGGTAGTACAGCGCCATCACACTAACCATCAACACTACTAAATGCATATGTACAGGTAGTACAGCACCATCACACTAACCATGAACACCACTAAATACATATGTACAGGTGGTACAACACCATCAAACTAACCATGAACACCACTATATACATATGTACAGGTAGTACAACACCATCACACTAACCATGAACACCACTAAATACATATGTACAGGTAAAACAGCACCATCATACTAACCATGAACACCACTAAATACATATGTACAGGTAAAACAGCACCATCATACTAACCATGAACACCACTAAATACATATGTACAAGGTGGTAAAGCACCATCACGCTAACCATGAACACCACTAAGCACATATGTACATGTGGTACAACACTATCACGCTAACCATGAACACCACTAAATACATATGTACAGGTAGTACAACACCATCACACTAACCATGAACACCACTAAATACATATGTACAGGTAGTACAACACCATCACGCTCACCATGAACACCACTAAATACATATGTACAGGTAGTACAGCACCATCACACTAACCATGAACACCACTAAATACATATGTACAGGTAGTACAGCACCATAACGCTAACCATGAACACCACTAAATACATATGTACAGGTGGTACAACGCCATCGCACTAACAAAGTGAACACCAATAAATACATATGTACAGATGGTACAGCGCCATCACACTAACCATGAACACTAATAAATACATATGTACAGGTAGTACAACACCATCACACTAACCATGAACACCACTAAATACATATGTACAGGTGGTACAATACCATCACACTAACCATGAACACCACTAAATACACATGTACAGGTGGTAAAACACCATCACACTAACCATGAACACCACTAAATACATATGTACAGGTGGTACAGCACCATCACGCTAACCATGAACACCACTAAATACATATGTACAGGTAGTACAGCACCATCACAATAACCATGAACACCACTAAATACATATGTACAGGTAGTACAGCGCTATCACACTAACCATGAACACCAATAAATACATATGTACAGATAGTACAGCGCCATCACACTAACCATGAACACCACTAAATACATATGTACAGGTAGTACAGCGCCATCACACTAACCATGAACACCACTAAATACATATGTACAGGTGGTACAACCCCATCGCACTAACCAAGTGAACACCACTAAATACATATGTACAGATGGTACAGCGCCATCACACTAACCATGAACACCACTAAATACATATGTACAGGTGGTACAATACCATCACACTAACGATGAACACCACTAAATACACATGTACAGGTAGTACAACACCATCACACTAACCATGAACACCACTAAATACATATATACAGGTGGTACAGCACCATCACACTAACCATGAACACCATTATATACATATGTACAGGTAGTACAACACCATCACACTAACCATGAACACCACTAAATACATATGTACAGGTAGTACTGCACCATCACACTAACCATGAACACCACTAAATACATATGTACAGGTGGTACAACGCCATCGCACTAACAAAGTGAACACCACTAAATACATATGTACAGATGGTACAGCGCCATCACACTAACCATGAACACTAATAAATACATATGTACAGGTAGTACAACACCATCACACTAACCATGAACACCACTAAATACATATGTACAGGTGGTACAATACCATCACACTAACCATGAACACCACTAAATACACATGTACAGGTGGTAAAACACCATCACACTAACCATGAACACCACTAAATACATATGTACAGGTGGTACAGCACCATCACGCTAACCATGAACACCACTAAATACATATGTACAGGTAGTACAGCACCATCACACTAACCATGAACACCACTAAATACATATGTACAGGTAGTACAGCGCCATCACACTAGCCATGAACACAACTAAATACATATGTACAAGTAGTACAACACCATCACGTTAACCATGAACACCACTAAATACATATGTACAGGTAGTACAACACCATAACACTAACCATGAACACCACTAAATACATATGTACAGGTGGTACAACACCATCACACTAACCATGAACACCACTAAATACATATGTACAGGTGGTACAACACCATCACACTAACCATGAACACCACTATATACATATGTACAGGTAGTACAACACCATCACACTAACCATGAACACCACTAAATACATATGTACAGGTAAAACAGCACCATCATACTAACCATGAACACCACTAAATACATATGTACAGGTAAAACAGCACCATCATACTAACCATGAACACCACTAAATACATATGTACAAGGTGGTAAAGCACCATCACGCTAACCATGAACACCACTAAGCACATATGTACATGTGGTACAACACTATCACGCTAACCATGAACACCACTAAATACATATGTACAGGTAGTACAACACCATCACACTAACCATGAACACCACTAAATACATATGTACAGGTAGTACAACACCATCACGCTTACCATGAACACCACTAAATACATATGTACAGGTAGTACAGCACCATCACACTAACCATGAACACCACTAAATACATATGTACAGGTAGTACAGCACCATCACGCTAACCATGAACACCACTAAATACATATGTACAGGTGGTACAACGCCATCGCACTAACAAAGTGAACACCAATAAATACATATGTACAGATGGTACAGCGCCATCACACTAACCATGAACACTAATAAATACATATGTACAGGTAGTACAACACCATCACACTAACCACGAACACCACTAAATACATATGTACAGGTGGTACAATACCATCACACTAACCATGAACACCTCTAAATACACATGTACAGGTGGTAAAACACTATCACACTAACCATGAACACCACTAAATACATATGTACAGGTGGTACAGCACCATCACGCTAACCATGAACACCACTAAATACATATGTACAGGTAGTACAGCACCATCACACTAACCATGAACACCACTAAATACATATGTACAGGTAGTACAGCGCTATCACACTAACCATGAACACCAATAAATACATATGTACAGGTAGTACAGCGCCATCACACTAACCATGAACACCACTAAATACATATGTACAGGTAGTACAGCGCCATCACACTAACCATGAACACCACTAAATACATATGTACAGGTGGTACAACCCCATCGCACTAACCAAGTGAACACCACTAAATACATATGTACAGATGGTACAGCGCCATCACACTAACCATGAACATTACTAAATACATATGTACAGGTAGTACAACACCATCACACTAACCATGAACACCACTAAATACATATGTACAGGTGGTACAATACCATCACACTAACGATGAACACCACTAAATACACATGTACAGGTAGTACAACACCATCACACTAACCATGAACACCACTAAATACATATATACAGGTGGTACAGCACCATCACACTAACCATGAACACCACTATATACATATGTACAGGTAGTACAACACCATCACACTAACCATGAACACCACTAAATACATATGTACAGGTAGTACAGCACCATCACACTAACCATGAACACCACTAAATACATATGTACAGGTGGTACAACGCCATCGCACTAACAAAGTGAACACCACTAAATACATATGTACAGATGGTACAGCGCCATCACACTAACCATGAACACTAATAAATACATATGTACAGGTAGTACAACACCATCACACTAACCATGAACACCACTAAATACATATGTACAGGTGGTACAATACCATCACACTAACCATGAACACCACTAAATACACATGTACAGGTGGTAAAACACCATCACACTAACCATGAACACCACTAAATACATATGTACAGGTGGTACAGCACCATCACGCTAACCATGAACACCACTAAATACATATGTACAGGTAGTACAGCACCATCACACTAACCATGAACACCACTAAATACATATGTACAGGTAGTACAGCGCCATCACACTAGCCATGAACACCACTAAATACATATGTACAAGTAGTACAACACCATCACGTTAACCATGAACACCACTAAATACATATGTACAGGTAGTATAGCACCATCACAGTAACCATGAACACCACTAAATATATATGTACATGTAGAACAGCACCATCACACTAACCATGAACACCAATAAATACATATGTACAGGTAGTACAGCGCCATCACACTAACCATGAACACCACTAAATACATATGTACAGGTGGTACAACCCCATCGCACTAACCAAGTGAACACCACTAAATACATATGTACAGATGGTACAGCGCCATCACACTAACCATGAACACTACTAAATACATATGTACAGGTAGTACAACACCATCACACTAACCATGAACACCACTAAATACATATGTACAGGTGGTACAATACCATCACACTAACGATGAACACCACTAAATACACATGTACAGGTAGTACAACACCATCACACTAACCATGAACACCGCTAAATACATATATACAGGTGGTACAGCACCATCACACTAACCATGAACACCACTATATACATATGTACAGGTAGTACAACACCATCACACTAACCATGAACACCACTAAATACATATGTACAGGTAGTACAGCACCATCACACTAACCATGAACACCACTAAATACATATGTACAGGTGGTACAACGCCATCGCACTAACAAAGTGAACACCAATAAATACATATGTACAGATGGTACAGCGCCATCACACTAACCATGAACACTAATAAATACATATGTACAGGTAGTACAAAACCATCACACTAACCATGAACACCACTAAATACATATGTACAGGTGGTACAATACCATCACACTAACCATGAACACCACTATATACATATGTACAGGTAGTACAGCACCATCACGCTAACCATGAACACCACTAAATACATATGTACAGGTAGTACAGCACCATCACACTAACCATGAACACCACTAAATACATATGTACAGGTAGTACAGCGCCATCACACTAGCCATGAACACAACTAAATACATATGTACAAGTAGTACAACACCATCACGTTAACCATGAACACCACTAAATACATATGTACAGGTAGTACAACACCATAACACTAACCATGAACACCACTAAATACATATGTACAGGTGGTACAACACCATCACACTAACCATGAACACCACTAAATACATATGTACAGGTGGTACAACACCATCACACTAACCATGAACACCACTATATACATATGTACAGGTAGTACAACACCATCACACTAACCATGAACACCACTAAATACATATGTACAGGTAAAACAGCACCATCATACTAACCATGAACACCACTAAATACATATGTACAGGTAAAACAGCACCATCATACTAACCATGAACACCACTAAATACATATGTACAAGGTGGTAAAGCACCATCACGCTAACCATGAACACCACTAAGCACATATGTACATGTGGTACAACACTATCACGCTAACCATGAACACCACTAAATACATATGTACAGGTAGTACAACACCATCACACTAACCATGAACACCACTAAATACATATGTACAGGTAGTACAAGACCATCACGCTTACCATGAACACCACTAAATACATATGTACAGGTAGTACAGCACCATCACACTAACCATGAACACCACTAAATACATATGTACAGGTAGTACAGCACCATCACGCTAACCATGAACACCACTAAATACATATGTACAGGTGGTACAACGCCATCGCACTAACAAAGTGAACACCAATAAATACATATGTACAGATGGTACAGCGCCATCACACTAACCATGAACACTAATAAATACATATGTACAGGTAGTACAACACCATCACACTAACCACGAACACCACTAAATACATATGTACAGGTGGTACAATACCATCACACTAACCATGAACACCACTAAATACACATGTACAGGTGGTAAAACACTATCACACTAACCATGAACACCACTAAATACATATGTACAGGTGGTATAGCACCATCACGCTAACCATGAACACCACTAAATACATATGTACAGGTAGTACAGCACCATCACACTAACCATGAACACCACTAAATACATATGTACAGGTAGTACAGCGCTATCACACTAACCATGAACACCAATAAATACATATGTACAGGTAGTACAGCGCCATCACACTAACCATGAACACCACTAAATACATATGTACAGGTAGTACAGCGCCATCACACTAACCATGAACACCACTAAATACATATGTACAGGTGGTACAACCCCATCGCACTAACCAAGTGAACACCACTAAATACATATGTACAGATGGTACAGCGCCATCACACTAACCATGAACATTACTAAATACATATGTACAGGTAGTACAACACCATCACACTAACCATGAACACCACTAAATACATATGTACAGGTGGTACAATACCATCACACTAACGATGAACACCACTAAATACACATGTACAGGTAGTACAACACCATCACACTAACCATGAACACCACTAAATACATATATACAGGTGGTACAGCACCATCACACTAACCATGAACACCACTATATACATATGTACAGGTAGTACAACACCATCACACTAACCATGAACACCACTAAATACATATGTACAGGTAGTACAGCACCATCACACTAACCATGAACACCACTAAATACATATGTACAGGTGGTACAACGCCATCGCACTAACAAAGTGAACACCACTAAATACATATGTACAGATGGTACAGCGCCATCACACTAACCATGAACACTAATAAATACATATGTACAGGTAGTACAACACCATCACACTAACCATGAACACCACTAAATACATATGTACAGGTGGTACAATACCATCACACTAACCATGAACACCACTAAATACACATGTACAGGTGGTAAAACACCATCACACTAACCATGAACACCACTAAATACATATGTACAGGTTGTACAGCACCATCACGCTAACCATGAACACCACTAAATACATATGTACAGGTAGTACAGCACCATCACACTAACCATGAACACCACTAAATACATATGTACAGGTAGTACAGCGCCATCACACTAGCCATGAACACCACTAAATACATATGTACAAGTAGTACAACACCATCACGTTAACCATGAACACCACTAAATACATATGTACAGGTAGTATAGCACCATCACAGTAACCATGAACACCACTAAATATATATGTACATGTAGAACAGCACCATCACACTAACCATGAACACCAATAAATACATATGTACAGGTAGTACAGCGCCATCACACTAACCATGAACACCACTAAATACATATGTACAGGTGGTACAACCCCATCGCACTAACCAAGTGAACACCACTAAATACATATGTACAGATGGTACAGCGCCATCACACTAACCATGAACACTACTAAATACATATGTACAGGTAGTACAACACCATCACACTAACCATGAACACCACTAAATACATATGTACAGGTGGTACAATACCATCACACTAACGATGAACACCACTAAATACACATGTACAGGTAGTACAACACCATCACACTAACCATGAACACCGCTAAATACATATATACAGGTGGTACAGCACCATCACACTAACCATGAACACCACTATATACATATGTACAGGTAGTACAACACCATCACACTAACCATGAACACCACTAAATACATATGTACAGGTAGTACAGCACCATCACACTAACCATGAACACCACTAAATACATATGTACAGGTGGTACAACGCCATCGCACTAACAAAGTGAACACCAATAAATACATATGTACAGATGGTACAGCGCCATCACACTAACCATGAACACTAATAAATACATATGTACAGGTAGTACAAAACCATCACACTAACCATGAACACCACTAAATACATATGTACAGGTGGTACAATACCATCACACTAACCATGAACACCACTATATACATATGTACAGGTAGTACAGCACCATCACACTAACCATGAACACCACTAAATACATATGTACAGGTAGTACAGCACCATCACACTAACCATGAACATCACTAAATACATATGTACAGGTAGTACAGCACCATCACACTAACCATGAACATCACTAAATACATATGGACAGGTAGTACAACACCATCACACTAACCATGAACACCAATAAATACATATGTACAGGTAAAACAGCACCATCATACTAACCATGAACACCACTAAATACATATGTACAGGTAAAACAGCACCATCATACTAACCATGAACACCACTAAATACATATGTACAAGGTGGTAAAGCACCATCACGCTAACCATGAACACCACTAAATACATATGTACAGGTGGTACAGTACCATCACACTAACCATGAACACCACTAAATACATATGTACAGGTATTACAGCACCATCACACTAACCATGAACACCACTAAATACATATGTACAGGTAGTACAGCGCCATCACACTAACCATGAACACCACTAAATACATATGTACAGGTAGTACAGCGCCATCACACTAACCATCAACACTACTAAATGCATATGTACAGGTAGTACAGCACCATCACACTAACCATGAACACCACTAAATACATATGTACAGGTGGTACAACGCCATCGCACTAAACAAGTGAACACCACTAAATACATATATACAGATGGTACAGCGCCATCACACTAACCATGAACACTAATAAATACATATGTACAGGTAGTACAACACCATCACACTAACAATGAACACCACTAAATACATATGTACAGGTGATACAATACCATCACACTAACCATGAACACCACTATATACATATGTACAGGTAGTACAACACCATCACACTAACCATGAACACCACTAAATACATATGTACAGGTAGTACAACACCATCACACTAACCATGAACACCACTACATACATATGTACAGGTAGTACAACACCATAACACTAACCATGAACACCACTAAATACATATGTACAGGTGGTACAACACCATCACACTAACCATGAACACCACTAAATACATATGTACAGGTGGTACAACACCATCACACTAACCATGAACACCACTATATACATATGTACAGGTAGTACAACACCATCACACTAACCATGAACACCAATAAATACATATGTACAGGTAAAACAGCACCATCATACTAACCATGAACACCACTAAATACATATGTACAGGTAAAACAGCACCATCATACTAACCATGAACACCACTAAATACATATGTACAAGGTGGTAAAGCACCATCACGCTAACCATGAACACCACTAAGCACATATGTACATGTGGTACAACACTATCACGCTAACCATGAACACCACTAAATACATATGTACAGGTAGTACAACACCATCACACTAACCATGAACACCACTAAATACATATGTACAGGTAGTACAACACCATCACGCTTACCATGAACACCACTAAATACATATGTACAGGTAGTACAGCACCATCACACTAACCATGAACACCACTAAATACATATGTACAGGTAGTACAGCACCATCACGTTAACCATGAACACCACTAAATACATATGTACAGGTGGTACAACGCCATCGCACTAACAAAGTGAACACCAATAAATACATATGTACAGATGGTACAGCGCCATCACACTAACCATGAACACTAATAAATACATATGTACAGGTAGTACAACACCATCACACTAACCATGAACACCACTAAATACATATGTACAGGTGGTACAATACCATCACACTAACCATGAACACCACTAAATACACATGTACAGGTGGTAAAACACCATCACACTAACCATGAACACCACTAAATACATATGTACAGGTGGTACAGCACCATCACGCTAACCATGAACACCACTAAATACATATGTACAGGTAGTACAGCACCATCACACTAACCATGAACACCACTAAATACATATGTACAGGTAGTACAGCGCTATCACACTAACCTTGAACACCAATAAATACATATGTACAGGTAGTACAGCGCCATCACACTAACCATGAACACCACTAAATACATATGTACAGGTAGTACAGCGCCATCACACTAACCATGAACACCACTAAATACATATGTACAGGTGGTACAACCCCATCGCACTAACCAAGTGAACACCACTAAATACATATGTACAGATGGTACAGCGCCATCACACTAACCATGAACATTACTAAATACATATGTACAGGTAGTACAACACCATCACACTAACCATGAACACCACTAAATACATATGTACAGGTGGTAAAATACCATCACACTAACGATGAACACCACTAAATACACATGTACAGGTAGTACAACACCATCACACTAACCATGAACACCACTAAATACATATATACAGGTGGTACAGCACCATCACACTAACCATGAACACCACTATATACATATGTACAGGTAGTACAACACCATCACACTAACCATGAACACCACTAAATACATATGTACAGGTAGTACAGCACCATCACACTAACCATGAACACCACTAAATACATATGTACAGGTGGTACAACGCCATCGCACTAACAAAGTGAACACCACTAAATACATATGTACAGATGGTACAGCGCCATCACACTAACCATGAACACTAATAAATACATATGTACAGGTAGTACAACACCATCACACTAACCATGAACACCACTAAATACATATGTACAGGTGGTACAATACCATCACACTAACCATGAACACCACTAAATACACATGTACAGGTGGTAAAACACCATCACACTAACCATGAACACCACTAAATACATATGTACAGGTGGTACAGCACCATCACGCTAACCATGAACACCACTAAATACATATGTACAGGTAGTACAGCACCATCACACTAACCATGAACACCACTAAATACATATGTACAGGTAGTACAGCGCTATCACACTAACCATGAACACCACTAAATACATATGTACAGGTAGTACAGCGCCATCACACTAACCATGAACACCACTAAATACATATGTACAGGTAGTACAGCGCTATCACACTAACCATGAACACCACTAAATACATATGTTCAGGTAATACATCACCATCACACTAACCATGAACACTACTAAATACATATGTACAGGTAGTACAGCACCATCACACTAATAATGAACACCACTAAATACATATATACAGGTAGTACAGCGCCATCGCCCTAACAATCAACACCACTAAATACATATATACAGGTGCTACAGCACCATCAAGCTAACCATGAACACCACTAAATACATATGTACAGGTGGTACAGCACCATCACATTAACCATGAACACCATTAAATACATATGTACAGGTAGTACAGCACCATCACACTAGCCATGAACACCACTAAATACATATGTACAGGTAGTACAGCACCATCACGCTAACCATGAACACCATTAAATACATATGTACAGATGGTACATCACCATCACACTAACCATGAACACTACTAAATACATATGTACAGATGGTACAGCACCATCACACTAACCATGAACACCACTAAATACATATGTACAGGTGGTACAACACCATCACGCTAACCATGAACACCACTAAATACATATGTACAGGTAGTACAGCACCAGCACACTAACCATGAACACCACTAAATACATATGTACAGGTAGTACAGCGCCATTACCACTAACCATGAACACCACTAAATACATATGTACAGGTAGTACAGCACCATCACACTAACCATGAACACCACTAAATACATATGTACAGGTAGTACACCACCATCACACTAACCATGTACACCACTATATACATATGTACAGGTAGTACAACACCATCACACTAACCATGAACACCACTAAATACATATGTACAGGTAGTACAACACCATCACACTAACCATGAACACCACTAAATACATATGTACAGGTAAAACAGCACCATCATACTAACCATGAACACCACTAAATACATATGTACAGGTAAAACAGCACCATCATACTAACCATGAACACCACTAAATACATATGTACAAGGTGGTAAAGCACCATCACGCTAACCATGAACACCACTAAGCACATATGTACATGTGGTACAACACCATCACGCTAACCATGACCAACACTAAATACATATGTAATGGTAGTACAGGGCCATCACACTAACCATGAACACCACTAAATACATATGTACAGGTAGTACAACACCATCACACTAACCATGAACACCACTAAATACATATGTACAGGTAGTACAACACCATCCCGCTTACCATGAACATCACTAAATACATATGTACAGGTAGTACAGCACCATCACACTAACCATGAACACCACTAAATACATATGTACAGGTAGTACAGCACCATCACGCTAACCATGAACACCACTAAATACATATGTACAGGTGGTACAGTACCATCACACTAACCATGATCACCACTAAATACATATGTACAGGTAGTACAGCACCATCACACTAACCATGAACACCACTAAATACATATGTACAGGTAGTAGAGCGCCATTACACTAGCCATGAACACCACTAAATACATATGTACAGGTAGTACAACACCATCACGTTAACCATGAATACCACTAAATACATATGTACAGGTAGTACAGCACCATCACACTAACCATGAACACCACTAAATACATATGTACATGTAGTACAGCACCATCACACTAACCATGAACACCAATAAATACATATGTACAGGTAGTACAGCGCCATCACACTAACCATGAACACCACTAAATACATATGTACAGGTACTACAGCGCCATCACACTAACCATCAACACTACTAAATACATATGTACAGGTAGTACAGCACCATCACACTAACCACGAACACCACTAAATACATATGTACAGGTGGTACAACGCCATCGCACTAACCAAGTGAACACCACTAAATACATATGTACAGATGGTACAGCGCCATCACACTAACCATGAACACTACTAAATACATATGTACAGGTGGTACAACACCATCACACTAACCATGAACACCACTAAATACATATGTACAGGTGGTACAATACCATCACACTAACCATGAACACCACTATATACATATGTACAGGTAGTACAACACCATCACACTAACCATGAACACCACTAAATACATATGTGCAGGTGGTACAACACCATCACACTAACCATGAACACCACTATATACATATGTACAGGTAGTACAAAACCATCACACTAACCATGAACACCACTAAATACATATGTGCAGGAAGTACAACACCATCACACTAACCATGAACACCACTAAATACATATGTACATGTAGTACACACCATCACACTAACCATGAACACCACTAAATACATATGTACAGGTAAAACAGCACCATCATACTAACAATGAACACCACTAAATACATATGTACAGGTGGTACAACACCATCACACTAACCATGAACACCACTAAATACACATGTACAGGTGGTACAACACCATCACACTAACCATGAACACCACTAAATACATATGTACAGGTGGTACAGCACCATCACGCTAACCATGAACATCACTAAATACATATGTACAGGTAGTACAGCGCTATCACACTAACCATGAACACCACTAAATACATATGTACAGGTAGTACAGCGCCATCACACTAACCATGAACACCACTAAATACATATGTACAGGTAGTACAGCGCTATCACACTAACCATGAACACTACTAAATACATATGTACAGGTAGTACAGCACCATCACACTAACCATGAACACTACTAAATGCATATGTACAGGTGCTACAGCACCATCACACTAACCACGAACTCCACTAAATACATATGTACAGGTGGTACATCACCATCACACTAACCATGAACACTAATAAATACATATGTACAGGTAGTACAACACCATCACACTAACCATGAACACCACTAAATACATATGTACAGGTGGTACAATACCATCACACTAACCATGAACACCACTATATACATATGTACAGGTAGTACAACACCATCACACTAACCATCAACACTACTAAATACATATGTACAGGTAGTACAGCACCATCACACTAACCACGAACACCACTAAATACATATGTACAGGTGGTACAACGCCATCGCACTAACCAAGTGAACACCACTAAATACATATGTACAGATGGTACAGCGCCATCACACTAACCATGAACACTACTAAATACATATGTACAGGTGGTACAACACCATCACACTAACCATGAACACCACTAAATACATATGTACAGGTGGTACAATACCATCACACTAACCATGAACACCACTATATACATATGTACAGGTAGTACAACACCATCACACTAACCATGAACACCACTAAATACATATGTGCAGGTGGTACAACACCATCACACTAACCATGAACACCACTATATACATATGTACAGGTAGTACAAAACCATCACACTAACCATGAACACCACTAAATACATATGTGCAGGAAGTACAACACCATCACACTAACCATGAACACCACTAAATACATATGTACAGGTAAAACAGCACCATCATACTAACCATGAACACCACTAAATACATATGTACAGGTGGTACAACACCATCACACTAACCATGAACACCACTAAATACACATGTACAGGTGGTACAACACCATCACACTAACCATGAACACCACTAAATACATATGTACAGGTGGTACAGCACCATCACGCTAACCATGAACATCACTAAATACATATGTACAGGTAGTACAGCGCTATCACACTAACCATGAACACCACTAAATACATATGTACAGGTAGTACAGCGCCATCACACTAACCATGAACACCACTAAATACATATGTACAGGTAGTACAGCGCTATCACACTAACCATGAACACTACTAAATACATATGTACAGGTAGTACAGCACCATCACACTAACCATGAACACTACTAAATACATATGTACAGGTGGTACAGCGCCATCACACTAACCATGAACACTACTAAATGCATATGTACAGGTGCTACAGCACCATCACACTAACCACGAACTCCACTAAATACATATGTACAGGTGGTACATCACCATCACACTAACCATGAACACTAATAAATACATATGTACAGGTAGTACAACACCATCACACTAACCATGAACACCACTAAATACATATGTACAGGTGGTACAATACCATCACACTAACCATGAACACCACTAAATACATATGTACAGGTAGTACAACACCATCACACTAACGATGAACACCACTAAATACATATGTAAAGGTAGTACAACACCATCACACTAACCATGAACACCACTAAATACATGTGGTACAGGGCCATCACACTAACCATGAACACCACTAAATACATATGTACCGGTGGTACACTGCCATCACACTAACCATGAACACCACTAAATACATATGTACAGGTGGTACAGCACCATCACGCTATCCATGAACACCACTAAATAGATATGTACAGGTAGGACAGCGCCTTCACGCTAACCATGAACACCACTAAATACATATGTACAGATGGTACAGCGCCATCACGCTTTCCATGAACACCACTAAATACATGTGTACATATGGTACAGCACCATCATGCTAACCATGAACATCACTAAATACATATGTACATGTAGTTCAGCGCCATCACACTCACCATAAACACCACTAAATATATATGTACAGTTGGTACAGTATCATCACACTAATGATGAACACTACTATATACATATGTAGAGGTAGTACAACACCATCACACTAACCGTGAACACCACTAAATACATATGCACAGATGGTACAGCGCCATCACGCTTACCATGAACACCATAAATACATGTGTACATATGGTACAACACCATCATGCTAACCATGAACACCACTAAATACGTATGTACATGTAGTACAGCGCCATCACACTAACCATGAACACTACTAAATGCATATGTACAGGTAGTACTGCACCATCACACTAATCATGCACACCACTAAATACATATGTACAGGTAGTACAACACCATCACGCTTACAATGAACACCACTAAAACATATGTACAGCTGGTACAACACCATCACACTAACCATAAATACCACTAGATACATATGTACAGGTAGTACAGCGCCCTCACAATAATCATGAACATCACTAAATACATATGTACAGGTAGTACATCGCCATCACACTAACCATGAACACCACTAAATACATATGTACAGGTAGTACAGCACCATCACGCTAACCATGAACACCACTAAATACATATGTGCAGTTGGTACAGCGCCATAACACTAACCATGAACACCACTAAATACATATGTACAGGTAGTACAGCGCCATCACACTATTCATGAACACCACTAAATACATATGTACAGGTAGTACAGCACCATCACACTAATCATGAACACCACTAAATACATATGTACAGGTAGTACAGCGCCATCACACTAACCATGAACACCACTAATTACATATGTACAAGTGGTACAGCACCATCATGCTAACCATGAACACCACTAAATACATATGTACAGGTAGTACAGCGCCATCACACTAACCATGAACACCACTGAATACATATGTACAGGTGGTACAGCACCATCACACTAACCATGAACACCACTAAATACATATGTACAGGTAGTACAGCGCCATCACAATAATCATGAACACCACTAATACATATGTACAGGTAGTACAGCGCCATCACACTAACCATGAACACCACTAAATACATATGTATATGTAGTACAGCACCATCACACTAACCATGAACACCACTAAATACATATGCACAGTTATTACAGCACCATCATTCTTACCATGAACACTACTAAATACATATGTACAGGTAGTACAGCACCATCATGCTAATCATGAACACCACTAAATGCATATGTACAGGTAGTACAGCGCCATCACACTAACCATGAACACCACTAAATACTTATTTACAGGTGATACAGCGCCATCACACTAATCATGAACACCACTAAATACATATGTACAGGTGGTACAACACCATCACACTAACCATGAAGACCACTAAATACATATGTACAGGTGGTACAACACCATCACACTAACCATGAACACCACTAAATACATATGTACAGGTAGTACAGCGCCATCACGCTAACCATGAACACCACTAAGTATATATGTACAGGTAGTACAGCGCCATCACACTAACCATAAACACCACTAAATACATATGTACAAGTGGTACAGCACCATCACGCTAACCATGAACACCACTAAATACATATGTACAGGTAGTATAGCGCCATCACACTAACCATGAACACCACTAAATACATATGAATAGGTGGTACAGCACCATCACACTAACCATGAACACCACTAAATACATATGTACAGATAGTACAACTCCATCACGCTAACCATGAACACCACTAACATATATGTACAGGTGGTACAACACCATCACACTAATCATGAACACCACTAAATACATATGTACAGATAGTACAGCACCATCACACTAATCATGAACACCACTAAATACATATGTACAGGTAGTACAGCACCATCACGCTAACCATGAACACCACTAAATACATATGTACATGTGGTACAGGGCCATCACACTAACCATGAACACCACTAAATACATATGTACCGGTGGTACACTGCCATCACACTAACCATGAACACCACTAAATACATATGTACAGGTGGTACAGCACCATCACGCTATCCATGAACACCACTAAATAGATATGTACAGGTAGGACAGCGCCTTCACGCTAACCATGAACACCACTAAATACATATGTACAGATGGTACAGCGCCATCACGCTTTCCATGAACACCACTAAATACACGTGTACATATGGTACAGCACCATCATGCTAACCATGAACATCACTAAATACATATGTACATGTAGTTCAGCGCCATCACACTCACAATAAACACCACTAAATATATATGTACAGTTGGTACAGTATCATCACACTAATGATGAACACTACTATATACATATGTAGAGGTAGTACAACACCATCACACTAACCGTGAACACCACTAAATACATATGCACAGATGGTACAGCGCCATCACGCTTACCATGAACACCACTAAATACATGTGTACATATGGTACAACACCATCATGCTAACCATGAACACCACTAAATACATATGTACATGTAGTACAGCGCCATCACACTAACCATGAACACCACTAAATGCATATGTACAGGTAGTACTGCACCATCACACTAATCATGCACACCACTAAGTACATATGTACAGGTAGTACAACACCATCACGCTAACCATGAACACCACTAAAACATATGTACAGCTGGTACAACACCATCACACTAACCATAAACACCATTAGATACATATGTACAGGTAGTACAGCGCCCTCACAATAATCATGAACACCACTAAATACATATGTACAGGTAGTACATCGCCATCACACTAACCATGAACACCACTAAATACATATGTACAGGTAGTACAGCACCATCACGCTAACCATGAACACCACTAAATACATATGTGCAGTTGGTACAGCGCCATAACACTAACCATGAACACCACTAAATACATATGTACAGGTAGTACAGCGCCATCACACTAATCATGAACACCACTAAATACATATGTACAGGTAGTACAGCACCATCACACTAATCATGAACACCACTAAATACATATGTACAGGTAGTACAGCGCCATCACACTAACCATGAACACCACTAAATACATATGTACAAGTGGTACAGCACCATCACGCTAACCATGAACACCACTAAATACATATGTACAGGTAGTACAGCGCCATCACACTAACCATGAACACCACTAAATACATATGTATAGGTGGTACAGCACCATCACACTAACCATGAACACCACTAAATACATATGTACAGATAGTACAACACCATCACGCTAACCATGAACACCACTAACATATATGTACAGGTGGCACAACACCATCACACTAACCATGAACACCACTAAATACATATGTACAGGTAGTACAGCGCCATCACAATAATCATGAACACCACTAAATACATATGTACAGGTAGTACAGCGCCATCACACTAACCATGAACACCACTAAATACATATGTACAGGTAGTACAGCGCCATCACAATAATCATGAACACCACTAAATACATATGTGCAGGTGGTACAGCGCCATAACACTAACCATGAACACCACTAAATACATATGTACAGGTAGTACAGCGCCATCACACTAATCATGAACACCACTAAATACATATGTACAGGTAGTACAGCACCATCACACTAATCATGAACACCACTAAATACATATGTACAGGTAGTACAGCACCATCACGCTAACCATGAACACCACTAAATACATATGTACATGTGGTACAGGGTCATCACACTAACCATGAACACCACTAAATACATATGTACCGGTGGTACACTGCCATCACACTAACCATGAACACCACTAAATACATATGTACAGGTGGTACAGCACCATCACGCTATCCATGAACACCACTAAATAGATATGTACAGGTAGGACAGCGCCTTCACGCTAACCATGAACACCACTAAATACATATGTACAGATGGTACAGCGCCATCACGCTTTCCATGAACACCACTAAATACATGTGTACATATGGTACAGCACCATCATGCTAACCATGAACATCACTAAATACATATGTACATGTAGTTCAGCGCCATCACACTCACCATAAACACCACTAAATATATATGTACAGTTGGTACAGTATCATCACACTAATGATGAACACTACTATATACATATGTAGCGGTAGTACAACACCATCACACTAACCGTGAACACCACTAAATACATATGCACAGATGGTACAGCGCCATCACGCTTACCATGAACACCATAAATACATGTGTACATATGGTACAACACCATCATGCTAACCATGAACACCACTAAATACGTATGTACATGTAGTACAGCGCCATCACACTAACCATGAACACCACTAAATGCATATGTACAGGTAGTACTGCATCATCACACTAATCATGCACACCACTAAATACATATGTACAGGTAGTACAACACCATCACGCTAACCATGAACACCCCTAAAACATATGTACAGCTGGTACAACACCATCACACTAACCATAAATACCACTAGATACATATGTACAGGTAGTACAGCGCCCTCAAAATAATCATGAACATCACTAAATACATATGTACAGGTAGTACATCGGCATCACACTAACCATGAACACCACTAAATACATATGTACAGGTAGTACAGCACCATCACGCTAACCATGAACACCACTAAATACATATGTGCAGTTGGTACAGCGCCATAACACTAACCAATGAACACCACTAAATACATATGTACAGATAGTACAGCGCCATCACACTATTCATGAACACCACTAAATACATATGTACAGGTAGCACAGCACCATCACACTAATCATGAACACCACTAAATACATATGTACAGGTAGTACAGCGCCATCACACTAACCATGAACACCACTAATTACATATGTACAAGTGGTACAGCACCATCATGCTAACCATGAACACCACTAAATACATATGTACAGGTGGTACAGCGCCATCACACTAACCATGAACACCACTGAATACATATGTACAGGTGGTACAGCACCATCACACTAACCATGAACACCACTAAATACATATGTACAGGTAGTACAGCGCCTTCACAATAATCATGAACACCACTAATACATATGTACAGGTAGTACAGCGCCATCACACTAACCATGAACACCACTAAATACATATGTATATGTAGTACAGCGCCATCACACTAACCATGAACACCACTAAATACATATGTACAGTTATTACAGCACCATCATTCTTACCATGAACACTACTAAATACATATGTACAGGTAGTACAGCACCATCATGCTAATCATGAACACCACTAAATGCATATGTACAGGTAGTAAAGCGCCATCACACTAACCATGAACACCACTAAATACATATGTACAGGTGATACAGCGCCATCACACTAATCATGAACACCACTAAATACATATGTACAGGTGGTACAACACCATCACACTAACCATGAAGACCACTAAATACATATGTACAGGTGGTACAACACCATCACACTAACCATGAACACCACTAAATACATATGTACAGGTAGTACAGCGCCATCACGCTATCCATGAACACCACTAAATAGATATGTACAGGTAGGACAGCGCCTTCACGCTAACCATGAACACCACTAAATACATATGTACAGATGGTACAGCGCCATCACGCTTTCCATGAACACCACTAAATACATGTGTACATATGGTACAGCACCATCATGCTAACCATAAACATCACTAAATACATATGTACATGTAGTTCAGCGCCATCACACTCACCATAAACACCACTAAATATATATGTACAGTTGGTACAGTATCATCACACTAATGATGAACACTACTATATACATATGTAGAGGTAGTACAACACCATCACACTAACCGTGAACACCACTAAATACATATGCACAGATGGTACAGCGCCATCACGCTTACCATGAACACCATAAATACATGTGTGCATATGGTACAACACCATCATGCTAACCATGAACACCACTAAATACGTATGTACATGTAGTACAGCGCCATCACACTAACCATGAACACCACTAAATGCATATGTACAGGTAGTACTGCATCATCACACTAATCATGCACACCACTAAATACATATGTACAGGTAGTACAACACCATCACGCTAACCATGAACACCACTAAAACATATGTACAGCTGGTACAACACCATCACACTAACCATAAATACCACTAGATACATATGTACAGGTAGTACAGCGCCCTCAAAATAATCATGAACATCACTAAATACATATGTACAGGTAGTACATCGCCATCACACTAACCATGAACACCACTAAATACATATGTACAGGTAGTACAGCACCATCACGCTAACCATGAACACCACTAAATACATATGTGCAGTTGGTACAGCGCCATAACACTAACCAATGAACACCACTAAATACATATGTACAGGTAGTACAGCGCCATCACACTATTCATGAACACCACTAAATACATATGTACAGGTAGCACAGCACCATCACACTAATCATGAACACCACTAAATACATATGTACAGGTAGTACAGCGCCATCACACTAACCATGAACACCACTAATTACATATGTACAAGTGGTACAGCACCATCATGCTAACCATGAACACCACTAAATACATATGTACAGGTGGTACAGCGCCATCACACTAACCATGAACACCACTGAATACATATGTACAGGTGGTACAGCACCATCACACTAACCATGAACACCACTAAATACATATGTACAGGTAGTACAGCGCCTTCACAATAATCATGAACACCACTAATGCATATGTACAGGTAGTACAGCGCCATCACACTAACCATGAACACCACTAAATACATATGTATATGTAGTACAGCGCCATCACACTAACCATGAACACCACTAAATACATATGTACAGTTATTACAGCACCATCATTCTTACCATGAACACTACTAAATACATATGTACAGGTAGTACAGCACCATCATGCTAATCATGAACACCACTAAATGCATATGTACAGGTAGTAAAGCGCCATCACACTAACCATGAACACCACTAAATACATATGTACAGGTGATACAGCGCCATCACACTAATCATGAACACCACTAAATACATATGTACAGGTGGTACAACACCATCACACTAACCATGAAGACCACTAAATACATATGTACAGGTGGTACAACACCATCACACTAACCATGAACACCACTAAATACATATGTACAGGTAGTACAGCGCCATCACGCTAACCATGAACACCACTAAGTACATATGTACAGGTAGTACAGCGCCATCACACTAACCATAAACACCACTAAATACATATGTACAAGTGGTACAGCACCATCACGCTAACCATGAACACCACTAAATACATATGTACAGGTAGTATAGCGCCATCACACTAACCATGAACACCACTAAATACATATGTATAGGTGGTACAGCACCATCACACTAACCATGAACACCACTAAATACATATGTACAGATAGTACAACACCATCACGCTAACCATGAACACCAATAACATATATGTACAGGTGGTACAACACCATCACACTAACCATGAACACCACTAAATACATATGTACAGGTAGTACAGCGCCATCACAATAATCATGAACACCACTAAATACATATGTACAGGTAGTACAGCGCCATCACACTAACCATGAACACCACTAAATACATATGTACAGGTAGTACAGTACCATCACGCTACCCATGAACACCACTAAATACATATGTGCATGTGGTACAGCGCCATAACACTAACCATGAACACCACTAAATACATATGTACAGGTAGTACAGCGCCATCAGACTAATCATGAACACCACTAGATACATATGTACAGGTAGTACAGCACCATCACACTAATCATGAACACCACTAAATACATATGTACAGGTAGTACAGCACCATCACGCTAACCATGAACACCACTAAATACATATGTACATGTGGTACAGGGCCATCACACTAACCATGAACACCACTAAATACATATGTACAGGTGGTACACTGCCATCACACTAACCATGAACACCACTAAATACATATGTACAGGTAGTACAGCACCATCACGCTAACCATGAACACCACTAAATACATATGTACATGTGGTACAGGGCCATCACACTAACCATGAACACCACTAAATACATATATACCGGTGGTACACTGCCATCACACTAACCATGAACATCACTAAATACATATGTACAGGTGGTACAGCACCATCACGCTATCCATGAACACCACTAAATAGATATCTACAGGTAGGACAGCGCCTTCACGCTAACCATGAACACCACTAAATACATACGTACAGATGGTACAGCGCCATCACGCTTTCCATGAACACCACTAAATACATGTGTACATATGGTACAGCACCATCATGCTAACCATGAACATCACTAAATACATATGTACATGTAGTTCAGCGCCATCACACTCACCATAAACACCACTAAATATATATGTAGAGTTGGTACAGTATCATCACACTAATGATGAACACTACTATATACATATGTAGAGGTAGTACAACACCATCACACTAACCGTGAACACCACTAAATACATATGCACAGATGGTACAGCGCCATCACGCTTACCATGAACACCATAAATACATGTGTACATATGGTACAACACCATCATGCTAACCATGAACACCACTAAATACGTATGTACATGTAGTACAGCGCCATCACACTAACCATGAACACCACTAAATGCATATGTACAGGTAGTACTGCACCATCACACTAATAATGCACACCACTAAATACATATGTACAGGTAGTACAACACCATCACGCTAACCATGAACACCACTAAAACATATGTACAGCTGGTACAACACCATCACACTAACCATAAATACCACTAGATACATATGTACAGGTAGTACAGCGCCCTCACAATAATCATGAACATCACTAAATACATATGTACAGGTAGTACATCGCCATCACACTAACCATGAACACCACTAAATACATATGTACAGGTAGTACAGCACCATCACGCTAACCATGAACACCACTAAATACATATGTGCAGTTGGTACAGCGCCATAACACTAACCATGAACACCACTAAATACATATGTACAGGTAGTACAGCGCCATCACACTATTCATGAACACCACTAAATACATATGTACAGATAGTACAGCACCATCACACTAATCATGAACACCACTAAATACATATGTACAGGTAGTACAGCGCCATCACACTAACCATGAACACCACTAATTACATATGTACAAGTGGTACAGCACCATCATGCTAACCATGAACACCACTAAATACATATGTACAGGTAGTACAGCGCCATCACACTAACCATGAACACCACTGAATACATATGTACAGGTGGTACAGCACCATCACACTAACCATGAACACCACTAAATACATATGTACAGGTAGTACAGCGCCTTCACAATAATCATGAACACCACTAATACATATGTACAGGTAGTACAGCGCCATCACACTAACCATGAACACCACTAAATACATATGTATATGTAGTACAGCGCCATCACACTAACCATGAACACCACTAAATACATATGTACAGTTATTACAGCACCATCATTCTTACCATGAACACTACTAAATACATATGTACAGGTAGTACAGCACCATCATGCTAATCATGAACACCACTAAATGCATAAGTACAGGTAGTACAGCGCAATCACACTAACCATGAACACCACTAAATACATATGTACAGGTGATACAGCGCCATCACACTAATCATGAACACCACTAAATACATATGTACAGGTGGTACAACACCATCACACTAACCATGAACACCACTAAATACATATGTACAGGTAGTACAGCGCCATCACGCTAACCATGAACACCACTAAGTACATATGTACAGGTAGTACAGCGCCATCACACTAACCATAAACACCACTAAATACATATGTACAAGTGGTACAGCACCATCACGCTAACCATGAACACCACTAAATACATATGTACAGGTAGTATAGCGCCATCACACTAACCATGAACACCACTAAATACATATGTATAGGTGGTACAGCACCATCACACTAACCATGAACACCACTAAATACATATGTACAGATAGTACAACACCATCACGCTAACCATGAACACCACTAACATATATGTACAGGTGGTACAACACCATCACACTAACCATGAACACCACTAAATACATATGTACAGGTAGTAGAGCGCCATCACAATAATCATGAACACCACTAAATACATATGTACAGGTAATACAGCGCCATCACACTAACCATGAACACCACTAAATACATATGTACAGGTAGTACAGTACCATCACGCTACCCATGAACACCACTGAATACATATGTGCATGTGGTACAGCGCCATAACACTAACCATGAACACCACTAAATACATATGTACAGGTAGTACAGCACCATCACACTAATCATGAACACCACTAAATACATATGTACAGGTAGTACAGGACCATCACGCTAACCATGAACACCACTAAATACATATGTACATGTGGTACAGGGCCATCACACTATCCATGAACACCACTAAATAGATATTTACAGGTAGGACAGCGCCTTCACGCTAACCATGAACACCACTAAATACATATGTAAAGATGGTACAGCGCCATCACGCTTTCCATGAACACCACTAAATACACGTGTACATATGGTACAGCACCATCATGCTAACCATGAACATCACTAAATACATATGTACATGTAGTTCAGCGCCATCACACTCACAATAAACACCACTAAATATATATGTACAGTTGGTACAGTATCATCACACTAATGATGAACACTACTATATACATATGTAGAGGTAGTACAACACTATCACACTAACCGTGAACACCACTAAATACATATGCACAGATGGTACAGCGCCATCACGCTTACCATGAACACCACTAAATACATGTGTACATATGGTACAACACCATCATGCTAACCATGAACACCACTAAATACATATGTACATGTAGTACAGCGCCATCACACTAACCATGAACACCACTAAATGCATATGTACAGGTAGTACTGCACCATCACACTAATCATGCACACCACTAAGTGCATATGTACAGGTAGTACAACACCATCACGCTAACCATGAACACCACTAAAACATATGTACAGCTGGTACAACACCATCACACTAACCATAAACACCACTAGATACATATGTACAGGTAGTACAGCGCCCTCACAATAATCATGAACACCACTAAATACATATGTACAGGTAGTACATCGCCATCACACTAACCATGAACACCACTAAATACATATGTGCAGTTGGTACAGCGCCATAACACTAACCATGAACACCACTAAATACATATGTACAGGTAGTACAGCGCCATCACACTAATCATGGACACCACTAAATACATATGTACAGGTAGTACAGCACCATCACACTAATCATGAACACCACTAAATACATATGTACAGGTAGTACAGCGCCATCACACTAACCATGAACACCACTAATTACATATGTACAAGTGGTACAGCACCATCACGCTAACCATGAACACCACTAAATACATATGTACAGGTAGTACAGCGCCATCACACTAACCATGAACACCACTGAATACATATGTACAGGTGGTACAGCACCATCACACTAACCATGAACACCACTAAATACATATGTACAGGTAGTACAGCGCCATCACAATAATCATGAACACCACTAATACATATGTACAGGTAGTACAGCGCCATCACACTAACCATGAACACCACTAAATACATATGTACAGGTAGTACAGCACCATCATGCTAATCATGAACACCACTAAATGCATATGTACAGGTAGTACAGCGCCATCACACTAACCATGAACACCACTAAATACATATGTACAGTAAATAAAGGTAATAACAAAATTACCGAACTCCGAACAATCTTACAAAGGGAAAGTCAAAACTCATAATTATATAAACAGACAAAATCAGTCAACAACCGGAAAACTGTGAAAACCGTAATGACCCTGACTTGGTACAGGCATTTCTAAAGAAATGGTGGGTTGAATCAGATTTTAAGGCGCCAAACATCCCGCTCTCATTACGGTTCAAAGGTTCCGGCTGTCACTGTAACAGTATTTAAATACAGGTACAAAATAGGTAAAATAGTTGTCAAAGCAGTACCATATTCGGTGACGTAAATGTCAAAAATATTTTTACGTCACACATTGACAAAAAAAATTCTTGACATATTTGACTCTTTATCTTTATACATTTTCACTATATGAAAATGCATCGCTTATAATTTTTTCTGCAGAGACGGAATATATTTCGACAAGATATTGGTATCGGAATATAAACTTTTTAAGAGATCGAATAAGGCGAATCTTTTTATAGCCCTGGTCCAGTAGCCTGTTTCTCAGATGAAGATGACGTTTCAGGAAATCAGAATAATTGCTACTGCCCCTTGCATAGCGAATCAATTGCGAGATGTAAACACCATATGCAGGAGAAGCTGGTATATTGCTGCACATATTTGGAAAATTTATGATTTTAAAATTGAAGTCGTCCCGCTTATCATAAATTTTAGTACTGAGTTGACCACTGTCGTCAAATTCGAGGTATAAGTCCAAAAATGATGCAGACGAAGCTGTATCGGTGGTCTCTTTAACTTCCAGCTCTGGAGGATATATCAATGGAAGAAATTCTGCAAATCTAGAATTATTGATAGATAAAACGTCATCAATATACCTGTGTGTGAAATTAAAGGCTCTAGCCTCATGAATCTTCTTATCTTTAACAAGCTTTTGAAGAAACTCCGACTCATATGAGTATAAAAATAAATCGGCTAGAAGAGGGGCACAATTCGTACCCATTGGTATGCCGACGACCTGCTGAAACAGTGTCCCTCCAAAGGAGACAAATATGTTATCGATGAGGAACTCCAGCATACTGATCACTTGTTCCTCGGAGTAGCATGTTTTACCTTTATGAATTTTGTTTGAAAAATATGTGGAATTGTAGCCTAACACAACAAATTTTGAGCCATAGTTTCTATGACTAAAAGCTTTATGAATTGTTTCTTTTAAGCGGGTTTTTAATTTGTCATGCGGTAGGGTGGTATATAGAGTTGAAAAAGCAAAAGTTTTGATGGAGGATACCTGAGAGAAAGATCTTGATTTCAGGTTATCCAAAAGATCTTTAGAGTTTTTCAAAATCCACATGTGATTTATGCCACTACGCGAGTAAACAGTTTCACAATATTTCTGTTGTCCCTCTTTTACTGCAGACAGAATCTTTGTTAGGTGAAGAGACAATTCTTTCGTCGAACAAGTTGATGATCCCGCTATGTACCTTTCTTTGTATGGTGTCTTATGCAGAAGATACATCGCCATCACACTAATCATGAACACCACTAAATACATATGTACAGGTGGTACAACACCATCACACTAACCATGAACACCACTAAATACATATGTACAGGTAGTACAGTGCCATCACACTAACCATGAACACCACTAAATACATATGTACAGGTAGTACAGCACCATCACGCTATCCATGAACACCAGTAAATACATATGTACAGGTAGTACAGCGCCTTCACCCTAGCCATGAACACCACTAAATACATATGCACAGATGGTACAGCGCCATCACGCTTACCATGAACACCACTAAATACATGTGTACAGATGGTACAGCACCATCATGCTAACCAAGAACACCACTAAATACATATGTACATGTAGTACAGCGCCATCACACTAACCATGAACACCATTACATACATATGGACAGGTGGTGCAGCACCATCACACTAACCATGAACACCACTAAATGCATATGTACAGGTAGTACAACACCATCACGCTAACCATGAACACCACTAAATACATATGTACAGGTAGTACAGCGCCATCACAATAATCATGAACACCACTAAATACATATGTACAGGTAGTACAGCGCCATCACACTAATCATGAACACCACTAAATACATATGTACAGGTAGTACAGCACCATCATGCTAATCATGAACACCACTAAATACATATGTACAGGTAGTACAGCGCCATCACACTAACCATGAACTCCACTAAATACATATGTACAGATGATACAGCGCCATCACACTAAACATGAACACCACTAAATACATATGTACAGGTGGTACAACACGATCACACTAACCATGAACACCACTAAATACATATGTACAGGTGGTATAACACCATCACACTATCCATGAACACCACTAAATACATATGTACAGGTGGTATAGCGCCATCACACTAATCATGAACACCACTAAATACATATGTACAGGTAGTACAGTGCCATCACACTATCCATGAACACCACTAAATATATTTGTACAGGTAGTACAGCACCATCACGCTATCCATGAACACCAGTAAATACATATGTACAGGTAGTACAGCGCCTTCACCCTAGCCATGAACACCACTAAATACATATGTACAGGTGGTACAGTGCCATCACACTAACCATGAACACCACTAAATACATATGTACAGGTAGTACAGCGCCATCACAGTAACCATGAACACCACTAAATACATATGAACAGATGGTACAGTGCCATCATGCTTACCATGAACACCACTAAATACATGTGTACAGATGGTACAGCACCATTATGCTAACCAAGAACACCACTAAATACATATGTACATGTAGTACAGGGCCATCACACTAACCATGAACACCACTAAATACATATGTACAGGTATTACAGCACCATCATTCTTACCATGAACACCACTAAATACATATGTACAGGTAGTACAGCACCATCATGCTAATCATGAACACCACTAAATGCATATGTACAGGTAGAACAGCGCCATCACACTAACCATGAACACCACTAAATACATATGTACAGGTGATACAGCGCCATCACACTAATCATGAACACCACTAAATACATATGTACAGGTGGTACAACACCATCACACTATCCATGAACACCACTAAATACATATGTACAGGTGGTACAGCGCCATCACACTTATCATGAACACCACTAAATACATATGTACAGGTGGTACAACACCATCACACTAACTATGAACACCACTAAATACATATGTACATGTAGTACAGCGCCATCACGCTAACCATGAACACCACTAAATACATATTTACAGGTAGTACAGCGCCATCACACTAACCATGAACACAACTAAATCCATATGTACAGGTAGTACAGCGCCATCACACTAACCATGAACACCACTAAATACATATGTAGAGGTGGTACAGCACCATCACACTAACCATGAACACCACTAAATACATATGTACAGGTAGTACAACACCATCACGCTAACCATGAACACCACTAAAATATATGTACAGGTGGTACAACACCATCACACTAACCATGAACACCACTAAATACATATGTACAGGTAGTACAGCGCCATCACAATAATCATGAACGCCACTAAATACATATGTACAGATAGTACAGCGCTATCACACTAACCATGAACACCACTAAATACATATGTACAGGTAGTACAGCACCATCACGCTAACCATGAACACCACTAAATACATATGTGCAGGTGGTACAGCGCCATAACACTAACCATGAACACCACTAAATACATATGTACAGGTAGTACAGCGCCATCACACTAATCATGAACACCACTAAATACATATGTACAGGTAGTACAGCACCATCACACTAATTATGAACACCACTAAATACATATGTACAGGTAGTACAGCACCATCACGCTAACCATGAACACCACTAAATACATATGTACATGTACTACAGGGCCATCACACTAACCATGAACACCACTAAATACATATGTACAGGTGGTACAGCACCATCACGCTATCCATGAACACCACTAAATAGATATGTACAGGTAGGACAGCGCCTTCACGCTAACCATGAACACCACTAAATACATATGTACAGTTGGTACAGCGCCATCACGCTTTCCATGAACACCACTAAATACATGTGTACATATGGTACAGCACCATCATGCTAACCATGAACACCACTAAATACATATGTACATGTAGTTCAGCGCCATCACACTCACCATAAACACCACTAAATACATATGTACAGTTGGTACAGTATCATCACACTAATGATGAACACTACTATATACATATGTAGAGGTAGTACAACACCATCACACTAACCCGTGAACACCACTAAATACATATGTACATGTAGTTCAGCGCCATCACACTCACCATAAACACCACTAAAAACATATGTACAGTTGGTACAATATCATCACACTAATGATGAACACTACTATATACATATGTAGAGGTAGTACAACACCATCACACTAACCATGAACACCACTAAATACATATGTACAGATGGTACAGCGCCATCACGCTTACCATGAACACCACTAAATACATGTGTACAGATGGTACAGCACCATCATGCTAACCAAGAACACCACTAAATACATATGTACATGTAGTACAGCGCCATCACACTAACCATGAACACCATTACATACATATGGACAGGTGGTGCAGCACCATCACACTAACCATGAACACCACTAAATACATATGTACAGGTAGTACAACACCATCACGCTAACCATGAACACCACTAAATACATATGTACAGGTAGTACAGCGCCATCACAATAATCATGAACACCACTAAATACATATGTACAGGTAGTACAGCGCCATCACACTAATCATGAACACCACTAAATACATATGTACAGGTAGTACAGCACCATCATGCTAATCATGAACACCACTAAATACATATGTACAGGTAGTACAGCGCCATCACACTAACCATGAACTCCACTAAATACATATGTACAGATGATACAGCGCCATCACACTAAACATGAACACCACTAAATACATATGTACAGGTGGTACAACACGATCACACTAACCATGAACACCACTAAATACATATGTACAGGTGGTATAACACCATCACACTATCCATGAACACCACTAAATACATATGTACAGGTGGTATAGCGCCATCACACTAATCATGAACACCACTAAATACATATGTACAGGTAGTACAGTGCCATCACACTATCCATGAACACCACTAAATATATTTGTACAGGTAGTACAGCACCATCACGCTATCCATGAACACCAGTAAATACATATGTACAGGTAGTACAGCGCCTTCACCCTAGCCATGAACACCACTAAATGCATATGTACAGGTGGTACAGTGCCATCACACTAACCATGAACACCACTAAATACATATGTACAGGTAGTACAGCGCCATCACAGTAACCATGAACACCACTAAATACATATGAACAGATGGTACAGTGCCATCATGCTTACCATGAACACCACTAAATACATGTGTACAGATGGTACAGCACCATTATGCTAACCAAGAACACCACTAAATACATATGTACATGTAGTACAGCGCCATCACACTAACCATGAACACCACTAAATACATATGTACAGGTATTACAGCACCATCATTCTTACCATGAACACCACTAAATACATATGTACAGGTAGTACAGCACCATCATGCTAATCATGAACACCACTAAATGCATATGTACTGGTAGAACAGCGCCATCACACTAACCATGAACACCACTAAATACATATGTACAGGTGATACAGCGCCATCACACTAATCATGAACACCACTAAATACATATGTACAGGTGGTACAACACCATCACACTATCCATGAACACCACTAAATACATATGTACAGGTGGTACAGCGCCATCACACTAATCATGAACACCACTAAATACATATGTACAGGTGGTACAACACCATCACACTAACTATGAACACCACTAAATGCATATGTACATGTAGTACAGCGCCATCACGCTAACCATGAACACCACTAAATACATATTTACAGGTAGTACAGCGCCATCACACTAACCATGAACACAACTAAATCCATATGTACAGGTAGTACAGCGCCATCACACTAACCATGAACACCACTAAATACATATGTACAGGTGGTACAGCACCATCACACTAACCATGAACACCACTAAATACATATGTACAGGTAGTACAACACCATCACGCTAACCATGAACACCACTAAAATATATGTACAGGTGGTACAACACCATCACACTAACCATGAACACCACTAAATACATATGTACAGGTAGTACAGCGCCATCACAATAATCATGAACACCACTAAATACATATGTACAGATAGTACAGCGCCATCACACTAACCATGAACACCACTAAATACATATGTACAGGTAGTACAGCACCATCACGCTAACCATGAACACCACTAAATACATATGTGCAGGTGGTACAGCGCCATAACACTAACCATGAACACCACTAAATACATATGTACAGGTAGTACAGCGCCATCACACTAATCATGAACACCACTAAATACATATGTACAGGTAGTACAGCACCATCACACTAATTATGAACACCACTAAATACATATGTACAGGTAGTACAGCACCATCACGCTAACCATGAACACCACTAAATACATATGTACATGTGCTACAGGGCCATCACACTAACCATGAACACCACTAAATACATATGTACAGGTGGTACAGCACCATCACGCTATCCATGAACACCACTAAATAGATATGTACAGGTAGGACAGCGCCTTCACGCTAACCATGAACACCACTAAATACATATGTACAGTTGGTACAGCGCCATCACGCTTTCCATGAACACCACTAAATACATGTGTACATATGGTACAGCACCATCATGCTAACCATGAACACCACTAAATACATATGTACATGTAGTTCAGCGCCATCACACTCACCATAAACACCACTAAATACATATGCACAGTTGGTACAGTATCATCACACTAATGATGAACACTACTATATACATATGTAGAGGTAGTACAACACCATCACACTAACCCGTGAACATCACTAAATACATATGTACATGTAGTTCAGCGCCATCACACTCACCATAAACACCACTAAAAACATATGTACAGTTGGTACAGTATCATCACACTAATGATGAACACTACTATATACATATGTAGAGGTAGTACAACACCATCACACTAACCATGAACACCACTAAATACATATGTACAGATGGTACAGCGCCATCACGCTTACCATGAACACCACTAAATACATGTGTACAGATGGTACAGCACCATCATGCTAACCAAGAACACCACTAAATACATATGTACATGTAGTACAGCGCCATCACACTAACCATGAACACCATTACATACATATGGACAGGTGGTGCAGCACCATCACACTAACCATGAACACCACTAAATACATATGTACAGGTAGTACAACACCATCACGCTAACCATGAACACCACTAAATACATATGTACAGGTAGTACAGCGCCATCACAATAATCATGAACACCACTAAATACATATGTACAGGTAGTACAGCGCCATCACACTAATCATGAACACCACTAAATACATATGTACAGGTAGTACAGCACCATCATGCTAATCATGAACACCACTAAATACATATGTACAGGTAGTACAGCGCCATCACACTAACCATGAACTCCACTAAATACATATGTACAGATGATACAGCGCCATCACACTAAACATGAACACCACTAAATACATATGTACAGGTGGTACAACACGATCACACTAACCATGAACACCACTAAATACATATGTACAGGTGGTATAACACCATCACACTATCCATGAACACCACTAAATACATATGTACAGGTGGTATAGCGCCATCACACTAATCATGAACACCACTAAATACATATGTACAGGTAGTACAGTGCCATCACACTATCCATGAACACCACTAAATATATTTGTACAGGTAGTACAGCACCATCACGCTATCCATGAACACCAGTAAATACATATGTACAGGTAGTACAGCGCCTTCACCCTAACCATGAACACCACTAAATACATATGTACAGGTGGTACAGTGCCATCACACTAACCATGAACACCACTAAATACATATGTACAGGTAGTACAGCGCCATCACAGTAACCATGAACACCACTAAATACATATGAACAGATGGTACAGTGCCATCATGCTTACCATGAACACCACTAAATACATGTGTACAGATGGTACAGCACTATTATGCTAACCAAGAACACCACTAAATACATATGTACATGTAGTACAGCGCCATCACACTAACCATGAACACCACTAAATACATATGTACAGGTATTACAGCACCATCATTCTTACCATGAACACCACTAAATACATATGTACAGGTAGTACAGCACCATCATGCTAATCATGAACACCACTAAATGCATATGTACAGGTAGTACAGCGCCATCACACTAACCATGAACACCACTAAATACATATGTACAGGTGATACAGCGCCATCACACTAATCATGAACACCACTAAATACATATGTACAGGTGGTACAACACCATCACACTATCCATGAACACCACTAAATACATATGTACAGGTGGTACAGCGCCATCACACTAATCATGAACACCACTAAATACATATGTACAGATGGTACAACACCATCACACTAACTATGAACACCACTAAATACATATGTACAGGTAGTACAGCGCCATCACGCTAACCATAAACACCACTAAATACATATTTACAGGTAGTACAGCGCCATCAAACTAACCATGAACACAACTAAATACATATGTACAGGTAGTACAGCGCCATCACACTAACCATGGACACCACTAAATACATATGTACAGGTGGTACAGCACCATCACACTAACCATGAACACCACTAAATACATATGTACAGGTAGTACAACACCATCACGCTAACCATGAACACCACTAAAATATATGTACAGGTGGTACAACACCATCACACTAACCATGAACACCACTAAATACATATGTACAGGTAGTACAGCACCATCACGCTAACCATGAACACCACTAAATACATATGTGCAGGTGGTACAGCGCCATAACACTAACCATGAACACCACTAAATACATATGTACAGGTAGTACAGCGCCATCACACTAATCATGAACACCACTAAATACATATGTACAGGTAGTACAGCACCATCACACTAATTATGAACACCACTAAATACATATGTACAGGTAGTACAGCACCATCACGCTAACCATGAACACCACTAAATACATATGTACATGTGCTACAAGGCCATCACACTAACCATGAACACCACTAAATACATACGTACAGGTGGTACAGCACCATCACGCTATCCATGAACACCACTAAATAGATATGTACAGGTAGGACAGCGCCTTCACGCTAACCATGAACACCACTAAATACATATGTACAGTTGGTACAGCGCCATCACGCTTTCCATGAACACCACTAAATACATGTGTACATATGGTACAGCACCATCATGCTAACCATGAACACCACTAAATACATATGTACATGTAGTTCAGCGCCATCACACTCACCATAAACACCACTAAAAACATATGTACAGTTGGTACAGTATCATCACACTAATGATGAACACTACTATATACATATGTAGAGGTAGTACAACACCATCACACTAACCGTGAACACCACTAAATACATATGTACATGTAGTTCAGCGCCATCACACTCACCATAAACACCACTAAAAACATATGTACAGTTGGTACAGTATCATCACACTAATGATGAACACTACTATATACATATGTAGAGGTAGTACAACACCATCACAATAACCATGAACACCACTAAATACATATGTACAGGTAGTACAGCACCATCACACTAATTATGAACACCACTAAATACATATGTACAGGTAGTACAACACCATCACAATAACCATGAACACCACTAAATACATATGTACAGGTAGTACAGCACCATCACACTAATTATGAACACCACTAAATACATATGTACAGGTAGTACAGCACCATCACGCTAATCATGAACACCACTAAATACATATGTACATGTGCTACAGGGCCATCACACTAACCATGAACACCACTAAATACATATGTACAGGTGGTACAGCACCATCATGCTATCCATGAACACCACTAAATAGATATGTACAGGTAGGACAGCGCCTTCACGCTAACCATGAACACCACTAAATACATATGTACAGTTGGTACAGCGCCATCACGCTTTCCATGAACACCACTAAATACATGTGTACATATGGTACAGCACCATCATGCTAACCATGAACACCACTAAATACATATGTACATGTAGTTCAGCGCCATCACACTCACCATAAACACCACTAAATACATATGCACAGTTGGTACAGTATCATCACACTAATGATGAACACTACTATATACATATGTAGAGGTAGTACAACACCATCACACTAACCCGTGAACATCACTAAATACATATGTACATGTAGTTCAGCGCCATCACACTCACCATAAACACCACTAAAAACATATGTACAGTTGGTACAGTATCATCACACTAATGATGAACACTACTATATACATATGTAGAGGTAGTACAACACCATCACACTAACCATGAACACCACTAAATACATATGTACAGATGGTACAGCGCCATCACGCTTACCATGAACACCACTAAATACATGTGTACAGATGGTACAGCACCATCATGCTAACCAAGAACACCACTAAATACATATGTACATGTAGTACAGCGCCATCACACTAACCATGAACACCATTACATACATATGGACAGGTGGTGCAGCACCATCACACTAACCATGAACACCACTAAATACATATGTACAGGTAGTACAACACCATCACGCTAACCATGAACACCACTAAATACATATGTACAGGTAGTACAGCGCCATCACAATAATCATGAACACCACTAAATACATATGTACAGGTAGTACAGCGCCATCACACTAATCATGAACACCACTAAATACATATGTACAGGTAGTACAGCACCATCATGCTAATCATGAACACCACTAAATACATATGTACAGGTAGTACAGCGCCATCACACTAACCATGAACTCCACTAAATACATATGTACAGATGATACAGCGCCATCACACTAAACATGAACACCACTAAATACATATGTACAGGTGGTACAACACGATCACACTAACCATGAACACCACTAAATACATATGTACAGGTGGTATAACACCATCACACTATCCATGAACACCACTAAATACATATGTACAGGTGGTATAGCGCCATCACACTAATCATGAACACCACTAAATACATATGTACAGGTAGTACAGTGCCATCACACTATCCATGAACACCACTAAATATATTTGTACAGGTAGTACAGCACCATCACGCTATCCATGAACACCAGTAAATACATATGTACAGGTAGTACAGCGCCTTCACCCTAGCCATGAACACCACTAAATACATATGTACAGGTGGTACAGTGCCATCACACTAACCATGAACACCACTAAATAGATATGTACAGGTAGTACAGCGCCATCACAGTAACCATGAACACCACTAAATACATATGAACAGATGGTACAGTGCCATCATGCTTACCATGAACACCACTAAATACATGTGTACAGATGGTACAGCACTATTATGCTAACCAAGAACACCACTAAATACATATGTACATGTAGTACAGCGCCATCACACTAACCATGAACACCACTAAATACATATGTACAGGTATTACAGCACCATCATTCTTACCATGAACACCACTAAATACATATGTACAGGTAGTACAGCACCATCATGCTAATCATGAACACCACTAAATGCATATGTACAGGTAGTACAGCGCCATCACACTAACCATGAACACCACTAAATACATATGTACAGGTGATACAGCGCCATCACACTAATCATGAACACCACTAAATACATATGTACAGGTGGTACAACACCATCACACTATCCATGAACACCACTAAATACATATGTACAGGTGGTACAGCGCCATCACACTAATCATGAACACCACTAAATACATATGTACAGATGGTACAACACCATCACACTAACTATGAACACCACTAAATACATATGTACAGGTAGTACAGCGCCATCACGCTAACCATAAACACCACTAAATACATATTTACAGGTAGTACAGCGCCATCACACTAACCATGAACACAACTAAATACATATGTACAGGTAGTACAGCGCCATCACACTAACCATGGACACCACTAAATACATATGTACAGGTGGTACAGCACCATCACACTAACCATGAACACCACTAAATACATATGTACAGGTAGTACAACACCATCACGCTAACCATGAACACCACTAAAATATATGTACAGGTGGTACAACACCATCACACTAACCATGAACACCACTAAATACATATGTACAGGTAGTACAGCACCATCACGCTAACCATGAACACCACTAAATACATATGTGCAGGTGGTACAGCGCCATAACACTAACCATGAACACCACTAAATACATATGTACAGGTAGTACAGCGCCATCACACTAATCATGAACACCACTAAATACATATGTACAGGTAGTACAGCACCATCACACTAATTATGAACACCACTAAATACATATGTACAGGTAGTACAGCACCATCACGCTAACCATGAACACCACTAAATACATATGTACATGTGCTACAAGGCCATCACACTAACCATGAACACCACTAAATACATATGTACAGGTGGTACAGCACCATCACGCTATCCATGAACACCACTAAATAGATATGTACAGGTAGGACAGCGCCTTCACGCTAACCATGAACACCACTAAATACATATGTACAGTTGGTACAGCGCCATCACGCTTTCCATGAACACCACTAAATACATGTGTACATATGGTACAGCACCATCATGCTAACCATGAACACCACTAAATACATATGTACATGTAGTTCAGCGCCATCACACTCACCATAAACACCACTAAATACATATGTACAGTTGGTACAGTATCATCACACTAATGATGAACACTACTATATACATATGTAGAGGTAGTACAACACCATCACACTAACCGTGAACACCACTAAATACATATGTACATGTAGTTCAGCGCCATCACACTCACCATAAACACCACTAAAAACATATGTACAGTTGGTACAGTATCATCACACTAATGATGAACACTACTATATACATATGTAGAGGTAGTACAACACCATCACAATAACCATGAACACCACTAAATACATATGTACAGATAGTACAGCGCCATCACGCTTACCATGAACACCACTAAATACATGTGGAGAGATGGTACAGCACCATCATGCTAACCAAGAACACCACTAAATACATATGTACATGTAGTACAGCGCCATCACACTAACCATGAACACCATTACATACATATGGACAGGTGGTGCAGCACCATCACACTAACCATGAACACCACTAAATACATATGTACAGGTAGTACAACACCATCACGCTAACCATGAACACCACTAAATACATATGTACAGGTAGTACAGCGCCATCACAATAATCATGAACACCACTAAATACATATGTACAGGTAGTACAGCGCCATCACACTAATCATGAACACCACTAAATACATATGTACAGGTAGTACAGCACCATCATGCTAATCATGAACACCACTAAATACATATGTACAGGTAGTACAGCGCCATCACACTAACCATGAACTCCACTAAATACATATGTACAGATGATACAGCGCCATCACACTAAACATGAACACCACTAAATACATATGTACAGGTGGTACAACACGATCACACTAACCATGAACACCACTAAATACATATGTACAGGTGGTACAACGCCATCACACTATCCATGAACACCACTAAATACATATGTACAGGTGGTATAGCGCCATCACACTAATCATGAACACCACTAAATACATATGTACAGGTGGTACAACACGATCACACTAACCATGAACACCACTAAATACATATGTACAGGTGGTATAACACCATCACACTATCCATGAACACCACTAAATACATATGTACAGGTGGTATAGCGCCATCACACTAATCATGAACACCACTAAATACATATGTACAGGTAGTACAGTGCCATCACACTATCCATGAACACCACTAAATATATTTGTACAGGTAGTACAGCACCATCACGCTATCCATGAACACCAGTAAATACATATGTACAGGTAGTACAGCGCCTTCACCCTAGCCATGAACACCACTAAATACATATGTACAGGTGGTACTGTGCCATCACACTAACCATGAACACTACTAAATACATATGTACAGGTAGTACAGCGCCATCACAGTAACCATGAACACCACTAAATACATATGAACAGATGGTACAGTGCCATCATGCTTACCATGAACACCACTAAATACATGTGTACAGATGGTACAGCACCATTATGCTAACCAAGAACACCACTAAATACATATGTACATGTAGTACAGCGCCATCACACTAACCATGAACACCACTAAATACATATGTACAGGTATTACAGCACCATCATTCTTACCATGAACACCACTAAATACATATGTACAGGTAGTACAGCACCATCATGCTAATCATGAACACCACTAAATGCATATGTACAGGTGGTACAGCGCCATCACACTAATCATGAACACCACTAAATACATATGTACAGGTGGTACAACACCATCACACTAACTATGAACACCACTAAATGCATATGTACATGTAGTACAGCGCCATCACGCTAACCATGAACACCACTAAATACATATTTACAGGTAGTACAGCGCCATCACACTAACCATGAACACAACTAAATCCATATGTACAGGTAGTACAGCGCCATCACACTAACCATGAACACCACTAAATACATATGTACAGGTGGTACAGCACCATCACACTAACCATGAACACCACTGAATACATATGTACAGGTAGTACAACACCATCACGCTAACCATGAACACCACTAAAATATATGTACAGGTGGTACAACACCATCACACTAACCATGAACACCACTAAATACATATGTACAGGTAGTACAGCGCCATCACAATAATCATGAACACCACTAAATACATATGTACAGATAGTACAGCGCCATCACACTAACCATGAACACCACTAAATACATATGTACAGGTAGTACAGCACCATCACGCTAACCATGAACACCACTAAATACATATGTGCAGGTGGTACAGCGCCATAACACTAACCATGAACACCACTAAATACATATGTACAGGTAGTACAGCGCCATCACACTAATCATGAACACCACTAAATACATATGTACAGGTAGTACAGCACCATCACACTAATTATGAACACCACTAAATACATATGTACAGGTAGTACAGCACCATCACGCTAACCATGAACACCACTAAATACATATGTACATGTGCTACAGGGCCATCACACTAACCATGAACACCACTAAATACATATGTACAGGTGGTACAGCACCATCACGCTATCCATGAACACCACTAAATAGATATGTACAGGTAGGACAGCGCCTTCACGCTAACCATGAACACCACTAAATACATATGTACAGTTGGTACAGCGCCATCACGCTTTCCATGAACACCACTAAATACATGTGTACATATGGTACAGCACCATCATGCTAACCATGAACACCACTAAATACATATGTACATGTAGTTCAGCGCCATCACACTCACCATAAACACCACTAAATACATATGTACAGTTGGTACAGTATCATCACACTAATGATGAACACTACTATATACATATGTAGAGGTAGTACAACACCATCACACTAACCCGTGAACATCACTAAATACATATGTACATGTAGTTCAGCGCCATCACACTCACCATAAACACCACTAAAAACATATGTACAGTTGGTACAGTATCATCACACTAATGATGAACACTACTATATACATATGTAGAGGTAGTACAACACCATCACACTAACCATGAACACCACTAAATACATATGTACAGATGGTACAGCGCCATCACGCTTACCATGAACACCACTAAATACATGTGTACAGATGGTACAGCACCATCATGCTAACCAAGAACACCACTAAATACATATGTACATGTAGTACAGCGCCATCACACTAACCATGAACACCATTACATACATATGGACAGGTGGTGCAGCACCATCACACTAACCATGAACACCACTAAATACATATGTACAGGTAGTACAACACCATCACGCTAACCATGAACACCACTAAATACATATGTACAGGTAGTACAGCGCCATCACAATAATCATGAACACCACTAAATACATATGTACAGGTAGTACAGCGCCATCACACTAATCATGAACACCACTAAATACATATGTACAGGTAGTACAGCACCATCATGCTAATCATGAACACCACTAAATACATATGTACAGGTAGTACAGCGCCATCACACTAACCATGAACTCCACTAAATACATATGTACAGATGATACAGCGCCATCACACTAAACATGAACACCACTAAATACATATGTACAGGTGGTACAACACGATCACACTAACCATGAACACCACTAAATACATATGTACAGGTGGTATAACACCATCACACTATCCATGAACACCACTAAATACATATGTACAGGTGGTATAGCGCCATCACACTAATCATGAACACCACTAAATACATATGTACAGGTAGTACAGTGCCATCACACTATCCATGAACACCACTAAATATATTTGTACAGGTAGTACAGCACCATCACGCTATCCATGAACACCAGTAAATACATATGTACAGGTAGTACAACGCCTTCACCCTAGCCATGAACACCACTAAATACATATGTACAGGTGGTACAGTGCCATCACACTAACCATGAACACCACTAAATACATATGTACAGGTAGTACAGCGCCATCACAGTAACCATGAACACCACTAAATACATATGAACAGATGGTACAGTGCCATCATGCTTACCATGAACACCACTAAATACATGTGTACAGATGGTACAGCACTATTATGCTAACCAAGAACACCACTAAATACATATGTACATGTAGTACAGCGCCATCACACTAACCATGAACACCACTAAATACATATGTACAGGTATTACAGCACCATCATTCTTACCATGAACACCACTAAATACATATGTACAGGTAGTACAGCACCATCATGCTAATCATGAACACCACTAAATGCATATGTACAGGTAGTACAGCGCCATCACACTAACCATGAACACCACTAAATACATATGTACAGGTGATACAGCGCCATCACACTAATCATGAACACCACTAAATACATATGTACAGGTGGTACAACACCATCACACTATCCATGAACACCACTAAATACATATGTACAGGTGGTACAGCGCCATCACACTAATCATGAACACCTCTAAATACATATGTACAGATGGTACAACACCATCATACTAACTATGAACACCACTAAATACATATGTACAGGTAGTACAGCGCCATCACGCTAACCATAAACACCACTAAATACATATTTACAGGTAGTACAGCGCCATCACACTAACCATGAACACAACTAAATACATATGTACAGGTAGTACAGCGCCATCACACTAACCATGGACACCACTAAATACATATGTACAGGTGGTACAGCACCATCACACTAACCATGAACACCACTAAATACATATGTACAGGTAGTACAACACCATCACGCTAACCATGAACACCACTAAAATATATGTACAGGTGGTACAACACCATCACACTAACCATGAACACCACTAAATACATATGCACAGGTAGTACAGCACCATCACGCTAACCATGAACACCACTAAATACATATGTGCAGGTGGTACAGCGCCATAACACTAACCATGAACACCACTAAATACATATGTACAGGTAGTACAGCGCCATCACACTAATCATGAACACCACTAAATACATATGTACAGGTAGTACAGCACCATCACACTAATTATGAACACCAATAAATACATATGTACAGTTGGTACAGCGCCATCACGCTTTCCATGAACACCACTAAATACATGTGTACATATGGTACAGCACCATCATGCTAACCATGAACACCACTAAATACATATGTACATGTAGTTCAGCGCCATCACACTCACCATAAACACCACTAAATACATATGTACAGTTGGTACAGTATCATCACACTAATGATGAACACTACTATATACATATGTAGAGGTAGTACAACACCATCACACTAACCGTGAACACCACTAAATACATATGTACATGTAGTTCAGCGCCATCACACTCACCATAAACACCACTAAAAACATATGTACAGTTGGTACAGTATCATCACACTAATGATGAACACTACTATATACATATGTAGAGGTAGTACAACACCATCACAATAACCATGAACACCACTAAATACATATGTACAGATAGTACAGCGCCATCACGCTTACCATGAACACCACTAAATACATGTGTACAGATGGTACAGCACCATCATGCTAACCAAGAACACCACTAAATACATATGTACAGGTAGTACAACACCATCACGCTAACCATGAACACCACTAAATACATATGTACAGGTAGTACAGCGCCATCACAATAATCATGAACACCACTAAATACATATGTACAGATAGTACAGCGCCATCACACTAATCATGAACACCACTAAATACATATGTACAGGTAGTACAGCACCATCATGCTAATCATGAACACCACTAAATACATATGTACAGGTAGTACAGCGCCATCACACTAACCATGAACTCCACTAAATACATATGTACAGATGATACAGCGCCATCACACTAAACATGAACACCACTAAATACATATGTACAGGTGGTACAACACGATCACACTAACCATGAACACCACTAAATACATATGTACAGGTGGTACAACACCATCACACTATCCATGAACACCACTAAATACATATGTACAGGTGGTATAGCGCCATCACACTAATCATGAACACCACTAAATACATATGTACAGGTAGTACAGTGCCATCACACTATCCATGAACACAACTAAATATATTTGTACAGGTAGTACAGCACCATCACGCTATCCATGAACACCAGTAAATGCATATGTACAGGTAGTACAGCGCCTTCACCCTAGCCATGAACACCACTAAATACATATGTACAGGTGATACAGTGCCATCACACTAACCATGAACACCACTAAATACATATGTACAGGTAGTACAGCGCCATCACAGTAACCATGAACACCACTAAATACATATGAACAGATGGTACAGTGCCATCATGCTTACCATGAACACCACTAAATACATGTGTACAGATGGTACAGCACCATTATGCTAACCAAGAACACCACTAAATACATATGTACATGTAGTACAGCGCCATCACACTAACCATGAACACCACTAAATACATATGTACAGGTATTACAGCACCATCATTCTTACCATGAACACCACTAAATACATATGTACAGGTAGTACAGCACCATCATGCTAATCATTAACACCACTAAATGCATATGTACAGGTAGTACAGCGCCATCACACTAACCATCAACACCACTAAATACATATGTACAGGTGATACAGCGCCATCACACTAATCATGAACACCACTAAATACATATGTACAGGTGGTACAACACCATCACACTATCCATGAACACCACTAAATACATATGTACAGGTGGTACAGCGCCATCACACTAATCATGAACACCACTAAATACATATGCACAGATGGTACAACACCATCACACTAACTATGAACACCACTAAATACATATGTACAGGTAGTACAGCGCCATCACGCTAACCATAAACACCACTAAATACATATTTACAGGTAGTACAGCGCCATCACACTAACCATGAACACAACTAAATACATATGTACAGGTAGTACAGCGCCATCACACTAACCATGGACACCACTAAATACATATGTACAGGTGGTACAGCACCATCACACTAACCATGAACACCACTAAATACATATGTACAGGTAGTACAACACCATCACGCTAACCATGAACACCACTAAAATATATGTACAGGTGGTACAACACCATCACACTAACCATGAACACCACTAAATACATATGTACAGGTAGTACAGCACCATCACGCTAACCATGAACACCACTAAATACATATGTGCAGGTGGTACAGCGCCATAACACTAACCATGAACACCACTAAATACATATGTACAGGTAGTACAGCGCCATCACACTAATCATGAACACCACTAAATACATATGTACAGGTAGTACAGCACCATCACACTAATTATGAACACCACTAAATACATATGTACAGGTAGTACAGCACCATCACGCTAACCATGAACACCACTAAATACATATGTACATGTGCTACAAGGCCATCACACTAACCATGAACACCACTAAATACATATGTACAGGTGGTACAGCACCATCACGCTATCCATGAACACCACTAAATAGATATGTACAGGTAGGACAGCGCCTTCACGCTAACCATGAACACCACTAAATACATATGTACAGTTGGTACAGCGCCATCACGCTTTCCATGAACACCACTAAATACATGTGTACATATGGTACAGCACCATCATGCTAACCATGAACACCACTAAATACATATGTACATGTAGTTCAGCGCCATCACACTCACCATAAACACCACTAAATACATATGTACAGTTGGTACAGTATCATCACACTAATGATGAACACTACTATATACATATGTAGAGGTAGTACAACACCATCACACTAACCGTGAACACCACTAAATACATATGTACATGTAGTTCAGCGCCATCACACTCACCATAAACACCACTAAAAACATATGTACAGTTGGTACAGTATCATCACACTAATGATGAACACTACTATATACATATGTAGAGGTAGTACAACACCATCACAATAACCATGAACACCACTAAATACATATGTACAGATAGTACAGCGCCATCACGCTTACCATGAACACCACTAAATACATGTGTACAGATGGTACAGCACCATCATGCTAACCAAGAACACCACTAAATACATATGTACATGTAGTACAGCGCCATCACACTAACCATGAACACCATTACATACATATGGACAGGTGGTGCAGCACCATCACACTAACCATGAACACCACTAAATACATATGTACAGGTAGTACAACACCATCACGCTAACCATGAACACCACTAAATACATATGTACAGGTAGTACAGCGCCATCACAATAATCATGAACACCACTAAATACATATGTACAGGTAGTACAGCGCCATCACACTAATCATGAACACCACTAAATACATATGTACAGGTAGTACAGCACCATCATGCTAATCATGAACACCAATAAATACATATGTACAGGTAGTACAGCGCCATCACACTAACCATGAACTCCACTAAATACATATGTACAGATGATACAGCGCCATCACACTAAACATGAACACCACTAAATACATATGTACAGGTGGTACAACACGATCACACTAACCATGAACACCACTAAATACATATGTACAGGTGGTACAACACCATCACACTATCCATGAACACCACTAAATACATATGTACAGGTGGTATAGCGCCATCACACTAATCATGAACACCACTAAATACATATGTACAGGTAGTACAGTGCCATCACACTATCCATGAACACCACTAAATATATTTGTACAGGTAGTACAGCACCATCACGCTATCCATGAACACCAGTAAATACATATGTACAGGTAGTACAGCGCCTTCACCCTAGCCATGAACACCACTAAATACATATGTACAGGTGATACAGTGCCATCACACTAACCATGAACACCACTAAATACATATGTACAGGTAGTACAGCGCCATCACAGTAACCATGAACACCACTAAATACATATGAACAGATGGTACAGTGCCATCATGCTTACCATGAACACCACTAAATACATGTGTACAGATGGTACAGCACCATTATGCTAACCAAGAACACCACTAAATACATATGTACATGTAGTACAGCGCCATCACACTAACCATGAACACCACTAAATACATATGTACAGGTATTACAGCACCATCATTCTTACCATGAACACCACTAAATACATATGTACAGGTAGTACAGCACCATCATGCTAATCATTAACACCACTAAATGCATATGTACAGGTAGTACAGCGCCATCACACTAACCATCAACACCACTAAATACATATGTACAGGTGATACAGCGCCATCACACTAATCATGAACACCACTAAATACATATGTACAGGTGGTACAACACCATCACACTATCCATGAACACCACTAAATACATATGTACAGGTGGTACAGCGCCATCACACTAATCATGAACACCACTAAATACATATGTACAGGTGGTACAACACCATCACACTAACTATGAACATCACTAAATACATATGTACAGGTAGTACAGCGCCATCACGCTAACCATGAACACCACTAAATACATATTTACAGGTAGTACAGCGCCATCACACTAACCATGAACACAACTAAATACATATGTACAGGTAGTACAGCGCCATCACACTAACCATGAACACCACTAAATACATATGTACAGGTGGTACAGCACCATCACACTAACCATGAACACCACTAAATACATATGTACAGGTAGTACAACACCATCACGCTAACCATGAACACCACTAAAATATATGTAGAGGTGGTACAACACCATCACACTAACCATGAACACCACTAAATACATATGTACAGGTAGTACAGCGCCATCACAATAATCATGAACACCACTAAATACATATGTACAGATAGTACAGCGCCATCAAACTAACCATGAACACCACTAAATACATATGTACAGGTAGTACAGCACCATCACGCTAACCATGAACACCACTAAATACATATGTGCAGGTGGTACAGCGCCATAACACTAACCATGAACACCACTAAATACATATGTACAGGTAGTACAGCGCCATCACACTAATCATGAACACCACTAAATACATATGTACAGGTAGTACAGCACCATCACACTAATTATGAACACCACTAAATACATATGTACAGGTAGTACAGCACTATCACGCTAACCATGAACACCACTAAATACATATGTACATGTGCTACAGGGCCATCACACTAACCATGAACACCACTAAATACATATGTACAGGTGGTACAGCACCATCACGCTATCCATGAACACCACTAAATAGATATGTACAGGTAGGACAGCGCCTTCACGCTAACCATGAACACCACTAAATACATATGTACAGTTGGTACAGCGCCATCACGCTTTCCATGAACACCACTAAATACATGTGTACATATGGTACAGCACCATCATGCTAACCATGAACACCACTAAATACATATGTGCATGTAGTTCAGCGCCATCACACTCCCCATAAGCACCACTAAATACATATGTACAGTTGGTACAGTATCATCACACTAATGATGAACACTACTATATACATATGTAGAGGTAGTACAACACCATCACACTAACCGTGAACACCACTAAATACATATGTACATGTAGTTCAGCGCCATCACACTCACCATAAACACCACTAAAACATATGTACAGTTGGTACAGTATCATCACACTAATGATGAACACTACTATATACATATGTAGAGGTAGTACAACACCATCACACTAACCATGAACACCACTAAATACATATGTACAGATGGTACAGCGCCATCACGCTTACCATGAACACCACTAAATACATGTGTACAGATGGTACAGCACCATCATGCTAACCAAGAACACCACTAAATACATATGTACATGTAGTACAGCGCCATCACACTAACCATGAACACCATTACATACATATGGACAGGTGGTGCAGCACCATCACACTAACCATGAACACCACTAAATACATATGTACAGGTAGTACAACACCATCACGCTAACCATGAACACCACTAAATACATATGTACAGGTAGTACAGCGCCATCACACTAATCATGAACACCACTAAATACATATGTACAGGTAGTACAGCACCATCATGCTAATCATGAACACCACTAAATACATATGTACAGGTAGTACAGCGCCATCACACTAACCATGAACTCCACTCAATACATATGTACAGATGATACAGCGCCATCACGCTAAACATGAACACCACTAAATACATATGTACAGGTGGTACAACACGATCACACTAACCATGAACACCACTAAATACATATGTACAGGTGGTACAACACCATCACACTATCCATGAACACCACTAAATACATATGTACAGGTGGTATAGCGCCATCACACTAATCATGAACACCACTAAATACATATGTACAGGTAGTACAGTGCCATCACACTATCCATGAACACCACTAAATATATTTGTACAGGTAGTACAGCACCATCACGCTATCCATGAACACCAGTAAATACATATGTACAGGTAGTACAGCGCCTTCACCCTAGCCATGAACACCACTAAATACATATGCACAGGTGGTAGAGTGCCATCACACTAACCATGAACACCACTAAATACATATGTACAGGTAGTACAGCGCCATCACAGTAACCATGAACACCACTAAATACATATGAACAGATGGTACAGTGCCATCATGCTTACCATGAACACCACTAAATACATGTGTACAGATGGTACAGCACCATTATGCTAACCAAGAACACCACTAAATACATATGTACATGTAGTACAGCGCCATCACACTAACCATGAACACCACTAAATACATATGTACAGGTATTACAGCACCATCATTCTTACCATGAACACCACTAAATACATATGTACAGGTAGTACAGCACCATCATGCTAATCATGAACACCACTAAATGCATATGTACAGGTAGTACAGCGCCATCACACTAACCATGAACACCACTAAATACATATGTACAGGTGATACAGCGCCATCACACTAATCATGAACACCACTAAATACATATGTACAGGTGGTACAACACCATCACACTATCCATGAACACCACTAAATACATATGTACAGGTGGTACAGCGCCATCACACTAATCATGAACACCACTAAATACATATGTACAGGTGGTACAACACCATCACACTAACTATGAACACCACTAAATACATATGTACAGGTAGTACAGCGCCATCACGCTAACCATGAACACCACTAAATACATATTTACAGGTAGTACAGCGCCATCACACTAACCATGAACACAACTAAATACATATGTACAGGTAGTACAGCGCCATCACACTAACCATGAACACCACTAAATACATATGTACAGGTGGTACAGCACCATCACACTAACCATGAACACCACTAAATACATATGTACAGGTAGTACAACACCATCACACTAATCATGAACACCACTAAATACATATGTACAGGTAGTACAGCACCATCATGCTAATCATGAACACCACTAAATACATATGTACAGGTAGTACAGCGCCATCACACTAACCATGAACTCCACTAAATACATATGTACAGATGATACAGCGCCATCACGCTAAACATGAACACCACTAAATACATATGTACAGGTGGTACAACACGATCACACTAACCATGAACACCACTAAATACATATGTACAGGTGGTACAACACCATCACACTATCCATGAACACCACTAAATACATATGTACAGGTAGTACAGTGCCATCACACTATCCATGAACACCACTAAATATATTTGTACAGGTAGTACAGCACCATCACGCTATCCATGAACACCAGTAAATACATATGTACAGGTAGTACAGCGCCTTCACCCTAGCCATGAACACCACTAAATACATATGTACAGGTGGTACAGTGCCATCACACTAACCATGAACACCACTAAATACATATGTACAGGTAGTACAGCGCCATCACAGTAACCATGAACACCACTAAATACATATGAACAGATGGTACAGTGCCATCATGCTTACCATGAACACCACTAAATACATGTGTACAGATGGTACAGCACCATTATGCTAACCAAGAACACCACTAAATACATATGTACATGTAGTACAGCGCCATCACACTAACCATGAACACCACTAAATACATATGTACAGGTATTACAGCACCATCATTCTTACCATGAACACCACTAAATACATATGTACAGGTAGTACAGCACCATCATGCTAATCATTAACACCACTAAATGCATATGTACAGGTAGTACAGCGCCATCACACTAACCATCAACACCACTAAATACATATGTACAGGTGATACAGCGCCATCACACTAATCATGAACACCACTAAATACATATGTACAGGTGGTACAACACCATCACACTATCCATGAACACCACTAAATACATATGTACAGGTGGTACAGCGCCATCACACTAATCATGAACACCACTAAATACATATGTACAGGTGGTACAACACCATCACACTAACTATGAACATCACTAAATACATATGTACAGGTAGTACAGCGCCATCACGCTAACCATGAACACCACTAAATACATATTTACAGGTAGTACAGCGCCATCACACTAACCATGAACACAACTAAATACATATGTACAGGTAGTACAGCGCCATCACACTAACCATGAACACCACTAAATACATATGTACAGGTGGTACAGCACCATCACACTAACCATGAACACCACTAAATACATATGTACAGGTAGTACAACACCATCACGCTAACCATGAACACCACTAAAATATATGTAGAGGTGGTACAACACCATCACACTAACCATGAACACCACTAAATACATATGTACAGGTAGTACAGCGCCATCACAATAATCATGAACACCACTAAATACATATGTACAGATAGTACAGCGCCATCACACTAACCATGAACACCACTAAATACATATGTACAGGTAGTACAGCACCATCACGCTAACCATGAACACCACTAAATACATATGTGCAGGTGGTACAGCGCCATAACACTAACCATGAACACCACTAAATACATATGTACAGGTAGTACAGCGCCATCACACTAATCATGAACACCACTAAATACATATGTACAGGTAGTACAGCACCATCACACTAATTATGAACACCACTAAATACATATGTACAGGTAGTACAGCACTATCACGCTAACCATGAACACCACTAAATACATATGTACATGTGCTACAGGGCCATCACACTAACCATGAACACCACTAAATACATATGTACAGGTGGTACAGCACCATCACGCTATCCATGAACACCACTAAATAGATATGTACAGGTAGGGCAGCGCCTTCACGCTAACCATGAACACCACTAAATACATATGTACAGTTGGTACAGCGCCATCACGCTTTCCATGAACACCACTAAATACATGTGTACATATGGTACAGCACCATCATGCTAACCATGAACACCACTAAATACATATGTGCATGTAGTTCAGCGCCATCACACTCCCCATAAGCACCACTAAATACATATGTACAGTTGGTACAGTATCATCACACTAATGATGAACACTACTATATACATATGTAGAGGTAGTACAACACCATCACACTAACCGTGAACACCACTAAATACATATGTACATGTAGTTCAGCGCCATCACACTCACCATAAACACCACTAAAACATATGTACAGTTGGTACAGTATCATCACACTAATGATGAACACTACTATATACATATGTAGAGGTAGTACAACACCATCACACTAACCATGAACACCACTAAATACATATGTACAGATGGTACAGCGCCATCACGCTTACCATGAACACCACTAAATACATGTGTACAGATGGTACAGCACCATCATGCTAACCAAGAACACCACTAAATACATATGTACATGTAGTACAGCGCCATCACACTAACCATGAACACCATTACATACATATGGACAGGTGGTGCAGCACCATCACACTAACCATGAACACCACTAAATACATATGTACAGGTAGTACAACACCATCACGCTAACCATGAACACCACTAAATACATATGTACAGGTAGTACAGCGCCATCACACTAATCATGAACACCACTAAATACATATGTACAGGTAGTACAGCACCATCATGCTAATCATGAACACCACTAAATACATATGTACAGGTAGTACAGCGCCATCACACTAACCATGAACTCCACTCAATACATATGTACAGATGATACAGCGCCATCACGCTAAACATGAACACCACTAAATACATATGTACAGGTGGTACAACACGATCACACTAACCATGAACACCACTAAATACATATGTACAGGTGGTACAACACCATCACACTATCCATGAACACCACTAAATACATATGTACAGGTGGTATAGCGCCATCACACTAATCATGAACACCACTAAATACATATGTACAGGTAGTACAGTGCCATCACACTATCCATGAACACCACTAAATATATTTGTACAGGTAGTACAGCACCATCACGCTATCCATGAACACCAGTAAATACATATGTACAGGTAGTACAGCGCCTTCACCCTAGCCATGAACACCACTAAATACATATGCACAGGTGGTACAGTGCCATCACACTAACCATGAACACCACTAAATACATATGTACAGGTAGTACAGCGCCATCACAGTAACCATGAACACCACTAAATACATATGAACAGATGGTACAGTGCCATCATGCTTACCATGAACACCACTAAATACATGTGTACAGATGGTACAGCACCATTATGCTAACCAAGAACACCACTAAATACATATGTACATGTAGTACAGCGCCATCACACTAACCATGAACACCACTAAATACATATGTACAGGTATTACAGCACCATCATTCTTACCATGAACACCACTAAATACATATGTACAGGTAGTACAGCACCATCATGCTAATCATGAACACCACTAAATGCATATGTACAGGTAGTACAGCGCCATCACACTAACCATGAACACCACTAAATACATATGTACAGGTGATACAGCGCCATCACACTAATCATGAACACCACTAAATACATATGTACAGGTGGTACAACACCATCACACTATCCATGAACACCACTAAATACATATGTACAGGTGGTACAGCGCCATCACACTAATCATGAACACCACTAAATACATATGTACAGGTGGTACAACACCATCACACTAACTATGAACACCACTAAATACATATGTACAGGTAGTACAGCGCCATCACGCTAACCATGAACACCACTAAATACATATTTACAGGTAGTACAGCGCCATCACACTAACCATGAACACAACTAAATACATATGTACAGGTAGTACAGCGCCATCACACTAACCATGAACACCACTAAATACATATGTACAGGTGGTACAGCACCATCACACTAACCATGAACACCACTAAATACATATGTACAGGTAGTACAACACCATCACACTAATCATGAACACCACTAAATACATATGTACAGGTAGTACAGCACCATCATGCTAATCATGAACACCACTAAATACATATGTACAGGTAGTACAGCGCCATCACACTAACCATGAACTCCACTAAATACATATGTACAGATGATACAGCGCCATCACGCTAAACATGAACACCACTAAATACATATGTACAGGTGGTACAACACGATCACACTAACCATGAACACCACTAAATACATATGTACAGGTGGTACAACACCATCACACTATCCATGAACACCACTAAATACATATGTACAGGTAGTACAGTGCCATCACACTATCCATGAACACCACTAAATATATTTGTACAGGTAGTACAGCACCATCACGCTATCCATGAACACCAGTAAATACATATGTACAGGTAGTACAGCGCCTTCACCCTAGCCATGAACACCACTAAATACATATGTACAGGTGGTACAGTGCCATCACACTAACCATGAACACCACTAAATACATATGTACAGGTAGTACAGCGCCATCACAGTAACCATGAACACCACTAAATACATATGAACAGATGGTACAGTGCCATCATGCTTACCATGAACACCACTAAATACATGTGTACAGATGGTACAGCACCATTATGCTAACCAAGAACACCACTAAATACATATGTACATGTAGTACAGCGCCATCACACTAACCATGAACACCACTAAATACATATGTACAGGTATTACAGCACCATCATTCTTACCATGAACACCACTAAATACATATGTACAGGTAGTACAGCACCATCATGCTAATCATGAACACCACTAAATGCATATGTACAGGTAGTACAGCGCCATCACACTAACCATGAACACCACTAAATACATATGTACAGGTGATACAGCGCCATCACACTAATCATGAACACCACTAAATACATATGTACAGGTGGTACAACACCATCACACTATCCATGAACACCACTAAATACATATGTACAGGTGGTACAGCGCCATCACACTAATCATGAACACCACTAAATACATATGTACAGGTGGTACAACACCATCACACTAACTATGAACACCACTAAATACATATGTACAGGTAGTACAGCGCCATCACGCTAACCATGAACACCACTAAATACATATTTACAGGTAGTACAGCGCCATCACACTAACCATGAACACAACTAAATACATATGTACAGGTAGTACAGCGCCATCACACTAACCATGAACACCACTAAATACATATGTACAGGTGGTACAGCACCATCACACTAACCATGAACACCACTAAATACATATGTACAGGTAGTACAACACCATCACACTAATCATGAACACCACTAAATACATATGTACAGGTAGTACAGCACCATCATGCTAATCATGAACACCACTAAATACATATGTACAGGTAGTACAGCGCCATCACACTAACCATGAACTCCACTAAATACATATGTACAGATGATACAGCGCCATCACACTAAACATGAACACCACTAAATACATATGTACAGGTGGTACAACACGATCACACTAACCATGAACACCACTAAATACATATGTACAGGTGGTACAACACCATCACACTATCCATGAACACCACTAAATACATATGTACAGGTGGTATAGCGCCATCACACTAATCATGAACACCACTAAATACATATGTACAGGTAGTACAGTGCCATCACACTATCCATGAACACCACTAAATATATTTGTACAGGTAGTACAGCACCATCACGCTATCCATGAACACCAGTAAATACATATGTACAGGTAGTACAGCGCCTTCACCCTAGCCATGAACACCACTAAATACATATGTACAGGTGGTACAGTGCCATCACACTAACCATGAACACCACTAAATACATATGTACAGGTAGTACAGCGCCATCACAGTAACCATGAACACCACTAAATACATATGAACAGATGGTACAGTGCCATCATGCTTACCATGAACACCACTAAATACATGTGTACAGATGGTACAGCACCATTATGCTAACCAAGAACACCACTAAATACATATGTACATGTAGTACAGCGCCATCACACTAACCATGAACACCACTAAATACATATGTACAGGTATTACAGCACCATCATTCTTACCATGAACACCACTAAATACATATGTACAGGTAGTACAGCACCATCATGCTAATCATGAACACCACTAAATGCATATGTACAGGTAGTACAGCGCCATCACACTAACCATGAACACCACTAAATACATATGTACAGGTGATACAGCGCCATCACACTAATCATGAACACCACTAAATACATATGTACAGGTGGTACAACACCATCACACTATCCATGAACACCACTAAATACATATGTACAGGTGGTACAGCGCCATCACACTAATCATGAACACCACTAAATACATATGTACAGGTGGTACAACACCATCACACTAACTATGAACACCACTAAATACATATGTACAGGTAGTACAGCGCCATCACGCTAACCATGAACACCACTAAATACATATTTACAGGTAGTACAGCGCCATCACACTAACCATGAACACAACTAAATACATATGTACAGGTAGTACAGCGCCATCACACTAACCATGAACACCACTAAATACATATGTACAGGTGGTACAGCACCATCACACTAACCATGAACACCACTAAATACATATGTACAGGTAGTACAACACCATCACGCTAACCATGAACACCACTAAAATATATGTACAGGTGGTACAACACCATCACACTAACCATGAACACCACTAAATACATATGTACAGGTAGTACAGCGCCATCACAATAATCATGAACACCACTAAATACATATGTACAGATAGTACAGCGCCATCACACTAACCATGAACACCACTAAATACATATGTACAGGTAGTACAGCACCATCACGCTAACCATGAACACCACTAAATACATATGTGCAGGTGGTACAGCGCCATAACACTAACCATGAACACCACTAAATACATATGTACAGGTAGTACAGCGCCATCACACTAATCATGAACACCACTAAATACATATGTACAGGTAGTACAGCACCATCACACTAATCATGAACACCACTAAATACATATGTACAGGTAGTACAGCACCATCACGCTAACCATGAACACCACTAAATACATATGTACATGTGCTACAGGGCCATCACACTAACCATGAACACCACTAAATACATATGTACAGGTGGTACAGCACCATCACGCTATCCATGAACACCACTAAATAGATATGTACAGGTAGGACAGCGCCTTCACGCTAACCATGAACACCACTAAATACATATGCACCGTTGGTACAGCGCCATCACGCTTTCCATGAACACCACTAAATACATGTGTACATATGGTACAGCACCATCATGCTAACCATGAACACCACTAAATACATATGTACATGTAGTTCAGCGCCATCACACTCACCATAAACACCACTAAATACATATGTACAGTTGGTACAGTATCATCACACTAATGATGAACACTACTATATACATATGTAGAGGTAGTACAACACCATCACACTAACCGTGAACACCACTAAATACATATGTACATGTAGTTCAGCGCCATCACACTCACCATAAACACCACTAAAAACATATGTACAGTTGGTACAGTATCATCACACTAATGATGAACACTACTATATACATATGTAGAGGTAGTACAACACCATCACACTAACCATGAACACCACTAAATACATATGTACAGATAGTACAGCGCCATCACACTAACCATGAACACCACTAAATACATATGTACAGGTAGTACAGCACCATCACGCTAACCATGAACACCACTAAATACATATGTGCAGGTGGTACAGCGCCATAACACTAACCATGAACACCACTAAATACATATGTACAGGTAGTACAGCGCCATCACACTAATCATGAACACCACTAAATACATATGTACAGGTAGTACAGCACCATCACACTAATCATGAACACCACTAAATACATATGTACAGGTAGTACAGCGCCATCACACTAATCATGAACACCACTAAATACATATGTGCAGGTAGCACAGCACCATCACACTAATCATGAACACCACTAAATACATATGTACAGGTAGTACAGCACCATCACACTAATCATGAACACCACTAAATACATATGTACAGGTAGTACAGCACCATCACGCTAACCATGAACACCACTAAATACATATGTGCAGGTGGTACAGCGCCATAACACTAACCATGAACACCACTAAATACATATGTACAGGTAGTACAGCGCCATCACACTAATCATGAACACCACTAAATACATATGTACAGGTAGTACAGCACCATCACACTAATCATGAACACCACTAAATACATATGTACAGGTAGTACAGCACCATCACGCTAACCATGAACACCACTAAATACATATGTACATGTGCTACAGGGCCATCACGCTATCCATGAACACCACTAAATAGATATGTACAGGTAGGACAGCGCCTTCACGCTAACCATGAACACCACTAAATACATATGTACAGTTGGTACAGCGCCATCACGCTTTCCATGAACACCACTAAATACATGTGTACATATGGTACAGCACCATCATGCTAACCATGAACACCACTAAATACATATGTACATGTAGTTCAGCGCCATCACACTCACCATAAACACCACTAAATACATATGTACAGTTGGTACAGTATCATCACACTAATGATGAACACTACTATATACATATGTAGAGGTAGTACAACACCATCACACTAACCGTGAACACCACTAAATACATATGTACATGTAGTTCAGCGCCATCACACTCACCATAAACACCACTAAATACATATGTACAGTTGGTACAGTATCATCACACTAATGATGAACACTACTATATACATATGTAGAGGTAGTACAACACCATCACACTAACCATGAACACCACTAAATACATATGTACAGATAGTACAGCGCCATCACACTAACCATGAACACCACTAAATACATTTGTAAAGGTAGTACAGCACCATCACGCTAACCATGAACACCACTAAATACATATGTGCAGGTGGTACAGCGCCATAACACTAACCATGAACACCACTAAATACATATGCACAGGTAGTACAGCGCCATCACACTAATCATGAACACCACTAAATACATATGTACAGGTAGTACAGCACCATCACACTAATCATGAACACCACTAAATACATATGTAAAGGTAGTACAGCACCATCACGCTAACCATGAACACCACTAAATACATATGTGCAGGTGGTACAGCGCCATAACACTAACCATGAACACCACTAAATACATATGCACAGGTAGTACAGCGCCATCACACTAATCATGAACACCACTAAATACATATGTACAGGTAGTACAGCACCATCACACTAATCATGAACACCACTAAATACATATGTACAGGTAGTACAGCACCATCACGCTAACCATGAACACCACTAAATACATATGTACATGTGGTACAGGGCCATCACACTAACCATGAACACCACTAAATACATATGTACAGGTGGTACACTGCCATCACACTAACCATGAACACCACTAAATACATATGTACAGGTGGTACAGCACCATCACGCTATCCATGAACACCACTAAATTGATATGTACAGGTAGGACAGCGCCTTCACGCTAACCATGAACACCACTAAATACATATGTACAGTTGGTACAGCGCCATCACGCTTTCCATGAACACCACTAAATACATGTGTACATATGGTACAGCACCATCATGCTAACCATGAACACCATTAAATACATATGTACATGTAGTTCAGCGCCATCACACTCACCATAAACACCACTAAATACATATGTACAGTTGGTACAGTATCATCACACTAATGATGAACACTACTATATACATATGTAGAGGTAGTACAACACCATCACACTAACCGTGAACACCACTAAATACATATGCACAGATGGTACAGCGCCATCACGCTTACCATGAACACCACTAAATACATGTGTACATATGGTACAGCACCATCATGCTAACCATGAACACCACTAAATACATATGTACATGTAGTACAGCGTCATCACACTAACCATGAACACCACTAAATGCATATGTACAGGTAGTACAGCGCCATCACGCTTACCATGAACACCACTAAATACATGTGTACAGATGGTACAGCACCATCATGCTAACCAAGAACACCACTAAATACATATGTACATGTAGTACAGCGCCATCATACTAACCATGAACCCCACTAAATACATATGTACAGGTATTACAGCACCATCATTCTTACCATGAACACTACTAAATACATATGTACAGGTAGTACAGCACCATCATGCTAACCATGAACACCACTAAATACATATGTACAGGTGGTACAGCACCATCACACTAACCATGAACACCACTAAATACATATGTACAGGTAGTACAACACCATCACACTAATCATGAACACCACTAAATACATATGTACAGGTAGTACAGCACCATCATGCTAATCATGAACACCACTAAATACATATGTACAGGTAGTACAGCGCCATCACACTAACCATGAACTCCACTAAATACATATGTACAGATGATACAGCGCCATCACACTAAACATGAACACCACTAAATACATATGTACAGGTGGTACAACACGATCACACTAACCATGAACACCACTAAATACATATGTACAGGTGGTAAAACACCATCACACTATCCATGAACACCACTAAATACATATGTACAGGTGGTATAGCGCCATCACACTAATCATGAACACCACTAAATACATATGTACAGGTAGTACAGTGCCATCACACTATCCATGAACACCACTAAATATATTTGTACAGGTAGTACAGCACCATCACGCTATCCATGAACACCAGTAAATACATATGTACAGGTAGTACAGCGCCTTCACCCTAGCCATGAACACCACTAAATACATATGTACAGGTGGTACAGTGCCATCACACTAACCATGAACACCACTAAATACATATGTACAGGTAGTACAGCGCCATCACAGTAACCATGAACACCACTAAATACATATGAACAGATGGTACAGTGCCATCATGCTTACCATGAACACCACTAAATACATGTGTACAGATGGTACAGCACCATTATGCTAACCAAGAACACCACTATATACATATGTACATGTAGTACAGCGCCATCACACTAACCATGAACACCACTAAATACATATGTACAGGTATTACAGCACCATCATTCTTACCATGAACACCACTAAATACATATGTACAGGTAGTACAGCACCATCATGCTAATCATGAACACCACTAAATGCATATGTACAGGTAGTACAGCGCCATCACACTAACCATGAACACCACTAAATACATATGTACAGGTGATACAGCGCCATCACACTAATCATGAACACCACTAAATACATATGTACAGGTGGTACAACACCATCACACTATCCATGAACACCACTAAATACATATGTACAGGTGGTACAGCGCCATTACACTAATCATGAACACCACTAAATACATATGTACAGGTGGTACAACACCATCACACTAACTATGAACACCACTAAATACATATGTACAGGTAGTACAGCGCCATCACGCTAACCATGAACACCACTAAATACATATTTACAGGTAGTACAGCGCCATCACACTAACCATGAACACAACTAAATACATATGTACAGGTAGTACAGCGCCATCACACTAACCATGAACACCACTAAATACATATGTACAGGTGGTACAGCACCATCACACTAACCATGAACACCACTAAATACATATGTACAGGTAGTACAACACCATCACGCTAACCATGAACACCACTAAAATATATGTACAGGTGGTACAACACCATCACACTAACCATGAACACCACTAAATACATATGTACAGGTAGTACAGCGCCATCACAATAATCATGAACACCACTAAATACATATGTACAGATAGTACAGCGCCATCACACTAACCATGAACACCACTAAATACATATGTACAGGTAGTACAGCACCATCACGCTAACCATGAACACCACTAAATACATATGTGCAGGTGGTACAGCGCCATAACACTAACCATGAACACCACTAAATACATATGTACAGGTAGTACAGCGCCATCACACTAATCATGAACACCACTAAATACATATGTACAGGTAGTACAGCACCATCACACTAATCATGAACACCACTAAATACATATGTACAGGTAGTACAGCACCATCACGCTAACCATGAACACCACTAAATACATATGTACATGTGCTACAGGGCCATCACACTAACCATGAACACCACTAAATACATATGTACAGGTGGTACAGCACCATCACGCTATCCATGAACACCACTAAATAGATATGTACAGGTAGGACAGCGCCTTCACGCTAACCATGAACACCACTAAATACATATGCACAGTTGGTACAGCGCCATCACGCTTTCCATGAACACCACTAAATACATGTGTACATATGGTACAGCACCATCATGCTAACCATGAACACCACTAAATACATATGTACATGTAGTTCAGCGCCATCACACTCACCATAAACACCACTAAATACATATGTACAGTTGGTACAGTATCATCACACTAATGATGAACACTACTATATACATATGTAGAGGTAGTACAACACCATCACACTAACCGTGAACACCACTAAATACATATGTACAGATAGTACAGCGCCATCACACTAACCATGAACACCACTAAATACATATGTACAGGTAGTACAGCACCATCACGCTAACCATGAACACCACTAAATACATATGTGCAGGTGGTACAGCGCCATAACACTAACCATGAACACCACTAAATACATATGTACAGGTAGTACAGCGCCATCACACTAATCATGAACACCACTAAATACATATGTACAGGTAGTACAGCACCATCACACTAATCATGAACACCACTAAATACATATGTACAGGTAGTACAGCGCCATCACACTAATCATGAACACCACTAAATACATATGTACAGGTAGCACAGCACCATCACACTAATCATGAACACCACTAAATACATATGTACAGGTAGTACAGCACCATCACACTAATCATGAACACCACTAAATACATATGTACAGGTAGTACAGCACCATCACGCTAACCATGAACACCACTAAATACATATGTGCAGGTGGTACAGCGCCATCACACTAATCATGAACACCACTAAATACATATGTACAGGTAGTACAGCACCATCACGCTAACCATGAACACCACTAAATACATATGTACATGTGCTACAGGGCCATCACGCTATCCATGAACACCACTAAATAGATATGTACAGGTAGGACAGCGCCTTCACGCTAACCATGAACACCACTAAATACATATGTACAGTTGGTACAGCGCCATCACGCTTTCCATGAACACCACTAAATACATGTGTACATATGGTACAGCACCATCATGCTAACCATGAACACCACTAAATACATATGTACATGTAGTTCAGCGCCATCACACTCACCATAAACACCACTAAATACATATGTACAGTTGGTACAGTATCATCACACTAATGATGAACACTACTATATACATATGTAGAGGTAGTACAACACCATCACACTAACCGTGAACACCACTAAATACATATGTACATGTAGTTCAGCGCCATCACACTCACCATAAACACCACTAAATACATATGTACAGTTGGTACAGTATCATCACACTAATGATGAACACTACTATATACATATGTAGAGGTAGTTCAACACCATCACACTAACCATGAACACCACTAAATACATATGTACAGATAGTACAGCGCCATCACACTAACCATGAACACCACTAAATACATTTGTAAAGGTAGTACAGCACCATCACGCTAACCATGAACACCACTAAATACATATGTGCAGGTGGTACAGCGCCATAACACTAACCATGAACACCACTAAATACATATGCACAGGTAGTACAGCGCCATCACACTAATCATGAACACCACTAAATACATATGTACAGGTAGTACAGCACCATCACACTAATCATGAACACCACTAAATACATATGTAAAGGTAGTACAGCACCATCACGCTAACCATGAACACCACTAAATACATATGTGCAGGTGGTACAGCGCCATAACACTAACCATGAACACCACTAAATGCATATGCACAGGTAGTACAGCGCCATCACACTAATCATGAACACCACTAAATACATATGTACAGGTAGTACAGCACCATCACACTAATCATGAACACCACTAAATACATATGTACAGGTAGTACAGCACCATCACGCTAACCATGAACACCACTAAATACATATGTACATGTGGTACAGGGCCATCACACTAACCATGAACACCACTAAATACATATGTACAGGTGGTACACTGCCATCACACTAACCATGAACACCACTAAATACATATGTACAGGTGGTACAGCACCATCACGCTATCCATGAACACCACTAAATTGATATGTACAGGTAGGACAGCGCCTTCACGCTAACCATGAACACCACTAAATACATATGTACAGTTGGTACAGCGCCATCACGCTTTCCATGAACACCACTAAATACATGTGTACATATGGTACAGCACCATCATGCTAACCATGAACACCATTAAATACATATGTACATGTAGTTCAGCGCCATCACACTCACCATAAACACCACTAAATACATATGTACAGTTGGTACAGTATCATCACACTAATGATGAACACTACTATATACATATGTAGAGGTAGTACAACACCATCACACTAACCGTGAACACCACTAAATACATATGCACAGATGGTACAGCGCCATCACGCTTACCATGAACACCACTAAATACATGTGTACATATGGTACAGCACCATCATGCTAACCATGAACACCACTAAATACATATGTACATGTAGTACAGCGCCATCACACTAACCATGAACACCACTAAATGCATATGTACAGGTAGTACAGCGCCATCACGCTTACCATGAACACCACTAAATACATGTGTACAGATGGTACAGCACCATCATGCTAACCAAGAACACCACTAAATACATATGTACATGTAGTACAGCGCCATCATACTAACCATGAACCCCACTAAATACATATGTACAGGTATTACAGCACCATCATTCTTACCATGAACACTACTAAATACATATGTACAGGTAGTACAGCACCATCATGCTAATCATGAACACCACTAAATGCATATGTACAGGTAGTACAGCGCCATCACACTAACCATGAACACCACTAAATACATATGTACAGGTGATACAGCGCCATCACACTAATCATGAAGACCACTAAATACATATGTACAGGTGGTACAACACCATCACACTAACCATAAACACCACTAAATACATATGTACAGGTGGTACAAAACCATCACACTATCCATGAACACAACTAAATACATATGTACAGGTGGTACAGCTCCATCACACTAATCATGAACACCACTAAATACATATGTACAGGTGGTACAACACCATCACACTATCCATGAACACCACTAAATACATATGTACAGGTGGTACAGCGCCATCACACTAATCATGAACACCACTAAATACATATGTACAGGTGGTACACACCATCACACTAACTATGAACACCACTAAATACATATGTACAGGTAGTACAGCGCCATCACGCTAACCATGAACACCACTAAATACATATGTACAGGTAGTACAGCGCCATCACACTAACCATGAACACCACTAAATACATATGTACAAGTGGTACAGCACCATCACGCCAACCATGAACACCACTAAATACATATGTACAGGTAGTACAGCGCCATCACACTAACCATGAACACCACTAAATACATATGTACAGGTGGTACAGCACCATCACACTAACCATTAACACCACTAAATACATATGTACTGGTAGTACAACACCATCACGCTAACCATGAACACCACTAAAACATATGTAAAGGTGGTACAACACCATCACACTAACCATGAACACCACTAAATACATATGTACAGGTAGTACAGCGCCATTACAATAATCCTGAACACCACTAAATACATATGTACAGGTAGTACAGCGCCATCACACTAACCATGAACACCACTAAATACATATGTACAGGTAGTACAGCACCATCACGTTATCCATGAACACCACTAAATAGATATGTACAGGTAGGACAGCGCCATCACACTAATCATGAACACCACTAAATACATATGTACAGGTAGTACAGCACCATCACACTAATCATGAACACCACTAAATACATATGTACAGGTAGTACAGCACCATCACGCTATCCATGAACACCACTAAATAGATATGTACAGGTAGGACAGCGCCTTCACGCTAACCATGAACACCACTAAATACATATGTACAGATGGTACAGCGCCATCACGCTTACCATGAACACCACTAAATACATGTGTACATATGGTACAGCACCATCATGCTAACCATGAACACCACTACATACATATGTACATGTAGTTCAGCGCCATCACACTCACCATAAACACCACTAAATACATATGTACAGTTGGTACAGCATCATCACACTAATGATGAACACTACTATTTACATATGTAGAGGTAGTACAACACCATCACACTAACTGTGAACACCACTAAATACATATGCACAGATGGTACAGCGCCATCACGCTTACCATCAACACCACTAAATACATGTGTACATATGGTACAGCGCTATCACACTAACCATGAACACCACTAAATGCATATGTACAGGTAGTACAGCACCATCACACTAATCATGAACACCACTAAATACATATGTACAGGTGGTACAGCACCATCAAGCTAACGATGAACACCACTAAATACATATGTACAGGTAGTTCAGCGCCATCACACTCACCATAAACACCACTAAATACATATGTACAGTTAGTACAGCATCATCACACTAATGATGGACACTACTAAATACATATGTAGAGGTGGTACAACACCATCACACTAACCGTGAACACCACTAAATACATATGTACAGGTGGTACAGCACCATCACACTAACCATGAACACCACTAATTACATATGCACAGGTAGTACAGCACCATCACGCTAACCATTACACCACCGATGCGGTTTTTAATAATTGATTCGGAGCACTAAACTACATAATTTATAACCATGCTTACTGACCGTGAATTCAATTTGCTAACTAAATTTACAAAACTACTATGTAAAAATGTTATTACAATTTCGGATTTGAACTCGCGGTAAAAATCAAGCAATTAACCAAGTATATGAACATCATTTCTTTATGTACAGTAAAAATGAATATGAGGAGAATTTTGACCACTGTTTACAAATAACCTTAGAGATAGAGTACCTTTTCTATTGTTTTCAAGCATAGTTATGCATGTAGTTTTGTGCACATAAACTGACTTTACAATTGTTACGCCCCTTCCCCATCCCTGAAACTCGTGGACAATTTACTTCCGTAGATAATTTAGAAAATTCCTATTGCTGATATTGGTGGAATTGATGACCATCACTGTTTAAATTTTAATTTCATTATATGTACTTGTAGTTGCCTACCGATGATTAACGGTTTTTATATTATAAAGATTATTTGAATACATGTGAATAAATGAATATGTCTTATATTTGCAAGTTCTCAGAAATATAATTCATAACATTTCGCTGTTTGACCATTTGAAGAAATATCGATTATTTCTTTAAGTTGCCAAAAAGCCACATCTTATGCTAAAATCATCCGAAATTTACACTGTAGATTTCCCTCTATGTTCTATTTTAGTAGCACCATCTATGTTGGTCACTTGTCAGATTCTTCGAATATTATTTTAAATTACATATTCAAATGATTAGGCAAAGTTGGGTTCAAATTGTCCAAGAGGTTTCTGAGGAGAAAGTTTTTAAATCATTTATTGCTAGAATAATTATAATTTGAAACTTAAAAACAAAGCGTCCAAATTACAAATTTGTTAGTAAAAAGTCCAAATATATCAAACAACTCTTTATCTAAAAAAATGTTGATTCAGCGTTCTACACTTTCCTGAGAAAAAAATCACTCTTCAGTATTATCGTTAGAAAGATGCAAAAATAATCCGTCATGTCAAACTAGCTTTCCTGTAATGCTAGATACAAAAAGAAAAAAGTGCAAACATTTATTTAAAACAAAAAAACAAAAAACTCAAAACACAAAGCAAGAAAAAATATAAGAAACAAAAAAGCAATAGAATGATCTAAATTTGTATCAGGTGTAGGATAATGGTTATTTATGTTAATTACTTCATGCTTTTTTCATCCCATTGCAATGTGTTATGTGCAAACCGACATGGAGTCATCTGCATTTAACACGTAACGTTTTCCTCAGATATGATTGGTTGTGTAAATAATGGTAATGATATATATATATGCATTTTTTTTAAATCATTATATTAATTGAAATTAAAAATCAGTTGTCATTGAGTGCATACCATACAACCTCCAGTATGGTTGTTAAAGGCTTTCTAATAGTGATTGTGATCATCAACTTCAAACTGGCATCAGCGGCATCAGCGACATATCGTAAGTAAAACATTTTTATCTAGAGTCAATGCATTCCTTCTGTATACAGTACTATTTGCGAACGTCTTCTGATTGCTGCTATCATTTCTTTTAACTATGTTGTTATGCAAAAGTATCACTGGTATCAACTAGGAAATAAATTGTGTAGAAAGGATAGTTTCGGAACGGATATTTTATGTTTTAGATGCTCAATTATTTTTCTGTTAAATTCTTACATTATATTAATTATAATCCATTGTTTTGTTGTAGATTGCCACGACTGCAGTAATTTTTCAGGTAATAATTATAATTTAGAAGATTATTTGCGGTAAAGGTGCTGGCTAAGGCTTGTTCGTAATTATCTTACAAATAAGCTGTATACATCAATCGCTTTTCATTTTTTGTTCCGACACATTATAAGATTTGTATATAAAATACCCTAGAATTGCTATAATGAAGTTAAAATCGAATTAGTCTTTATCAAAGATTTTATATCCAAAAACTAGATGCTTAAGAGAAAGACTGTTTTCCAAACTGACCTTTCTAAATAGTTCTGTATCGTTTAACCAAACATGTGACAGAACATAACATAAATAAATGAATATAATCTTCTTCTATTTGGTAAAAAATACATAGACTACAATACGATAGTCTCCAAACAGTTTATCATTGTGTTGCTTGAATAGTAAACTGAATGAATTTCTATCAGCAAATTTGAAGTTTATTTTCTTGAAAAAAAAACCAAACGAATATACAAATGTATTTGTAACATATTGTGCCTTTCGTCAAAATTTACAAGTCTTGACCAGTTACTGAAGCCAACAGGATTTGCTGCTATCGCTTTAATCATGGAATGGTAAAGCAATTTCTTTGTAAAAAATAATAATATCCAGGTATTTATTATTCCATATAACTTTGTCTTTTAAGATATTTACTTTATTGCTTATAGAATTTTCTTCAGACAAGATTCTAACCAATTCTCTTAATATTCCCTTTTTTCAAAGTATTAAGTTCTGAAATCCAATTTACTTTACACTTTAATTTCTTTTAACAAAATTCGTCTGATAATTTTCCCTTTTCACCGTGGATATATCTTACGATTTATTTTTGCACACTCTATTAATACTATGGTAACATTATTATTTTCAGGAGAGCGTCGTCAGAACTGTGAATGGGAATGTAAAGGTGAGTGAAGAGTTTATTTAAATGGCATCATTTACGTAGCAAGCTATTACCAGTATATTTATAGCAACAACTAATCGATTACAAAACAAAAATAATGTAAAATTATACATGCATGTATATGTCTGAATATTAAACTTGACAGTGTTAGAATGAGATTTCTGAGCTGAACAATCTTGTGTTCTCCCTCGAAGGGATTCGAACCCAGACTTCCCAAAACATTGATAGCTCTAACATCTAATTCTAACACTGTTTGGTTTAATTTTCAGACGTATATATATATCTGAAAATTAAACCAAACAGTGTTAGAATTAGATTTTTAGAGCTGTCAAATGTTTGTTCTTCCCTCGACGGGATTTGAACCCACACCATTGATACACTGCAGCACCATTCCCTTAGCCTCACGTCCAGCGCCCTAGACCACTCGACCACATCCACTCCCTATATAGAACATATATATATATATATATATATAAATCTAGAAGATTGTGCAACGATACCGATAAAGGTGTTGCAAAATATATATCGACAAAATTTTCGATCAACAAATGACCTTCCTCACCTTTATCGATATCGTTGCACAATCTTCTAGACTTCTATAATTTATTTCGTTTGTGTTGCATCGTCATGTCTCGACGATCCGTTACTCATTAAGTTCTCTGTATTAAAAAGTCAAATGAAATCCGTATGCTGGTACATATGCTGGTACAAGAATGTTGTGAACAATTCGTTTTGTTCTTTTTTTACTAATTTCTTTTATATATATATATTTTCGTTAATCTTATAATGACTTTAAAGATTTTTATTAATCTTATAACAACTTTAAAGATGTTCATTAATTTTATAGGTAATATATTTTACCGCGAAAACGTAACATCATAGTCTCCCTTTATATTGTTAACGTCACACTATTGTTAACGTCATATATATACACTTATAAACATTGTACCTGAAGATCTGCAATATATAAAATATATATAAAAGAAATTAGTAAAAAAAGAACAAACGGATTTTTCACAACATTCTTGTACTAACGTTTTCACTGCTGTTGCAGATCTTCAAGTACAATGTCTATAAGTGTATATATATGACGTTAACAATAGTGTGACGTTAACAATATAAAGGGAGACTATGATGTTGCGTTTTCGCGGTAAAATATATTACCTATAAAATTAATGAACATCTTTAAAGTTGTTATACGATTAATAAAAATCTTTAAAGTCATTGTAAGACTAACGAAAATCTTTAAAGTCATTTATCATTTAACGAAGGTTTAAGAATATTAATTAATAAAGTTTCTTTTCTTCTTCTTAACAAATCACCCTCAGTATTAACTTTATACAGCGGGAATATTTTGAAATGTCCTCCAGAACAATCATGGAAATGTTCATTAGCTCTTATTATAGTAAGGTCCTGGTACCTTGTTTGTTGTCTATGAACAGTCATTCGAGTCTGCAATTCAGTTTTGGTTTCACTTACATAGAATTCTCCACAATTAGAGCAAATAATTGCGTATACAAGATTCGTAGTTTTGCATGATATATCTTGCATAACTGTAAAAGTCCGTCCATTCTTAAATGTAAACGAGGCTCCTTCTATTAAACTCGGACATGTCATACATCTCTTGTTGGTACATTTCTTAACAGATGGTGATGATTCATGAAAATCAAATTGTGATGATGACAAGAAGCCTTTCAGATTTTTCGGCTGCCTTTTGCTGTTTATAATCTTCTTTTTTTGCATTACATTTTTCATACGTTCGCTACTGTTTAAGCTAAATTCAATTTGTTTCATAAAATGGAAAATATTGTAATCCCTTGGATTATAAGTAGCTACAAACGGAATTATATTATTTTGATTTGAGGTTACATGTACTTGTTACCGCAGTTCCGTATGTATCGGTTCTTTGTCCAACGCTTTCTGTATACCATGTTCAACTATTTCCTCCGGATATTGTTGATTTTTCAAATACAATCTAAGTTCTTGTAGTCGCGTACCTCTCAACTCCTCTGTGTTTGTGATCGTTATAATTCTCGAAGCCAAATTAAACGGAATGTTTATTTTAATATGTTTCGGGTGACTGGATCTGAAATTAAGATACATATGTGTGTCAGTATATTTCGAGAAAATGTCCGTTATTATGTTGTTATTTGTTGATATACGAATTAAAACGTCAAACAACGGCATTTCTATTTTGCTTCTGTTTATGGTGAAACGAATATGGTCATTTAAAGAATTAAGTTCGGAATGAAAAATTTCAACGGGAATGTCAGATGTACATACGATGCAAATTCTTGTCCGTAGCTATTCAAAAGTTGTTGGTGTAAAATATGTTCATGGTATCCAAGAACAGGAGTAGCGTAAGTTGGCGCCATTTTAGTTCCCATTGCGGTTCCTCTTTTCTGTCGGTAAAACTTACCGTCAAAATAGAAAACATTTCTTTCAAGAATAATGTTCAAGGTTTCAAGAATAAATTCTTTAGAAAAGCGATCTTGTACAATGTTTCGTTTATTTTCCCACCAAAATGTTATTGCAGAAATTCCCAAATCGTGCGAAATATTTGTATAAAGACTTACAACATCAAAACTGATGAGTTCAGAATTTGGATTTACGGTCGTCGGCAAATGATTTAAAAATTCTAGATCGTCCCTTATAAAACTAGGTACTTCACAACATAGTGGTTTAAGCATAATGCTATAAAACGGCGTAATTGTTGAGTGACGCAATTGGGTCCGCCAACAATAGGACGAAATTCTAAATCATCTGGATTTAAAATTTTGATACATTCTGTGTGTTGTTCCAGTATTGCGTTTGAGATTATTTCACTTTTGTGCACTTTTGGCAATCCATAAAAATAGCTTTCTTTAAATGTAAAATTTGTAATATAATAAATTTCTTCTTTTTGTAATTCACCTTCATGTTCATGTAACAATTTAGTTATCATTTTATATGTCTTCTGATCTGCCTTTTTATCCGTTTCTTCATAATACTTTCCATCTTTCAAAATGTCCAAAATTTTGTCTCTGTAATAATCTCGATCTAAAATTACAACAGCATTACCTTTATCGGCCTCTTTTATCACGATCGATTTATCTGATTTTAATCTAAATAAAGCTTGTCGTTCGTTGCGGCATAAATTATCCTTAACATGTATATTTGTTTCAAGTGAATTACTTTTTAATGTATTAATTGATTCCTCTAAGTATTTATCCTTTGTAGGTTTATATATAACCGAAAGCAAAAACGAAGCAAAGTACAATAATTAACTTATTAAAAGCATTCAAAGTGATTTAGGGTGGGTGGGTTATGGTGTTTAACACCACTTTCAACTTTTTTCAGTAATATCGTGGCAGTCAGTTTTATTGGTGGAGTATACAAAGTTATTTAAAAAGCAATAAAAACGTAGATATCTAATTTAATGCAAACGACGCGTTTCTGTAATAACCTTTATTCGGTTGTGTTAAGAATGTTAATGAATCGAAAGCCAAATTATTTTGTCTTTAACAATTATTATCATCTTTTCTGTCAGGCTAGTAAATATATGTGTTTTCAGTTTCGTCGAAAACATTCTTAAAGTTGGTGTTTTGTTAATCTGGTTTGTACCTTGTATAATATAATGTCAAGAAGTAGATATATTTGTATTATCGATGATTTGTACATTTTCCTTTTCATAGGTACACGATATACTATATATTATCAAGCAACTGTCGTGATGTGAACATAGCATCGCTGTTGTTGAATGTGACGCTAAAATGACGTCACTGACGTTATCTCACCAAAATCCTCGATAAGCATACTATCGCTCGAAATGGACTTCTCGTCGCATCTCACATCTCAGACTACGCAGTCGATGCGAGATTGCTCTGAGCAATTCATTATCGCAAGGCAAATTAACGATAGTACATATAGCACACACAATCATATGAGAAACTCTTTCGATATTTTAGACGTTCATATTTAAACATGTTATTGATCTTTTACAGAATATACAGCGTGTAGAAATTGTGAAGGTAAGACTTTATCTTTGTCTCATCGAAACGTATAAAAATATAATCAATCTGATTAAAATTAAATCTCTCATTTGTCCCCCTTTACTGCTATATCGCTGTAGATATGAAGACATCCCATAACAGATCACATGTTAGTGAACTGATGTCATGAATATATATATATATTCGAGGGAAGAACAAAAATTTGACAGCTCTAAAATCTAATTCTAACACTGTTTGGTTTAATTTTCAGACGTATATAATATTTAGTATTAACCTAGTATCCTTTAAAGTAACTTTGAGATCCAGTGGGACAGATATATTGTATGGTTGTCACTTGCTTCTAGACGTTTGTATAATATACTTTATTTCCTGTGACTGTATAGTGAATAATTCTTCATTATCCTATCCAATATATTAAAAATTGCTGAGTTAGATTGCTGTCAAATTATAATATTAAGTATATATGTACCATCTACACACGCTTATACACATGTCTTACGCCTATCCCTAGATTTGCCTTACGAGACAAGGTAACACTACGACTATTGAAGCTCCTTTTATAGGGAGTGGATGTAGTCGAGTGGTCTAGGGCGCTGGACGTAAGGCTAAGCGAATGGTGCTGCAGTGTAACAATGGTGTGGGTTCAAATCCCGTCGAGGGAAGAACAAAAATTTGACAGCTCTAAAATCTAATTCTAACACTGTTTGGTTTAATTTTCAGACGTATATATATATATATATATATATATATACGCCTGAAAATTAAACCAAACAGTGTTCGAATTAGATTTTAGAGCTCTCAATATTTTGTTTTTACCTAGACGGGATTTTGACCCACACCATTGATACACTGCAGCACCATTTGCTTAGCATTACGTCCAGCGCCCTAGACCACTCGACCACATCCACTCCCTTTTATATATATATATATATATATACATTTTTGTTAAACACAAATACAATTGCATTGCACTAAATTTTGCCGTTAACAGTTCACTAGGTATACAGCCTTTACCTAGTATCCCTAGTTGTTTATCACTAAATAGCAAGGGATTTGCTATTTAGTGAAACGCATTACAAAATAAATATTGTCAGTACACATTTTAAGGATAATATACCGTATATATTGTAATTATGATATGTAATAAGCATACTATTGCTGTCTATGGTGATTTCACATGCTTTTGCATTGACAATATCTAGATTTTTGACTCTTTCAAGGCGATCCCCATGGAAAGGTTAATTGTCATGAATATACAATGATTTTCTAAGTGCGGTTATTTTCCAGTCAATCAGGTTGCTCGTAGCATGGAAAACAGCTTAGTAATTTTTTTCAAATTTTTGCAATCCCCATTTTCATTGGATAGTACATAGGGCATTCACATGTGAACTATGATGGGGTTTCCTCTGATCTCCTACTCCGCAGGCAAGTGAGATATATGTTGTGTAGATATACTATATGTTGTATTTTTTTTAATTAAAGAAGACAACATACAAACTTCAAAGTAAGACCGACAAACCTTAGAGTCAGTTTACAAACTTCAAGCCTACTTCTTTTTTAGCAATCAGATTTCTTTATTTCTCGTCACCTGCTAACAGTGCAACGTGATCGTCCAGGGTCAACCAAGGTTCCCTTTTTTAGATTACTTCTTATCAGATCATTGCATCCAGCCAGGAAATGGGAGATTGTGTATCTATTTTGCCTTTGTTTTTTCTATTTTAATAACTTTCCAGCTAGTTTTTCTAAAACTGTTTTGGTGTGAATTATTTCCTTTTATGTTTAATGTATACATATAATAACATAAGAGGATTACAAAGATTGTTAACACCATTTACTATTACCACAAACTTTGAAATCTATTTAATTGTTGAGGTCTTATTAGAATAAACTCCGAGCTAGCTCGAGTCATATAAGGAGTTCTTCATATAAATGTAGCAATACCGTATAAAGACCTCTTATAAAAGACACATGAAACTACTTCATTAATGACATTTGTAAATTACATCATAAAAGACATCTGAAAATGACCTCATAGAGGACAACATGCGAACATTTAGAAATAGTTATTGTATCGGTAGGAAAATAAGAGATACATTTAATTATCGATGATTCCTAAATTATCCTTTTGATCTTCATATATGTTAATATATATCATGAAAGGACACAACTGACATGAAACACAGTCATTCAATTTGAAATAAAGGATACCACCGATACAGATAAGTCTGCTTCATACCTTGACCTACATCTCCATATTTACAGTGATGGGCGGATAAGAACGAAACTTTACGACACAAGAGACGATTTCAGTTTTCCCATTGTGACCTTTCCATGTATATGTAGGAACATTCCAGCAGCACCTCCATATGGAGTATATATCTCTCAATTGATACGATATTCCAGAGCTTGTGGTTCCTATCGAGATTTCCATGATAGAGAGTTCCTGCTAATAAGGAAGCTAATGAACCAATGGTTCCTCTTGGTTAAGTTGAATTCATCACTTCGAAAGTTTTACGGTTTTCATCATGACTTGGTTGACCGTTAATGAATTCCCTCGTTGCGGAAAAGGGAGTTATCGTTCGCAAGTTGAATAATCGTCCTTGGTGGTAGGTATATAGCATTTCCGGTTGCAAAGTTTTTCTGGCGGTTTTTTATAAATTGATTGAATAAATAATAAGTGCGAAAAGATATGAAATTAATTGACGTAGAATCCAAGGCAACACTTGAAGACTTCCTAACTTTAAAAAAGACTGAACTTCTACAGTTTCTACGGAAATGTAATAAGAAAACGCAGTGTTATCAAGAATGAGCTTGCGCTCCGAGCTTTCAATGCAAATCAAGTGATATATGGTGCTAATTCTTCCTTCGATGACGATGTGAAATACGATAGCGATTCTGTGGAAGATACTCATATCCGAATTGAACACAGGGTGGTCCAGCAAAGACAATCTCTTCCCTCAAATTAGGTACACAGTTGTAAAGACGTATCTTTTAAAAAGCCGGTCAGATGACAATGAAAAAATGAGCTGCTATAGACAGTTCAGAACAGGCTTTAACTTTCATAGGGAAAATTATATACACGACATTTCTTTTTTTTAAACTTCTATAGAAAAAGATTATTTACTTTAAAACATATTTTTCTCTGGATTTGTAACACTTTTGTACAAATAACTCCAAATGTGTATTTTCATAATGCTAATGAACATGTTACATAGTTAACTTTCTGAAATGCTTTGGATAATTGTCACCAGATGTTTATGCAAAATGGAAACACTGCACGATTTTCCTTGCACACTGAAAGCAGGAATATTTTCTTTAAAAAGATTTTCACTCCTTTCATTAAAAAGCGTATTTGATCTTTACATTACACTCGAGGCAAGAGACATTTGGAAGCATTTTAGAAATAATATAATCTGTTGTTTCTTCACCATTTGTTAAAGCAGAAGCGGATTCGGTGTAATATATTGCACTGTGCTTGAAACGGTCTGTGCGTCTTCATTAGCATTGCATGCTTATCAAATAGGTCAACACCTGGATCTAATATTTTCCGGCCATCTCGACTTGTACAGTCAACAAGCAAATCCCAATTTTTGGTTTCTGTCAGAGCAGATCCCACTTGTTTTCTTGATAAATAATGTCCCTCGTTTGGAATAGCTTGAATAGGAAATAAAGCGATCGCGAACGCGGCTTTTTATCTGTTTTTAATATATCAATTACAAGCAATCGATCTATCATTTAAAAAAACAATGGTGTATTTGGAGATCGCACCTCTGTCCATTGCAACTTATCTGTCATATTAAAGATGTATTTTTAGACACTTCTCGACCGCCACCCATGATTTCTGATACCATGTAGGTACTCACGACAAATAAATTATTTTGCAATAAATGAATTTACAGTTTCATAATCTTACATCCAAAAATAGCTCTCTGATGCTAAGCTTAAAAATGTAGACAAAAAAAAAGGACTGATGGGATTCGAACCATCTTCTAGAACTATCGATTCCATCACAAGGCAGCGCCAATGCGATCATGACTACTGTGCTCCCTCATTTAGTCAAGTAAATGTATTACTTACAGTAGTGATGGGGTAAAATGCGAATCAGAAAACATAGCAGACTATTTGGTTTCTCAACTGAAGATTTCAGATAACATAACAACCAGGCACAACATTTTTTTTTAAATATAAAGCTTTGATGGTTTGCTTCCGATAAGCACGACATGTGCTAAATTGCTTTATTTTTAGTGATTATGACGGATTACGTGATGCTCGAAAAAACCCCAAAAAAACCTTACAGAATAGTTAATATTGATGAAAAAAAATTAAATTAACAGCTTGCATGTAAATTCGCGTCATGATTTCATATGTAAGGAAACGTTTGTTGTACGGCTTTCGAAAAATCAATGCAAATCTACTGTGCACTCATAATTGCTATAATATGTAAAATAAAATAAAAAAAATAACTTAATATATAGCCTACATTTTTATCAATTTAACCAAAATCCATAGCGAAGCACAGTATGTTGCAAAAAAACCCCCAAACTTCTCCGATGGAATTTGCGCTCTCAGTGTAGTTTAGATTAAACATATTTTATTTGCATAAAAGTTGCAAATGGGATTGGACACAAGTTATAACAACATTAGTGAAGTCCTTTCACTTTTACAAAAATATAAACAAAGTAATATTTTGATTTTTCTTTTAAATATGTTAATATTACCAGAATTTCTAAATTCCGGATTTAAATTGTCCCAATCTCGGGTAGTAGAGAGGAAGAAGGATTTTATGGTAATTTCTAATCGACAATTAGGTATAACATAATTATTACTATTTCTTAAATCATACTGTGAAACACAGTGTAAATCTGCAGGGGTCGCGAAGCAGCGACTATACGATCACGGCTATGGTACAATGCTCGACCGACCTTACACATTTGCAGTATATAAGGTGTACTTGATGTAAATTTGTGCGACTCTAAGATAAAGCAGACGATGCCTATATTTCATAAAATCCTATTTAAGCATATTTTCCATAAAAGGGAAAGCCTTTTTATGTTACCAAAGGGAAATGTTTTGTGTTGCAAGTTTTCGATTTTTAACAATTATATTTTTTTTTTCGTGTTTTTTACTTTATTAACCTAACATTGAAAACACTTCTATCTGCAAAACTTTCAATTTTTTCCCTTAGAATCAGAGTAAAATCTCCATTATCTCATCCAGTTTTTGGAAGGAGTGGATGCCGGCTGTCTAACTCTACGGCCATATTTCTACCCGACGTCTCTGACGTTTGTAGATGGCCAAATTCGGTAAAATTCCCAAATGTTCCTTTTTTCATTACAAAATCCGCAGTGAAACCAAAGAATGAACAGTCATAAACCATGTAAATAACTAAAGGTAGATCTCTCAAAAATGAAAACAAAACTAAATATCATGCGAAAATAGACATATTTTTAAGAGACTCCGAGCAGATAAATTATTTTGATCATTTCAAGATAAAGATAATCTCCTGTAAAAGGAAATACAACAAATGATTCCACTGCGGAAATCGGAATGAATTTTGCATACATCGCTATTAACGTACGTAATTTTAACCGCAATGCCGATTTTCGAGAAAATGTTACATCTTTGAATATAAAATACCGGATTTATTTATTATTATTACGGTCATTCAGGATATAAACTAAAAATACAGATCTGATGGAATCTGACGATATAAAAAGCTAAATTAAATAAGTCCAATAAATCGGATTTTATTTGAATAAGTATGCATTGTTTGTTATATTTTTTTTTAGACGTTTTTATCGATAACAGCCGTTTTGATGCGTTCCTAAGTTATGCTACCGGAAGTGTGCATATCTACTGTCAGGAAAAGATAACTCGATTCAAAAACAATAACTACATGTTATCGAAAATCGGGAATATCTCTGTCACAAATGACCACGGATATGTTTTATTCGTCTTAAGCACTCCCCGCTCCTTTCCACAATCATAACTTATCACTGGCTTTGTAACTAGATAATAAATAAGGATAATAACAAAATTACCGAGCACCGAGCAATCTTCCAAAGGGAAAGGCAAAACTCCTAAGTCAACAAACAGACAAAATCAGTCAACAACCGGAAAACTGGGAAAACCGCAATGGACCTGACCTGGTACAGGCATTTCCAAAGAAATGGTGGGTTGAATCAGATTTTACGGCGCCATTCCTCCCACTTCCATTACGGTTAAAAGGTTCCGGTTGGCACTATGGCAGCATTTTGAACAATACTGGGACAAAATAGGTATAATAGTAGTCAACGCAGTACTATGAAAATCCATCGTTTACTATCATCTCTGCAGAACAGTTTTACTAAACATTCATCTTCTTACGCAATTTGATTTTAAATGAGATGTTGAATGACATCATGTCTAAACCATGATTACTTAATCCTTATCTTTATATATTTTATAAATTTACTTTCTGAAAATCCATCGTTTATTATCGTCTCTGCAGAGACAGAATATTTTTCGACAAGATCTTGGTATCGGAATATAAACTTTTTAAGAGATCGAATAAGGCGAATCTGTTAATTGCCCTGTTCCAGTAGCCTGTTTATCAGATAAAGATGACGTTTCAGGAAATCAGAATAATTGCTACTGACCCTTGCATAACGAATCAATTGCGAGATGTAAACACCATATGCAGCAGAAGCTTGCATATTGCTGCACATATTTGTAAAAGTTATGATTTTAAGATTGAAGTCATCCCGTTTAGCATACATTTTACTACTGAGTTGACCACTGTCGTCAAATTCGAGGCATAAGTCCAATAATGATGCGGACGAAGCTGTATCTGTGGTCTCTTGAATTTCCAGCTTTGGAGGATATATCAATGGAAGGAATTCTGCAAATCTAGGATTATTGATAGATAAAACGTCATCAATATACCTGTATGTGAAATTAAAGGCTCTAGCTTCGTGAATCGTCTTTTCTTTTACAAGATTTTCAAGAAACTCCGACTCATATGAGTATAAAATTCCGACTCATATGAGTATAACACGACGGATGCCACTAGTGGTGTAGGAGCTGATTACCCTTCCGGAACACTAGAGTGCGCATGCCCAACTAAAATGGCAGGAATTTTGAACAGCACCTGATATTTTTTTAATATTTTTCTCATTTCACGTTTTCAAAATTACTTTAAATTTTGCAGTGCTCAGTGGGTAAGATCTAAATACACAAACACCTTACTCAACATCATATTGAAGGAAAACACAGAACATCTACTTGTCACCGTCAGAACTCTGATTGGACATACATCGTCGATAAACAACAATGGCGTCATTAACAACAGGACTGATCCTTACCATCCTTATCCAAGGTTTCATCATTAAACATACATCAGTCAGAAACAGAGCAACCATGAGTGTCCAACTGATCATGAATACGTTGTGGTTAGAGTGATTACAAATCAGAGCCGTTTGAGAGGTCTATGTTCATGAAATGGACCAAAAGTTACCCTAACATACTTTTCAATGTTCCTAATCACACTGTCAAATGATGTTAACACACATCCTGGACCATCAACATCTGGGTCATTATATCCATGTGGTACCTGTGATAAGCCTGTTAGATAGGATGATAGAGGTATTGTAAGTGATACATGCAATCAATGTTATCACGCTAACTGTCAATATATGAAATCCAGCGTATATCTAGAACATGTAAATGACTCTGTTGTAACTTGGGATTGCCTTGCCTGCAACTGCCCCAATTATACATCATTTTGCTTCTCCATGGTTTTCAGTACCACAAACCAATTTAGTGTTTTATCTGACACATCAATTGCCAGTCCAGTATCATCAAATCAAGTTAAAGTTAAGTGAATACCTCAACACCAACCAGAGAACTTTCAACAACAAAGGGAGTAAAACAACAACCACTTAGAATTTTGAATGTGCATTTCCAATCCATAAAAACTAAACAACACCTGTTGGAAAATATGATTGGAAGTACATATCCAGATATTATATTTGGCACTGAAACTTGGATTGACAACAGTATAATAGATTCACAGATTTTTCCAAGAGCCTATACCATCTTCTGAAATGATCGTAACCTCTCCGGTGGCGGTGTCTTAATAGCAGTAAAACACAACTATATTGCAACGGCTACACCTGAACTCCAATCAGAATGTGAAATCGTCTGGTGCAAATTAGAGTTAGTCGGTCAAAAAGCTATATATCTTTGTTCTTACTACAACCCAAGAACATAAAATGAAGAGAGCATCAACCAACTTGGGAAGAGCTTGGAAAGGGCTGCTAGTATAAAAATACATTTCTAGTGATAGCTGGAGACTTCAACCTTCCAAGCTGGTATTGGAAAGGAAACACACTCACATCTAGCACTCAATATCCATCAATTCACCAAAAATTTATAGAAATGCAATGGACTCACACAAATAGTAGAGGAACCAACTAGAGACACAAACATCGGAGACATAATTGCAACGAATCACCCGTCTAGCTTTCGTAGAAGAGAGATTATCCCAAGAGTATCTGACCATGAAATTGTCTACACTGAAATATATATTGTACCAACCAGACATCAGCAAAAGCCACGCCAGATCCCCTTGTATAGTAAAGCAAAATGGGATAACGTTATCAGCGATGTAAAAGTTATTTACAATGTAAAAATGAATATGAAGAACATTGGTGAATCAGTGAACTCCACGTGAACCTATTTTCAGACAAATTTGGACAATAACATCAAGAACAAATACCCCATACAACAGCACAAACCAAAGATAGATACCCATGGATAAATAGAGATCTAAAGAGACTGATTCGTAAGGGAGACCGCAGTTATAAGAGAAAGAAGAAATCAGGGAATGAAGCAGAGAAAATTAAATACAACAAGCTGAAACATGAAACCCAGAAACAACTAAGAAAGGCATATTATTGACAGTATGTAGAAGGCATTGTTACTCCCGAAGTAGATGAGAGGGCAGGAAATGGAAATTGCATGAAACAGTTGTGGACATATATTAAGCATAAAAGATCAGATAGTAACACCATACCTCCGCTCAAAGCAGATGGAACACTACATCCAGACTCCAAAGATAAGGCCAACATTATAAGCAAGCAGTTCCAAATGGCATTCTCAACTAAGACAGAAGTATCAGAAGAATCTTTCAAAAAACCTGCAACATGAAAAGGAAGTTTGAATCTATGCATAGCATTCAGATAACAGAGGAGGGAGTTACCAAATTGCTGAAAAAAATAAATCCTCATAAGACACCTGGACCAGACAACATCACCCCTGGAGTCTTAAAAGAATTGGCAACGCATATATCTGGATTCCGGAAAGGCCTTTCCTGTGATACACAGCTTGTTGAATTTGTAGATGATGTAATTAGAAACCTTGACAGTGGTAAACAAACTGACTGCCTGATTATGGATTTCAGCAAAGTTTTTGACAAAGTATGTCACAACCTACTAATCCATAAATGACACCACTATGGAATAAGAGGTAAAACCAACAGAAGGATTCTAAGCTGCCTCCGTGATCGTAATCAGTCAGTAGTAGTAGAAGGTGAGACATCAAATTCCATACCGATGGAATCAGGTGTTCCTCAGGGATCGTGTTAGGACCCAGCTTGTTCCTATTCTACACCAACGACATGCCAGAAAATATAAGATCCAAAACCAGATTGTTCGCTGATGATACCATTGTATATCTTACAATAACATCTGATATCGATAGTGTAACTCTTCAAGATGACCTGAATAAATTGGCTAAATGGGAAAAAAGATGGCAAATGAGCTTCCATCCAGCGAAATGTAATGTCCTGACCATCAGAAGAAAGAAACAACCAATTATGAATAGTTACACCCTACATGGTCACCAACTAGAGGAAGTAACAACTGAACAATACATAGGTGTTTCCATAACATCAGATATGAAGTGGAACCAACACATATCAAACATGTGCAAGAAAGCAAACAACACCATGAGCTTATTAAAACGAAACCTAAATATCAGAAATTCAAACATAAAAGGGAAAGCTTACATGTCATTGGTTAGACCAACATTGGGATATGCATGCACCACCTGGGATCCATACATTATAGAGGACAAAAACGTATCGAAATGGTCAAGCGTAGGGCGACAAGGTATGTAGTGAACAGGTACCACAACACTTCATCGGTCACTAGCATGCTAGAAGAACTAAGATGGCCTACATTGGAGAAAGTAGACATAGTGCTAGACTAGTCTTAATGTACAAGATCGTAAATGGTCTAGTTAAAATTGATGCCACTGAGAGATTCGTACAACTATCACGACTGAGTGGAAACATGAGCCAACACTCCTTTCAGATACCATCATGTAACAACATTATAAGGAAGGAGTCATTCTACCCAAGAACCATCAGGGATTGGAACGCTCTGCCCACTGACACTGCCACTGTCAAGAGTCTTGAATCCTTCAAGACTCCCTTTCTTGATTAAATTAATCAAGTTGTTTTTACTTGCACATTTATTTTGCACAACCCTTTATTGTTAAGTTTTTAAAAATAAGCTTAAAATTGGCATGCGCACCAAAGTGGCAGTATCATCAGTGAATGATGGCGGCCGCAAACTGGTAGAAGAGTTCACACCCAGTGTGTTACTCGATCTTTAGAATTGTGTCTGTTTTTAAGACCGCTGTTTGTCCTTTTGTCCTTTTGGTTGGCTATTGTGTTTATTCGTTAATAGGTAGATAGATACGAACTCAAAAGACCACGATAAATGACATTGGAAACCAAGGTCTTGGCTTGTAACAAACACAAATATTCATCGGTGTTAAACCGGTTGATACTCGTTTTGTAGTGTATTCATAACCTTTTTGTACAACAGTACCATAGCTGAGGTGAAAATATGGATGCATTTTGACAAAGTGTACAATTAACCAGTGTTCAAGGTTCCTCTGTCTTGTTTTGATGTGATTTCCTTCTTCTTCTTTTTTGGGGGGATTTGGCGTGTACAAACGTAATGATGGTGCTTGTGTAGGTAAGAACATCATACATAAATACATTATCAGTTATCTACGTCTTTATCCATATGAATTGAGATTGTACCACCCTGAAGCACTTCAGTACAGCCTGTGGCAAAGCCTTATGATGTAGAGTGTTGCTGAAGAGTGGTACAATCTCAATGCCTACCTGAGTTCACCCCCGGTTTTTAGTGGGGTTCGTGTTACTCGATCTTTAGTTTTATATGTATGTTTTATAGATCGTTGTTTGTCCTGTTGTACTTTTTCTTTTGGCCATTGTGTTGTCTGTTCTTCTTCGATATACGGATTCTGATTACCCCTTTGGTATCTTCAATCTCTTCTTGTCAATTGGATAGTGTTACAATATTCATGACGTCACCAGTAATAGGGTCAAGAACTCTATTGAGGAAAATATGTGTCGTTCATAATTTGAGTGAGTTAGTGGTAAAATAAACAAATACAAAATTCAGATAAATAAAAACATATAAGCTGATCTTAAATTGTTTGTGTTCTAGCAACATGACCATTTCTATAAAGACACACAATTGAAATAACATCTACGTCACCGAATATGGTACTGCTTTGACAACTATTTTACCTATTTTGTTCCTGTATTTAAATACTGTTACAGTGACAGCCGGAACCTTTGAACCGTAATGAGAGCGGGAGGTTTGGCGCCTTAAAATCTGATTCAACCCACCATTTCTTTAGAAATGCCTGTACCAAGTCAGGGTCATTACGGTTTTCACAGTTTTCCGGTTGTTGACTGATTTTGTCTGTTTATATAATTATGAGTTTTGACTTTCCCTTTGTAAGATTGTTCGGAGTTCGGTAATTTTGTTATTACCTTTATTTATCAATAAACAAAGTTTCATGTAGCACGAATCAGCAAATGTTACACATACGGTAAACATTGCCATCAATACAGCAGGAATATAAAAAAAATTATCAATGCAACTTGCTACAGTGTTGTTTTTTTCTGTATATATATGGACGTGAACGTATGGTAGTTGGATTTACATCTATCTATGCAATCAGTGCCGATCACCATTACTGTTGCAGGTTCGAGTCTTGCTCAGGACGAGGTATGCAACATTATATGATAATGTTTGGCAATGAGTTGCAGCAGGTTGGTGGTTTTTTCCGTTTCCTCAGTTTTCCTCCACCAATAAAACTGACCGCCACGATATAACTGAAATATTGATGAAAGATGCGTTAATCACCATGGTTCCAAACCAAAGCAAACCAATCATCCTCCCGCGATTGTATGGCAAGTCCAAACCGCTTGGAAATAATTTGAGTATGACAGCATTTTTACATATAAAGCAACATAAAGACCCCCCAACCACCATGGGCAGAATGGGTTTTGTACCCACTGGTCTTGGCCAATCTACAGTTGACATTTTTATCAAGACGAAGGACTGGTATAATGATCATTGCTGTGATAATCAAGCACTCAAATTTTGCGAATATATGGAAACTTTATGGGCAATGTTTCAGAATGTCTAGCATATTATTTCAAAATTTCAATACAAGCTGGATTTCGATAAAAACCTACCTGGTCAAAATTTGTCGATGGAAACTAGATTTATACTAATACTGTTTAAATAAAGGAAATTATTAATATTATAAAAATAATTGTAGATAATACCTGTGCTGGTGTACCAAAGAAATGTAAGAAAGCACATGAAGAATGTAAAGATACATATAAAGGACCTGTCTGTAATTGTGAATATGGTTACAAACGGAAATATGGTGATTGTGTAGGTAAGAAAATCACAGATAAACACAGTCACACCTTTATATAAATAAAACTCTCAATTTTAGCAAGCTTAATATCCTATTTTAAAAACACGCAAATAAGAAATTTATGATTGATCTCGGTTCGTAATTCCTTGAAAAGGCAACATCTTCCGGTTGTATAACCTTTCTCCTTGGGGTCATTTTACATGTCATATTAGTTCATGTGCAATGATGTTATCCTAGATTCATAAAATAATTGGTCTTTTAAGATATAGATATAACAATCGTTAGCCGAACCGTTAATTGAAGTTCTTCCTATGATGGAGGTGGCGTAGATTCACTACAGCCCGGGTGCATGGATCGTGTACCCATTGGTCTTGGTCAATCAATTGTCGATATTTTTTATCTAGAGGGGGATTGGTATGATGATGATTGTTGAGAAAACCAAGCACTCAAAATTTTGCGAACATATGGAAACGTTATGGGCAATGTTTCAGAATGTCTAAAATATTATTTGAAAATTTAAATATAAGTTTGATTTTAATTAAAAAAAATTCTAAGGAGGTGTAATAATATATTTGTAATGTGTTATGTATAATGTGTGTGTCTAATATGTATCTTTGTTTTGGTATTGACGTTGTTAATTAATTAACTAAGTTTAATATCTTATTTTAAAAACACAGAAAATAAGAAATTTATGATTGGTCTCGGTTCCTATTTCATTGAAAAGGCAATAACTTCCAGTTGCATAACCTTTCACCTTGAGTTCATTTTACATGTCATATAAGTCACAAGTAATAGGGTCAAGAACTTTATCCTGCAATCAGTACATTTGCTGTACAAATATGCTATACGAATAAATTTTTGCTTTATTCCTACTAGACGAATAAACTTTTCGTACTATACGAATAAACTTTTCAACCTATGAATAAACTTTCCTGGTATCCTGTAGCTATGTACAGCGGAGGGCGCAGACAAGTATGAAACTGGTACTAATGTAACGCGGACCACAAAGAAAACAACCTTGACAACATTTATGAAAGGCGATGAATGACGCTTGTTTCTGTCCTTTTTGTTTTAAATCTGACAAGTTTTCCGACTTTTTTGACATTGCAGGATAAACACAATATACATACATTGTCGTTAAATGTAAATATAAAGGACCTGTCTGTAATTGTGAATATGGTTACAAACTGAAATATGAAGATTGTGTAGGTAAGAAAATCACATATAAACACACACACACACCTTTATATAAATAAAACACTCAACTTTAGCAGGTTTAATATCTTATTTTAAATACACACAACATAATAAATTTATGATTGGTCTCGGTTCTTATTTCAATCAAAAGACAACAACCTCCGATTGCATTGCCTATCACCTTGAATTCATTTTGCACGTCATTAAGTTCAAATGCAATGATGTTATCCTAGATTCGTAAAAGGATTGATCTTTAATTTATAGTTATAACAATCGTTTACCGAAGCTTTAATTGGAGTTGTTCCTATGATTGAGGTGACGTAGATTCACTACAAGCCGGGTGCATGGGTTTTGAGCCCACTGGTCTTGGCCAATCAACAGTCGACATAATTATCTAGAGGGTGGATTGGTATAATGATCATTGCTGAGAAAATCAAGCACTCAAAATTTTGCGAATATATGTAAACTTTATGCACAATGTTTCAGAATGTCTAACATATATGAAAATTTCAATATAAGTCATATTTCGATACAAACCTACCTGGTCAACATTTTTCATTGAGGTGTAATAATGTATTTGTAATGTACTATGTATAATGTGTGTGTCTAATATTTATCTTTGTTTTCGTGTTGATGTTGATGTTGTTAATTAATTAACTACAGGACCACAATGCAAACTAGATTTATACTAATATGTGTTATGCTGTTTGAATAAAGGAAATTATGATTATTATGTAAATAATTGTAGCTATTACCTGTGCTGATGTAACAAGGAAATGTATGAGACCACATGAGGAATGTAAAGATACATATAAAGGACCTGTCTGTAATTGTGAACATGGTTACAAACGGAAACATGGTCATTGTGTGGGTAAGAAAATCAAAGATAAACACACTCACACCTTTATATAAATAAAACACTCAACTTTAGCAGGTTTAATATCTTATTTTAAAAACACACAACATATTAAATTTATGATTGGTCTCGGTTCCTATTTCATTCAAATGACAACAACTTCCGATTGCATTGCCTTTCACCTTGAGGTCATTTTACATGTCATATAAGTTCATGTGCAATGATGTTATCATAGATTCGTAAAATAATTGATCTTTAATTTATAACTATAACAACCGTTTACCGAAGCTTTAATTGGAGGTGTTTTTATGATTGAGATGACGTAGATTCACTACAAGCCGGGTGCATGGGTTTTGTACCCATTGGTCTTGGCCAATCAAAGGTCGACATAATTATCTAGAGGGTGGATTGGTATAATGATCATTGCTGAGAAAATCAAGCAGTCAAAATTTTGCGAATATATGTAAACTTTATGCGCAATGTTTCAGAATGTCTAACATATATGAAAATTTCAATATAAGTCAGATTTCGATAAAACCCTACCTGGTCAACATTTTTCATTGAGGTGTAATAATGTATTTGTAATGTACTATGTATAATGTGTGTGTCTAATATTTATCTTTGTTTTCGTGTTGATGTTGATGTTGTTAATTAATTAACAACAGGACCACAATGGAAACTAGATTTATACTAATATGTGTTATGCTCTGTGAATAAAGGAAAATATTATTATTATGTAAATAATTGTAGCTATTACCTGTGCTGATGTACCAAAGAAATGTATGAGACCACACGAGGAATGTAAAGATACATATAAAGGACCTGTCTGTAATTGTAAACATGATTACAAACGGAAACATGGTCATTGTGTGGGTAAGAAAATCACATATAAACACACTCACACCTTTATATAAATAAAACACTCAACTTTAGCAGGTTTAATATCTTATTTTAAAAACACACAACATATTAAATTTATGATTGGTCTCGGTTCCTATTTCATTCAAATGAAAACAACTTCCGATTGCATTGCCTTTCACCTTGAGGTCATTTTACATGTCATATAAGTTATGTGCAATGATGTTATCATAGATTCGTAAAATAATTGATCTTTAATTTATAACTATAACAACCGTTTACCGAAGCTTTAATTGGAGTTGTTTTTATGATTGAGGTGACGTAGATTCACTACAAGCCGGGTGCATGGGTTTTGTACCCACTGGTCTTGGCCAATCAACAGTCGACATTTTTATCTAGAGGGTGGATTGGTATAGTGATCATTGCTGAGAAAACCAAGCACTCAAAATATTGCGAATATATGTAAACTTTATGCACAATGTTTCAGATAATCTAACAAATATGAACATTTTAATATAAGTCAGATTTCGATAAAAACCTACCTGGTCAACATTTTTCATTGAGGTGTAATACTATATTTATAATGTACTATGTATAATGTGTGTGTCTAATATTTATCTTGGTTTTCGTGTTGATGTTGATGTTGTTAATTAACTACAGGACCACAATGCAAACTAGATTTATACTAATATGTGCTATGATGTGTGAATAAAGGAAATTATTATTATTATGTAAATAATTGTAGCTATTACCTGTGCTGATGTACCAAAGAAATGTATGAGACCACACGAGGAATGTAAAGATATATATAAAGGACCTGTCTGTAATTGTGATCATGGTTACAAACGGAAACATGGTCATTGTGTGGGTAAGAAAATCACAGATAAACAAACTCACACCTTCATATAAATAAAACACTCAACTTTAGCAGGTTTAATATCTTATTTTAAAAACACACAACATATTAAATTTATGATTGGTCTCGGTTCCTATTTCATTCAAATGAAAACAAATTCCGATTGCATTGCCTTTCACCTTGAGGTCATTTTACATGTCATATAAATTCATGTGCAATGATGTTATCCTATATTCGTAAAATAATTGATCTTTAAGTTATTGTTATAACAATCGTATACCGAAGCTTTAATTGGAGTTGTTCTTATGATTGAGGTGACGAAGATTCACTACAAGCCGGGTGCATGGGTTTTGTATCACTGGTCTTGGCCAATCAACAGTCGACATAATTATCTAGAGGGTGGATTGGTATAAGATCATTGCTATGAAAATCAAGCACTCAAAATTTTGCGAATATATGTAAACTTTATGCGCAATGTTTCAGAATGTCTAACATATATGAAAATTTCAATATAAGTCAGATTTCGATAAAAACCTACCTGGTTAACATTTTTCATTGAGGTGTAATAATATATTTGTAATGTACTATGTATAATGTGTGTGACTAATATTTATCTTTGTTTTCGTGTTGATGTTGATGTTGTTAATTAATCAACTACAGGACCACAATGGAAACTAGATTTATACTAATATGTGTTATGCTGTTTGAATAAAGGAAATTATGATTATTATGTAAATAATTGTAGCTATTACCTGTGCTGATGTACCAAAGAAATGTATGAGACCACACGAGGAATGTAAAGATATATATAAAGGACCTGTCTGTAATTGTGAACATGGTTACAAACGGAAACATGGTCATTGTGTGGGTAAGAAAATCACAGATAAACAAACTCACACCTTCATATAAATAAAACACTCAACTTTAGCAGGTTTAATATCTTATTTTAAAAACACACAACATATTAAATTTATGATTGGTCTCGGTTCCTATTTCATTCAAATGAAAACAAATTCCGATTGCATTGCCTTTCACCTTGAGGTCATTTTACATGTCATATAAATTCATGTGCAATGATGTTATCCTATATTCGTAAAATAATTGATCTTTAAGTTATTGTTATAATTGGTTTTGTATCACTGGTCTTGGCCAATCAACAGTCGACATAATTATCTAGAGGGTGGATTGGTATAAGATCATTGCTATGAAAATCAAGCACTCAAAATTTTGCGAATATATGTAAACTTTATGCGCAATGTTTCAGAATGTCTAACATATATGAAAATTTCAATATAAGTCAGATTTCGATAAAAACCTACCTGGTTAACATTTTTCATTGAGGTGTAATAATATATTTGTAATGTACTATGTATAATGTGTGTGACTAATATTTATCTTTGTTTTCGTGTTGATGTTGATGTTGTTAATTAATCAACTACAGGACCACAATGGAAACTAGATTTATACTAATATGTGTTATGCTGTTTGAATAAAGGAAATTATGATTATTATGTAAATAATTGTAGCTATTACCTGTGCTGATGTACCAAAGAAATGTATGAAACCACACGAAGAATGTAAAGATAAATATAAAGGACCTGTCTGTAATTGTGAACATGGCTACAAACGGAAACATGGTCATTGTGTGGGTAAGAAAATCACAGATAAACACACTCACACTTTTATATAAATAAAACACTCAACTTTAGCAGGTTTAATATCTTATTTTAAAAACACACAACATATTAAATTTATGATTGGACTCGGTTCCTATTTCATTCAAATGACAACAACTTCCGATTGCATTGCCTTTCACCTTGAGGTCATTTTACATGTCATATAAGTTCATGTGCAATGATGTTATCCTAGATTCGTAAAATAATTGATCTTTAAGTAATAGTTATTACAATGGTATACCGAAGCTTTAATTGGAGTTGTACTAATAATTGAGATGAAGTAGATTCACTACAAGGCAGGTGCATGGGTTTTGTACCCACTGGTCTTGGCCAATCAACAGTCGACATTTTTATCTAGAGGGTGGATTGGTATAATGATCATTGCTGAGAAAACCAAGCACTCAAAATATTGCGAATATATGTAAACTTTATGCACAATGTTTCAGATAATCTAACAAATATGAACATTTCAATATAAGTCAGATTTCGATAAAAACCTACCTGGTCAACATTTTTCATAGAGGTGTAATACTATATTTATGATTTACTATGTATAATGTGTGTGTCTAATATTTATCTTTGTTTTCGTGTTGATGTTGATGTTGTTAATTAACTACAGGACCACAATGCAAACTAGATTTATACTAATATGTGCTATGATGTGTGAATAAAGGAAATTATTATAATTATGTAAATAATTGTAGCTATTACCTGTGCTGATGTACCAAAGAAATGTATGAAACCACACGAAGAATGTAAAGATAAATATAAAGGACCTGTCTGTAATTGTGAACATGGCTACAAACGGAAACATGGTCATTGTGTGGGTAAGAAAATCACAGATAAACACACTCACACTTTTATATAAATAAAACACTCAACTTTAGCAGGTTTAATATCTTATTTTAAAAACACACAACATATTAAATTTATGATTGGACTCGGTTCCTATTTCATTCAAATGACAACAACTTCCGATTGCATTGTCTTTCACCTTGAGGTCATTTTACATGTCATATAAGTTCATGTGCAATGATGTTATCCTAGATTCGTAAAATAATTGATCTTTAAGTAATAGTTATAACAATGGTATACCGAAGCTTTAATTGGAGTTGTACTTATAATTGAGATGAAGTAGATTCACTACAAGGCAGGTGCATGGGTTTTGTACCCACTGGTCTTGGCCAATCAACAGTCGACATTTTTATCTAGAGGGTGGATTGGTATAATGATCATTGCTGAGAAAACCAAGCACTCAAAATATTGCGAATATATGTAAACTTTATGCACAATGTTTCAGATAATCTAACAAATATGAACATTTCAATATAAGTCAGATTTCGATAAAAACCTACCTGGTCAACATTTTTCATTGAGGTGTAATACTATATTTATGATTTACTATGTATAATGTGTGTGTCTAATATTTATCTTTGTTTTCGTGTTGATGTTGATGTTGTTAATTAACTACAGGACCACAATGCAAACTAGATTTATACTAATATGTGCTATGATGTGTGAATAAAGGAAATTATTATAATTATGTAAATAATTGTAGCTATTACCTGTGCTGATGTACCAAAGAAATGTATGAAACCACACGAAGAATGTAAAGATAAATATAAAGGACCTGTCTGTAATTGTGAACATGGCTACAAACGGAAACATGGTCATTGTGTGGGTAAGAAAATCATATATAAACACACTCAAACCTTTATATAAATAAAACACTCAACTTTAGCAGGTTTAATATCTTATTTTAAAAACACACAACATATTAAATTTATGATTGGTCTCGGTTCCTATTTCATTCAAAAGACAACAACTTCCGATTGCATTGCCTTTCACCTTGAGGTCATTTTACATGTCATATAAGTTCATGTGCAATGATGTTATCCTAGATTCGTAAAATAATTAATCTTTAAGTTATAGCTATAACAATCGTTTACCGAAGCTTTAATTGGAGTTGTTCTTATAATTGAGGTGACGTAGATTCACTACAAGCCGGGTGCATGGGTTTTGTACCCACTGGTCTTGGCCAATCAACAGTCGACATAATTATCTAGAGGGTGGATTGGTACAATGATCATTGCTGTCAAAATCAAGCACTCAAAATTTTACGAATATATGTAAACTTTATGCGCAATGTTTCAGAATGTCTAACATATATGAAAATTTCAATATAAGTCAGATTTCGATAAAACCCTACCTGGTCAACATTTTTCATTGAGGTGTAATAATGTATTTGTAATGTACTATGTATAATGTGTGTGTCTAATATTTATCTTTGTTTTCGTGTTGATGTTGATGTTGTTAATTAATTAACTACAGGACCACAATGTAAACTAGATTTATACTAATATGTGGTATGCTGTTTGAATAAAGGAAATTATTATTATTATGTAAATAACTGTAGCTATTACCTGTGAAGATGTACCAAAGAAATGTATGAGACCACACGAGGAATGTAAAGATACATATAAAGGACCTGTCTGTAATTGTGAACATGGCTACAAACGGAAACATGGTCATTGTGTGGGTAAGAAAATCACATATAAACACACTCACACCTTTATATAAATAAAACACTCAACTTTAGCAGGTTTAATATCTTATTTTAAAAACACACAACATATTAAATTTATGATTGGTCTCGGTTCCTATTTCATTCAAATGACAACAACTTCCGATTGCATTGCCTTTCACCTTGAGGTCATTTTACATGTCATATAAGTTCATGTGCAATGATGTTATCCTAGATTCGTAAACTAATTGATCTTTAAGTTATAGTTATAACAATCGTATACCGAAGCTTTAATTGGAGTTGTTCTTATAATTGAGGTGAAGTAGATTCACTAAAAGCCGGGTGCATGGGTTTTGTACCCACTGGTCTTGGCCAATCAACAGTCGACATTTTTATCTAGAGGGTGGATTGGTATAATGATCATTGCTGAGAAAACCAAGCACTCAAAATTTTGCGAATATATGAAAACTTTATGCACAATGTTTCAGAATATCTAACAAATATGAACAGTTCAACATAAGTCAGATTTCGATAAAAACCTACCTGGTCAACATTTTTCATTGAGGTGTAATACTATATTTGTAATGTACTATGTATAATGTGTGTGTCTAATATTTATCTTTGTTGTCGTGTTGATGTTGATGTTGTTAATTAACTACAGGACCACAATGCAAACTAGGTTTATACTAATATGTGCTATGATGTGTGAATAAAGGAAATTATTATTATTATGTAAATAATTGTAGCTATTACCTGTGATGATGTACCAAAGAAATGTATGAAACCACACGAAGAATGTAAAGATAAATATAAAGGACCTGTCTGTAATTGCGAAAATGGCTACAAACGGAAACATGGTCATTGTGTGGGTAAGAAAATCACATATAAACACACTCAAACCTTTATATAAATAAAACACTCAACTTTAGCAGGTTTATTTTAAAAACACACAACATATTAAATTTATGTTTGGTCTCGGTTCCTATTTCATTCAAAAGACAACAACTTCCGATTGCATTGCCTTTCACCTTGAGGTCATTTATATTTCATATAAGTTCATGTGCAATGATGTTATCATAGTTTCGTAAAATAATTGATCTTTAAGATATAGCTATAACAATCGTTTACCGAAGCTTTAATTGGAGTTGTTCTTATGATTGAGGTGACGTGGATTCACTACAAGCCGGGTGCATGGGTTTTGTACCCACTGGTCTTGGCCAATCAACAGTCGACATTTTTATCTAGAGGGTGGATTGGTATAATGATCATTGCTGAGAAAACCAAGCACTCAAAATTTTGCGAATATATGTAAACTTTATGCGCAATGTTTCAGAATGTCTAACATATATGAACATTTCAATATAAGTCAGATTTCGATAAAAACCTACCTGGTCAACATTTTTCATTGAGGTGTAATAATGTATTTGTAATGTAATATGTATAATATGTGTATCTAATATTTATCTTTGTTTTCGTGTTGATGTTGATGTTGTTAATTAATTAACTACATGACCACAATGGAAACTAGATTTATACTAATATGTGTTATGCTGTTTGAATAAAGGAAATTATTATTATTATGTAAATAATTGTAGCTATTACCTGTGCTGATGTACCAAAGAAATGTATGAGACCACACGAGGAATGTAAAGATACATATAAAGGACCTGTCTGTAATTGTGTACATGGCTACAAACGGAAACATGGTCATTGTGTGGGTAAGAAAATCACAGATAAACACGCTCACACCTTTATATTAATAAAACACTCAACTTTAGCAGGTTTAATATCTTATTTTAAAAACACACAACATATTAAATTTATGATTGGTCTCGGTTCCTATTTCATTCAAATGACAACAACTTCCGATTGCATTGCCTTTCACCTTGAGGTCATTATACTTGTCATATAAGTTCATGTGCAATGATGCTATCATAGATTCGTAAAATAATTGATCTTTAAGTTATAGCTATTACGATCGTTTACCGAAGCTTTAATTGGAGTTGTTCTTATGATTGAGGTGACGTGGATTCACTACAAGCCGGGTGCATGGGTTTTGTACCCACTGGTCTTGGCCAATCAACAGTCGACATAATTGTCTAGAGGGTGGATTGGTATAATTATCATTGCTGAGAAAACCAACCACTCAAAATTTTGCGAATATATGTAAACTTTATGCGCAATGTTTCAGAATGTCTAACATATATGAACATTTCAATAAAAGTCAGATTTCGATAAAAACCTACCAGGACAACATTTTTGATTGAGGTGTAATAATATATTTGTAACGTACTATGTATAATGTTTGTGTCTAATATTTATCTTTTTTTTTTCGTGTTGATGTTGATCTTGTTAATTAATTAAATACAGGACCACAATGCAAACTAGATTTATACTAATATGTGCTATGCTGTTTGAATAAAGGAAATTATTATTATTATGTAAATAATTGTAGCTATTACCTGTGCTGATGTACCAAAGAAATGTATGAAATCACATGAAGAATGTAAAGATACATATAAAGGACCTGTCTGTAATGGTGAACATGGTTACAAACGGAAATATGGTCATTGTGTTGGTAAGAAAATCACAGATAAACACGCTCACACATTTAAATAAATAAAACACTCAATTTTAGCAAGTTTCATATTTTACTTTAAATACACACACAATAAGAAATGTATGATTGATTTCGGTTGCTATTTCCTTGAAAAGACAACATCATCCGGTTGCATATCCTTTCACCTAGAGGTCATTTTGCATGCCATATAAGTTTATGTGCACTGATGTAATCCTAGATTTGCAGAATTTCTTCCATTGATATATCCTCCAGAGCTGGAAGTAAAAGAGACCACAGATACAGCTTCGTCCGCATCATTTTTGGACTTATACCTCGCATTTGACGAGAGTGGTCAACTCAGTACTAAAATTTATGATAAACGGGACGACTTCAATTTTAAAATCATAAATTTTCCAAACATGTGCAGCAATATACCAGCTTCTCCTGCATATGGTGTTTACATATCGCAATTGATTCGCTATGCAAGGGCCAGTAGCAATTATTCTGATTTCCTGAAACGTCATCTTCATCTGAGAAACAGGCTACTGGACCAGGGCTATACAAATATTCGCCTTATTCGATTGTAATTTAATTTACTGGCTATTTGTTTATTTACTGACGTAAGAGTAAGAGAGTGAGTGTTGCTCAACGTCAAATAATTCAGCTAAATCACGACCAGAACAAGTTGCATTCAATAAAATGATATTAATGTTCACTTTGTACTAGACAAATACTCTTAATTATGTCATTATAGTGTTTTCTCACTGAAACAACAGTCCGTTCACATGTAGCTCCACTCTGACACATTATCGTAGTTCCGAACAAACCAGACTTTGCTTTTATTACTTAAAACTGCATGCTTAGTGGAGAAGAAGCAAATATATATTGTGATAGTCTTTGGCTTGATCCGATCGGGTTCGAACCCACGATCTACCCCACTCAATATGAGCACGTTAACCATTACACCACCGACGCGAATGACTGATGTAAAATAAAGCAATGAGACACAATCACGGGAAACAGTTCAAACTAAAAACCGAATTCTTGGAGCATCAGCATCATTATGAAATTACATATGTGTTTGCTAAATAATGGATTCCAAGTATATTGATTAGCGAATGTTGCAACTTTATATTGATTGTACTGTTAGCATCGAATGATATCAGTTCCTGCTCGGACCAATGTTCAAAAATACATTGTGTATTCAAGCAATAATCAAAGAAATATTTGTTTCAGACTGCCACAGCAGCTGTAGTAGACATAGCGGTAAGCTATTTTATATTATATCTTTATAACTTATCATTGAGGTAAAACGCGAAGTTTGCAAATAATCCTCAATATGAAAGGTTTGAATATACCAGATAATCAGAAGCCGTAAATCGTTGAAGAACAGATTATGATATGGTCAAATGAATTGGACAAGCGGAAACACAATGATCAACACATACTACTCCGAAAACTAAAGATTGAGCAACATGAACACCACTAAATACATATGTACAGGTGGTACAGCACCATCACGCTAACCATTATACCACCGAGGTGGTTTTTAATAATTCATTCGGAGCACTAAGCTGCATAATTTATAACCATGCTTACTTTATGTGAGTATTTGATTTGATTTTAATTTGTTAGCTAAATTTACAAAACAACTATAATCATAATTATGCAAAAATGTTTTTACCGTTTCGGATTTGAACTCGCGGTAAAAATCAAGCAATTAACCAAGTATGTGAATATCAACGCACTCTTTTTCTTAGTAGAATAGTTTATTTCTTTATGAACAGTAAAAATGAATAGGACTATCTCTATATGAAAACAATAGTGTTAAATTATCCTTGGTTATGTTAGTAGGGATACAATAAATTCCACCGCGATAAGCTAAAATTTTCATTACAATGGGATGCACAAAATGAAACATGCATATCCATTTTTCCATGCATTTCAGCTAAAAAATGAAAGATAACTCGAGTTGTTTTTCAAAAGCGAAAGTACAAAAACATATCTGTAAATTATGATTAAAATTGTTTTTATTTAAATACAGCAGTTGAACAGAATCATTTTGAAATGTAATTAGCGGATTATCAACATATTTAATGAAAAAAGGCAATATGTTGTTCATTAGGTAGTAAGTAGATGCATATACATGTTTGTGCATTGTAAATATTTATTTCGATTCTGACATGTCTAAGAGTACAAATACGGTAGTATAACTTGATTGGAAGACGGTAATTTATATTTACGTTTGCGGACAATGTCGCACACAATTTGTGTTGCCGAATTCGAGCAGACGATAATTCATCAACAGGTACATTTACTACTGGAAAGTCAGTCACATGAACCGCCACATGTGCGAATGAGATTATACCAAATTGATAAATCGCTCGTTTGTTTACAAAGCGAAAGAAGGACGTTATGATATAATTCTTGGTAATCGATTATTGTGTGTTGTTTATCTGTTAAAAATACATTGTGTAACTTCTGTTAGAAGTACATTGTGTAATATGTCAATCGGGTAAGACTTGAAATTAAATAATTAAGGACACATCACTCACAGTTGAAACATATATTTTGAAGCTGTGCAATATGATAAGCACGTGCTGCCCTGCATCTTGCCCATTAGAAATAGTATACTGAGTGTAAGAATAGTATTTGTCGCCACCATATAATTAAGACTGACACATATTTGCGGCAGATGACACTGATTGACAGCCCTGTATAGAGATTGAAAGCATATTGAAGGAAAATGTTGAATCCAAGAGGTGGCTATATCAAATGTCATGGAGAAGCATATACAAAAAATTCAAGTCGCATTAAAAAATTCCTTCATATGTACGCCGATTGTCATGGGTGGACATCTGTCAACATTGATATGATTTTATTGCTCGTTATTAGTTTTTCCATAAATTTGGAATCATACATTTTAATGACTTGCGGATTTCGTAAATTCGATAATTGTTCTTGAAAAATTTCACAAATAGTATTTCGTTAAAGGAGACCGCAAATAAACTCGTAGCATATATCTTTATCTTGAAAATTATCGGAGTTGATACGCATTACCATCCGAATTACGGACAACTTGTATAAAACATGCTTGTTAACTGTATAAGAAGATTTAACTCGAACGGGCCGACATTTTTGTTAGAAAAGTTTCATTTTTGCTGCGAAGGACATTACATACAAATTTGTTTTAAAATGCATTTGTATGAAGAATTGGAAAAAATAAAACCATATCTTCTTCTGGTTCTAGATATCTTTCGTGGGAAATTCCCGGTTTAAGTGAAGCAAAAAATGACAAATTGCATATTTTGAAATTTGTTGACGACCGTTTTCATATGTTATTTTTTGACCTGTCAATATGATAATGCTATATTCGTCAGAAAGTATTTTATTACCTATTTGTATCGTTAGTCATGGCATTGTCATGCATTTTAAGGTGGGCCCTCTTGTGAACAAAAATCTGGGCAAAGTGGTCCTACCTCTCTCTACGCTAATCGAAATAAGCAATCTCTCTGCAATAGACAACCTGTGGTTTTCCCCCGGTACTCCGTTTTCCTCCCTCAATAAACTGACCGCCACGATATAACTGAAATATTGTTGCAAGTGGTGTTAAACACCATAAAGAAAACCTAATCCAATAATAAACGACCATTATATCCGTTAATTCGACCAAGGAATTGTATTCTTTCAACTCATAGTATCTACATGTATATTGTTTTAATACATAACCTTCTACAGCTAATCTTTCCACGTTGTTCCTTTTCTATTGTTCTAATGTATAACCTTCTGCAGCTAATCTTTCCATGTGGTTCCTTTTCTATTGTTCTAATTCATTGGCTTCTGCAGCTAATCTTTCCACGTTGTTCCTTTTCTATTGTTCTAATTTATAAACTTTTTCAGCTAATCTCTTCACGTTGTTCCTTTTCTATTGTTCTCATTTATAACCTTCTGCAGCTAATCTCTTCACGTGGTTCCTTTTCTATTGTTCTAATTCATTGGCTTCTGCAGCTAATCTTTCCACGTTGTTCCTTTTCTATTGTTCTAATTTATAAACTTTTTCAGCTAATCTCTTCACGTGGTTCCTTTTCTATTGTTTTAATTTATGACCCTCTGCAGCTAATCATTCCACATGGTTCCTTGTCCATTGTAGGTTTTATGTACCGTTTGTGCTATCGTTTGCATTGTGGTGGTACGTATATACTTACTTCATATCCTTAATTTAATTGCATGCTTACATTGTTTACACTGAAAAGTTTGGAAATATCAACGAGTAATCAGAAGTCATACACCAATGAAGGGCGGATAATACAATGACCAAAAGGAAAAGGACAAACTGTCAAACAATGATCGACAAAACACTACCCAATAACTAATCAACGCGAATCCCACTGAATGTCGAGAGTAAACGCACGTGTTCCAGATGGGTTATCGGTTCCTGATCCACTGGTGTGACTCGTCAAGTTACGGCTAAGCGATACTAACATTAACGTGTTGGAGACTAATCTGCGTAAGATACAAATAACATATATAAAAACATAAATGCATGCAACACAAAAACGAACGAAGACAAACCGGAAACCGGAAATCGTGAAGAACGTCACAAGATGGAACTGAAGACGTGAGGACATGTAAATGGGCAAATTGAACAACATACACTCCGCTTAATTCCATAGATTAACCGTGCTGCCCCAAAGGGTAAACAGTTCTGATGATAAGTCTTGACAAGGAAAAGAAAGACGTATTTGTGACTACGACAAACGGAACATATCATACCGGTCATATCAAAATGTTTCGTCCTCTAATTTATTCTTATTATTTCATTCAATGAAATTATTCGTCATCAAGAGGAAATTGACTTAATATTTTTTATGCTTGCAGTGTCCCCAGGGTGATATGTTTGCAGCAATGACAGAATTATTAGCTAAATATTCCAAAAATAAATCGCTAAAATGTTATTATTCTGTTATTTCTAGTTTCCTTTTATGATTGCCATTCTCATCGAAACCGATTATTATTTTGCTTCCTATTTATTAACAACAATTTAACTTTATGGGGACACGGGATGCGAGCATTCGTTTGAGTTCGTGCAGGTGGAATTGATGGACGACCGAAATTAGAAAAAAATAGCATCAGCGTATCCTATATGCAAGCTGGAAAACATTCCCAAAAATGAATTCTTATTATAATTCATGATTGATTGTCTAGTTTGTTTCAATGATATCAAATAGTAACGAAATTATTAGGGTTAGGGTAATTGTGCTTTACGTCACTTTCAACAATATTTCAGCTATATGCTGGCGGTTGCTTAATTGTCTTGATCACTTTCCACTTTCAGGAAAACTTTGAATACGTAAACGGCATAACAAATGATTATTACAAACACCCTTTTATGTTGAATATTAGTTGATTTAGCCCAAAACACTTTTTGTGTGAAAAATGAACTTCAAATACAAGCAACCATTTAAATGTCTTAGTATACAAGATGCTATTAATATCAACATTAACAGTTATCAAATTGCATTCTAGTATTCAGTGTGCAAGAAAAGTTTGCAGATTCCATAGGAGAAATCTGAAGCCGTAAATCAAAGAAGGACAGACAACACAATGGCCAAAATACGAAAGGACAAACAATGACCTACAAAAGACTACACAGAAAACAAACGACTGAGAAACACGAACCCCATCGACAGGAACGTCTCAACAGCATTATTGGATCCTGGGAAAATGAGTGCAATGGGACCCCTACCTACACAACAAGTCTCTTGAATAAAACTATAAATGTCGATAAAATTAAACATATATTTATTGTATTGGTACTTCCAACAAAATCAGTGTTTATGCATTAAAAAACATGCCATGCACAACATACGTAGATCATCATGGGACCTATGTTCGTGGGTCCACGGGAAACTGCCCAGCGTGGCCATGCGCTAAGACGACACTGCCCCTCTAAAAGGGAGGGGTGTTAGCTTGGGTGCTGTGGAAGGATAAGCAGTTACTGCTCAAGTAGCGACACCCGTCGTGTTACTGATAAACGACACGAGCATCATCTGATATGGAAATCATGATGGTCACCGTGGTGGACACCAGTATATGTACGAAAAGATTACAAATTTAAAGTTTTTACAGGTACGCCATCATGATAAATCGTTTTTTTTTGTTAATCTATGTACGCTTATTGCACAGAGTGTTTTAGACTTTCAGAAATTAATAAAATTATTATATGCAGTACTGGTAATTGCAAAGTATTTTACTTATAAGATACAGAATTTCGCTATTGACTAAATGTATTTACTTAAGTATATCCAAACCATAATGACATGGCAAGTTGATTATCATAAATTGTAATTCTGACTTTCCGTAATTCTCTGATCAGCACCACTCTGTGTGAATATCGTTGAAATAAAAACGTAGATATCAAACCTAGAGCATGCAACGCGTTTTAGAAAACCCTCACCAGGTACGCTCAAAGCAGCGAAAATAAGATTCAAATAATACTCTTGAAATCTGTAAAAATAGTTACTGTAATGGCAAAAAATAACAAGGTGAAGTCGCACCCTGCACGGACTGTTACAAATTAATTTGGTATTAACTATATTTATATCATTATTATAGTTTTTGCCATCATATATTCAGCTGTTTCCACCTCTTACATACAATTTTTGTGTATGTGGTAGTGTTATCTCTGCGTACGTGGAAACATATTATCATATCTAGCTATTATTTTTTCTCTTTATTCATAGAGTGAATCAATAGGCTTTTTCACAATCCACAATAATAATGAAGTAAAGGCAGAGGGTCGATCCGGTGTAACGTAGAATCGGGCATCATGAACACCACTAAGTACATATGTACAGGGGGCACACCACCATCACGCTAATCATTACACCACTAAATACATATGTACAGGTGGCACAGCGACATCACGCTAACCATGAACACCATTAAATACATTTATACTGCAATCGTTCTATTTGAGCAGTCAAAAATGCGTTGATAGTATACATACAAGTGATAAACGGTCAGTGACCGTTTATAACATTTAGGCCACGCCTACTTGACGGGTCTACTTTTATTTTTACCTTTGAAGGCTATTTCCGTTGTGAATGTAAGCAAACCGTACAAATAGTGTATTGTCGTAAATCACAACACCGTGAAAAGACATTTATGAATTAAAATTTCTCATATTTTGTGCTTATTTACAATTTTGGATCATCATGATTTTTGTGTGTTTATTTTACATTATTTTTGTATGAAGTTTATATTTAATAAAAGTACTGTAGTATGCATTTTAAAACGTCGTCTGCTTTATTTCATAATGGAAATGTCTGTACTTCCCAATTTTGATATTAATTGGAATGAATTAGGGCAAATTGAAATGGATGATGAATTGGAAAACACTTTCCTTCGACTTACTGCACTTGATGTTCCACTAAATATTCATATTGATGAAAACACAATTTTAACTGTAGCTGAAGTCCATCAACCCCCCTTTAGTGCAACTGAACCAGCTCCCACCCAACCTTACATTGAAACTGACCCTGTTCCCAGTCAACCATATACAGAGGAAACAAGCTCTGAAGCTGAAACAATTCGACCTGGCCCTATTACTATGGCAACTGAATCCATGCACAGTGTCACTGATCCTGTTCCAAGTCCCACTCAACCATATATTAGAGAGGAACCTGGCCCTTTAACTATGGCAAATGAATTCGTTCATGGTGACTGTAATGAGGCCTTAACCCTAAATGATGATGAAATTAAGCAATTCATTGAATCCAATGATAACAAAAACACATCAAAGAAAACTCTAAATGATATAAAAAAAAATTGAAAACTTTCTAAAACAAAGGAATGAAAACCGTGAAATTCACAAAATTCCAGTTAATGAACTTGACCGCCGAATGGCTAATTTCATAATTGCTGCAAAGAAAAAAGATGGCTCTGATTATGAACCAACCTCTATCCGTGGAATTATTTCTAGCATTGACAGAAAGCTGAGGAGACACAGATATGGCAACTATATTGGGGGTGATGAGAAACATACCAAATTGCCACTGACAAAAGAAACTCTAAAAACTAAAATGAAATTGCTAAAGAAACAAGGAAGAGGAAACAAACCTAATCGACCAATCCCGGATTCTGAGATGGATATTCTACATGAATCAAACTTGTTAGGTAGGAATTCTCAGGAGGCATTAGTGAATACTGAGGTACATAAACGTAATTTTATTTGCGACAACACTCCATATCCGTTTTTCCCAGTTAACATTAAATAAATTTATATCAATCACATATTCCCTGAAAATGAGTGTCATATATAGTAATCCTGAAGAATAAATCTGTTTAAATTTTTCCACATATCACACGGAAACCATTATGTCTTCATTTGAACCCCATCCAGTCACTGTTAATCCATACTGATGTACAATCCAAGTATTTGTATACATGTACATGTATCACAATTTGTTATCATTATATTCAATGTTCATTTCACTATTGATTCAGTTTTTGAAGTTGCCGATGAAATAATTTTCAACATTAGATATCCGAAGATTTTGATCTTTGGTTTCGAATGGAGATATCCAATACTTTCGACATTTTCTATACACTTCATCCCTAATTGTCACCCATTACTGGAAATCACAGACATTCCTGTAAATTTTTGACATCACAATAGAAAAGTTATGATGACACAGATGAAAAGTGATTGTTGAATGATGTCATATAAACCCAGTATATTCTTGAATAGGCAACAGGTCTATTGCGTCATATAACATTACAGTACATCAACCATACTTTGTCTTCGTTGTTATACCATTTGACCCTACAACAGAAAAAAACATACATGGTACACTGTATATAAATAAATAAAATCCACATTCATGTTACAATACGGCCAAATAAATAATTGTGTGTGGTTCAAGTTATATCAATTTTTTTTTAAATGGGAAGGTACAATATTATACAATTGTTTTCTTAAATCTAGTCACCGGGAGAAAAATTGTGACTTTAACAGTGCTTATTGAAAAATCATTTCAATGGCAAAAAAAATATGTAGGGTAACCGGAACTACACATATTTTGTTTTCACTTTGTGCAATGCCAAAATATTTAAAAGTTGCAAATTTTGCTTTCAGATGAGGTGATATCACTCAGCACATTGATTCGGATGGAGGCAGATACTTAGAATTAAGCGAACGTCAAGCAAAAACGCGCACTGGAGAAAACATCAGTGGTGTTCGGGAAGTATCACCTAAAATGTACGAATGCCCTGGAGACCGAATCCCAGTTGCTCTGTATGAATTGTACTCGTCGAAACGTCCAACTGGAAAGAGAAACCCAAGTGATCCCTTCTACATTGCTACGCGCACGATTCCGTCTACGGGAACTGAGGGTGAACAATGGTTCATTCAACAACGGGTTGGGAGAAAAAGTTGGCTTCTATTATGAAAACCATGAAACAAAAAGAAGGTTTAGAAACCAAAAAACGCCTAACAAAGCACAGCGCACGTAACTATTTGATACAAACTCTGAAAGACAATGACGTGGAAGACACAGACATCATGCAAATATCAGGGCATAAAAACGGTGAGAAATACAAACCAATCTCAAATGTACTCGCGGGTGCTGGCAGTGACAATTCGCGCGCACTTGTTCCAATCCAAACTACAACAGCCTCGACCAACGTATCACGTGCCATTGTAGCATCTACGTGAGCTGAAATAAACTTACCAGAACATCCTTCTATCTGTTCCAAAACTAACACCTCGATCAGGATATCCTCCATGTTTTACGGAGCCACTCTTCATGTAAACTCCATCAATGTGTACATGTGCGACCGCCATTGACAATAATCGTGTTTACGTCACATGAAATGAACATTGAAATGAACAATTTTATTAACTTCAATCCTAGAACCACATTTTGATATTTATTCTCTTGTCACTTATATTTTATTGTTAAAAATATTTTCAGCGAAACTGTTGTTTATTTTCAAAAATCTTATCCGAATATCAATGGTATGTTTACCTGTGCATCGATCTTTGAAAAGTTGAGTTCTCTGTCTAGTCATATTACTCCGCAAAATCAGTTGGTGCCTCTTGGGGGTAGCAAACTTTTAAAATAATTTGAATATTGGTAGTAATATCCATTAATGTCACTAATGATTGCAGTATAAAGACAATAACAGTGCATTGACTTGACATAAAATTCGATATACGTATTCGGCACCAATCGGGGAAAATGCTCGGGAAGCCCTCGCATTTTCCCCTATTCTAACCCTCATCCGTATATCGATTATATGTCAAGTCAATGCACTGTTATTGTCTATATGTACAGGTGGAACTGTACCATGAAGCTAACCATGAACACCACTAAATACATATGCACAGGTAGTACAGCACCATCACGCTAACCATGAACACCACTAAGTACATATGTACAGGTGGTACGGCGCCATCACGCTAACCATGAGCGCCACTAAATACATATGTACATGTGGTACAGCGCCATCACGCTATCCATGAACACCATTAAATACATATGTACAGGTGGTACAGCGCCATCACGCTAACCATGAACACCACTAAATACATATGTACAAGTGGTACAGCGCCATCACTCTAACCACGAACACCACTAAATACATATGTACATGTGGTACAGCACCATCACGCTAAGCATGAACACCACTAAATACATATGTACATGTGGAACAGCACCATCACGCTAACCATGAACACCACTAAATACATAAGCACAGGTAGAACAGCGCCATCACGCTAACCATTACACCACCGATGTGGTTTTTAATAATTGATTCGGAGCAGTAAGCTACATAGTTTATAACCATGCTTACTTTCCGTGATTGGAATTTGCTAGCTAGATTTAGAAAACAAATATGCAAAAATGTTATTACCATTTCGGATATGAACTCGCGGTAAAAATCAAGCAATTAACCAAGAATGTGAATATCAACTCACTTTTTATTCCTAATAACATGTTTTATTTATTTAAGTACAGTAAAAATGAATAGGACTAGAATTTTGAACACTATTTACAAATATCTTTAGAGTACTTTTTTATTGTTTGCAAGCATAGTTCTACATGTAGTTTTCTACACATAAACTGACGTTACCATTATTACGCCACCGCCTCCTCCCTCCGACCTCCCCAAAACCCGTGGAAAATTTACTTCCGTAGATGATTTAGAAAATACTGATTGCTGATATTGGTCGAATTTATGACCATCACTGTTTAAGCTTTAATTTCATTACATGTAGTTGTCTGTCCATGATTAATTTGTAGTTGCCTGCCAATGATTACACTGTTTTTTTTAATATTAGAAAGATTATTTGAATACATGTGAATAAATGAATATGTCTTATATTTGCAAGTTCTCAGAAATATAATTTATAATATTTCATTGTTTGGCCATTTGAAGAAATATCCGAAATTTACACTGTATATTTACCTTTATGTTCTATTTTTAGTAACACCATTCATGTTGATCACTTGTCAGGTTCTTCGAATGTTATTTTAAATTACATATTCAAATGAATAGGCAAAGTTGGGTTCAAAATGTCCAAGAGGTTTCAGAAGAGAGAGTTTTTAAATCATTTATTGCTAGAATAATTATAATTTGAAACTTAAAAACAAAGCGTCCGAGTTACAAATTTGTCATAAAAAGTCCAAATATATCAAACAACTCTTTATCTTAAAAAATCTTATTTTAAGCTCATATTAGCATAGCATGGATCAGGTGTGCCATTTCTATTTTTTTCAGTAACAGTGATCATCTTGGATATAAGTTGGAAGGGGACTTACTCAGGAACGAACATTGCAAAGCTGGGTTAAACTTCGTTGAGTCGTTTCAGAGGAAAATTGTTTATATATTGCTTTTGGTAGAAATTAACCTAATTTCCACATTTTCGTAAAAAATCGACAAAGCGCAAGATGTTTCTACAAAACCCGTAACATATGTAATTTGATCAACTGTTCAAATTTTAACTCATTTTGTGAAAAAATGAAATTTGATTAAAATCAGATCTCGCATGTACACTCCCTCCTCTTTACTGATACAAGCGTGGGGGGGGGGGGGGTCTGCGGAAACTCCATTACAGGACATACGCGAATTACTCTATATCCCTAATCATGCCAGTGCCCGAGATATTGACCGCTATGTAAATAATACCCTCTTGGCTACAAGCCCACCGTTAAAGATACCGTAAAAACGTAGATAAATAATTTAGTGATCACGTCTTCTTTCTTGAATAACCTTCGTCAGGTACGTTCATTGTCAAAAAAGTGGAAAACATGATGGCAAAAATTAGCAAAGGCTACCTGTGGCTGATGGAGATTGACCTTAGTTTTGATAAATTACATTATTTATGAGCTGTAAATATTATATATATGTATATATATATATATCTCATGAACCATGTCAGTCCCGAAGCACTCATTACTGGGCGATTGATACCTTCGAGAACTTCGCAAGCAGAGAAATCATCAAATAAGTTGGCACAATATTTGAAAACGTTTTTTGTTGGTTGCTGGAAATACAAATATATTTATATATAATTTTTGAATCGAACTATAAAACATCTTAACAATTTGTGATATCAAGGAAATGGGCAAGAAACCTTTCTCTATTGGCCATTACGTCGTCTGATTATCCCTTACGGTAGCTCCAACGTTTTTCCATCTGCAACAAAACCCATTGAAATTGTAGATTTCTATTTACTGCTTAAATTGTATAGCAACACTATTTTGTCTTATTTACAAATACTACAATACAACATGATCTATTACTCTTAAATCCTTAACATAGATCAAACGCGAATACTCTAGTCGTATATATACATGCATATCAAACACTAAAAGGCTGATTCAACGTTCTACACTTTCCTGAGAAAAAAAATCACTCTTCAGTACAGTGTTAGCGATCGCTAAAAAGATGCAAAAAAAATCCGTCAAGTCAAACTAGCTTTCTTGTAATGCTAGATACCAAAACAAAAAGTGCAAACATTTATTTAAAACAAAAAAGCACACTAAACACAAAGCGCAAAGCAAATAAAATGATATAAGAAACAAAAAGGCATTATACTGATCTAAATTTGTATCAGGTGTAGGATAATGACTATTTAGGTTAATTAATTCATGCTTTTTTCATCACATTGCAGTGCGTTACCTGCAAACCGATATGGAGTCCTCTGCAAAGAACGCGTAACCTTTTCCTCTTATATGATTGGTTGTGTAAATAATGGTAATGATTTACATATATATTTTTTTTTAATCAGTATATTAATTGAAATTGAAAATCAGTTGTCATTGAGTGCATACTATATAACCTCCAGTATGGTTGTTAAAGGCTTTCTAATAGTGATTGTGCTCATCAACATCAAACTGGCATCAGCGGCATCAGCGACATATCGTAAGCAAAACATTTTTATCTAGAGTAAACACATTCCTTCTGTATACAGTACTATTTGCGAACGTCTTCTGATAGTTGCTATCTTTTCTTTTAAATATGGTGTTATGCAACAGTATCACTGGTATCAACTAGGAAATACATTGTGTAGAAAGGATAGTTTCGGAACGGATATTTTATGTTTTAAATGCTCAATTATTTTTCTGTTAAGTACTTACATTATATTAATTAATTATTGTCCACGGTTGTGTTGTAGATTGCCACGACTGCAGTTATTTTCCAGGTAAGAATTATAATTTAGTAGATTATTCGCTGTAAAGGTGCTGGTTGAGGACAGTGTGTGTGTATCTTGTTAAACAACATACTTGAATATATATTTTATATACATTTAACCTTGTTCGTAATTCTCTTACAAATAAGCTGCATACATCCATCGCTTTTTATTTTTGTTCCGACACATTATCAGATTTGTATATTAAATACCCTAGAATTGTTTCAATGAAATTAAAATCGAAATAGTCTTTATCAAAGATTTTATATCCAAAAACTAGATGTTTAAGAGAAATACTGTTTTCTAAATTGACCTTTTTAATAGTTCTGTATCTTTTATCCAAACATGTGACAGAACATGACATAAATAAATGAATATAATCTTCTTCTATTTAGCAACAAATACATAGACTACAATATGATAGTCTCCAAACAGTTAATCATGTTGTTGCTTGAATAGTAAACGGAATCAATTTCCATCGAAAAATTTGAAGTTTATTTTCTTGCAAAAAACAAACGAATATATTTGTACCATATTGTGCTTTTCGTCAAAATTTAAATGTCTTGACCAGTTACTGAAACCAACAGGAGTTGGTGCTTTCGCTTTAATCATGAAATTGTAAAACAGTTTGTTTGTGAAAAAAAATTATATTCATGTATTTATTATTCCATATGACTTTGTCTTTTGGGATATTTACTTTACTGCTTATAGAATTTTCTTCAGAAAAGATTTTAACCAATTCTCTAAATAATCTCTTTTTTCAAAGTATTAAGATCTGAAATCCAATTTATTTTACACTTTATTTTCTTTAAGCAAAATTCGTCGAATAATTTTCCCTTTTCATCTTTCATCGTGGATATATCTTACGATTTTTTTTGTGCACCATCTATTAATACTATGGTAACATTATTCTATTTCAGGAGAGGCTCGTCAGAACTGTGAATGGGAATGTAAGGGTGAGTGAAGTTTATTTAAATGGCATCATAATTATCACCAGTATATTCATAGCAACAACTACTCGATTACCAAAACAAAGATAATGTAAAATTATACATGTATGTATATGTCTGAATATTAAATCTGACAGTGTTAGAATGGGATTTTTGAGCTGAAAAATATTTTCTTCTTCCTCGAAGGGATTCGAACCCAGACCTATGATGCACACGCATGCATATATATATATAGGGAGTGGATGTAGTCGAGTGGTCTAGGGCGCTTGACGTAAGGCTAAGCGAATGGTGCTGCAGTGCAACAATGTTGTAGGTTCAAATCCCGTCGAGGGAAGAACAAAAATTTGACAGCTCTAAAATCTAATTCTAACATTGCTTGGTTTAATTTTCAGACGTATATATATATATATATATATATATATATATATATATATGTATAACCGAAAGTAAAATCAAAGCAAAGTACAATAAATAACTTATTAAAAGCATTCAATGAGATTTAGGGTGGGTGGATGGGTTATTGTGTTTAACACCACTTTCAACTTTTTCAGTTATATCGTGGCGGTCAGTTTTATTGGTGGAGGATAAAAAGTTATTTAAAAAGCAATACAAACGTAGATATCTAATTTAATGCACACGACGCGTTTCTGTAATAACCTTCATTCGGTTGTGTTAAGAATGTTAATGAATCGAAAGCCAAATTATTTTGTCTTTATCAATTATTATCATCTTTTCTATCAGGTTAGTAAATATATGTGTTTTCAGTTTCGTCGAAAACATTCTTGACGTTGGAGTTAATCTGGTTTGTACTTTGTACAATCTAATGTCAAGAAGTAGATATATTTGTATTATTGATGATTTGTACATTTTCCTTTTGATAGGTACACGATATACTATCTATTATCAAGCAACTGTCGTGATGTGAACATAGCATCGTTGTTGTTGAATGTGACGCTAAAATGACGTCACTGACGTCATCTCACCAAAATCCTCGATAAGCAGACTATCGTTCGAAATGGACTTCTTCGCATCTCACATTTCAGGCTACGCAGTCGATGCGAGATTGCTGTGAGAAATTCATTATCGCAAAACAAATTGACATAGTACATGTAGAACACAAATCATATAAGAAACTCTTTCGATATTTTAGACGTTCATAATTAAACATTGTATTCATCTTTTATAGAAATACAGCGTGTAAAGAATGTGAAGGTAAGACTTTTTTTGTCTCATCGAAACGTGTGAAAATATAATCAATCTGATTAAAATTACTTCTCTCACTGCTCCCCCTTTACTGCTATATTGCTGTAGATATGAAGACATCTCATTACAGATAACATGTTAGTGAATTGATGTCATGAATATATATATATACATATATATATATATATATTTTAATTAAACACAAATACAATTTTATTGCACTACATTTTGCTGTTAACAGTTCACTAGGTATACAGCTTTTACTTAGTATTCCTAGTTTTAATTCACTAAATAGCAAGGTATTTGCTATTTAGTGAAACTTATTTCAAAATAAATATTGTCAGTACACATTTTAAGGATACTATACCGTATATATTGTAATTATAATATTTAATAAACTGTCTATGGTGATTTCACATGCCTTTTGCATTGACAATAACTGGATTTTTTTTACTCTTTCAAAATCTTCCCGATCGAAAGGTTTATTGTCATCAATATACAATGATTTTCTAAATACGGTTATGTTCCAGCAAATCGGATTGCTCGTAGCATGGAAACCAGCTTAGTAACATTTTCATATTTTTGCAATCCCCATTTTCATTGGATAGTACATAGGGCATTCACATGTGACCTGTGATGGGGTTTCCTCTGATCTCCTACTAAGCAGGCAAATGAGATGTGTGTTGTATAGATATACTATATGTTGTTGTCTTTAGATTAAAAAAACCCGTACAGTCTTAAAAGATAGGTCGACAAACCTTAGAGTCAGTTTACAAACATTAAGCCTACTTCTTTTTTAGCAATCAGATTGCTTTATTCCTCGATACCTGCAAGCAATGCAACGTGATCGTCCAGGGTCAACCAAAGGTCCCTTTTTTACATTACTTCTTATCAGATCATATCATCCAGCCAGGACATGGGCGATTGTGTATCTATTTTTCCTTTTTTTTTTAATAACTTTCCAACTAGTTTTTCTAAAACTGTTTTGGTGTGAATTATTTCCTTTTATGTTTAATTTATACATATACTAACATAACAGAAATACAAAGATTGTTAACATAATTTACTATTATCACAAACTTTGAAATCTATTTAATTGTTGAGGTCTTATTAGTATAAACTCCGAGCTACATCTAGTCATATCTATAAGGAGTTCTTCATATTAATGTAGCAATACCATAAACATACCTCTTATGAAAGACACATGAAGGTACTTCATTAATGACATCTGTAAATTACATCATAAAAGACATCTGAAAATGACCTCATAGAGAACACCATGCGAACATTCAGAAATAGTTATTGTATCGGTAGGAAAATAAGAGATACATTTAATTATCGATGATTCCTAAATTATCCTTTTGATCTTCATATATGTTAATATATATCATGAAAGGAAACACATGACATGAAACACAGTCATTGAATTTGAAATAAAGGATATCACAGATACAGATAAGTCTGCTTCATACCTTGAACTACACCTCCATATTTAGAGTGATTGGCGGTTAAGAACGAATCTTTACGACAAACGAGACGATTTCAATTTTCCCATTGTGACCTTTCCATGTATATGTAGGAACATTCCAGCAGCACCTCCATATGGAGTATATATCTTTCAATTGATACGATATTCCAGACCTTGTGGTTCCTATCGAGATTTCCTTGATAGAGAGTTCCTGCTAATAAGGAAGCTAATGAACCAATGGTTCCTCTTGGTTGAGTTGAATTCATCACTTCGAAAGTTTTACAGTTTTCATTATGACTTGTTTGACCGTTAGCGAATTCTTCCCTCTTTGCGGAAAAAGGAGTTATCGTTCGCAATTTGAATTATCGTCCTTGGCATTTCCGGTAGCAAAGTTTTCCTGGCTGTTTTTTTATAAATTGACTGAATAAATAATAAGTGCGAAAAAATATGAAATTAAATGACGTAGATTCCAAGGCAACACTTGAAGACTTCGTAACTTTAAAAAAGACTGAACTTCTACAGTTTCTGCGGAAATGTAATAAAAAAAACGCAGTGGTAACAAGAATGAGCCTGGGCTTCGAGCTTTCAATGCAAATGAAGTGATCTATGGTGCTAATTCTTTCTTCGATGACGATGTGAAATACGATAAAGATTATGTGGAAGATAGAGAGGTAGCCCTCATATCTGAATTGAAGTCCGGGTGGTCCATCAAAGAAAGTCTCTTCCCTCAAATTAGTCACCAAGATGAAATGACGTATCTTTTAAAAAACCGGTCAGATGACAATGAAAAAATGAGCTGCTACAGACAGTTCATAAGAGCCTTTAACTTGTATAAAGAAAATTATATACACGACATTTCTTTTTTATAAATTCTATAAAAAAAGGTTATTTACTTTAAAACATATTTTCTTTGGATTTGTAACACTTTTGTACAAATAACTACATATGGGTATGTTCTCGAAGGTATCAATCGCCCAGTAATGAGTGCTTCGGGACTGACATGGTTCATGAGATATATATATATATACATATATATAATATTTACAGTTCATAAATAATGTAATTTATCAAAACTAAGGTCAATCTCCATCAGCCACAGGTAGCCTTTGCTAATTTTTGCCATCATGTTTTCCACTTTTTTGACAATGAACGTACCTGACGAAGGTTATTCAAGAAAGGAGACGTGATCACTAAATTATATATCTACGTTTTTACGGTATCTTTAACGGTGGGCTTGTAGCCACGAGGGTATTATTCACCTAGCGGTCAATATCTCGGGCACTGGCATGATTAGGGATATAGAGTCATTCGCGTATGACCTGTAATGGAGTTTCCGCAGACCCCCCCCCCCTCCCCACGCTTGTATCAGTAAAGAGGAGGGAGTGTACATGCGAGATCTGATTTTAATCAAATTTCATTTTTTCACAAAATGAGTTAAAATTTGAACAGTTGATCAAATTACATATGTTACGGGTTTTGTAGAAACATCTTGCGCTTTGTCGATTTTTTACGAAAATGTGGAAATTAGGTTAATTTCTACCAAAAGCAATATATAAACAATTTTCCTCTGAAACGACTCAACGAAGTTTAACTCAACTTTGCAATGTTCGTTCCTGAGTAAGTCCCCTTCCAACTTATATCCAAGATGATCACTGTTACTGAAAAAAATAGAAATGGCACACCTGATCCATGCTATGCTAATATGAGCTTAAAATAAGATTTTTTAAGATAAAGAGTTGTTTGATATATTTGGACTTTATATGACAAATTTGTAACTCGGACGCTTTGTTTTTAAGTTTCAAATTATAATTATTCTAGCAATAAATGATTTAAAATCTCCCTCTTCTGAAACCTCTTGGACATTTTGAACCCAACTTTGCCTATTCATTTGAATATGTAATTTAAAATAACATTCAAAGAACCTGACAAGTGATCAACATGGATGGTGTTACTAAAAATAGAACATAAAGGTAAATATACAGTGTAAATTTCGGATATTTCTTCAAATGGCCAAACAATGAAATATTATAAATTATATTTCTGAGAACTTGCAAATATAATACATATTCATTTATTCACATGTATTCAAATAATCTTTTTAATATTAAAAAAACAGTTAATCATTGGCAGGCAACTACAAATTAATCATGGACAGACAACTACATGTAATGAAATTAAAGCTTAAACAGTGATGGTCATCAATTCGACCAATATCAGCAATCAGTATTTTCTAAATCATCTACGGAAGTAAATTTTCCACGGGTTTTGTGGAGGTCGGAGGGAGGAGGCGGTGGCGTAATAATGGTAACGTCAGTTTATGTGTAGAAAACTACATGTAGAACTATGCTTGCAAACAATAAAAAAAGTACTCTAACTCTAAGGTTATTTGTAAATAGTGTTCAAAATTCTAGTCCTATTCATTTTTACTGTACTTAAATAAATAAAACATGTTATTAGGAATAAAAGTGGGTTGATATTCACATTCTTGGTTAATTGCTTGATTTTTACCGCGAGTTCATATCCGAAATGGTAATAACATTTTTGCATAGTTGTTTTCTAAATTTAGCTAGCAAATTCCAATCACGGAAAGTAAGCATGGTTATAAACTATGTAGCTTACTGCTCCGAATCAATTATTAAAAACCACATCGGTGGTGTAATGGTTAGCGTGATGGCGCTGTTCTACCTGTGCTTATGTATTTAGTGGTGTTCATGGTTAGCGTGATGGTGCTGTTCCACATGTACATATGTATTTAGTGGTGTTCATGTTTAGCGTGATGGTGCTGTACCACATGCACATATGTATTTAGTGGTGTTCGTGGTTAGCGTGATGGCGCTGTACCACTTGTACATATGTATTTAGTGGTGTTCATGGTTAGCGTGATGGTGCTGTACCACCTCTATATATGCATTTAATGGTGTTCATGGATAGGGTGATGGCGCTGTACCACATGTACATATGTATTTAGTGGTGCTCGTGGTTAGCGTGATGGCGCTGTACCACCTGTACATATGTACTTAGTGGTGTTCATGGTTAGCGTGATGGTGCTGTACTACCTGTACATATGTATTTAGTGGTGTTCATGATTAGCATGATGATGCTGTACTACCTGTGCATATGTATTTAGTGGTGTTCATGGTTAGCTTGATGGTACTGTTCCACCTGTACATATAGACAATAACAGTGCATTGACTTGACATATAATCGATATACGGATGAGGGTTAGAATAGGGGAAAATGCGAGGGCTTCCCGAGCATTTTCCCCGATTGGTGCCGAATACGTATATCGAATTTTATATCAAGTCAATGCACTGTTATTGTCTTTATACTGCAATCATTAGTGACATTAATGGATATTACTACCAATATTCAAATTATTTTAAAAGTTTGCTACCCCCAAGAGGCACCAACTGATTTTGCGGAGTAATATGACTAGACAGAGAACTCAACTTTTCAAAGATCGATGCACAGGTAAACATACCATTGATATTCGGATAAGATTTTTGAAAATAAACAACAGTTTTGCTGAAAATATTTTTAACAATAAAATATAAGTGACAAGAGAATATATATCAAAATGTGGTTCTAGGATTGAAGTTAATAAAATTGTTCATTTCAATGTTCATTTCATGTGACGTAAACACGATTATTGTCAATGGCTGTCGCACATGTACACATTGATGGAGTTACATGAAGAGTGGCTCCGTAAAACATGGAGGATATCCTGTTCGAGGTGTTAGTTTTGGAGCAGATAGAAGGATGTTCTGGTAAGTTTATGTCAGCTCACGTAGATGCTACAAATGCACGTGATACGTTGGTCGAGGCTGTTGTAGTTTGGATTGGAACAAGTGCGCGCGAATTGTCACTGTCAGCACCCGCGAGTACATTTGAGATGGGTTTGTGTTTCCCGTCGCTAATAGCGATGTAGTTTCTTACCGTTTTTATGCCCTGATATTTGCATGATGTCTGTGTCTTCCACGTCATTGTCTTTCAGCGTTTGTACCAAATAGTTACGTGCGCTGTGGCTTGTTAGGCGTTTGTTGGTGTCTAAACCTTCTTTTTGTTTCATGGTTTTCATAATAGAAGCCAACTTTTTCTCTCAACCCGTTGTCGAATGAACCATTGTTCATCCTCAGTTCCCGTAGGCGGCATCGTGCGCGTAGCAATGTAGAAGGGATCACTTGGGTTTCTCATTCCAGTTGGACGTTTCGACGAGTACAATTCATACAGAGCAACTGGAATTCGGTCTCCAGGGCATTCGTACATTTTAGGTGATACTTCCCGAACACCACTGATGTTTTCTCCAGTGCGCGTTTTTGCTTGACGTTCGCTTAATTCTAAGTATCTGCCTCCATCCGAATCAATGTGCTGAGTGATATCACCCCATCTGAAAGCAAAATTTGCAACTTTTAAATATTTTGGCATTGCACAAAGTGAAAACAAAATATGTGTAGTTCCGGTTACCCTACATATTTGTTTTGCCATTGAAATGATTTTTCAATAAGCACTGTTAAAGTCACAATTTCTCTCCCGGTGACTAGATTTAAGAAAACAATTGTATAATATTGTACCTTCCCATTTAAAAAAAAATTGATATAACTTGAACCACACACAATTATTTATTTGGCCTTATTGTAACATGAATGTGGATTTTATTTATTTATATACAGTGTACCATGTATGTTTTTTTTTCTGTTGTAGGGTCAAATGGTATAACAACGAAGACAAAGTATGGTTGATGTACTGTAATGTTATATGACGCAATAGACCTGTTGCCTATTCAAGAATCTACTGGGTTTATATGACATCATTCAACAATCACTTTTCATCTGTGTCATCATAACTTTTCTATTGTGATGTCAAAAATTTACAGGAATGTCTGTGATTTCCAGTAATGGGTGACAATTAGGAATGAAGTGTATAGAAAATGTCGAAAGTTATGGATATCTCCATTCGAAACCAAAGATCAAAATCTTCGGATATCTAATGTTGAAAATTATTTCATCGACTGGAGGGTGTTCAAATGAAGACATAATGGTTTCTGTGTGATATGTGGAAAAATTTAAACAGATTTATTCTTCAGGATTACTATATATGACACTCATTTTCAGGGAATATTGAGCAATGTGATTGATATATATTTATTTAATGTTAACTGGGAAAAACGGATATGGAGTGTAGTCGCAAATAAAATTACGTTTATGTACCTCAGTTGGTAGTGTTCTTGGACTCCTGTTAATCCAAAATGAACAGAGTTATTAAACCACATACTATTCACTAATGCCTCCGGAGAATTCCCACCCAACAAGTTTGATTCATGTAGAATATCCATCTCAGAATCCGGGATTGGTCGATTAGGTTTGTTTCCTTTTCCTTGTTTCTTTAGCAATTTCATTTTAGTTTTTAGAGTTTCTTTTGTCAGTGGAAATTTGGTATGTTTCTCATCACCCCCAATATAGTTGCCATATCTGTTTCTCCTCAGCTTTCTGTCAATGCTAGAAATAATTCCACGGATAGAGGTTGGTTCATAATCAAAGCCATCTTTTTTCTTTGCAGCAGTTATGAAATTAGCCATTAGGCTGTCAAGTTCATTAACTGGAATTTTGTGAATTTCACCGTTTTCATTCCTTTGTTTTAGAAAGTTTTCAACTTTTTTTATATCATTTAGACTTTTCTGTGATGTGTTTTTGTTATCATTGGATTCAATGAATTGCTTAATTTCATCATCATTTAGGGTTAAGGCCTCATTACAGTCACCATGAACGAATTAATTTGCCATAGTTAAAGGGCCAGGTTCCTCTGTAATATATGGTTGAGTGGGAATTGGAACAGGATCAGTGACACTGTGCATGGATTCAGTTGCCATAGTAATAGGGCCAGGTCGAATTGTTTCAGCTTCAGAGCTTGTTTCCTCTGTATATGGTTGACTGGGAACAGGGTCAGTTTCAATGTAAGGTTGGGTGGGAGCTGGTTCAGTTGCACTAAAGGGGGGTTGATGGACTTCAGCTACAGTTAAAATTGTGTTTTCATCAATATGAATATTTAGTGGAACATCTAGTGCAGTAAGTCGAAGGAAAGTGTTTTCCAATTCATCATCCATTTCAATTTGCCCTAATTCATTCCAATTAATATCAAAATTGGGAACTACAGACATTTCCATTATGAAATAAAGCAAACGACGTTTTAAAATGCATACTACAGTACTTTTATTAAATATAAACTTCATACAAAAATAATGTAAAATAAACACACAAAAATCATGATGATCCAAAATTGTAAATAAGCACAAAATATGAGAAATTTTAATTCATAAATGTCTTTTCACGGTGTTGTGATTTACGACAATACACTATATGTACGGTTTGCTTACATTCACAACGGAAATAGCCTTCAAAGGTAAATATAAAAGTAGTCCCGTCAAGTAGGCGTGGCCTAAATGTTATAAACGGTCACTGACCGTTTATCACTTGTATGTATACTATCAACGCATTTTTGATTGCTCAAATAGAACGATTGCAGTATAAATGTATTTAATGGTGTTCATGGTTAGCGTGATGTCGCTGTGCCACCTGTACTTATGCATTTAGTGGTGTAATGATTAGCGTGATGGTGCTGTGTCCCCTGTACATATGTACTTAGTGGTGTTCATGATGCTCGATTCTACGTTACACGGGATCGACCCTCTGCCTTTACTTCATTATTATTGTGGATTGTGAAAAAGCCTATTGATTCACTCTATGAATAAAGAGAAAAAATAATAGCTAGATATGATAATATGTTTCCACGTACACAGAGATAACACTACCACATATACAAAAAGTGTATGTAAGAGGTGGAAACAGCTGAATATATGATGGCAAAAACTATAATAATGATATAAATATAGTTAATACCAAATTAACTTGTAACAGTCCGTGCAGGGTGCGACTTCACATTGTTATTTTTTGCCATTACAGTAACTATTTTTACAGATTTCAAGAGTATTATTTGAATCTTATTTTCGCTGCGTTGAGCGTACCTGAAGAGGGTTTTCTAAAACGCGTTGCATGCTCTAGGTTTGATATCTACGTTTTTATTTCAACGATATTCACACAGAGTGGTGCTGATCAGAGAATTACGGAAAGTCAGAATTACAATTTATGATAATCAACTTGCCATGTCATTATGGTTTGGATATACTTAAGTAAATACATTTAGTCAATAGCGAAATTCTGTATCTTATAAGTAAAATACTTTGCAATTACCAGTACTGCATATAATAATTTTATTAATTTCTGAAAGTCTAAAACACTCTGTACAATAAGCGTACATAGATTAACAAAAAAAACGATTTATCATGATGGCGTACCTGTAAAAACTTTAAATTTGTAATCTTTTCTTACATATACTGGTGTCCACCACGGTGACCATCATGATTTCCATATCAGATGATGCTCGTGTCGTTTATCAGTAACACGACGGGTGTCGCTACTTGAGCAGTAACTGCTTATGCTTCCACAGCACCCAAGCTAACACCCCTCCCTTTTAGATGGGCAGTGTCGTCTTAGCGCATGGCCACGCTGGGCAGTTTCCCGTGGGCCCACGAACATAGGTCCCATGATGATCTACGTATGTTGTGCATGGCATGTTTTTTAATGCATAAACACTGATTTTGTTGGAAGTACCAATACAATGAATATATGTTTAATTTTATCGACATTTATAGTTTTATTCAGGAGACTTGTTGTGTAGGTAGGGGTCCCATTGCACTCATTTTCCCAGGGGCCAATAATGCTGTTTAGACGTTCCTGTCGATGGGGTTCGTGTTTCTCAATCGTTTGTTTTCTGTGTAGTTTTTTGTAGGTCATTTGTTGTCCTTTCGTATTTTGGCCATTGTGTTGTCTGTCCTTCTTTGATTTACGGCTTCAGATTTCTCCTATGGAATCTGCAAACTTTTCTTGCACACTGAATACTAGAATGCAATTTGATAACTGTTAATGTTGATATTAATAGCATCTTGTATACGAAGACATTTAAATGGTTGCTTGTATTTGAAGTTAATTTTTCACACAAAAAGTGTTTTGGGCTAAATCAACTAATATTCAACATAAGATGGTGTTTGTAATAATCATTTGTTATACCGATTAAATATTCAAAGTTTTCCTGAAAGTGGAAAGTGATCAAGACAATTAGGCAACCGCCAGGATATAGCTGAAATATTGTTGAAAGCGACATCAAACACTATAGCTCTAACCCTAATAATTTCGTTACTATTTGATATCATTGAAACACACTAGACTATCAATCATGAATTATAATAAGAATTCATTTTTGGGAATGTTTTCCAGCTTGCTTATAAGATACGCTGATGCTATTTTTTTCTAATTTCGGTCGTCCGTCAATTCCATCTGCACGAACTCAAACGAATGCTCGCATCCCGTGTCCCCATAAAGTTAAATTGTTGTAAATAAACAGGAAGCAAAATAATAATCGGTTTCGATGAGAATGGCAATCATAAAAGGAAACTAGAAATAACAGAATAATAACATTTTAGCGATTTATTTTTGGAATATTTAGCTAATAATTCTGTCATTGCTGCAAACATATCACCCTGGGGACACTGCAAGCATAAACAATATTAAGTCAATTTCCTCTTGATGACGAATAATTTCATTGAATGAAATAATAAGAATAAATTAGAGGACGAAACATTTCGATATGACCGGTATGATATGTTCCGTTTGTCGTAGTCACAAATACGTCTTTCTTTTCCTTGTCAAGACTTATCATCAGAACTGCTTACCCTTTGGGGCAGCACGGTTAATCTATGGAATTAAGCGGAGTGTATGTTGTTCAATTTGCCCATTTACATGTCCTCACGTCTTCAGTTCCATCTTGTGTCGTCCTTCACGATTTCCGTTTCCGGTTTGTCTTCGTTCGTTTTTGTGTTGCATGCATTTATGTTTTATATATGTTATTTGTATCTTACGCAGACTAGTCTCCAACACGTTAATGTTAGTATCGCTTAGCCGTAACTTGACGAGTCACACCATTGGATCAGGAACCGATAACCCATCTGGAACACGTGCGTTTACTCTCGACATTCAGTGGGATTCGCGTTGATTAGTTATCTGTGTAGTGTTTTGTCGATCATTGTTTGACAGTTTGTCCTTTTCATTTTGGTCATTGTATTATCTGCCCTTCATTGGTGTATGACTTCTGATTACTCGTTGATATTTCCAAACTTTTCAGTGTAAACAATGTAAGCATGCAATTAAATTAAGGATATGAAGTAAGTATATACGTACCACCACAATGCAAACGATAGCACAAACGGTACATAAAACCTACAATGGACAAGGAACCATGTGGAATGATTAGCTGCAGAGGGTCATACATTAAAACAATAGAAAAGGAACCACGTGAAGAGATTAGCTGCAGAAGGTTATAAATGAGAACAATAGAAAAGGAACAACGTGAAGAGATTAGCTGAAAAAGTTTATAAATTAGAACAATAGAAAAGGAACAACGTGGAAAGATTAGCTGCAGAAGCCAATGAATTAGAACAATAGAAAAGGAACCACGTGGAAAGATTAGCTGCAGAAGGTTATACATTAGAACAATAGAAAAGGAACAACGTGGAAAGATTAGCTGTAGAAGGTTATGAATTAAAACAATATACATGTAGATACTATAGTTAAAAGAATACAATTCCTTGGTCGAATTAACGATATAATGGTCGTTTATTATTGGATTAGGTTTTCTTTATGGTGTTTAACACCACTTGCAACAATATTTCAGTTATATCGTGGCGGTCAGTTTATTGAGGGAGGAAAACGGAGTACCGGGGGAAAACCACAGGTTGTCTATTGCAGAGAGATTGCTTATTTCGATTAGCGTAGAGAGAGGTAGGGCCACTTTGCCCAGATTTTTGTTCACAAGAGGGCCCACCTTAAAATGCATGACAATGCCATGACTAACGATACAAATAGGTAATAAAATACTTTCTGACGAATATAGCATTATCATATTGACAGGTCAAAAAACAACATATGAAAACGGTCGTCAACAAATTTCAAAACATGCAGTATACTATTTCGGACGGGCAAGATACAGGGCAGCACGTGCTTATCATGTTGCACAGCTTCAAAATATATGTTTCACCTGTGAGTGATGTGTCCTTAATTATTTAATTTCAAGTCTTACCCGATTGACATATTACACAATGTACTTCTAACAGAAGTTACACAATGTACTTTTAACAGATAAACAACACACAATAATCGATTACCAAGAATTATATCATGACGTCCTTCTTTCGCCTTGTAAACAAACGAGCGATTTATCAATTTGGTATGATCTCATTCGCACATGTGGCGGTTCATGTGACTGACTTTCCCGTAGTAAATGTACCTGTTGATGAATTATCGTCTGCTCGAATTCGGCAACACAAATTGTGTGCGACATTGTCCGCAAACGTAAATATAAATTACCGTCTTCCAATCAAGGTATACTACCGTATTTGTACTCTTAGACATGTCAGAATCGAAATAAATATTTACAATGCACAAACATGTATATGCATCTACTTACTACCTAATGAACAACATATTGCCTTATTTCATTAAATATGTTGATAATCCGCTAATTACATTTCAAAATGATTCTGTCCAACTGCTGTATTTAAATAAAAACAATTTTAATCATAATTTACAGATATTTTTTTGTACTTTCGCTTTTAAAAAACAACTCGAGTTATCTTTCATTTTTTAGCTGAAATGCACGGAAAAATGGATATGCATGTTTCATTTTGTGCATCCCATTGTAATGAAAATTATAGCTTATCGCGGTGGAATTTATTGTATCCCTACTAACATAACTAAGGATAATTTAACACTATTGTTTTCATATAGAGATAGTCCTATTCATTTTTACTGTTCATAAAGAAATAAACTATTCTACTAAGAAAAAGAGTGCGTTGATATTCACATACTTGGTTAATTGCTTGATTTTTGACGCGAGTTCAAATCCGAAACGGTAAAAACATTTTTGCATAATTATGATTATAGTTGTTTTGTAAATTTAGCCAACAAATTAAAATCAAATCAAATACTCACAGAAAGTAAGCATGGTTATAAATTATGTAGCTTAGTGCTCCGAATGAATTATTAAAAACCACCTCGGTGGTATAATGGTTAGCGTGATGGTGCTGTACCTCCTGTACATATGTATTTAGTGGTGTTCATGTTGCTCAATCTTTAGTTTTCGGAGTAGTATGTGTTGATCATTGTGTTTCCGCTTGTCCAATTCATTTGACCATATCATAATCTGTTCTTCAACGATTTACGGCTTCTGATTATCTGGTATATTCAAACCTTTCATATTGAGGATTATTTGCAAACTTCGCGTTTTACCTCAATGATAAGTTATAAAGATATAATATAAAATAGCTTACCGCTATGTCTACTACAGCTGCTCTGGCAGGCTGAAACAAATATTACTTTGATTATTGCTTGAATACACAATGCATTTTTGAACATTGGTCCCAGCAGGAACTGATATCATTCGATGCTAACAGTACAATCAATATAAACTTGCAACATTCGCTAATCAATATACTTGGAATCCATTATTTAGCAAACACATATGTAATTTCATAATGATGCTGATGCTCCAGGAATTCTGTTTTTAGTTTGAACTGTTACCCTTGATTGTGTCTCATTGCTTTATTTTACATCAGTCATTCGCGTCGGTGGTGTAATGGTTAACGTGCTCATATTGAGTGGGGTAGATCGTGGGTTCGAACCCGATCGGATCAAGCCAAAGACTATCACAATATATATTTGCTTCTTCTCCACTAAGCATACAGTTTTAAGTAATAAAAGCAAAGTCTGGTTTGTTCGGAATTACGATAATGTGTCAGAGTGGAGCGACATGTGAACGGACTGTTGTTTCAGTGAGAAAACACTATAATGACATAATTAAGAGTATTTGTCTAGTACAAAGTGAACATTAATATCATTTTATTGAATGCAACTTGTTCTGGTCGTGATTTAGCTGAATTATTTTACGTCAGTAAATAAACAAATAGCCAGTAAATTAAATTACATGTGTGTACTTATACTTACATTTACATATGCCTCTATCACAGTATTCACCGAGTTTACATCTTGGACACTTTCCAGACACTTCTGTAAAAGATTATCATTTAGTTATTACTACTGTAAATAAATTATCATTTAGTTATTACTACAATAAATAAACTATCATTTAGTTGTCGCTGCTGTAAATAAATTATCATTTAGTTTTTCCTACTGTAAATAAATTATCATTTAGTTGTTACTACTATAAATAAATTATCATTTAGTTGTTACTACTGTAAGCAAATTATCATTGCGTGGTTACTACTGTAAATAAATTGCCATTTAGATGTTACTGCTGTAAATAATAAGTAAGGAAGGGTAATAACAAAATTACCGAACTCCGAACAATCTTACAAAGGGAAAGTCAAAACTCATAATTTTATAAACAGACAAATTCAGTCATCAACCGGAAAACTGTGAAAACCGTAATGACCCTGACTTGGTACAGGCATTTCAAAAGAAATGGTGGGTTGAATCAGATTTTAAAGCGCCAAACCTCCCGCTCTCATTACGGTTCAAAGGTTCCGGCTGTCACTATAACAGTATTTAAATACAGGAACAAAATAGGTAAAATAGTTGTCAAGCAGTACCATATTCGGTGACGTAAATGTCAAAAATATTTTTACGTCACACATTGATAAAAAAATATCTTTGACATTTTACTTGACTTCTTTATCTTTATACATTTTCACTATATGAAAATGCATCGCTTATAATCCTTTCTGCATAGACGGAATATATTTCGACAAGATCTTGGTATCGGAATATAAACTTTTTAAGAGATCGAATAAGGCGAATATTTGTATAGCCCTGGTCCAGTAGCCTGTTTCTCAGATGAAGATGACGTTTCAGGAAATCAGAATAATTGCTACTGGCCCTTGCATAGCGAATCAATTGCGATATGTAAACACCATATGCAGGAGAAGCTGGTATATTGCTGCACATGTTTGAAAAATTTATGATTTTAAAATTGAAGTCGTCCCGTTTATCATAAATTTTAGTACTGAGTTGACCACTCTCGTCAAATGCGAGGTATAAGTCCAAAAATGATGCGGACGAAGCTGTATCTGTGGTCTCTTTTACTTCCAGCTCTGGAGGATATATCAATGGAAGAAATTCTGCAAATATATGATTACATCAGTGCACATAAACTTACATGGCATGCAAAATGACCTCTAGGTGAAAGGATATGCAACCGCATGATGTTGTCTTTTCAAGGAAATAGCAACCGAAATCAATAATACATTTCTTATTGTGTGTGTATTTAAAGTAAAATATGAAACTTGCTAAAATTGAGTGTTTTATTTATTTAAATGTGTGAGCGTGTTTATCTGTGATTTTCTTACCCACACAATGACCATGTTTCCGTTTGTAGCCATGTTCACAATTACAGAGATGTCCTTTATATGTATCTTTACATTCCTCGTGTGGTCTCATACATTTCTTTGGTACATCAGCACAGGTAATAGCTACAATTATTTACATAATAATAATAATTTCCTTTATTCAAACAGCATAGCACATATTAGTATAAATCTAGTTTGCATTGTGGTCCTGTAGTTAATTAATTAACAACATCACATCAACAAGAAAAAACAAATATAAATATTAGACACACACATTATACATAGTACATTACAAATATATTATTACACCTCAATCAAAAATGTTGTCCTGGTAGGTTTTTATCGAAATCTGACTTTTATTGAAATTTTCATATATGTTAGACATTCTGAAACATTGCGCATAAAGTTTACATATATTCGCAAACTTTTGAGTGCTTGGCTTTCTCAGCAATGATAATTATACCAATCCACCCTCTAGATAAAAATATCGACTGTTGATTGGCCAGGACCAGTGGGTACAAAACCCATGCACCAGGCTTGTAGTGAATCTACGTCACCTCAATCATAAGAACAACACCAATTAAAGCTTCGGTAAACGATCGTTATAGCTATAACTTAAAGATCAATTAGTTTACGAATCTAGGATAACATCATTGCACATGAACTTATATGACATGTAAAATGACCTCAAGGTGAAAGGCAATGCAATCGGCAGTTGTTGTCATTTGAATGAAATAGGAACCGAGACCAATCATAAATTTATTATGTTGTGTGTTTTTAAAATAAGATATTAAACCTGCTAAAGTTGAGTGTTTTATTTATATAAAGGCGTAAGTGTGTTTATCTGTGATTTTCCTACCCACATAATGACCATGTTTCCGTTTGTAACCGTGTTCACAATTACAGACAGGTCCTTTATATGTATCTTTACATTCCTCGTGTGGTCTCATACATTTCTTTGGTACATCAGCACAGGTAATAGCTACAATTATTTACATAATAATACTAATTTCCTTTATTCCAACCGCATACCACATATTAGTATAAATCTAGTTTCCATTGTGGTCCTGTAGTTAATTAACAACATCAATATCAAAACGAAAACAAAGATAAATATTAGACACACACATTATACATTGTACATTACAAATACATTATTACACCTCAATGAAATATGTTGACCAGGTAGGGTTTTATCGAAATCTGACTTATATTGAAATTTTCATATATGTTAGACATTCTGAAACATTGCGCATACAGTTTACATATATTCGCAAATTTTTGAGTGCTTGATTTTCTCAGCAATGATCATTGTACGAATCCACCCTCTGTATAATTATGTCGACTGTTGATTGGCCAAGACAAGTGGCTACAAAACCCATGCACCCGGCTTGTAGTGAATCTACGTCACCTCAATTATAAGAACAACTCCAATTAAAGCTTCGGTAAACGATTGTTATAACTATAACTTAAAGATTAATTATTTTACGAAACTATGATAACATCATTGCACATGAACTTATATGACATGTAAAATGACCTCAAAGTGAAAGGCAATGCAATCGGAAGTTGTTGTCTTTTGAATGAAATAGGAACCGAGACCAATCATAAATTTAATATGTTGTGTGTTTTTAAAATAAGATATTAAACCTGCTAAAGTTGAGTGTTTTATTTTTATAAAGACGTGAGTGTGTTTATATGTGATTTTCTTACCCACACAATGTCCATGTTTCCTTTTGTAGCCATGTTCACAATTACAGACAGGTCCTTTATATGTATCTTTACATTCTTCGTGTGGTTTCATACATTTCTTTGGTACATCAGAACAGGTAATAGCTACAATTATTTACATAATAATAATAATTTCCTTTATTCACACATCATAGCACATATTAGTATAAATCTAGTTTGCATTGTGGTCCTGTAGTTAATTAACAACATCAACGTCAACACGAAAACAAAAATAAATATTAGACACACACATTATACATAGTACATTACAAATATAGTATTACACCTCAATGAAACATGTTGACCTGGTAGGTTTTTATCGAAATCTGACTTATATTGAAATGTTCATATTTGTTAGACATTCTGAAACATTGTGCATAAAGGTTACATATATTCACAAAATTTTGAGTGCTTGGTTTTCTCAGCAATGATCATTATACCAATCCACCCTCTAGATAAAAATGTCGACTGTTGATTGGCCAAGACAAGTGGGTACAAAATCCATGCACCCGGCTTGTAGTGAATCTACGTCACCTCAATCATAAGAACAACTCCAATTAAAGCTTCGGTATACGATTGTTATAACTATAACTTAAAGATCAATTATTTTACGAATCTAGGATAACATCATTGCACATGAACTTATATGACATGTAAAATGACCTCAAGGTGAAAGGCAATGCAATCGGAAGTTGTTGTCATTTGAATGAAATAGGAACCGAGACCAATCTTAAATTTAATATGTTGTGTGTTTTTAAAATAAGATATTAAACCTTCTAAAGTTGAGTATTTTATTTATATAAAGGTGTGAGTGTGTTTATCTGTGATTATCTTACCCACACAATGACCATGTTTCCGTTTGTAACCATGTTCACAATTACAGACAGGTCCTTTATATGTATCTTTACATTCCTCGTGTGGTCTCATACATTTCTTTGGTACATCAGCACAGGTAATAGCTACAATTATTTACATAATAATAATAATTTCCTTTATTCACACAGCATAACACATATTAGTATAAATCTAGTTTGCATTGTGGTCCTGTAGTTAATTAATTAACAACATCAACATCAACACGAAAACAAAGATAAATATTAGACACACACATTATACATAGTACATTACAAATACATTATTACACCTCAATGAAAAATGTTGACCAGGTAGGTTTTTATCGAAATCTGACTTATATTGAAATTTTCATAAATGTTAGACATTCTGAAACATTGTGCATAAAGTTTACATATATTCGCAAAATTTTTCGTGCTTGGTTTTCTCAGCAATGATCATTATACCATTCCATCCTCTAGATAATTATGTCGACAGTTGATTGGCCAAGACCAGTGGGTACAAACCCATGCACCCGGCTTGTAGTGAATCTACGTCACCTCAATCATAAGAACAACTCCAATTAAGGCTTCGGTAAACGATTGTTATAGCTATAAATTAAAGATCAATTATTTTACGAATCTAGGATAACATCATTGCACACGAACTTATATGACATGTAAAATGACCTCAAGGTGAAAGGCAATGCAATCGGAAGTTGTTGTCTTTTGAATGAAATAGGAACCGAGACCAATCATAAATTTAATATGTTGTGTGTTTTTAAAAGAAGATATTAAACCTGCTAAAGTTGAGTGTTTTATTTATATAAAGGTGTGAGTGTGTTTATATGTGATTTTCTTACCCACACAATGACCATGTTTCCTTTTGTAGCCATGTTCACAATTACAGACAGGTCCTTTATATGTATCTTTACATTCTTCGTGTGGTTTCATACATTTCTTTGGTACATCAGAACAGGTAATAGCTACAATTATTTACATAATAATAATAATTTCCTTTATTCACACATCATAGCACATATTATTATAAATCTAGTTTGCATTGTGGTCCTGTAGTTAATTAACAACATCAACATCAACACGAAAACAAAAATAAATATTAGACACACACATTATACATAGTACATTACAAATATAGTATTACACCTCAATGAAACATGTTGACCTGGTAGGTTTTTATCGAAATCTGACTTATATTGAAATGTTCATATTTGTTAGACAATCTGAAACATTGTGCATAAAGGTTACATATATTCACAAAATTTTGAGTGCTTGGTTTTCTCAGCAATGATCATTATACCAATCCACCCTCTAGATAAAAATGTCGACTGTTGATTGGCCAAGACAAGTGGGTACAAAATCCATGCACCCGGCTTGTAGTGAATCTACGTCACATCAATCATAAGAACAACTCCAATTAAAGCTTCGGTATACGATTGTTATAACTATAACTTAAAGATCAATTATTTTACGAATCTAGGATAACATCATTGCACATGAACTTATATGACATGTAAAATTACCTCAAGGTGAAAGGCAATGCAATCGGAAGTTGTTGTCATTTGAATGAAATAGGAACCGAGACCAATCATAAATTTAATATGCTGTGTGTTTTTAAAATAAGATATTAAACCTGCTAAAGTTGAGTATTTTATTTATATAAAGGTGTGAGTGTGTTTATCTGTGATTTTCTTACCCACACAATGACCATGTTTCCGTTTGTAACCATGTTCACAATTACAGACAGGTCCTTTATATGTATCTTTACATTCCTCGTGTGGTCTCATACATTTCTTTGGTACATCAGCACAGGTAATAGCTACACTTATTTACATAATAATAATAATTTCCTTTATTCACACAGCATAACACATATTAGTATAAATCTAGTTTGCATTGTGGTCCTGTAGTTAATTAATTAACAACATCAACATCAACACGAAAACAAAGATAAATATTAGACACACACATTATACATAGTACATTACAAATACATTATTACACCTCAATGAAAAATGTTGACCAGGTAGGTTTTTATCGAAATCTGACTTATATTGAAATTTTCATAAATGTTAGACATTCTGAAACATTGTGCATAAAGTTTACATATATTCGCAAAATTTTTCGTGCTTGGTTTTCTCAGCAATGATCATTATACCATTCCATCCTCTAGATAATTATGTCGACAGTTGATTGGCCAAGACCAGTGGGTACAAAACCCATGCACCCGGCTTGTAGTGAATCTACGTCACCTCAATCATAAGAACAACTCCAATTAAGGCTTCGGTAAACGATTGTTATAGCTATAAATTAAAGATCAATTATTTTACGAATCTAGGATAACATCATTGCACACGAACTTATATGACATGTAAAATGACCTCAAGGTGAAAGGCAATGCAATCGGAAGTTGTTGTCTTTTGAATGAAATAGGAACCGAGACCAATCATAAATTTAATATGTTGTGTGTTTTTAAAAGAAGATATTAAACCTGCTAAAGTTGAGTATTTTATTTATATAAAGGTGTGAGTGTGTTTATATGTGATTTTCTTACCCACACAATGACCATGTTTCCTTTTGTAGCCATGTTCACAATTACAGACAGGTCCTTTATATGTATCTTTACATTCTTCGTGTGGTTTCATACATTTCTTTGGTACATCAGAACAGGTAATAGCTACAATTATTTACATAATAATAATAATTTCCTTTATTCACACATCATAGCACATATTAGTATAAATCTAGTTTGCATTGTGGTCCTGTAGTTAATTAATAACATCAACATCAACACGAAAACAAAAATAAATATTAGACACACACATTATACATAGTACATTACAAATATAGTATTACACCTCAATGAAACATGTTGACCAGGTAGGTTTTTATCGAAATCTGACTTATATTGAAATGTTCATATTTGTTAGATTATCTGAAACATTGTGCATAAAGTTTACATATATTCGCATTATTTTGAGTGCTTGGTTTTCTCAGCAATGATCATTATACCAATCCACCCTCTAGATAAAAATGTCGAATGTTGATTGGCCAAGACCAGTGGGTACAAAACCCATGCACCTGCCTTGTAGTGAATCTACGTCACCTCAATTATAAGTACAACTCCAATTAAAGCTTCGGTATACGATTGTTATAACTATAACTTAAAGATCAATTATTTTACGAATCTAGGATAACATCATTGCACATGAACTTATATGACATGTAAAATGACCTCAAGGTGAAAGGCAATGCAATCGGAAGTTGTTGTCATTTGAATGAAATAGGAACCGAGACCAATCATAAATTTAATATGTTGTGTGTTTTTAAAATAAGATATTAAACCTGCTAAACTTGAGTGTTATATTTATATAAAGGTGTGAGTGTGTTTATATGTGATTTTCTTACCCACACAATGACCATGTTTCCGCTTGAAACCATGTTCACAATTACAGACAGGTCCTTTATATGTATCTTTACATTCCTCGTGTGGTCTCATACATTTCTTTGGTACATCAGCACAGGTAATAGCTACAATTATTTACATAATAATAATATTTTCCTTTATTCACACAGCATAACACATATTAGTATAAATCTAGTTTCCATTGTGGTCCAGTAGTTAATTAATTAACAACATCAACATCAACACGAACACAAAGATAAATATTAGACACACACATTATACATAGTACATTACAAATACATTATTACACCTCAATGTAAAATGTTGACCAGGTAGGTTTTTATCGAAATCTGACTTATATTGAAATTTTCATATATGTTAGACATTCTGAAACATTGCGCATAAAGTTTACATATATTCGCAAAATTTTGACTGCTTGATTTTCTCAGCAGTGATCATTATACCAATCCACCCTCTAGATAATTATGTCGACTTTTGATTGGCCAAGACCTATGGGTACAAAACCCATGCACCCGGCTTGTAGTGAATCTATGTCACCTCAATCATAAGAACAACTCCAATTAAAGCTTCGGTAAACGATTGTAATAGCTATAACTTAAAGATCAATTATTTTACGAAACTATGATAACATCATTGCACATGAACTTATATGACATGTAAAATGACCTCAAGGTGAAAGGCAATGCAATCGGAAGTTGTTGTCATTTGAATGAAATAGGAACCGAGACCAATCATAAATTTAATATGTTGTGTGTTTTTAAAATAAGATATTAAACCTGCTAAAGTTGAGTGTTTTATTTATATAAAGGTGTGAGTGTGTTTATCTGTGATTTTCTTACCCACACAATGACCATGTTTCCGTTTGTAACAGTGTTTACAATTACAGACAGGTCCTTTATATGTATCTTTACATTCTTCGTGTGGTTTCATACATTTCTTTGGTACATAAGCACAGGTAATAGCTACAATTATTTACATAATAATAATAATTTCCTTTATTAACACATCATAGCACATATTAGTATAAATCTAGTTTGCATTGTGGTCCTGTAGTTAATTAACAACATCAACATTAACACGAAAACAAAAATAAATATTAGACACACACATTATACATAGTACATTATAAATATAGTATTACACCTCAATGAAACATGTTGACCTGGTAGGTTTTTATCGAAATCTGACTTATATTGAAATGTTCATATTTGTTAGACATTCTGAAACATTGTGCATAAAGGTTACATATATTCACAAAATTTTGAGTGCTTGGTTTTCTCAGCAATGATCATTATACCAATCCACCCTCTAGATAAAAATGTCGACTGTTGATTGGCCAAGACCAGTGGGAACAAGCCCCATGCACCTGCCTTGTAGTGTATCTACGTCACCTCAATTATAAGTACAACTCCAATTAAAGCTTCGGTATACGATTGTTATAACTATAACTTAAAGATCAATTATTTTACGAATCTAGGATAACATCATTGCACATGAACTTATATGACATGTAAAATTACCTCAAGGTGAAAGGCAATGCAATCGGAAGTTGTTGTCTTTTGAATGAAATAGGAACCGAGACCAATCATAAATTTAATATGTTGTGTGTTTTTAAAATAAGATATTAAACCTGCTAAAGTTGAGTGTTTTATTTATATAAAGGTATGAGTGTGTTTATATGTGATTTTCTTACCCACACAATGACCATGTTTCCGTTTGTAGCCATGTTCACAATTACAGACAGGTCCTTTATATTTATCTTTACATTCTTCGTGTGGTTTCATACATTTCTTTGGTACATCAGCACAGGTAATAGCTACAATTATTTACATAATAATAATAGTTTCCTTTATTCACACATCATAACACATATTAGTATACGTCTAGTTTCCATTGTGGTCCTGTAGTTAATTAATTAACAACATCAACATCAACACGAAAACAAAGATAAATATTAGACACACACATTATACATAGTACATTACAAATACATTATTACACCTCATTGAAAAATGTTGACCAGGTAGGGTTTTATCGAAATCTGACTTATATTGAAATTTTCATATATGTTAGACATTCTGAAACATTGCGCATAAAGTTTACATATATTCGCAAAATTTTGACTCCTTGATTTTCTCAGCAATGATCATTATACCAATCCACCCTCTAGATAATTATGTCGACTTTTGATTGGCCAAGACCAATGGGTACAAAACCCATGCACCCGGCTTGTAGTGAATCTACGTCACATCAATCATAAGAACAACTCCAATTAAAGCTTCGGTAAACGATTGTTATAGCTATAAATTAAAGATCAATTATTTTACGAATCTAGGATAACATCATTGTACATGAACTTATATGACATGTAAAATGACCTCAAGGTGAAAGGCAATGCAATCGAAGTTGTTGTCTTTTGAATGAAATAGGAACCGAGACCAATCATAAATTTAATATGTTGTGTGTTTTTAAAATAAGATAGTAAACCTGCTAAAGGTGAGTGTTTTATTTATATAAAGGTGTGAGTGTGTTTATATGTGATTTTCTTACCCACACAATGACCATGTTTCGCTTGTAGCCATGTTCACAATTACAGACAGGTCCTTTATATTTATCTTTACATTCTTCGTGTGGTTTCATACATTTCTTTGGTACATCAGCACAGGTAATAGCTACAATTATTTACATAATAATAATAATTTCCTTTATTCACACATCATAGCACATATTAGTATAAATCTAGTTTGCATTGTGGTCCTGTAGTTAATTAACAACATCAATATCAACACGAAAACAAAGATAAATATTAGACACACACATTATACCTAGTACATTATAAATATAGTATTACACCTCAATGAAAAATGTTGACCAGGTAGGTTTTTATCGAAATCTGACTTATATTGAAATGTTCATATTTGTTAGATTATCTGAAACATTGTGCATAAAGTTTACATATATTCGCAATATTTTGAGTGCTTGGTTTTCTCAGCAATGATCATTATACCAATCCACCCTCTAGATAAAAAATGTCGACTGTTGATTGGCCAAGACCAGTGGCTACAAAACCCATGCACCTGCCTTGTTGTGAATCTACTTCACCTCAATTATAAGTACAACTCCAATTAAAGCTTCGGTATACGATTGTTATAACTATACCTTAAAGATCAATTATTTTACGAATCTAGGATAACATCATTGCACATGAACTTATATGACATGTAAAATGACCTCAAGGTGAAAGGCAATGCAATCGGAAGTTGTTGTCATTTGAATGAAATAGGAACAGAGACCAATCATAAATTTAATATGTTGTGTGTTTTTAAAATAAGAAATTAAACCTGCTAAAGTTGAGTGTTTTATTTATATAAAGGTGTGAGTGTGTTTATCTGTGATTTTCTTACCCACGCAATGACCATGTTTCCGTTTGTAACCATGTTTACAATTACAGACAGGTCCTTTATATGTATCTTTACATTCCTCGTGTGGTCTCATACATTTCTTTGGTACATCAGCACAGGTAATAGCTACAATTATTTACATAATAATAATATTTTCCTTTATTCACACAGCATAACACATATTAGTATATATCTAGTTTCCATTGTGGTCCTGTAGTTAATTAATTAACAACATCAACATCAACACGAAAACAAAGATAAATATTAGACACACACATTATACATAGTACATTACAAATACATTATTACACCTCATTGAAAAATGTTGACCAGGTAGGGTTTTATCGAAATCTGACTTATATTGAAATTTTCATATATGTTAGACATTCTGAAACATTGCGCATAAAGTTTACATATATTCGCAAAATTTTGACTCCTTGATTTTCTCAGCAATGATCATTATACGAATCCTCCCTCTAGATAATTATGTCGACTTTTGATTGGCCAAGACCTATGGGTACAAAACCCATGCACCCGGCTTGTAGTGAATCTACGTCACCTCAATCATAAGAACAACTCCAATTAAAGCTTCGGTAAACGATTGTTATAGCTATAAATTAAAGATCAATTATTTTACGAATCTAGGATAACATCATTGCACATGAACTTATATGACATGTAAAATGACCTCAAGGTGAAAGGCAATGCAATCGGAAGTTGTTGTCTTTTGAATGAAATAGGTACCGAGACCAATCATAAATTTAATATGTTGTGTGTTTTTAAAATAAGATATTAAACCTGCTAAAGTTGAGTGTTTTATTTATATAAAGGTATGAGTGTGTTTATATGTGATTTTCTTACCCACACAATGACCATGTTTCCGTTTGTAGCCATGTTCACAATTACAGACAGGTCCTTTATATTTATCTTTACATTCTTCGTGTGGTTTCATACATTTCTTTGGTACATCAGCATAGGTAATAGCTACAATTATTTACATAATAATAATATTTTCCTTTATTCACACATCATAACACATATTAGTATAAATCTAGTTTCCATTGTGGTCCTGTAGTTAATTAATTAACAACATCAACATCAACACGAAAACAAAGATAAATATTAGACACACACATTATACATAGTACATTACAAATACATTATTACACCTCATTGAAAAATGTTGACCAGGTTGGGTTTTATCGAAATCTGACTTATATTGAAATTTTCATATATGTTAGACATTCTGAAACATTGCGCATAAAGTTTACATATATTCGCAAAATTTTGACTCCTTCATTTTCTCAGCAATGATCATTATACCAATCCACCCTCTAGATAATTATGTCGACTTTTGATTGGCCAAGACCAATGGGTACAAAACCCATGCACCCGGCTTGTAGTGAATCTACGTCACATCAATCATAAGAACAACTCCAATTAAAGCTTCGGTAAACGATTGTTATAGCTATAAATTAAAGATCAATTATTTTACGAATCTAGGATAACATCATTGCACATGAACTTATATGACATGTAAAATGACCTCAAGGTGAAAGGCAATGCAATCGGAAGTTGTTGTCTTTTGAATGAAATAGGAACCGAGACCAATCATAAATTTAATATGTTGTGTGTTTTTAAAATAAGATATTAAACCTGCTAAAGTTGAGTGTTTTATTTATATAAAGGTGTGAGTGTGTTTATATGTGATTTTCTTACCCACACAATGACCATGTTTCCGTTTGTAGCCATGTTCACAATTACAGACAGGTCCTTTATATTTATCTTTACATTCTTCGTGTCGTTTCATACATTTCTTTGGTAAATCAGCACAGGTAATAACTACAATTATTTACATAATAATAATAATTTCCTTTATTCACACATCATAGCACATATTAGTATAAATCTAGTTTGCATTGTGGTCCTATAGTTAATTAACAACATCAACATCAACACGAAAACAAAGATAAATATTAGACACACACATTATACATAGTACATTATAAATATAGTATTACACCTCAATGAAAAATGTTGACCAGGTAGGTTTTTATCGAAATCTGACTTATATTGAAATGTTCATATTTGTTAGATTATCTGAAACATTGTGCATAAAGTTTACATATATTCGCAATATTTTGAGTGCTTGGTTTTCTCAGCAATGATCATTATACCAATCCACCCTCTAGATAAAAAATGTCGACTGTTGATTGGCCAAGACCAGTGGGTACAAAACCCATGCACCTGCCTTGTAGTGAATCTACTTCACCTCAATTATAAGTACAACTCCAATTAAAGCTTCGGTATACGATTGTTATAACTATAACTTAAAGATCAATTATTTTACGAATCTAGGATAACATCATTGCACATGAACTTATATGACATGTAAAATGACCTCAAGGTGAAAGGCAATGCAATCGGAAGTTGTTGTCATTTGAATGAAATAGGAACCGAGACCAATCATAAATTCAATATGTTGTGTGTTTTTAAAATAAGATATTAAACCTGCTAAAGTTGAGTGTTTTATTTATATAAAGGTGTGAGTGTGTTTATCTGTGATTTTCTTACCCACGCAATGACCATGTTTCCGTTTGTAACCATGTTTACAATTACAGACAGGTCCTTTATATGTATCTTTACATTCCTCGTGTGGTCTCATACATTTCTTTGGTACATCAGCACAGGTAATAGCTACAATTATTTACATAATAATAATATTTTCCTTTATTCACACAGCATAACACATATTAGTATATATCTAGTTTCCATTGTGGGCCTGTAGTTAATTAATTAACAACATCAACATCAACACGAAAACAAAGATAAATATTAGACACACACATTATACATAGTACATTACAAATACATTATTACACCTCATTGAAAAATGTTGACCAGGTAGGGTTTTATCGAAATCTGACTTATATTGAAATTTTCATATATGTTAGACATTCTGAAACATTGCGCAAAAAGTTTACATATATTCGCAAAATTTTGACTGCTTGATTTTCTCAGCAATGATCATTATACCAATCCAGCCTCTAGATAAAAATGTCGACTGTTGATTGGCCAAGACCAGTGGGTACAAAACCCATGCACCTGCCTTGTAGTGAATCTACTTCACCTCAATTATAAGTACAACTCCAATTAAAGCTTCGGTATACGATTGTTATAACTATAACTTAAAGATCAATTATTTTACGAATCGAGGATAACATCATTGCACATGAACTTATATGACATGTAAAATGACCTCAAGTTGAAAGGCAATGCAATCGGAAGTTGTTGTCATTTGAATGAAATAGGAACCAAGACCAATCATAAATTTAATATGTTGTGTGTTTTTAAAATAAGATATTAAACCTGCTAAAGTTGAGTGTTTTATTTATATAAAGGTGTGAGTGTGTTTATCTGTGATTTTCTTACCCACACAATGACCATGTTTCCGTTTGTAACCATGTTTACAATTACAGACAGGTCCTTTATATGTATCTTTACATTCCTCGTGTGGTCTCATACATTTCTTTGGTACATCAGCACAGGTATTAGCTATAATTATTTACATAATAATAATATTTTCCTTTATTCACACAGCATAACACATATTAGTATACGTCTAGTTTCCATTGTGGTCCTGTAGTTAATTAATTAACAACATCAACATCAACAGGAAAACAAAGATAAATATTAGACACACACATTATGCATAGTACATTAAAAATACATTATTACACCTCATTGAAAAATGTTGACCAGGTAGGTTTTTATCGAAATCTGACTTATATTGAAATTTTCATATATGTTAGATATTCTGAAACATTGCGCATAAAGTTTACATATATTCGCAAAATTTTGACTCCTTGATTTTCTCAGCAATGATCATTATACCAATCCACCCTCTAGATAATTATGTCGACATTTGATTGGCCAAGACCAATGGGTACAAAACCCATGCACCCGGCTTGTAGTGAATCTACGTCACATCAATCATAAGAACAACTCCAATTAAAGCTTCGGTAAACGATTGTTATAGCTATAAATTAAAGATCAATTATTTTACGAATCTAGGATAACATCATTGCACATGAACTTATATGACATGTAAAATGACCTCAAGGTGAAAGGCAATGCAATCGGAAGTTGTTGTCATTTGAATGAAATAGGAACCGAGACCAATCATAAATTTAATATTGTGTGTGTTTTTAAAATAAGATATTAAACCTGCTAAAGTTGAGTGTTTTATTTATATAAAGGTGTGAGTGTGTTTATCTGTGATTTTCTTACCCACACAATGACCATGTTTCCGTTTGTAACCATGTTTACAATTACAGACAGGTCCTTTATATGTATCTTTACATTCCTCGTGTGGTCTCATACATTTCTTTGGTACATCAGCACAGGTATTAGCTATAATTATTTACATAATAATAATATTTTCCTTTATTCACACAGCATAACACATATTAGTATACGTCTAGTTTCCATTGTGGTCCTGTAGTTAATTAATTAACAACATCAACATCAACAGGAAAACAAAGATAAATATTAGACACACACATTATGCATAGTACATTAAAAATACATTATTACACCTCATTGAAAAATGTTGACCAGGTAGTTTTTTATCGAAATCTGACTTATATTGAAATTTTCATATATGTTAGATATTCTGAAACATTGCGCATAAAGTTTACATATATTCGCAAAAGTTTGACTCCTTGATTTTCTCAGCAATGATCATTATACCAATCCACCCTCTAGATAATTATGTCGACTTTTGATTGGCCAAGACCAATGGGTACAAAACCCATGCACCCGGCTTGTAGTGAATCTACGTCACATCAATCATAAGAACAACTCCAATTAAAGCTTCGGTAAACGATTGTTATAGCTATAAATTAAAGATCAATTATTTTACGAATCTAGGATAACATCATTGCACATGAACTTATATGACATGTAAAATGACCTCAAGGTGAAAGGCAATGCAATCGGAAGTTGTTGTCTTTTGAATGAAATAGGAACCGAGACCAATCATAAATTTAATATGTTGTGTGTTTTTAAAATAAGATATTAAACCTGCTAAAGTTGAGTGTTTTATTTATATAAAGGTGTGAGTGTGTTTATATGTGATTTTCTTACCCACACAATGACCATGTTTCCGTTTGTAGCCATGTTCACAATTACAGACAGGTCCTTTATATTTATCTTTACATTCTTCGTGTCGTTTCATACATTTCTTTGGTAAATCAGCACAGGTAATAACTACAATTATTTACATAATAATAATAATTTCCTTTATTCACACATCATAGCACATATTAGTATAAATCTAGTTTGCATTGTGGTCCTATAGTTAATTAACAACATCAACATCAACACGAAAACAAAGATAAATATTAGACACACATATTATACATAGTACATTATAAATATAGTATTACACCTCAATGAAAAATGTTGACCAGGTAGGTTTTTATCGAAATCTGACTTATATTGAAATGTTCATATTTGTTAGATTATCTGAAACATTGTGCATAAAGTTTACATATATTCGCAATATTTTGAGTGATTGGTTTTCTCAGCAATGATCATTATACCAATCCACCCTCTAGATAAAAATGTCGACTGTTGATTGGCTAAGACGAGTGGGTACAAAACCCATGCACCTGCCTTGTAGTGAATCTACGTCACCTCAATTATAAGTACAACTCCAATTAAAGCTTCGGTATACGATTGTTATAACTATAACTTAAAGATCAATTATTTGACGAATCTAGGATAACATCATTGCACATGAACTTATACGACATGTAAAATGACCTCAAGGTGAAAGGCAATGCAATCGGAAGTTGTTGTCATTTGAATGAAATAGGAACCGAGACCAATCATACATTTAATATGTTGTGTGTTTTTAAAATAAGATATTAAACCTGCTAAAGTTGAGTGTTTTATTTATATAAAGGTGTGAGTGTGTTTATCTGTGATTTTCTTACCCACACAATGACCATGTTTCCGTTTGTAACCATGTTCACAATTACAGACAGGTCCTTTATATGTATCTTTACATTCCTCGTGTGGTCTCATACATTTCTTTGGTACATCAGCACAGGTAATAGCTACAATTATTTACATAATAATAATAATTTCCTTTATTCACACATCATAGCACATATTAGTATAAATCTAGTTTGCATTGTGGTCCTGTAGTTAATTAATAACATCAACATCAACACGAAAACAAAAATAAATATTAGACACACACATTATACATAGTACATTACAAATATAGTATTACACCTCAATGAAACATGTTGACCAGGTAGGTTTTTATCGAAATCTGACTTATATTGAAATGTTCATATTTGTTAGATTATCTGAAACATTGTGCATAAAGTTTACATATATTCGCATTATTTTGAGTGCTTGGTTTTCTCAGCAATGATCATTATACCAATCCACCCTCTAGATAAAAATGTCGAATGTTGATTGGCCAAGACCAGTGGGTACAAAACCCATGCACCTGCCTTGTAGTGAATCTACGTCACCTCAATTATAAGTACAACTCCAATTAAAGCTTCGGTATACGATTGTTATAACTATAACTTAAAGATCAATTATTTTACGAATCTAGGATAACATCATTGCACATGAACTTATATGACATGTAAAATGACCTCAAGGTGAAAGGCAATGCAATCGGAAGTTGTTGTCATTTGAATGAAATAGGAACCGAGACCAATCATAAATTTAATATGTTGTGTGTTTTTAAAATAAGATATTAAACCTGCTAAACTTGAGTGTTATATTTATATAAAGGTGTGAGTGTGTTTATATGTGATTTTCTTACCCACACAATGACCATGTTTCCGCTTGTAACCATGTTCACAATTACAGACAGGTCCTTTATATGTATCTTTACATTCCTCGTGTGGTCTCATACATTTCTTTGGTACATCAGCACAGGTAATAGCTACAATTATTTACATAATAATAATATTTTCCTTTATTCACACAGCATAACACATATTAGTATACGTCTAGTGTCCATTGTGGTCCTGTAGTTAATTAATTAACAACATCAACATCAACACGAAAACAAAGATAAATATTAGACACACACATTATGCATAGTACATTACAAATACATTATTACACCTCGATGAAAAATGTTGACCAGGTTGGGTTTTATCGAAATCTGACTTATATTGAAATTTTCATATATGTTAGACATTCTGAAACATTGCGCATAAAGTTTACATATATTCGCAAAATTTTGAGGGCTTTATTTTCTCAGCAATGATTATTATACCAATCCACCCTCTAGATAATTATGTCGACTGTTGATTGGCCAAGACCAGTGGGTACAAAACCCATGCACCTGCCTTGTAGTGAATCTACTTCACCTCAATTATAAGTACAACTCCAATTAAAGCTTCGGTATACGATTGTTATAGCTATAACTTAAAGATCAATTATTTTACGAATCTAGGATAACATCATTGCACATGAACTTATATGACATGTAAAATGACCTCAAGGTGAAAGGCAATGCAATCAGAAGTTGTTGTCATTTGAATGAAATAGGAACCGAGACCAATCATAAATTCAATATGTTGTGTGTTTTTAAAATAAGATATTAAACCTGCTAAAGTTGAGTGTTTTATTTATATAAAGGTGTGAGTGTGTTTTTCTGTGATTTTCTTACCCACGCAATGACCATGTTTCCGTTTGTAACCATGTTTACAATTACAGACAGGTCCTTTATATTTATCTTTACATTCCTCGTGTGGTTTCATACATTTCTTTGGTACATCAGCACAGGTAATAGCTACAATTATTTACATAATAATAATAATTTCCTTTATTCACACATCATAGCACATATTAGTATAAATCTAGTTTGCATTGTGGTCCTGTAGTTAATTAACAACATCAACATCAACACGAAAACAAAGATAAATATTAGACACACACATTATACCTAGTACATTATAAATATAGTATTACACCTCAATGAAAAATGTTGACCAAGTAGGTTTTTATCGAAATCTGACTTATATTGAAATGTTCATATTTGTTAGATTATCTGAAACATTGTGCATAAAGTTTACATATATTCGCAATATTTTGAGTGCTTGGTTTTCTCAGCAATGATCATTATACCAATCCAGCCTCTAGATAAAAATGTCGACTGTTGATTGGCCAAGACCAGTGGGTACAAAACCCATGCACCTGCCTTGTAGTGAATCTACTTCACCTCAATTATAAGTACAACTCCAATTAAAGCTTCGGTATACGATTGTTATAACTATAACTTAAAGATCAATTATTTTACGAATCGAGGATAACATCATTGCACATGAACTTATATGACATGTAAAATGACCTCAAGGTGAAAGGCAATGCAATCGGAAGTTGTTGTCATTTGAATGAAATAGGAACCGAGACCAATCATAAATTTAATATGTTGTGTGTTTTTAAAATAAGATATTAAACCTGCTAAAGTTGAGTGTTTTATTTATATAAAGGTGTGAGTGTGTTTATCTGTGATTTTCTTACCCACACAATGACCATGTTTCCGTTTGTAACCATGTTTACAATTACAGACAGGTCCTTTATATGTATCTTTACATTCCTCGTGTGGTCTCATACATTTCTTTGGTACATCAGCACAGGTATTAGCTATAATTATTTACATAATAATAATATTTTCCTTTATTCACACAGCATAACACATATTAGTATACGTCTAGTTTCCATTGTGGTCCTGTAGTTAATTAATTAACAACATCAACATCAACAGGAAAACAAAGATAAATATTAGACACACACATTATGCATAGTACATTAAAAATACATTATTACACCTCATTGAAAAATGTTGACCAGGTAGGTTTTTATCGAAATCTGACTTTTATTGAAATTTTCATATATGTTAGATATTCTGAAACATTGCGCATAAAGTTTACATATATTCGCAAAATTTTGACTCCTTGATTTTCTCAGCAATGATCATTATACCAATCCACCCTCTAGATAATTATGTCGACTTTTGATTGGCCAAGACCAATGGGTACAAAACCCATGCACCCGGCTTGTAGTGAATCTACGTCACCTCAATCAAAAGAACAACTCCAATTAAAGCTTCGGTAAACGATTGTTATAGCTATAAATTAAAGATCAATTATTTTACGAATCTAGGATAACATCATTGCACATGAACTTATATGACATGTAAAATGACCTCAAGGTGAAAGGCAATGCAATCGGAAGTTGTTGTCTTTTGAATGAAATAGGAACCGAGACCAATCATAAATTTAATATGTTGTGTGTTTTTAAAATAAGATATTAAACCTGCTAAAGGTGAGTGTTTTATTTATATAAAGGTGTGAGTGTGTTTATATGTGATTTTCTTACCCACACAATGACCATGTTTCCGTTTGTAGCCATGTTCACAATTACAGACAGGTCCTTTATATTTATCTTTACATTCTTCGTGTGGTTTCATACATTTCTTTGGTACATCAGCACAGGTAATAGCTACAATTATTTACATAATAATAATAATTTCCTTTATTCACACATCATAGCACATATTAGTATAAATCTAGTTTGCATTGTGGTCCTGTAGTTAATTAACAACATCAACATCAACACGAAAACAAAGATAAATATTAGACACACACATTATACCTAGTACATTATAAATATAGTATTACACCTCAATGAAAAATGTTGACCAAGTAGGTTTTTATCGAAATCTGACTTATATTGAAATGTTCATATTTGTTAGATTATCTGAAACATTGTGCATAAAGTTTACATATATTCGCAATATTTTGAGTGCTTGGTTTTCTCAGCAATGATCATTATACCAATCCAGCCTCTAGATACAAATGTCGACTGTTGATTGGCCAAGACCAGTGGGTACAAAACCCATGCACCTGCCTTGTAGTGAATCTACTTCACCTCAATTATAAGTACAACTCCAATTAAAGCTTCGGTAAACGGTTGTTATAGTTATAAATTAAAGATCAATTATTTTACGAATCGAGGATAACATCATTGCACATGAACTTATATGACATGTAAAATGACCTCAAGGTGAAAGGCAATGCAATCGGAAGTTGTTGTCATTTGAATGAAATAGGAACCGAGACCAATCATAAATTTAATATGTTGTGTGTTTTTAAAATAAGATATTAAACCTGCTAAAGTTGAGTGTTTTATTTATATAAAGGTGTGAGTGTGTTTATCTGTGATTTTCTTACCCACACAATGACCATGTTTCCGTTTGTAACCATGTTCACAATTACAGACAGGTCCTTTATATGTATCTTTACATTCCTCGTGTGGTCTCATACATTTCTTTGGTACATCAGCACAGGTAATAGCTACAATTATTTACATAATAATAATATTTTCCTTTATTCACACAGCATAACACATATTAGTATACGTCTAGTGTCCATTGTGGTCCTGTAGTTAATTAATTAACAACATCAACATCAACACGAAAACAAAGATAAATATTAGACACACACATTATGCATAGTACATCACAAATACATTATTACACCTCGATGAAAAATGTTGACCAGGTTGGGTTTTATCGAAATCTGACTTATATTGAAATTTTCATATATGTTAGATATTCTGAAACATTGCGCATAAAGTTTACATATATTCGCAAAATTTTGACTCCTTGATTTTCTCAGCAATGATCATTATACCAATCCACCCTCTAGATAATTATGTCGACTTTTGATTGGCCAAGACCAATGGGTACAAAACCCATGCACCCGGCTTGTAGTGAATCTACGTCACATCAATCATAAGAACAACTCCAATTAAAGCTTCGGTAAACGATTGTTATAGCTATAAATTAAAGATCAATTATTTTACGAATCTAGGATAACATCATTGCACATGAACTTATATGACATGTAAAATGACCTCAAGGTGAAAGGCAATGCAATCGGAAGTTGTTGTCTTTTGAATGAAATAGGAACCGAGACCAATCATAAATTTAATATGTTGTGTGTTTTTAAAATAAGATATTAAACCTGCTAAAGTTGAGTGTTTTATTTATATAAAGGTGTGAGTGTGTTTATATGTGATTTTCTTACCCACACAATGACCATGTGTCCGTTTGTAGCCATGTTCACAATTACAGACAGGTCCTTTATATTTATCTTTACATTCTTCGTGTCGTTTCATACATTTCTTTGGTAAATCAGCACAGGTAATAACTACAATTATTTACATAATAATAATAATTTCCTTTATTCACACATCATAGCACATATTAGTATAAATCTAGTTTGCATTGTGGTCCTATAGTTAATTAACAACATCAACATCAACACGAAAACAAAGATAAATATTAGACACACATATTATACATAGTACATTATAAATATAGTATTACACCTCAATGAAAAATGTTGACCAGGTAGGTTTTTATCGAAATCTGACTTATATTGAAATGTTCATATTTGTTAGATTATCTGAAACATTGTGCATAAAGTTTACATATATTCGCAATATTTTGAGTGATTGGTTTTCTCAGCAATGATCATTATACCAATCCACCCTCTAGATAAAAATGTCGACTGTTGATTGGCTAAGACGAGTGGGTACAAAACCCATGCACCTGCCTTGTAGTGAATCTACGTCACCTCAATTATAAGTACAACTCCAATTAAAGCTTCGGTATACGATTGTTATAACTATAACTTAAAGATCAATTATTTGACGAATCTAGGATAACATCATTGCACATGAACTTATACGACATGTAAAATGACCTCAAGGTGAAAGGCAATGCAATCGGAAGTTGTTGTCATTTGAATGAAATAGGAACCGAGACCAATCATACATTTAATATGTTGTGTGTTTTTAAAATAAGATATTAAACCTGCTAAAGTTGAGTGTTTTATTTATATAAAGGTGTGAGTGTGTTTATCTGTGATTTTCTTACCCACACAATGACCATGTTTCCGTTTGTAACCATGTTCACAATTACAGACAGGTCCTTTATATGTATCTTTACATTCCTCGTGTGGTCTCATACATTTCTTTGGTACATCAGCACAGGTAATAGCTACAATTATTTACATAATAATAATATTTTCCTTTATTCACACAGCATAACACATATTAGTATACGTCTAGTGTCCATTGTGGTCCTGTAGTTAATTAATTAACAACATCAACATCAACACGAAAACAAAGATAAATATTAGACGCACACATTATGCATAGTACATTACAAATACATTATTACACCTCGATGACAAATGTTGACCAGGTTGGGTTTTATCGAAATCTGACTTATATTGAAATTTTCATATATGTTAGACATTCTGAAACATTGCGCATAAAGTTTACATATATTCGCAAAATTTTGAGGGCTTTATTTTCTCAGCAATGATTATTATACCAATCCACCCTCTAGATAATTATGTCGACTGTTGATTGGCCAAGACCAGTGGGTACAAAACCCATGCACCTGCCTTGTAGTGAATCTACTTCACCTCAATTATAAGTACAACTCCAATTAAAGCTTCGGTATACGATTGTTATAACTATAACTTAAAGATCAATTATTTTACGAATCTAGGATAACATCATTGCACATGAACTTATATGACATGTAAAATGACCTCAAGGTGAAAGGCAATGCAATCAGAAGTTGTTGTCATTTGAATGAAATAGGAACCGAGACCAATCATAAATTCAATATGTTGTGTGTTTTTAAAATAAGATATTAAACCTGCTAAAGTTGAGTGTTTTATTTATATAAAGGTGTGAGTGTGTTTATCTGTGATTTTCTTACCCACGCAATGACCATGTTTCCGTTTGTAACCATGTTTACAATTACAGACAGGTCCTTTATATGTATCTTTACATTCCTCGTGTGGTCTCATACATTTCTTTGGTACATCAGCACAGGTAATAGCTACAATTATTTACATAATAATAATATTTTCCTTTATTCACACAGCATAACACATATTAGTATATATCTAGTTTCCATTGTGGTCCTGTAGTTAATTAATTAACAACATCAACATCAACACGAAAACAAAGATAAATATTAGACACACACATTATACATAGTACATTACAAATACATTATTACACCTCATTGAAAAATGTTGACCAGGTAGGGTTTTATCGAAATCTGACTTATATTGAAATTTTCATATATGTTAGACATTCTGAAACATTGCGCAAAAAGTTTACATATATTCGCAAAATTTTGACTGCTTGATTTTCTCAGCAATGATCATTATACCAATCCTCCCTCTAGATAATTATGTCGACTTTTGATTGGCCAAAACCTATGGGTACAAAACCCATTCACCCGGCTTGTAGTGAATCTACGTCACCTCAATCAAAAGAACAACTCCAATTAAAGCTTCGGTAAACGATTGTTATAGCTATAAATTAAAGATCAATTATTTTACGAATCTAGGATAACATCATTGCACATGAACTTATATGACATGTAAAATGACCTCAAGGTGAAAGGCAATGCAATCGGAAGTTGTTGTCTTTTGAATGAAATAGGAACCGAGACCAATCATAAATTTAATATGTTGTGTGTTTTTAAAATAAGATATTAAACCTGCTAAAGGTGAGTGTTTTATTTATATAAAGGTGTGAGTGTGTTTATATGTGATTTTCTTACCCACACAATGACCATGTTTCCGTTTGTAGCCATGTTCACAATTACAGACAGGTCCTTTATATTTATCTTTACATTCTTCGTGTGGTTTCATACATTTCTTTGGTACATCAGCACAGGTAATAGCTACAATTATTTACATAATAATAATAATTTCCTTTATTCACACATCATAGCACATATTAGTATAAATCTAGTTTGCATTGTGGTCCTGTAGTTAATTAACAACATCAACATCAACACGAAAACAAAGATAAATATTAGACACACACATTATACCTAGTACATTATAAATATAGTATTACACCTCAATGAAAAATGTTGACCAAGTAGGTTTTTATCGAAATCTGACTTATATTGAAATGTTCATATTTGTTAGATTATCTGAAACATTGTGCATAAAGTTTACATATATTCGCAATATTTTGAGTGCTTGGTTTTCTCAGCAATGATCATTATACCAATCCAGCCTCTAGATATAAATGTCGACTGTTGATTGGCCAAGACCAGTGGGTACAAAACCCATGCACCTGCCTTGTAGTGAATCTACTTCACCTCAATTATAAGTACAACTCCAATTAAAGCTTCGGTATACGATTGTTATAACTATAACTTAAAGATCAATTATTTTACGAATCGAGGATAACATCATTGCACATGAACTTATATGACATGTAAAATGACCTCAAGGTGAAAGGCAATGCAATCGGAAGTTGTTGTCATTTGAATGAAATAGGAACCGAGACCAATCATAAATTTAATATGTTGTGTGTTTTTAAAATAAGATATTAAACCTGCTAAAGTTGAGTGTTTTATTTATATAAAGGTGTGAGTGTGTTTATCTGTGATTTTCTTACCCACACAATGACCATGTTTCCGTTTGTAACCATGTTTACAATTACAGACAGGTCCTTTATATGTATCTTTACATTCCTCGTGTGGTCTCATACATTTCTTTGGTACATCAGCACAGGTATTAGCTATAATTATTTACATAATAATAATATTTTCCTTTATTCACACAGCATAACACATATTAGTATACGTCTAGTTTCCATTGTGGTCCTGTAGTTAATTAATTAACAACATCAACATCAACAGGAAAACAAAGATAAATATTAGACACACACATTATGCATAGTACATTAAAAATACATTATTACACCTCATTGAAAAATGTTGACCAGGTAGGTTTTTATCGAAATCTGACTTATATTGAAATTTTCATATATGTTAGATATTCTGAAACATTGCGCATAAAGTTTACATATATTCGCAAAATTTTGACTCCTTGATTTTCTCAGCAATGATCATTATACCAATCCACCCTCTAGATAATTATGTCGACTTTTGATTGGCCAAGACCAATGGGTACAAAACCCATGCACCCGGCTTGTAGTGAATCTACGTCACCTCAATCAAAAGAACAACTCCAATTAAAGCTTCGGTAAACGATTGTTATAGCTATAAATTAAAGATCAATTATTTTACGAATCTAGGATAACATCATTGCACATGAACTTATATGACATGTAAAATGACCTCAAGGTGAAAGGCAATGCAATCGGAAGTTGTTGTCATTTGAATGAAATAGGAACCGAGACCAATCATAAATTTAATATGTTGTGTGTTTTTAAAATAAGATATTAAACCTGCTAAAGGTGAGTGTTTTATTTATATAAAGGTGTGAGTGTGTTTATATGTGATTTTCTTACCCACACAATGACCATGTTTCCGTTTGTAGCCATGTTCACAATTACAGACAGGTCCTTTATATTTATCTTTACATTCTTCGTGTGGTTTCATACATTTCTTTGGTACATCAGCACAGGTAATAGCTACAATTATTTACATAATAATAATAATTTCCTTTATTCACACATCATAGCACATATTAGTATAAATCTAGTTTGCATTGTGGTCCTGTAGTTAATTAACAACATCAACATCAACACGAAAACAAAGATAAATATTAGACACACACATTATACCTAGTACATTATAAATATAGTATTACACCTCAATGAAAAATGTTGACCAAGTAGGTTTTTATCGAAATCTGACTTATATTGAAATGTTCATATTTGTTAGATTATCTGAAACATTGTGCATAAAGTTTACATATATTCGCAATATTTTGAGTGCTTGGTTTTCTCAGCAATGATCATTATACCAATCCAGCCTCTAGATACAAATGTCGACTGTTGATTGGCCAAGACCAGTGGGTACAAAACCCATGCACCTGCCTTGTAGTGAATCTACTTCACCTCAATTATAAGTACAACTCCAATTAAAGCTTCGGTATACGATTGTTATAACTATAACTTAAAGATCAATTATTTTACGAATCGAGGATAACATCATTGCACATGAACTTATATGACATGTAAAATGACCTCAAGGTGAAAGGCAATGCAATCGGAAGTTGTTGTCATTTGAATGAAATAGGAACCGAGACCAATCATAAATTTAATATGTTGTGTGTTTTTAAAATAAGATATTAAACCTGCTAAAGTTGAGTGTTTTATTTATATAAAGGTGTGAGTGTGTTTATCTGTGATTTTCTTACCCACACAATGACCATGTTTCCGTTTGTAACCATGTTCACAATTACAGACAGGTCCTTTATATGTATCTTTACATTCCTCGTGTGGTCTCATACATTTCTTTGGTACATCAGCACAGGTAATAGCTACAATTATTTACATAATAATAATATTTTCCTTTATTCACACAGCATAACACATATTAGTATACGTCTAGTGTCCATTGTGGTCCTGTAGTTAATTAATTAACAACATCAACATCAACACGAAAACAAAGATAAATATTAGACACACACATTATGCATAGTACATCACAAATACATTATTACACCTCGATGAAAAATGTTGACCAGGTTGGGTTTTATCGAAATCTGACTTATATTGAAATTTTCATATATGTTAGATATTCTGAAACATTGCGCATAAAGTTTACATATATTCGCAAAATTTTGACTCCTTGATTTTCTCAGCAATGATCATTATACCAATCCACCCTCTAGATAATTATGTCGACTTTTGATTGGCCAAGACCAATGGGTACAAAACCCATGCACCCGGCTTGTAGTGAATCTACGTCACATCAATCATAAGAACAACTCCAATTAAAGCTTCGGTAAACGATTGTTATAGCTATAAATTAAAGATCAATTATTTTACGAATCTAGGATAACATCATTGCACATGAACTTATATGATATGTAAAATGACCTCAAGGTGAAAGGCAATGCAATCGGAAGTTGTTGTCTTTTGAATGAAATAGGAACCGAGACCAATCATAAATTTAATATGTTGTGTGTTTTTAAAATAAGATATTAAACCTGCTAAAGTTGAGTGTTTTATTTATATAAAGGTGTGAGTGTGTTTATATGTGATTTTCTTACCCACACAATGACCATGTTTCCGTTTGTAGCCATGTTCACAATTACAGACAGGTCCTTTATATTTATCTTTACATTCTTCGTGTCGTTTCATACATTTCTTTGGTAAATCAGCACAGGTAATAACTACAATTATTTACATAATAATAATAATTTCCTTTATTCACACATCATAGCACATATTAGTATAAATCTAGTTTGCATTGTGGTCCTATAGTTAATTAACATCATCAACATCAACACGAAAACAAAGATAAATATTAGACACACATATTATACATAGTACATTATAAATATAGTATTACACCTCAATGAAAAATGTTGACCAGGTAGGTTTTTATCGAAATCTGACTTATATTGAAATGTTCATATTTGTTAGATTATCTGAAACATTGTGCATAAAGTTTACATATATTCGCAATATTTTGAGTGATTGGTTTTCTCAGCAATGATCATTATACCAATCCACCCTCTAGATAAAAATGTCGACTGTTGATTGGCTAAGACGAGTGGGTACAAAACCCATGCACCTGCCTTGTAGTGAATCTACGTCACCTCAATCATAAGTACAACTCCAATTAAAGCTTCGGTATACGATTGTTATAACTATAACTTAAAGATCAATTATTTGACGAATCTAGGATAACATCATTGCACATGAACTTATACGACATGTAAAATGACCTCAAGGTGAAAGGCAATGCAATCGGAAGTTGTTGTCATTTGAATGAAATAGGAACCGAGACCAATCATACATTTAATATGTTGTGTGTTTTTAAAATAAGATATTAAACCTGCTAAAGTTGAGTGTTTTATTTATATAAAGGTGTGAGTGTGTTTATCTGTGATTTTCTTACCCACACAATGACCATGTTTCCGTTTGTAACCATGTTCACAATTACAGACAGGTCCTTTATATGTATCTTTACATTCCTCGTGTGGTCTCATACATTTCTTTGGTACATCAGCACAGGTAATAGCTACAATTATTTACATAATAATAATATTTTCCTTTATTCACACAGCATAACACATATTAGTATACGTCTAGTGTCCATTGTGGTCCTGTAGTTAATTAATTAACAACATCAACATCAACACGAAAACAAAGATAAATATTAGACACACACATTATGCATAGTACATTACAAATACATTATTACACCTCGATGAAAAATGTTGACCAGGTTGGGTTTTATCGAAATCTGACTTATATTGAAATTTTCATATATGTTAGACATTCTGAAACATTGCGCATAAAGTTTACATATATTCGCAAAATTTTGAGGGCTTTATTTTCTCAGCAATGATTATTATACCAATCCACCCTCTAGATAATTATGTCGACTGTTGATTGGCCAAGACCAGTGGGTACAAAACCCATGCACCTGCCTTGTAGTGAATCTACTTCACCTCAATTATAAGTACAACTCCAATTAAAGCTTCGGTATACGATTGTTATAACTATAACTTAAAGATCAATTATTTTACGAATCTAGGATAACATCATTGCACATGAACTTATATGACATGTAAAATGACCTCAAGGTGAAAGGCAATGCAATCAGAAGTTGTTGTCATTTGAATGAAATAGGAACCGAGACCAATCATAAATTCAATATGTTGTGTGTTTTTAAAATAAGATATTAAACCTGCTAAAGTTGAGTGTTTTATTTATATAAAGGTGTGAGTGTGTTTATCTGTGATTTTCTTACCCACGCAATGACCATGTTTCCGTTTGTAACCATGTTTACAATTACAGACAGGTCCTTTATATGTATCTTTACATTCCTCGTGTGGTCTCATACATTTCTTTGGTACATCAGCACAGGTAATAGCTACAATTATTTACATAATAATAATATTTTCCTTTATTCACACAGCATAACACATATTAGTATATATCTAGTTTCCATTGTGGTCCTGTAGTTAATTAATTAACAACATCAACATCAACACGAAAACAAAGATAAATATTAGACACACACATTATACATAGTACATTACAAATACATTATTACACCTCATTGAAAAATGTTGACCAGGTAGGGTTTTATCGAAATCTGACTTATATTGAAATTTTCATATATGTTAGACATTCTGAAACATTGCGCAAAAAGTTTACATATATTCGCAAAATTTTGACTGCTTGATTTTCTCAGCAATGATCATTATACCAATCCTCCCTCTAGATAATTATGTCGACTTTTGATTGGCCAAAACCTATGGGTACAAAACCCATTCACCCGGCTTGTAGTGAATCTACGTCACCTCAATCAAAAGAACAACTCCAATTAAAGCTTCGGTAAACGATTGTTATAGCTATAAATTAAAGATCAATTATTTTACGAATCTAGGATAACATCATTGCACATGAACTTATATGACATGTAAAATGACCTCAAGGTGAAAGGCAATGCAATCGGAAGTTGTTGTCTTTTGAATGAAATAGGAACCGAGACCAATCATAAATTTAATATGTTGTGTGTTTTTAAAATAAGATATTAAACCTGCTAAAGTTGAGTGTTTTATTTATATAAAGGTGTGAGTGTGTTTATATGTGATTTTCTTACCCACACAATGACCATGTTTCCGTTTGTAGCCATGTTCACAATTACAGACAGGTCCTTTATATTTATCTTTACATTCTTCGTGTGGTTTCATACATTTCTTTGGTACATCAGCACAGGTAATAGCTACAATTATTTACATAATAATAATAATTTCCTTTATTCACACATCATAGCACATATTAGTATAAATCTAGTTTGCATTGTGGTCCTGTAGTTAATTAACAACATCAACATCAACACGAAAACAAAGATAAATATTAGACACACACATTATACCTAGTACATTATAAATATAGTATTACACCTCAATGAAAAATGTTGACCAAGTAGGTTTTTATCGAAATCTGACTTATATTGAAATGTTCATATTTGTTAGATTATCTGAAACATTGTGCATAAAGTTTACATATATTCGCAATATTTTGAGTGCTTGGTTTTCTCAGCAATGATCATTATACCAATCCAGCCTCTAGATAAAAATGTCGACTGTTGATTGGCCAAGACCAGTGGGTACAAAACCCATGCACCTGCCTTGTAGTGAATCTACTTCACCTCAATTATAAGTACAACTCCAATTAAAGCTTCGGTATACGATTGTTATAACTATAACTTAAAGATCAATTATTTTACGAATCGAGGATAACATCATTGCACATGAACTTATATGACATGTAAAATGACCTCAAGGTGAAAGGCAATGCAATCGGAAGTTGTTGTCATTTGAATGAAATAGGAACCGAGACCAATCATAAATTTAATATGTTGTGTGTTTTTAAAATAAGATATTAAACCTGCTAAAGTTGAGTGTTTTATTTATATAAAGGTGTGAGTGTGTTTATCTGTGATTTTCTTACCCACACAATGACCATGTTTCCGTTTGTAACCATGTTTACAATTACAGACAGGTCCTTTATATGTATCTTTACATTCCTCGTGTGGTCTCATACATTTCTTTGGTACATCAGCACAGGTATTAGCTATAATTATTTACATAATAATAATATTTTCCTTTATTCACACAGCATAACACATATTAGTATACGTCTAGTTTCCATTGTGGTCCTGTAGTTAATTAATTAACAACATCAACATCAACAGGAAAACAAAGATAAATATTAGACACACACATTATGCATAGTACATTAAAAATACATTATTACACCTCATTGAAAAATGTTGACCAGGTAGGTTTTTATCGAAATCTGACTTATATTGAAATTTTCATATATGTTAGATATTCTGAAACATTGCGCATAAAGTTTACATATATTCGCAAAATTTTGACTCCTTGATTTTCTCAGCAATGATCATTATACCAATCCACCCTCTAGATAATTATGTCGACTTTTGATTGGCCAAGACCAATGGGTACAAAACCCATGCACCCGGCTTGTAGTGAATCTACGTCACCTCAATCAAAAGAACAACTCCAATTAAAGCTTCGGTAAACGATTGTTATAGCTATAAATTAAAGATCAATTATTTTACGAATCTAGGATAACATCATTGCACATGAACTTATATGACATGTAAAATGACCTCAAGGTGAAAGGCAATGCAATCGGAAGTTGTTGTCTTTTGAATGAAATAGGAACCGAGACCAATCATAAATTTAATATGTTGTGTGTTTTTAAAATAAGATATTAAACCTGCTAAAGGTGAGTGTTTTATTTATATAAAGGTGTGAGTGTGTTTATATGTGATTTTCTTACCCACACAATGACCATGTTTCCGTTTGTAGCCATGTTCACAATTACAGACAGGTCCTTTATATTTATCTTTACATTCTTCGTGTGGTTTCATACATTTCTTTGGTACATCAGCACAGGTAATAGCTACAATTATTTACATAATAATAATAATTTCCTTTATTCACACATCATAGCACATATTAGTATAAATCTAGTTTGCATTGTGGTCCTGTAGTTAATTAACAACATCAACATCAACACGAAAACAAAGATAAATATTAGACACACACATTATACCTAGTACATTATAAATATAGTATTACACCTCAATGAAAAATGTTGACCAAGTAGGTTTTTATCGAAATCTGACTTATATTGAAATGTTCATATTTGTTAGATTATCTGAAACATTGTGCATAAAGTTTACATATATTCGCAATATTTTGAGTGCTTGGTTTTCTCAGCAATGATCATTATACCAATCCAGCCTCTAGATACAAATGTCGACTGTTGATTGGCCAAGACCAGTGGGTACAAAACCCATGCACCTGCCTTGTAGTGAATCTACTTCACCTCAATTATAAGTACAACTCCAATTAAAGCTTCGGTATACGATTGTTATAACTATAACTTAAAGATCAATTATTTTACGAATCGAGGATAACATCATTGCACATGAACTTATATGACATGTAAAATGACCTCAAGGTGAAAGGCAATGCAATCGGAAGTTGTTGTCATTTGAATGAAATAGGAACCGAGACCAATCATAAATTTAATATGTTGTGTGTTTTTAAAATAAGATATTAAACCTGCTAAAGTTGAGTGTTTTATTTATATAAAGGTGTGAGTGTGTTTATCTGTGATTTTCTTACCCACACAATGACCATGTTTCCGTTTGTAACCATGTTCACAATTACAGACAGGTCCTTTATATGTATCTTTACATTCCTCGTGTGGTCTCATACATTTCTTTGGTACATCAGCACAGGTAATAGCTACAATTATTTACATAATAATAATATTTTCCTTTATTCACACAGCATAACACATATTAGTATACGTCTAGTGTCCATTGTGGTCCTGTAGTTAATTAATTAACAACATCAACATCAACACGAAAACAAAGATAAATATTAGACACACACATTATGCATAGTACATCACAAATACATTATTACACCTCGATGAAAAATGTTGACCAGGTTGGGTTTTATCGAAATCTGACTTATATTGAAATTTTCATATATGTTAGATATAAAGAAACATTGCGCATAAAGTTTACATATATTCGGAAAATTTTGAGGGCTTTATTTTCTCAGCAATGATTATTATACCAATCCACCCCCTAGATAATTATGTCGACTGTTGATTGGCCAAGACCTATGGGTACAAAACCCATGCACCTGCCTTGTAGTGAATCTACTTCACCTCAATTATAAGTACAACTCCAATTAAAACTTCGGTAAACCATTGTTATAGCTATAACTTAAAGATCAATTATTTTACGAAACTATGATAACATCATTGCACATGAACTTATATGACATGTAAAATGACCTCAAGGTGAAAGGCAATGCAATCGGAAGTTGTTGTCTTTTGAATGAAATAGGAACCGAGACCAATCATAAATTTAATATGGTGTGTGTTTTTAAAATAAGATATTAAACCTGCTAAAGTTGAGTGTTTTATTTATATAAAGGTGTGAGTGTGTTTATATGTGATTTTCTTACCCACACAATGACCATGTTTCGTTTGTAGCCATGTTCACAATTACAGACAGGTCCTTTATATGTATCTTTACATTCTTCGTGTGGTTTCATACATTTCTTTGGTACATCAGCACAGGTAATAGCTACAATTATTTACATAATAATAATAATTTCCTTTATTCACACATCATAGCACATATTAGTATAAATCTAGTTTCCATTGTGGTCCTGTAGTTAATTAACAACATCAACATCAACACGAAAACAAAGATAAATATTAGACACACACATTATACATAGTACATTACAAATATAGTATTACACCTCAATGAAAAATGTTGACAAGGTAGGTTTTTTATCGAAATCTGACTTATATTGAAATGTTCATATTTGTTAGATATTCTGAAACATTGTGCATAAAGTTTACATATATTCGCAATATTTTGAGTGCTTGGTTTTCTCAGTAATGATCAGTATACCAATCCACCCTCTAGATACAAATGTCGATTGTTGATTGGCCAAGACCAGTGGGTACAAAACCCATGCACCCGACTTGTAGTGAATCTACTTCACATCAATTATAAGAACTACTCCAATTAAAGCTTCGGTATACGATTGTTATAACTATAACTAAAAGATCAATTATTTTACGAATCTAGGATAACATCATTGCACATGAACTTATATGACATATACAATGACCTCAAGGTGAAAGGCATGGCAATCGGAAGTTGTTGTCATTTGAATGAAATAGGAACCGAGACCAATCATAAATTTAATATGTTGTGTGTTTTTAAAATAAGATATTAAACCTGCTAAAGTTGAGTGTTTTATTTATATAAAGGTGTGAGTGTGTTTATATGTGATTTTCTTACCCACACAATGACCATGTTTCCGTTTGTAACCATGTTCACAATTACAGACAGGTCCTTTATATGTATCTTTACATTCCTCGTGTGGTCTCATACATTTCTTTGTTACATCAGCACAGGTAATAGCTACAATTATTTACATAATAATAATAATTTGCTTTATTCAAACAGCATAACACATATTAGTATAAATCTAGTTTGCATTGTGGTCCTGTAGTTAATTAATTAACAACATCAACATCAACACGAAAACAAAGATAAATATTAGACACACACATTATACATAGTACATTACAAATACATTATTACACCTCAATGAAAAATGTTGACCAGGTAGGTTTGTATCGAAATATGACTTATATTGAAATTTTCATATATGTTAGACATTCTGAAACATTGCGCATAAAGATTACATATATTCGCAAAATTTTGAGTGCTTGATTTTCTCAGCAATGATCATTATACCAATCCACCCTCTAGATAATTATATCGACCGTTGATTGGCAAAGACCAGTGGGTACAAAACCCATGCACCCGGCTTGTAGTGAATCTACGTCACCTCAATCATAAGAACAACTCCAATTAAAGCTTCGGTAAACGATTGTTATAACTATAAATTAAAGATCAATCCTTTTACGAATCTAGGAAAACATCATTGCATATGAACTTAATGACCTGCAAAATGAATTCAAGGTGATAGGCAGTGCAATCGGAGGTTGTTGTCTTTTGATTGAAATAGGAACCGAGACCAATCATAAATTTATTATGTTGTGTGTATTTAAAATAAGATATTAAACCTGCTAAAGTTGAGTGTTTAATTTATATAAAGGTGTGACTGTGCTTATCTGTGGTTTTCTTACCTACACAATCTTCATATTTCAGTTTGTAACCATGTTCACAATTACAGACAGGTCCTTTATATGTATCTTTACATTTTTCATGTGGTTTCATACATTTCTTTGGTACATCAGCACAGGTATTATCTACAATTATTTTTATAATATTAATAATTTCCTTTATTTAAACAGTATTAGTATAAATCTAGTTTCCATCGACAAATTTTGACCAGGTAGGTTTTTATCGAAATCCAGCTTGTATTGAAATTTTCAAATAATATGTTAGACATTCTGAAACATTGCCCATAAAGTTTCCATATATTCGCAAAATTTGAGTGCTTGATTTTCACAGCAATGATCATTATACCAGTCCTTCGTCTTGATAAAAATGTCAACTGTAGATTGGCCAAGACCAGTGGGTACAAAACCCATTCGGCCGGTGTCGGTTGGGGGTCTTCACGTTGCTATATATGTAAAAATGCTGTCATACTCAAATTATTTCCAAGCGCGTTGGACTTGCCATACAATCGCGGGAGGATGATTCGTTTGCTTTGGTTTGGAACCATGGTGATTAACGCATCTTTCATCAATATTTCAGTTATATCGTGGCGGTCAGTTTTATTGTTGGCGAAAAACTGAGGAAACGGAAAAAAACCACCAACCTGCTGCAACTCATTGCCAAACATTATCATATAATGTTGCATACCTCGTCCTGAGCAAGACTCGAACCTGCAACATTAATGATGATCGGCACTGATTGCATAGGTAGATGTAAATCCAACTACCATACGTTCACGTCCATATATATACAGAATAAAACAACACTGTAGCAAGTTGCATTGATATTTTTTTTATATTCCTGCTATATTGATGGCAATGTGTACCATTTGCTGATTCGCGCTACATGAAACTTTGTTTATTGATGTTATTTCAATTTTGTTTCTTTATAGAAATGGTCAAGTTGCTAGAACACAAACATTTTAAGATCAGCTTATATGTTTTTATTTATCTGAATTTTTTATTTGTTTATTTTAACACTAACTCACTCAAATTATGAACGACACATATTATCCTCAATATAGTTCTTGACCCTATTACTGGTGACGTCATGAATATTGTAATACTATCCAATTGACAAGAAGAGTTTGAAGTTACCAAAGGGGTAATCAGAATCCGTATATCGAAGAAGAACAGACAACACAATGGCCAAAAGAAAAAGTACAACAGGACAAACAACGATCTATAAAACATACATATAAAACTAAAGATCGAGTAACACGAACCCCACTGAAAACCGGGGGTGAACTCAGGTAGGCATTGAGATTGTACCACTCTTCAGCAACAATGTACATCATAAGGCTTTGCCACAGGCTACACTGAAGTGCTTCAGGGTGGTACAATCTCAATGCATATTGGTAAAGACGTAGATAACTGATAATGTATTTATGTATGATGTTCTTACCTACACAAGCACCATCATTACGTTTGTACAAGCCAAATCCAAAAAAAAGAAGAAGAAGGAAATCACATCAAAACAAGACAGAGGAACCTTGAACACTGGTTAATTGTACACTTTGTCAAAATGCATCCATATTTTCACCTCAGCTATGGTACTGTTGTACAAAAAGGTTATGAATACACTACAAAACGAGTATCAACCGGTTTAACACCGATGAATATTTGTGTTTGTTACAAGCCAAGACCTTGGTTTCCAATGTCATTTATCGTGGTCTTTTGAGTTCGTATCTATCTACCTGTTAACGTATAAACACAATAGCCAAGAAAAAGGACAAAAGGACAAACAGCGTCTTAAAAACAGACACAATTCTAAAGATCGAGTAACACAACTGGGTGTGAACTCTTCTACCAGTTTGCGGCCGCCATCATTCACTGATGATACTGCCACTTTGGTGCGCATGCCAATTTTAAGCTTATTTTTTAAAACTTAACATTAAAGTGTTGTGCAAAATAAATGTGCAAGTAAAAACAACTTGATTAATTTAATCAAGAAAGGGAGTGGCAGTGTCAGTGGGCAGAGGGTTCCAATCCCTGATGGTTCTTGGGTAGAATGACTCCTTCCGTATAATCTTGTTACATGATGGTATCTGAAAGGAGTGTTGGCTCATGTTTCGACTCAGTCGTGATAGTTGTACGAATCTGTCAGTGGCATCAATTTTAACTAGACCATTTACGATCTTGTACATTAAGACTAGTCTAGCACTCTGCCTTCTTTCTCCAATGTAGGCCATCTTAGTTCTTCTAGCATGCTAGTGACCGATGAAGTGTTGTGGTACCTGTTCACTACATACCTTGCCTCCCTACGCTGGACCATTTCGATACGTTTTTGTCCTCTATAATGTATGGATCCCAGGTGGTGCATGCATATCCTAATGTTGGTCTAACCAATGACTTGTAAGCTTTCCCTTTTATGTTTGAATTTCTGATATTTAGGTTTCGTTTTAATAAACTCATGGTGTTGTTTGCTTTCTTGCACATGTTTGATATGTGTTGGCTCCACTTCATATCTGATGTTATGGAAACACCTATATATTGTTCAGTTGTTACTTCCTCTAGTTGGTGACCATGTAGGGTGTAACTATTCATAATTGGTTGTTTCTTTCTTCTGATGGTCAGGACATTACATTTCTCTGGATGGAAGCTCATTTGCCATCTTTTTTCCCATTTAGCCAATTTATTCAGGTCATCTTGAAGAGTTACACTATCGATATCAGATGTTATGGTAAGATATACGATGGTATCATCAGCGAACAATCTGGTTTTGGATCTTATATTTTCTGGCATGTCGTAGGTGTAGAATAGGAACAAGCTGGGTCCTAACACGATCCTTGAGGAACACCTGATTCAACCGGTATGGAATTTGATGTCTCACCTTCTACTACTACTGACTGATTACGATCACGGAGGCAGCTTAGAATCCTTCTGTTGGTTTTACCTCTTATTCCATAGTGGTGTCATTTATCGATTAGTAGGTTGTGACATACTTTGTCAAAAACTTTGCTGAAATCCATAATCAGGCAGTCAGTTTGTTTACCACTGTCAAGGTTTCTAATTACATCATCTACAAATTCAACAAGCTGTGTATCACAGGAAAGGCCTTTCCGGAATCCAGATATATGCGTTGCCAATTCTTTTAAGACTCTATGGGTGATGTTGTCTGGTCCAGGTGTCTTATGAGGATTTAATTTTTTCAGCAATTTGGTAACTCCCTCCTCTGTTATCTGAATGCTATGCATAGATTCAAACTTCCTTTTCATGTTGCAGGTTGTTTGAAAGATTCGTCTGATAATTCTGTCTTAGTTAAGAATGCCATTTGGAACTGCTTGTTTAGAATGTTGGCCTTTTCTTTGGAGTCTTGATGTAATATTCCATCTGCTTTGAGCGGAGGTATGGTGTTACTATCTGATCTTTTATGCTTAATATAAGTGGTTGTTGTTTTACTCCCTTTGTTGTTGAAAGTTCTCTGGTTGGTGTTGAGGTATACACTTAACTTTAACTTGATTTGATGATACTGGACTGGAAATTGATGTGTCAGATAAAACACTAAATTTGTTTGTGGTACTGAAAACCATGGAGAAGCAAAATGATGTATAATTGGGGCAGTTGCAGGCAAGGCAATCCCAAGTTACAACAGAGTCATTTACATGTTCTAGATATACGCTGGATTTCATATATTGACAGTTAGCGTGATAACATTGATTGCATGTATCACTTACAATACCTCTATCATCCTATCTAGCAGGTTTATCACAGGTACCACATGGATATAATGACCCAGATGTTGATGGTCCAGGATGTATGTTAACATCATTTGACAGTGTGATTAGGAACATTGAAAAGTATGTTAGGGTAACTTTTGGTCCATTTCTTGAACATAGACCTCTCAAACGGCTCTGATTTGTAATCACTCTAACCACAACGTATTCATGATCAGTTGGACACTCATGGTTGTTTACAATAATACATTTATGTATTTCATCTCTGTTGTTGACTGATGTATGCTTAATGATGAAACCTTGGATAAGGATGGTAAGGATCAGTCCTGTTGTTAATGACGCCATTGATGTTTATCTACGATGTATGTCCAAGCAGAGATTCTGACGGTGACAAGTAGATGTTCTGTGTTTTCCTTCAATATGATGTTGAGTAAGGTGTTTGTGTATTTAGATCTTACCCACTGAGCACTGCAAAATTTAAAGTAATTTTGAAAACGTGAAATGAGAAAAATATTAAAAAAATATCAGGTGCTGTTCAAAATTCCTGCCATTTTTGTTGGGCATGCGCACTCTAGTGTTCCGGAAGGGTAATCAGCTCCTACACCACTAGTGGCATCCATCGTGTTATGCTCATATGAGTCGGAATTTTATACTCATATGAGTCGGAGTTTCTTGAAAATCTTGTAAAAGAAAAGACGATTCACGAAGCTAAAGCCTTTAATTTCACATACAGGTATATTGATGACATTTTATCTATCAATAATCCTAGATTTGCAGAATTCCTTCCATTGATATATCCTCCATAGCTGGAAATTAAAGAGACCACAGATACAGCTTCGTCCGCATCATTATTGGACGTATGCCTCGAATTTGCCGACAGTGGTCAACTCAGTTGTAAAATGTATGCTAAACGGATGACTTCAATCTTAAAATCATAACTTTTACAAATATGTGCAGCAATATACAAGCTTCTCTTGCATATGGTGTTTACATCTCGCAATTGATTCGCTATGCAAGGGTCAGTAGCAATTATTCTGATTTCTTGAAACGTCATCTTTATCTGATAAACAGGCTACCGGAACAGGGCTATTAACAGATTCGCCTTATACGATCTCTTAAAAAGTTTATATTCCGATACCAAGATCTTGTCGAAAAATATTCTGTCTCTGCAGAGACGATAATAAACGATGGATTTTCAGAAAGTAAATTTGTAAAATATATAAAGATAAGGATTAAGTAATCGTGGTTTAGACATGACGTCATTCAACATCTAATTTGAAATCAAATTGTGTAAGAAGATGAATGTTTAGTAAAACCGTTCTGCAGAGACGATAGTAAACGATAGATTTTCATAGTACTGCGTTGACTACTATTATACCTATTTTGTCCCAGTATGGTTCAAAATGCTGCTATTGTGCCAACCGGAATCTTTTAACCGTAATGGAAGTGGGAGGATTGGCGCCGTAAAATCTGATTCAACCCACCATTTCTTTGGAAATGTCTGTACCAGGTCAGGTCCATTGCGGTTTTCCCAGTTTTCCGTTGTTGACTGATTTTGTCTGTTTTTTGACTTAGGAGTTTTGCCTTTCCCTTTGGAAGATTGCTCGGTGCTCGGTAATTTTGTTATTATCCTTATTTATTATCTAGTTAAAAAGCCGGTGATAAGTTATGATTGCGGAAAGGAGCGGGGAGTGCTTAAGACGAATAAAACATATCCGTGGTCATTTGTGACAGAGATATTCCCGATTTTCGATAACATGTAGTTATTGTTTTTGAATCGAGTTATCTTTTCCTGACAGTAGATATGCACACTTCCGGTAGCATAACTTAGTAACGCATCAAAACGGCTGTTATCGATAAAAACGTCTAAAAAAAATGCATACTTATTCAAATAAAATCCGATTTATTGGACTTATTCAATTTAGCTTTTTATATCGTCAGATTCCATCAGATCTGTATTTTTAGTTATATCCTGAATGACCGTAATAATAATAAATAAATCCGGTATTTTATATTCAAAGATGTAGCATTTTCTCGAAAATCGGCATTGCGGTTAAAATTACGTACGTTAATAGCGATGTATGCAAAATTCATTCCGATTTCCGCAGTGGAATCATTTGTTGTATTTCCTTTTACAGGAGATTATCTTAATCTTGAAATGATCAAGATAATTTATCTGCTCGGAGTCTTTTAAAAATATGTCTATTTTCGCATGATATTTAGTTTTGTTTTCATTTTTGAGAGATCTACCTTTAGTTATTTACATGGTTCATGACTGTTCATTCTTTGGTTTCACTGCAGATTTTGTAATGAAGAAAGGAACATTTGGGAATTTTACCGGATTTTGCCATTTACAAACGTCAGAGACGTCGGTTAGAAATATGGCCGTAATGCTAGACAGCCGGCATCCACTCCTTCCAAAAACTGGATGAGAAAATGGAGATTTTACTCTGATTCTAAGGGAAAAAATTGAAAGTTTTGCAGATAGAAGTGCTTTCAATGCTAGGTTAGTAAAGAAAAAAAACACGAAAAAAAAATATAATTGTTAAAAATCGAAAACTTGCAACACAAAACATTTCCCTTTGGTAACATAAAAAGGCTTTCCCTTTTATGGGAAATATGCTTAAATAGGATTTTATGAAATATAGGCATCGTCTGCTTTATCTTAGAGTCGCACAAATTTACATCAAGTACACCTTATATTCCTCAAATTTGTAAGGTCGGTCGATCATTGTACCATAGCCGTGATCGTAAAGTCGCTGCTTCGCGACCCCTGCAGATTTACACCGCGTTTCACAGTATGATTTAAGAAATAGTAATAATTATGTTATACCTAATTGTCGATTAGAAATTACCATAAAATCCTTCTTCCCCTCAACTACCCGAGATTGGAACAATCTAAATCCAGAAATTAGAAATTCTGGTAATATTAACATATTTAAAAAAAAAATCAAAATATTACTTAAGAAAGTGCCTTTTTACTTCGGTTGGGGTGATAGAACATTAAATAGTATTCACAGTTCGCTAAATGCAGATTTGCACCTTGTCAATTTAAAGCCAAGTCCTGGATGTATATGTGGTCATGGTTTTGAAGATTGTATACACTTTTTCTTTGAATGTCCTTTTTATAATGAAAATAGGGCAATGGTGTTTAATAAATTAAAGAATTACAATTGAATTGATATTATCTGGTCATGAAAATCTGACTCCTAATCAAAACATCGAAATCTTCTCTGCTGTTTATTGTTTTATTAGAAGCGCCCAGCGCTTTAGCTAATGTACTATCATACTCACTTCAGTCAATGTTATTTTTTGTTTGTTTTTGTTTGTTTGAAACCCTTCTTCTTTATTCCACTGTATTCAACATATTATTTCACCGTATTCCTCTTTATGCTTACTTTATTATTATCGTCTAAATATATCATGTTGTAACATTTATTTGTATAATTATCGCCATTATGTGTAATCAGTTTTTGTTTATATTTTTGTAAAAGTGAAAGGACTTCACTAATGTTGTTATAACTTGTGTCCAATCCCATTTGCAACTTTTATGCAAATAAAATATGTTTAATCTAAACTACACTGAGAGCGCAAATTCCATCGGAGAAGTTTTTTTTTTTTTTGCAACATACTGTGCTTCGCTATGGATTTTGGTTAAAGTGATTAAAATGTAGGCTATATATTAAGTTATTTTATTTTTTTTTACATATTATAGCAATTATGAGTGCACAGTAGATTTGCATTGATTTTTCGAAAGCCGTACAACAAAAATTTCCTTACATATGAAATCATGACGCGAATTTACATGGAAGCTGTTAATTTCATTTTTTTTCATCAATATTAACTATTCTGTCGGAGTTTTTTGGGTTTTTTTCGAGCATCACGTAATCCGTCATAATCACTAAAAATAAAGCAATTTAGCACATGTCGTGCTTATCGGAAGCAAACCATCAAAGCTTTATATTTAAAAAAAAATGTTGTGCCTGGTTGTTATGTTATCTGAAATCTTCAGTTGAGAAACCAAATCGTCTGCTATGTTTTCTGATTCGCATTTTACCCCATCACTACTGTAAGTAATACATTTACTTGACTAAATGCGGGAGCACAGTAGTCATGATCGCATTGGCGCTGCCTTGTGATGGAATGGATAGTTCTAGCAGATGGTTCGAATCCCATCAGTCCTTATTTTTTTTGTCTACATTTTTAAGCTTAGCTTCAGAGAGCTATTTTTGGATGTAAGATTATGAAACTGTAAATTCATTTATTGCAAAATAACTTATTTGTCGTGAGTACTTAGACGGTATCAGAAATCATGGATAGCAGTCGAGAAGTGTCTAAAAATACATCTTTAATATGACAGATAAGTTGCAATGGACAGAGGTGCGATCTCCAAATACACCATTGTTTTTTTAAATGATAGATCGATTGCTTGTAATTGATATATTAAAAACAGATAAAAAGCACGTTCGCGATCGCTTTATTTCCTATTCAAACTATTCCAGAAGAGGGACATTATTTATCAAGAAAACAAGTGGGATCTGCTCTGACAGAAACCAAAAATTGGGATTTGCTTGTTGACTGTACAAGTCGAGATGGCCGGAAAATATTAAATCCAGGTGTTGACCTATTTGATAAGCATACATTGCTAATGAAGACGCACATACCGTTTCAAGCACAGTGCAATATATTACACCGAATCCGCCTCTGCTTTAACAAATGGTGTAGAAACAACAGATTCTATTATTTCTAAAATGCTTCCAAATGTATCTTGCCTCGAGTGTAATGTAAAGATCAAATACGCTTTTTAATGAAAGGAGTGAACAAAAATTAAAAGAAAATATTCCTGCTTTCAGTGTGCAAGGAACATCGTGCAGTGTTTCCATTTTGCATAAACATCTGGTGACAATTATCCAAAGCATTTCAGAAAGTGAATTATGTAACATGTGCATTAGCATTATAACAATACACATTTGGAGTTATTTGTACAAAAGTGTTACAAATCCAGAGAAACATATGTTTTAAAGTAAATAACCTTTTTCTATAGAAGTTTAAAAAAAAGAAATGTCGTGTATATAATTTTCTCTATGAAAGTTAAAGCCTCTTCTGAACTGTCAATAGCAGCTCATTTTTTCATTGTCATCTGACCGGCTTTTTAAAAGATACGTCTTTACAACTGTGTACCTAATTTGAGGGAAGAGATTGTCTTTGCTGGACCACCCGGTGTTCAATTCGGATATGAGTATCTTCCACAGAATCGCTATCGTATTTCACATAGTCATCGAAGGAAGAATTAGCACCATATATCACTTGATTTGCATTGAAAGCTCGGAGCGCAAGCTCATTCTTGATAACACTGCGTTTTCTTATTACATTTCCGTAGAAACTGTAGAAGTTCAGTCTTTTTTAAAGTTAGGAAGTCTTCAAGTGTTGCCTTGGATTCTACGTCAATTAATTTCATATTTTTTCGCACTTATTATTTATTCAATCAATTTATAAAAAACCGCCAGAAAAACTTTGCAACCGGAAATGTTATATACCTACCTCCAAGGACGATTATTCAACTTGCGAACGATAACTCCCTTTTCCGCAACGAAGGAATTCATTAACGGTCAACCAAGTCATGATGAAAACGTAAAACTTTCGAAGTGATGAATTCAACTTAACCAAGAGGAACCATTGGTTCATTAGCTTCCTTATTAGCAGGAACTCTCTATCAAGGAAATCTCGATAGGAACCACAAGCTCTGGAATATCGTATCAATTGGAGGTGCTGCTGGAATGTTGCTACATATACATGGAAAGGTCACAATGGGAAAATTGAAATCGTCTCTTTTGTCGTAAAGATTCGTTTTTAACCGCCCATCACTGTAAATATGGAGGTGTAGGTCAAGGTATGAAGCAGACTTATCTGTATCTGTGGTATCCTTTATTTCAAATTGAATGACTGTGTTTCATATCAGTTGTGTCCTTTCATGATATATATTAACATATATGAAGATCAAAAGGATAATTTAGGAATCATTTGTGGTAATAGTAAATTGTGTTAACAATCTTTGTATTCCTCTTATGTTATTATATATATGAATTAAACATAAAAGGAAATAATTCACACCAAAACAGTTTTAGAAAAACTAGCTGGAAAGTTATTAAAATAAAAAACAAAGGCAAAATAGATACACAATCTCCCATTTCCTGGCTGGATGCAATGATCTGATAAATAGCAAATCGTGGCAATCTACAACAAAACAATGGATTATAATTAATATTATGTAAGAATTTAACAGAAAAATAATTGAACATTTAAAGCATAAAATATCCGTTCCGAAACTATCCTTACTACACAATTTATTTCCTAGTTGATACCAGTGATACTTTTGCATAACAACATAGTTAAAAGAAATGATAGCAGCAATCAGAAGACGTTCGCAAATAGTACTGTATACAGAAGGAATGTGTTGACTCTAGATAAAAATGTTTTACTTACGATATGTCGCTGATGCCAGTTTGAAGTTGATGAGCACAATCACTATTAGAAAGCCTTTAACAACCATACTGGAGGTTGTATGGTATGCACTCAATGACAACTGATTTTCAATTTCAATTAATATACTGATTTAAAAAAAAAAAGCATATATGTATATCATTACCATTATTTACACAACCAATCATATAAGAGGAAAACGTTACGTGTTCTTTGCAGAGGACTCCATGTCGGTTTGCACGTAACACATTGCAATGGGATGAAAAAAGCATGAAGTAATTAACATAAAGAGTCATTATCCTACACCTGATAAATATTTAGATCATTCTATTGCTTTTTTGTTTCTTATATTTTTTCTTGCTTTGTGTTTTGAGTTTTGAGTTTTTTTGTTTTAAATAAATGTTTGCACTTTTTCCTTTGGTATCTAGCATTACAGAAAAGCTAGTTTGACATGACGGATTATGTTTTGCATCTTTTCAACGATAGTACTGAAGAGTGATTTTTTTCTCAGGAAAGTGTAGAACGCTGAATCAGCCTTTTAATGCTTGCTATGCATGTATATATACGACTAGGGTGTTCGCGTTCGATCTATGTTAAGGGGTTGAGAGAAATAAATCATGTTGTATTGTTGTATTTTTCAATAAGACAAAATAGTGTTGGTATACAATTTAAGCAGTAAATCGAAATTTAAAATTTCTACGGGGTTTTTTTTAGATGGAAAAACGTTGGAGATACCGTAGCGGATAATCAGATGCCGTAAATTGAAGGACAGACAACGCAATGGCCAACAGAGAACATTTCTTGCCCATGTCCTTGATATCGCAAATTGCTAAGATGCTTTATGACTCGATTCAAAAATTATATATAAATATATTTGCAATTCCAGTAACCAAAATATCTTGTTTTCAAATATTGTGCCAACTTATTTGATGATACCTCTGCTTGTGGAGTTCTCGAAGGTATCATCCGCCCAGTAATCAGTGCTTCGGGACTTACATGTTTATATATATACGTCTGAAAATTAAACCAAACAATGTTAGAATTAGATTTTAGAGCTGTCGACGGGATTTGAACCCACACCATTGATACACTGCAGCACCATTCGCTTAGCCTTACATCCAGCGCCCTAGACCACTCGACCACATCCACTCCCTAAAAAAAGGAGCTTCAATAATCGTAGTGTTACCTTTTCTCGTAAGGCAAATCTAGGGATAGGCGTAAGACATGTGTATAAGCGTGTGTAGATGGTACATATATGTTTAATATTATAATTTGACAGCAATCTAACTCAGCAATTTTTAATATATTGTATAGTATAATGAAGAATTCATTATACAATCACAGGAAATAAAGTATATTATACAAACGTCTAGAAGCAAGTGACAACCATACAATATATCTGTACCACTGGATCTCAAAGTTACTTTAAAGGATACTAGGTTAATACTAAATATTATATACGTCTGAAAATTAAACCAAACAGTGTTAGAATTAGATTTTAGAGCTGTCAAATTTTTGTTCTTCCCTCGACGGGATTTGAACCCACACCATTTATACACTGCAGCACCATTCGCTTAGCCTTACGTCCAGAGCCCTAGACCACTCGACTACATCCACTCCCTAAAAGTGGAGCTTCAATATTGGTAGTGTTACCTTTTCTCGAAAGGCAAATCTAGGGATACACGTAAGACATGTGTATAAGCGTGTGTAGATGGTACATATATACTTAATATTATAATTTGACAGCAATCTAACTCAGCAATTTTTAATATATTGTATAGGATAAAGAAGAATTCATTATACAGTCACAGGAAATAAAGTATATTATACAAACGTCTAGAAGCAAGTGACAACCATACAATATATCTGTAGCACAGGATCTCAAAGTTACTAAGGATACTAGGTTAATACTAAATATTATATACGTCTGAATATTAAACCAAACAGTGTTAGAATTCGATTTTAGAGCTGTCAAATTATATATATATATATATATATATAACATTTACAGTTCATACATAATGTAATTTATCAAAACTAAGATCAATCTGCATCAGCCACAGATAGCCTTTGCTAATTTTGGCTATCATGTTTTCCACTTTTTTGACTATGAACGTACCTGCCGAAGGTTATTCAAGAAAGGCGATATATCTACGTTTTTATGGTATCTCTAATGGTGGACTTGTAACCGCGATGGTATTATTCACCTAGTGGTCAATGTCTCGGGCACTGGCATGACTAGGGATATAGAGTAATTCGCGTATGACCTCTAATGGAGTTTCTTCAGATCCTCCCCTACGCTTGTATCAGTAAAGAGGAGGGAGTGTACATGTGAGATCTGATTTTAATCAACTTTCATTTTTAAAATTTGAACAGTTGATCAAATTACATATGTTACGGATTTTGCAGAAACATCTTGCGTTTTGTCGACTTTTGACGAAAATATGCAAATAAGATTGATTTCGACCAAAAGCTATATATAAAATATTCTCTTCTGGAACGATTCAGCGAAGATTAACCCAACTTTGCAACGTTAATTCTTGAGTAAGCTCCAACTTCTATCCAAGATGACCGCTGTTACTGAAAAAAAACAGAAATTTCTTCAAATGGCAAACCTGATCCATGCTATGATAATGTGAGCTTAAACTAAGATATTATAAGATTAAGAGTTATTTGATATATTTGAACTTTTTACTGTCAAATTTGTAATTTGGACATTTTTTTTTAAGTTTCAAATTATAATTATTCTAGCAATAAATGATTTAAAAACTCTCTCCTCAGAAACCTCTTGGACAATTTGAACCCAACTGTGCCTAATCATTTGAATGTGTAATTTAAAATAATATTCGCAGAATCTGACAAGTGACCAACATGAATGGTGCTACTAAAATAGAACATATATGTAAATCTACAGTGTAAATGTCGGATGATTTTAGCATAATATGTGGCTTTTTAATATTTCTTCAAATGGTCAAAAGCGAAATATTATGAATTATATTTCTGAGAACTTTCAAATATAAGATATATTCATGTATTCACATGTATTCAAATAATCTTTATAATATAAAAACCATTAATCATCGGTAGGCAACTACAAGTACATGTAATGAAATTAAAGTTTAAACAGTGATGGTCATCAATTCCACCAATATCAGCAACAGGAATTTTCTAAATTATCTACAGAAGTAAATTGTCCACGAGTTTAAGGGATGGGGAGAGGGCGTCATAATTGGAAAGTAAGTTTATGTGCACACAACTACATGTATAACTATGCTTGAAAACAATAGAAAAAGTACTCTAACTCTAAAGTTATTTGTAAATAGTGGTCAAAATTCTCCTCCTATTCATTTTTACTGTGCATAAAGAAATAAAACATTGTATTAAGAAAAAAAACTGCGTTGATATTCACATACTTGGTTAATTGCTTGATTTTTACTGCGAGTTCAAATCCGAAATTGCAATATCATTTTTACTTAGTTGTATTGTAAATTCAGTTAGCAAATTAAAATCACGGAAAGTAAGTATGGTTATGAATTATGTAGCTTAGTGCTCCGAATCAATTATTAAAATCCGCATCGGTGGTGTAATGGTTAGCGTGATGGCGCTGAACTACCTGTACATATGTATTTAGTGGTGTTCATGGATAGCGTGATGGCGCTGTACCACCTGCACATATGTATTTAGTGGTGTTCATGGTTAGTGTGATGATGCTGTACCACCTGTGCATATGTATTTAGTGGTGTTCATGGTTAGCATGATGGTGCTGTACCACATGTACATATGTATATAATGGCGTTCATGGTTAGCGTGATGGTGCTGTACCACATGTACATATGTATTTAGTGGTGTTCATGGTTAGAGTGATAGTGCTGTGCCACATGTACATATGCATTTAGCGGTGTTCATGTTTAGAGTGATGGCGCTGTACCACCTGTACATATGTAGTTAGTGGTGTTCATGGTTAGTGTTATGGTGCTGTACCACCTGTACATAAGTATTTAGTGGTGTTCATGGTTAGCGTGATGGCGCTGTACTACCTGTACATATGTATTTAGTGGTGTTCATGGTTAGCGTGATGGTGCTGTAATACCTGTACATATGTATTTAGTGGTGTTCATGGTTATCGTGATGGTGCTGCACTACCTGTAAATATGTATTTAGTAGTGTTCATGGTTATTGTGCTAGTGTTGTGCCACCTGTACATATGCATTTAGTGGTGTTCATTGTTAGCGTGATGGCGCTGTACCACCTGTACATATGTATTTAGTGGTGTTCATGGTTAGCGTGATGGTGATGCACTACCTGTACATATGTATTTAGTGGTGTTCCTGGTTAACGTGATGGTGAAGTACTACATGTACATATGTATTTAGTGGTGTTCATGGTTATCGTGATGGTGCTGCACTACCTGTAAATATGTATTTATTAGTGTTCATGGTTAGTATGCTAGTGTTTGTCCACCTGTACATATGTATTTAGTGGTGTTCATGGTTAGCGTGATGGCGCTGTACCACCTGTACATATGTATTTAGTGGTGTTCATGGTTAGCGTGATGGTGTTGTACCACCTATACATATGTATTTAGTGGTGTACATGATTAGCGTGATGGTGATGTACTACCTGTACATATGTACTTAGTGGTGTTCATGGTTAACGTGATGGTCATGTACTACATGTACATATGTATTAAATGGTGTTCATGGTTATCGTGATGATGCTGCACTACCTGTAGATATGTATTTAGTAGTGTTCATGGTTATTATGCTAGTGTTGTGCCACCTGTATATATGTATTTAGTGGTGTTCATGATTAGCGTGATGGCGCTGTACCACCTGTACATATGTATTTAGTGGTGTTCATGGTTAGCGTGATGGTGTTGTACCACCTATACATATGTATTTAGTGGTGTTCATGGTTAGCGTGATGGTGATGTACTACCTGTACATATGTATTTAGTGGTGTTCCTGGTTAATGTGATGGTGATGTACTACATGTACATATGTATTTAGTGGTGTTCATGGTTAAGGTGATGGTGCTGTACCTCATGTACATATGTATTTAGTGGTGTTCATGGTAAGCGTGATAGCGATGTACCATCTGTACATATGTATTTAGTGGTGTTCATGGTAAGCGTGATAGCGATGTACCATCTGTACATATGTATTTAGTGGTGTTCATGGTTAGCGTGATGGTGCTGTACCACCAGTACATATGTATTTAGTGGTATTCATGGTTAGCATGATGGCGCTGTACCACCTGTACATATGTATTTAGTGGTGTTGATTGTTAGCGTGATGGTACTGTGCCATCTGTACATATGTGTTTAGTGGTGTTCATGGTTAGCGTGATAGCGCTGTACCATCTGTACATATCTATTTAGTGGTGTTCATGCTTAGCGTGATGGTGCTGTACCATCTGTACATATCTATTTAGTGGTGTTCATGGTTAGCGTGATGGTGCTGTACTACCTGTAAATATGTATTTAGTGGTGTTCATGATTAGCATGATGGTGCTGTACCACATGTACATATGTATTTAGTGGTGTGCGTGGTTAGCATGATGGTGCTATGCCACATATACATATGTATTTAGTGGTGTTCATGGTTAGCGTGATGGTGCTGTGCCACATGTACATATGTATTTAGCAGTGTTCATGGTTAGCATGATTGTGCTTTACCACCTGTACATATGTATTTAGTGGTGTTCATGGTTAGCGTGATGGTGCTGTACCACCTGTACATATCTAATTAGTGGTGTTCATGGTTAGCGTGATGGTGCTGTCCCACATTTACATATGTATTCAGTGGTGTTCATGGTTAGGGTGATGGTGCTGTAGCACCTGTACATATGTATTTAGTGGTGTTCATGCTTAGCGTGATGGTGATGTACCACCTGTACATATGTATTTAGTGGTGTTCATGGTTAGTGTGATGGTGCTGTAGCACCTGTACATATGTATTTAGTGGTGTTAATGGTTAGCGTGATGGTGATGTACTACCTGTACATATGTATTTAGTGGTGTTCATGCTTAGCGTGATGGTGATGTACCACCGGTACATATCTATTTAGTGGTGTTCATTTTTAGTGTGATGGTGCTGTACCACCTGTACATATGTATTTAGCGGTGTTCATGGTTAGCGTGATGGTGCTGTACCACCTGTACATATGTATTTAGTGGTGTTCATGGTTAGCGTGATGGTGCTGTCCTACCTGTACATATGTATTTAGTGGTGTTAATGGTTAGCGTGATGGTGTTGTGCCACATGTGCATATGCATTTAGTGGTGTTCATGGTTAGCGTGATGGTGCTGTGCCACATGTACATATGTATTTAGTGGTGTTCATGGTTAGCGTGATGGTGATGTACCACCTGTACATATGTATTTAGTGGTGTTCATGATTAGCGTGATGGTGCTGTACCACCTGTACATATGTATTTAGTGGTATTCATGGCTAGTGTGATGGCGCTGTACCACCTGTACATATGTATTTAGTGGTGTGCATGGTTAGTGTGATGGTGCTGTACTACCTGTACATATGTATTTAGTGGTGTTCATGGCTAGTGTGATGGCGCTGTACCACCTGTACATATGTATTTAGTGGTGTTCATGGTTAGTGTGATGGCGCTGTGCCACATGTACATATGTATTTAGTGGTATTCATGGCTAGTTTGATGGCACTGTACCACCTGTACATATGTATTTAGTGGTGTTCATGGTTAGCGTGATGGCGCTGTACCACCTGTACATATGTATTTAGTGGTGTTCATGATTAGCATGATGATGCTGTACTACCTGTACATATGTATTTAGTGGTGTTCATTGTTAGCTTGATGGTACTGTTCCACCTGTACATATAGACAATAACAGTGCATTGACTTGACATATAATCGATATACGGATGAGGGCTAGAATAGGGGAAAATGCGAGGGCTTTCCGAGCATTTTCCCCGATTGGTGCCGAATACGTATATCGAATTTTATGTCAAGTCAATGCACTGTTATTGTCTTTATACTGCAATCATTAGTGACATTAATGGATATTACTACCAATATTCAAATTATTTTAAAAGTTTGCTACCCCCAAGAGGCACCAACTGATTTTGCGGAGTAATATGACTAGACAGAGAACTCAACTTTTCAAAGATCGATGCACAGGTAAACATACCATTGATATTTGGATAAGATTTTTGAAAATAAACAACAGTTTTGCTGAAAATATTTTTAACAATAAAATATAAGTGACAAGAGAATATATATCAAAATGTGGTTCTAGGATTGAAGTTAATAAAATTGTTCATTTCAATGTTCATTTCATGTGACGTAAACACGATTATTGTCAATGGCTGTCGCACATGTACACATTGATGGAGTTACATGAAGAGTGGCTCCGTAAAACATGGAAGATATCCTGTTCGAGGTGTTAGTTTTGGAGCAGATAGAAGGATGTTCTGGTAAGTTTATGTCAGCTCACGTAGATGCTACAAATGCACGTGATACGTTGGTCGAGGCTGTTGTAGTTTGGATTGGAACAAGTGCGCGCGAATTGTCACTGTCAGCACCCGCGAGTACATTTGAGATGGGTTTGTGTTTCCCGTAGCTAATAGCGCTGTAGTTTCTCACCGTTTTTATGCCCTGATATTTGCATGATGTCTGTGTCTTCCACGTCATTGTCTTTCAGCGTTTGTACCAAATAGTTACGTGCGCTGTGGCTTGTTAGGCGTTTGTTGGTGTCTAAACCTTCTTTTTGTTTGATGGTTTTCATAATAGAAGCCAACTTTTTCTCCCAACCCGTTGTCGAATGAACCATTGTTCATCCTCAGTTCCCGTAGGCGGCATCGTGCGCGTAGCAATGTAGAAGGGATCACTTGGGTTTCTCATTCCAGTTGGACGTTTCGACGAGTACAATTCATACAGAGCAACTGGGATTCGGTCTCCAGGGCATTCGTACATTTTAGGTGATACTTCCCGAACACCACTGATGTTTTCTCCAGTGCGCGTTTTTGCTTGACGTTCGCTTAATTCTAAGTATCTGCCTCCATGCGAATCAATGTGCTGAGTGATATCACCCCATCTGAAAGCAAAATTTGCAACTTTTAAATATTTTGGCATTGCACAAAGTGAAAACAAAATATGTGTAGTTCCGGTTACCCTACATAATTTTTTTGCCATTGAAATGATTTTTCAATAAGCACTGTTAAAGTCACAATTTCTCTCCCGGTGACTAGATTTAAGAAAACAATTGTATAATATTGTACCTTCCCATTTAAAAAAAAATTTATATAACTTGAACCACACACAATTATTTATTTGGCCTTATTGTAGCATGCATGTGGATTTTATTTATTTATATACAGTGTACCATGTATGTTTTTTTTTCTGTTGTAGGGTCAAATGGTATAACAACGAAGACAAAGTATGGTTGATGTACTGTAATGTTATATGACGCAATAGACCTGTTGCCTATTCAAGAATCTACTGGGTTTATATGACATCATTCAACAATCACTTTTCATCTGTGTCATCATAACTTTTCTATTGTGATGTCAAAAATTTACAGGAATGTCTGTGATTTCCAGTAATGGGTGACAATTAGGGATGAAGTGTATAGAAAATGTCGAAAGTTTTGGATATCTCCATTCGAAACCAAAGATCAAAATCTTCGGATATCTAATGTTGAAAATTATTTCATCGACAACTTCAAAAACTGAATCAATAGTGAAATGAACATTGAATATAGTGATAACAAATTGTGATACATGTACATGTATACAAATACTTGGATTTTACATCAGTATGGATTAACAGTGACTGGAGGGTGTTCAAATGAAGACATAATGGTTTCTGTGTGATATGTGGAAAAATTTTAACAGATTTATTCTTCAGGATTACTATATATGACACTCATTTTCAGGGAATATTGAGCAATGTGATTGATATATATTTATTTAATGTTAACTGGGAAAAACGGATATGGAGTGTTGTCGCAAATAAAATTACGTTTATGTACCTCAGTTGGTAGTGTTCTTGAACTCCTGTTAATCCAAAATGAACAGAGTTATTAAACCACATACTATTCACTAATGCCTCCGGAGAATTCCCACCCAACAAGTTTGATTCATGTAGCATATCCATCTCAGAATCCGGGATTGGTCGATTAGGTTTGTTTCCTTTTCCTTGTTTCTTTAGCAATTTCATTTTAGTTTTTAGAGTTTCTTTTGTCAGTGGAAATTTGGTATGTTTCTCATCACCCCCAATATAGTTGCCATATCTGTGTCTCCTCAGCTTTCTGGCAATGCTAGAAATAATTCCACGGATAGAGGTTGGTTCATAATCAAAGCCATCTTTTTTCTTTGCAGCAGTTATGAAATTAGCCATTAGGCTGTCAAGTTCATTAACTGGAATTTTGTGAATTTCATCGTTTTCATTCCTTTGTTTTAGAAAGTTTTCAACTTTTTTTATATCATTTAGACTTTTCTGTGATGTGTTTTTGTTATCATTGGATTCAATGAATTGCTTAATTTCATCATCATTTAGGGTTAAGGCCTCATTACAGTCACCATGAACGAATTCATTTGCCATAGTTAAAGGGCCAGGTTCCTCTGTAATATATGGTTGAGTGGGACTTGGAACAGGATCAGTGACACTGTGCATGGATTCAGTTGCCATAGTAATAGGGCCAGGTCGAATTGTTTCAGCTTCAAAGCTTGTTTCCTCTGTATATGGTTGACTGGGAACAGGGTCAGTTTCAATGTAAGGTTGGGTGGGAGCTGGTTCAGTTGCACTAAAGGGGGGTTGATGGACTTCAGCAATATGAATATTTAGTGGAACATCAAGTGCAGTAAGTCGAAGGAAAGTGTTTTCCAATTCATCATCCATTTCAATTTGCCCTAATTCATTCCAATTAATATCAAAATTGGGAACTACAGACATTTCCATTATGAAATAAAGCAGACGACGTTTTAAAATGCATACTACAGTACTTTTATTAAATATAAACTTCATAAAAAAATAATGTAAAATAAACACACAAAAATCATGATGATCCAAAATTGTAAATAAGCACAAAATATGAGAAATTTTAATTCATAAATGTCTTTTCACGGTGTTGTGATTTACGACAATACACTATATGTACGGTTTGCTTACATTCACAACGGAAATAGCCTTCAAAGGTAAATATAAAAGTAGTCCCGTCAAGTAGGCGTGGCCTAAATGTTATAAACGGTCACTGACCGTTTATCACTTGTATGTATACTATCAACGCATTTTTGATTGCTCAAATAGAACGATTGCAGTATAAATGTATTTAATGGTGTTCATGGTTAGCGTGATGTCGCTGTGCCACCTGTACTTATGCATTTAGTGGTGTAATGATTAGCGTGATGGTGCTGTGTCCCCTGTACATATGTACTTAGTGGTGTTCATGATGCTCGATTCTACGTTACACCGGATCGACCCTCTGCCTTTACTTCATTATTATTGTGGATTGTGAAAAAGCCTATTGATTCACTCTATGAATAAAGAGAAAAAATAATAGCTAGATATGATAATATGTTTCCACGTACACACAGATAACACTACCACATACACAAAAAGTGTATGTAAGAGGTGGAAACAGCTGAATATATGATGGCAAAAACTATAATAATGATATAAATATAGTTAATACCAAATTAACTTGTAACAGTCCGTGCAGGGTGCGACTTCACATTGTTATTTTTTGCCATTACAGTAACTATTTTTACAGATTTCAAGAGTATTATTTGAATCTTATTTTCGCTGCGCTGAGCGTACCTGATGAGGGTTTTCTAAAACGCGTTGCATGCTCTAGGTTTGATATCTACGTTTTTATTTCAACGATATTCACACAGAGTGGTGCTGATCAGAAAATTACGGAAAGTCAGAATTACAATTTATGATAATCAACTTGCCATGTCATTATGGTTTGGATATACTTAAGTAAATACATTTAGTCAATAGCGAAATTCGGTATCTTATAAGTAAAATACTTTGCAATTACCAGTACTGCATATAATAATTTTATTAATTTCTGAAAGTCTAAAACACTCTGTACAATAAGCGTACATAGATTAACAAAAAAAAACGATTTATCATGATGGCGTACCTGTAAAAACTTTAAATTTGTAATCTTTTCTTACATATACTGGTGTCCACCACGGTGACCATCATGATTTCCATATCAGATGATGCTCGTGTCGTTTATCAGTAACACGACGGGTGTCGCTACTTGAGCAGTAACTGCTTATGCTTCCACAGCACCCAAGCTAACACCCCTCCCTTTTAGATGGGCAGTGTCGTCTTAGCGCATGGCCACGCTGGGCAGTTTCCCGTGGGCCCACGAACATAGGTCCCATGATGATCTACGTATGTTGTGCATGGCATGTTTTTTAATGCATAAACACTGATTTTGTTGGAAGTACTAATACAATAAATATATGTTTAATTTTATCGACATTTATAGTTTTATTCAGGAGACTTGTTGTGTAGGTAGGGGTCCCATTGCACTCATTTTCCCAGGGGCCAATAATGCTGTTTAGACGTTCCTGTCGATGGGGTTCGTGTTTCTCAATCGTTTGTTTTCTGTGTAGTTTTTTGTAGGTCATTGTTTGTCCTTTCGTATTTTGGCCATTGTGTTGTCTGTCCTTCTTTGATTTACGGCTTCAGATTTCTCCTATGGAATCTGCAAACTTTTCTTGCACACTGAATACTAGAATGCAATTTGATAACTGTTAATGTTGATATTAATAGCATCTTGTATACGAAGACATTTAAATGGTTGCTTGTATTTGAAGCTAATTTTTCACACAAAAAGTGTTTTGGGCTAAATCAACTAATATTCAACATAAGATGGTGTTTGTAATAATCATTTGTTATACCGTTTACGTATTCAAAGTTTTCCTGAAAGTGGAAAGTGATCAAGACAATTAGGCAACCGCCAGGATATAGCTGAAATATTGTTGAAAGCGACGTTAAACACTATAGCTCTAACCCTAATAATTTCGTTACTATTTGATATCATTGAAACACACTAGACTATCAATCATGAATTATAATAAGAATTCATTTTTGGGAATGTTTTCCAGCTTGCTTATAAGATACGCTGATGCTATTTTTTTCTAATTTCGGTCGTCCGTCAATTCCACCTGCACGAACTCAAACGAATGATCGCATCCCGTGTCCCCATAAAGTTAAATTGTTGTAAATAAACAGGAAGCAAAATAATAATCGGTTTCGATGAGAATGGCAATCATAAAAGGAAACTAGAAATAACAGAATAATAACATTTTAGCGATTTATTTTTGGAATATTTAGCTAATAATTCTGTCATTGCTGCAAACATATCACCCTGGGGACACTGCAAGCATAAACAATATTAAGTCAATTTCCTCTTGATGACGAATAATTTCATTGAATGAAATAATAAGAATAAATTAGAGGACGAAACATTTCGATATGACCGGTATGATATGTTCCGTTTGTCGTAGTCACAAATACGTCTTTCTTTTCCTTGTCAAGACTTATCATCAGAACTGCTTACCCTTTGGGGCAGCACGGTTAATCTATGGAATTAAGCGGAGTGTATGTTGTTCAATTTGCCCATTTACATGTCCTCACGTCTTCAGTTCCATCTTGTGACGTCCTTCACGATTTCCGGTTTCCGGATTGTCTTCGTTCGTTTTTGTGTTGCATGCATTTATGTTTTATATATGTTATTTGTATCTTACGCAGACTAGTCTCCAACACGTTAATGTTAGTATCGCTTAGCCGTAACTTGACGAGTCACACCATTGGATCAGGAACCGATAACCCATCTGGAACACGTGCGTTTACTCTCGACATTCAGTGGGATTCGCGTTGATTAGTTATCTGTGTAGTGTTTTGTCGATCATTGTTTGACAGTTTGTCCTTTTCCTTTTGGTCATTGTATTATCTGCCCTTCATTGGTGTATGACTTCTGATTACTCGTTGATATTTCCAAACTTTTCAGTGTAAACAATGTAAGCATGCAATTAAATTAAGGATATGAAGTAAGTATATACGTACCACCACAATGCAAACGATAGCACAAACGGTACATAAAACCTACAATGGACAAGGAACCATGTGGAATGATTAGCTGCAGAGGGTCATACATTAAAACAATAGAAAAGGAACCACGTGAAGAGATTAGCTGAAAACGTTTATAAATTAGAACAATAGAAAAGGAACAACGTGGAAAGATTAGCTGCAGAAGCCAATGAATTAGAACAATAGAAAAGGAACCACGTGGAAAGATTAGCTGCAGAAGGTTATACATTAGAACAATAGAAAAGGAACAACGTGGAAAGATTAGCTGTAAAAGGTTATGAATTAAAACAATATACATGTTGATACTATAGTTAAAAGAATACAATTCCTTGGTCGAATTAACGATATAATGGTCGTTTATTATTGGATTAGGTTTTCTTTATGGTGTTTAACACCACTTGCAACAATATTTCAGTTATATCGTGGCGGTCAGTTTATTGAGGGAGGAAAACGGAGTACCGGGGGAAAACCACAGGTTGTCTATTGCAGAGAGATTGCTTATTTCGATTAGCGTAGAGAGAGGTATGGCCACTTTGCCCAGATTTTTGTTCACAAGAGGGCCCACCTTAAAATGCATGACAATGCCATGACTTACGATACAAATAGGTAATAAAATACTTTCTGACGAATATAGCATTATCATATTGACAGGTCAAAAAATAACATATGAAAACGGTCGTCAACAAATTTCAAAACATGCAATTTGTCATTTTTTGCTTCACTTAAACCGGGAATTCCCCAAGAAAGATATCTAGAACCAGAAAAAGATATGGTTTTATTTTTTCCAATTCTTCATACAAATGCATTTTAAAACAAATTTGTATGTAATGTCCTTCGCAGCAAAAATGAAACTTTTCTAACAAAAATGTCGGCCCGTTCGAGTTAAATCTTCTTATACAGTTAACAAGCATGCTTTATACAAGTTGTCCGTAATTCGGATGGTAATGCGTATCAACTCCGGTAATTTTCAAGATAAAGATATATGCTACAGTTTATTTGCGGTCTCCTTTAACGAAATACTATTTGTGAAATTTTTCAAGAACAATTATCGAATTTACGAAATCCGCAAGTCATTAAAATGTATGATTCCAAATTTATGGAAAAACTAATAACGAGCAATAAAATCATATCAATGTTGACAGATGTCCATCCATGACAATCGGCGTACATATGAAGGAATTTTTAAATGCGACTTGAATTTTTGTATATGCTTCTCCATGACATTTGATATAGCCACCTCTTGGATTCAACATTTTCCTTCAATATGCTTTCAATCTCTATACAGGGCTGTCAATCAGTGTAATCTGCCGCAAATATGTGTCAGTCTTAATTGTATGGTGGCGACAAATACTATTCTTACACTCAGTATACTATTTCGGACGGGCAAGATACAGGGCAGCACGTGCTTATCATGTTGCACAGCTTCAAAATATATGTTTCACCTGTGAGTGATGTGTCCTTAATTATTTAATTTCAAGTCTTACACATATTACATTGACATATTACACAATGTACTTCTAACAGAAGTTACACAATGTACTTTTAACAGATAAACAACACACAATAATCGATTACCAAGAATTATATCATGACGTCCTTCTTTCGCCTTGTAAACAAACGAGCGATTTATCAATTTGGTATAATCTCATTCGCACATGTGGCGGTTCATGTGACTGACTTTCCCGTAGTAAATGTACCTGTTGATGAATTATCGTCTGCTCGAATTCGGCAACACAAATTGTGTGCGACATTGTCCGCAAACGTAAATATAAATTACCGTCTTCCAATCAAGGTATACTACCGTATTTGTACTCTTAGACATGTCAGAATCGAAATAAATATTTACAATGCACAAACATGTATATGCATCTACTTACTACCTAATGAACAACATATTGCCTTATTTCATTAAATATGTTGATAATCCGCTAATTACATTTCAAAATGATTCTGTCCAACTGCTGTATTTAAATAAAAACAATTTTAATCATAATTTACAGATATTTTTTTGTACTTTCGCTTTTAAAAAACAACTCGAGTTATCTTTCATTTTTTAGCTGAAATGCACGGAAAAATGGATATGCATGTTTCATTTTGTGCATCCCATTGTAATGAAAATTATAGCTTATCGCGGTGGAATTTATTGTATCCCTACTAACATAACTAAGGATAATTTAACACTATTGTTTTCATATAGAGATAGTCCTATTCATTTTTACTGTTCATAAAGAAATAAACTATTCTACTAAGAAAAAGAGTGCGTTGATATTCACATACTTGGTTAATTGCTTGATTTTTGCCGCGAGTTCAAATCCGAAACGGTAAAAACATTTTTGCATAATTATGATTATAGTTGTTTTGTAAATTTAGCTAACAAATTAAAATCAAATCAAATACTCACAGAAAGTAAGCATGGTTATAAATTATGTAGCTTAGTGCTCCGAATGAAATATTAAAAACCACCTCGGTGGTATAATGGTTAGCGTGATGGTGCTGTACCTCCTGTACATATGTATTTAGTGGTGTTCATGTTGCTCAATCTTTAGTTTTCGGAGTAGTATGTGTTGATCATTGTGTTTCCGCTTGTCCAATTCATTTGACCATATCATAATCTGTTCTTCAACGATTGACGGCTTCTGATTATCTGGTATAGTCAAACCTTTCATATTGAGGATTATTTGCAAACTTCGCGTTTTACCTCAATGATAAGTTATAAAGATATAATATAAAATAGCTTACCGCTATGTCTACTACAGCTGCTCTGGCAGGCTGAAACAAATATTACTTTGATTATTGCTTGAATACACAATGTATTTTTGAACAATGGTCCGTGCAGGAACTGATATCATTCGATGCTAACAGTACAATCAATATAAACTTGCAACATTCGCTATGCAATATACTTGGAATCCATTATTTAGCAAACACATATGTAATTTCATAATGATGCTGATGCTCCAGGAATTCTGTTTTTAGTTTGAACTGTTACCCTTGATTGTGTCTCATTGCTTTATTTTACATCAGTCATTCGCGTCGGTGGTGTAATGGTTAACGTGCTCATATTGAGTGGGGTAGATCGTGGGTTCGAACCCGATCGGATCAAGCCAAAGACTATCACAATATATATTTGCTTCTTCTCCACTAAGCATACAGTTTTAAGTAATAAAAGCAAAGTCTGGTTTGTTCGGAATTACGATAATGTGTCAGAGTGGAGCGACATGTGAACGGACTGTTGTTTCAGTGAGAAAACACTATAATGACATAATTAAGAGTATTTGTCTAGTACAAAGCTTCGGTATACGATTGTTATAACTATAACTTAAAGATCAATTATTTTACGAATCTAGGATAACATCATTGCACAAGAACTTATATGACATGTGAAATGACCTCAAGGTGAAAGGCAATGCAATCGGAAGTTGTTGTCATTTGAATGAAATAGGAACCGAGACCAATCATAAATTTAATATGTTGTGTGTTTTTAAAATAAGATATTAAACCTGCTAAAGTTGAGTGTTTTATTTATATAAAGGTGTGAGTGTGTTTATCTGTGATTTTCTTACCCACACAATGACCATGTTTCCGTTTGTAACCATGTTTACAATTACAGACAGGTCCTTTATATGTATCTTTACATTCCTCGTGTGGTCTCATACATTTCTTTGGTACATCAGCACAGGTAATAGCTACAATTATTTACATAATAATAATATTTTACTTTATTCACACAGCATAACACATATTAGTATACATCTAGTTTCCATTGTGGTCCTGTAGTTAATTAATTAACAACATCAACATCAACACGAAAACAAAGATAAATATTAGACACACACATTATACATAGTAAATTACAAATACATTATTACACCTCAATGTAAAATGTTGACCAGGTAGGTTTTTATCGAAATCTGACTTATATTGAAATTTTCATATATGTTAGACATTCTGAAACATTGCGCATAAAGTTTACATATATTCGCAAAATTTTGACTGCTTGATTTTCTCAGCAATGATCATTATACCAATCCACCCTCTAGATAATTATGTCGACTTTTGATTGGCCAAGACCTATGGGTACAAAACCCATGCACCCTGCTTGTAGTGAATCTATGTCACCTCAATCATAAGAACAATTCCAATTAAAGCTTCGGTAAACGATTGTTATAGCTATAAATTAAAGATCAATTATTTTACGAATCTATGATAACATCATTGCACATGAACTTATATGACATGTAATATGACATCAAGGTGAAAGGCAATGCAATCGGAAGTTGTTGTCTTTTGAATGAAATAGGAACCGAGACCAATCATAAATTTAATATGTTGTGTGTTTTTAAAATAAGATATTAAACCTGCTAAAGTTGAGTGTTTTATTTATATAAAGGTATGAGTGTGTTTATATGTAATTTTCTTACCCACACAATGACCATGTTTCCGTTTGTAGCCATGTTCACAATTACAGACAGGTCTTTTATATTTATCTTTACATTCTTCGTGTGGTTTCATACATTTCTTTGGTACATCAGCACAGGTAATAGCTACAATTATTTACATAATAATAATAATTTCCTTTATTCACACATCATAGCACATATTAGTATAAATCTAGTTTGCATTGTGGTCCTGTAGTTAATTAACAACATCAACATCAACACGAAAACAAAGATAAATATTAGACACACACATTATACATAGTACATTATAAATATAGTATTACACCTCAATGAAAAATGTTGACCAGGTAGGTTTTTATTGAAATCTGACTTATTTTGAAATGTTCATATTTGTTAGATTATCTGAAACATTGTGCATAAAGTTTACATATATTCGCAATATTTTGAGTGCTTGGTTTTCTCAGCAATGATCATTATACCAATCCACCCTCTAGATAAAAATGTCGACTGTTGATTGGTCAAGACCAGTGGGTACAAAACCCATGCACCTGCCTTGTAGTGAATCTACTTCACCTCAATTATAAGTACAACTCCAATTAAAGCTTCGGTATACGATTGTTATAACTATAACTTAAAGATCAATTATTTTACGAATCTAGGATAACATCATTGCACATGAACTTATATGACATATAAAATGACCTCAAGGTGAAAGGCAATGCAATCGGAAGTTGTTGTCATTTGAATGAAATAGGAACCGAGACCAATCATAAATTTAATATGTTGTGTGTTTTTAAAATAAGATATTAAACCTGCTAAAGTTGAGTGTTTTATTTATATAAAGGTGTGAGTGTGTTTATCTGTGATTTTCTTACCCACACAATGACCATGTTTCCGTTTGTAGCCATGTTTACAATTACAGATAGGTCCTTTATATGTATCTTTACATTCCTCGTGTGGTCTCATACATTTCTTTGGTACATCAGCACAGGTATTAGCTACAATTATTTACATAATAATAATATTTTCCTTTATTCACACAGCATAACACATATTAGTATAAATCTAGTTTCCATTGTGGTCCTGTAGTTAATTAATTAACAACATCAACATCAACACGAAAACAAAGATAAATATGAGACACACACATTATACATAGTACATTACAAATACATTATTACACCTCAATGAAAAATGTTGACCATGTAGGTTTTTATCGAAATCTGACTTATATTGAAATTTTCATAAATGTTAGACATTCTGAAACATTGTGCATAAAGTTTACATATATTCGCAAAATTTTTAGTGCTTGGTTTTCTCAGCAATGATCATTATACCATTCCACCCTCTAGATAATTATGTCGACAGTTGATTGGCCAAGACCAGTGGGTACAAATCCCATGCACCCGGCTTGTAGTGAATCTACGTCACCTCAATCATAAGAACAACTCCAATTAAGGCTTCGGTAAACGATTGTTATAGCTTTTAATTAAAGATCAATTATTTTACGAATCTAGGATAACATCATTGCACACGAACTTATATGACATGTAAAATGACCTCAAGGTGAAAGGCAATGCAATCGGAAGTTGTTGTCTTTTGAATGAAATAGGAACCGAGACCAATCATAAATTTAATATGTTGTGTGTTTTTAAAAGAAGATATTAAACCTGCTAATGTTGAGTGTTTTATTTATATAAAGGTGTGAGTGTGTTTATATGTGATTTTCTTACCCACACAATGACCATGTTTCCGTTTGTAACCATGTTCACAATTACAGACAGGTCCTTTATATGTATCTTTACATTCCTCGTGTGATCTCATACATTTCTTTGGTACATCAGTACAGGTAATAGCTACAATTATTTACATAATAATAATAATTTCCTTTATTCACACATCATAGCACATATTAGTATAAATCTAGTTTGCATTGTGGTCCTGTAGTTAATTAACAACATCAACATTAACACGAAAACAAAGATAAATATTAGACACACACATTATACATAGTACATTTTTAATATAGTAGTACACCTCAATGAAAAATGTTGACCAGGTCGGTTTTTATCGAAATCTGACTTATATTGAAATGTTCATATTTGTTAGATTATCTGAAACATTGTGCATAAAGTTTACATATATTTGCAATATTTTGAGTGCTTGGTTTTCTCAGCAATGATCATTATACCAATCCACCCGCTGGATAAAAATGTCGACTGTTGATTGGTCAAGACCAGTGGGTACAAAACCCATGCACCTGCCTTGTAGTGAATCTACTTCACCTCAATTATAAGTACAACTCCAATTAAAGCTTCGGTAAACGATTGTTATAACTATAACTTAAAGATCAATTATTTTACGAATCTAGGATAACATCATTGCACATGAACTTATATGACATGTAAAATGACCTCAAGGTGAAAGGCAATGCAATCGGAAGTTGTTGTCATTTGAATGAAATAGGAACCGAGACCAATCATAAATTTAATATGTTGTGTGTTTTTAAAATAAGATATTAAACCTGCTAAAGTTGAGTGTTTTATTTATATAAAGGTGTGAGTGTGTTTATCTGTGATTTTCTTACCCACACAATGACCATGTTTCCGTTTGTAACCATGTCTACAATTACAGATAGGTCCTTTATATGTATCTTTACATTCCTCGTGTGGTCTCATACATTTCTTTGGTACATCAGCACAGGTAATAGCTACAATTATTTACATAATAATAATAATTTCCTTTATTCACACAGCATAACACATATTAGTATAAATCTAGTTTGCATTGTGGTCCTGTAGTTAATTAATTAACAACATCAACATCAACACGAAAACAAAGATAAATATTAGACACACACATTATACATAGTACATTACAAATACATTATTACACCTCAATGAAAAATGTTGACCAGGTAGGTTTTTATCGAAATCTGACTTATATTGAAATTTTCATAAATGTTAGACATTCTGAAACATTGTGCATAAAGTTTACATATATTCGCAAAATTTTTAGTGCTTGGTTTTCTCAGCAATGATCATTATACCATTCCACCCTCTAGATAATTATGTCGACAGTTGATTGGCCAAGACCAGTGGGTACAAATCCCATGCACCCGGCTTGTAGTGAATCTACGTCACCTCAATCATAAGAACAACTCCAATTAAGGCTTCGGTACACGATTGTTATAGCTTTTAATTAAAGATCAATTATTTTACGAATCTAGGATAACATCATTGCACACGAACTTATATGACATGTAAAATGACCTCAAGGTGAAAGGCAATGCAATCGGAAGTTGTTGTCTTTTGAATGAAATAAGAACCGAGACCAATCATAAATTTAATATGTTGTGTGTTTTTAAAAGAAGATATTAAACCTGCTAATGTTGAGTGTTTTATTTATATAAAGGTGTGAGTGTGTTTATATGTGATTTTCTTACCCACACAATGACCATGTTTCCGTTTGTAACCATGTTCACAATTACAGACAGGTCCTTTATATGTATCTTTACATTCCTCGTGTGATCTCATACATTTCTTTGGTACATCAGTACAGGTAATAGCTACAATTATTTACATAATAATAATAATTTCCTTTATTCACACATCATAGCACATATTAGTATAAATCTAGTTTGCATTGTGGTCCTGTAGTTAATTAACAACATCAACATTAACACGAAAACAAAGATAAATATTAGACACACACATTATACATAGTACATTTTTAATATAGTAGTACACCTCAATGAAAAATGTTGACCAGGTCGGTTTTTATCGAAATCTGACTTATATTGAAATGTTCATATTTGTTAGATTATCTGAAACATTGTGCATAAAGTTTACATATATTTGCAATATTTTGAGTGCTTGGTTTTCTCAGCAATGATCATTATACCAATCCACCCGCTGGATAAAAATGTCGACTGTTGATTGGTCAAGACCAGTGGGTACAAAACCCATGCACCTGCCTTGTAGTGAATCTACTTCACCTCAATTATAAGTACAACTCCAATTAAAGCTTCGGTAAACGATTGTTATAACTATAACTTAAAGATCAATTATTTTACGAATCTAGGATAACATCATTGCACATGAACTTATATGACATGTAAAATGACCTCAAGGTGAAAGGCAATGCAATCGGAAGTTGTTGTCATTTGAATGAAATAGGAACCGAGACCAATCATAAATTTAATATGTTGTGTGTTTTTAAAATAAGATATTAAACCTGCTAAAGTTGAGTGTTTTATTTATATAAAGGTGTGAGTGTGTTTATCTGTGATTTTCTTACCCACACAATGACCATGTTTCCGTTTGTAACCATGTCTACAATTACAGATAGGTCCTTTATATGTATCTTTACATTCCTCGTGTGGTCTCATACATTTCTTTGGTACATCAGCACAGGTAATAGCTACAATTATTTACATAATAATAATAATTTCCTTTATTCACACAGCATAACACATATTAGTATAAATCTAGTTTGCATTGTGGTCCTGTAGTTAATTAATTAACAACATCAACATCAACACGAAAACAAAGATAAATATTAGACACACACATTATACATAGTACATTACAAATACATTATTACACCTCAATGAAAAATGTTGACCAGGTAGGTTTTTATCGAAATCTGACTTATATTGAAATTTTCATAAATGTTAGACATTCTGAAACATTGTGCATAAAGTTTACATATATTCGCAAAATTTTGACTGCTTGATTTTCTCAGCAATGATCATTATACCAATCCACCCTCTAGATAATTATGTCGACTTTTGATTGGCCAAGACCAATGGGTACAAAACCCATGCACCCGGCTTGTAGTGAATCTACGTCACATCAATCATAAGAACAACTCCAATTAAAGCTTCGGTAAACGATTGTTATAGCTATAAATTAAAGATCAATTAGTTTATGAATCTAGGATAACATCATTGCACATGAACTTATATGACATGTAAAATGATCTCAAGGTGAAAGGCAATGCAATCGGAAGTTGTTGTCTTTTGAATGAAATAGGAACCGAGACCAATCATAAATTTAATATGTTGTGTGTTTTTAAAAGAAGATATTAAACCTGCTAAAGGTGAGTGTTTTATTTATATAAAGGTGTGAGTGTGTTTATATGTGATTTTCTTACCCACACAATGACCATGTTTCCGTTTGTAGCCATGTTCACAATTACAGACAGGTCCTTTATATTTATCTTTACATTCTTCGTGTGGTTTCATACATTTCTTTGGTACATCAGCACAGGTAATAGCTACAATTATTTACATAATAATAATAATTTCCTTTATTCACACATCATAGCACATATTAGTATAAATCTAGTTTGCATTGTGGTCCTGTAGTTAATTAACAACATCAACATCAACACGAAAACAAAGATAAATATTAGACACACACATTATACCTAGTACATTATAAATATAGTATTACACCTCCATGAAAAATGTTGACCAGGTAGGTTTTAATCGAAATCTGACTTATATTGAAATGTTCATATTTGTTAGATTATCTGAAACATTGTGCATAAAGTTTACATATATTCGCAATATTTTGAGTGCTTGGTTTTCTGAGCAATGATCATTATACCAATCCACCCTCTAGATAAAAATGTCGACTGTTGATTGGCCAAGACCAGTGGGTACAAAACCCATGCACCTGCCTTGTAGTGAATCTACTTCACCTCAATTATAAGTACAACTCCAATTAAAGCTTCGGTATACTATTGTTATAACTATAACTTAAAGATCAATTATTTTACGAATCTAGGATAACATCATTGCACATGAACTTATATGACATGTAAAATGACCTCAAGGTGAAAGGCAATGCAATCGGAAGTTGTTGTCATTTGAATGAAATAGGAACCGAGACCAATCATAAATTTAATATGTTGTGTGTTTTTAAAATAAGATATTAAACCTGCTAAAGTTGAGTGTTTTATTTATATAAAGGTGTGAGTGTGTTTATCTGTGATTTTCTTACCCACACAATGACCATGTTTCCGTTTGTAACCATGTTTACAATTACAGACAGGTCCTTTATATGTATCTTTACATTCCTCGTGTGGTCTCATACATTTCTTTGGTACATCAGCACAGGTATTAGCTACAATTATTTACATAATAATAATATTTTCCTTTATTCACACAGCATAACACATATTAGTATACGTCTAGTTTCCATTGTGGTCCTGTAGTTAATTAATTAACAACATCAACATCAACACGAAAACAAAGATAAATATTAGACACACACATTATACATAGTACATTACAAATGCATTATTACACCTCAATGAAAAATGTTGACCAGGTAGGTTTTTATCGAAATCTGACTTACATTGAAATTTTCATATATGTTAGACATTCTGAAACATTGTGCATAAAGTTTACATATATTCGCAAAATTTTGACTGCTTGATTTTCTCAGCAATGATCATTATACCAATCCATCCTCTAGATAATTATGTCGACTTTTGATTGGCCAAGACCTATGGGTACAAAACCCATGCACCCGGCTTGTAGTGAATCTACGTCACCTCAATCATAAGAACAACTCCAATTAAAGCTTCGGTAAACGATTGTTATAGCTATAAATTAAAGATCAATTATTTTACGAATCTAGGATAACATCATTGCACATGAACTTATATGACATGTAAAATGACCTCAAGGTGAAAGGCAATGCAATCGAATGTTGTTGTCTTTTGAATGAAATAGGAACCGAGACCAATCATAAATTTAATATGTTGTGTGTTTTTAAAATAAGATATTAAACCTGCTAAAGTTGAGTGTTTTATTTATATAAAGGTGTGAGTGTGTTTATCTGTGATTTTCTTACCCACACAATGACCATGTTTCCGTTTGTAGCCATGTTCACAATTACAGACAGGTCCTTTATATTTATCTTTACATTCTTCGTGTGGTTTCATACATTTCTTTGGTACATCAGCACAGGTAATAGCTACAATTATTTACATAATAATAATAATTTCCTTTATTCACACATCATAGCACATATTAGTATAAATCTAGTTTCCATTGTGGTCCTGTAGTTAATTAACAACATCAACATCAACACGAAAACAAAGATAAATATTAGACACACACATTATACATAGTACATTACAAATATAGTATTACACCTCAATGAAAAATGTTGACAAGGTAGGTTTTTTATCGAAATCTGACTTATATTGAAATGTTCATATTTGTTAGATATTCTGAAACATTGTGCATAAAGTTTACATATATTCGCAAACTTTTGAGTGCTTGGTTTTCTCAGTAATGATCAGTATACCAATCCACCCTCTAGATACAAATGTCGATTGTTGATTGGCCAAGACCAGTGGGTACAAAACCCATGCACCCGACTTGTAGTGAATCTACTTCACCTCAATTATAAGAACAACTCCAATTAAAGCTTCGGTATACGATTGTTATAACTATAACTAAAAGATCAATTATTTTACGAATCTAGGATAACATCATTGCACATGAACTTATATGACATATACAATGACCTCAAGGTGAAAGGCATGGCAATCGGAAGTTGTTGTCATTTGAATGAAATAGGAACCGAGACCAATCATAAATTTAATATGTTGTCTGTTTTTAAAATAAGATATTAAACCTGCTAAAGTTGAGTGTTTTATTTATATAAAGGTGTGAGTGTGTTTATATGTGATTTTCTTACCCACACAATGACCATGTTTCCGTTTGTAACCATGTTCACAATTACAGACAGGTCCTGTATATGTATCTTTACATTCCTCGTGTGGTCTCATACATTTCTTTGTTACATCAGCACAGGTAATAGCTACAATTATTTACATAATAATAATAATTTGCTTTATTCAAACAGCATAACACATATTAGTATAAATCTAGTTTGCATTGTGGTCCTGTAGTTAATTAATTAACAACATCAACATCAACACGAAAACAAAGATAAATATTAGACACACACATTATACATAGTACATTACAAATACATTATTACACCTCAATGAAAAATGTTGACCAGGTAGGTTTGTATCGAAATATGACTTATATTGAAATTTTCATATATGTTAGACATTCTGAAACATTGCGCATAAAGATTACATATATTCGCAAAATTTTGAGTGCTTGATTTTCTCAGCAATGATCATTATACCAATCCACCCTCTAGATAATTATGTCGACCGTTGATTGGCCAAGACCAGTGGGTACAAAACCCATGCACCCGGCTTGTAGTGAATCTACGTCACATCAATCATAAGAACAACTCCAATTAAAGCTTCGGTAAACGATTGTTATAACTATAAATTAAAGATCAATCCTTTTACGAATCTAGGAAAACATCATTGCATATGAACTTAATGACGTGCAAAATGAATTCAAGGTGATAGGCAGTGCAATCGGAGGTTGTTGTCTTTTGATTGAAATAGGAACCGAGACCAATCATAAATGTATTATGTTGTGTGTATTTAAAATAAGATATTAAACCTGCTAAAGTTGAGTGTTTAATTTATATAAAGGTGTGACTGTGCTTATCTGTGGTTTTCTTACCTACACAATCTTCATATTTCAGTTTGTAACCATGTTCACAATAACAGACAGGTCCTTTATATGTATCTTTACATTTTTCATGTGGTTTCATACATTTCTTTGGTACATCAGCACAGGTATTATCTACAATTATTTTTATAATATTAATAATTTCCTTTATTTAAACAGTATTAGTATAAATCTAGTTTCCATCGACAAATTTTGACCAGGTAGGTTTTTATCGAAATCCAGCTTGTATTGAAATTTTCAAATAATATGTTAGACATTCTGAAACATTGCCCATAAAGTTTCCATATATTCGCAAAATTTGAGTGCTTGATTTTCACAGCAATGATCATTATACCAGTCCTTCGTCTTGATAAAAATGTCAACTGTAGATTGGCCAAGACCAGTGGGTACAAAACCCATTCGGCCGGTGTCGGTTGGGGGTCTTCACGTTGCTATATATGTAAAAATGCTGTCATACTCAAATTATTTCCAAGCGCGTTGGACTTGCCATACAATCGCGGGAGGATGATTCGTTTGCTTTGGTTTGGAACCATGGTGATTAACGCATCTTTCATCAATATTTCAGTTATATCGTGGCGGTCAGTTTTATTGTTGGCGAAAAACTGAGGAAACGGAAAAAACCACCAACCTGCTGCAACTCATTGCCAAACATTATCATATAATGTTGCATACCTCGTCCTGAGCAAGACTCGAACCTGCAACATTAATGATGATCGGCACTGATTGCATAGGTAGATGTAAATCCAACTACCATACGTTCACGTCCATATATATACAGAATAAAACAACACTGTAGCAAGTTGCATTGATATTTTTTTTATATTCCTGCTATATTGATGGCAATGTGTACCATTTGCTGATTCGCGCTACATGAAACTTTGTTTATTGATGTTATTTCAATTTTGTTTCTTTATAGAAATGGTCAAGTTGCTAGAACACAAACATTTTAAGATCAGCTTATATGTTTTTATTTATCTGAATTTTTTATTTGTTTATTTTAACACTAACTCACTCAAATTATGAACGACACATATTGTCCTCAATATAGTTCTTGACCCTATTACTGGTGACGTCATGAATATTGTAATACTGTCCAATTGACAAGAAGAGTTTGAAGTTACCAAAGGGGTAATCAGAATCCGTATATCGAAGAAGAACAGACAACACAATGGTCAAAAGAAAAAGTACAACAGGAAAAAACAACGATCTATAAAACATACATATAAAACTAAAGATCGAGTAACACGAACCCCACTGAAAACCGGGGGTGAACTCAGGTAGGCATTGAGATTGTACCACTCTTCAGCAACAATGTACATCATAAGGCTTTGCCACAGGCTACACTGAAGTGCTTCAGGGTGGTACAATCTCAATGCATATTGGTAAAGACGTAGATAACTGATAATGTATTTATGTATGATGTTCTTACCTACACAAGCACCATCATTACGTTTGTACAAGCCAAATCCAAAAAAAAGAAGAAGAAGGAAATCACATCAAAACAAGACAGAGGAACCTTGAACACTGGTTAATTGTACACTTTGTCAAAATGCATCCATATTTTCACCTCAGCTATGGTACTGTTGTACAAAAAGGTTATGAATACACTACAAAACGAGTATCAACCGGTTTAACACCGATGAATATTTGTGTTTGTTACAAGCCAAGACCTTGGTTTCCAATGTCATTTATCGTGGTCTTTTGAGTTCGTATCTATCTACCTATTAACGTATAAACACAATAGCCAAGAAAAAGGACAAAAGGACAAACAGCGTCTTAAAAACAGACACAATTCTAAAGATCGAGTAACACAACTGGGTGTGAACTCTTCTACCAGTTTGCGGCCGCCATCATTCACTGATGATACTGCCACTTTGGTGCGCATGCCAATTTTAAGCTTATTTTTTTAAAACTTAACAATAAGGTGTTGTGCAAAATAAATGTGCAAGTAAAAACAACTTGATTAATTTAATCAAGAAAGGAAGTGGCAGTGTCAGTGGGCAGAGGGTTCCAATCCCTGATGGTTCTTGGGTAGAATGACTCCTTCGTATAATCTTGTTACATGATGGTATCTGAAAGGAGTGTTGGCTCATGTTTCGACTCAGTCGTGATAGTTGTACGAATCTGTCAGTGGCATCAATTTTAACTAGACCATTTACGATCTTGTACATTAAGACTAGTCTAGCACTCTGCCTTCTTTCTCCAATGTAGGCCATCTTAGTTCTTCTAGCATGCTAGTGACCGATGAAGTGTTGTGGTACCTGTTCACTACATACCTTGCCGCCCTACGCTGGACCATTTCGATACGTTTTTGTCCTCTATAATGTATGGATCCCAGGTGGTGCATGCATATCCCAATGTTGGTCTAACCAATGACTTGTAAGCTTTCCCTTTTATGTTTGAATTTCTGATATTTAGGTTTCGTTTTAATAAGCTCATGGTGTTGTTTGCTTTCTTGCACATGTTTGATATGTGTTGGCTCCACTTCATATCTGATGTTATGGAAACACCTATATATTGTTTAGTTGTTACTTCCTCTAGTTGGTGACCATGTAGGGTGTAACTATTCATAATTGGTTGTTTCTTTCTTCTGATGGTCAGGACATTACATTTCTCTGGATGGAAGCTCATTTGCCATCTTTTTTCCCATTTAGCCAATTTATTCAGGTCATCTTGAAGAGTTACACTATCGATATCAGATGTTATGGTAAGATATACGATGGTATCATCAGCGAACAATCTGGTTTTGGATCTTATGTTTTCTGGCATGTCGTTGGTGTAGAATAGGAACAAGCTGGGTCCTAACACGATCCTTGAGGAACACCTGATTCAACCGGTATGGAATTTGATGTCTCACCTTCTACTACTACTGACTGATTACGATCACGGAGGAAGCTTAGAATCCTTCTGTTGGTTTTACCTCTTATTCCATAGTGGTGTCATTTATGGATTAGTAGGTTGTGACATACTTTGTCAAAAACTTTGCTGAATTCCATAATCAGGCAGTCAGTTTGTTTACCACTGTCAAGGTTTCTAATTATATCATCTACAAATTCAACAAGCTGTGTATCACAGGAAAGGCCTTTCCGGAATCCAGATATATGCGTTGCCAATTCTTTTAAGACTCTATGGGTGATGTTGTCTGGTCCAGGTGTCTTATGAGGATTTAATTTTTTCAGCAATTTGGTAACTCCCTCCTCTGTTATCTGAATGCTATGCATAGATTCAAACTTCCTTTTCATGTTGCAGGTTGTTTGAAAGATTCGTCTGATAATTCTGTCTTAGTTAAGAATGCCATTTGGAACTGCTTGTTTAGAATGTTGGCCTTTTCTTTGGAGTCTTGATGTAATATTCCATCTGCTTTGAGCGGAGGTATGGTATTACTATCTGATCTTTTATGCTTAATATAAGTGGTTGTTGTTTTACTCCCTTTGTTGTTGAAAGTTCTCTGGTTGGTGTTGAGGTATACACTTAACTTTAACTTGATTTGATGATACTGGACTGGAAATTGATGTGTCAGATAAAACACTAAATTTGTTTGTGGTACTGAAAACCATGGAGAAGCAAAATGATGTATAATTGGGGCAGTTGCAGGCAAGGCAATCCCAAGTTACAACAGAGTCATTTACATGTTCTAGATATACGCTGGATTTCATATATTGACAGTTAGCGTGATAACATTGATTGCATGTATCACTTACAATACCTCTATCATCCTATCTAGCAGGTTTATCACAGGTACCACATGGATATAATGACCCAGATGTTGATGGTCCAGGATGTATGTTAACATCATTTGACAGTGTGATTAGGAACATTGAAAAGTATGTTAGGGTAACTTTTGGTCCATTTCTTGAACATAGACCTCTCAAACGGCTCTGATTTGTAATCACTCTAACCACAACGTATTCATGATCAGTTGGACACTCATGGTTGTTTACAATAATACATTTATGTATTTCATCTCTGTTGTTGACTGATGTATGCTTAATGATGAAACCTTGGATAAGGATGGTAAGGATCAGTCCTGTTGTTAATGACGCCATTGATGTTTATCTACGATGTATGTCCAAGCAGAGATTCTGACGGTGACAAGTAGATGTTCTGTGTTTTCCTTCAATATGATGTTGAGTAAGGTGTTTGTGTATTTAGATCTTACCCACTGAGCACTGCAAAATTTAAAGTAATTTTGAAAACGTGAAATGAGAAAAATATTAAAAAAATATCAGGTGCTGTTCAAAATTCCTGCCATTTTTGTTGGGCATGCGCACTCTAGTGTTCCGGAAGGGTAATCAGCTCCTACACCACTAGTGGCATCCATCGTGTTATACTCATATGAGTCGGAATTTTATACTCATATGAGTCGGAGTTTCTTGAAAATCTTGTAAAAGAAAAGACGATTCACGAAGCTGAAGCCTTTAATTTCACATACAGGTATATTGATGACATTTTATCTATCAATAATCCTAGATTTGCAGAATTCCTTCCATTGATATATCCTCCATAGCTGGAAATTAAAGAGACCACAGATACAGCTTCGTCCGCATCATTATTGGACGTATGCCTCGAATTTGCCGACAGTGGTCAACTCAGTTGTAAAATGTATGCTAAACGGGATGACTTCAATCTTAAAATCATAACTTTTACAAATATGTGCAGCAATATACAAGCTTCTCTTGCATATGGTGTTTACATCTCGCAATTGATTCGCTATGCAAGGGTCAGTAGCAATTATTCTGATTTCTTGAAACGTCATCTTTATCTGATAAACAGGCTACCGGAACAGGGCTATTAACAGATTCGCCTTATTCGATCTCTTAAAAAGTTTATATTCTGATACCAAGATCTTGTCGAAAAATATTCTGTCTCTGCAGAGACGATAATAAACGATGGATTTTCAGAAAGTAAATTTGTAAAATATATAAAGATAAGGATTAAGTAATCGTGGTTTAGACATGACGTCATTCAACATCTAATTCGAAATCAAATTGTGTAAGAAGATGAATGTTTAGTAAAACCGTTCTGCAGAGACGATAGTAAACGATGGATTTTCATAGTACTGCGTTGACTACTATTATACCTATTTTGTCACAGTATTGTTCAAAATGCTGCTATAGTGCCAACCGGAATCTTTTAACCGTAATGGAAGTGGGAGGATTGGCGCCGTAAAATCTGATTCAACCCACCATTTCTTTGGAAATGCCTGTACCAGGTCAGGTCCATTGCGGTTTTCCCAGTTTTCCGTTGTTGACTGATTTTGTCTGTTTTTTGACTTAGGAGTTTTGCCTTTCCCTTTGGAAGATTGCTCGGTGCTCGGTAATTTTGTTATTATCCTTATTTATTATCTAGTTACAAAGCCGGTGATAAGTTATGATTGCGGAAAGGAGCGGGGAGTGCTTAAGACGAATAAAACATATCCGTGGTCATTTGTGACAGAGATATTCCCGATTTTCGATAACATGTAGTTATTGTTTTTGAATCGAGTTATCTTTTCCTGACAGTAGATATGCACACTTCCGGTAGCATAACTTAGTAACGCATCAAAACGGCTGTTATCGATAAAAACGTCTAAAAAAATGCATACTTATTCAAATAAAATCCGATTTATTGGACTTATTCAATTTAGCTTTTTATATCGTCAGATTCCATCAGATCTGTATTTTTAGTTATATCCTGAATGACCGTAATAATAATAAATAAATCCGGTATTTTATATTCAAAGATGTAGCATTTTCTCGAAAATCGGCATTGCGGTTAAAATTACGTACGTTAATAGCGATGTATGCAAAATTCATTCCGATTTCCGCAGTGGAATCATTTGTTGTATTTCCTTTTACAGGAGATTATCTTAATCTTGAAATGATCAAGATAATTTATCTGCCCGGAGTCTTTTAAAAATATGTCTATTTTCGCATGATATTTAGTTTTGTTTTCATTTTTGAGAGATCTACCTTTAGTTATTTACATGGTTCATGACTGTTCATTCTTTGGTTTCACTGCAGATTTTGTAATGAAGAAAGGAACATTTGGGAATTTTACCGGATTTTGCCATTTACAAACGTCAGAGACGTCGGTTAGAAATATGGCCGTAATGCTAGACAGCCGGCATCCACTCCTTCCAAAAACTGGATGAGAAAATGGAGATTTTACTCTGATTCTAAGGGAAAAAATTGAAAGTTTTGCAGATAGAAGTGCTTTCAATGCTAGGTTAGTAAAGAAAAAAAACACGAAAAAAAAATATAATTGTTAAAAATCGAAAACTTGCAACACAAAACATTTCCCTTTGGTAACATAAAAAGGCTTTCCCTTTTATGGGAAATATGCTTAAATAGGATTTTATGAAATATAGGCATCGTCTGCTTTATCTTAGAGTCGCACAAATTTACATCAAGTACACCTTATATTCCTCAAATTTGTAAGGTCGGTCGATCATTGTACCATAGCCGTGATCGTAAAGTCGCTGCTTCGCGACCCCTGCAGATTTACACCGCGTTTCACAGTATGATTTAAGAAATAGTAATAATTATGTTATACCTAATTGTCGATTAGAAATTACCATAAAATCCTTCTTCCCCTCAACTACCCGAGATTGGAACAATCTAAATCCAGAAATTAGAAATTCTGGTAATATTAACATATTTAAAAAAAAAATCAAAATATTACTTAAGAAAGTGCCTTTTTACTTCGGTTGGGGTGATAGAACATTAAATAGTATTCACAGTTCGCTAAATGCAGATTTGCACCTTGTCAATTTAAAGCCAAGTCCTGGATGTATATGTGGTCATGGTTTTGAAGATTGTATACACTTTTTCTTTGAATGTCCTTTTTATAATGAAAATAGGGCAATGGTGTTTAATAAATTAAAGAATTACAATTGAATTGATATTATCTGGTCATGAAAATCTGACTCCTAATCAAAACATCGAAATCTTCTCTGCTGTTTATTGTTTTATTAGAAGCGCCCAGCGCTTTAGCTAATGTACTATCATACTCACTTCAGTCAATGTTATTTTTTGTTTGTTTTTGTTTGTTTGAAACCCTTCTTCTTTATTCCACTGTATTCAACATATTATTTCACCGTATTCCTCTTTATGCTTACTTTATTATTATCGTCTAAATATATCATGTTGTAACATTTATTTGTATAATTATCGCCATTATGTGTAATCAGTTTTTGTTTATATTTTTGTAAAAGTGAAAGGACTTCACTAATGTTGTTATAACTTGTGTCCAATCCCATTTGCAACTTTTATGCAAATAAAATATGTTTAATCTAAACTACACTGAGAGCGCAAATTCCATCGGAGAAGTTTGGGTTTTTTTTTTGCAACATACTGTGCTTCGCTATGGATTTTGGTTAAAGTGATTAAAATGTAGGCTATATATTAAGTTATTTTAATTTTTTTACATATTATAGCAATTATGAGTGCACAGTAGATTTGCATTGATTTTTCGAAAGCCGTACAACAAATATTTCCTTACATATGAAATCATGACGCGAATTTACATGCAAGCTGTTAATTTCATTTTTTTTCATCAATATTAACTATTCTGTCGGGGTTTTTTTTTTTTTTTTTCGAGCATCACGTAATCCGTCATAATCACTAAAAATAAAGCATTTAGCACATGTCGTGCTTATCGGAAGCAAACCATCAAAGCTTTATATTTAAAAAAAAATGTTGTGCCTGGTTGTTATGTTATCTGAAATCTTCAGTTGAGAAACCAAATCGTCTGCTATGTTTTCTGATTCGCATTTTACCCCATCACTACTGTAAGTAATACATTTACTTGACTAAATGCGGGAGCACAGTAGTCATGATCGCATTGGCGCTGCCTTGTGATGGAATGGATAGTTCTAGCAGATGGTTCGAATCCCATCAGTCCTTATTTTTTTTGTCTACATTTTTAAGCTTAGCTTCAGAGAGCTATTTTTGGATGTAAGATTATGAAACTGTAAATTCATTTATTGCAAAATAACTTATTTGTCGTGAGTACTTAGACGGTATCAGAAATCATGGATAGCAGTCGAGAAGTGTCTAAAAATACATCTTTAATATGACAGATAAGTTGCAATGGACAGAGGTGCGATCTCCAAATACACCATTGTTTTTTTAAATGATAGATCGATTGCTTGTAATTGATATATTAAAAACAGATAAAAAGCGCGTTCGCGATCGCTTTATTTCCTATTCAAACTATTCCAGAAGAGGGACATTATTTATCAAGAAAACAAGTGGGATCTGCTCTGACAGAAACCAAAAATTGGGATTTGCTTGTTGACTGTACAAGTCGAGATGGCCGGAAAATATTAAATCCAGGTGTTGACCTATTTGATAAGCATACATTGCTAATGAAGACGCACAGACCGTTTCAAGCACAGTGCAATATATTACACCGAATTCGCCTCTGCTTTAACAAATGGTGTAGAAACAACAGATTCTATTATTTCTAAAATGCTTCCAAATGTATCTTGCCTCGAGTGTAATGTAAAGATCAAATACGCTTTTTAATGAAAGGAGTGAACAAAAATTAAAAGAAAATATTCCTGCTTTCAGTGTGCAAGGAACATCGTGCAGTGTTTCCATTTTGCATAAACATCTGGTGACAATTATCCAAACCATTTCAGAAAGTTAATTATGTAACATGTGCATTAGCATTATAAAAATACACATTTGGAGTTATTTGTACAAAAGTGTTACAAATCCAGAGAAAAATATGTTTTAAAGTAAATAACCTTTTTCTATAGAAGTTTAAAAAAAAGAAATGTCGTGTATATAATTTTCTCTATGAAAGTTAAAGCCTCTTCTGAACTGTCAATAGCAGCTCATTTTTTCATTGTCATCTGACCGGCTTTTTAAAAGATACGTCTTTACAACTGTGTACCTAATTTGAGGGAAGAGATTGTCTTTGCTGGACCACCCGGTGTTCAATTCGGATATGAGTATCTTCCACAGAATCGCTATCGTATTTCACATAGTCATCGAAGGAAGAAATAGCACCATATATCACTTGATTTGCATTGAAAGCTCGGAGCGCAAGCTCATTCTTGATAACACTGCGTTTTCTTATTACATTTCCGTAGAAACTGTAGAAGTTCAGTCTTTTTTAAAGTTAGGAAGTCTTCAAGTGTTGCCTTGGATTCTACGTCAATTAATTTCATATTTTTTCGCACTTATTATTTATTCAATCAATTTATAAAAAACCGCCAGAAAAACTTTGCAACCGGAAATGTTATATACCTACCTCCAAGGACGATTATTCAACTTGCGAACGATAACTCCCTTTTCCGCAACGAGGGAATTCATTAACGGTCAACCCAGTCATGATGAAAACGTAAAACTTTCGAAGTGATGAATTCAACTTAACCAAGAGGAACCATTGGTTCATTAGCTTCCTTATTAGCAGGAACTCTCTATCAAGGAAATCTCGATAGGAACCACAAGCTCTGGAATATCGTATCAATTGGAGGTGCTGCTGGAATGTTGCTACATATACATGGAAAGGTCACAATGGGAAAATTGAAATCGTCTCTTTTGTCGTAAAGATTCGTTTTTAACCGCCCATCACTGTAAATATGGAGGTGTAGGTCAAGGTATGAAGCAGACTTATCTGTATCTGTGGTATCCTTTATTTCAAATTGAATGACTGTGTTTCATATCAGTTGTGTCCTTTCATGATATATATTAACATATATGAAGATCAAAAGGATAATTTAGGAATCATTTGTGGTAATAGTAAATTGTGTTAACAATCTTTGTATTCCTCTTATGTTATTATATATATGAATTAAACATAAAAGGAAATAATTCACACCAAAACAATTTTAGAAAAACTAGCTGGAAAGTTATTAAAATAAAAAACAAAGGCAAAATAGATACACAATCTCCCATTTCCTGGCTGGATGCAATGATCTGATAAGAAGTAATGTAAAAAGGGGAACCTTGGTTGACCCTGGACGATCAAGTTGCACTGTTAGCAGGTGACGAGAAATAAAGCAATTTGATTGCTAAAAAAGAAGTAGGGAAGTTTGTAAAATGACTCTAAGGTTTGTCGGTCTGTCTTTGAAGTTTGTATGTTTGTTTTCTTTAGTTTAAAAAATACAACATATAGTATATCTACACAACATATATCCCACTTGCCTGTGGAGTAGGAGATCAGAGGAAATCCCATCACAGGTCACATGTGATGTACTATCCAATTGAAAATGGGGATTGCAAAAATATGAAAATATTACTAAGCTGTTTTCCATGCTACGAGCAATCTGATTGGCTGGAAAATAACCGCATTTAGAACATTGTTGTATATTCATGACAATTAACCTTTCGATGGGGATCGCTTTGAAAGAGTCAAAAATCTAGATGTTGTCAATGCAAAAAGTATGTGAAATCCCCATAGACAGCAATAATATGTTTATTAAATATCATAATTACAATATATACGGTATATTATCCTTAAAATGTGTACTAACAATATCTATTTTGTAATACGTTTCACTAAATAGCAAATCGTGGCAATCTACAACAAAACAATGGATTATAATTAATATTATGTAAGAATTTAACAGAAAAATAATTGAGCATTTAAAGCATAAAATATCCGTTCCGAAACTATCCTTACTACACAATTTATTTCCTAGTTGATACCAGTGATACTTTTGCATAACAACATAGTTAAAAGAAATGATAGCAGCAATCAGAAGACGTTCGCAAATAGTACTGTATACAGAAGGAATGTGTTGACTCTAGATAAAAATGTTTTACTTACGATATGTCGCTGATGCCAGTTTGAAGTTGATGAGCACAATCACTATTAGAAAGCCTTTAACAACCATACTGGAGGTTGTATGGTATGCACTCAATGACAACTGATTTTCAATTTCGATTAATATACTGATTTAAAAAAAAAAAGCATATATGTATATCATTACCATTATTTACACAACCAATCATATAAGAGGAAAACGTTACGTGTTCTTTGCAGAGGACTCCATGTCGGTTTGCACGTAACACATTGCAATGGGATGAAAAAAGCATGAAGTAATTAACATAAAGAGTCATTATCCTACACCTGATAAATATTCAGATCATTCTATTGCTTTTTTGTTTCTTATATTTTTTCTTGCTTTGTGTTTTGAGTTTTGAGTTTTTTTGTTTTAAATAAATGTTTGCACTTTTTCCTTTGGTATCTAGCATTACAGAAAAGCTAGTTTGACATGACGGATTATGTTTTGCATCTTTTTAACGATAGTACTGAAGAGTGATTTTTTTCTCAGGAAAGTGTAGAACGCTGAATCAGCCTTTTAATGCTTGCTATGCATGTATATATACGACTAGGGTGTTCGCGTTCGATCTATGTTAAGGGGTTGAGAGAAATAAATCATGTTGTATTGTTGTATTTTACAATAAGACAAAATAGTGTTGGTATACAATTTAAGCAGTAAATCGAAATTTAAAATTTCTACGGGTTTTTTTTTAGATGGAAAAACGTTGGAGATACCGTAGCAGATAATCAGATGCCGTAAATTGAAGGACAGACAACGCAATGGCCAACAGAGAAAATTTCTTGCCCATGTCCTTGATATCGCAAATTGCTAAGATGCTTTATGACTCGATTCAAAAATTATATATAAATATATTTGCAATTCCAGCAACCAAAATATCTTGTTTTCAAATATTGTGCCAACTTATTTGATGATACCTCTGCTTGTGGAGTTCTCGAAGGTATCATCCGCCCAGTAATTAGTGCTTCGGGACTTACATGTTTATATATATACGTCTGAAAATTAAACCAAACAGTGTTAGAATTAGATTTTAGAGCTGTCGACGGGATTTGAACCCACACCATTCATACACTGCAGCACCATTCGCTTAGCCTTACATCCAGCGCCCTAGACCACTCGACCACATCCACTCCCTAAAAAAAGGAGCTTCAATAATCGTAGTGTTACCTTTTCTCGTAAGGCAAATCTAGGGATAGGCGTAAGACATGTGTATAAGCGTGTGTAGATGGTACATATATGTTTAATATTATAATTTGACAGCAATCTAACTCAGCAATTTTTAATATATTGTATAGTATAATGAAGAATTCATTATACAATCACAGGAAATAAAGTATATTATACAAACGTCTAGAAGCAAGTGACAACCATACAATATATCTGTACCACTGGATCTCAAAGTTACTTTAAAGGATACTAGGTTAATACTAAATATTATATACGTCTGAAAATTAAACCAAACAGTGCTAAAATTAGATTTTAGAGCTGTCAAATTTTTGTTCTTCCCTCGACGGGATTTGAACCCACACCATTGATACACTGCAGCACCATTCGCTTAGCCTTACGTCCAGAGCCCTAGACCACTCGACTACATCCACTCCCTAAAAAAGGAGCTTCAATATTGGTAGTGTTACCTTTTCTCGAAAGGCAAATCTAGGGATACACGTAAGACATGTGTATAAGCGTGTGTAGATGGTACATATATACTTAATATTATAATTTGACAGCAATCTAACTCAGCAATTTTTAATATATTGTATAGGATAAAGAAGAATTCATTATACAGTCACAGGAAATAAAGTATATTATACAAACGTCTAGAAGCAAGTGACAACCATACAATATATCTGTAGCACAGGATCTCAAAGTTACTAAGGATACTAGGTTAATACTAAATATTATATACGTCTGAATATTAAACCAAACAGAGTTAGAATTCGATTTTAGAGCTGTCAAATTATATATATATATATATATATATATATATATAACATTTACAGTTCATACATAATGTAATTTATCAAAACTAAGATCAATCTGCATCAGCCACAGATAGCCTTTGCTAATTTTGGCTATCATGTTTTCCACTTTTTTGACTATGAACGTACCTGCCGAAGGTTATTCAAGAAAGGCGATATATCTACGTTGTTATGGTATCTCTAATGGTGGACTTGTAACCGCGATGGTATTATTCACCTAGTGGTCAATGTCTCGGGCACTGGCATGACTAGGGATATAGAGTAATTCGCGTATGACCTCTAATGGAGTTTCTTCAGATCCTCCCCTACGCTTGTATCAGTAAAGAGGAGGGAGTGTACATGTGAGATCTGATTTTAATCAACTTTCATTTTTAAAATTTGAACAGTTGATCAAATTACATATGTTACGGATTTTGCAGAAACATCTTGCCTTTTGTCGACTTTTGACGAAAATATGCAAATAAGATTGATTTCGACCAAAAGCTATATATAAAATATTCTCTTCTGGAACGATTCAGCGAAGATTAACCCAACTTTGCAACGTTAATTCTTGAGTAAGCTCCAACTTCTATCCAAGATGACCGCTGTTACTGAAAAAAAAACAGAAATTTCTTCAAATGGCAAACCTGATCCATGCTATGATAATGTGAGCTTAAACTAAGATATTATAAGATTAAGAGTTGTTTGATATATTTGAACTTTTTACTGTCAAATTTGTAATTTGGACATTTTTTTTTAAGTTTCAAATTATAATTATTCTAGCAATAAATGATTTAAAAACTCTCTCCTCGGAAACCTCTTGGACAATTTGAACCCAACTGTGCCTAATCATTTGAATGTGTAATTTAAAATAATATTCGCAGAATCTGACAAGTGACCAACATGAATGGTGCTACTAAAATAGAACATGGAGGTAAATCTACAGTGTAAATGTCGGATGATTTTAGCATAATATGTGGCTTTTTAATATTTCTTCAAATGGTCAAACAGCGAAATATTATGAATTATATTTCTGAGAACTTTCAAATATAAGACATATTCATGTATTCACATGTATTCAAATAATCTTTATAATATAAAAACCATTAATCATCGGTAGGCAACTACAAGTACATGTAATGAAATTAAAGTTTAAACAGTGATGGTCATCAATTCCACCAATATCAGCAACAGGAATTTTCTAAATTATCTACAGAAGTAAATTGTCCACGAGTTTCAGGGATGGGGAGAGGGCGTCATAATTGGAAGGTAAGTTTATGTGCACACAACTACATGTATAACTATGCTTGAAAACAATAGAAAAAGTACTCTAACTCTAAAGTTATTTGTAAATAGTGGTCAAAATTCTCCTCCTATTAATTTTTACTGTGCATAAAGAAATAAAACATTTTATTAAGAAAACAAACTGCGTTGATATTCACATACTTGGTTAATTGCTTGATTTTTACTGCGAGTTCAAATCCGAAATTGCAATATCATTTTTACATAGTTGTATTGTAAATTCAGTTAGCAAATTCAAATCATGGAAAGTAAGTATGGTTATGAATTATGTAGCTTAGTGCTCCGAATCAATTATTAAAATCGCATCGGTGGTGTAATGGTTAGCGTGATGGCGCTGAACTACCTGTACATATGTATTTAGTGGTGTTCATGGATAGCGTGATGGCGCTGTACCACCTGTACATATGTATTTAGTGGTGTTCATGGTTAGCATGATGGTGCTGTACCACATGTACATATGTATATAATGGTGTTCATGGTTAGCGTGATGGTGCTGTACCACCTGTACATATGTATTTAGTGGTGTTCATGGTTAGAGTGATAGTGCTGTGCCACATGTACATATGCATTTAGTGGTGTTCATGGTTAGAGTGATGGCGCTGTACCACCTGTACATATGTATTTAGTGGTGTTCATGGTTAGTGTGATGGTGCTGTACCACCTGTACATAAGTATTTAGTGGTGTTCATGGTTAGCGTGATGGCGCTGTACTACCTGTACATATGTATTTAGTGGTGTTCATGGTTAGCGTGATGGTGCTGTACTACCTGTGCATATGTATTTAGTGGTGTTCATGGTTATCGTGATGGTGCTGCACTACCTGTAAATATGTATTTATTAGTGTTCATGGTTAGTATGCTAGTGTTTGGCCACCTGTACATATGTATTTAGTGGTGTTCATGGTTAGCGTGATGGCGCTGTACCACCTGTACATATGTATTTAGTGGTGTTCATGGTTAGCGTGATGGTGTTGTACCACCTATACATATGTATTTAGTGGAGTACATGATTAGCGTGATGGTGATGTACTACCTGTACATATGTATTTAGTGGTGTTCCTGGTTAACGTGATGGGCATGTACTACATGTACATATGTATTTAATGGTGTTCATGGTTATCGTGATGATGCTGCATTACCTGTAAATATGTATTTAGTAGTGTTCATGGTTAGTATGCTAGTGTTGTGCCACCTGTACATATGTATTTAGTGGTGTTCATGATTAGCGTGATGGCGCTGTACCACCTGTACATATATATTTAGTGGTGTTCATTGTTAGCGTGATGGTGATGTACTACCTGTACATATGTATTTAGTGGTGTTCCTGGTTAATGTGATGGTGATGTACTACATGTACATATGTATTTAGTGGTGTTCATGGTTAAGGTGAAGGGTGCTGTACCTCTTGTACATATGTATTTAGTGCTGTTCATGATAAGCGTGATAGCGATGTACCATCTGTACATATGTATTTAGCGGTGTTCATGGTTAGCGTGATGGTGCTGTACCACCAGTACATATGTATTTAGTGGTATTCATGGTTAGCATGATGGCCCTGTACCACCTGTACATATGTATTTAGTGGTATTCATGCTTAGCGTGATGGTGCTGTACCATCTGTACATATCTATTTAGTGGTGTTCATGGGTAGCGTGATGGTGCTGTACTACCTGTAAATATGTATTTAGTGGTGTTCATGGTTAGCATGATGGTGCTGTACCACATGTACATATGTATTTAGTGGTGTGCGAGGTTAGCATGATGGTGCTATGCCACATATACATATGTATTTAGTGGTGTTCATGGTTAGCGTGATGGTGCTGTGCCACATGTACATATGTATTTAGCAGTGTTTATGGTTAGCATGATGGTGCTTTACCACCTGTACATATGTATTTAGTGGTGTTCATGGTTAGCGTGATGGTGCTGTACCACCTGTACATATCTAATTAGTGGTGTTCATGGTTAGCGTGATGGTGCTGTCCCACATTTACATATGTATTCAGTGGTGTTCATGGTTAGGGTGATGGTGCTGTAGCACCTGTACATATGTATTTAGTGGTGTTCATGCTTAGCGTGATGGTGATGTACCACCTGTGCATATGTATTTAGTGGTGTTCATGGTTAGTGTGATGGTGCTGTAGCACCTGTACATATGTATTTAGTGGTGTTAATGGTTAGCGTGATGGTGATGTAATACCTGTACATATGTATTTACTGGTGTTCATGCTTAGCGTGATGGTGATGTACCACCGGTACATATCTATTTAGTGGTGTTCATTTTTAGTGTGATGGTGCTGTACCACCTGTACATATGTATTTAGCGGTGTTCATGGTTAGTGTGATGGTGCTGTACCACCTGTATATATGTATTTAGTGGTGTTCATGGTTAGCGTGATGGTGCTGTCCTACCTGTACATATGTATTTAGTGGTGTTAATGGTTAGCGTGATGGTGTTGTGCCACATGTACATATGCATTTAGTGGTGTTCATGGTTAGCGTGATGGTGCTGTGCCACATGTACATATGTATTTAGTGGTGTTCATGGTTAGCGTCATGGTTTTGTAGCACCTGTACATATGTATTTAGTGGTGTTCATGCTTAGCGTGATGGTGATGTACCACCTGTACATATGTATTTAGTGGTGTTCATGATTAGCGTGATGGTGTTGTAGCACCTATACATATGTATTTAGTGGTGTTCATGCTTAGCGTGATGGTGATGTACCACCTGTACATATGTATTTAGTGGTGTTCATGATTAGCGTGATGGTGATGTACCACCTGTACATATGTATTTAGTGGTATTCATGGCTAGTGTGATGTCGCTGTACCACCTGTACATATGTATTTAGTGGTGTTCATGGTTAGTGTGATGGTGCTGTACTACCTGTACATATGTATTTAGTGGTGTTCATGGCTAGTGTGATGGCGCTGTACCACCTCTACATATGTATTTAGTGGTGTTCATGGTTAGTGTGATGGCGCTGTGCCACCTGTACATATGTATTTAGTGGTATTCATGGCTAGTTTGATGGCGCTGTACCACCTGTACATATGTATTTAGTGGTGTTCATGGTTAGCGTGATGGTGCTGTACCACCTGTAGCTATGTATTTAGTGGTGTTCATGGTTAGTGTGATGGCGTTGAACCACATGTACATATGTATTTAATGGTGTAATGATTAGCGTGATGGTGGTGTGCCCCCTGTACATATATACTTAGTGGTGTTAATGATGCTCAATTCTACGTTACACGGATCGACCCTCTGCCTTTACTTCATTATCATTGTGGATTGTGAAAAAAGCCTATTGATTCACTCTATAAATAAAGAGAAAAAATAATAGCTTGATATGATAATATGTTTCCACGTACACAGACATAACACTACAACATTAAAAAAAACTGTCATGTAAGAGGTGGAAACAGCTGAACATATGATGGCAAAAACTATAATAATGACAGAAATATAGTTAATACCAAATTAACTTGTAACAGTCCGTGCAGTGTGCGACACCACATTGTTATTTTTTTACCATTACAGTAACTATTTTTACAGATTTCAAGAGTATTATTTGAATCTTATTTTCGCTGCTTTGAGCGTACCTGGTGAGGGTTTTCCAGAAACGCGTCGCATGCTCTAGGTTTGACATCTACGTTTTTATTTCAATGGTATTCACACTGAGAAAGGTGTTGATCAGAGAATTACAGCAAGTCAGAAAAACAATCTATGGTCATCTATTTGCCATGTCATTATGGTTTGCGTGTACTTGAGTAAATAATTTTAGTCAGTAGTGAAATCTTGTATTTTTAAAAGTAAAATACTTTGCAATTACCAGTACTGCATATAATAATTTTATTAAGCTCTGAAAGTCAAAAACGCTCTGCACAATAAGCAGGGTGCATAGATATAAAAAGGATTTAACATGTTGGTGTATCTGTACACATTCAAATATGTAATCTTTTCTTACATATACTGGTGTCCACCACAGTGTCCAACACGATTTCCATATTAGATTATGCTCGCGTCGTTTATCAGTAACACGACAGGTCGCTGCTTGAGCAGTAACTACTTACCCTTCAACATCACTCGAGTTAACACCCCTCTTTCTTTCCAATGGGCAGTGTTGTCTTAACGCATGGACACGCTGGGCAGTTGTCATTGAGTCCACGAGCATATGGGCCCAATGCTAACTTATGTATGTTGTGCATGGCATGCTTTGTTAATGCACTGATTTTGGTGGAAGTACCAATAAAATAAAAGTATGTTTAATTTTATCGACATTTGCAGTTTTTCTACGCGAGTGGTTGCGTGGGTAGGGATCCCAGTGCACTCCTTTTCCCAGGGGCCAATAATGCTGCTAAGACGTTCCTGTCGATGGGGTTTGTGTTGCCCAATCGTATTATTTTGTAGGTCATTGTTTTCCTTTTGTCTTTTGGCCATTGTGTTGTTTGTCCTTCTTGGATCTACGGCTTCAGATTTCTTCTATGGTATTTGCAAACTTTTCTTGCACACTGAATATTAGAATACACTTTCATCAATGTTAATGTTGATATTAAAAATATATTGTGTACCAAGGCATTAAACAGGTTGTTTGTATTTAAAGCTGATCTAAAAAGAAAGTACTTTTGGCTAAATCAATTAATATTCAACATAAAAGGGTGCTGATTATAAGTATTCATTGTACCGTTTAGGTATTCAAAGTTTTCCTGAAAGTGGAAAGTGATCAAGACAATTAGGCAACCGCCAGGATATAGCTGAAATTTGTTGAAAGTGACGTTAAACACCATACCCCTAACCCTAATAATTTCGTTACTATTTGATATCATTGAAACAAAATAGACTATCAATCATGAATTATAATAAGAATTCATTTTTGGGAATGTTTTCCAACTTGTTTATAGGATGTGTTGATGCTCTTTTGTCTACTTTCGGTTGTCCATGAATTCCACCTGCACCAACGCAAACAACTGCTCGCAACCGTGTCCTCATCAAAGTTAAAATGTTGTAAATAAACAGAGGAAGCAAAATGATAATTGGTTTCCGTGAGAATGGAAATCATAAAAGGAAACTAGAAATAACAGAATACTAATATTTTAGCGATTTATTTTTGTAATATCTAGATAATAATTATGGCATTACTGCAAACACATCACGTCGGTGGGTACACTGCAAGTATAATAAAAGACTAAGTAAAATTTCATTTGTTGACGAATAATTTCATTGAATCAAATAATAGGTATGCATTGGACGAAAGACTTTGCTGGTGGTTTTAAGCGGAAAGTATGCTATTCAATTTGTCCATTTACATGTCCTCACGTTTTTAGTTCCATCTTTTGACGTCGTTTACGATTTCCGGTTTTCGATTCCTCTTTGTTCGTGTTTGTGTTGTAGGAATTGATGTTTTATTTATGTTATTTGTATTTTACGCAGATTAGTCTCCAACACGTTGGTGTTCGCATCGTTTAATCGTAGCGTCTCGGGTCACACTAGTGGAACAGGAACCGATTACACATCCGGAACAGCTGCACTTACTTTCGACATTCAGTGGGATTCGTAAATTATTTTTCTGTGTAGCGTTTTGTAGATCATTGTTTGTCCTTTTGTCCCTTTTTCTTTTGGCTATTGTATTATCCGTCCTTATATATGTACGTCTTCTGACTACCCTTTAATATTTTAAAGCTTTTCGTTGAAAACAATATACATGTAAGTATGCAATTAAATTAAACATAAGAAGCAAGCACATGCGTACCACGACAGTAGTAATGATATCACATACGGTATGTATAAACTATAATAGATAAGGAACCATGTGGAAAGATTAGCTGCATAAAGTTATACATTAGAACAATATAAAAGGAACCATGTGAAAAGATTGGCTGTAGAAGGTTATAAATTAGAACAATAGAAAAGGAACCACGTGAAGAGAATAGCTGCAGAAGGTTATAAACTAAAACAATATGCATGTACGTTCTAGATTTAGGTGAATATAATTCCTTGGTAAATTTAACTGCTATTCCTGTCGTGTATTGCTGGTTCCACTTTCCACGATATTTCTGTTATATCGTGGCGGTCAGTTTTATTGCAGGGAGATGGCCTAGTCCGATTAATGTGTAGAAAGAGGCAGGGACACTTTGTCCTGAAATTTTTTCACAAGACGGTCAATTTTAAAATGCATAGCAATGCCATTACTAACGATAAAAAAGATGGAGTAAAATTACTTTCTGATGAATATATAGCATTTTCATAGAGTAGAGAGGGTGAAAAATAGCTTAAAATGGACGACAAAAAATCTCGAAAAATGCAATATGTCATTTGTTGGCTTCTTTTAAACCGGAAATTCTGAAAGAAAAATATCTAGAACCAGAATAAGATATGGTTTTCTCACCCCTTGGAAAAAGTAGTCCGTTAATTTAGGTGAACATTTTTGCTCTATCTTACCCCGCTTCAGGGTAAGACAAGCTACACGCCGTTTTTCCCGCAAAATTATTTTCCATTCTTGAATTAAATTGTCGATGTATAGTGTCTTGTCAGTATTTTAAATGTATTTCAAAATAAAATACAATGTATTTTATAAATATATTATAAATGCTACTACAACAGCGATAAATACCTGTAAAAATGTTATTTGACGTTGGTCAAAGGGAGGTAATTTGTTTTTATTTACGATAGTTACCTAACAAGGGAGGGCACTCTATATTTGCTCAACGTTAACAAATATTGACACGATAGAAAGAGATGATAAAAAGAGGCAAACATCGTGAAAGTTTGTTAATTTTATTATTTTGAACCTCTTTAAAGTTGTAAAATGAAAATTTTGTTTTATTTTATTATGTGGCATTTTGGTCTTGTGATACGATTCGCAATTTAATGCGCCAAACTACACAAAAGGTAAACATACATTGACACGGTAGAAAGGGGTGAGAAAAAGAGTCAAACACCGTAAAAGATGCACGATAGTAAAATCTGTGACACCCTCGTGTGTCACAGATTTTACTATCTTGCACCTCTCCCGGTGTTAGACCCCATATTTCTTTGTTCCAATTCTTCATACAAATGAATTTTGAAACAAATTTGTTTGTAATGTTCTTCGCAGCAAAAATGAAACTTTTCTAGCAAAAATTTCGGCCCGTTCGAGTTAAATCTTCTTATACAGTTAACAAACATATTTCATACAAGTTGTCCGTAATTCGGTTGGGAGCGCACTAGCGTGTATCAACTCCGATATTGTTCAAGGTAAAGATATATGTTACGAATTTATTGGCGGTCTCCTTTAACAAAATACTATTGGTGAATTTCCAAATTTACAAAGTCTGATTTCAAATTTATGGAAATATTAACAATGAGCAATGAATCATGTCAATGTGATCAGATTTCCATCCATGACAATCGGCGTACATATGAAGGGTTTTTTAAATGCGACTTCAATTTTTTTTATATGCTTTTCCATGAAAATGTTATAGAGCCACCTTTTGGATTCAACATTTTCCTTCAATATGCTTTCAATCTCTATACAAGGCTGTCAATCAATGTCATCTCACGCCCATATGTATCAGTCTTAATAATAGGGTGGGGACAAATACTATTTTTACACTCAGTAGACTATTGCGGATGGGCAAGGTACAGAGCACCACATGCTTATCATGTCGCACTGCTCCAAAATATATGTTTCACCTGTGAGTGACGTGTCCTTAATTATTTAATTTCAAGTCTTACCCGATTGACATATTACATAATGTACTTTAAACAGATAAACAACACACAATAATCAATTACCAAGATTTCTAACATTACGTCCTTCTTTCGCTTTGTAAACAAACGAGCTATGTATCGATTTGGTATAATCTCATTCGCACATGCGCGGTTCATGTGACTGACTTTGCCGTCGTAAATGTACCAGTTGATTATCGTCTGCTCCAATTTTGCAGCATAAATTGGGTGCGATATTGTCCACAAATGTAAATATATATTACCGTTTTCCAATCAAAGTATACTACCGTATTTGTACTCTTAGATATGTCAGACTCGAAATAAATACTTACAATGCACAAACATGTATATGCATTTACTTACTACCTAATGAACAGCATATTTCCTTTGTTCATTAAATATTTTGATAATCCGCTAATTACATTTCAAAATTTAAATCATAATTTACAGATATTTTTGTTTACTGTCGCTTTTGAAAAACAACTCGAGTTATATTTTTTTATGTGGCTGAAATGCACGGCAAACAATGAATATGTATGTTTCAATTTGTGCATCCCTTTGTAATGAAAATTCTAAATTATTTCGGTGGAATTTATTGTATCCCTACTAATACAATTAAGGGTAATTTAACAATATTGTTTTCATATATGAATATAGAGATAGTCCTATTCATTGTTACTGTACATATCGAATTGTAACATAAATACGCATTTTTCCTTTGATTTTTTTATGCAGTAATCAACTTAAAAATAGTGAACTGTTTACAAACCATGGTCTAACATGAAGATCTTGATGTTATTCCATGATTTTAACGTTATAGGTCTGTTATTCCATGATTTTGACGTCATAGGATCTGTTATTCCATGATTTTGACGTCATAGATCTGTCAATCATGTAAGTTCTGTTACAAACCATATATACCATGGATCTTACGAATGAACTTATTTAAACCAACTTATCCTTCGGGTTCGTTGGTTTAAATAAGTTAATTCGTAAGATCCATGGTATATATAATACTTGTAACATAAATACGCATTCTTCCTTTGATGTTTTTATACAATAATCAACTTAAAAATAGTTAACATTTACAAACCAAGGTCTAACATGAAGATATTGATGTTATTCCATGATTTTGACGTCATATGTCTGTTATTCCTTGATTTTGACGTCATACGATCTGTTATTCCATGATGTTGACATCATAGATCTGTCAATCATGTAATTTCTGTTACAAACTATATATACCATGGATCTTACTCATGAACTTATATAAACCAAATCATCCTTCGGATTCGTTGGTTTAAATAAAGAAAAAGAGTGCGTTGATATTCACATACTTGGTTAATTGCTTGATTTCCAAAACAGTAAGAACATTTTTGCATAATTATGATAATAGTTGTTTTGTAGATTTAATTAACAAATTAAAATCAAATCAAATAATCACAGAAAGTAAGCATGGTTATAAATTATGTAGTTTAGTGCTCCGAATGATTATTAAAAACCGCCTCGGTGGTATAATGGTTAGCGTGATGGTGCTGTACCACCTGTACATATGTATTTATTGGTGTTCATGTTGCTCAATCTTTAGTTTTCGGAGTAGTATTTGTTGATCATTGTGTTTCCGCTTGTCCAATTTATTTGACCAAAGCATAGTCTGTTCTTCGATTTACAGCTTCTGATTATCTGGTATATTCAAACCTTTCATATCGAGGATTATCTTCAAACTTCGCGTTTTACCTCAATGATAAGTTATGAAGACATGAAATAAAATAGTTTACATCTATGTATACTACAGCTGCCGTGGCAGGCTGAAAACAATATTAATTTGAATATTACTTGATATCATTCGAAGCTACCAGTACAATCATTATAAGCTTGCATAATTCGCTATTAAATATACATGCAATCCATTATTTAGCAAACATATATGTAATTTCATAATGATGCTGATGCTCCAGGAATTCTGTTTTTATTTTGAACTGTTACCCTTGATTGTGCTTAATTGGGTTAATTTACATCAGTTAATCGTATCGGTGGGTTAATGGTTAACGTGCTCGTATTGAATGGGGTAGATCGTGGGTTTGAACCAGATCGGATCAAGCCAAAGACTATTACAATATATATTTGCTTCTTCTCCGCTAAGCACGTAGTTTTAAGTAATAAAAGCAAAGTCTGGTGTGCTCGGAATTAGGATAATGTAACCTTCCACTCAGAGTTTTGATAATAAACTGCCAGTCCATTAAGACACCAGGAAAACATGCAGAATTAGCCAATATTATTGAATCCACACAAGCGGATATAGTAATTGGTACATAATCCTGGCTCAAACGATCAATAAAATCACCAGACGTTTTACCATCACACTTCAATTGTAACAGAAAAGACAGTTCCACAGGAGAAGGTGGTGGTGTATTTATACTAGTCTCTGAGAAATATGAAAGCGAGGAACCAGAGGAATTGAAAGTAGATTAGAATTGCGAACTTGAATGGACTAAGATTAAAGTTAGAGGATCCAAAGATCTATGCGTAGGATCATTTTACAGACCACCCAATAATATAGATGCTGAATATCTAGGCACACTTGAATCATATCTAGCTAGAATACCAACAAATAATGGAGCACATCTATGGCTAGGTTGCGGTCAATATCTCGGGCACTGGCATGATTAGGGATATAGAGTCATTCGCGTATGACCTGTAATGGAGTTTCCGCAGACACCCCCCCCCCTCCCCACGCTTGTATCAGTAAAGAGGAGGGAGTGTACATGCGAGATCTGATTTTAATCAAATTTCATTTTTTCACAAAATGACTTAAAATTTGAACAGTTGATCAAATTACATATGTTACGGGTTTTGTAGAAACATCTTGCGCTTTGTCGATTTTTTACGAAAATGTGGAAATTAGGTTAATTTCTACCAAAAGCAATATATAAAAAATGTTCCTCTGAAACGACTCAACGAAGTTTAACCCAACTTTGCAATGTTCGTTCCTGAGTAAGTCCCCTTCCAACTTATATCCAAGATGATCACTGTTACTGAAAAAAATAGAAATGGCACACCTGATCCATGCTATGCTAATATGAGCTTAAAATAAGATTTTTTTTAAGATAAAGAGTTGTTTGATATATTTGGACTTTATATGACAAATTTGTAACTCGGATGCTTTGTTTTTAAGTTTCAAATTATAATTATTCTAGCAATAAATGATTTAAAAACTCCCTCTTTTGAAACCTCTTGGACATTTTGAACCCAACTTTGCCTATTCATTTGAATATGTAATTTAAAATAACATTCGAAGAACCTGACAAGTGATCAACATGGATGGTGTTACTAAAAATAGAACATAAAGGTAAATATACAGTGTAAATTTCGGATATTTCTTCAAATGGCCAAACAATGAAATATTATAAATTATATTTCTGAGAACTTGCAAATATAAGACATATTCATTTATTCACATGTATTCAAATAATCTTTTTAATATTAAAAAAACAGTTAATCATTGGCAGGCAACTACAAATTAATCATGGACAGACAACTACATGTAATGAAATTAAAGCTTAAACAGTGATGGTCATCAATTCGACCAATATCAGCAATCAGTATTTTCTAAATCATCTACGGAAGTAAATTTTCCACGGGTTTTGGGGAGGTCGGAGGGAGGAGGCGGTGGCGTAATAATGGTAACGTCAGTTTATGTGTACAAAACTACATGTAGAACTATGCTTGCAAACAATAAAAAAAGTACTCTAACTCTAAGGTTATTTGTAAATAGTGTTCAAAATTCTAGTCCTATTCATTTTTACTGTACTTAAATAAATAAAACATGTTATTAGGAATAAAAAGTGGGTTGATATTCACATTCTTGGTTAATTGCTTGATTTTTACCGCGAGTTGCATAGTTATTTTCTAAATTTAGCTAGCAAATTCCAATCACGGAAAGTAAGCATGGTTATAAACTATGTAGCTTACTGCTCCGAATCAATTATTAAAAACCACATCGGTGGTGTAATGGTTAGCGTGATGGCGCTGTTCTACCTGTGCTTATGTATTTAGTGGTGTTCATGGTTAGCGTGATGGTGCTGTTCCACATGTACATATGTATTTAGTGGTGTTCATGTTTAGCGTGATGGTGCTGTACCACATGCACATATGTATTTAGTGGTGTTCGTGGTTAGCGTGATGGCGCTGTACCACTTGTACATATGTATTTAGTGGTGTTCATGGTTAGCGTGATGGTGCTGTCCCACATGTACATATGTATTTAGTGGTGTTCATGTTTAGCGTGATGGTGCTGTACCACATGCACATATGTATTTAGTGGTGTTCGTGGTTAGCGTGATGGCGCTGTACCACTTGTACATATGTATTTAGTGGTGTTCATGGTTAGCGTGATGGTGCTGTACCACCTCTATATATGCATTTAATGGTGTTCATGGATAGGGTGATGGCGTTGTACCACATGTACATATGTATTTAGTGGTGTTCATGGTTAGCGTGATGGTGCTGTACTACCTGTACATATGTACTTAGTGGTGTTCATGGTTAGCGTGATGGTGCTGTACTACCTGTACATATGTATTTAGGGGTGTTCATGATTAGCATGATGATGCTGTACTACCTGTGCATATGTATTTAGTGGTGTTCATGGTTAGCTTGATGGTACTGTTCCACCTGTACATATAGACAATAACAGTGCATTGACTTGACATATAATCGATATACGGATGAGGGTTAGAATAGGGGAAAATGCGAGGGCTTTCCGAGCATTTTCCCCGATTGGTGCCGAATACGTATATCGAATTTTATGTCAAGTCAATGCACTGTTATTGTCTTTATACTGCAATCATTAGTGACATTAATGGATATTACTACCAATATTCAAATTATTTTAAAAGTTTGCTACCCCCAAGAGGCACCAACTGATTTTGCGGAGTAATATGACTAGACAGAGAACTCAACGTTTCAAAGATCGATGCACAGGTAAACATACCATTGATATTCGGATAAGATTTTTGAAAATAAACAACAGTTTTGCTGAAAATATTTTTAACAATAAAATATAAGTGACAAGAGAATATATATCAAAATGTGGTTCTAGGATTGAAGTTAATAAAATTGTTCATTTCAATGTTCATTTCATGTGACGTAAACACGATTATTGTCAATGGCTGTCGCACATGTACACATTGATGGAGTTACATGAAGAGTAGCTCCGTAAAACATGGAGGATATCCTGTTCGAGGTGTTAGTTTTGGAGCAGATAGAAGGATGTTATGGTAAGTTTATGTCAGCTCACGTAGATGCTACAAATGCACGTGATACGTTGGTCGAGGCTGTTGTAGTTTGGATTGGAACAAGTGCGCGCGAATTGTCACTGTCAGCACCCGCGAGTACATTTGAGATGGGTTTGTGTTTCCCGTCGCTAATAGCGCTGTAGTTTCACACCGTTTTTATGCCCTGATATTTGCATGATGTCTGTGTCTTCCACGTCATTATCTTTCAGCGTTTGTACCAAATAGTTACGTGCGCTGTGGCTTGTTAGGCGTTTGTTGGTGTCTAAACCTTCTTTTTGTTTCATGGTTTTCATAATAGAAGCCAACTTTTTCTCCCAACCCGTTGTCGAATGAACCATTGTTCATCCTCAGTTCCCGTAGGCGGCATCGTGCGCGTAGCAATGTAGAAGGGATCACTTGGGTTTCTCATTCCAGTTGGACGTTTCGACGAGTACAATTCATACAGAGCAACTGGGATTCGGTCTCCAGGGCATTCGTACATTTTAGGTGATACTTCCCGAACACCACTGATGTTTTCTCCAGTGCGCGTTTTTGCTTGACGTTCGCTTAATTCTAAGTATCTGCCTCCATCCAAATCAATGTGCTGAGTGATATCATTCCATCTGAAAACAAAATTTGCAACTTTTAAATATTTTGGCATTGCACAAAGTGAAAACAAAATATGTGTAGTTCCGGTTACCCTACATATTTTTTTTGCCATTGAAATGATTTTTCAATAAGCACTCTTAAAGTCACAATTTCTCTCCCGGTGACTAGATTTAAGAAAACAATTGTATAATATTGTACCTTCCCATTTAAATTTTTTTTTATATAACTTGAACCACACACAATTATTTATTTGGCCTTATTGTAACATGAATGTGGATTTTATTTATTTATATACAGTGTACCATGTATGTTTTTTTTTCTGTTGTAGGGTCAAATGGTATAACAACGAAGACAAAGTATGGTTGATGTACTGTAATGTTATATGACGCAATAGACCTGTTGCCTATTCAAGAATCTACTGGGTTTATATGACATCATTCAACAATCACTTTTCATCTGTGTCATCATAACTTTTCTATTGTGATGTCAAAAATTTACAGGAATGTCTGTGATTTCCAGTAATGGGTGACAATTAGGGATGAAGTGTATAGAAAATGTCGAAAGCTTTGGATATCTCCATTCGAAACCAAAGATCAAAATCTTCGGATATCTAATGTTGAAAATTATTTCATCGACAACTTCAAAAACTGAATCAATAGTGAAATGAACATTGAATATAGTGATAACAAATTGTGATACATGTACATGTATACAAATACTTGGATTTTACATCAGTATGGATTAACAGTGACTGGAGGGTGTTCAAATGAAGACATAATGGTTTCTGTGTGATATGTGGAAAAATTTAAACAGATTTATTCTTCAGGATTACTATATATGACACTCATTTTCAGGGAATATTGAGCAATGTGATTGATATGTTAACTGGGAAAAACGGATATGGAGTGTTGTCGCAAATAAAATTACGTTTATGTAGCTCAGTTGGTAGTGTTCTTGGACTCCAGTTAATCCAAAATGAACAGAGTTATTAAACCACATACTATTCACTAATGCCTCCGGAGAATTCCCACCTAACAAGTTTGATTCATGTAGAATATCCATCTCAGAATCCGGGATTGGTCGATTAGGTTTGTTTCCTTTTCCTTGTTTCATTAGCAATTTCATTTTAGTTTTTAGAGTTTCTTTTGTCAGTGGAAATTTGGTATGTTTCTCATCACTCCCAATATAGTTGCCATATCTGTGTCTCCTCAGCTTTCTGGCAATGCTAGAAATAATTCCACGGATAGAGGTTGGTTCATAATCAAAGCCATCTTTTTTCTTTGCAGCAGTTATGAAATTAGCCATTAGGCTGTCAAGTTCATTAACTGGAAATTTGTGAATTTCATCGTTTTCATTCCTTTGTTTTAGAAAGTTTTCAACTTTTTTTATATCATTTAGACTTTTCTGTGATGTGTTTTTGTTATCATTGGATTCAATGAATTGCTTAATTTCATCATCATTTAGGGTTAAGGCCTCATTACAGTCACCATGAACGAATTAATTTGCCATAGTTAAAGGGCCAGGTTCCTCTGTAATATATGGTTGAGTGGGACTTGGAACAGGATCAGTGACACTGTGCATGGATTCAGTTGCCATAGTAATAGGGCCAGGTCGAATTGTTTCAGCTTCAGACCTTGTTTCCTCTGTATATGGTTGACTGGGAACAGGGTCAGTTTCAATGTAAGGTTGGGTGGGAGCTGGTTCAGTTGCACTAAAGGGGGGTTGATGGACTTCAGCAATATGAATATTTAGTGGAACATCAAGTGCAGTAAGTCGAAGGAAAGTGTTTTCCAATTCATCATCCATTTCAATTTGCCCTAATTCATTCCAATTAATATCAAAATTGGGAACTACAGACATTTCCATTATGAAATAAAGCAGACGACGTTTTAAAATGCATACTACAGTACTTTTATTAAATATAAACTTCATAAAAAAATAATGTAAAATAAACACACAAAAATCATGATGATCCAAAATTGTAAATAAGCACAAAATATGAGAAATTTTAATTCATAAATGTCTTTTCACGGTGTTGTGATTTACGACAATACACTATATGTACGGTTTGCTTACATTCACAACGGAAATAGCCTTCAAAGGTAAATATAAAAGTAGTCCCGTCAAGTAGGCGTGGCCTAAATGTTATAAACGGTCACTGACCGTTTATCACTTGTATGTATACTATCAACGCATTTTTGATTGCTCAAATAGAACGATTGCAGTATAAATGTATTTAATGGTGTTCATGGTTAGCGTGATGTCGCTGTGCCACCTGTACTTATGCATTTAGTGGTGTAATGATTAGCGTGATGGTGCTGTGTCCCCTGTACATATGTACTTAGTGGTGTTCATGATGCTCGATTCTACGTTACACCGGATCGACCCTCTGCCTTTACTTCATTATTATTGTGGATTGTGAAAAAGCCTATTGATTCACTCTATGAATAAAGAGAAAAAATAATAGCTAGATATGATAATATGTTTCCACGTACACAGAGATAACACTACCACATACACAAAAAGTGTATGTAAGAGGTGGAAACAGCTGAATATATGATGGCAAAAACTATAATAATGATATAAATATAGTTAATACCAAATTAACTTGTAACAGTCCGTGCAGGGTGCGACTTCACATTGTTATTTTTTGCCATTACAGTAACTATTTTTACAGATTTCAAGAGTATTATTTGAATCTTATTTTCGCTGCGCTGAGCGTACCTGATGAGGGTTTTCTAAAACGCGTTGCATGCTCTAGGTTTGATATCTACGTTTTTATTTCAACGATATTCACACAGAGTGGTGCTGTTCAGAGAATTACGGAAAGTCAGAATTACAATTTATGATAATCAACTTGCCATGTCATTATGGTTTGGATATACTTAAGTAAATACATTTAGTCAATAGCGAAATTCGGTATCTTATAAGTAAAATACTTTGCAATTACCAGTACTGCATATAATAATTTTATTAATTTCTGAAAGTCTAAAACACTCTGTACAATAAGCGTACATAGATTAACAAAAAAAAACCGATTTATCATGATGGCGTACCTGTAAAAACTTTAAATTTGTAATCTTTTCTTACATATACTGGTGTCCACCACGATGACCATCATGATTTCCATATCAGATGATGCTCGTGTCGTTTATCAGTAACACGACGGGTGTCGCTACTTGAGCAGTAACTGCTTATGCTTCCACAGCACCCAAGCTAACACCCCTCCCTTTTAGATGGGCAGTGTCGTCTTAGCGCATGGCCACGCTGGGCAGTTTCCCGTGGGCCCACGAACATAGGTCCCATGATGATCTACGTATGTTGTGCATGGCATGTTTTTTAATGCATAAACACTGATTTTGTTGGAAGTACCAATACAATAAATATATGTTTAATTTTATCGACATTTATAGTTTTATTCAGGAGACTTGTTGTGTAGGTAGGGGTCCCATTGCACTCATTTTCTCAGGGGCCAATAATGCTGTTTAGACGTTCCTGTCGATGGGGTTCGTGTTTCTCAATCGTTTGTTTTCTGTGTAGTTTTTTGTAGGTCATTGTTTGTCCTTTCGTATTTTGGCCATTGTGTTGTCTGTCCTTCTTTGATTTACGGCTTCAGATTTCTCCTATGGAATCTGCAAACTTTTCTTGCACACTGAATACTAGAATGCAATTTGATAACTGTTAATGTTGATATTAATAGCATCTTGTATACGAAGACATTTAAATGGTTGCTTGTATTTGAAGCTAATTTTTCACACAAAAAGTGTTTTGGGCTAAATCAACTAATATTCAACATAAGATGGTGTTTGTAATAATCATTTGCTATACCGTTTACGTATTCAAAGTTTTCCTGAAAGTGGAAAGTGATCAAGACAATTAGGCAACCGCCAGGATATAGCTGAAATATTGTTGAAAGCGACGTTAAACAATATAGCTCTAACCCTAATAATTTCGTTACTATTTGATATCATTGAAACACACTAGACTATCAATCATGAATTATAATAAGAATTCATTTTTGGGAATGTTTTCCAGCTTGCTTATAAGATACGCTGATGCTATTTTTTTCTAATTTCGGTCGTCCGTCAATTCCACCTGCACGAACTCAAACGAATGCTCGCATCCCGTGTCCCCATAAAGTTAAATTGTTGTAAATAAACAGGAAGCAAAATAATAATCGGTTTCGATGAGAATGGCAATCATAAAAGGAAACTAGAAATAACAGAATAATAACATTTTAGCGATTTATTTTTGGAATATTTAGCTAATAATTCTGTCATTGCTGCAAACATATCACCCTGGGGACACTGCAAGCATAAACAATATTAAGTCAATTTCCTCTTGATGACGAATAATTTCATTGAATGAAATAATAAGAATAAATTAGAGGACGAAACATTTCGATATGACCGGTATGATATGTTCCGTTTGTCGTAGTCACAAATACGTCTTTCTTTTCCTTGTCAAGACTTATCATCAGAACTGCTTACCCTTTGGGGCAGCACGGTTAATCTATGGAATTAAGCGGAGTGTATGTTGTTCAATTTGCCCATTTACATGTCCTCACGTCTTCAGTTCCATCTTGTGACGTCCTTCACGATTTCCGGTTTCCGGATTGTCTTCGTTCGTTTTTGTGTTGCATGCATTTATGTTTTATATATGTTATTTGTATCTTACGCAGACTAGTCTCCAACACGTTAATGTTAGTATCGCTTAGCCGTAACTTGACGAGTCACACCATTGGATCAGGAACCGATAACCCATCTGGAACACGTGCGTTTACTCTCGACATTCAGTGGGATTCGCGTTGATTAGTTATCTGTGTAGTGTTTTGTCGATCATTGTTTGACAGTTTGTCCTTTTCCTTTTGGTCATTGTATTATCTGCCCTTCATTGGTGTATGACTTCTGATTACTCGTTGATATTTCCAAACTTTTCAGTGTAAACAATGTAAGCATGCAATTAAATTAAGGATATGAAGTAAGTATATACGTACCACCACAATGCAAACGATAGCACAAACGGTACATAAAACCTACAATGGACAAGGAACCATGTGGAATGATTAGCTGCAGAGGGTCATACATTAAAACAATAGAAAAGGAACCACGTGAAGAGATTAGCTGAAAACGTTTATAAATTAGAACAATAGAAAAGGAACAACGTGGAAAGATTAGCTGCAGAAGCCAATGAATTAGAACAATAGAAAAGGAACCACGTGAAGAGATTAGCTGCAGAAGGTTATAAATGAGAACAATAGAAAAGGAACAACGTGAAGAGATTAGCTGAAAAAGTTTATAAATTAGAACAATAGAAAAGGAACAACGTGGAAAGATTAGCTGCAGAAGCCAATGAATTAGAACAATAGAAAAGGAACCACGTGGAAAGATTAGCTGCAGAAGGTTATACATTAGAACAATAGAAAAGGAACAACGTGGAAAGATTAGCTGTAGAAGGTTATGAATTAAAACAATATACATGTTGATACTATAGTTAAAAGAATACAATTCCTTGGTCGAATTAACGATATAGTGGTCGTTTATTATTGGATTAGGTTTTCTTTATGGTGTTTAACACCACTTGCAACAATATTTCAGTTATATCGTGGCGGTCAGTTTATTGAGGGAGGAAAACGGAGTACCGGGGGAAAACCACAGGTTGTCTATTGCAGAGAGATTGCTTATTTCGATTAGCGTAGAGAGAGGTATGGCCACTTTGCCCAGATTTTTGTTCACAAGAGGGCCCACCTTAAAATGCATGACAATGCCATGACTTACGATACAAATAGGTAATAAAATACTTTCTGACGAATATAGCATTATCATATTGACAGGTCAAAAAACAACATATGAAAACGGTCGTCAACAAATTTCAAAACATGCAATTTGTCATTTTTTGCTTCACTTAAACCGGGAATTCCCCAAGAAAGATATCTAGAACCAGAAGAAGATATGGTTTTATTTTTTCCAATTCTTCATACAAATGCATTTTAAAACAAATTTGTATGTAATGTCCTTCGCAGCAAAAATGAAACTTTTCTAACAAAAATGTCGGCCCGTTCGAGTTAAATCTTCTTATACAGTTAACAAGCATGCTTTATACAAGTTGTCCGTAATTCGGATGGTAATGCGTATCAACTCCGGTAATTTTCAAGATAAAGATATATGCTACGAGTTTATTTGCGGTCTCCTTTAACGAAATACTATTTGTGAAATTTTTCAAGAACAATTATCGAATTTACGAAATCCGCAAGTCATTAAAATGTATGATTCCAAATTTATGGAAAAACTAATAACGAGCAATAAAATCATATCAATGTTGACAGATGTCCATCCATGACAATCGGCGTACATATGAAGGAATTTTTAAATGCGACTTGAATTTTTTGTATATGCTTCTCCATGACATTTGATATAGCCACCTCTTGGATTCAACATTTTCCTTCAATATGCTTTCAATCTCTATACAGGGCTGTCAATCAGTGTAATCTGCCGCAAATATGTGTCAGTCTTAATTGTATGGTGGCGACAAATACTATTCTTACATTCAGTATACTATTTCGGACGGGCAAGATACAGGGCAGCACGTGCTTATCATGTTGCACAGCTTCAAAATATATGTTTCACCTGTGAGTGATGTGTCCTTAATTATTTAATTTCAAGTCTTACCCTATTGACATATTACACAATGTACTTCTAACAGAAGTTACACAATGTACTTTTAACAGATAAACAACACACAATAATCGATTACCAAGAATTATATCATGACGTCCTTCTTTCGCCTTGTAAACAAACGAGCGATTTATCAATTTGGTATAATCTCATTCGCACATGTGGCGGTTCATGTGACTGACTTTCCCGTAGTAAATGTACCTGTTGATGAATTATCGTCTGCTCGAATTCGGCAACACAAATTGTGTGCGACATTGTCCGCAAACGTAAATATAAATTACCGTCTTCTAATCAAGGTATACTACCGTATTTGTACTCTTAGACATGTCAGAATCGAAATAAATATTTACAATGCACAAACATGTATATGCATCTACTTACTACCTAATGAACAACATATTGCCTTATTTCATTAAATATGTTGATAATCCGCTAATTACATTTCAAAATGATTCTGTCCAACTGCTGTATTTAAATAAAAACAATTTTAATCATAATTTACAGATATTTTTTTGTACTTTCGCTTTTAAAAAACAACTCGAGTTATCTTTCATTTTTTAGCTGAAATGCACGGAAAAATGGATATGCATGTTTCATTTTGTGCATCCCATTGTAATGAAAATTATAGCTTATCGCGGTGGAATTTATTGTATCCCTACTAACATAACTAAGGATAATTTAACACTATTGTTTTCATATAGAGATAGTCCTATTCATTTTTACTGTTCATAAAGAAATAAACTATTCTACTAAGAAAAAGAGTGCGTTGATATTCACATACTTGGTTAATTGCTTGATTTTTGCCGCGAGTTCAAATCCGAAACGGTAAAAACATTTTTGCATAATTATGATTATAGTTGTTTTGTAAATTTAGCCAACAAATTAAAATCAAATCAAATACTCACAGAAAGTAAGCATGGTTATAAATTATGTAGCTTAGTGCTCCGAATGAAATATTAAAAACCACCTCGGAGGTATAATGGTTAGCGTGATGGTGCTGTACCTCCTGTACATATGTATTTAGTGGTGTTCATGTTGCTCAATCTTTAGTTTTCGGAGTAGTATGTGTTGATCATTGTGTTTCCGCTTGTCCAATTCATTTGACCATATCATAATCTGTTCTTCAACGATTGACGGCTTCTGATTATCTGGTATATTCAAACCTTTCATATTGAGGATTATTTGCAAACTTCGCGTTTTACCTCAATGATAAGTTATAAAGATATAATATAAAATAGCTTACCGCTATGTCTACTACAGCTGCTCTGGCAGGCTGAAACAAATATTACTTTGATTATTGCTTGAATACACAATGTATTTTTGAACATTGGTCCGAGCAGGAACTGATATCATTCGATGCTAACAGTACAATCAATATAAACTTGCAACATTCGCTATGCAATATACTTGGAATCCATTATTTAGCAAACACATATGTAATTTCATAATGATGCTGATGCTCCAGGAATTCTGTTTTTAGTTTGAACTGTTACCCTTGATTGTGTCTCATTGCTTTATTTTACATCAGTCATTCGCGTCGGTGGTGTAATGGTTAACGTGCTCATATTGAGTGGGGTAGATCGTGGGTTCGAACCCGATCGGATCAAGTCAAAGACTATCACAATATATATTTGCTTCTTCTCCACTAAGCATACAGTTTTAAGTAATAAAAGCAAAGTCTGGTTTGTTCGGAATTACGATAATGTGTCAGAGTGGAGCGACATGTGAACGGACTGTTGTTTCAGTGAGAAAACACTATAATGACATAATTAAGAGTATTTGTCTAGTACAAAGCTTCGGTATACGATTGTTATAACTATAACTTAAAGATCAATTATTTTACGAATCTAGGATAACATCATTGCACAAGAACTTATATGACATATAAAATGACCTCAAGGTGAAAGGCAATGCAATCGGAAGTTGTTGTCATTTGAATGAAATAGGAACCGAGACCAATCATAAATTTAATATGTTGTGTGTTTTTAAAATAAGATATTAAACCTGCTAAAGTTGAGTGTTTTATTTATATAAAGGTGTGAGTGTGTTTATCTGTGATTTTCTTACCCACACAATGACCATGTTTCCGTTTGTAACCATGTTTACAATTACAGACAGGTCCTTTATATGTATCTTTACATTCCTCGTGTGGTCTCATACATTTCTTTGGTACATCAGCACAGGTAATAGCTACAATTATTTACATAATAATAATATTTTACTTTATTCACACAGCATAACACATATTAGTATACATCTAGTTTCCATTGTGGTCCTGTAGTTAATTAATTAACAACATCAACATCAACACGAAAACAAAGATAAATATTAGACACACACATTATACATAGTACATTACAAATACATTATTACACCTCAATGTAAAATGTTGACCAGGTAGGTTTTTATCGAAATCTGACTTATATTGAAATTTTCATATATGTTAGACATTCTGAAACATTGCGCATAAAGTTTACATATATTCGCAAAATTTTGACTGCTTGATTTTCTCAGCAATGATCATTATACCAATCCACCCTCTAGATAATTATGTCGACTTTTGATTGGTCAAGACCTATGGGTACAAAACCCATGCACCCGGCTTGTAGTGAATCTATGTCACCTCAATCATAAGAACAATTCCAATTAAAGCTTCGGTAAACGATTGTTATAGCTATAAATTAAAGATCAATTATTTTACGAATCTAGGATAACATCATTGCACATGAACTTATATGACATGTAATATGACATCAAGGTGAAAGGCAATGCAATCGGAAGTTGTTGTCTTTTGAATGAAATAGGAACCGAGACCAATCATAAATTTAATATGTTGTGTGTTTTTAAAATAAGATATTAAACCTGCTAAAGTTGAGTGTTTTATTTATATAAAGGTATGAGTGTGTTTATATGTAATTTTCTTACCCACACAATGACCATGTTTCCGTTTGTAGCCATGTCTACAATTACAGATAGGTCCTTTATATGTATCTTTACATTCCTCGTGTGGTCTCATACATTTCTTTGGTACATCAGCACAGGTATTAGCTACAATTATTTACATAATAATAATATTTTCCTTTATTCACACAGCATAACACATATTAGTATACGTCTAGTTTCCATTGTGGTCCTGTAGTTAATTAATTAACAACATCAACATCAACACGAAAACAAAGATAAATATGAGACACACACATTATACATAGTACATTACAAATACATTATTACACCTCAATGAAAAATGTTGACCATGTAGGTTTTTATCGAAATCTGACTTATATTGAAATTTTCATATATATTAGACATTCTGAAACATTGTGCATAAAGTTTACATATATTCGCAAAATTTTGACTGCTTGATTTTCTCAGCAATGATCATTATACCAATCCACCCTCTAGATAATTATATCGACTTTTGATTGGCCAAGACCAATGGGTACAAAACCCATGCACCCGGCTTGTAGTGAATCTACGTCACATCAATCATAAGAACAACTCCAATTAAAGCTTCGGTAAACGATTGTTATAGCTATAAATTAAAGATCAATTATTTTACGAATCTAGGATAACATCATTGCACATGAACTTATATGACATGTAAAATGACCTCAAGGTGAAAGGCAATGCAATCGGAAGTTGTTGTCTTTTGAATGAAATAGGAACCGAGACCAATCATAAATTTAATATGTTGTGTGTTTTTAAAAGAAGATATTAAACCTGCTAAAGGTGAGTGTTTTATTTATATAAAGGTGTGAGTGTGTTTATATGTGATTTTCTTACCCACACAATGACCATGTTTCCGTTTGTAGCCATGTTCACAATTACAGACAGGTCCTTTATATTTATCTTTACATTCTTCGTGTGGTTTCATACATTTCTTTGGTACATCAGCACAGGTAATAGCTACAATTATTTACATAATAATAATAATTTCCTTTATTCACACATCATAGCACATATTAGTATAAATCTAGTTTGCATTGTGGTCCTGTAGTTAATTAACAACATCAACATCAACACGAAAACAAAGATAAATATTAGACACACACATTATACATAGTACATTATAAATATAGTATTACACCTCAATGAAAAATGTTGACCAGGTAGGTTTTTATCGAAATCTGACTTATTTTGAAATGTTCATATTTGTTAGATTATCTGAAACATTGTGCATAAAGTTTACATATATTCGCAATATTTTGAGTGCTTGGTTTTCTCAGCAATGATCATTATACCAATCCACCCTCTAGATAAAAATGTCGACTGTTGATTGGTCAAGACCAGTGGGTACAAAACCCATGCACCTGCCTTGTAGTGAATCTACTTCACCTCAATTATAAGTACAACTCCAATTAAAGCTTCGGTATACGATTGTTATAACTATAACTTAAAGATCAATTATTTTACGAATCTAGGATAACATCATTGCACATGAACTTATATGACATATAAAATGACCTCAAGGTGAAAGGCAATGCAATCGGAAGTTGTTGTCATTTGAATGAAATAGGAACCGAGACCAATCATAAATTTAATATGTTGTGTGTTTTTAAAATAAGATATTAAACCTGCTAAAGTTGAGTGTTTTATTTATATAAAGGTGTGAGTGTGTTTATCTGTGATTTTCTTACCCACACAATGACCATGTTTCCGTTTGTAGCCATGTTTACAATTACAGATAGGTCCTTTATATGTATCTTTACATTCCTCGTGTGGTCTCATACATTTCTTTGGTACATCAGCACAGGTATTAGCTACAATTATTTACATAATAATAATATTTTCCTTTATTCACACAGCATAACACATATTAGTATAAATCTAGTTTCCATTGTGGTCCTGTAGTTAATTAATTAACAACATCAACATCAACACGAAAACAAAGATAAATATGAGACACACACATTATACATTACAAATACATTATTACACCTCAATGAAAAATGTTGACCATGTAGGTTTTTATCGAAATCTGACTTATATTGAAATTTTCATATATATTAGACATTCTGAAACATTGTGCATAAAGTTTACATATATTCGCAAAATTTTGACTGCTTGATTTTCTCAGCAATGATCATTATACCAATCCACCCTCTAGATAATTATATCGACTTTTGATTGGCCAAGACCAATGGGTACAAAACCCATGCACCCGGCTTGTAGTGAATCTACGTCACATCAATCATAAGAACAACTCCAATTAAAGCTTCGGTAAACGATTGTTATAGCTATAAATTAAAGATCAATTATTTTACGAATCTAGGATAACATCATTGCACATGAACTTATATGACATGTAAAATGACCTCAAGGTGAAAGGCAATGCAATCGGAAGTTGTTGTCTTTTGAATGAAATAGGAACCGAGACCAATCATAAATTTAATATGTTGTGTGTTTTTAAAAGAAGATATTAAACCTGCTAAAGGTGAGTGTTTTATTTATATAAAGGTGTGAGTGTGTTTATATGTGATTTTCTTACCCACACAATGACCATGTTTCCGTTTGTAGCCATGTTCACAATTACAGACAGGTCCTTTATATTTATCTTTACATTCTTCGTGTGGTTTCATACATTTCTTTGGTACATCAGCACAGGTAATAGCTACAATTATTTACATAATAATAATAATTTCCTTTATTCACACATCATAGCACATATTAGTATAAATCTAGTTTGCATTGTGGTCCTGTAGTTAATTAACAACATCAACATCAACCCGAAAACAAAGATAAATATTAGACACACACATTATACCTAGTACATTATAAATATAGTATTACACCTCCATGAAAAATGTTGACCAGGTAGGATTTTATCGAAATCTGACTTATATTGAAATGTTCATATTTGTTAGATTATCTGAAACATTGTGCATAAAGTTTACATATATTCGCAATATGTTGAGTGCTTGGTTTTCTCAGCAATGATCATTATACCAATCCACCCTCTAGATAAAAATGTCGACTGTTGATTGGCGAAGACCAGTGGGTACAAAACGCATGCACCTGCCTTGTAGTGAATCTACTTCACCTCAATTATAAGTACAACTCCAATTATAGCTTCTGTATACGATTGTTATAACTATAACTTAAAGATCAATTATTTTACGAATCTAGGATAACATCATTGCACATGAACTTATATGACATGTAAAATGACCTCAAGGTGAAAGGCAATGCAATCGGAAGTTGTTGTCATTTGAATGAAATAGGAACCGAGACCAATCATAAATTTAATATATTGTGTGTTTTTAAAATAAGATATTAAACCTGCTAAAGTTGAGTGTTTTATTTATATAAAGGTGTGAGTGTGTTTATCTGTGATTTTCTTACCCACACAATGACCATGTTTCCGTTTGTAACCATGTTCACAATTACAGACAGGTCCTTTATATGTATCTTTACATTCCTCGTGTGGTCTCATACATTTCTTTGGTACATCAGCACAGGTATTAGCTACAATTATTTACATACTAATAATAATTTCCTTTATTCACACATCATAACACATATTAGTATAAATCTAGTTTGCATTGTGGTCCTGTAGTTAATTAATTAACAACATCAACATCAACACGAAAACAAAGATAAATATTAGACACACACATTATACATAGTACATTACAAATACATTATTACACCTCAATGAAAAATGTTGACCAGGTAGGTTTTTATCGAAATATGACTTATATTGAAATTTTCATAAATGTTAGACATTCTGAAACATTATGCATAAAGTTTACATATATTCGCAAAATTTTTAGTGCTTGGTTTTCTCAGCAATGATCATTATACCATTCCACCCTCTAGATAATTATGTCGACAGTTGATTGGCCAAGACCAGTGGGTACAAAACCCATGCACCCGGCTTGTAGTGAATCTACGTCACCTCAATCATAAGAACAACTCCAATTAAGGCTTCGGTAAACGATTGTTATAGCTATGAATTAAAGATCAATTATTTTACGAATCTAGGATAACATTATTGCACACGAACTTATATGACATGTAAAATGACCTCAAGGTGAAAGGCAATGCAATCGGAAGTTGTTGTCTTTTGAATGAAATAGGAACCGAGACCAATCATAAATTTAATATGTTGTGTGTTTTTAAAAGAAGATATTAAACCTGCTAATGTTGAGTGTTTTATTTATATAAAGGTGTGAGTGTGTTTATATGTGATTTTCTTACACACACAATGACCATGTTTCCGTTTGTAACCATGTTCACAATTACAGACAGGTCCTTTATATGTATCTTTACATTCCTCGTGTGATCTCATACATTTCTTTGGTACATCAGTACAGGTAATAGCTACAATTATTTACATAATAATAATAATTTCCTTTATTCACACATCATAGCACATATTAGTATAAATCTAGTTTGCATTGTGGTCCTGTAGTTAATTAACAACATCAACATTAACACGAAAACAAAGATAAATATTAGACACACACATTATACATAGTACATTATAAATATAGTAGTACACCTCAATGAAAAATGTTGACCAGGTTGGTTTTTATCGAAATCTGACTTATATTGAAATGTTCATATTTGTTAGATTATCTGAAACATTGTGCATAAAGTTTACATATATTCGCATTATTTTGAGTGCTTTATTTTCTCAGCAATGATCATTATACCAATCCACCCGCTGGATAAAAATGTCGACTGTTGATTGGCCAAGACCAGTGGGTACAAAACCCATGCACCTGCCTTGTAGTGAATCTACTTCACCTCAATTATAAGTACAACTCCAATTAAAGCTTCGGTAAACGATTGTTATAACTATAACTTAAAGATCAATTATTTTACGAATCTAGGATAACATCATTGCACATGAACTTATATGACATGTAATATGACATCAAGGTGAAAGGCAATGCAATCGGAAGTTGTTGTCTTTTGAATGAAATAGGAACCGAGACCAATCATAAATTTAATATGTTGTGTGTTTTTAAAATAAGATATTAAACCTGCTAAAGTTGAGTGTTTTATTTATATAAAGGTATGAGTGTGTTTATATGTAATTTTCTTACCCACACAATGACCATGTTTCCGTTTGTAGCCATGTCTACAATTACAGATAGGTCCTTTATATGTATCTTTACATTCCTCGTGTGGTCTCATACATTTCTTTGGTACATCAGCACAGGTATTAGCTACAATTATTTACATAATAATAATATTTTCCTTTATTCACACAGCATAACACATATTAGTATACGTCTAGTTTCCATTGTGGTCCTGTAGTTAATTAATTAACAACATCAACATCAACACGAAAACAAAGATAAATATGAGACACACACATTATACATAGTACATTACAAATACATTATTACACCTCAATGAAAAATGTTGACCATGTAGGTTTTTATCGAAATCTGACTTATATTGAAATTTTCATATATATTAGACATTCTGAAACATTGTGCATAAAGTTTACATATATTCGCAAAATTTTGACTCCTTGATTTTCTCAGCAATGATCATTATACCAATCCACCCTCTAGATAATTATATCGACTTTTGATTGGCCAAGACCAATGGGTACAAAACCCATGCACCCGGCTTGTAGTGAATCTACGTCACATCAATCATAAGAACAACTCCAATTAAAGCTTCGGTATACGATTGTTATAGCTATAAATTAAAGATCAATTATTTTACGAATCTAGGATAACATCATTGCACATGAACTTATATGACATGTAAAATGACCTCAAGGTGAAAGGCAATGCAATCGGAAGTTGTTGTCTTTTGAATGAAATAGGAACCGAGACCAATCATAAATTTAATATGTTGTGTGTTTTTAAAAGAAGATATTAAACCTGCTAAAGGTGAGTGTTTTATTTATATAAAGGTGTGAGTGTGTTTATATGTGATTTTCTTACCCACACAATGACCATGTTTCCGTTTGTAGCCATGTTCACAATTACAGACAGGTCCTTTATATTTATCTTTACATTCTTCGTGTGGTTTCATACATTTCTTTGGTACATCAGCACAGGTAATAGCTACAATTATTTACATAATAATAATATTTTACTTTATTCACACAGCATAACACATATTAGTATAAATCTAGTTTCCATTGTGGTCCTGTAGTTAATTAATTAACAACATCAACATCAACACGAAAACAAAGATAAATATTAGACACACACATTATATATAGTACATTACAAATACATTATTACACCTCAATGTAAAATGTTGACCATGTAGGTTTTTATCGAAATCTGACTTATATTGAAATTTTCATATATATTAGACATTCTGAAACATTGTGCATAAAGTTTACATATATTCGCAAAATTTTGACTGCTTGATTTTCTCAGCAATGATCATTATACCAATCCACCCTCTAGATAATTATGTCGACATTTGATTGGCCAAGACCAATGGGTACAAAACCCATGCACCCGGCTTGTAGTGAATCTACGTCACATCAATCATAAGAACAACTCCAATTAAAGCTTCGGTAAACGATTGTTATAGCTATAAATTAAAGATCAATTATTTTACGAATCTAGGATAACATCATTGCACATGAACTTATATGACATGTAATATGACCTCAAGGTGAAAGGCAATGCAATCGGAAGTTGTTGTCTTTTGAATGAAATAGGAACCGAGACCAATCATAAATTTAATATGTTGTGTGTTTTTAAAATAAGATATTAAACCTGCTAAAGTTGAGTGTTTTATTTATATAAAGGTATGAGTGTTTTTATATATAATTTTCTTACCCACACAATGACCATGTGTTCGTTTGTAGCCATGTTCACAATTACAGACAGGTCCTTTATATTTATCTTTACATTCTTCGTGTGGTTTCAAACATTTCTTTGGTACATCAGCACAGGTAATAGCTACAATTATTTACATAATAATAATAATTTCCTTTATTCACACATCATAGCACATATTAGTATGAATCTAGTTTGCATTGTGGTCCTGTAGTTAATTAACAACATCAACATCAACACGAAAACAAAGATAAATATTAGACACACACATTATACATAGTACATTATAAATATAGTATTACACCTCAATGAAAAATGTTGACCAGGTAGGTTTTTATCGAAATCTGACTTATATTGAAATGTTCATATTTGTTAGATTATCTGAAACATTGTGCATAAAGTTTACATATATTCGCAATATTTTGAGTGCTTGGTTTTCTCAGCAATGATCATTATACCAATCCACCCTCTAGATAAACATGTCGACTGTTGATTGGCCAAGACCAGTGGGTACAAAACCCATGCACCTGCCTTGTAGTGAATCTACTTCACCTCAATTATAAGTACAACTCCAATTAAAGCTTCGGTATACGATTGTTATAACTATAACTTAAAGATCAATTATTTTACGAATCTAGGATAACATCATTGCACATGAACTTATATGACATGTAAAATGACCTCAAGGTGAAAGGCAATGCAATCGGAAGTTGTTGTCATTTGAATGAAATAGAAACCGAGACCAATCATAAATTTAATATGTTGTGTGTTTTTAAAATAAGATATTAAACCTGCTAAAGTTGAGTGTTTTATTTATATAAAGGTGTGAGTGTGTTTATCTGTGATTTTCTTACCCACACAATGACCATGTTTCCGTTTGTAACCATGTTTACAATTACAGACAGGTCCTTTATATGTATCTTTACATTCCTCGTGTGGTCTCATACATTTCTTTGGTACATCAGCACAGGTATTAGCTACAATTATTTACATAATAATAATATTTTCCTTTATTCACACAGCATAACACATATTAGTATACGTCTAGTTTCCATTGTGGTCCTGTAGTTAATTAATTAACAACATCAACATCAACACGAAAACAAAGATAAATATTAGACACACACATTATACATAGTACATTACAAATACATTATTACACCTCAATGAAAAATGTTGACCAGGTAGGTTTTTATCGAAATCTGACTTATATTGAAATTTTCATATATGTTAGACATTCTGAAACATTGTGCATAAAGTTTACATATATTCGCAAAATTTTGACTGCTTGATTTTCTCAGCAATGATCATTATACCAATCCATCCTCTAGATAATTATGTCGACTTTTGATTGGCCAAGACCTATGGGTACAAAACCCATGCACCCGGCTTGTAGTGAATCTACGTCACCTCAATCATAAGAACAACTCCAATTAAAGCTTCGGTAAACGATTGTTATAGCTATAAATTAAAGATCAATTATTTTACGAATCTAGGATAACATCATTGCACATGAACTTATATGACATGTAAAATGACCTCAAGGTGAAAGGCAATGCAATCGAATGTTGTTGTCTTTTGAATGAAATAGGAACCGAGACCAATCATAAATTTAATATGTTGTGTGTTTTTAAAATAAGATATTAAACCTGCTAAAGTTGAGTGTTTTATTTATATAAAGGTGTGAGTGTGTTTATCTGTGATTTTCTTACCCACACAATGACCATGTTTCCGTTTGTAGCCATGTTCACAATTACAGACAGGTCCTTTATATTTATCTTTACATTCTTCGTGTGGTTTCATACATTTCTTTGGTACATCAGCACAGGTAATAGCTACAATTATTTACATAATAATAATAATTTCCTTTATTCACACATCATAGCACATATTAGTATAAATCTAGTTTCCATTGTGGTCCTGTAGTTAATTAACAACATCAACATCAACACGAAAACAAAGATAAATATTAGACACACACATTATACATAGTACATTATAAATATAGTATTACACCTCAATGAAAAATGTTGACCATGTAGGTTTTTATCGAAATCTGACTTATATTGAAATGTTCATATTTGTTAGATTATCTGAAACATTGTGCATAAAGTTTACATATATTCGCAATATTTTGAGTGATTGGTTTTCTCAGCAATGATCATTATACCAATCCACCCTCTAGATAAAAATGTCGACTGTTGATTGGCTAAGACGAGTGGGTACAACACCCATGCACCTGCCTTGTAGTGAATCTACTTCACCTCAATTATAAGTACAACTCCAATTAAAGCTTCGGTATACGATTGTTATAACTATAACTTAAAGATCAATTATTTGACGAATCTAGGATAACATCATTGCACATGAACTTATATGACATGTAAAATGACCTCAAGGTGAAAGGCAATGCAATCGGAAGTTGTTGTCATTTGAATGAAATAGGAACCGAGACCAATCATACATTTAATATGTTGTGTGTTTTTAAAATAAGATATTAAACCTGCTAAAGTTGAGTGTTTTATTTATATAAAGGTGTGAGTGTGTTTATCTGTGATTTTCTTACCCACACAATGACCATGTTTCCGTTTGTAACCATGTTCACAATTACAGACAGGTCCTTTATATGTATCTTTACATTCCTCGTGTGGTCTCATACATTTCTTTGGTACATCAGCACAGGTAATAGCTACAATTATTTACATAATAATAATATTTTCCTTTATTCACACAGCATAACACATATTAGTATACGTCTAGTGTCCATTGTGGTCCTGTAGTTAATTAATTAACAACATCAACATCAACACGAAAACAAAGATAAATATTAGACACACACATTATGCATAGTACATTACAAATACATTATTACACCTCGATGAAAAATGTTGACCAGGTTGGGTTTTATCGAAATCTGACTTATATTGAAATCTTCATATATGTTAGACATTCTGAAACATTGCGCATAAAGTTTACATATATTCGCAAAATTTTGAGGGCTTTATTTTCTCAGCAATGATCATTATACCAATCCACCCTCTAGATAATTATGTCGACTGTTGATTGGCCAAGACCTATGGGTACAAAACCCATGCACCCGGCTTGTAGTGAATCTACGTCACCTCAATCATTAGAACAACTCCAATTAAAACTTCGGTAAACCATTGTTATAGCTATAACTTAAAGATCAATTATTTTACGAAACTATGATAACATCATTGCACATGAACTTATATGACATGTAAAATGACGTCAAGGTGAAAGGCAATGCAATCGGAAGTTGTTGTCTTTTGAATGAAATAGGAACCGAGACCAATCATAAATTTAATATGGTGTGTGTTTTTAAAATAAGATATTAAACCTGCTAAAGTTGAGTGTTTTATTTATATAAAGGTGTGAGTGTGTTTATCTGTGATTTTCTTACCCACACAATGACCATGTTTCCGTTTGTAACCATGTTTACAATTACAGACAGGTCCTTTATATGTATCTTTACATTCCTCGTGTGGTCTCATACATTTCTTTGGTACATAGGCACAGGTATTAGCTACAATTATTTACATAATAATAATATTTTCCTTTATTCACACAGCATAACACATATTAGTATACGTCTAGTTTCCATTGTGGTCCTGTAGTTAATTAATTAACAACATCAACATCAACACGAAAACAAAGATAAATATTAGACACACACATTATACATAGTACATTACAAATACATTATTACACCTCAATGAAAAATGTTGACCAGGTAGGTTTTTATCGAAATCTGACTTATATTGAAATTTTCATATATGTTAGACATTCTGAAACATTGTGCATAAAGTTTACATATATTCGCAAAATTTTGACTGCTTGATTTTCTCAGCAATGATCATTATACCAATCCATCCTCTAGATAATTATGTCGACTTTTGATTGGCCAAGACCTATGGGTACAAAACCCATGCACCCGGCTTGTAGTGAATCTACGTCACCTCAATCATAAGAACAACTCCAATTAAAGCTTCGGTAAACGATTGTTATAGCTATAAATTAAAGATCAATTATTTTACGAATCTAGGATAACATCATTGCACATGAACTTATATGACATGTAAAATGACCTCAAGGTGAAAGGCAATGCAATCGAATGTTGTTGTCTTTTGAATGAAATAGGAACCGAGACCAATCATAAATTTAATATGTTGTGTGTTTTTAAAATAAGATATTAAACCTGCTAAAGTTGAGTGTTTTATTTATATAAAGGTGTGAGTGTGTTTATCTGTGATTTTCTTACCCACACAATGACCATGTTTCCGTTTGTAGCCATGTTCACAATTACAGACAGGTCCTTTATATTTATCTTTACATTCTTCGTGTGGTTTCATACATTTCTTTGGTACATCAGCACAGGTAATAGCTACAATTATTTACATAATAATAATAATTTCCTTTATTCACACATCATAGCACATATTAGTATAAATCTAGTTTCCATTGTGGTCCTGTAGTTAATTAACAACATCAACATCAACACGAAAACAAAGATAAATATTAGACACACACATTATACATAGTACATTATAAATATAGTATTACACCTCAATGAAAAATGTTGACCATGTAGGTTTTTATCGAAATCTGACTTATATTGAAATGTTCATATTTGTTAGATTATCTGAAACATGGTGCATAAAGTTTACATATATTCGCAATATTTTGAGTGATTGGTTTTCTCAGCAATGATCATTATACCAATCCACCCTCTAGATAAAAATGTCGACTGTTGATTGGCTAAGACGAGTGGGTACAACACCCATGCACCTGCCTTGTAGTGAATCTACTTCACCTCAATTATAAGTACAACTCCAATTAAAGCTTCGGTATACGATTGTTATAACTATAACTTAAAGATCAATTATTTGACGAATCTAGGATAACATCATTGCACATGAACTTATATGACATGTACAATGACCTCAAGGTGAAAGGCAATGCAATCGGAAGTTGTTGTCATTTGAATGAAATAGGAACCGAGACCAATCATACATTTAATATGTTGTGTGTTTTTAAAATAAGATATTAAACCTGCTAAAGTTGAGTGTTTTATTTATATAAAGGTGTGAGTGTGTTTATCTGTGATTTTCTTACCCACACAATGACCATGTTTCCGTTTGTAACCATGTTCACAATTACAGACAGGTCCTTTATATGTATCTTTACATTCCTCGTGTGGTCTCATACATTTCTTTGGTACATCAGCACAGGTAATAGCTACAATTATTTACATAATAATAATATTTTCCTTTATTCACACAGCATAACACATATTAGTATACGTCTAGTGTCCATTGTGGTCCTGTAGTTAATTAATTAACAACATCAACATCAACACGAAAACAAAGATAAATATTAGACACACACATTATGCATAGTACATTACAAATACATTATTACACCTCGATGAAAAATGTTGACCAGGTTGGGTTTTATCGAAATCTGACTTATATTGAAATTTTCATATATGTTAGACATTCTGAAACATTGCGCATAAAGTTTACATATATTCGCAAAATTTTGAGAGCTTTATTTTCTCAGCAATGATCATTATACCAATCCACCCTCTAGATAATTATGTCGACTGTTGATTGGCCAAGACCTATGGGTACAAAACCCATGCACCCGGCTTGTAGTGAATCTACGTCACCTCAATCATTAGAACAACTCCAATTAAAACTTCGGTAAACCATTGTTATAGCTATAACTTAAAGATCAATTATTTTACGAAACTATGATAACATCATTGCACATGAACTTATATGACATGTAAAATGACGTCAAGGTGAAAGGCAATGCAATCGGAAGTTGTTGTCTTTTGAATGAAATAGGAACCGAGACCAATCATAAATTTAATATGGTGTGTGTTTTTAAAATAAGATATTAAACCTGCTAAAGTTGAGTGTTTTATTTATATAAAGGTGTGAGTGTGTTTATATGTGATTTTCTTACCCACACAATGACCATGTTTCCGTTTGTAGCCATGTTCACAATTACAGACAGGTCCTTTATATGTATCTTTACATTCTTCGTGTGGTTTCATACATTTCCTTGGTACATAGGCACAGGTAATAGCTACAATTATTTACATAATAATAATAATTTCCTTTATTCACCCATCATAGCACATATTAGTATAAATCTAGTTTCCATTGTGGTCCTGTAGTTAATTAACAACATCAACATCAACACGAAAACAAAGATAAATATTAGACACACACATTATACATAGTACATTACAAATATAGTATTACACCTCAATGAAAAATGTTGACAAGGTAGGTTTTTTATCGAAATCTGACTTATATTGAAATGTTCATATTTGTTAGATATTCTGAAACATTGTGCATACAGTTTACATATATTCGCAAACTTTTGAGTGCTTGGTTTTCTCAGTAATGATCAGTATACCAATCCACCCTCTAGATACAAATGTCGATTGTTGATTGGCCAAGACCAGTGGGTACAAAACCCATGCACCCGACTTGTAGTGAATCTACTTCACCTCAATTATAAGAACAACTCCAATTAAAGCTTCGGTATACGATTGTTATAACTATAACTAAAAGATCAATTATTTTACGAATCTAGGATAACATCATTGCACATGAACTTATATGACATATACAATGACCTCAAGGTGAAAGGCATGGCAATCGGAAGTTGTTGTCATTTGAATGAAATAGGAACCGAGACCAATCATAAATTTAATATGTTGTCTGTTTTTAAAATAAGATATTAAACCTGCTAAAGTTGAGTGTTTTATTTATATAAAGGTGTGAGTGTGTTTATATGTGATTTTCTTACCCACACAATGACCATGTTTCCGTTTGTAACCATGTTCACAATTACAGACAGGTCCTGTATATGTATCTTTACATTCCTCGTGTGGTCTCATACATTTCTTTGTTACATCAGCACAGGTAATAGCTACAATTATTTACATAATAATAATAATTTGCTTTATTCAAACAGCATAACACATATTAGTATAAATCTAGTTTGCATTGTGGTCCTGTAGTTAATTAATTAACAACATCAACATCAACACGAAAACAAAGATAAATATTAGACACACACATTATACATAGTACATTACAAATACATTATTACACCTCAATGAAAAATGTTGACCAGGTAGGTTTGTATCGAAATATGACTTATATTGAAATTTTCATATATGTTAGACATTCTGAAACATTGCGCATAAAGATTACATATATTCGCAAAATTTTGAGTGCTTGATTTTCTCAGCAATGATCATTATACCAATCCACCCTCTAGATAATTATGTCGACCGTTGATTGGCCAAGAGCAGTGGGTACAAAACCCATGCACCCGGCTTGTAGTGAATCTACGTCACATCAATCATAAGAACAACTCCAATTAAAGCTTCGGTAAACGATTGTTATAGCTATAAATTAAAGATCAATTATTTTACGAATCTAGGATAACATCATTGCACATGAACTTATATGACATGTAAAATGACCTCAAGGTGAAAGGCAATGCAATCGAATGTTGTTGTCTTTTGAATGAAATAGGAACCGAGACCAATCATAAATTTAATATGTTGTGTGTTTTTAAAATAAGATATTAAACCTGCTAAAGTTGAGTGTTTTATTTATATAAAGGTGTGAGTGTGTTTATCTGTGATTTTCTTACCCACACAATGACCATGTTTCCGTTTGTAGCCATGTTCACAATTACAGACAGGTCCTTTATATTTATCTTTACATTCTTCGTGTGGTTTCATACATTTCTTTGGTACATCAGCACAGGTAATAGCTACAATTATTTACATAATAATAATAATTTCCTTTATTCACACATCATAGCACATATTAGTATAAATCTAGTTTCCATTGTGGTCCTGTAGTTAATTAACAACATCAACATCAACACGAAAACAAAGATAAATATTAGACACACACATTATACATAGTACATTATAAATATAGTATTACACCTCAATGAAAAATGTTGACCATGTAGGTTTTTATCGAAATCTGACTTATATTGAAATGTTCATATTTGTTAGATTATCTGAAACATTGTGCATAAAGTTTACATATATTCGCAATATTTTGAGTGATTGGTTTTCTCAGCAATGATCATTATACCAATCCACCCTCTAGATAAAAATGTCGACTGTTGATTGGCTAAGACGAGTGGGTACAACACCCATGCACCTGCCTTGTAGTGAATCTACTTCACCTCAATTATAAGTACAACTCCAATTAAAGCTTCGGTATACGATTGTTATAACTATAACTTAAAGATCAATTATTTGACGAATCTAGGATAACATCATTGCACATGAACTTATATGACATGTAAAATGACCTCAAGGTGAAAGGCAATGCAATCGGAAGTTGTTGTCATTTGAATGAAATAGGAACCGAGACCAATCATACATTTAATATGTTGTGTGTTTTTAAAATAAGATATTAAACCTGCTAAAGTTGAGTGTTTTATTTATATAAAGGTGTGAGTGTGTTTATCTGTGATTTTCTTACCCACACAATGACCATGTTTCCGTTTGTAACCATGTTCACAATTACAGACAGGTCCTTTATATGTATCTTTACATTCCTCGTGTGGTCTCATACATTTCTTTGGTACATCAGCACAGGTAATAGCTACAATTATTTACATAATAATAATATTTTCCTTTATTCACACAGCATAACACATATTAGTATACGTCTAGTGTCCATTGTGGTCCTGTAGTTAATTAATTAACAACATCAACATCAACACGAAAACAAAGATAAATATTAGACACACACATTATGCATAGTACATTACAAATACATTATTACACCTCGATGAAAAATGTTGACCAGGTTGGGTTTTATCGAAATCTGACTTATATTGAAATTTTCATATATGTTAGACATTCTGAAACATTGCGCATAAAGTTTACATATATTCGCAAAATTTTGAGAGCTTTATTTTCTCAGCAATGATCATTATACCAATCCACCCTCTAGATAATTATGTCGACTGTTGATTGGCCAAGACCTATGGGTACAAAACCCATGCACCCGGCTTGTAGTGAATCTACGTCACCTCAATCATTAGAACAACTCCAATTAAAACTTCGGTAAACCATTGTTATAGCTATAACTTAAAGATCAATTATTTTACGAAACTATGATAACATCATTGCACATGAACTTATATGACATGTAAAATGACGTCAAGGTGAAAGGCAATGCAATCGGAAGTTGTTGTCTTTTGAATGAAATAGGAACCGAGACCAATCATAAATTTAATATGGTGTGTGTTTTTAAAATAAGATATTAAACCTGCTAAAGTTGAGTGTTTTATTTATATAAAGGTGTGAGTGTGTTTATATGTGATTTTCTTACCCACACAATGACCATGTTTCCGTTTGTAGCCATGTTCACAATTACAGACAGGTCCTTTATATGTATCTTTACATTCTTCGTGTGGTTTCATACATTTCCTTGGTACATAGGCACAGGTAATAGCTACAATTATTTACATAATAATAATAATTTCCTTTATTCACCCATCATAGCACATATTAGTATAAATCTAGTTTCCATTGTGGTCCTGTAGTTAATTAACAACATCAACATCAACACGAAAACAAAGATAAATATTAGACACACACATTATACATAGTACATTACAAATATAGTATTACACCTCAATGAAAAATGTTGACAAGGTAGGTTTTTTATCGAAATCTGACTTATATTGAAATGTTCATATTTGTTAGATATTCTGAAACATTGTGCATACAGTTTACATATATTCGCAAACTTTTGAGTGCTTGGTTTTCTCAGTAATGATCAGTATACCAATCCACCCTCTAGATACAAATGTCGATTGTTGATTGGCCAAGACCAGTGGGTACAAAACCCATGCACCCGACTTGTAGTGAATCTACTTCACCTCAATTATAAGAACAACTCCAATTAAAGCTTCGGTATACGATTGTTATAACTATAACTAAAAGATCAATTATTTTACGAATCTAGGATAACATCATTGCACATGAACTTATATGACATATACAATGACCTCAAGGTGAAAGGCATGGCAATCGGAAGTTGTTGTCATTTGAATGAAATAGGAACCGAGACCAATCATAAATTTAATATGTTGTCTGTTTTTAAAATAAGATATTAAACCTGCTAAAGTTGAGTGTTTTATTTATATAAAGGTGTGAGTGTGTTTATATGTGATTTTCTTACCCACACAATGACCATGTTTCCGTTTGTAACCATGTTCACAATTACAGACAGGTCCTGTATATGTATCTTTACATTCCTCGTGTGGTCTCATACATTTCTTTGTTACATCAGCACAGGTAATAGCTACAATTATTTACATAATAATAATAATTTGCTTTATTCAAACAGCATAACACATATTAGTATAAATCTAGTTTGCATTGTGGTCCTGTAGTTAATTAATTAACAACATCAACATCAACACGAAAACAAAGATAAATATTAGACACACACATTATACATAGTACATTACAAATACATTATTACACCTCAATGAAAAATGTTGACCAGGTAGGTTTGTATCGAAATATGACTTATATTGAAATTTTCATATATGTTAGACATTCTGAAACATTGCGCATAAAGATTACATATATTCGCAAAATTTTGAGTGCTTGATTTTCTCAGCAATGATCATTATACCAATCCACCCTCTAGATAATTATGTCGACCGTTGATTGGCCAAGAGCAGTGGGTACAAAACCCATGCACCCGGCTTGTAGTGAATCTACGTCACATCAATCATAAGAACAACTCCAATTAAAGCTTCGGTAAACGATTGTTATAGCTATAAATTAAAGATCAATTATTTTACGAATCTAGGATAACATCATTGCACATGAACTTATATGACATGTAAAATGACCTCAAGGTGAAAGGCAATGCAATCGAATGTTGTTGTCTTTTGAATGAAATAGGAACCGAGACCAATCATAAATTTAATATGTTGTGTGTTTTTAAAATAAGATATTAAACCTGCTAAAGTTGAGTGTTTTATTTATATAAAGGTGTGAGTGTGTTTATCTGTGATTTTCTTACCCACACAATGACCATGTTTCCGTTTGTAGCCATGTTCACAATTACAGACAGGTCCTTTATATTTATCTTTACATTCTTCGTGTGGTTTCATACATTTCTTTGGTACATCAGCACAGGTAATAGCTACAATTATTTACATAATAATAATAATTTCCTTTATTCACACATCATAGCACATATTAGTATAAATCTAGTTTCCATTGTGGTCCTGTAGTTAATTAACAACATCAACATCAACACGAAAACAAAGATAAATATTAGACACACACATTATACATAGTACATTATAAATATAGTATTACACCTCAATGAAAAATGTTGACCATGTAGGTTTTTATCGAAATCTGACTTATATTGAAATGTTCATATTTGTTAGATTATCTGAAACATTGTGCATAAAGTTTACATATATTCGCAATATTTTGAGTGATTGGTTTTCTCAGCAATGATCATTATACCAATCCACCCTCTAGATAAAAATGTCGACTGTTGATTGGCTAAGACGAGTGGGTACAACACCCATGCACCTGCCTTGTAGTGAATCTACTTCACCTCAATTATAAGTACAACTCCAATTAAAGCTTCGGTATACGATTGTTATAACTATAACTTAAAGATCAATTATTTGACGAATCTAGGATAACATCATTGCACATGAACTTATATGACATGTAAAATGACCTCAAGGTGAAAGGCAATGCAATCGGAAGTTGTTGTCATTTGAATGAAATAGGAACCGAGACCAATCATACATTTAATATGTTGTGTGTTTTTAAAATAAGATATTAAACCTGCTAAAGTTGAGTGTTTTATTTATATAAAGGTGTGAGTGTGTTTATCTGTGATTTTCTTACCCACACAATGACCATGTTTCCGTTTGTAACCATGTTCACAATTACAGACAGGTCCTTTATATGTATCTTTACATTCCTCGTGTGGTCTCATACATTTCTTTGGTACATCAGCACAGGTAATAGCTACAATTATTTACATAATAATAATATTTTCCTTTATTCACACAGCATAACACATATTAGTATACGTCTAGTGTCCATTGTGGTCCTGTAGTTAATTAATTAACAACATCAACATCAACACGAAAACAAAGATAAATATTAGACACACACATTATGCATAGTACATTACAAATACATTATTACACCTCGATGAAAAATGTTGACCAGGTTGGGTTTTATCGAAATCTGACTTATATTGAAATTTTCATATATGTTAGACATTCTGAAACATTGCGCATAAAGTTTACATATATTCGCCAAATTTTGAGGGCTTTATTTTCTCAGCAATGATCATTATACCAATCCACCCTCTAGATAATTATGTCGACTGTTGATTGGCCAAGACCTATGGGTACAAAACCCATGCACCCGGCTTGTAGTGAATCTACGTCACCTCAATCATTAGAACAACTCCAATTAAAACTTCGGTAAACCATTGTTATAGCTATAACTTAAAGATCAATTATTTTACGAAACTATGATAACATCATTGCACATGAACTTATATGACATGTAAAATGACGTCAAGGTGAAAGGCAATGCAATCGGAAGTTGTTGTCTTTTGAATGAAATAGGAACCGAGACCAATCATAAATTTAATATGGTGTGTGTTTTTAAAATAAGATATTAAACCTGCTAAAGTTGAGTGTTTTATTTATATAAAGGTGTGAGTGTGTTTATCTGTGATTTTCTTACCCACACAATGACCATGTTTCCGTTTGTAACCATGTTTACAATTACAGACAGGTCCTTTATATGTATCTTTACATTCCTCGTGTGGTCTCATACATTTCTTTGGTACATAGGCACAGGTATTAGCTACAATTATTTACATAATAATAATATTTTCCTTTATTCACACAGCATAACACATATTAGTATACGTCTAGTTTCCATTGTGGTCCTGTAGTTAATTAATTAACAACATCAACATCAACACGAAAACAAAGATAAATATTAGACACACACATTATACATAGTACATTACAAATACATTATTACACCTCAATGAAAAATGTTGACCAGGTAGGTTTTTATCGAAATCTGACTTATATTGAAATTTTCATATATGTTAGACATTCTGAAACATTGTGCATAAAGTTTACATATATTCGCAAAATTTTGACTGCTTGATTTTCTCAGCAATGATCATTATACCAATCCATCCTCTAGATAATTATGTCGACTTTTGATTGGCCAAGACCTATGGGTACAAAACCCATGCACCCGGCTTGTAGTGAATCTACGTCACCTCAATCATAAGAACAACTCCAATTAAAGCTTCGGTAAACGATTGTTATAGCTATAAATTAAAGATCAATTATTTTACGAATCTAGGATAACATCATTGCACATGAACTTATATGACATGTAAAATGACCTCAAGGTGAAAGGCAATGCAATCGAATGTTGTTGTCTTTTGAATGAAATAGGAACCGAGACCAATCATAAATTTAATATGTTGTGTGTTTTTAAAATAAGATATTAAACCTGCTAAAGTTGAGTGTTTTATTTATATAAAGGTGTGAGTGTGTTTATCTGTGATTTTCTTACCCACACAATGACCATGTTTCCGTTTGTAGCCATGTTCACAATTACAGACAGGTCCTTTATATTTATCTTTACATTCTTCGTGTGGTTTCATACATTTCTTTGGTACATCAGCACAGGTAATAGCTACAATTATTTACATAATAATAATAATTTCCTTTATTCACACATCATAGCACATATTAGTATAAATCTAGTTTCCATTGTGGTCCTGTAGTTAATTAACAACATCAACATCAACACGAAAACAAAGATAAATATTAGACACACACATTATACATAGTACATTATAAATATAGTATTACACCTCAATGAAAAATGTTGACCATGTAGGTTTTTATCGAAATCTGACTTATATTGAAATGTTCATATTTGTTAGATTATCTGAAACATTGTGCATAAAGTTTACATATATTCGCAATATTTTGAGTGATTGGTTTTCTCAGCAATGATCATTATACCAATCCACCCTCTAGATAAAAATGTCGACTGTTGATTGGCTAAGACGAGTGGGTACAACACCCATGCACCTGCCTTGTAGTGAATCTACTTCACCTCAATTATAAGTACAACTCCAATTAAAGCTTCGGTATACGATTGTTATAACTATAACTTAAAGATCAATTATTTGACGAATCTAGGATAACATCATTGCACATGAACTTATATGACATGTAAAATGACCTCAAGGTGAAAGGCAATGCAATCGGAAGTTGTTGTCATTTGAATGAAATAGGAACCGAGACCAATCATACATTTAATATGTTGTGTGTTTTTAAAATAAGATATTAAACCTGCTAAAGTTGAGTGTTTTATTTATATAAAGGTGTGAGTGTGTTTATCTGTGATTTTCTTACCCACACAATGACCATGTTTCCGTTTGTAACCATGTTCACAATTACAGACAGGTCCTTTATATGTATCTTTACATTCCTCGTGTGGTCTCATACATTTCTTTGGTACATCAGCACAGGTAATAGCTACAATTATTTACATAATAATAATATTTTCCTTTATTCACACAGCATAACACATATTAGTATACATCTAGTGTCCATTGTGGTCCTGTAGTTAATTAATTAACAACATCAACATCAACACGAAAACAAAGATAAATATTAGACACACACATTATGCATAGTACATTACAAATACATTATTACACCTCTATGAAAAATGTTGACCAGGTTGGGTTTTATCGAAATCTGACTTATATTGAAATTTTCATATATGTTAGACATTCTGAAACATTGCGCATAAAGTTTACATATATTCGCAAAATTTTGAGGGCTTTATTTTCTCAGCAATGATCATTATACCAATCCACCCTCTAGATAATTATGTCGACTGTTGATTGGCCAAGACCTATGGGTACAAAACCCATGCACCCGGCTTGTAGTGAATCTACGTCACCTCAATCATTAGAACAACTCCAATTAAAACTTCGGTAAACCATTGTTATAGCTATAACTTAAAGATCAATTATTTTACGAAACTATGATAACATCATTGCACATGAACTTATATGACATGTAAAATGACGTCAAGGTGAAAGGCAATGCAATCGGAAGTTGTTGTCTTTTGAATGAAATAGGAACCGAGACCAATCATAAATTTAATATGGTGTGTGTTTTTAAAATAAGATATTAAACCTGCTAAAGTTGAGTGTTTTATTTATATAAAGGTGTGAGTGTGTTTATCTGTGATTTTCTTACCCACACAATGACCATGTTTCCGTTTGTAACCATGTTTACAATTACAGACAGGTCCTTTATATGTATCTTTACATTCCTCGTGTGGTCTCATACATTTCTTTGGTACATAGGCACAGGTATTAGCTACAATTATTTACATAATAATAATATTTTCCTTTATTCACACAGCATAACACATATTAGTATACGTCTAGTTTCCATTGTGGTCCTGTAGTTAATTAATTTACAACATCAACATCAACACGAAAACAAAGATAAATATTAGACACACACATTATACATAGTACATTACAAATACATTATTACACCTCAATGAAAAATGTTGACCAGGTAGGTTTTTATCGAAATCTGACTTATATTGAAATTTTCATATATGTTAGACATTCTGAAACATTGTGCATAAAGTTTACATATATTCGCAAAATTTTGACTGCTTGATTTTCTCAGCAATGATCATTATACCAATCCATCCTCTAGATAATTATGTCGACTTTTGATTGGCCAAGACCTATGGGTACAAAACCCATGCACCCGGCTTGTAGTGAATCTACGTCACCTCAATCATAAGAACAACTCCAATTAAAGCTTCGGTAAACGATTGTTATAGCTATAAATTAAAGATCAATTATTTTACGAATCTAGGATAACATCATTGCACATGAACTTATATGACATGTAAAATGACCTCAAGGTGAAAGGCAATGCAATCGAATGTTGTTGTCTTTTGAATGAAATAGGAACCGAGACCAATCATAAATTTAATATGTTGTGTGTTTTTAAAATAAGATATTAAACCTGCTAAAGTTGAGTGTTTTATTTATATAAAGGTGTGAGTGTGTTTATCTGTGATTTTCTTACCCACACAATGACCATGTTTCCGTTTGTAGCCATGTTCACAATTACAGACAGGTCCTTTATATTTATCTTTACATTCTTCGTGTGGTTTCATACATTTCTTTGGTACATCAGCACAGGTAATAGCTACAATTATTTACATAATAATAATAATTTCCTTTATTCACACATCATAGCACATATTAGTATAAATCTAGTTTCCATTGTGGTCCTGTAGTTAATTAACAACATCAACATCAACACGAAAACAAAGATAAATATTAGACACACACATTATACATAGTACATTATAAATATAGTATTACACCTCAATGAAAAATGTTGACCATGTAGGTTTTTATCGAAATCTGACTTATATTGAAATGTTCATATTTGTTAGATTATCTGAAACATGGTGCATAAAGTTTACATATATTCGCAATATTTTGAGTGATTGGTTTTCTCAGCAATGATCATTATACCAATCCACCCTCTAGATAAAAATGTCGACTGTTGATTGGCTAAGACGAGTGGGTACAACACCCATGCACCTGCCTTGTAGTGAATCTACTTCACCTCAATTATAAGTACAACTCCAATTAAAGCTTCGGTATACGATTGTTATAACTATAACTTAAAGATCAATTATTTGACGAATCTAGGATAACATCATTGCACATGAACTTATATGACATGTACAATGACCTCAAGGTGAAAGGCAATGCAATCGGAAGTTGTTGTCATTTGAATGAAATAGGAACCGAGACCAATCATACATTTAATATGTTGTGTGTTTTTAAAATAAGATATTAAACCTGCTAAAGTTGAGTGTTTTATTTATATAAAGGTGTGAGTGTGTTTATCTGTGATTTTCTTACCCACACAATGACCATGTTTCCGTTTGTAACCATGTTCACAATTACAGACAGGTCCTTTATATGTATCTTTACATTCCTCGTGTGGTCTCATACATTTCTTTGGTACATCAGCACAGGTAATAGCTACAATTATTTACATAATAATAATATTTTCCTTTATTCACACAGCATAACACATATTAGTATACGTCTAGTGTCCATTGTGGTCCTGTAGTTAATTAATTAACAACATCAACATCAACACGAAAACAAAGATAAATATTAGACACACACATTATGCATAGTACATTACAAATACATTATTACACCTCGATGAAAAATGTTGACCAGGTTGGGTTTTATCGAAATCTGACTTATATTGAAATTTTCATATATGTTAGACATTCTGAAACATTGCGCATAAAGTTTACATATATTCGCAAAATTTTGAGAGCTTTATTTTCTCAGCAATGATCATTATACCAATCCACCCTCTAGATAATTATGTCGACTGTTGATTGGCCAAGACCTATGGGTACAAAACCCATGCACCCGGCTTGTAGTGAATCTACGTCACCTCAATCATTAGAACAACTCCAATTAAAACTTCGGTAAACCATTGTTATAGCTATAACTTAAAGATCAATTATTTTACGAAACTATGATAACATCATTGCACATGAACTTATATGACATGTAAAATGACGTCAAGGTGAAAGGCAATGCAATCGGAAGTTGTTGTCTTTTGAATGTAATAGGAACCGAGACCAATCATAAATTTAATATGGTGTGTGTTTTTAAAATAAGATATTAAACCTGCTAAAGTTGAGTGTTTTATTTATATAAAGGTGTGAGTGTGTTTATATGTGATTTTCTTACCCACACAATGACCATGTTTCCGTTTGTAGCCATGTTCACAATTACAGACAGGTCCTTTATATGTATCTTTACATTCTTCGTGTGGTTTCATACATTTCCTTGGTACATAGGCACAGGTAATAGCTACAATTATTTACATAATAATAATAATTTCCTTTATTCACCCATCATAGCACATATTAGTATAAATCTAGTTTCCATTGTGGTCCTGTAGTTAATTAACAACATCAACATCAACACGAAAACAAAGATAAATATTAGACACACACATTATACATAGTACATTACAAATATAGTATTACACCTCAATGAAAAATGTTGACAAGGTAGGTTTTTTATCGAAATCTGACTTATATTGAAATGTTCATATTTGTTAGATATTCTGAAACATTGTGCATACAGTTTACATATATTCGCAATATTTTGAGTGATTGGTTTTCTCAGCAATGATCATTATACCAATCCACCCTCTAGATAAAAATGTCGACTGTTGATTGGCTAAGACGAGTGGGTACAACACCCATGCACCTGCCTTGTAGTGAATCTACTTCACCTCAATTATAAGTACAACTCCAATTAAAGCTTCGGTATACGATTGTTATAACTATAACTTAAAGATCAATTATTTGACGAATCTAGGATAACATCATTGCACATGAACTTATATGACATGTACAATGACCTCAAGGTGAAAGGCAATGCAATCGGAAGTTGTTGTCATTTGAATGAAATAGGAACCGAGACCAATCATACATTTAATATGTTGTGTGTTTTTAAAATAAGATATTAAACCTGCTAAAGTTGAGTGTTTTATTTATATAAAGGTGTGAGTGTGTTTATCTGTGATTTTCTTACCCACACAATGACCATGTTTCCGTTTGTAATCATGTTCACAATTACAGACAGGTCCTTTATATGTATCTTTACATTCCTCGTGTGGTCTCATACATTTCTTTGGTACATCAGCACAGGTAATAGCTACACTTATTTACATAATAATAATATTTTCCTTTATTCACACAGCATAACACATATTAGTATACGTCTAGTGTCCATTGTGGTCCTGTAGTTAATTAATTAACAACATCAACATCAACACGAAAACAAAGATAAATATTAGACACACACATTATGCATAGTACATTACAAATACATTATTACACCTCGATGAAAAATGTTGACCAGGTTGGGTTTTATGGAAATCTGACTTATATTGAAATTTTCATATATGTTAGACATTCTGAAACATTGCGCATAAAGTTTACATATATTCGCAAAATTTTGAGAGCTTTATTTTCTCAGCAATGATCATTATACCAATCCACCCTCTAGATAATTATGTCGACTGTTGATTGGCCAAGACCTATGGGTACAAAACCCATGCACCCGGCTTGTAGTGAATCTACGTCACCTCAATCATTAGAACAACTCCAATTAAAACTTCGGTAAACCATTGTTATAGCTATAACTTAAAGATCAATTATTTTACGAAACTATGATAACATCATTGCACATGAACTTATATGACATGTAAAATGACGTCAAGGTGAAAGGCAATGCAATCGGAAGTTGTTGTCTTTTGAATGAAATAGGAACCGAGACCAATCATAAATTTAATATGGTGTGTGTTTTTAAAATAAGATATTAATCCTGCTAAAGTTGAGTGTTTTATTTATATAAAGGTGTGAGTGTGTTTATATGTGATTTTCTTACCCACACAATGACCATGTTTCCGTTTGTAGCCATGTTCACAATTACAGACAGGTCCTTTATATGTATCTTTACATTCTTCGTGTGGTTTCATACATTTCCTTGGTACATAGGCACAGGTAATAGCTACAATTATTTACATAATAATAATAATTTCCTTTATTCACCCATCATAGCACATATTAGTATAAATCTAGTTTCCATTGTGGTCCTGTAGTTAATTAACAACATCAACATCAACACGAAAACAAAGATAAATATTAGACACACACATTATACATAGTACATTACAAATATAGTATTACACCTCAATGAAAAATGTTGACAAGGTAGGTTTTTTATCGAAATCTGACTTATATTGAAATGTTCATATTTGTTAGATATTCTGAAACATTGTGCATACAGTTTACATATATTCGCAAACTTTTGAGTGCTTGGTTTTCTCAGTAATGATCAGTATACCAATCCACCCTCTAGATACACATGTCGATTGTTGATTGGCCAAGACCAGTGGGTACAAAACCCATGCACCCGACTTGTAGTGAATCTACTTCACCTCAATTATAAGAACAACTCCAATTAAAGCTTCGGTATACGATTGTTATAACTATAACTAAAAGATCAATTATTTTACGAATCTAGGATAACATCATTGCACATGAACTTATATGACATATACAATGACCTCAAGGTGAAAGGCATGGCAATCGGAAGTTGTTGTCATTTGAATGAAATAGGAACCGAGACCAATCATAAATTTAATATGTTGTCTGTTTTTAAAATAAGATATTAAACCTGCTAAAGTTGAGTGTTTTATTTATATAAAGGTGTGAGTGTGTTTATATGTGATTTTCTTACCCACACAATGACCATGTTTCCGTTTGTAACCATGTTCACAATTACAGACAGGTCCTGTATATGTATCTTTACATTCCTCGTGTGGTCTCATACATTTCTTTGTTACATCAGCACAGGTAATAGCTACAATTATTTACATAATAATAATAATTTGCTTTATTCAAACAGCATAACACATATTAGTATAAATCTAGTTTGCATTGTGGTCCTGTAGTTAATTAATTAACAACATCAACATCAACACGAAAACAAAGATAAATATTAGACACACACATTATACATAGTACATTACAAATACATTATTACACCTCAATGAAAAATGTTGACCAGGTAGGTTTGTATCGAAATATGACTTATATTGAAATTTTCATATATGTTAGACATTCTGAAACATTGCGCATAAAGATTACATATATTCGCAAAATTTTGAGTGCTTGATTTTCTCAGCAATGATCATTATACCAATCCACCCTCTAGATAATTATGTCGACCGTTGATTGGCCAAGAGCAGTGGGTACAAAACCCATGCACCCGGCTTGTAGTGAATCTACGTCACATCAATCATAAGAACAACTCCAATTAAAGCTTCGGTAAACGATTGTTATAACTATAAATTAAAGATCAATCCTTTTACGAATCTAGGAAAACATCATTGCATATGAACTTAATGACGTGCAAAATGAATTCAAGGTGAAAGGCAGTGCAATCGGAGGTTGTTGTCTTTTGATTGAAATAGGAACCGAGACCAATCATAAATTTATTATGTTGTGTGTATTTAAAATAAGATATTAAACCTGCTAAAGTTGAGTGTTTAATTTATATAAAGGTGTGACTGTGCTTATCTGTGGTTTTCTTACCTACACAATCTTCATATTTCAGTTTGTAACCATGTTCACAATTACAGACAGGTCCTTTATATGTATCTTTACATTTTTCATGTGGTTTCATACATTTCTTTGGTACATCAGCACAGGTATTATCTACAATTATTTTTATAATATTAATAATTTCCTTTATTTAAACCGTATTAGTATAAATCTAGTTTCCATCGACAAATTTTGACCAGGTAGGTTTTTATCGAAATCCAGCTTGTATTGAAATTTTCAAATAATATGTTAGACATTCTGAAACATTGCCCATAAAGTTTCCATATATTCGCAAAATTTGAGTGCTTGATTTTCACAGCAATGATCATTATACCAGTCCTTCGTCTTGATAAAAATGTCAACTGTAGATTGGCCAAGACCAGTGGGTACAAAACCCATTCGGCCGGTGTCGGTTGGGGGTCTTCACGTTGCTATATATGTAAAAATGCTGTCATACTCAAATTATTTCCAAGCGCGTTGGACTTGCCATACAATCGCGGGAGGATGATTCGTTTGCTTTGGTTTGGAACCATGGTGATTAACGCATCTTTCATCAATATTTCAGTTATATCGTGGCGGTCAGTTTTATTGTTGGCGAAAAACTGAGGAAACGGAAAAAACCACCAACCTGCTGCAACTCATTGCCAAACATTATCATATAATGTTGCATACCTCGTCCTGAGCAAGACTCGAACCTGCAACATTAATGATGATCGGCACTGATTGCATAGGTAGATGTAAATCCAACTACCATACGTTCACGTCCATATATATACAGAATAAAACAACACTGTAGCAAGTTGCATTGATATTTTTTTTATATTCCTGCTATATTGATGGCAATGTGTACCATTTGCTGATTCGCGCTACATGAAACTTTGTTTATTGATGTTATTTCAATTTTGTTTTTTATAGAAATGGTCAAGTTGCTAGAACACAAACATTTTAAGATCAGCTTATATGTTTTTATTTATCTGAATTTTTTATTTGTTTATTTTAACACTAACTCACTCAAATTATGAACGACACATATTGTCCTCAATATAGTTCTTGACCCTATTACTGGTGACGTCATGAATATTGTAATACTGTCCAATTGACAAGAAGAGTTTGAAGTTACCAAAGGGGTAATCAGAATCCGTATATCGAAGAAGAACAGACAACACAATGGTCAAAAGAAAAAGTACAACAGGACAAACAACGATCTATAAAACATACATATAAAACTAAAGATCGAGTAACACGAACCCCACTGAAAACCGGGGGTGAACTCAGGTAGGCATTGAGATTGTACCACTCTTCAGCAACAATGTACATCATAAGGCTTTGCCACAGGCTACACTGAAGTGCTTCAGGGTGGTACAATCTCAATGCATATTGGTAAAGACGTAGATAACTGATAATGTATTTATGTATGATGTTCTTACCTACACAAGCACCATCATTACGTTTGTACAAGCCAAATCCAAAAAAAAGAAGAAGAAGGAAATCACATCAAAACAAGAAAGAGGAACCTTGAACACTGGTTAATTGTACACTTTGTCAAAATGCATCCATATTTTCACCTCAGCTATGGTACTGTTGTACAAAAAGGTTATGAATACACTACAAAACGAGTATCAACCGGTTTAACACCGATGAATATTTGTGTTTGTTACAAGCCAAGACCTTGGTTTCCAATGTCATTTATCGTGGTCTTTTGAGTTCGTATCTATCTACCTATTAACGTATAAACACAATAGCCAAGAAAAAGGACAAAAGGACAAACAGCGTCTTAAAAACAGACACAATTCTAAAGATCGAGTAACACAACTGGGTGTGAACTCTTCTACCAGTTTGCGGCCGCCATCATTCACTGATGATACTGCCACTTTGGTGCGCATGCCAATTTTAAGCTTATTTTTTATAACTTAACAATAAAGTGTTGTGCAAAATAAATGTGCAAGTAAAAACAACTTGATTAATTTAATCAAGAAAGGGAGTGGCAGTGTCAGTGGGCAGAGGGTTCCAATCCCTGATGGTTCTTGGGTAGAATGACTCCTTCCGTATAATCTTGTTACATGATGGTATCTAAAAGGAGTGTTGGCTCATGTTTCGACTCAGTCGTGATAGTTGTACGAATCTGTCAGTGGCATCAATTTTAACTAGACCATTTACGATCTTGTACATTAAGACTAGTCTAGCACTCTGCCTTCTTTCTCCAATGTAGGCCATCTTAGTTCTTCTAGCATGCTAGTGACCGATGAAGTGTTGTGGTACCTGTTCACTACATACCTTGCCGCCCTACGCTGGACCATTTCGATACGTTTTTGTCCTCTATTATGTATGGATCCCAGGTGGTGCATGCATATCCCAATGTTGGTCTAACCAATGACTTGTAAGCTTTCCCTTTTATGTTTGAATTTCTGATATTTAGGTTTCGTTTTAATAAGCTCATGGTGTTGTTTGCTTTCTTGCACATGTTTGATATGTGTTGGCTCCACTTCATATCTGATGTTATGGAAACACCTATATATTGTTCAGTTGTTACTTCCTCTAGTTGGTGACCATGTAGGGTGTAACTATTCATAATTGGTTGTTTCTTTCTTCTGATGGTCAGGACATTACATTTCTCTGGATGGAAGCTCATTTGCCATCTTTTTTCCCATTTAGCCAATTTATTCAGGTCATCTTGAAGAGTTACACTATCGATATCAGATGTTATGGTAAGATATACGATGGTATCATCAGCGAACAATCTGGTTTTGGATCTTATATTTTCTGGCATGTCGTTGGTGTAGAATAGGAACAAGCTGGGTCCTAACACGATCCTTGAGGAACACCTGATTCGACCGGTATGGAATTTGATGTCTCACCTTCTACTACTACTGACTGATTACGATCACGGAGGAAGCTTAGAATCCTTCTGTTGGTTTTACCTCTTATTCCATAGTGGTGTCATTTATGGATTAGTAGGTTGTGACATACTTTGTCAAAAACTTTGCTGAAATCCATAATCAGGCAGTCAGTTTGTTTACCACTCTCAAGGTTTCTAATTATATCATCTACAAATTCAACAAGCTGTGTATCACAGGAAAGGCCTTTCCGGAATCCAGATATATGCGTTGCCAATTCTTTTAAGACTCTATGGGTGATGTTGTCTGGTCCAGGTGTCTTATGAGGATATAATTTTTTCAGCAATTTGGTAACTCCCTCCTCTGTTATCTGAATGCTATGCATAGATTCAAACTTCCTTTTCATGTTGCAGGTTGTTTGAAAGATTCGTCTGATAATTCTGTCTTAGTTAAGAATGCCATTTGGAACTGCTTGTTTAGAATGTTGGCCTTTTCTTTGGAGTCTTGATGTAATATTCCATCTGCTTTGAGCGGAGGTATGGTGTTACTATCTGATCTTTTATGCTTAATATAAGTGGTTGTTGTTTTACTCCCTTTGTTGTTGAAAGTTCTCTGGTTGGTGTTGAGGTATACACTTAACTTTAACTTGATTTGATGATACTGGACTGGAAATTGATGTGTCAGATAAAACACTAAATTTGTTTGTGGTACTGAAAACCATGGAGAAGCAAAATGATGTATTATTGGGGCAGTTGCAGGCAAGGCAATCCCAAGTTACAACAGAGTCATTTACATGTTCTAGATATACGCTGGATTTCATATATTGACAGTTAGCGTGATAACATTGATTGCATGTATCACTTACAATACCTCTATCATCCTATCTAGCAGGTTTATCACAGGTACCACATGGATATAATGACCCAGATGTTGATGGTCCAGGATGTATGTTAACATCATTTGACAGTGTGATTAGGAACATTGAAAAGTATGTTAGGGTAACTTTTGGTCCATTTCTTGAACATAGACCTCTCAAACGGCTCTGATTTGTAATCACTCTAACCACAACGTATTCATGATCAGTTGGACACTCATGGTTGTTTACAATAATACATTTATGTATTTCATCTCTGTTGTTGACTGATGTATGCTTAATGATGAAACCTTGGATAAGGATGGTAAGGATCAGTCCTGTTGTTAATGACGCCATTGATGTTTATCTACGATGTATGTCCAAGCAGAGATTCTGACGGTGACAAGTAGATGTTCTGTGTTTTCCTTCAATATGATGTTGAGTAAGGTGTTTGTGTATTTAGATCTTACCCACTGAGCACTGCAAAATTTAAAGTAATTTTGAAAACGTGAAATGAGAAAAATATTAAAAAAATATCAGGTGCTGTTCAAAATTCCTGCCATTTTTGTTGGGCATGCGCACTCTAGTGTTCCGGAAGGGTAATCAGCTCCTACACCACTAGTGGCATCCATCGTGTTATACTCATATGAGTCGGAATTTTATACTCATATGAGTCGGAGTTTCTTGAAAATCTTGTAAAAGAAAAGACGATTCACGAAGCTAAAGCCTTTAATTTCACATACAGGTATATTGATGACATTTTATCTATCAATAATCCTAGATTTGCAGAATTCCTTCCATTGATATATCCTCCATAGCTGGAAATTAAAGAGACCACAGATACAGCTTCGTCCGCATCATTATTGGACGTATGCCTCGAATTTGCCGACAGTGGTCAACTCAGTTGTAAAATGTATGCTAAACGGATGACTTCAATCTTAAAATCATAACTTTTACAAATATGTGAAGCAATATACAAGCTTCTCTTGCATATGGTGTTTACATCTCGCAATTGATTCGCTACGCAAGGGTCAGTAGCAATTATTCTGATTTCTTAAAACGTCATCTTTATCTGATAAACAGGCTACCGGAACAGGGCTATTAACAGATTCGCCTTATACGATCTCTTAAAAAGTTTATATTCCGATACCAAGATCTTGTCGAAAAATATTCTGTCTCTGCAGAGACGATAATAAACGATGGATTTTCAGAAAGTAAATTTGTAAAATATATAAAGATAAGGATTAAGTAATCGTGGTTTAGACATGACGTCATTCAACATCTAATTTGAAATCAAATTGTGTAAGAAGATGAATGTTTAGTAAAACCGTTCTGCAGAGACGATAGTAAACGATGGATTTTCATAGTACTGCGTTGACTACTATTATACCTATTTTGTCCCAGTATTGTTCAAAATGCTGCTATTGTGCCAACCGGAATCTTTTAACCGTAATGGAAGTGGGAGGATTGGCGCCGTAAAATCTGATTCAACCCACCATTTCTTTGGAAATGCCTGTACCAGGTCAGGTCCATTGCGGTTTTCCCAGTTTTCCGTTGTTGACTGATTTTGTCTGTTTTTTGACTTAGGAGTTTTGCCTTTCCCTTTGGAAGATTGCTCGGTGCTCGGTAATTTTGTTATTATCCTTATTTATTATCTAGTTAAAAAGCCGGTGATAAGTTATGATTGCGGAAAGGAGCGGGGAGTGCTTAAGACGAATAAAACATATCCGTGGTCATTTGTGACAGAGATATTCCCGATTTTCGATAACATGTAGTTATTGTTTTTGAATCGAGTTATCTTTTCCTGACAGTAGATATGCACACTTCCGGTAGCATAACTTAGTAACGCATCAAAACGGCTGTTATCGATAAAAACGTCTAAAAAAAATGCATACTTATTCAAATAAAATCCGATTTATTGGACTTATTCAATTTAGCTTTTTATATCGTCAGATTCCATCAGATCTGTATTTTTAGTTATATCCTGAATGACCGTAATAATAATAAATAAATCCGGTATTTTATATTCAAAGATGTAGCATTTTCTCGAAAATCGGCATTGCGGTTAAAATTACGTACGTTAATAGCGATGTATGCAAAATTCATTCCGATTTCCGCAGTGGAATCATTTGTTGTATTTCCTTTTACCGGAGATTATCTTAATCTTGAAATGATCAAGATAATTTATCTGCTCGGAGTCTTTTAAAAATATGTCTATTTTCGCATAATATTTAGTTTTGTTTTCATTTTTGAGAGATCTACCTTTAGTTATTTACATGGTTCATGACTGTTCATTCTTTGGTTTCACTGCAGATTTGGTAATGAAGAAAGGAACATTTGGGAATTTTACCGGGTTTGGCCATCTACAAACGTCAGAGACGTCGGGTAGAAATATGGCCGTAGTGCTAGACAGCCGGAATCCACTCCTTCCAAAAACTGGATGAGAAAATGGAGATTTTACTCTGATTCGAAGGGAAAAAATTGAAAGTTTTGCAGATAGAAGTGCTTTCAATGCTAGGTTAGTAAAGAAAAAAAACACGAAAAAAAAATATAATTGTTAAAAATCGAAAACTTACAACACAAAACATTTCCCTTTGGTAACATAAAAAGGCTTTCCCTTTTATGGAAAATATGCTTAAATAGGATTTTATGAAATATAGGCATCGTCTGCTTTATCTTAGAGTCGCACAAATTTACATCAAGTACACCTTATATTCCTCAAATTTGTAAGGTCGGTCGATCATTGTACCATAGCCGTGATCGCATAGTCGCTGCTTCGCGACCCCTGCAGATTTACACTGTGTTTCACAGTATGATTTAAGAAATAGTAATAATTATGTTATACCTAATTGTCGATTAGAAATTACCATAAAATCATTCTTCCCCTCAACTACCCGAGATTGGAACAATCTAAATCCAGAAATTAGAAATTCTGGTAATATTAACATATTTAAAAAAAAAATCAAAATATTACTTAAGAAAGTGCCTTTTTACTTCGGTTGGGTTGATAGAACATTAAATAGTATTCACAGTTCGCTAAATGCAGATTTGCACCTTGTCAATTTAAAGCCAAGTCCTGGATGTATATGTGGTCATGGTTTTGAAGATTGTATACACTTTTTCTTTGAATGTCCTTTTTATAATGAAAATAGGGCAATGGTGTTTAATAAATTAAAGAATTACAATTGAATTGATATTATCTGGTCATGAAAATCTGACTCCTAATCAAAACATCGAAATCTTCTCTGCTGTTTATTGTTTTATTAGAAGCGCCCAGCGCTTTAGCTAATGTACTATCATACTCACTTCAGTCAATGTTATTTTTTGTTTGTTTTTGTTTGTTTGAAACCCTTCTTCTTTATTCCACTGTATTCAACATATTATTTCACCGTATTCCTCTTTATGCTTACTTTATTATTATCGTCTAAATATATCATGTTGTAACATTTATTTGTATAATTATCGCCATTATGTGTAATCAGTTTTTGTTTATATTTTTGTAAAAGTGAAAGGACTTCACTAATGTTGTTATAACTTGTGTCCAATCCCATTTGCAACTTTTATGCAAATAAAATATGTTTAATCTAAACTACACTGAGAGCGCAAATTCCATCGGAGAAGTTTGGTTTTTTTTTGCAACATACTGTGCTTCGCTATGGATTTTGGTTAAAGTGATTAAAATGTAGGCTATATATTAAGTTATTTTATTTTTTTTACATATTATAGCAATTATGAGTGCACAGTAGATTTGCATTGATTTTTCGAAAGCCGTACAACAAATATTTCCTTACATATGAAATCATGACGCGAATTTACATGCAAGCTGTTAATTTCATTTTTTTTCATCAATATTAACTATTCTGTCGGAGTTTTTTGGGTTTTTTTTCGAGCATCACGTAATCCGTCATAATCACTAAAAATAAAGCAATTTAGCACATGTCGTGCTTATCGGAAGCAAACCATCAAAGCTTTATATTTAAAAAAAAATGTTGTGCCTGGTTGTTATGTTATCTGAAATCTTCAGTTGAGAAACCAAATCGTCTGCTATGTTTTCTGATTCGCATTTTACCCCATCACTACTGTAAGTAATACATTTACTTGACTAAATGCGGGAGCACAGTAGTCATGATCGCATTGGCGCTGCCTTGTGATGGAATGGATAGTTCTAGCAGATGGTTCGAATCCCATCAGTCCTTATTTTTTTTGTCTACATTTTTAAGCTTAGCTTCAGAGAGCTATTTTTGGATGTAAGATTATGAAACTGTAAATTCATTTATTGCAAAATAACTTATTTGTCGTGAGTACTTAGACGGTATCAGAAATCATGGATAGCAGTCGAGAAGTGTCTAAAAATACATCTTTAATATGACAGATAAGTTGCAATGGACAGAGGTGCGATCTCCAAATACACCATTGTTTTTTTAAATGATAGATCGATTGCTTGTAATTGATATATTAAAAACAGATAAAAAGCGCGTTCGCGATCGCTTTATTTCCTATTCAAACTATTCCAGAAGAGGGACATTATTTATCAAGAAAACAAGTGGGATCTGCTCTGACAGAAACCAAAAATTGGGATTTGCTTGTTGACTGTACAAGTCGAGATGGCCGGAAAATATTAAATCCAGGTGTTGACCTATTTGATAAGCATACATTGCTAATGAAGACGCACAGACCGTTTCAAGCACAGTGCAATATATTACACCGAATCCGCCTCTGCTTTAACAAATGGTGTAGAAACAACAGATTCTATTATTTCTAAAATGCTTCCAAATGTATCTTGCCTCGAGTGTAATGTAAAGATCAAATACGCTTTTTAATGAAAGGAGTGAACAAAAATTAAAAGAAAATATTCCTGCTTTCAGTGTGCAAGGAACATCGTGCAGTGTTTCCATTTTGCATAAACATCTGGTGACAATTATCCAAACCATTTCAGAAAGTTAATTATGTAACATGTGCATTAGCATTATAAAAATACACATTTGGAGTTATTTGTACAAAAGTGTTACAAATCCAGAGAAAAATATGTTTTAAAGTAAATAACCTTTTTCTATAGAAGTTTAAAAAAAAGAAATGTCGTGTATATAATTTTCTCTATGAAAGTTAAAGCCTCTTCTGAACTGTCAATAGCAGCTCATTTTTTCATTGTCATCTGACCGGCTTTTTAAAAGATACGTCTTTACAACTGTGTACCTAATTTGAGGGAAGAGATTGTCTTTGCTGGACCACCCGGTGTTCAATTCGGATATGAGTATCTTCCACAGAATCGCTATCGTATTTCACATAGTCATCGAAGGAAGAAATAGCACCATATATCACTTGATTTGCATTGAAAGCTCGGAGCGCAAGCTCATTCTTGATAACACTGCGTTTTCTTATTACATTTCCGTAGAAACTGTAGAAGTTCAGTCTTTTTTAAAGTTAGGAAGTCTTCAAGTGTTGCCTTGGATTCTACGTCAATTAATTTCATATTTTTTCGCACTTATTATTTATTCAATCAATTTATAAAAAACCGCCAGAAAAACTTTGCAACCGGAAATGTTATATACCTACCTCCAAGGACGATTATTCAACTTGCGAACGATAACTCCCTTTTCCGCAACGAGGGAATTCATTAACGGTCAACCAAGTCATGATGAAAACGTAAAACTTTCGAAGTGATGAATTCAACTTAACCAAGAGGAACCATTGGTTCATTAGCTTCCTTATTAGCAGGAACTCTCTATCAAGGAAATCTCGATAGGAACCACAAGCTCTGGAATATCGTATCAATTGGAGGTGCTGCTGGAATGTTGCTACATATACATGGAAAGGTCACAATGGGAAAATTGAAATCGTCTCTTTTGTCGTAAAGATTCGTTTTTAACCGCCCATCACTGTAAATATGGAGGTGTAGGTCAAGGTATGAAGCAGACTTATCTGTATCTGTGGTATCCTTTATTTCAAATTGAATGACTGTGTTTCATATCAGTTGTGTCCTTTCATGATATATATATACATATATGAAGATCAAAAGGATAATTTAGGAATCATTTGTGGTAATAGTAAATTGTGTTAACAATCTTTGTATTCCTCTTATGTTATTATATATATGAATTAAACATAACAGGAAATAATTCACACCAAAACAGTTTTAGAAAAACTAGCTGGAAAGTTATTAAAATAAAAAACAAAGGCAAAATAGATACACAATCTCCCATTTCCTGGCTGGATGCAATGATCTGATAAGAAGTAATGTAAAAAGGGGAACATTGGTTGACCCTGGACGATCAAGTTGCACTGTTAGCAGGTGACGAGAAATAAAGCAATTTGATTGCTAAAAAAGAAGTAGGGAAGTTTGTAAAATGACTCTAAGGTTTGTCGGTCTGTCTTTGAAGTTTGTATGTTTGTTTTCTTTAGTTTAAAAAATACAACATATAGTATATCTACACAACATATATCCCACTTGCCTGTGGAGTAGGAGATCAGAGGAAATCCCATCACAGGTCACATGTGATGTACTATCCAATTGAAAATGGGGATTGCAAAAATATGAAAATATTACTAAGCTGTTTTCCATGCTACGAGCAATCTGATTGGCTGGAAAATAACCGCATTTAGAACATTATTGTATATTCATGACAATTAACCTTTCGATGGGGATCGCTTTGAAAGAGTCAAAAATCTAGATATTGTCAATGCAAAAAGTATGTGAAATCCCCATAGACAGCAATAATATGTTTATTAAATATCATAATTACAATATATACGGTATATTATCCTTAAAATGTGTACTAACAATATCTATTTTGTAATACGTTTCACTAAATAGCAAATCGTGGCAATCTACAACAAAACAATGGATTATAATTAATATTATGTAAGAATTTAACAGAAAAATAATTGAGCATTTAAAGCATAAAATATCCGTTACGAAACTATCCTTACTACACAATTTATTTCCTAGTTGATACCAGTGATACTTTTGCATAACAACATAGTTAAAAGAAATGATAGCAGCAATCAGAAGACGTTCGCAAATAGTACTGTATACAGAAGGAATGTGTTGACTCTAGATAAAAATGTTTTACTTACGATATGTCGCTGATGCCTGTTTGAAGTTGATGAGCACAATCACTATTAGAAAGCCTTTAACAACCATACTGGAGGTTATATGGTATGCACTCAATGACAACTGATTTTCAATTTCAATTAATATACTGATTTAAAAAAAAAAAGCATATATGTATATCATTACCATTATTTACACAACCAATCATATAAGAGGAAAACGTTACGTGTTCTTTGCAGAGGACTCCATGTCGGTTTGCACGTAACACATTGCAATGGGATGAAAAAAGCATGAAGTAATTAACATAAAGAGTCATTATCCTACACCTGATAAATATTTAGATCATTCTATTGCTTTTTTGTTTCTTATATTTTTTCTTGCTTTGTGTTTTGAGTTTTGAGTTTTTTTGTTTTAAATAAATGTTTGCACTTTTTCCTTTGGTATCTAGCATTACAGAAAAGCTAGTTTGACATGACGGATTATGTTTTGCATCTTTTTAACGATAGTACTGAAGAGTGATTTTTTTCTCAGGAAAGTGTAGAACGCTGAATCAGCCTTTTAATGCTTGCTATGCATGTATATATACGACTAGGGTGTTCGCGTTCGATCTATGTTAAGGGGTTGAGAGAAATAAATCATGTTGTATTGTTGTATTTTTCAATAAGACAAAATAGTGTTGGTATACAATTTAAGCAGTAAATCGAAATTTAAAATTTCTACGGGTTTTTTTTTAGATGGAAAAACGTTGGAGATACCGTAGCGGATAATCAGATGCCGTAAATTGAAGGACAGACAACGCAATGGCCAACAGAGAAAATTTCTTGCCCATGTCCTTGATATCGCAAATTGCTAAGATGCTTTATGACTCGATTCAAATAAATATATTTGCAATTCCAGCAACCAAAATATCTTGTTTTCAAATATTGTGCCAACTTATTTGATGATACCTCTGCTTGTGGAGTTCTCGAAGGTATCATCCGCCCAGTAATCAGTGCTTCGGGACTTACATGTTTATATATATACGTCTGAAAATTAAACCAAACAGTGTTAGAATTAGATTTTAGAGCTGTCGACGGGATTTGAACCCACACCATTGATACACTGCAGCACCATTCGCTTAGCTTTACATCCAGCGCCCTAGACCACTCGACCACATCCACTCCCTAAAAAAAGGAGCTTCAATAATCGTAGTTTTACCTTTTCTCGTAAGGCAAATCTAGGGATAGGCGTAAGACATGTGTATAAGCGTGTGTAGATGGTACATATATGTTTAATATTATAATTTGACAGCAATCTAACTCAGCAATTTTTAATATATTGTATAGTATAATGAAGAATTCATTATACAATCACAGGAAATAAAGTATATTATACAAACGTCTAGAAGCAAGTGACAACCATACAATATATCTGTACCACTGGATCTCAAAGTTACTTTAAAGGATACTAGGTTAATACTAAATATTATATACGTCTGAAAATTAAACCAAACAGTGTTAGAATTAGATTTTAGAGCTGTCAAATTTTTGTTCTTCCCTCGACGGGATTTGAACCCACACCATTGATACACTGCAGCACCATTCGCTTAGCCTTACGTCCAGAGCCCTAGACCACTCGACTACATCCACTCCCTAAAAGTGGAGCTTCAATATTGGTAGTGTTACCTTTTCTCGAAAGGCAAATCTAGGGATACACGTAAGACATGTGTATAAGCGTGTGTAGATGGTACATATATACTTAATATTATAATTTGACAGCAATCTAACTCAGCAATTTTTAATATATTGTATAGGATAAAGAAGAATTCATTATACAGTCACAGGAAATAAAGTATATTATACAAACGTCTAGAAGCAAGTGACAACCATACAATATATCTGTAGCACAGGATCTCAAAGTTACTAAGGATACTAGGTTAATACTAAATATTATATACGTCTGAATATTAAACCAAACAGTGTTAGAATTCGATTTTAGAGCTGTCAAATTATATATATATATATATATATATAACATTTACAGTTCATATATAATGTAATTTGTCAAAACTAAGATCAATCTGCATCAGCCACAGATAGCCTTTGCTAATTTTGGCTATCATGTTTTCCACTTTTTTGACTATGAACGTACCTGCCGAAGGTTATTCAAGAAAGGCGATATATCTACGTTTTTATGGTATCTCTAATGGTGGACTTGTAACCGCGATGGTATTATTCACCTAGTGGTCAATGTCTCGGGCACTGGCATGACTAGGGATATAGAGTAATTCGCGTATGACCTCTAATGGAGTTTCTTCAGATCCTCCCCTACGCTTGTATCAGTAAAGAGGAGGGAGTGTACATGTGAGATCTGATTTTAATCAACTTTCATTTTTAAAATTTGAACAGTTGATCAAATTACATATGTTACGGATTTTGCAGAAACATCTTGCGTTTTGTCGACTTTTGACGAAAATATGCAAATTAGATTGATTTCGACCAAAAGCTATATATAAAACATTCTCTTCTGGAACGATTCAGCGAAGATTAACCCAACTTTGCAACGTTAATTCTTGAGTAAGCTCCAACTTCTATCCAAGATGACCGCTGTTACTGAAAAAAAACAGAAATTTCTTCAAATGGCAAACCTGATCCATGCTATGATAATGTGAGCTTAAACTAAGATATTATAAGATTAAGAGTTATTTGATATATTTGAACTTTTTACTGTCAAATTTGTAATTTGGACATTTTTCTTTAAGTTTCAAATTATAATTATTCTAGCAATAAATGATTTAAAAACTCTCTCCTCAGAAACCTCTTGGACAATTTGAACCCAACTGTGCCTAATCATTTGAATGTGTAATTTAAAATAATATTCGCAGAATCTGACAAGTGACCAACATGAATGGTGCTACTAAAATAGAACATATATGTAAATCTACAGTGTAAATGTCGGATGATTTTAGCATAATATGTGGCTTTTTAATATTTCTTCAAATGGTCAAAAGCGAAATATTATGAATTATATTTCTGAGAACTTTCAAATATAAGATATATTCATGTATTCACATGTATTCAAATAATCTTTATAATATAAAAACCATTAATCATCGGTAGGCAACTACAAGTACATGTAATGAAATTAAAGTTTAAACAGTGATGGTCATCAATTCCACCAACATCAGCAACAGGAATTTTCTAAATTATCTACAGAAGTAAATTGTCCACGAGTTTAAGGGATGGGGAGAGGGCGTCATAATTGGAAAGTAAGTTTATGTGCACACAACTACATGTATAACTATGCTTGAAAACAATAGAAAAAGTACTCTAACTCTAAAGTTATTTGTAAATAGTGGTCAAAATTCTCCTCCTATTCATTTTTACTGTGCATAAAGAAATAAAACATTTTATTAAGAAAAAAAACTGCGTTGATATTCACATACTTGGTTAATTGCTTGATTTTTACTGCGAGTTCAAATCCGAAATTGCAATATCATTTTTACTTAGTTGTATTGTAAATTCAGTTAGCAAATTAAAATCACGGAAAGTAAGTATGGTTATGAATTATGTAGCTTAGTGCTCCGAATCAATTATTAAAATCCGCATCGGTGGTGTAATGGTTAGCGTGATGGCGCTGAACTACCTGTACATATGTATTTAGTGGTGTTCATGGATAGCGTGATGGCGCTGTACCACCTGCACATATGTATTTAGCGGTGTTCATGGTTAGTGTGATGATGCTGTACCACCTGTGCATATGTATTTAGTGGTGTTCATGGTTAGCATGATGGTGCTGTACCACATGTACATATGTATATAATGGCGTTCATGGTTAGCGTGATGGTGCTGTACCACATGTACATATGTATTTAGTGGTGTTCATGGTTAGAGTGATAGTGCTGTGCCACATGTACATATGCATTTAGCGGTGTTCATGTTTAGAGTGATGGCGCTGTACCACCTGTACATATGTATTTAGTGGTGTTCATGGTTAGTGTGATGGTGCTGTACCACCTGTACATAAGTATTTAGTGGTGTTCATGGTTAGCGTGATGGCGCTGTACTACCTGTACATATGTATTTAGTGGTGTTCATGGTTAGCGTATTGGTGCTGTAATACCTGTACATATGTATTTAGTGGTGTTCATGGTTATCGTGATGGTGCTGCACTACCTGTAAATATGTATTTAGTAGTGTTCATGGTTAGAGCGCTAGTGTTGTGCCACCTGTACATATGCATTTAGTGGTGTTCATTGTTAGCGCGATGGCGCTGTACCACCTGTACATATGTATTTAGTGGTGTTCATGGTTAGCGTGATGGTGTTGTACCACCTATACATATGTATTTAGTGGTGTTCATGGTTAGCGTGATGGTGATGCACTACCTGTACATATGTATTTAGTGGTGTTCCTGGTTAACGTGATGGTGCTGCACTACCTGTAAATATGTATTTATTAGTGTTCATGGTTAGTATGCTAGTGTTTGTCCACCTGTACATATGTATTTAGTGGTGTTCATGGTTAGCGTGATGGCGCTGTACCACCTGTACATATGTATTTAGTGGTGTTCATGGTTAGCGTGATGGTGTTGTACCACCTATACATATGTATTTAGTGGTGTACATGATTAGCGTGATGGTGATGTACTACCTGTACATATGTATTAAATGGTGTTCATGGTTATCGTGATGATGCTGCACTACCTGTAGATATGTATTTAGTAGTGTTCATGGTTATTATGCTAGTGTTGTGCCACCTGTATATATGTATTTAGTGGTGTTCATGATTAGCGTGATGGCGCTGTACCACCTGTACATATGTATTTAGTGGTGTTCATGGTTAGCGTGATGGTGTTGTACCACCTATACATATGTATTTAGTGGGGTTCATGGTTAGCGTGATGGTGATGTACTACCTGTACATATGTATTTAGTGGTGTTCCTGGTTAATGTGATGGTGATGTACTACATGTACATATGTATTTAGTGGTGTTCATGGTTAAGGTGATGGTGCTGTACCTCATGTACATATGTATTTAGTGGTGTTCATGGTAAGCGTGATAGCGATGTACCATCTGTACATATGTATTTAGTGGTGTTCATGGTTAGCGTGATGGTGCTGTACCACCAGTACATATGTATTTAGTGGTATTCATGGTTAGCATGATGGCGCTGTACCACCTGTACATATGTATTTAGTGGTGTTGATTGTTAGCGTGATGGTACTGTACCATCTGTACATATGTGTTTAGTGGTGTTCATGGTTAGCGTGATAGCGCTGTACCATCTGTACATATCTATTTAGTGGTGTTCATGCTTAGCGTGATGGTGCTGTACCATCTGTACATATCTATTTAGTGGTGTTCATGGTTAGCGTGATGGTGCTGTACTACCTGTAAATATGTATTTAGTGGTGTTCATGATTAGCATGATGGTGCTGTACCACATGTACATATGTATTTAGTGGTGTGCGTGGTTAGCATGATGGTGCTATGCCACATATACATATGTATTTAGTGGTGTTCATGGTTAGCGTGATGGTGCTGTGCCACATGTACATATGTATTTAGCAGTGTTCATAGTTAGCATGATTGTGCTTTACCACCTGTACATATGTATTTAGTGGTGTTCATGGTTAGCGTGATGGTGCTGTACCACCTGTACATATCTAATTAGTGGTGTTCATGGTTAGCGTGATGGTGCTGTCCCACATTTACATATGTATTCAGTGGTGTTCATGGGTAGGGTGATGGTGCTGTAGCACCTGTACATATGTATTTAGTGGTGTTCATGCTTAGCGTGATGGTGATGTACCACCTGTACATATGTATTTAGTGGTGTTCATGGTTAGTGTGATGGTGCTGTAGCACCTGTACATATGTATTTAGTGGTGTTAATGGTTAGCGTGATGGTGATGTACTACCTGTACATATGTATTTAGTGGTGTTCATGCTTAGCGTGATGGTGATGTACCACCGGTACATATCTATTTAGTGGTGTTCATTTTTAGTGTGATGGTGCTGTACCACCTGTACATATGTATTTAGCGGTGTTCATGGTTAGCGTGATGGTGCTGTACCACCTGTACATATGTATTTAGTGGTGTTCATGGTTAGCGTGATGGTGCTGTCCTACCTGTACATATGTATTTAGTGGTGTTAATGGTTAGCGTGATGGTGTTGTGCCACATGTACATATGCATTTAGTGGTGTTCATGGTTAGCGTGATGGTGCTGTGCCACATGTACATATGTATTTAGTGGTGTTCATGGTTAGCGTGATGGTGTTGTAGCACCTGTACATATGTATTTAGTGGTGTTCATGCTTAGCGTGATGGTGATGTACCACCTGTACATATGTATTTAGTGGTGTTCATGATTAGCGTGATGGTGCTGTACCACCTGTACATATGTATTTAGTGGTATTCATGGCTAGTGTGATGGCGCTGTACCACCTGTACATATGTATTTAGTGGTGTTCATGGTTAGTGTGATGGCGCTGTGCCACCTGTACATATGTATTTAGTGGTATTCATGGCTAGTTTGATGGCGCTGTACCACCTGTACATATGTATTTAGTGGTGTTCATGGTTAGCGTGATGGCGCTGTACCACCTGTAGCTATGTATTTAGTGGTGTTCATGGTTAGTGTGATGGCGTTGAACCACATGTATATATGTATTTAATGGTGTAATGATTAGCGTGATGGTGGTGTGCCCCCTGTACATATATACTTAGTGGTGTTAATGATGCTCAATTCTACGTTACACGGATCGACCCTCTGCCTTTACTTCATTATCATTGTGGATTGCGAAAAAAGCCTATTGATTCACTCTATAAATAAAGATAAAAAATAATAGCTTGATATGATAATATGTTTCCACGTACACAGACATAACACTACAACATTAAAAAAAACTGTTATGTAAGAGGTGGAAACAGCTGAACATATAATGGCAAAAACTATTATAATGAAAGAAATATAGTTAATACCAAATTAACTTGTAACAGTCCGTGCAGGGTGCGACACCACATTGTTATTTTTTTACCATTACAGTAACTATTTTTACAGATTTCAAAAGTATTATTTGAATCTTATTTTCGCTGCTTTGAGTGTACCTGGTGAGGGTTTTCCAGAAACGCGTCGCATGCTCTAGGTTTGACATCTACGTTTTTATTTCAATGGTATTCACACTGAGAAAGGTGTTGATCAGAGAATTACAGCAAGTCAGAAAAACAATCTATGGTCATCTATTTGCCATGTCATTATGGTTTGCGTGTACTTGAGTAAATAATTTTAGTCAGTAGTGAAATCTTGTATTTTTAAAAGTAAAATACCTTGCAATTACCAGTACTGCATATAATAATTTTATTAAGCTCTGAAAGTCAAAAACGCTCTGCACAATAAGCAGGGTGCATAGATATAAAAAGGATTTAACATGTTGGTGTATCTGTACACATTCAAATATGTAATCTTTTCTTACATATACTGGTGTCCACCACAGTGTCCAACACGATTTCCATATTAGATTATGCTCGCGTCGTTTATCAGTAAGACGACAGGTCGCTGCTTGAGCAGTAACTACTTACCCTTCCACATCACTCGAGGTAACACCCCTCTTTCTTTCCAATGGGCAGTGTTGTCTTAACGCATGAACACGCTGGGCAGTTGTCATTGAGTCCACGAGCATATGGGCCCAATGCTAATTTATGTATGTTGTGCATGGCATGCTTTGTTAATGCACTGATTTTGTTGGAAGTACCAATAAAATAAAAGTATGTTTAATTTTATCGACATTTGCAGTTTTTCTACGCGAGTGGTTGCGTGGGTAGGGATCCCAGTGCACTCCTTTTCCCAGGGGCCAATAATGCTGCTAAGACGTTCCTGTCGATAGGTTTTGTGTTGCCCAATCGTATTATTTTGTAGGTCATTGTTTTCCTTTTGTCTTTTGGCCATTGTGTTGTTTGTCCTTCTTGGATTTACTGATTCAGATTTCTTCTATGGTATTTGCAAACTTTTCTTGCACACTGAATATTAGAATACACTTTCATCAATGTTAATGTTGATATTAAAAATATATTGTGTACCAAGGCATTAAACAGGTTGTTTGTATTTAAAGCTGATCTAAAAAGAAAGTACTTTTGTCTAAATCAATTAATATTCAACATAAAAGGGTGCTGATTATAAGTATTCATTGTACCGTTTAGGTATTCAAAGTTTTCCTGAAAGTGGAAAGTGATCAAGACAATTAGGCAACCGCCAGGATATAGCTGAAATTTGTTGAAAGTGACGTTAAACACCATACCCCTAACCTTAATAATTTCGTTACTATTTGATATCATTGAAACAAAATAGACTATCAATCATGAATTATAATAAGAATTCATTTTTGGGAATGTTTTCCAACTTGTTTATAGGATGTGTTGATGCTCTTTTGTCTACTTTCGGTTGTCCATGAATTCCACCTGCACCAACGCAAACAACTGCTCGCATCCCGTGTCCTCATCAAAGTTAAAATGTTGTAAATAAACAGAGGAAGCAAAATGATAATTGGTTTCGATGAGAATGGAAATCATAAAAGGAAACTAGAAATAACAGTATACTAATATTTTAACGATTTATTTTTGTAATATCTAGATAATAATTATGGCATTACTGCAAACACATCACGTCGGTGGGTACACTGCAAGTATAATAAAAGACTAAGTAAAATTTCATTTGTTGACGAATAATTTCATTGAATCAAATAATAGGTATGCATTGGACGAAAGACTTTGCTGGTGGTTTTAAGCGGAAAGTATGCTATTCAATTTGTCCATTTACATGTCCTCACGTTTTTAGTTCCATCTTTTGACGTCGTTTACGATTTCCGGTTTTCGATTCCTCTTTGTTCGTGTTTGTGTTGTAGGAATTGATGTTTTATTTATGTTATTTGTATTTTACGCAGATTAGTCTCCAACACGTTGGTGTTCGCATCGTTTAATCGTAGCGTCTCGGGTCACACTAGTGGAACAGGAACCGATTACACATCCGGAACAGCTGCACTTACTTTCGACATTCAGTGGGATTCGTAAATTATTTTTCTGTGTAGCGTTTTGTAGATCATTGTTTGTCCTTTTGTCCCTTTTTCTTTTGGCTATTGTATTATCCGTCCTTATATATGTACGTCTTCTGATTACCCTTTAATATTTTAAAGCTTTTCGTTGAAAACAATATACATGTAAGTATGCAATTAAATTAAACATAAGAAGCAAGCACATGCGTACCACGACAGTAGTAATGATAGCACATACGGTATGTATAAACTATAATAGATAAGGAACCATGTGGAAAGATTAGCTGCATAAAGTTATACATTAGAACAATATAAAAGGAACCATGTGAAAAGATCGGCTGTAGAAGGTTATAAATTAGAACAATAGAAAAGGAACCACGTGAAGAGAATAGCTGCAGAAGGTTATAAACTAAAACAATATGCATGTACGTTCTAGATTTAGGTGAATATAATTCCTTGGTAAATTTAACTGCTATACCTGTCGTCTATTGCTGGTTCCACTTTCCACGATATTTCTGTTATATCGTGGCGGTCAGTTTTATTGCAGGGAGATGGCCTAGTCCGATTAATGTGTAGAAAGAGGGTCAATTTTAAAATGTATAGCAATGCCATTACTAACGATAAAAAAGATGGAGTAAAATTACTTTCTGATGAATATATAGCATTTTCATAGAGTAGAGAGGGTGAAAAATAGCTTAAAATGGACGACAAAAAATCTCGAAAAATGCAATATGTCATTTGTTGGCTTCTTTTAAACCGGAAATTCTGAAAGAAAAATATCTAGAACCAGAATAAGATATGGTTTTCTCACCCCTTGGAAAAAGTAGTCGTTAATTTAGGTGAACATTTTTGCTCTATCTTACCCCGGCTTCAGGGTAAGACAAGCTACACGCCGTTTTTCCCGCAAAATTATTTTCCATTCTTGAATTAAATTGTCGATGTATAGTGTCTTGTCAGTATTTTAAATGTATTTCAAAATAAAATACAATGTATTTTATAAATATATTATAAATGCTACTACAACAGCGATAAATACCTGTAAAAATGTTATTTGACGTTGGTCAAAGGGAGGTAATTTGTTTTTATTTACGATAGTTACCTAACAAGGGAGAGCACTCTATATGTGCTCAACGTTAACAAATATTGACACGATAGAAAGAGATGATAAAAAGAGGCAAACATCGTGGAAGTTTGTTAATTTTATTATTTTGAACCTCTTTAAAGTTGTAAAATGAAAATTTTGTTTTATTTTATTATGTGGCATTTTGGTCTTGTGATACGATTCGCAATTTAATGCGCCAAACTACACAAAAGGTAAACATACATTGACACGGTAGAAAGGGGTGAGAAAAAGAGTCAAACACCGTAAAAGATGCACGATAGTAAAATCTGTGACACCCTCGTGTGTCACAGATTTTACTATCTTGCACCTCTCCCGGTGTTAGACCCCATATTTCTTTGTTCCAATTCTTCATACAAATGAATTTTGAAACAAATTTGTTTGTAATGTTCTTCGCAGCAAAAATGAAACTTTTCTAACATAAATTTCGGCCCGTTCGAGTTAAATCTTCTTATACAGTTAACAAACATATTTTATACAAGTTGTCCGTAATTCGGTTGGGAGCGCACTAGCGTGTATCAACTCCGATATTTTTCAAGGTAAAGATATATGTTACGAATTTATTGGCGGTCTCCTTTAACAAAATACTATTGGTGAATTTCCAAATTTACAAAGTCTGATTTCAAATTTATGGAAATATTAACAATGAGCAATGAATCATGTCAATGTGATCAGATTTCCATCCATGACAATCGGCGTACATATGAAGGGTTTTTTAAATGCGACTTCAATTTTTTTTATATGCTTTTCCATGAAAATGTTATAGAGCCACCTTTTGGATTCAACATTTTCCTTCAATATGCTTTCAATCTCTATACAAGGCTGTCAATCAATGTCATCTCACGCCCATATGTATCGATTTGGTATAATCTCATTCGCACATGCGCGGTTCATGTGACTGACTTTGCCGTCGTAAATGTACCAGTTGATTATCGTCTGCTCCAATTTTGCAGCATAAATTGGGTGCGATATTGTCCACAAATGTAAATATATATTACCGTTTTCCAATCAAAGTATACTACCGTATTTGTACTCTTAGACATGTCAGAATCGAAATAAATACTTACAATGCACAAACATGTATATGCATTTACTTACTACCTAATGAACAGCATATTTCCTTTGTTCATTAAATATTTTGATAATCCGCTAATTACATTTCAAAATTTAAATCATAATTTACAGATATTTTTGTTTACTGTCGCTTTTGAAAAACAACTCGAGTTATATTTTTTTATGTGGCTGAAATGCACGGCAAACAATGAATATGTATGTTTCAATTTGGCGCCTTAAAATCTGATTCAACCCACCATTTCTTTAGAAATGCCTGTACCAAGTCAGGGTCATTACGGTTTTCACAGTTTTCCGGTTGTTGACTGATTTTGTCTGTTTATATAATTATGAGTTTTGACTTTCCCTTTGTAAGATTGTTCGGAGTTCGGTAATTTTGTTATTACCTTTATGTATGTTTCAATTTGTGCATCCCTTTGTAATGAAAATTCTAAATTATTTCGGTGGAATTTATTGTATCCCTACTAATACAATTAAGGGTAATTTAACAATATTGTTTTCATATATGAATATAGAGATAGTCCTATTCATTGTTACTGTACATATCGAATTGTAACATAAATACCCATTTTTCTTTTGATTTTTTTATGCAGTAATCAACTTAAAAATAGTGAACTGTTTACAAACCATGGACTAACATGAAGATCTTGATGTTATTCCATGATTTTAACGTTATAGGTCTGTTATTCCATGCTTTTGACGTCATAGGATCTGTTATTCCATGATTTTGACGTCATAGATCTGTCAATCATGTAAGTTCTGTTACAAACCATATATACGATGGATCTTACGAATGAACTTATTTAAACCAACTCATCCTTCGGGTTCGTTGGTTTAAATAAGTTAATTAGTAAGATCCATGGTATATATAATACTTGTAACATAAATACGCATTCTTCCTTTGATGTTTTTATACAATAATCAACTTAAAAATAGTTAACATTTACAAACCATGGTCTAACATGAAGATATTGATGTTATTCCATGATTTTGACGTCATATGTCTGTTATTCCATGATTTTGACGTCATACGATCTGTTATTCCATGATGTTGACGTCATAGATCTGTCAATCATGTAATTTCTGTTACAAACTATATATACCATGGATCTTACTCATGAACTTATATAAACCAAATAATCCTTCGGATTCGTTGGTTTAAATAAAGAAAAAGAGTGCGTTGATATTCACATACTTGGTTAATTGCTTGATTTCCAAAACAGTAAGAACATATTTGCATAATTATGATTATAGTTGTTTTGTAGATTTAATTAACAAATTAAAATCAAATCAAATAATCACAGAAAGTAAGCATGGTTATAAATTATGTAGTTTAGTGCTCCGAATGATTATTAAAAACCGCCTCGGTGGTATAATGGTTAGCGTGATGGTGCTGTACCACCTGTACATATGTATTTATTGGTGTTCATGTTGCTCAATCTTTAGTTTTCGGAGTAGTATTTGTTGATCATTGTGTTTCCGCTTGTCCAATTTATTTGACCAAAGCATAGTCTGTTCTTCGATTTACGGCTTCTGATTATCTGGTATATTCAAACCTTTCATATTGAGGATTTTCTTCAAACTTCGCGTTTTACCTCAATGATAAGTTATGAAGGCATGAAATAAAATAGTTTACATCTATGTATACTACAGCTGCCGTGGCAGGCTGAAAACAATATTAATTTGAATATTACTTGATATCATTCGAAGCTACCAGTACAATCATTATAAGCTTGCATAATTCGCTATTAAATATACATGCAATCCATTATTTAGCAAACATATATGTAATTTCATAATGATGCTGATGCTCCAGGAATTCTGTTTTTATTTTGAACTGTTACCCTTGATTGTGCTTAATTGGGTTATTTTACATCAGTCAATCGTATCGGTGGTGTAATGGTTAACGTGCTCGTATTGAATGGGGCAGATCGTGGGTTTGAACCAGATCGGATCAAGCCAAAGACTATTACAATATATATTTGCTTCTTCTCCGCTAAGCACGTAGTTTTAAGTAATAAAAGCAAAGTCTGGTGTGCTCGGAATTAGGATAATGTAACCTTCCACTCAGAGTTTTGATAATAAACTGCCAGTCCATTAAGACACCAGGAAAACATGCAGAATTAGCCAATATTATTGAATCCACACAAGCGGATATAGTAATTGGTACATATTCCTGGCTCAAACGATCAATAAAATCACCAGACGTTTTACCATCACACTTCAATTGTAACAGAAAAGACAGTTCCACAGGAGAAGGTGGTGGTGTATTTATACTAGTCTCTGAGAAATATGAAAGCGAGGAACCAGAGGAATTGAAAGTAGATTAGAATTGCGAACTTGAATGGACTAAGATTAAAGTTAGAGGATCCAAAGATCTATGCGTAGGATCATTTTACAGACCACCCAATAATATAGATGCTGAATATCTAGGCACACTTGAATCATATCTAGCTAGAATACCAACAAATAATGGAGCACATCTATGGCTAGGTTGCGGTCAATATCTCGGGCACTGGCATGATTAGGGATATAGAGTCATTCGCGTATGACCTGTAATGGAGTTTCCGCAGACCCCCCCTCCCCACGCTTGTATCAGTAAAGAGGAGGGAGTGTACATGCGAGATCTGATTTTAATCAAATTTCATTTTTTCACAAAATGAGTTAAAATTTGAACAGTTGATCAAATTACATATGTTACGGGTTTTGTAGAAACATCTTGCGCTTTGTCGATTTTTTACGAAAATGTGGAAATTAGGTTAATTTCTACCAAAAGCAATATATAAAAAATTTTCCTCTGAAACGACTCAATGAAGTTTAACCCAACTTTGCAATGTTCGTTCCTGAGTAAGTCCCCTTCCAACTTATATCCAAGATGATCACTGTTACTGAAAAAAATAGAAATGGCACACCTGATCCATGCTATGCTAATATGAGCTTAAAATAAGATTTTTTTAAGATAAAGAGTTGTTTGATATATTTGGACTTTATATGACAAATTTGTAACTCGGACGCTTTCTTTTTAAGTTTCAAATTATAATTATTCTAATAATAAATGATTTAAAAGCTCCCTCTTCTGAAACCTCTTGGACATTTTGAACCCAACTTTGCCTATTCATTTGAATATGTAATTTAAAATAACATTCGAAGAACCTGACAAGTGATCAACATGGATGGTGTTACTAAAAATAGAACATAAAGGTAAATATACAGTGTAAATTTCGGATATTTCTTCAAATGGCCAAACAATGAAATATTATAAATTATATTTCTGAGAACTTGCAAATATAATACATATTCATTTATTCACATGTATTCAAATAATCTTTTTAATATTAAAAAAACAGTTAATCATTGGCAGGCAACTACAAATTAATCATGGACAGACAACTACATGTAATGAAATTAAAGCTTAAACAGTGATGGTCATCAATTCGACCAATATCAGCAATCAGTATTTTCTAAATCATCTACGGAAGTAAATTTTCCACGGGTTTTGGGGAGGTCGGAGGGAGGAAGCGGTGGCGTAATAATGGTAACGTCAGTTTATGTGTACAAAACTACATGTAGAACTATGCTTGCTAACAATAAAAAAAGTACTCTAACTCTAAGGTTATTTGTAAATAGTGTTCAAAATTCTAGTCCTATTCAATTTTACTGTACTTAAATAAATAAAACATGTTATTAGGAATAAAAAGTGGGTTGATATTCACATTCTTGGTTAATTGCTTGATTTTTACAGCGAGTTCATATCCGAAATGGTAATAACATTTTTGCATAGTTGTTTTCTAAATTTAGCTAGCAAATTCCAATCACGGAAAGTAAGCATGGTTATAAACTATGTAGCTTACTGCTCCGAATCAATTATTAAAAACCACATCGGTGGTGTAATGGTTAGCGTGATGGCGCTGTTCTACCTGTGCTTATGTATTTAGTGGTGTTCATGGTTAGCGTGATGGTGCTGTTCCACCTGTACATATGTATTTAGTGGTGTTCATGTTTAGCGTGATGGTGCTGTACCACATGCACATATGTATTTAGTGGTGTTCGTGGTTAGCGTGATGGCGCTGTACCACTTGTACATATGTATTTAGTGGTGTTCATGGTTAGCGTGATGGTGCTGTACCACCTCTATATATGCATTTAATGGTGTTCATGGATAGGGTGATGGCGCTGTACCACATGTACATATGTATTTAGTGGTGCTCGTGGTTAGCGTGATGGCGCTGTACCACCTGTACATATGTACTTAGTGGTGTTCATGGTTAGCGTGATGGTGCTGTACTACCTGTACATATGTATGTAGTGGTGTTCATGATTAGCATGATGATGCTGTACTACCTGTGCATATGTATTTAGTGGTGTTCATTGTTAGCTTGATGGTACTGTTCCACCTGTACATATAGACAATAACAGTGCATTGACTTGACATATAATCGATATACGGATGAGGGTTAGAATAGGGGAAAATGCGAGGGCTTTCCGAGCATTTTCCCCGATTGGTGCCGAATACGTATATCGAATTTTATGTCAAGTCAATGCACTGTTATTGTCTTTATACTGCAATCATTAGTGACATTAATGGATATTACTACCAATATTCAAATTATTTTAAAAGTTTGCTACCCCCAAGAGGCACCAACTGATTTTGCGGAGTAATATGACTAGACAGAGAACTCAACTTTTCAAAGATCGATGCACAGGTAAACATACCATTGATATTTGGATAAGATTTTTGAAAATAAACAACAGTTTTGCTGAAAATATTTTTAACAATAAAATATAAGTGACAAGAGAATATATATCAAAATGTGGTTCTAGGATTGAAGTTAATAAAATTGTTCATTTCAATGTTCATTTCATGTGACGTAAACACGATTATTGTCAATGGCTGTCGCACATGTACACATTGATGGAGTTACATGAAGAGTGGCTCCGTAAAACATGGAGGATATCCTGTTCGAGGTGTTAGTTTTGGAGCAGATAGAAGGATGTTCTGGTAAGTTTATGTCAGCTCACGTAGATGCTACAAATGCACGTGATACGTTGGTCGAGGCTGTTGTAGTTTGGATTGGAACAAGTGCGCGCGAATTGTCACTGTCAGCACCCGCGAGTACATTTGAGATGGGTTTGTGTTTCCCGTCGCTAATAGCGCTGTAGTTGCTCACCGTTTTTATGCCCTGATATTTGCATGATGTCTGTGTCTTCCACGTCATTGTCTTTCAGCGTTTGTACCAAATAGTTACGTGCGCTGTGGCTTGTTAGGCGTTTGTTGGTGTCTAAACCTTCTTTTTGTTTGATGGTTTTCATAATAGAAGCCAACTTTTTCTCCCAACTCGTTGTCGAATGAACCATTGTTCATCCTCAGTTCCCGTAGGCGGCATCGTGCGCGTAGCAATGTAGAAGGGATCACTTGGGTTTCTCATTCCAGTTGGACGTTTCGACGAGTACAATTCATACAGAGCAACTGGGATTCGGTCTCCAGGGCATTCGTACATTTTAGGTGATACTTCCCGAACACCACTGATGTTTTCTCCAGTGCGCGTTTTTGCTTGACGTTCGCTTAATTCTAAGTATCTGCCTCCATCCGAATCAATGTGCTGAGTGATATCACCCCATCTGAAAGCAAAATTTGCAACTTTTAAATATTTTGGCATTGCACAAAGTGAAAACAAAATATGTGTAGTTCCGGTTACACTACATAATTTTTTTGCCATTGAAATGATTTTTCAATAAGCACTGTTAAAGTCACAATTTCTCTCCCGGTGACTAGATTTAAGAAAACAATTGTATAATATTGTACCTTCCCATTTAAAAAAAAATTTATATAACTTGAACCACACACAATTATTTATTTGGCCTTATTGTAGCATGCATGTGGATTTTATTTATTTATATACAGTTTACCATGTATGTTTTTTTTTCTGTTGTAGGGTCAAATGGTATAACAACGAAGACAAAGTATGGTTGATGTACTGTAATGTTATATGACGCAATAGACCTGTTGCCTATTCAAGAATCTACTGGGTTTATATGACATCATTCAACAATCACTTTTCATCTGTGTCATCATAACTTTTCTATTGTGATGTCAAAAATTTACAGGAATGTCTGTGATTTCCAGTAATGGGTGACAATTAGGGATGAAGTGTATAGAAAATGTCGAAAGTTTTGGATATCTCCATTCGAAACCAAAGATCAAAATCTTCGGATATCTAATGTTGAAAATTATTTCATCGACAACTTCAAAAACTGAATCAATAGTGAAATGAACATTGAATATAGTGATAACAAATTGTGATACATGTACATGTATACAAATACTTGGATTTTACATCAGTATGGATTAACAGTGACTGGAGGGTGTTCAAATGAAGACATAATGGTTTCTGTGTGATATGTGGAAAAATTTAAACAGATTTATTCTTCAGGATTACTATATATGACACTCATTTTCAGGGAATATTGAGCAATGTGATTGATATATATTTATTTAATGTTAACTGGGAAAAACGGATATGGAGCGTTGTCGCAAATAAAATTACGTTTATGTACCTCAGTTGGTAGTGTTCTTGAACTCCTGTTAATCCAAAATGAACAGAGTTATTAAACCACATACTATTCACTAATGCCTCCGGAGAATTCCCACCTAACAAGTTTGATTCATGTAGAATATCCATCTCAGAATCCGGGATTGGTCGATTAGGTTTGTTTCCTTTTCCTTGTTTCTTTAGCAATTTCATTTTAGTTTTTAGAGTTTCTTTTGTCAGTGGAAATTTGGTATGTTTCTCATCACCCCCAATATAGTTGCCATATCTGTGTCTCCTCAGCTTTCTGGCAATGCTAGAAATAATTCCACGGATAGAGGTTGGTTCATAATCAAAGCCATCTTTTTTCTTTGCAGCAGTTATGAAATTAGCCATTAGGCTGTCAAGTTCATTAACTGGAATTTTGTGAATTTTATCGTTTTCATTCCTTTGTTTTAGAAAGTTTTCAACTTTTTTTATATCATTTAGACTTTTCTGTGATGTGTTTTTGTTATCATTGGATTCAATGAATTGCTTAATTTCATCATCATTTAGGGTTAAGGCCTCATTACAGTCACCATGAACGAATTAATTTGCCATAGTTAAAGGGCCAGGTTCCTCTGTAATATATGGTTGAGTGGGACTTGGAACAGGATCAGTGACACTGTGCATGGATTCAGTTGCCATAGTAATAGGGCCAGGTCGAATTGTTTCAGCTTCAGAGCTTGTTTCCTCTGTATATGGTTGACTGGGAACAGGGTCAGTTTCAATGTAAGGTTGGGTGGGAGCTGGTTCAGTTGCACTAAAGGGGGGTTGATGGACTTCAGCTACAGTTAAAATTGTGTTTTCATCAATATGAATATTTAGTGGAACATCAAGTGCAGTAAGTCGAAGGAAAGTGTTTTCCAATTCATCATCCATTTCAATTTGCCCTAATTCATTCCAATTAATATCAAAATTGGGAACTACAGACATTTCCATTATGAAATAAAGCAGACGACGTTTTAAAATGCATACTACAGTACTTTTATTAAATATAAACTTCATAAAAAAATAATGTAAAATAAACACACAAAAATCATGATGATCCAAAATTGTAAATAAGCACAAAATATGAGAAATTTTAATTCATAAATGTCTTTTCACGGTGTTGTGATTTACGACAATACACTATATGTACGGTTTGCTTACATTCACAACGGAAATATCCTTCGTAGGTAAATATAAAAGTAGTCCCGTCAAGTAGGCGTGGCCTAAATGTTATAAACGGTCACTGACCGTTTATCACTTGTATGTATACTATCAACGCATTTTTGATTGCTCAAATAGAACGATTGCAGTATGAATGTATTTAATGGTGTTCATGGTTAGCGTGATGTCGCTGTGCCACCTGTACTTATGCATTTAGTGGTGTAATGATTAGCGTGATGGTGCTGTGTCCCCTGTACATATGTACTTAGTGGTGTTCATGATGCTCGATTCTACGTTACACCGGATCGACCCTCTGCCTTTACTTCATTATTATTGTGGATTGTGAAAAAGCCTATTGATTCACTCTATGAATAAAGAGAAAAAATAATAGCTAGATATGATAATATGTTTCCACGTACACAGAGATAACACTACCACATACACAAAAAGTGTATGTAAGAGGTGGAAACAGCTGAATATATGATGGCAAAAACTATAATAATGATATAAATATAGTTAATACCAAATTAACTTGTAACAGTCCGTGCAGGGTGCGACTTCACATTGTTATTTTTTGCCATTACAGTAACTATTTTTACAGATTTCAAGAGTATTATTTGAATCTTATTTTCGCTGCGCTGAGCGTACCTGATGAGGGTTTTCTAAAACGCGTTGCATGCTCTAGGTTTGATATCTACGTTTTTATTTCAACGATATTCACACAGAGTGGTGCTGATCAGAAAATTACGGAAAGTCAGAATTACAATTTATGATAATCAACTTGCCATGTCATTATGGTTTGGATATACTTAAGTAAATACATTTAGTCAATAGCGAAATTCGGTATCTTATAAGTAAAATACTTTGCAATTACCAGTACTGCATATAATAATTTTATTAATTTCTGAAAGTCTAAAACACTCTGTACAATAAGCGTACATAGATTAACAAAAAAAAACGATTTATCATGATGGCGTACCTGTAAAAACTTTAAATTTGTAATCTTTTCTTACATATACTGGTGTCCACCACGGTGACCATCATGATTTCCATATCAGATGATGCTCGTGTCGTTTATCAGTAACACGACGGGTGTCGCTACTTGAGCAGTAACTGCTTATGCTTCCACAGCACCCAAGCTAACACCCCTCCCTTTTAGATGGGCAGTGTCGTCTTAGCGCATGGCCACGCTGGGCAGTTTCCCGTGGGCCCACGAACATAGGTCCCATGATGATCTACGTATGTTGTGCATGGCATGTTTTTTAATGCATAAACACTGATTTTGTTGGAAGTACCAATACAATAAATATATGTTTAATTTTATCGACATTTATAGTTTTATTCAGGAGACTTGTTGTGTAGGTAGGGGTCCCATTGCACTCATTTTCCCAGGGGCCAATAATGCTGTTTAGACGTTCCTGTCGATGGGGTTCGTGTTTCTCAATCGTTTGTTTTCTGTGTAGTTTTTTGTAGGTCATTGTTTGTCCTTTCGTATTTTGGCCATTGTGTTGTCTGTCCTTCTTTGATTTACGGCTTCAGATTTCTCCTATTGAATCTGCAAACTTTTCTTGCACACTGAATACTAGAATGCAATTTGATAACTGTTAATGTTGATATTAATAGCATCTTGTATACGAAGACATTTAAATGGTTGCTTGTATTTGAAGCTAATTTTTCACACAAAAAGTGTTTTGGGCTAAATCAACTAATATTCAACATAAGATGGTGTTTGTAATAATCATTTGTTATACCGTTTACGTATTCAAAGTTTTCCTGAAAGTGGAAAGTGATCAAGACAATTAGGCAACCGCCAGGATATAGCTGAAATATTGTTGAAAGCGACGTTAAACACTATAGCTCTAACCCTAATAATTTCGTTACTATTTGATATCATTGAAACACACTAGACTATCAATCATGAATTATAATAAGAATTCATTTTTGGGAATGTTTTCCAGCTTGCTTATAAGATACGCTGATGCTATTTTTTTCTAATTTCGGTCGTCCGTCAATTCCACCTGCACGAACTCAAACGAATGCTCGCATCCCGTGTCCCCATAAAGTTAAATTGTTGTAAATAAACAGGAAGCAAAATAATAATCGGTTTCGATGAGAATGGCAATCATAAAAGGAAACTAGAAATAACAGAATAATAACATTTTAGCGATTTATTTTTGGAATATTTAGCTAATAATTCTGTCATTGCTGCAAACATATCACCCTGGGGACACTGCAAGCATAAACAATATTAAGTCAATTTCCTCTTGATGACGAATAATTTCATTGAATGAAATAATAAGAATAAATTAGAGGACGAAACATTTCGATATGACCGGTATGATATGTTCCGTTTGTCGTAGTCACAAATACGTCTTTCTTTTCCTTGTCAAGACTTATCATCAGAACTGCTTACCCTTTGGGGCAGCACGGTTAATCTATGGAATTAAGCGGAGTGTATGTTGTTCAATTTGCCCATTTACATGTCCTCACGTCTTCAGTTCCATCTTGTGACGTCCTTCACGATTTCCGGTTTCCGGATTGTCTTCGTTCGTTTTTGTGTTGCATGCATTTATGTTTTATATATGTTATTTGTATCTTACGCAGACTAGTCTCCAACACGTTAATGTTAGTATCGCTTAGCCGTAACTTGACGAGTCACACCATTGGATCAGGAACCGATAACCCATCTGGAACACGTGCGTTTACTCTCGACATTCAGTGGGATTCGCGTTGATTAGTTATCTGTGTAGTGTTTTGTCGATCATTGTTTGACAGTTTGTCCTTTTCCTTTTGGTCATTGTATTATCTGCCCTTCATTGGTGTATGACTTCTGATTACTCGTTGATATTTCCAAACTTTTCAGTGTAAACAATGTAAGCATGCAATTAAATTAAGGATATGAAGTAAGTATATACGTACCACCACAATGCAAACGATAGCACAAACGGTACATAAAACCTACAATGGACAAGGAACCATGTGGAATGATTAGCTGCAGAGGGTCATACATTAAAACAATAGAAAAGGAACCACGTGAAGAGATTAGCTGAAAACGTTTATAAATTAGAACAATAGAAAAGGAACAACGTGGAAAGATTAGCTGCAGAAGCCAATGAATTAGAACAATAAAAAAGGAACCACGTGAAGAGATTAGCTGCAGAAGGTTATAAATGAGAACAATAGAAAGGGAACAACGTGAAGAGATTAGCTGAAAAAGTTTATAAATTAGAACAATAGAAAAGGAACAACGTGGAAAGATTAGCTGCAGAAGCCGATGAATTAGAACAATAGAAAAGGAACCACGTGGAAAGATTAGCTGCAGAAGGTTATACATTAGAACAATAGAAAAGGAACAACGTGGAAAGATTAGCTGTAGAAGGTTATGAATTAAAACAATATACATGTAGATACTATAGTTAAAAGAATACAATTCCTTGGTCGAATTAACGATATAATGGTCGTTTATTATTGGATTAGGTTTTCTTTATGGTGTTTAACACCACTTGCAACAATATTTCAGTTATATCGTGGCGGTCAGTTTATTGAGGGAGGAAAACGGAGTACCGGGGGAAAACCACAGGTTGTCTATTGCAGAGAGATTGCTTATTTCGATTAGCGTAGAGAGAGGTATGGCCACTTTGCCCAGATTTTTGTTCACAAGAGGGCCCACCTTAAAATGCATGACAATGCCATGACTTACGATACAAATAGGTAATAAAATACTTTCTGACGAATATAGCATTATCATATTGACAGGTCAAAAAACAACATATGAAAACGGTCGTCAACAAATTTCAAAACATGCAATTTGTCATTTTTTGCTTCACTTAAACCGGGAATTCCCCAAGAAAGATATCTAGAACCAGAAGAAGATATGGTTTTATTTTTTCCAATTCTTCATACAAATGCATTTTAAAACAAATTTGTATGTAATGTCCTTCGCAGCAAAAATGAAACTTTTCTAACAAAAATGTCGGCCCGTTCGAGTTAAATCTTCTTATACAGTTAACAAGCATGCTTTATACAAGTTGTCCGTAATTCGGATGGTAATGCGTATCAACTCCGGTAATTTTCAAGATAAAGATATATGCTACGAGTTTATTTGCGGTCTCCTTTAACGAAATACTATTTGTGAAATTTTTCAAGAACAATTATCGAATTTACGAAATTCGCAAGTCATTAAAATGTATGATTCCAAATTTATGGAAAAACTAATAACGAGCAATAAAATCATATCAATGTTGACAGATGTCCATCCATGACAATCGGCGTACATATGAAGGAATTTTTAAATGCGACTTGAATTTTTTGTATATGCTTCTCCATGACATTTGATATAGCCACCTCTTGGATTCAACATTTTCCTTCAATATGCTTTCAATCTCTATACAGGGCTGTCAATCAGTGTAATCTGCCGCAAATATGTGTCAGTCTTAATTGTATGGTGGCGACAAATACTATTCTTACACTCAGTATACTATTTCGGACGGGCAAGATACAGGGCAGCACGTGCTTATCATGTTGCACAGCTTCAAAATATATGTTTCACCTGTGAGTGATGTGTCCTTAATTATTTAATTTCAAGTCTTACCCGATTGACATATTACACAATGTACTTCTAACAGAAGTTACACAATGTACTTTTAACAGATAAACAACACACAATAATCGATTACCAAGAATTATATCATGACGTCCTTCTTTCGCCTTGTAAACAAACGAGCGATTTATCAATTTGGTATAATCTCATTCGCACATGTGGCGGTTCATGTGACTGACTTTCCCGTAGTAAATGTACCTGTTGATGAATTATCGTCTGCTCGAATTCGGCAACACAAATTGTGTGCGACATTGTCCGCAAACGTAAATATAAATTACCGTCTTCCAATCAAGGTATACTACCGTATTTGTACTCTTAGACATGTCAGAATCGAAATAAATATTTACAATGCACAAACATGTATATGCATCTACTTACTACCTAATGAACAACATATTGCCTTATTTCATTAAATATGTTGATAATCCGCTAATTACATTTCAAAATGATTCTGTCCAACTGCTGTATTTAAATAAAAACAATTTTAATCATAATTTACAGATATTTTTTTGTACTTTCGCTTTTAAAAAACAACTCGAGTTATCTTTCATTTTTTAGCTGAAATGCACGGAAAAATGGATATGCATGTTTCATTTTGTGCATCCCATTGTAATGAAAATTATAGCTTATCGCGGTGGAATTTATTGTATCCCTACTAACATAACTAAGGATAATTTAACACTATTGTTTTCATATAGAGATAGTCCTATTCATTTTTAGTGTTCATAAAGAAATAAACTATTCTACTAAGAAAAAGAGTGCGTTGATATTCACATACTTGGTTAATTGCTTGATTTTTGCCGCGAGTTCAAATCCGAAACGGTAAAAACATTTTTGCATAATTATGATTATAGTTGTTTTGTAAATTTAGCTAACAAATTAAAATCAAATCAAATACTCACAGAAAGTAAGCATGGTTATAAATTATGTAGCTTAGTGCTCCGAATGAAATATTAAAAACCACCTCGGTGGTATAATGGTTAGCGTGATGGTGCTGTACCTCCTGTACATATGTATTTAGTGATGTTCATGTTGCTCAATCTTTAGTTTTCGGAGTAGTATGTGTTGATCATTGTGTTTCCGCTTGTCCAATTCATTTGACCATATCATAATCTGTTCTTCAACGATTGACGGCTTCTGATTATCTGGTATATTCAAACCTTTCATATTGAGGATTATTTGCAAACTTCGCGTTTTACCTCAATGATAAGTTATAAAGATATAATATAAAATAGCTTACCGCTATGTCTACTACAGCTGCTCTGGCAGGCTGAAACAAATATTACTTTGATTATTGCTTGAATACACAATGTATTTTTGAACATTGGTCCGAGCAGGAACTGATATCATTCGATGCTAACAGTACAATCAATATAAACTTGCAACATTCGCTATGCAATATACTTGGAATCCATTATTTAGCAAACACATATGTAATTTCATAATGATGCTGATGCTCCAGGAATTCTGTTTTTAGTTTGAACTGTTACCCTTGATTGTGTCTCATTGCTTTATTTTACATCAGTCATTCGCGTCGGTGGTGTAATGGTTAACGTGCTCATATTGAGTGGGGTAGAGCGTGGGTTCGAACCCGATCGGATCAAGCCAAAGACTATCACAATATATATTTGCTTCTTCTCCACTAAGCATACAGTTTTAAGTAATAAAAGCAAAGTCTGGTTTGGTCGGAATTACGATAATGTGTCAGAGTGGAGCGACATGTGAACGGACTGTTGTTTCAGTGAGAAAACACTATAATGACATAATTAAGAGTATTTGTCTAGTACAAAGTGAACATTAATATCATTTTATTGAATGCAACTTGTTCTGGTCGTGATTTAGCTGAATTATTTTACGTCAGTAAATAAACAAATAGCCAGTAAATTAAATTACATGTGTGTACTTATACTTACATTTACATATGCCTCTATCACAGTATTCACCGAGTTTACATCTTGGACACTTTCCAGACACTTCTGTAAAAGATTATCATTTAGTTATTACTACTGTAAATAAATTATCATTTAGTTATTACTACAATAAATAAACTATCATTTAGTTGTCGCTGCTGTAAATAAATTATCATTTAGTTTTTCCTACTGTAAATAAATTATCATTTAGTTGTTACTACTATAAATAAATTATCATTTAGTTGTTATTACTGTAAGCAAATTATCATTGCGTGGTTACTACTGTAAATAAATTGCCATTTAGATGTTACTGCTGTAAATAATAAGTAAGGAAGGGTAATAACAAAATTACCGAACTCCGAACAATCTTACAAAGGGAAAGTCAAAACTCATAATTTTATAAACAGACAAATTCAGTCAACAACCGAAAACTGTGAAAACCGTAATGACCCTGACTTGGTACAGGCATTTCAAAAGAAATGGTGGGTTGAATCAGATTTTAAAGCGCCAAACCTCCCGCTCTCATTACGGTTCAAAGGTTCCGGCTGTCACTATAACAGTATTTAAATACAGGAACAAAATAGGTAAAATAGTTGTCAAGCAGTACCATATTCGGTGACGTAAATGTCAAAAATATTTTTACGTCACACATTGATAAAAAAATATCCTTGACATTTTTCTTGACTTCTTTATCTTTATACATTTTCACTATATGAAAATGCATCGCTTATAATCCTTTCTGCATAGACGGAATATATTTCGACAAGATCTTGGTATCGGAATATAAACTTTTTAAGAGATCGAATAAGGCGAATATTTGTATAGCCCTGGTCCAGTAGCCTGTTTCTCAGATGAAGATGACGTTTCAGGAAATCAGAATAATTGCTACTGGCCCTTGCATAGCGAATCAATTGCGATATGTAAACACCATATGCAGGAGAAGCTGGTATATTGCTGCACATGTTTGAAAAATTTATGATTTTAAAATTGAAGTCGTCCCGTTTATCATAAATTTTAGTACCGAGTTGACCACTCTCGTCAAATGCGAGGTATAAGTCCAAAAATGATGCGGACGAAGCTGTATCTGTGGTCTCTTTTACTTCCAGCTCTGAAGGATATATCAATGGAAGAAATTCTGCAAATATATGATTACATCAGTGCACATAAACTTACATGGCATGCAAAATGACCTCTAGGTGAAAGGATATGCAACCGCATGATGTTGTCTTTTCAAGCAAATAGCAACCGAAATCAATAATACATTTCTTATTGTGTGTGTATTTAAAGTAAAATATGAAACTTGCTAAAATTGAGTGTTTTATTTATTTAAATGTGTGAGCGTGTTTATCTGTGATTTTCTTACCCACACAATGACCATGTTTCCGTTTGTAGCCATGTTCACAATTACAGACAGGTCCTTTATATGTATCTTTACATTCCTCGTGTGGTCTCATACATTTCTTTGGTACATCAGCACAGGTAATAGCTACAATTATTTACATAATAATAATAATTTCCTTTATTCAAACAGCATAGCACATATTAGTATAAATCTAGTTTGCATTGTGGTCCTGTAGTTAATTAATTAACAACATCACATCAACAAGAAAAAACAAATATAAATATTAGACACACACATTATACTTTGTACATTACAAATACATTATTACACCTCAATGAAAAATGTTGACCAGGTAGGGTTTTATCGAAATCTGACTTATATTGAAATTTTCATATATGTTAGACATTCTGAAACATTGCGCATACAGTTTACATATATTCGCAAAATTTTGAGTGCTTGATTTTCTCAGCAATGATCATTGTACCAATCCACCCTCTATATAATTATGTCGACTGTTGATTGGCCAAGACCAGTGGGTACAAAACCATGCACCCGGCTTGTAGTGAATCTACGTCACCTCAATTATAAGAACAACTCCAATTAAAGCTTCGGTAAACGATTGTTATAGCTATAACTTAAAGATTAATTATTTTACGAAACTATGATAACATCATTGCACATGAACTTATATGACATGTAAAATGACCTCAAGGTGAAAGGCAATGCAATCGGAAGTTGTTGTCTTTTGAATGAAATAGGAACCGAGACCAATCACAAATTTAATATGTTGTGTGTTTTTAAAATAAGTTATTAAACCTGTTAAAGTTGAGTGTTTTATTTATATAAAGGCGTGAATGTGTTTATATGTGATTTTCTTACCCACACAATGACCATGTTTCCTTTTGTAGCCATGTTCACAATTACAGACAGGTCCTTTATATGTATATTTACATTCTTCGTGTGGTTTCATACATTTCTTTGGTACATCAGCACAGGTAATAGCTACAATTATTTACAAAATAATAATAATTTCCTTTATTCACACATCATAGCACATATTAGTATAAATCTAGTTTGCATTGTAGTCCTGTAGTTAATTAACAACATCAACATCAACACGAAAACAAAAATAAATATTAGACACACACATTATACATAGTACATTACAAATATAGTATTACACCTCAATGAAACATGTTGACCAGGTAGGTTTTTATCGAAATCTGACTTATATTGAAATGTTCATATTTGTTAGACATTCTGAAACATTGTGCATAAAGTTTACATATATTCACAAAATTTTGAGTGCTTGGTTTTCTCAGCAATGATCATTATACCAATCCACCCTCTAGATAAAAATGTCGACTGTTGATTGGCCAAGACAAGTGGGTACAAAATCCATGCACCCGGCTTGTAGTGAATCTACGTCACCTCAATCATAAGAACAATTCCAATTAAAGCTTCGGTATACGATTGTTATAACTATAACTTAAAGATCAATTATTTTACGAAACTATGATAACATCATTGCACATGAACTTATATGACATGTAAAATGACCTCAAGGTGAAAGGCAATGCAATCGGAAGTTGTTGTCCTTTGAATGAAATAGGAACAGAGACCAATCATAAATTTAATATGTTGTGTGTTTTTAAAATAAGATATTAAACCTGCTAAAGTTGAGTGTTTTATTTATATAAAGGCGTGAGTGTGTTCATATGTGATTTTCTTACCCACACAATGACCATGTTTGCTTTTGTAGCCATGTTCACAATTACAGACAGGTCCTTTATATGTATCTTTACATTCTTCGTGTGGTTTCATACATTTCTTTGGTACATCAGCACAGGTAATAGCTACAATTATTTACATAATAATAATAATTTCCTTTATTCACACATCATAGCACATATTAGTATAAATCTAGTTTGCATTGTGGTCCTGTAGTTAATTAACAACATCAACATCAACACGAAAACAAAAATAAATATTAGACACACACATTATACATAGTACATTACAAATATAGTATTACACCTCAATGAAACATGTTGACCAGGTAGGTTTTTATCGAAATCTGACTTATATTGAAACGTTCATATTTGTTAGACATTCTGAAACATTGTGCATAAAGTTTACATATATTCACAAAATTTTGAGTGCTTGGTTTTCTCAGCAATGATCATTATACCAATCCACCCTCTAGATAAAAATGTCGACTGTTGATTGGCCAAGACAAGTGGGTACAAAATCCATGCACCCGGCTTGTAGTGAATCTACGTCACCTCAATCATAAGAACAATTCCAATTAAAGCTTCGGTATACGATTGTTATAACTATAACTTAAAGATCAATTATTTTACGAATCTAGGATAACATCATTGCACATGAACTTATATGACATGTAAAATGACCTCAAGGTGAAAGGCAATGCAATCGGAAGTTGTTGTCATTTGAATGAAATAGGAACCGAGACCAATCATAAATTTAATATGTTGTGTGTTTTTAAAATAAGATATTAAACCTGCTAAAGTTGAGTATTATATTTATATAAAGGTGTGAGTGTGTTTATACGTGATTTTCGTACCCACACAATGACCATGTTTCCGTTTGTAACCATGTTCACAATTACAGACAGGTCCTTTATATGTATCTTTACATTCCTCGTGTGGTCTCATACATTTCTTTGGCACATCAGCACAGGTAATAGCTACAATTATTTACATACTAATAATAATTTCCTTTATTCACACAGCATAACACATATTAGTATAAATCTAGTTTGCATTGTGGTCCTGTAGTTAATTAATTAACAACATCAACATCAACACGAAAACAAAGATAAATATTAGACACACACATTATACATAGTACATTACAAATACATTATTACACCTCAATGAAAAATGTTGACCAGGTAGGTTTTTATCGAAATATGACTTATATTGAAATTTTCATAAATGTTAGACATTCTGAAACATTGTGCATAAAGTTTACGTATATTCGCAAAATTTTTAGTGCTTGGTTTTCTCAGCAATGATCATTATACCATTCCACCCTCTAGATAATTATGTCGACAGTTGATTGGCCAAGACCAGTGGGTACAAAACCCATGCACCCGGCTTGTAGTGAATCTACGTCACCTCAATCATAAGAACAACTCCAATTAAGGCTTCGGTAAACGATTGTTATAGCTATAAATTAAAGATCAATTATTTTACGTATCTAGGATAACATCATTGCACATGAACTTATATGACATGTAAAATGACCTCAAGGTGAAAGGCAATGCAATCGGAAGTTGTTGTCTTTTGAATGAAATAGGAACCGAGACCAATCATAAATTTAATATGTTGTGTGTTTTTAAAATAAGATATTAAACCTGCTAAAGTTGAGTGTTTTATTTATATAAAGATGTGAGTGTGTTTATATGTGATTTTCTTACCCACACAATGACCATGTTTCCGTTTGTAACCATGTTCACAATTACAGACAGGTCCTTTATATGTATCGTTACATTCCTCGTGTGATCTCATACATTTCTTTGGTACATCAGTACATGTAATAGCTACAATTATTTACATAATAATAATAATTTCCTTTATTCACACATCATAGCACATATTAGTATAAATCTAGTTTGCATCGTGGTCCTGTAGTTAATTAACAACATCAACATTAACACGAAAACAAAGATAAATATTAGACACACACATTATACATAGTACATTATAAATATAGTATTACACCTCAATGAAAAATGTTGACCAGGTTGGTTTTTATCGAAATCTGACTTATATTGAAATGTTCATATTTGTTAGATTATCTGAAACATTGTGCATAAAGTTTACATATATTCGCATTATTTTGAGTGCTTTGTTTTCTCAGCAATGATCATTATACCAATCCACCCTCTAGATAAAAATGTCGACTGTTGATTGGTCAAGACCAGTGGGTACAAAACCCATGCACCTGCCTTGTAGTGAATCTACTTCACCTCTATTATAAGTACAACTCCAATTAAAGCTTCGGTATACGTTTGTTATAACTATAACTTAAAGATCAATTATTTTACGAATCTAGGATAACATCATTGCACAAGAACTTATATGACATGTAAAATGACCTCAAGGTGAAAGGCAATGCAATCGGAAGTTGTTGTCATTTGAATGAAATAGGAACCGAGACCAATCATAAATTTAATATGTTGTGTGTTTTTAAAATAAGATATTAAACCTGCTAAAGTTGAGTGTTTTATTTATATAAAGGTGTGAGTGTGTTTATCTGTGATTTTCTTACCCACACAATGACCATGTTTCCGTTTGTAACCATGTTTACAATTACAGACAGGTCCTTTATATGTATCTTTACATTCCTCGTGTGGTCTCATACATTTCTTTGGTACATCAGCACAGGTAATAGCTACAATTATTTACATATTAATAATATTTTACTTTATTCACACAGCATAACACATATTAGTATACATCTAGTTTCCATTGTGGTCCTGTAGTTAATTAATTAACAACATCAACATCAACACGAAAACAAAGATAAATATTAGACACACACATTATACATAGTACATTATAAATACATTATTACACCTCAATGTAAAATGTTGACCAGGTAGGTTTTTATCGAAATCTGACTTATATTGAAATTTTCATATATATTAGACATTCTGAAACATTGCGCATAAAGTTTACATATATTCGCAAAATTTTGACTGCTTGATTTTCTCAGCAATGATCATTATACCAATCCACCCTCTAGATAATTATGTCGACTTTTGATTGGCCAAGACCTATGGGTACAAAACCCATGCACCTGGCTTGTAGTGAATCTATGTCACCTCAATCATAAGAACAATTCCAATTAAAGCTTCGGTAAACGATTGTTATAGCTATAAATTAAAGATCAATTATTTTACGAATCTATGATAACATCATTGCACATGAACTTATATGACATGTAATATGACCTCAAGGTGAAAGGCAATGCAATCGGAAGTTGTTGTCTTTTGAATGAAATAGGAACCGAGACCAATCATAAATTTAATATGTTGTGTGTTTTTAAAATAAGATATTAAACCTGCTAAAGTTGAGTGTTTTATTTATATAAAGGTATGAGTGTGTTTATATGTAATTTTCTTACCCACACAATGACCATGTTTCCGTTTGTAGCCATGTTCACAATTACAGACAGGTCCTTTATATTTATCTTTACATTCTTCGTGTGGTTTCATACATTTCTTTGGTACATCAGCACAGGTAATAGCTACAATTATTTACATAATAATAATAATTTCCTTTATTCACACATCATAGCACATATTAGTATAAATCTAGTTTGCATTGTGGTCCTGTAGTTAATTAACAACATCAACATCAACACGAAAACAAAGATAAATATTAGACACACACATTATACATAGTACATTATAAATATAGTATTACACCTCAATGACAAATGTTGACCAGGTAGGTTTTTATCGAAATCTGACTTATTTTGAAATGTTCATATTTGTTAGATTATCTGAAACATTGTGCATAAAGTTTACATATATTCGCAATATTTTGAGTGCTTGGTTTTCTCAGCAATGATCATTATACCAATCCACCCTCTAGATAAAAATGTCGACTGTTGATTGGTCAAGACCAGTGGGTACAAAACCCATGCACCTGCCTTGTAGTGAATCTATTTCACCTCAATTATAAGTACAACTCCAATTAAAGCTTCGGTATACGATTGTTATAACTATAACTTAAAGATCAATTATTTTCCGAAACTAGGATAACATCATTGCACATGAACTTATATGACATGTAAAATGACCTCAAGGTGAAAGGCAATGCAATCGGAAGTTGTTGTCATTTGAATGAAATAGGAACCGAGACCAATCATAAATTTAATATGTTGTGTGTTTTTAAAATAAGATATTAAACCTGCTAAAGTTGAGTGTTTTATTTATATAAAGGTGTGAGTGTGTTTATCTGTGATTTTCTTACCCACACAATGACCATGTTTCCGTTTGTAGCCATGTTTACAATTACAGATAGGTCCTTTATATGTATCTTTACATTCCTCGTGTGGTCTCATACATTTCTTTGGTACATCAGCACAGGTATTAGCTACAATTATTTACATAATAATAATATTTTCCTTTATTCACACAGCATAACACATATTAGTATAAATCTAGTTTCCATTGTGGTCCTGTAGTTAATTAATTAACAACATCAACATCAACACGAAAACAAAGATAAATATGAGACACACACATTATACATAGTACATTACAAATACATTATTACACCTCAATGAAAAATGTTGACCATGTAGGTTTTTATCGAAATCTGACTTATATTGAAATTTTCATATATATTAGACATTCTGAAACATTGTGCATAAAGTTTACATATATTCGCAAAATTTTGACTGCTTGATTTTCTCAGCAATGATCATTATACCAATCCACCCTCTAGATAATTATGTCGACTTTAGATTGGCCAAGACCAATGGGTACAAAACCCATGCACCCGGCTTGTAGTGAATCTACGTCACATCAATCATAAGAACAACTCCAATTAAAGCTTCGGTAAACGATTGTTATAGCTATAAATTAAAGATCAATTATTTTACGAATCTAGGATAACATCATTGCACATGAACTTATATGACATGTAAAATGACCTCAAGGTGAAAGGCAATGCAATCGGAAGTTGTTGTCTTTTGAATGAAATAGGAACCGAGACCAATCATAAATTTAATATGTTGTGTGTTTTTAAAAGAAGATATTAAACCTGCTAAAGGTGAGTGTTTTATTTATATAAAGGTGTGAGTGTGTTTATATGTGATTTTCTTACCCACACAATGACCATGTTTCCGTTTGTAGCCATGTTCACAATTACAGACAGGTCCTTTATATTTATCTTTACATTCTTCGTGTGGTTTCATACATTTCTTTGGTACATCAGCACAGGTAATAGCTACAATTATTTACATAATAATAATAATTTCCTTTATTCACACATCATAGCACATATTAGTATAAATCTAGTTTGCATTGTGGTCCTGTAGTTAATTAACAACATCAACATCAACCCGAAAACAAAGATAAATATTAGACACACACATTATACCTAGTACATTATAAATATAGTATTACACCTCCATGAAAAATGTTGACCAGGTAGGTTTTTATCGAAATCTGACTTATATTGAAATGTTCATATTTGTTAGATTATCTGAAACATTGTGCATAAAGTTTACATATATTCGCAATATTTTGAGTGCTTGGTTTTCTCAGCAATGATCATTATACCAATCCACCCTCTAGATAAAAATGTCGACTGTTGATTGGTCAAGACCAGTGGGTACAAAACCCATGCACCTGCCTTGTAGTGAATCTACGTCACCTCAATTATAAGTACAACTCCAATTAAAGCTTCGGTATACGATTGTTATAACTATAACTTAAAGATCAATTATTTTACGAATCTAGGATAACATCATTGCACATGAACTTATATGACATGTAAAATCACCTCAAGGTGAAAGGCAATGCAATCGGAAGTTGTTGTCATTTGAATGAAATAGGAACCGAGACCAATCATAAATTTAATATGTTGTGTGTTTTTAAAAGAAGATATTAAACCTGCTAAAGTTGAGTGTTTTATTTATATAAAGGTGTGAGTGTGTTTATCTGTGATTTTCTTACCCACACAATGACCATGTTTCCGTTTGTAACCATGTTCACAATTACAGACAGGTCCTTTATATGTATCTTTACATTCCTCGTGTGGTCTCATACATTTCTTTGGTACATCAGCACAGGTATTAGCTACAATTATTTACATACTAATAATAATTTCCTTTATTCACACATCATAACACATATTAGTATAAATCTAGTTTGCATTGTGGTCCTGTAGTTAATTAATTAACAACATCAACATCAACACGAAAACAAAGATAAATATTAGACACACACATTATACATAGTACATTACAAATACATTATTACACCTCGATGAAAAATGTTGACCAGGTAGGTTTTTATCGAAATATGACTTATATTGAAATTTTCATAAATGTTAGATATTCTGAAACATTGTGCATAAAGTTTACATATATTCGCAAAATTTTTAGTGCTTGGTTTTCTCAGCAATGATCATTATACCATTCCACCCTCTAGATAATTATGTCGACAGTTGATTGGCCAAGACCAGTGGGTACAAAACCCATGCACCCGGCTTGTAGTGAATCTACGTCACCTCAATCATAAGAACAACTCCAATTAAGGCTTCGGTAAACGATTGTTATAGCTATAAATTAAAGATCAATTATTTTACGAATCTAGGATAACATCATTGCACACGAACTTATATGACATGTAAAATGACCTCAAGGTGAAAGGCAATGCAATCGGAAGTTGTTGTCTTTTGAATGAAATAGGAACCGAGACCAATCATAAATTTAATATGTTGTGTGTTTTTAAAAGAAGATATTAAACCTGCTAATGTTGAGTGTTTTATTTATATAAAGGTGTGAGTGTGTTTATATGTGATTTTCTTACCCACACAATGACCATGTTTCCGTTTGTAACCATGTTCACAATTACAGACAGGTCCTTTATATGTATCTTTACATTCCTCGTGTGATCTCATACATTTCTTTGGTACATCAGTACAGGTAATAGCTACAATTATTTACATAATAATAATAATTTCCTTTATTCACACATCATAGCACATATTAGTATAAATCTAGTTTGCATTGTGGTCCTGTAGTTAATTAACAACATCAACATTAACACGAAAACAAAGATAAATATTAGACACACACATTATACATAGTACATTATAAATATAGTAGTACACCTCAATGAAAAATGTTGACCAGGTTGGTTTTTATCGAAATCTGACTTATATTGAAATGTTCATATTTGTTAGATTATCTGAAACATTGTGCATAAAGTTTACATATATTCGCATTATTTTGAGTGCTTTGTTTTCTCAGCAATGAGCATTATACCAATCCACCCTCTGGATAAAAATGTCGACTGTTGATTGGCCAAGACCAGTGGGTACAAAACCCATGCACCTGCCTTGTAGTGAATCTACTTCACCTCAATTATAAGAACAACTCCAATTAAAGCTTCGGTAAACGATTGTTATAACTATAACTTAAAGATCAATTATTTTACGAATCTAGGATAACATCATTGCACATGAACTTATATGACATGTAAAATGACCTCAAGGTGAAAGGCAATGCAATCGGAAGTTGTTGTCATTTGAATGAAATAGGAACCGAGACCAATCATAAATTTAATATGTTGTGTGTTTTTAAAATAAGATATTAAACCTGCTAAAGTTGAGTGTTTTATTTATATAAAGGTGTGAGTGTGTTTATCTGTGATTTTCTTACCCACACAATGACCATGTTTCCGTTTGTAACCATGTTCACAATTACAGACAGGTCCTTTATGTGTATCTTTACATTCCTCGTGTGGTCTCATACATTTCTTTGGTACATCAGCACAGGTAATAGCTACAATTATTTACATAATAATAATATTTTCCTTTATTCACACAGCATAACATATATTAGTATAAATCTAGTTTCCATTGTGGTCCTGTAGTTAATTAATTAACAACATCAACATCAACACGAAAACAAAGATAAATATTAGACACACACATTATATATAGTACATTACAAATACATTATTACACCTCAATGTAAAATGTTGACCAGGTAGGTTTTTATCGAAATCTGACTTATATTGAAATTTTCATATATATTAGACATTTTGAAACATTGTGCATAAAGTTTACATATATTCGCAAAATTTTGACTGCTTGATTTTCTCAGCAATGATCATTATACCAATCCACCCTCTAGATAATTATGTCGACTTTTGATTGGCCAAGACCTATGGGTACAAAACCCATGCACCCGCTTGTAGTGTATGTATGTCACCTCAATCATAAGAACAATTCCAATTAAAGCTTCGGTAAACGATTGTTATAGCTATAAATTAAAGATCAATTATTTTACGAATCTAGGATAACATCATTGCACATGAACTTATATGACATGTAATATGACCTCAAGGTGAAAGGCAATGCAATCGGAAGTTGTTGTCTTTTGAATGAAATAGGAACCGAGACCAATCATAAATTTAATATGTTGTGTGTTTTTAAAATAAGATATTAAACCTGCTAAAGTTGAGTGTTTTATTTATATAAAGGTATGAGTGTGTTTATATGTAATTTTCTTACCCACACAATGACCATGTTTCCGTTTGTAGCCATGTTCACAATTACAGACAGGTCCTTTATATTTATCTTTACATTCTTCGTGTGGTTTCAAACATTTCTTTGGTACATCAGCACAGGTAATAGCTACAATTATTTACATAATAATAATAATTTCCTTTATTCACACATCATAGCACATATTAGTATAAATCTAGTTTGCATTGTGGTCCTGTAGTTAATTAACAACATCAACATCAACACGAAAACAAAGATAAATATTAGACACACACATTATACCTAGTACATTATAAATATAGTTTTACACCTCCATGAAAAATGTTGACCAGGTAGGTTTTTATCGAAATCTGACTTATATTGAAATGTTCATATTTGTTAGATTATCTGAAACATTGTGCATAAAGTTTACATATATTCGCAAAATTTTGAGTGCTTGGTTTTCTCAGCAATGATCATTATACCAATCCACCCTCTAGATAAAAATGTCGACTGTTGATTGGCCAAGACCAGTGGGTACAAAACCCATGCACCTGCCTTGTAGTGAATCTACGTCACCTCAATTATAAGTACAACTCCAATTAAAGCTTCGGTATACGATTGTTATAACTATAACTTAAAGATCAATTATTTTACGAATCTAGGATAACATCATTGCACATGAACTTATATGACATGTAAAATCACCTCAAGGTGAAAGGCAATGCAATCGGAAGTTGTTGTCATTTGAATGAAATAGGAACCGAGACCAATCATAAATTTAATATGTTGTGTGTTTTTAAAATAAGATATTAAACCTGCTAAAGTTGAGTGTTTTATTTATATAAAGGTGTGAGTGTGTTTATCTGTGATTTTCTTACCCACACAATGACCATGTTTCCGTTTGTAACCATGTCTACAATTACAGATAGGTCCTTTATATGTATCTTTACATTCCTCGTGTGGTCTCATACATTTCTTTGGTACATCAGCACAGGTATTAGCTACAATTATGTACATAATAATAATATTTTCCTTTATTCACACAGCATAACACATATTAGTATACGTCTAGTTTCCATTGTGGTCCTGTAGTTAATTAATTAACAACATCAACATCAACACGAAAACAAAGATAAATATGAGACACACACATTATACATAGTACATTACAAATACATTATTACACCTCAATGAAAAATGTTGACCATGTAGGTTTTTATCGAAATCTGACTTATATTGAAATTTTCATATATATTAGACATTCTGAAACATTGTGCATAAAGTTTACATATATTCGCAAAATTGTGACTGCTTGATTTTCTCAGCAATGATCATTATACCAATCCACCCTCTAGATAATTATGTCGACTTTTGATTGGCCAAGACCAATGGGTACAAAACCCATGCACCCGGCTTGTAGTGAATCTACGTCACATCAATCATAAGAACAACTCCAATTAAAGCTTCGGTAAACGATTGTTATAGCTATAAATTAAAGATCAATTATTTTACGAATCTAGGATAACATCATTGCACATGAACTTATATGACATGTAATATGACCTCAAGGTGAAAGGCAATGCAATCGGAAGTTGTTGTCTTTTGAATGAAATAGGAACCGAGACCAATCATAAATTTAATATGTTGTGTGTTTTTAAAATAAGATATTAAACCTGCTAAAGTTGAGTGTTTTATTTATATAAAGGTATGAGTGTGTTTATATGTAATTTTCTTACCCACACAATGACCATGTTTCCGTTTGTAGCCATGTTCACAATTACAGACAGGTCCTTTATATTTATCTTTACATTCTTCGTGTGGTTTCAAACATTTCTTTGGTACATCAGCACAGGTAATAGCTACAATTATTTACATAATAATAATAATTTCCTTTATTCACACATCATAGCACATATTAGTATAAATCTAGTTTGCATTGTGGTCCTGTAGTTAATTAACAACATCAACATCAACACGAAAACAAAGATAAATATTAGACACACACATTATACATAGTACATTATAAATATAGTATTACACCTCAATGAAAAATGTTGACCAGGTAGGTTTTTATCGAAATCTGACTTATATTGAAATGTTCATATTTGTTAGATTATCTGAAACATTGTGCATAAAGTTTACATATATTCGCAATATTTTTAGTGCTTGGTTTTCTCAGCAATGATCATTATACCAATCCACCCTCTAGATAAAAATGTCGACTGTTGATTGGTCAAGACCAGTGGGTACAAAACCCATGCACCTGCCTTGTAGTGAATCTACTTCACCTCAATTATAAGTACAACTCCAATTAAAGCTTCGGTATACGATTGTTATAACTATAACTTAAAGATCAATTATTTTACGAATCTAGGATAACATCATTGCACATGAACTTATATGACATATAAAATGACCTCAAGGTGAAAGGCAATGCAATCGGAAGTTGTTGTCATTTGAATGAAATAGGAACCGAGACCAATCATAAATTTAATATGTTGTGTGTTTTTAAAATAAGATATTAAACCTGCTAAAGTTGAGTGTTTTATTTATATAAAGGTGTGAGTGTGTTTATCTGTGATTTTCTTACCCACACAATGACCATGTTTCCGTTTGTAACCATGTCTACAATTACAGATAGGTCCTTTATATGTATCTTTACATTCCTCGTGTGGTCTCATACATTTCTTTGGTACATCAGCACAGGTATTAGCTACAATTATTTACATAATAATAATATTTTCCTTTATTCACACAGCATAACACATATTAGTATACGTCTAGTTTCCATTGTGGTCCTGTAGTTAATTAATTAACAACATCAACATCAACACGAAAACAAAGATAAATATGAGACACACACATCATACATAGTACATTACAAATACATTATTACACCTCAATGAAAAATGTTGACCATGTAGGTTTTTATCGAAATCTGACTTATATTGAAATTTTCATATATATTAGACATTCTGCATAAAGTTTACATATATTCGCAAAATTTTGACTGCTTGATGTTCTCAGCAATGATCATTATACCAATCCACCCTCTAGATAATTATGTCGACTTTTGATTGGCCAAGACCAATGGGTACAAAACCCATGCACCCGGCTTGTAGTGAATCTACGTCACATCAATCATAAGAACAACTCCAATTAAAGCTTCGGTAAACGATTGTTATAGCTATAAATTAAAGATCAATTATTTTATGAATCTAGGATAACATCATTGCACATAAACTTATATGACATGTAAAATGACCTCAAGGTGAAAGGCAATGCAATCGGAAGTTGTTGTCTTTTGAATGAAATAGGAACCGAGACCAATCATAAATTTAATATGTTGTGTGTTTTTAAAAGAAGATATTAAACCTGCTAAAGGTGAGTGTTTTATTTATATAAAGGTGTGAGTGTGTTTATATGTGATTTTCTTACCCACACAATGACCATGTTTCCGTTTGTAGCCATGTTCACAATTACAGACAGGTCCTTTATATTTATCTTTACATTCTTCGTGTGGTTTCATACATTTCTTTGGTACATCAGCACAGGTAATAGCTACAATTATTTACATAATAATAATAATTTCCTTTATTCACACATCATAGCACATATTAGTATAAATCTAGTTTGCATTGTGGTCCTGTAGTTAATTAACAACATCAACATCAACACGAAAACAAAGATAAATAATAGACACACACATTATACCTAGTACATTATAAATATAGTATTACACCTCCATGAAAAATGTTGATCAGGTAGGTTTTTATCGAAATCTGACTTATATTGAAATGTTCATATTTGTTAGATTATCTGAAACATTGTGCATAAAGTTTACATATATTCGCAATATTTTGAGTGCTTGGTTTTCTCAGCAATGATCATTATACCAATCCACCCTCTAGATAAAAATGTCGACTGTTGATTGGCCAAGACCAGTGGGTACAAAACCCATGCACCTGCCTTGTAGTGAATCTACTTCACCTCAATTATAAGTACAACTCCAATTAAAGCTTCGGTATGCGATTGTTATAACTATAACTTAAAGATCAATTATTTTACGAATCTAGGATAACATCATTGCACATGAACTTATATGACATGTAAAATGACCTCAAGGTGAAAGGCAATGCAATCGGAAGTTGTTGTCATTTGAATGAAATAGGAACCGAGACCAATCATAAATTTAATATGTTGTGTGTTTTTAAAATAAGATATTAAACCTGCTAAAGTTGAGTGTTTTATTTATATAAAGGTGTGAGTGTGTTTATCTGTGATTTTCTTACCCACACAATGACCATGTTTCCGTTTGTAACCATGTTCACAATTACAGACAGGTCCTTTATATGTATCTTTACATTCCTCGTGTGGTCTCATACATTTCTTTGGTACATCAGCACAGGTATTAGCTACAATTATTTACATACTAATAATAATTTCCTTTATTCACACATCATAACACATATTAGTATAAATCTAGTTTGCATTGTGGTCCTGTAGTTAATTAATTAACAACATCAACATCAACACGAAAACAAAGATAAATATTAGACACACACATTATACATAGTACATTACAAATACATTATTACACCTCGATGAAAAATGTTGACCAGGTAGGTTTTTATCGAAATATGACTTATATTGAAATTTTCATAAATGTTAGACATTCTGAAACATTGTGCATAAAGTTTACATATATTCGCAAAATTTTTAGTGCTTGGTTTTCTCAGCAATGATCATTATACCATTCCACCCTCTAGATAATTATGTCGACAGTTGATTGGCCAAGACCAGTGGGTACAAAACCCATGCACCCGGCTTGTAGTGAATCTACGTCACCTCAATCATAAGAACAACTCCAATTAAGGCTTCGGTAAACGATTGTTATAGCTATAAATTAAAGATCAATTATTTTACGAATCTAGGATAACATCATTGCACACGAACTTATATGACATGTAAAATGACCTCAAGGTGAAAGGCAATGCAATCGGAAGTTGTTGTCTTTTGAATGAAATAGGAACCGAGACCAATCATAAATTTAATATGTTGTGTGTTTTTAAAAGAAGATATTAAACCTGCTAATGTTGAGTGTTTTATTTATATAAAGGTGTGAGTGTGTTTATATGTGATTTTCTTACCCACACAATGACCATGTTTCCGTTTGTAACCATGTTCACAATTACAGACAGGTCCTTTATATGTATCTTTACATTCCTCGTGTGATCTCATACATTTCTTTGGTACATCAGTACAGGTAATAGCTACAATTATTTACATAATAATAATAATTTCCTTTATTCACACATCATAGCACATATTAGTATAAATCTAGTTTGCATTGTGGTCCTGTAGTTAATTAACAACATCAACATTAACACGAAAACAAAGATAAATATTAGACACACACATTATACATAGTACATTATAAATATAGTAGTACACCTCAATGAAAAATGTTGACCAGGTTGGTTTTTATCGAAATCTGACTTATATTGAAATGTTCATATTTGTTAGATTATCTGAAACATTGTGCATAAAGTTTACATATATTCGCATTATTTTGAGTGCTTTGTTTTCTCAGCAATGATCATTATACCAATCCACCCTCTGGATAAAAATGTCGACTGTTGATTGGCCAAGACCAGTGGGTACAAAACCCATGCACCTGCCTTGTAGTGAATCTACTTCACCTCAATTATAAGTACAACTCCAATTAAAGCTTCGGTAAACGATTGTTATAACTATAACTTAAAGATCAATTATTTTACGAATCTAGGATAACATCATTGCACATGAACTTATATGACATGTAAAATGACCTCAAGGTGAAAGGCAATGCAATCGGAAGTTGTTGTCATTTGAATGAAATAGGAACCGAGACCAATCATAAATTTAATATGTTGTGTGTTTTTAAAATAAGATATTAAACCTGCTAAAGTTGAGTGTTTTATTTATATAAAGGTGTGAGTGTGTTTATCTGTGATTTTCTTACCCACACAATGACCATGTTTCCGTTTGTAACCATGTTCACAATTACAGACAGGTCCTTTATGTGTATCTTTACATTCCTCGTGTGGTCTCATACATTTCTTTGGTACATCAGCACAGGTAATAGCTACAATTATTTACATAATAATAATATTTTCCTTTATTCACACAGCATAACACATATTAGTATAAATCTAGTTTCCATTGTGGTCCTGTAGTTAATTAATTAACAACATCAACATCAACACGAAAACAAAGATAAATATTAGACACACACATTATATATAGTACATTACAAATACATTATTACACCTCAATGTAAAATGTTGACCAGGTAGGTTTTTATCGAAATCTGACTTATATTGAAATTTTCATATATATTAGACATTTTGAAACATTGTGCATAAAGTTTACATATATTCGCAAAATTTTGACTGCTTGATTTTCTCAGCAATGATCATTATACCAATCCACCCTCTAGATAATTATGTCGACTTTTGATTGGCCAAGACCTATGGGTACAAAACCCATGCACCCGCTTGTAGTGAATGTATGTCACCTCAATCATAAGAACAATTCCAATTAAAGCTTCGGTAAACGATTGTTATAGCTATAAATTAAAGATCAATTATTTTACGAATCTAGGATAACATCATTGCACATGAACTTATATGACATGTAATATGACCTCAAGGTGAAAGGCAATGCAATCGGAAGTTGTTGTCTTTTGAATGAAATAGGAACCGAGACCAATCATAAATTTAATATGTTGTGTGTTTTTAAAATAAGATATTAAACCTGCTAAAGTTGAGTGTTTTATTTATATAAAGGTATGAGTGTGTTTATATGTAATTTTCTTACCCACACAATGACCATGTTTCCGTTTGTAGCCATGTTCACAATTACAGACAGGTCCTTTATATTTATCTTTACATTCTTCGTGTGGTTTCAAACATTTCTTTGGTACATCAGCACAGGTAATAGCTACAATTATTTACATAATAATAATAATTTCCTTTATTCACACATCATAGCACATATTAGTATAAATCTAGTTTGCATTGTGGTCCTGTAGTTAATTAACAACATCAACATCAACACGAAAACAAAGATAAATATTAGACACACACATTATACATAGTACATTATAAATATAGTATTACACCTCAATGAAAAATGTTGACCAGGTAGGTTTTTATCGAAATCTGACTTATATTGAAATGTTCATATTTGTTAGATTATCTGAAACATTGTGCATAAAGTTTACATATATTCGCAATATTTTGAGTGCTTGGTTTTCTCAGCAATGATCATTATACCAATCCACCCTCTAGATAAAAATGTCGACTTTTGATTGGTCAAGACCAGTGGGTACAAAACCCATGCACCTGCCTTGTAGTGAATCTACTTCACCTTAATTATAAGTACAACTCCAATTAAAGCTTCGGTATACGATTGTTATAACTATAACTTAAAGATCAATTATTTTACGAATCTAGGATAACATCATTGCACATGAACTTATATGACATATAAAATGACCTCAAGGTGAAAGGCAATGCAATCGGAAGTTGTTGTCATTTGAATGAAATAGGAACCGAGACCAATCATAAATTTAATATATTGTGTGTTTTTAAAATAAGATATTAAACCTGCTAAAGTTGAGTGTTTTATTTATATAAAGGTGTGAGTGTGTTTATCTGTGATTTTCTTACCCACACAATGACCATGTTTCCGTTTGTAACCATGTCTACAATTACAGATAGGTCCTTTATATGTATCTTTACATTCCTCGTGTGGTCTCATACATTTCTTTGGTACATCAGCACAGGTATTAGCTACAATTATTTACATAATAATAATATTTTCCTTTATTCACACAGCATAACACATATTAGTATACGTCTAGTTTCCATTGTGGTCCTGTAGTTAATTAATTAACAACATCAACATCAACACGAAAACAAAGATAAATATGAGACACACACATTATACATAGTACATTACAAATACATTATTACACCTCAATGAAAAATGTTGACCATGTAGGTTTTTATCGAAATCTGACTTATATTGAAATTTTCATATATATTAGACATTCTGAAACATTGTGCATAAAGTTTACATATATTCGCAAAATTTTGACTGCTTGATGTTCTCAGCAATGATCATTATACCAATCCACCCTCTAGATAATTATGTCGACTTTTGATTGGCCAAGACCAATGGGTACAAAACCCATGCACCCGGCTTGTAGTGAATCTACGTCACATCAATCATAAGAACAACTCCAATTAAAGCTTCGGTAAACGATTGTTATAGCTATAAATTAAAGATCAATTATTTTATGAATCTAGGATAACATCATTGCACATGAACTTATATGACATGTAAAATGACCTCAAGGTGAAAGGCAATGCAATCGGAAGTTGTTGTCTTTTGAATGAAATAGGAACCGAGACCAATCATAAATTTAATATGTTGTGTGTTTTTAAAAGAAGATATTAAACCTGCTAAAGGTGAGTGTTTTTTTTATATAAAGGTGTGAGTGTGTTTATATGTGATTTTCTTACCCACACAATGACCATGTTTCCGTTTGTAGCCATGTTCACAATTACAGACAGGTCCTTTATATTTATCTTTACATTCTTCGTGTGGTTTCATACATTTCTTTGGTACATCAGCACAGGTAATAGCTACAATTATTTACATAATAATAATAATTTCCTTTATTCACACATCATAGCACATATTAGTATAAATCTAGTTTGCATTGTGGTCCTGTAGTTAATTAACAACATCAACATCAACACGAAAACAAAGATAAATATTAGACACACACATTATACCTAGTACATTATAAATATAGTATTACACCTCCATGAAAAATGTTGACCAGGTAGGTTTTTATCGAAATCTGACTTATATTGAAATGTTCATATTTGTTAGATTATCTGAAACATTGTGCATAAAGTTTACATATATTCGCAATATTTTGAGTGCTTGGTTTTCTCAGCAATGATCATTATACCAATCCACCCTCTAGATAAAAATGTCGACTGTTGATTGGCCAAGACCAGTGGGTACAAAACCCATGCACCTGCCTTGTAGTGAATCTACTTCACCTCAATTATAAGTACAACTCCAATTAAAGCTTCGGTAAACGATTGTTATAACTATAACTTAAAGATCAATTATTTTACGAATCTAGGATAACATCATTGCACATGAACTTATATGACATGTAAAATGACCTCAAGGTGAAAGGCAATGCAATCGGAAGTTGTTGTCATTTGAATGAAATAGGAACCGAGACCAATCATAAATTTAATATGTTGTGTGTTTTTAAAATAAGATATTAAACCTGCTAAAGTTGAGTGTTTTATTTATATAAAGGTGTGAGTGTGTTTATCTGTGATTTTCTTACCCACACAATGACCATGTTTCCGTTTGTAGCCATGTTTACAATTACAGACAGGTCCTTTATATGTATCTTTACATTCCTCGTGTGGTCTCATACATTTCTTTGGTACATCAGCACAGGTATTAGCTACAATTATTTACATAATAATAATATTTTCCTTTATTCACACAGCATAACACATATTAGTATACGTCTAGTTTCCATTGTGGTCCTGTAGTTAATTAATTAACAACATCAACATCAACACGAAAACAAAGATAAATATTAGACACACACATTATACATAGTACATTACAAATACATTATTACACCTCAATGAAAAATGTTGACCAAGTAGGTTTTTATCGAAATCTGACTTACATTGAAATTTTCATATATGTTAGACATTCTGAAACATTGTGCATAAAGTTTACATATATTAGCAAAATTTTGACTGCTTGATTTTCTCAGCAATGATCATTATACCAATCCATCCTCTAGATAATTATGTCGACTTTTGATTGGCCAAGACCTATGGGTACAAAACCCATGCACCCGGCTTGTAGTGAATCTACGTCACCTCAATCATAAGAACAACTCCAATTAAAGCTTCGGTAAACGATTGTTATAGCTATAAATTAAAGATCAATTATTTTACGAATCTAGGATAACATCATTGCACATGAACTTATATGACATGTAAAATGACCTCAAGGTGAAAGGCAATGCAATCGAATGTTGTTGTCTTTTGAATGAAATAGGAACCGAGACCAATCATAAATTTAATATGTTGTGTGTTTTTAAAATAAGATAATAAACCTGCTAAAGTTGAGTGTTTTATTTATATAAAGGTGTGAGTGTGTTTATCTGTGATTTTCTTACCCACACAATGACCATGTTTCCGTTTGTAGCCATGTTCACAATTACAGACAGGTCCTTTATATTTATCTTTACATTCTTCGTGTGGTTTCATACATTTCTTTGGTACATCAGCACAGGTAATAGCTACAATTATTTACATAATAATAATAATTTCCTTTATTCACACATCATAGCACATATTAGTATAAATCTAGTTTCCATTGTGGTCCTGTAGTTAATTAACAACATCAACATCAACACGAAAACAAAGATAAATATTAGACACACACATTATACATAGTACATTATAAATATAGTATTACACCTCAATGAAAAATGTTGACCATGTAGGTTTTTATCGAAATCTGACTTATATTGAAATGTTCATAGTTGTTAGATTATCTGAAACATTGTGCATAAAGTTTACATATATTCGCAATATTTTGAGTGATTGGTTTTCTCAGCAATGATCATTATACCAATCCACCCTCTAGATAAAAATGTCGACTGTTGATTGGCTAAGACGAGTGGGTACAACACCCATGCACCTGCCTTGTAGTGAATCTACTTCACCTCAATTATAAGTACAACTCCAATTAAAGCTTCGGTATACGATTGTTATAACAATAACTTAAAGATCAATTATTTGACGAATCTAGGATAACATCATTGCACATGAACTTATATGACATGTAAAATGACCTCAAGGTGAAAGGCAATGCAATCGGAAGTTGTTGTCATTTGAATGAAATAGGAACCGAGACCAATCATACATTTAATATGTTGTGTGTTTTTAAAATAAGATATTAAACCTGCTAAAGTTGAGTGTTTTATTTATATAAAGGTGTGAGTGTGTTTATCTGTGATTTTCTTACCCACACAATGACCATGTTTCCGTTTGTAACCATGTTCACAATTACAGACAGGTCCTTTATATGTATCTTTACATTCCTCGTTTGGTCTCATACATTTCTTTGGTACATCAGCACAGGTAATAGCTACAATTATTTACATAATAATAATATTTTCCTTTATTCACACAGCATAACACATATTAGTATACGTCTAGTGTCCATTGTGGTCCTGTAGTTAATTAATTAACAACATCAACATCAACACGAAAACAAAGATAAATATTAGACACACACATTATGCATAGTACATTACAAATACATTATTACACCTCGATGAAAAATGTTGACCAGGTTGGGTTTTATCGAAATCTGACTTATATTGAAATTTTCATATATGTTAGACATTCTGAAACATTGCGCATAAAGTTTACATATATTCGCAAAATTTTGAGGGCTTTATTTTCTCAGCAATGATCATTATACCAATCCACCCTCTAGATAATTATGTCGACTGTTGATTGGCCAAGACCTATGGGTACAAAACCCATGCACCCGGCTTGTAGTGAATCTACGTCACCTCAATCATTAGAACAACTCCAATTAAAACTTCGGTAAACCATTGTTATAGCTATAACTTAAAGATCAATTATTTTACGAAACTATGATAACATCATTGCACATGAACTTATATGACATGTAAAATGACGTCAAGGTGAAAGGCAATGCAATCGGAAGTTGTTGTCTTTTGAATGAAATAGGAACCGAGACCAATCATAAATTTAATATGGTGTGTGTTTTTAAAATAAGATATTAAACCTGCTAAAGTTGAGTGTTTTATTTATATAAAGGTGTGAGTGTGTTTATATGTGATTTTCTTACCCACACAATGACCATGTTTCCGTTTGTAGCCATGTTCACAATTACAGACAGGTCCTTTATATGTATCTTTACATTCTTCGTGTGGTTTCATACATTTCCTTGGTACATCAGCACAGGTAATAGCTACAATTATTTACATAATAATGATAATTTCCTTTATTCACCCATCATAGCACATATTAGTATAAATCTAGTTTCCATTGTGGTCCTGTAGTTAATTAACAACATCAACATCAACACGAAAACAAAGATAAATATTAGACACACACATTATACATAGTACATTACAAATATAGTATTACACCTCAATGAAAAATGTTGACAAGGTAGGTTTTTTATCGAAATCTGACTTATATTGAAATGTTCATATTTGTAAGATATTCTGAAACATTGTGCATAAAGTTTACATATATTCGCAAACTTTTGAGTGCTTGGTTTTCTCAGTAATGATCAGTATACCAATCCACCCTCTAGATACAAATGTCGATTGTTGATTGGCCAAGACCAGTGGGTACAAAACCCATGCACCCGACTTATAGTGAATCTACTTCACCTCAATTATAAGAACAACTCCAATTAAAGCTTCGGTATACGATTGTTATAACTATAACTAAAAGATCAATTATTTGACGAATCTAGGATAACATCATTGCACATGAACTTATATGACATATACAATGACCTCAAGGTGAAAGGCATGGCAATCGAAAGTTGTTGTCATTTGTATGAAATAGGAACCGAGACCAATCATAAATTTAATATGTTGTCTGTTTTTAAAATAAGATATTAAACCTGCTAAAGTTGAGTGTTTTATTTATATAAAGGTGTGAGTGTGTTTATATGTGATTTTCTTACCCACACAATGACCATGTTTCCGTTTGTAACCATGTTCACAATTACAGACAGGTCCTGTATATGTATCTTTACATTCCTCGTGTGGTCTCATACATTTCTTTGTTACATCAGCACAGGTAATAGCTACAATTATTTACATAATAATAATAATTTGCTTTATTCAAACAGCATAACACATATTAGTATAAATCTAGTTTGCATTGTGGTCCTGTAGTTAATTAATTAACAACATCAACATCAACACGAAAACAAAGATAAATATTAGACACACACATTATACATAGTACATTACAAATACATTATTACACCTCAATGAAAAATGTTGACCAGGTAGGTTTGTATCGAAATATGACTTATATTGAAATTTTCATATATGTTAGACATTCTGAAACATTGCGCATAAAGATTACATATATTCGCAAAATTTTGAGTGCTTGATTTTCTCAGCAATGATCATTATACCAATCCACCCTCTAGATAATTATGTCGACCGTTGATTGGCCAAGACCAGTGGGTACAAAACCCATGCACCCGGCTTGTAGTGAATCTACGTCACATCAATCATAAGAACAACTCCAATTAAAGCTTCGGTAAACGATTGTTATAACTATAAATTAAAGATCAATCCTTTTACGAATCTAGGAAAACATCATTGCATATGAACTTAATGACGTGCAAAATGAATTCAAGGTGATAGGCAGTGCAATCGGAGGTTGTTGTCTTTTGATTGAAATAGGAACCGAGACCAATCATAAATTTATTATGTTGTGTGTATTTAAAATAAGATATTAAACCTGCTAAAGTTGAGTGTTTAATTTATATAAAGGTGTGACTGTGCTTATCTGTGGTTTTCTTACCTACACAATCTTCATATTTCAGTTTGTAACCATGTTCACAATTACAGACAGGTCCTTTATATGTATCTTTACATTTTTCATGTGGTTTCATACATTTCTTTGGTACATCAGCACAGGTATTATCTACAATTATTTTTATAATATTAATAATTTCCTTTATTTAAACAGTATCAGTATAAATCTAGTTTCCATCGACAAATTTTGACCAGGTAGGTTTTTATCGAAATCCAGCTTGTATTGAAATTTTCAAATAATATGTTAGACATTCTGAAACATTGCCCATAAAGTTTCCATATATTCGCAAAATTTGAGTGCTTGATTTTCACAGCAATGATCATTATACCAGTCCTTCGTCTTGATAAAAATGTCAACTGTAGATTGGCCAAGACCAGTGGGTACAAAACCCATTCGGCCGGTGTCGGTTGGGGGTCTTCACGTTGCTATATATGTAAAAATGCTGTCATACTCAAATTATTTCCAAGCGCGTTGGACTTGCCATACAATCGCGGGAGGATGATTCGTTTGCTTTGGTTTGGAACCATGGTGATTAACGCATCTTTCATCAATATTTCAGTTATATCGTGGCGGTCAGTTTTATTGTTGGCGAAAAACTGAGGAAACGGAAAAAACCACCAACCTGCTGCAACTCATTGCCAAGCATTATCATATAATGTTGCATACCTCGTCCTGAGCAAGACTCGAACCTGCAACATTAATGATGATCGGCACTGATTGCATAGGTAGATGTAAATCCAACTACCATACGTTCACGTCCATATATATACAGAATAAAACAACACTGTAGCAAGTTGCATTGATATTTTTTTTATATTCCTGCTATATTGATGGCAATGTGTACCATTTGCTGATTCGCGCTACATGAAACTTTGTTTATTGATGTTATTTCAATTTTGTTTCTTTATAGAAATGGTCAAGTTGCTAGAACACAAACATTTTAAGATCAGCTTATATGTTTTTATTTATCTGAATTTTTTATTTGTTTATTTTAACACTAACTCACTCAAATTATGAACGACACATATTGTCCTCAATATAGTTCTTGACCCTATTACTGGTGACGTCATGAATATTGTAATACTGTCCAATTGACAAGAAGAGTTTGAAGTTACCAAAGGGGTAATCAGAATCCGTATATCGAAGAAGAACAGACAACACAATGGTCAAAAGAAAAAGTACAACAGGACAAACAACGATCTATAAAACATACATATAAAACTAAAGATCGAGTAACACGAACCCCACTGAAAACCGGGGGTGAACTCAGGTAGGCATTGAGATTGTACCACTCTTCAGCAACAATGTACATCATAAGGCTTTGCCACAGGCTACACTGAAGTGCTTCAGGGTGGTACAATCTCAATGCATATTGGTAAAGACGTAGATAACTGATAATGTATTTATGTATGATGTTCTTACCTACACAAGCACCATCATTACGTTTGTACAAGCCAAATCCAAACAAAAGAAGAAGAAGGAAATCACATCAAAACAAGACAGAGGAACCTTGAACACTGGTTAATTGTACACTTTGTCCAAATGCATCCATATTTTCACCTCAGCTATGGTACTGTTGTACAAAAAGGTTATGAATACACTACAAAACGAGTATCAACCGGTTTAACACCGATGAATATTTGTGTTTGTTACAAGCCAAGACCTTGGTTTCCAATGTCATTTATCGTGGTCTTTTGAGTTCGTATCTATCTACCTATTAACGTATAAACACAATAGCCAAGAAAAAGGACAAAAGGACAAACAGCGTCTTAAAAACAGACACAATTCTAAAGATCGAGTAACACAACTGGGTGTGAACTCTTCTACCAGTTTGCGGCCGCCATCATTCACTGATGATACTGCCACTTTGGTGCGCATGCCAATTTTAAGCTTATTTTTTTAAAACTTAACAATAAAGTGTTGTGCAAAATAAATGTGCAAGTAAAAACAACTTGATTAATTTAATCAAGAAAGGGAGTGGCAGTGTCAGTGGGCAGAGGGTTCCAATCCCTGATGGTTCTTGGGTAGAATGACTCCTTCCGTATAATCTTGTTACATGATGGTATCTGAAAGGAGTGTTGGCTCATGTTTCGACTCAGTCGTGATAGTTGTACGAATCTGTCAGTGGCATCAATTTTAACTACACCATTTACGATCTTGTACATTAAGACTAGTCTAGCACTCTGCCTTCTTTCTCCAATGTAGGCCATCTCAGTTCTTCTAGCATGCTAGTGACCGATGAAGTGTTGTGGTACCTGTTCACTACATACCTTGCCGCCCTACGCTGGACCATTTCGATACGTTTTTGTCCTCTATAATGTATGGATCCCAGGTGGTGCATGCATATCCCAATGTTGGTCTAACCAATGACTTGTAAGCTTTCCCTTTTATGTTTGAATTTCTGATATTTAGGTTTCGTTTTAATAAGCTCATGGTGTTGTTTGCTTTCTTGCACATGTTTGATATGTGTTGGCTCCACTTCATATCTGATGTTATGGAAACACCTATATATTGTTCAGTTGTTACTTCCTCTAGTTGGTGACCATGTAGGGTGTAACTATTCATAATTGGTTGTTTCTTTCTTCTGATGGTCAGGACATTACATTTCTCTGGATGGAAGCTCATTTGCCATCTTTTTTCCCATTTAGCCAATTTATTCAGGTCATCTTGAAGAGTTACACTATCGATATCAGATGTTATGGTAAGATATACGATGGTATCATCAGCGAACAATCTGGTTTTGGATCTTATATTTTCTGGCATGTCGTTGGTGTAGAATAGGAACAAGCTGGGTCCTAACACGATCCTTGAGGAACACCTGATTCAACCGGTATGGAATTTGATGTCTCACCTTCTACTACTACTGACTGATTACGATCACGGAGGAAGCTTAGAATCCTTCTGTTGGTTTTACCTCTTATTCCATAGTGGTGTCATTTATGGATTAGTAGGTTGTGACATACTTTGTCAAAAACTTTGCTGAAATCCATAATCAGGCAGTCAGTTTGTTTACCACTGTCAAGGTTTCTAATTATATCATCTACAAATTCAACAAGCTGTGTATCACAGGAAAGGCCTTTCCGGAATCCAGATATATGCGTTGCCAATTCTTTTAAGACTCTATGGGTGATGTTGTCTGGTCCAGGTGTCTTATGAGGATTTAATTTTTTCAGCAATTTGGTAACTCCCTCCTCTGTTATCTGAATGCTATGCATAGATTCAAACTTCCTTTTCATGTTGCAGGTTGTTTGAAAGATTCGTCTGATAATTCTGTCTTAGTTAAGAATGCCATTTGGAACTGCTTGTTTAGAATGTTGGCCTTTTCTTTGGAGTCTTGATGTAATATTCCATCTGCTTTGAGCGGAGGTATGGTGTTACTATCTGATCTTTTATGCTTAATATAAGTGGTTGTTGTTTTACTCCCTTTGTTGTTGAAAGTTCTCTGGTTGGTGTTGAGGTATACACTTAACTTTAACTTGATTTGATGATACTGGACTGGAAATTGATGTGTCAGATAAAACACTAAATTTGTTTGTGGTACTGAAAACCATGGAGAAGCAAAATGATGTATAATTGGGGCAGTTGCAGGCAAGGCAATCCCAAGTTACAACAGAGTCATTTACATGTTCTAGATATACGCTGGTTTTCATATATTGACAGTTAGCGTGATAACATTGATTGCATGTATCACTTACAATACCTCTATCATCCTATCTAGCAGGTTTATCACAGGTACCACATGGATATAATGACCCAGATGTTGATGGTCCAGGATGTATGTTAACATCATTTGACAGTGTGATTAGGAACATTGAAAAGTATGTTAGGGTAACTTTTGGTCCATTTCTTGAACATAGACCTCTCAAACGGCTCTGATTTGTAATCACTCTAACCACAACGTATTCATGATCAGTTGGACACTCATGGTTGTTTACAATAATACATTTATGTATTTCATCTCTGTTGTTGACTGATGTATGCTTAATGATGAAACCTTGGATAAGGATGGTAAGGATCAGTCCTGTTGTTAATGACGCCATTGATGTTTATCTACGATGTATGTCCAAGCAGAGATTCTGACGGTGACAAGTAGATGTTCTGTGTTTTCCTTCAATATGATGTTGAGTAAGGTGTTTGTGTATTTAGATCTTACCCACTGAGCACTGCAAAATTTAAAGTAATTTTGAAAACGTGAAATGAGAAAAATATTAAAAAAATATCAGGTGCTGTTCAAAATTCCTGCCATTTTTGTTGGGCATGCGCACTCTAGTGTTCCGGAAGGGTAATCAGCTCCTACACCACTAGTGGCATCCATCGTGTTATACTCATATGAGTCGGAATTTTATACTCATATGAGTCGGAGTTTCTTGAAAATCTTGTAAAAGAAAAGACGATTCACGAAGCTAAAGCCTTTTATTTCACATACAGGTATATTGATGACATTTTATCTATCAATAATCCTAGATTTGCAGAATTCCTTCCATTGATATATCCTCCATAGCTGGAAATTAAAGAGACCACAGATACAGCTTCGTCCGCATCATTATTGGACGTATGCCTCGAATTTGCCGACAGTGGTCAACTCAGTTGTAAAATGTATGCTAAACGGGATGACTTCAATCTTAAAATCATAACTTTACAAATATGTGCAGCAATATACAAGCTTCTCTTGCATATGGTGTTTACATCTCGCAATTGATTCGCTATGCAAGGGTCAGTAGCAATTATTCTGATTTCTTGAAACGTCATCTTTATCTGATAAACAGGCTACCGGAACAGGGCTATTAACAGATTCGCCTTATTCGATCTCTTAAAAAGTTTATATTCTGATACCAAGATCTTGTCGAAAAATATTCTGTCTCTGCAGAGACGATAATAAACGATGGATTTTCAGAAAGTAAATTTGTAAAATATATAAAGATAAGGATTAAGTAATCGTGGTTTAGACATGACGTCATTCAACATCTAATTTGAAATCAAATTGTGTAAGAAGATGAATGTTTAGTAAAACCGTTCTGCAGAGACGATAGTAAACGATGGATTTTCATAGTACTGCGTTGACTACTATTATACCTATTTTGTCACAGTATTGTTCAAAATGCTGCTATAGTGCCAACCGGAATCTTTTAACCGTAATGGAAGTGGGAGGATTGGCGCCGTAAAATCTGATTCAAACCACCATTTCTTTGGAAATGCCTGTACCAGGTCAGGTCCATTGCGGTTTTCCCAGTTTTCCGTTGTTGACTGATTTTGTCTGTTTTTTGACTTAGGAGTTTTGCCTTTCCCTTTGGAAGATTGCTCGGTGCTCGGTAATTTTGTTATTATCCTTATTTATTATCTAGTTACAAAGCCGGTGATAAGTTATGATTGCGGAAAGGAGCGGGGAGTGCTTAAGACGAATAAAACATATCCGTGGTCATTTGTGACAGAGATATTCCCGATTTTCGATAACATGTAGTTATTGTTTTTGAATCGAGTTATCTTTTCCTGACAGTAGATATGCACACTTCCGGTAGCATAACTTAGTAACGCATCAAAACGGCTGTTATCGATAAAAACGTCTAAAAAAAATGCATACTTATTCAAATAAAATCCGATTTATTGGACTTATTCAATTTAGCTTTTTATATCGTCAGATTCCATCAGATCTGTATTTTTAGTTATATCCTGAATGACCGTAATAATAATAAATAAATCCGGTATTTTATATTCAAAGATGTAGCATTTTCTCGAAAATCGGCATTGCGGTTAAAATTACGTACGTTAATAGCGATGTATGCAAAATTCATTCCGATTTCCGCAGTGGAATCATTTGTTGTATTTCCTTTTACAGGATATTATCTTAATCTTGAAATGATCAAGATAATTTATCTGCTCGGAGTCTTTTAAAAATATGTCTATTTTCGCATGATATTTAGTTTTGTTTTCATTTTTGAGAGATCTACCTTTAGTTATTTACATGGTTCATGACTGTTCATTCTTTGGTTTCACTGCAGATTTTGTAATGAAGAAAGGAACATTTGGGAATTTTACCGGATTTTGCCATTTACAAACGTCAGAGACGTCGGGTAGAAATATGGCCGTAGTGCTAGACAGCCGGCATCCACTCCTTCCAAAAACTGGATGAGAAAATGGAGATTTTACTCTGATTCTAAGGGAAAAAATTGAAAGTTTTGCAGATAGAAGTGCTTTCAATGCTAGGTTAGTAAAGAACAAAAACACGAAAAAAAAATATAATTGTTAAAAATCGAAAACTTGCAACACAAAACATTTCCCTTTGGTAACATAAAAAGGCTTTCCCTTTTATGGAAAATATGCTTAAATAGGATTTTATGAAATATAGGCATCGTCTGCTTTATCTTAGAGTCGCACAAATTTACATCAAGTACACCTTATATTCCTCAAATTTGTAAGGTCGGTCGATCATTGTACCATAGCCGTGATCGTAAAGTCGCTGCTTCGCGACCCCTGCAGATTTACACCGCGTTTCACAGTATGATTTAAGAAATAGTAATAATTTTGTTATACCTAATTGTCGATTAGAAATTACCATAAAATCCTTCTTCCCCTCAACTACCCGAGATTGGAACAATCTAAATCCAGAAATTAGAAATTCTGGTAATATTAACATATTTAAAAAAAAAATCAAAATATTACTTAAGAAAGTGCCTTTTTACTTCGGTTGGGGTGATAGAACATTAAATAGTATTCACAGTTCGCTAAATGCAGATTTGCACCTTGTCAATTTAAAGCCAAGTCCTGGATGTATATGTGGTCATGGTTTTGAAGATTGTATACACTTTTTCTTTGAATGTCCATTTTATAATGAAAATAGGGCAATGGTGTTTAATAAATTAAAGAATTACAATTGAATTGATATTATCTGGTCATGAAAATCTGACTCCTAATCAAAACATCGAAATCTTCTCTGCTGTTTATTGTTTTATTAGAAGCGCCCAGCGCTTTAGCTAATGTACTATCATACTCACTTCAGTCAATGTTATTTTTTGTTTGTTTTTGTTTGTTTGAAACCCTTCTTCTTTATTCCACTGTATTCAACATATTATTTCACCGTATTCCTCTTTATGCTTACTTTATTATTATCGTCTAAATATATCATGTTGTAACATTTATTTGTATAATTATCGCCATTATGTGTAATCAGTTTTTGTTTATATTTTTGTAAAAGTGAAAGGACTTCACTAATGTTGTTATAACTTGTGTCCAATCCCATTTGCAACTTTTATGCAAATAAAATATGTTTAATCTAAACTACACTGAGAGCGCAAATTCCATCGGAGAAGTTTGGGGTTTTCTTTGCAACATACTGTGCTTCGCTATGGATTTTGGTTAAAGTGATTAAAATGTAGGCTATATATTAAGTTATTTTAATTTTTTTACATATTATAGCAATTATGAGTGCACAGTAGATTTGCATTGATTTTTCGAAAGCCGTACAACAAATATTTCCTTACATATGAAATCATGACGCGAATTTACATGCAAGCTGTTAATTTCATTTTTTTTCATCAATATTAACTATTCTGTCGGGGTTTTTTTTTTTTTTTTTCGAGCATCACGTAATCCGTCATAATCACTAAAAATAAAGCATTTAGCACATGTCGTGCTTATCGGAAGCAAACCATCAAAGCTTTATATTTAAAAAAAAACGTTGTGCCTGGTTGTTATGTTATCTGAAATCTTCAGTTGAGAAACCAAATCGTCTGCTATGTTTTCTGATTCGCATTTTACCCCATCACTACTGTAAGTAATACATTTACTTGACTAAATGCGGGAGCACAGTAGTCATGATCGCATTGGCGCTGCCTTGTGATGGAATGGATAGTTCTAGCAGATGGTTCGAATCCCATCAGTCCTTATTTTTTTTGTCTACATTTTTAAGCTTAGCTTCAGAGAGCTATTTTTGGATGTAAGATTATGAAACTGTAAATTCATTTATTGCAAAATAACTTATTTGTCGTGAGTACTTAGACGGTATCAGAAATCATGGATAGCAGTCGAGAAGTGTCTAAAAATACATCTTTAATATGACAGATAAGTTGCAATGGACAGAGGTGCGATCTCCAAATACACCATTGTTTTTTTAAATGATAGATCGATTGCTTGTAATTGATATATTAAAAACAGATAAAAAGCGCGTTCGCGATCGCTTTATTTCCTATTCAAACTATTCCAGAAGAGGGACATTATTTATCAAGAAAACAAGTGGGATCTGCTCTGACAGAAACCAAAAATTGGGATTTGCTTGTTGACTGTACAAGTCGAGATGGCCGGAAAATATTAAATCCAGGTGTTGACCTATTTGATAAGCATACATTGCTAATGAAGACGCACAGACCGTTTCAAGCACAGTGCAATATATTACACCGAATCCGCCTCTGCTTTAACAAATGGTGTAGAAACAACAGATTCTATTATTTCTAAAATGCTTCCAAATGTATCTTGCCTCGAGTGTAATGTAAAGATCAAATACGCTTTTTAATGAAAGGAGTGAACAAAAATTAAAAGAAAATATTCCTGCTTTCAGTGTGCAAGGAACATCGTGCAGTGTTTCCATTTTGCATAAACATCTGGTGACAATTATCCAAACCATTTCAGAAAGTTAATTATGTAACATGTGCATTAGCATTATAAAAATACACATTTGGAGTTATTTGTACAAAAGTGTTACAAATCCAGAGAAAAATATGTTTTAAAGTAAATAACCTTTTTCTATAGAAGTTTAAAAAAAAGAAATGTCGTGTATATAATTTTCTCTATGAAAGTTAAAGCCTCTTCTGAACTGTCAATAGCAGCTCATTTTTTCATTGTCATCTGACCGGCTTTTTAAAAGATACGTCTTTACAACTGTGTACCTAATTTGAGGGAAGAGATTGTCTTTGCTGGACCACCCGGTGTTCAATTCGGATATGAGTATCTTCCACAGAATCGCTATCGTATTTCACATAGTCATCGAAGGAAGAAATAGCACCATATATCACTTGATTTGCATTGAAAGCTCGGAGCGCAAGCTCATTCTTGATAACACTGCGTTTTCTTATTACATTTCCGTAGAAACTGTAGAAGTTCAGTCTTTTTTAAAGTTAGGAAGTCTTCAAGTGTTGCCTTGGATTCTACGTCAATTAATTTCATATTTTTTCGCACTTATTATTTATTCAATCAATTTATAAAAAACCGCCAGAAAAACTTTGCAACCGGAAATGTTATATACCTACCTCCAAGGACGATTATTCAACTTGCGAACGATAACTCCCTTTTCCGCAACGAGGGAATTCATTAACGGTCAACCAAGTCATGATGAAAACGTAAAACTTTCGAAGTGATGAATTCAACTTAACCAAGAGGAACCATTGGTTCATTAGCTTCCTTATTAGCAGGAACTCTCTATCAAGGAAATCTCGATAGGAACCACAAGCTCTGGAATATCGTATCAATTGGAGGTGCTGCTGGAATGTTGCTACATATACATGGAAAGGTCACAATGGGAAAATTGAAATCGTCTCTTTTGTCGTAAAGATTCGTTTTTAACCGCCCATCACTGTAAATATGGAGGTGTAGGTCAAGGTATGAAGCAGACTTATCTGTATCTGTGGTATCCTTTATTTCAAATTGAATGACTGTGTTTCATATCAGTTGTGTCCTTTCATGATATATATATACATATATGAAGATCAAAAGGATAATTTAGGAATCATTTGTGGTAATAGTAAATTGTGTTAACAATCTTTGTATTCCTCTTATGTTATTATATATATGAATTAAACATAACAGGAAATAATTCACACCAAAACAGTTTTAGAAAAACTAGCTGGAAAGTTATTAAAATAAAAAACAAAGGCAAAATAGATACACAATCTCCCATTTCCTGGCTGGATGCAATGATCTGATAAGAAGTAATGTAAAAAGGGGAACATTGGTTGACCCTGGACGATCAAGTTGCACTGTTAGCAGGTGACGAGAAATAAAGCAATTTGATTGCTAAAAAAGAAGTAGGGAAGTTTGTAAAATGACTCTAAGGTTTGTCGGTCTGTCTTTGAAGTTTGTATGTTTGTTTTCTTTAGTTTAAAAAATACAACATATAGTATATCTACACAACATATATCCCACTTGCCTGTGGAGTAGGAGATCAGAGGAAATCCCATCACAGGTCACATGTGATGTACTATCCAATTGAAAATGGGGATTGCAAAAATATGAAAATATTACTAAGCTGTTTTCCATGCTACGAGCAATCTGATTGGCTGGAAAATAACCGCATTTAGAACATTATTGTATATTCATGACAATTAACCTTTCGATGGGGATCGCTTTGAAAGAGTCAAAAATCTAGATATTGTCAATGCAAAAAGTATGTGAAATCCCCATAGACAGCAATAATATGTTTATTAAATATCATAATTACAATATATACGGTATATTATCCTTAAAATGTGTACTAACAATATCTATTTTGTAATACGTTTCACTAAATAGCAAATCGTGGCAATCTACAACAAAACAATGGATTATAATTAATATTATGTAAGAATTTAACAGAAAAATAATTGAGCATTTAAAGCATAAAATATCCGTTACGAAACTATCCTTACTACACAATTTATTTCCTAGTTGATACCAGTGATACTTTTGCATAACAACATAGTTAAAAGAAATGATAGCAGCAATCAGAAGACGTTCGCAAATAGTACTGTATACAGAAGGAATGTGTTGACTCTAGATAAAAATGTTTTACTTACGATATGTCGCTGATGCCTGTTTGAAGTTGATGAGCACAATCACTATTAGAAAGCCTTTAACAACCATACTGGAGGTTATATGGTATGCACTCAATGACAACTGATTTTCAATTTCAATTAATATACTGATTTAAAAAAAAAAAGCATATATGTATATCATTACCATTATTTACACAACCAATCATATAAGAGGAAAACGTTACGTGTTCTTTGCAGAGGACTCCATGTCGGTTTGCACGTAACACATTGCAATGGGATGAAAAAAGCATGAAGTAATTAACATAAAGAGTCATTATCCTACACCTGATAAATATTTAGATCATTCTATTGCTTTTTTGTTTCTTATATTTTTTCTTGCTTTGTGTTTTGAGTTTTGAGTTTTTTTGTTTTAAATAAATGTTTGCACTTTTTCCTTTGGTATCTAGCATTACAGAAAAGCTAGTTTGACATGACGGATTATGTTTTGCATCTTTTTAACGATAGTACTGAAGAGTGATTTTTTTCTCAGGAAAGTGTAGAACGCTGAATCAGCCTTTTAATGCTTGCTATGCATGTATATATACGACTAGGGTGTTCGCGTTCGATCTATGTTAAGGGGTTGAGAGAAATAAATCATGTTGTATTGTTGTATTTTTCAATAAGACAAAATAGTGTTGGTATACAATTTAAGCAGTAAATCGAAATTTAAAATTTCTACGGGTTTTTTTTTAGATGGAAAAACGTTGGAGATACCGTAGCGGATAATCAGATGCCGTAAATTGAAGGACAGACAACGCAATGGCCAACAGAGAAAATTTCTTGCCCATGTCCTTGATATCGCAAATTGCTAAGATGCTTTATGACTCGATTCAAATAAATATATTTGCAATTCCAGCAACCAAAATATCTTGTTTTCAAATATTGTGCCAACTTATTTGATGATACCTCTGCTTGTGGAGTTCTCGAAGGTATCATCCGCCCAGTAATTAGTGCTTCGGGACTTACATGTTTATATATATACGTCTGAAAATTAAACCAAACAGTGTTAGAATTAGATTTTAGAGCTGTCGACGGGATTTGAACCCACACCATTCATACACTGCAGCACCATTCGCTTAGCCTTACATCCAGCGCCCTAGACCACTCGACCACATCCACTCCCTAAAAAAAGGAGCTTCAATAATCGTAGTGTTACCTTTTCTCGTAAGGCAAATCTAGGGATAGGCGTAAGACATGTGTATAAGCGTGTGTAGATGGTACATATATGTTTAATATTATAATTTGACAGCAATCTAACTCAGCAATTTTTAATATATTGTATAGTATAATGAAGAATTCATTATACAATCACAGGAAATAAAGTATATTATACAAACGTCTAGAAGCAAGTGACAACCATACAATATATCTGTACCACTGGATCTCAAAGTTACTTTAAAGGATACTAGGTTAATACTAAATATTATATACGTCTGAAAATTAAACCAAACAGTGCTAGAATTAGATTTTAGAGCTGTCAAATGTTTGTTCTTCCCTCGACGGGATTTGAACCCACACCATTGATACACTGCAGCACCATTCGCTTAGCCTTACGTCCAGAGCCCTAGACCACTCGACTACATCCACTCCCTAAAAAAGGAGCTTCAATATTGGTAGTGTTACCTTTTCTCGAAAGGCAAATCTAGGGATACACGTAAGACATGTGTATAAGCGTGTGTAGATGGTACATATATACTTAATATTATAATTTGACAGCAATCTAACTCAGCAATTTTTAATATATTGTATAGGATAAAGAAGAATTCATTATACAGTCACAGGAAATAAAGTATATTATACAAACGTCTAGAAGCAAGTGACAACCATACAATATATCTGTAGCACAGGATCTCAAAGTTACTAAGGATACTAGGTTAATACTAAATATTATATACGTCTGAATATTAAACCAAACAGAGTTAGAATTCGATTTTAGAGCTGTCAAATTATATATATATATATATATATATATATATATATATAACATTTACAGTTCATACATAATGTAATTTATCAAAACTAAGATCAATCTGCATCAGCCACAGATAGCCTTTGCTAATTTTGGCTATCATGTTTTCCACTTTTTTGACTATGAACGTTCCTGCCGAAGGTTATTCAAGAAAGGCGATATATCTACGTTTTTATGGTATCTCTAATGGTGGACTTGTAACCGCGATGGTATTATTCACCTAGTGGTCAATGTCTCGGGCACTGGCATGACTAGGGATATAGAGTAATTCGCGTATGACCTCTAATGGAGTTTCTTCAGATCCTCCCCTACGCTTGTATCAGTAAAGAGGAGGGAGTGTACATGTGAGATCTGATTTTAATCAACTTTCATTTTTAAAATTTGAACAGTTGATCAAATTACATATGTTACGGATTTTGCAGAAACATCTTGCGTTTTGTCGACTTTTGACGAAAATATGCAAATAAGATTGATTTCGACCAAAAGCTATATATAAAATATTCTCTTCTGGAACGATTCAGCGAAGATTAACCCAACTTTGCAACGTTAATTCTTGAGTAAGCTCCAACTTCTATCCAAGATGACCGCTGTTACTGAAAAAAAACAGAAATTTCTTCAAATGGCAAACCTGATCCATGCTATGATAATGTGAGCTTAAACTAAGATATTATAAGATTAAGAGTTGTTTGATATATTTGAACTTTTTACTGTCAAATTTGTAATTTGGACATTTTTTTTAAGTTTCAAATTATAATTATTCTAGCAATAAATGATTTAAAAACTCTCTCCTCGGAAACCTCTTGGACAATTTGAACCCAACTGTGCCTAATCATTTGAATGTGTAATTTAAAATAATATTCGCAGAATCTGACAAGTGACCAACATGAATGGTGCTACTAAAATAGAACATGGAGGTAAATCTACAGTGTAAATGTCGGATGATTTTAGCATAATATGTGGCTTTTTAATATTTCTTCAAATGGTCAAACAGCGAAATATTATGAATTATATTTCTGAGAACTTTCAAATATAAGACATATTCATGTATTCACATGTATTCAAATAATCTTTATAATATAAAAACCATTAATCATCGGTAGGCAACTACAAGTACATGTAATGAAATTAAAGTTTAAACAGTGATGGTCATCAATTCCACCAATATCAGCAACAGAAATTTTCTAAATTATCTACAGAAGTAAATTGTCCACGAGTTTCAGGGATGGGGAGAGGGCGTCATAATTGGAAAGTAAGTTTATGTGCACACAACTACATGTATAACTATGCTTGAAAACAATAGAAAAAGTACTCTAACTCTAAAGTTATTTGTAAATAGTGGTCAAAATTCTCCTCCTATTCATTTTTACTGTGCATAAAGAAATAAAACATTTTATTAAGAAAACAAACTGCGTTGATATTCACATACTTGGTTAATTGCTTGATTTTTACTGCGAGTTCAAATCCGAAATTGCAATATCATTTTTACATAGTTGTATTGTAAATTCAGTTAGCAAATTAAAATCACGGAAAGTAAGTATGGTTATGAATTATGTAGCTTAGTGCTCCGAATCAATTATTAAAATCGCATCGGTGGTGTAATGGTTAGCGTGATGGCGCTGAACTACCTGTACATATGTATTTAGTGGTGTTCATGGATAGGGTGATGGCGCTGTACCACCTGTACATATGTATTTAGTGGTGTTCATGGTTAGCATGATGGTGCTGTACCACCTGTACATATGTATATAATGGTGTTCATGGTTAGCGTGATGGTGCTGTACCACCTGTACATATGTATTTAGTGGTGTTCATGGTTAGAGTGATAGTGCTGTGCCACATGTACATATGCATTTAGTGGTGTTCATGGTTAGAGTGATGGCGCTGTACCACCTGTACATATGTATTTAGTGGTGTTCATGGTTAGTGTGATGCTGCTGTACCACCTGTACATAAGTATTTAGTGGTGTTCATGGTTAGCGTGATGGCGCTGTACTACCTGTACATATGTATTTAGTGGTGTTCATGGTTAGCGTGATGGTGCTGTACTACCTGTGCATATGTATTTAGTGGTGTTCATGGTTATCGTGATGGTGCTGCACTACCTGTAAATATGTATTTATTAGTGTTCATGGTTAGTATGCTAGTGTTTGGCTACCTGTACATATGTATTTAGTGGTGTTCATGGTTAGCGTGATGGCGCTGTACCACCTGTACATATGTATTTAGTGGTGTTCATGGTTAGCGTGATGGTGTTGTACCACCTATACATATGTATTTAGTGGTGTACATGATTAGCGTGATGGTGATGTACTACCTGTACATATGTATTTAGTGGTGTTCCTGGTTAACGTGATGGGCATGTACTACATGTACATATGTATTTAATGGTGTTCATGGTTATCGTGATGATGCTGCATTACCTGTAAATATGTATTTAGTAGTGTTCATGGTTAGTATGCTAGTGTTGTGCCACCTGTACATATGTATTTAGTGGTGTTCATGGTTAGCGTGATGGTGATGTACTACCTGTACATATGTATTTAGTGGTGTTCATGGTTAATGTGATGGTGATGTACTACATGTACATATGTATTTAGTGGTGTTCATGGTTAAGGTGATGGTGCTGTACCTCTTGTACATATGTATTTAGTGGTGTTCATGGTAAGCGTGATAGCGATGTACCATCTGTACATATGTATTTAGCGGTGTTCATGGTTAGCGTGATGGTGCTGTACCACCAGTACATATGTATTTAGTGGTATTCATGGTTAGCATGATGGCGCTGTACCACCTGTACATATGTATTTAGTGGTGTTGATTGTTAGCGTGATGGTACTGTACCATCTGTACATATGTATTTAGTGGTGTTCATGGATAGGGTGATGGCGCTGTACCACCTGTACATATGTATTTAGTGGTGTTCATGGTTAGCATGATGGTGCTGTACCACCTGTACATATGTATATAATGGTGTTCATGGTTAGCGTGATGGTGCTGTACCACCTGTACATATGTATTTAGTGGTGTTCATGGTTAGAGTGATAGTGCTGTGCCACATGTACATATGCATTTAGTGGTGTTCATGGTTAGAGTGATGGCGCTGTACCACCTGTACATATGTATTTAGTGGTGTTCATGGTTAGTGTGATGCTGCTGTACCACCTGTACATAAGTATTTAGTGGTGTTCATGGTTAGCGTGATGGCGCTGTACTACCTGTACATATGTATTTAGTGGTGTTCATGGTTAGCGTGATGGTGCTGTACTACCTGTGCATATGTATTTAGTGGTGTTCATGGTTATCGTGATGGTGCTGCACTACCTGTAAATATGTATTTATTAGTGTTCATGGTTAGTATGCTAGTGTTTGGCCACCTGTACATATGTATTTAGTGGTGTTCATGGTTAGCGTGATGGCGCTGTACCACCTGTACATATGTATTTAGTGGTGTTCATGGTTAGCGTGATGGTGTTGTACCACCTATACATATGTATTTAGTGGTGTACATGATTAGCGTGATGGTGATGTACTACCTGTACATATGTATTTAGTGGTGTTCCTGGTTAACGTGATGGGCATGTATTACATGTACATATGTATTTAATGGTGTTCATGGTTATCGTGATGATGCTGCATTACCTGTAAATATGTATTTAGTAGTGTTCATGGTTAGTATGCTAGTGTTGTGCCACCTGTACATATGTATTTAGTGGTGTTCATGGTTAGCGTGATGGTGATGTACTACCTGTACATATGTATTTAGTGGTGTTCATGGTTAATGTGATGGTGATGTACTACATGTACATATGTATTTAGTGGTGTTCATGGTTAAGGTGATGGTGCTGTACCTCTTGTACATATGTATTTAGTGGTGTTCATGGTAAGCGTGATAGCGATGTACCATCTGTACATATGTATTTAGCGGTGTTCATGGTTAGCGTGATGGTGCTGTACCACCAGTACATATGTATTTAGTGGTATTCATGGTTAGCATGATGGCGCTGTACCACCTGTACATATGTATTTAGTGGTGTTGATTGTTAGCGTGATGGTACTGTACCATCTGTACATATGTGTTTAGTGGTGTTCATGGTTAGCGTGATAGCGCTGTACCATCTGTATATATCTATTTAGTGGTATTCATGCTTAGCGTGATGGTGCTGTGCCACATGTACATATGTATTTAGCAGTGTTCATGGTTAGCATGATGGTGCTTTACCACCTGTACATATGTATTTAGTGGTGTTCATGGTTAGCGTGATTGTGCTGTACCACCTGTACATATCTAATTAGTGGTGTTCATGGTTAGCGTGATGGTGCTGTCCCACATTTACATATGTATTCAGTGGTGTTCATGGTTAGGGTGATGGTGCTGTAGCACCTGTACATATGTATTTAGTGGTGTTCATGCTTAGCGTGATGGTGATGTACCACCTGTACATATGTATTTAGTGGTGTTCATGGTTAGTGTGATGGTGCTGTAGCACCTGTACATATGTATTTAGTGGTGTTAATGGTTAGCGTGATGGTGATGTAATACCTGTACATATGTATTTAGTGGTGTTCATGGTTAGCGTGATGGTGCTGTACTACCTGTGCATATGTATTTAGTGGTGTTCATGGTTATCGTGATGGTGCTGCACTACCTGTAAATATGTATTTATTAGTGTTCATGGTTAGTATGCTAGTGTTTGGCCACCTGTACATATGTATTTAGTGGTGTTCATGGTTAGCGTGATGGCGCTGTACCACCTGTACATATGTATTTAGTGGTGTTCATGGTTAGCGTGATGGTGTTGTACCACCTATACATATGTATTTAGTGGTGTACATGATTAGCGTGATGGTGATGTACTACCTGTACATATGTATTTAGTGGTGTTCATGGTTAACGTGATGGCATGTACTACATGTACATATGTATTTAATGGTGTTCATGGTTATCGTGATGATGCTGCATTACCTGTAAATATGTATTTAGTAGTGTTCATGGTTAGTATGCTAGTGTTGTGCCACCTGTACATATGTATTTAGTGGTGTTCATGGTTAGCGTGATGGTGATGTACTACCTGTACATATGTATTTAGTGGTGTTCATGGTTAATGTGATGGTGATGTACTACATGTACATATGTATTTAGTGGTGTTCATGGTTAAGGTGATGGTGCTGTACCTCTTGTACATATGTATTTAGTGGTGTTCATGGTAAGCGTGATAGCGATGTACCATCTGTACATATGTATTTAGCGGTGTTCATGGTTAGCGTGATGGTGCTGTACCACCAGTACATATGTATTTAGTGGTATTCATGGTTAGCATGATGGCGCTGTACCACCTGTACATATGTATTTAGTGGTGTTGATTGTTAGCGTGATGGTACTGTACCATCTGTACATATGTGTTTAGTGGTGTTCATGGTTAGCGTGATAGCGCTGTACCATCTGTATATATCTATTTAGTGGTATTCATGCTTAGCGTGATGGTGCTGTGCCACATGTACATATGTATTTAGCAGTGTTCATGGTTAGCATGATGGTGCTTTACCACCTGTACATATGTATTTAGTGGTGTTCATGGTTAGCGTGATTGTGCTGTACCACCTGTACATATCTAATTAGTGGTGTTCATGGTTAGCGTGATGGTGCTGTCCCACATTTACATATGTATTCAGTGGTGTTCATGGTTAGGGTGATGGTGCTGTAGCACCTGTACATATGTATTTAGTGGTGTTCATGCTTAGCGTGATGGTGATGTACCACCTGTACATATGTATTTAGTGGTGTTCATGGTTAGTGTGATGGTGCTGTAGCACCTGTACATATGTATTTAGTGGTGTTAATGGTTAGCGTGATGGTGATGTAATACCTGTACATATGTATTTAGTGGTGTTCATGCTTAGCGTGATGGTGCTGTGCCACATGTACATATGTATTTAGTGGTGTTCATGGTTAGCGTGATGGTGTTGTAGCACCTGTACATATGTTTTTAGTGGTGTTCATGCTTAGCGTGATGGTGATGTACCACCTGTACATATGTATTTACTGGTGTTCATGGTTAGTGTGATGGTGCTGTAGCACCTGTACATATGTATTTAGTGGTGTTAATGGTTAGCGTGATGGTGATGTAATACCTGTACATATGTATTTAGTGGTGTTCATGCTTAGCGTGATGGTGCTGTGCCACATGTACATATGTATTTAGTGGTGTTCATGGTTAGCGTGATGGTGATGTACCACCGGTACATATCTATTTAGTGGTGTTCATTTTTAGTGTGATGGTGCTGTACCACCTGTACATATGTATTTAGCGGTGTTCATGGTTAGTGTGATGGTGCTGTACCACCTGTATATATGTATTTAGTGGTGTTCATGGTTAGCGTGATGGTGCTGTCCTACCTGTACATATGTATTTAGTGGTGTTAATGGTTAGCGTGATGGTGTTGTGCCACATGTACATATGCATTTAGTGGTGTTCATGGTTAGCGTGATGGTGCTGTGCCACATGTACATATGTATTTAGTGGTGTTCATGGTTAGCGTGATGGTGTTGTAGCACCTGTACATATGTATTTAGTGGTGTTCATGCTTAGCGTGATGGTGATGTACCACCTGTACATATGTATTTAGTGGTGTTCATGATTAGCGTGATGGTGTTGTAGCACCTATACATATGTATTTAGTGGTGTTCATGCTTAGCGTGATGGTGATGTACCACCTGTACATATGTATTTAGTGGTGTTCATGATTAGCGTGATGGTGATGTACCACCTGTACATATGTATTTAGTGGTATTAATGGCTAGTGTGATGTCGCTGTACCACCTGTACATATGTATTTAGTGGTGTTCATGGTTAGTGTGATGGTGCTGTACTACCTGTACATATGTATTTAGTGGTGTTCATGGCTAGTGTGATGGCGCTGTACCACCTGTACATATGTATTTAGTGGTGTTCATGGTTAGTGTGATGGCGCTGTGCCACCTGTACATATGTATTTAGTGGTATTCATGGCTAGTTTGATGGCGCTGTACCACCTGTACATATGTATTTAGTGGTGTTCATGGTTAGCGTGATGGCGCTGTACCACCTGTAGCTATGTATTTAGTGGTGTTCATGGTTAGTGTGATGGCGTTGAACCACATGTACATATGTATTTAATGGTGTAATGATTAGCGTGATGGTGGTGTGCCCCCTGTACATATATACTTAGTGGTGTTAATGATGCTCAATTCTACGTTACACGGATCGACCCTCTGCCTTAACTTCATTATCATTGTGGATTGTGAAAAAAGCCTATTGATTCACTCTATAAATAAAGAGAAAAAATAATAGCTTGATATGATAATATGTTTCCACGTACACAGACATAACACTACAACATTAAAAAAAACTGTTATGTAAGAGGTGGAAACAGCTGAACATATGATGGCAAAAACTATTATAATGAAAGAAATATAGTTAATACCAAATTAACTTGTAACAGTCCGTGCAGGGTGCGACACCACATTGTTATTTTTTTACCATTACAGTAACTATTTTTACAGATTTCAAGAGTATTATTTGAATCTTATTTTCGCTGCTTTGAGCGTACCTGGTGAGGGTTTTCCAGAAACGCGTCGCATGCTCTAGGTTTGACATCTACGTTTTTATTTCAATGGTATTCACACTGAGAAAGGTGTTGATCAGAGAATTACAGCAAGTCAGAAAAACAATCTATGATCATCTATTTGCCATGTCATTATGGTTTGCGTGTACTTGAGTAAATAATTTTAGTCAGTAGTGAAATCTTGTATTTTTAAAAGTAAAATACTTTGCAATTACCAGTACTGCATATAATAATTTTATTAAGCTCTGAAAGTCAAAAACGCTCTGCACAATAAGCAGGGTGCATAGATATAAAAAGGATTTAACATGTTGGTGTATCTGTACACATTCAAATATGTAATCTTTTCTTACATATACTGGTGTCCACCACAGTGTCCAACATGATTTCCATATTAGATTATGCTCGCGTCGTTTATCAGTAACACGACAGGTCGCTGCTTGAGCAGTAACTACTTACCCTTCCACATCACTCGAGTTAACACCCCTCTTTCTTTCCAATGGGCAGTGTTGTCTTAACGCATGGACACGCTGGGCAGTTGTCATTGAGTCCACGAGCATATGGGCCCAATGCTAACGTATGTATGTTGTGCATGGCATGCTTTGTTAATGCACTGATTTTGTTGGAAGTACCAATAAAATAAAAGTATGTTTAATTTTATCGACATTTGCAGTTTTTCTACGCGAGTGGTTGCGTGGGTAGGGATCCCAGTGCACTCCTTTTCCCAGGGGCCAATAATGCTGCTAAGACGTTCCTGTCGATGGGGTTTGTGTTGCCCAATCGTATTATTTTGTAGGTCATTGTTTTCCTTTTGTCTTTTGGCCATTGTGTTGTTTGTCCTTCTTGGATCTACGGCTTCAGATTTCTTCTATGGTATTTGCAAACTTTTCTTGCACACTGAATATTAGAATACACTTTCATCAATGTTAATGTTGATATTAAAAATATATTGTGTACCAAGGCATTAAACAGGTTGTTTGTATTTAAAGCTGATCTAAAAAGAAAGTACTTTTGGCTAAATCAATTAATATTCAACATAAAAGGGTGCTGATTATAAGTATTCATTGTACCGTTTAGGTATTCAAAGTTTTCCTGAAAGTGGAAAGTGATCAAGACAATTAGGCAACCGCCAGGATATAGCTGAAATTTGTTGAAAGTGACGTTAAACACCATACCCCTAACCCTAATAATTTCGTTACTATTTGATATCATTGAGACAAAATAGACTATCAATCATGAATTATAATAAGAATTCATTTTTGGGAATGTTTTCCAACTTGTTTATAGGATGTGTTGATGCTCTTTTGTCTACTTTCGGTTGTCCATGAATTCCACCTGCACCAACGCAAACAACTGCTCGCAACCGTGTCCTCATCAAAGTTAAAATGTTGTAAATAAACAGAGGAAGCAAAATGATAATTGGTTTCCATGAGAATGGAAATCATAAAAGGAAACTAGAAATAACAGAATACTAATATTTTAGCGATTTATTTTGTAATATCTAGATAATAATTATGGCATTACTGCAAACACATCACGTCGGTGGGTACACTGCAAGTATAATAAAAGACTAAGTAAAATTTCATTTGTTGACGAATAATTTCATTGAATCAAATAATAGGTATGCATTGGACGAAAGACTTTGCTGGTGGTTTTAAGCGGAAAGTATGCTATTCAATTTGTCCATTTACATGTCCTCACGTTTTTAGTTCCATCTTTTGACGTCGTTTACGATTTCCGGTTTTCGATTCCTCTTTGTTCGTGTTTGTGTTGTAGGAATTGATGTTTTATTTATGTTATTTGTATTTTACGCAGATTAGTCTCCAACACGTTGGTGTTCGCATCGTTTAATCGTAGCGTCTCGGGTCACACTAGTGGAACAGGAACCGATTACACATCCGGAATAGCTGCACTTACTTTCGACATTCAGTGGGATTCGTAAATTATTTTTCTGTGTAGCGTTTTGTAGATCATTGTTTGTCCTTTTGTCCCTTTTTCTTTTGGCTATTGTATTATCCGTCCTTATATATGTACGTCTTCTGATTACCCTTTAATATTTTAAAGCTTTTCGTTGAAAACAATATACATGTAAGTATGCAATTAAATTAAACATAAGAAGCAATCACATGCGTACCACGACAGTAGTAATGATAGCACATACGGTATGTATAAACTATAATAGATAAGGAACCATGTGGAAAGATTAGCTGCATAAAGTTATACATTAGAACAATATAAAAGGAACCATGTGAAAAGATTGGCTGTAGAAGGTTATAAATTAGAACAATAGAAAAGGAACCACGTGAAGAGAATAGCTGCAGAAGGTTATAAACTAAAACAATATGCATGTACGTTCTAGATTTAGGTGAATATAATTCCTTGGTAAATTTAACTGCTATTCCTGTCGTGTATTGCTGGTTCCACTTTCCACGATATTTCTGTTATATCGTGGCGGTCAGTTTTATTGCAGGGAGATGGCCTAGTCCGATTAATGTGTAGAAAGAGGCAGGGACACTTTGTCCTGAAATTTTTTCACAAGACGGTCAATTTTAAAATGCATAGCAATGCCATTACTAACGATAAAAAAGATGGAGTAAAATTACTTTCTGATGAATATATAGCATTTTCATAGAGTAGAGAGGGTGAAAAATAGCTTAAAATGGACGACAAAAAATCTCGAAAAATGCAATATGTCATTTGTTGGCTTCTTTTAAACCGGAAATTCTGAAAGAAAAATATCTAGAACCAGAATAAGATATGGTTTTCTCACCCCTTGGAAAAAGTAGTCCGTTAATTTAGGTGAACATTTTTGCTCTATCTTACCCCGGCTTCAGGGTAAGACAAGCTACACGCCGTTTTCCCGCAAAATTATTTTCCATTCTTGAATTAAATTGTCCATGTATAGTGTCTTGTCAGTATTTTAAATGTATTTCAAAATAAAATACAATGTATTTTATAAATATATTATAAATGCTACTACAACAGCGATAAATACCTGTAAAAATGTTATTTGACGTTGGTCAAAGGGAGGTAATTTGTTTTTATTTACGATAGTTACCTAACAAGGGAGGGAACTCTATATTTGCTCAACGTTAACAAATATTGACACGATAGAAAGAGATGATAAAAAGAGGCAAACATCGTGAAAGTTTGTTAATTTTATTATTTTGAACCTCTTTAAAGTTGTAAAATGAAAATTTTGTTTTATTTTATTATGTGGCATTTTGGTCTTGTGATACGATTCGCAATTTAATGCGCCAAACTACACAAAAGGTAAACATACATTGACACGGTAGAAAGGGGTGAGAAAAAGAGTCAAACACCGTAAAAGATGCACGATAGTAAAATCTGTGACACCCTCGTGTGTCACAGATTTTACTATCTTGCACCTCTCCCGGTGTTAGACCCCATATTTCTTTGTTCCAATTCTTCATACAAATGAATTTTGAAACAAATTTGTTTGTAATGTTCTTCGCAGCAAAAATGAAACTTTTCTAGCAAAAATTTCGGCCCGTTCGAGTTAAATCTTCTTATACAGTTAACAAACATATTTCATACAAGTTGTCCGTAATTCGGTTGGGAGCGCACTAGCGTGTATCAACTCCGATATTTTTCAAGGTAAAGATATATGTTACGAATTTATTGGCGGTCTCCTTTAACAAAATACTATTGGTGAATTTCCAAATTTACAAAGTCTGATTTCAAATTTATGGAAATATTAACAATGAGCAATGAATCATGTCAATGTGATCAGATTTCCATCCATGACAATCGGCGTACATATGAAGGGTTTTTTAAATGCGACTTCAATTTTTTTTATATGCTTTTCCATGAAAATGTTATAGAGCCACCTTTTGGATTCAACATTTTCCTTCAATATGCTTTCAATCTCTATACAAGGCTGTCAATCAATGTCATCTCACGCCCATATGTATCAGTCTTAATAATAGGGTGGGGACAAATACTATTTTTACACTCAGTAGACTATTGCGGATGGGCAAGGTACAGAGCAGCACATGCTTATCATGTCGCACTGCTCCAAAATATATGTTTCACCTGTGAGTGACGTGTCCTTAATTATTTAATTTCAAGTCTTACCCGATTGACATATTACATAATGTACTTTAAACAGATAAACAACACACAATAATCAATTACCAAGATTTCTAACATTACGTCCTTCTTTCGCTTTGTAAACAAACGAGCTATGTATCGATTTGGTATAATCTCATTCGCACATGCGCGGTTCATGTGACTGACTTTGCCGTCGTAAATGTACCAGTTGATTATCGTCTGCTCCAATTTTGCAGCATAAATTGGGTGCGATATTGTCCACAAATGTAAATATATATTACCGTTTTCTAATCAAAGTATACTACCGTATTTGTACTCTTAGATATGTCAGAATCGAAATAAATACTTACAATGCACAAACATGTATATGCATTTACTTACTACCTAATGAACAGCATATTTCCTTTGTTCATTAAATATTTTGATAATCCGCTAATTACATTTCAAAATTTAAATCATAATTTACAGATATTTTTGTTTACTGTCGCTTTTGAAAAACAACTCGAGTTATATTTTTTTATGTGGCTGAAATGCACGGCAAACAATGAATATGTATGTTTCATTTGTGCATCCCTTTGTAATGAAAATTCTAAATTATTTCGGTGGAATTTATTGTATCCCTACTAATACAATTAAGGGTAATTTAACAATATTGTTTTCATATATGAATATAGAGATAGTCCTATTCATTGTTACTGTACATATCGAATTGTAACATAAATACGCATTTTTCCTTTGATTTTTTTATGCAGTAATCAACTTAAAAATAGTGAACTGTTTACAAACCATGGTCTAACATGAAGATCTTGATGTTATTCCATGATTTTAACGTTATAGGTCTGTTATTCCATGATTTTGACGTCATAGGATCTGTTATTCCATGATTTTGACGTCATAGATCTGTCAATCATGTAAGTTCTGTTACAAACCATATATACCATGGATCTTACGAATGAACTTATTTAAACCAACTTATCCTTCGGGTTCGTTGGTTTAAATAAGTTAATTCGTAAGATCCATGGTATATATAATACTTGTAACATAAATACGCATTCTTCCTTTGATGTTTTTATACAATAATCAACTTAAAAATAGTTAACATTTACAAACCATGGTCTAACATGAAGATATTGATGTTATTCCATGATTTTGACGTCATATGTCTGTTATTCCTTGATTTTGACGTCATACGATCTGTTATTCCATGATGTTGACGTCATAGATCTGTCAATCATGTAATTTCTGTTACAAACTATATATACCATGGATCTTACTCATGAACTTATATAAACCAAATCATCCTTCGGATTCGTTGGTTTAAATAAAGAAAAAGAGTGCGTTGATATTCACATACTTGGTTAATTGCTTGATTTCCAAAACAGTAAGAACATTTTTGCATAATTATGATAATAGTTGTTTTGTAGATTTAATTAACAAATTAAAATCAAATCAAATAATCACAGAAAGTAAGCATGGTTATAAATTATGTAGTTTAGTGCTCCGAATGATTATTAAAAACCGCCTCGGTGGTATAATGGTTAGCGTGATGGTGCTGTACCACCTGTGCATATGTATTTATTGGTGTTCATGTTGCTCAATCTTTAGTTTTCGGAGTAGTATTTGTTGATCATTGTGTTTCTGCTTGTCCAATTTATTTGACCAAAGCATAGTCTGTTCTTCGATTTACGGCTTCTGATTATCTGGTATATTCAAACCTTTCATATTGAGGATTATCTTCAAACTTCGCGTTTTACCTCAATGATAAGTTATGAAGACATGAAATAAAATAGTTTACATCTATGTATACTACAGCTGCCGTGGCAGGCTGAAAACAATATTAATTTGAATATTACTTGATATCATTCGAAGCTACCAGTACAATCATTATAAGCTTGCATAATTCGCTATTAAATATACATGCAATCCATTATTTAGCAAACATATATGTAATTTCATAATGATGCTGATGCTCCAGGAATTCTGTTTTTATTTTGAACTGTTACCCTTGATTGTGCTTAATTGGGTTATTTTACATCAGTTAATCGTATCGGTGGGTTAATGGTTAACGTGCTCGTATTGAATGGGGTAGATCGTGGGTTTGAACCAGATCGGATCAAGCCAAAGACTATTACAATATATATTTGCTTCTTCTCCGCTAAGCACGTAGTTTTAAGTAATAAAAGCAAAGTCTGGTGTGCTCGGAATTAGGATAATGTAACCTTCCACTCAGAGTTTTGATAATAAACTGCCAGTCCATTAAGACACCAGGAAAACATGCAGAATTAGCCAATATTATTGAATCCACACAAGCGGATATAGTAATTGGTACATAATCCTGGCTCAAACGATCAATAAAATCACCAGACGTTTTACCATCACACTTCAATTGTAACAGAAAAGACAGTTCCACAGGAGAAGGTGGTGGTGTATTTATACTAGTCTCTGAGAAATATGAAAGCGAGGAACCAGAGGAATTGAAAGTAGATTAGAATTGCGAACTTGAATGGACTAAGATTAAAGTTAGAGGATCCAAAGATCTATGCGTAGGATCATTTTACAGACCACCCAATAATATAGATGCTGAATATCTAGGCACACTTGAATCATATCTAGCTAGAATACCAACAAATAATGGAGCACATCTATGGCTAGGTTGCGGTCAATATCTCGGGCACTGGCATGATTAGGGATATAGAGTCATTCGCGTATGACCTGTAATGGAGTTTCCGCAGACCCCCCCCCCCCTCCCCACGCTTGTATCAGTAAAGAGGAGGGAGTGTACATGCGAGATCTGATTTTAATCAAATTTCATTTTTTCACAAAATGACTTAAAATTTGAACAGTTGATCAAATTACATATGTTACGGGTTTTGTAGAAACATCTTGCGCTTTGTCGATTTTTTACGAAAATGTGGAAATTAGGTTAATTTCTACCAAAAGTAATATATAAAAAATGTTCCTCTGAAACGACTCAACGAAGTTTAACCCAACTTTGCAATGTTCGTTCCTGAGTAAGTCCCCTTCCAACTTATATCCAAGATGATCACTGTTACTGAAAAAAATAGAAATGGCACACCTGATCCATGCTATGCTAATATGAGCTTAAAATAAGATTTTTTTAAGATAAAGAGTTGTTTGATATATTTGGACTTTATATGACAAATTTGTAACTCGGATGCTTTGTTTTTAAGTTTCAAATTATAATTATTCTAGCAATAAATGATTTAAAAACTCCCTCTTTTGAAACCTCTTGGACATTTTGAACCCAACTTTGCCTATTCATTTGAATATGTAATTTAAAATAACATTCGAAGAACCTGACAAGTGATCAACATGGATGGTGTTACTAAAAATAGAACATAAAGGTAAATATACAGTGTAAATTTCGGATATTTCTTCAAATGGCCAAACAATGAAATATTATAAATTATATTTCTGAGAACTTGCAAATATAAGACATATTCATTTATTCACATGTATTCAAATAATCTTTTTAATATTAAAAAAACAGTTAATCATTGGCAGGCAACTACAAATTAATCATGGACAGACAACTACATGTAATGAAATTAAAGCTTAAACAGTGATGGTCATCAATTCGACCAATATCAGCAATCAGTATTTTCTAAATCATCTACGGAAGTAAATTTTCCACGGGTTTTGGGGAGGTCGGAGGGAGGAGGCGGTGGCGTAATAATGGTAACGTCAGTTTATGTGTACAAAACTACATGTAGAACTATGCTTGCAAACAATAAAAAAAGTACTCTAACTCTAAGGTTATTTGTAAATAGTGTTCAAAATTCTAGTCCTATTCATTTTTACTGTACTTAAATAAATAAAACATGTTATTAGGAATAAAAAGTGGGTTGATATTCACATTCTTGGTTAATTGCTTGATTTTTACCGCGAGTTGCATAGTTGTTTTCTAAATTTAGCTAGCAAATTCCAATCACGGAAAGTAAGCATGGTTATAAACCATGTAGCTTACTGCTCCGAATCAATTATTAAAAACCACATCGGTGGTGTAATGGTTAGCGTGATGGCGCTGTTCTACCTGTGCTTATGTATTTAGTGGTGTTCATGGTTAGCGTGATGGTGCTGTTCCACATGTACATATGTATTTAGTGGTGTTCATGTTTAGCGTGATGGTGCTGTACCACATGCACATATGTATTTAGTGGTGTTCGTGGTTAGCGTGATGGCGCTGTACCACTTGTACATATGTATTTAGTGGTGTTCATGGTTAGCGTGATGGTGCTGTACCACATGTACATATGTATTTAGTGGTGTTCATGTTTAGCGTGATGGTGCTGTACCACATGCACATATGTATTTAGTGGTGTTCGTGGTTAGCGTGATGGCGCTGTACCACTTGTACATATGTATTTAGTGGTGTTCATGGTTAGCGTGATGGTGCTGTACCACCTCTATATATGCATTTAATGGTGTTCATGGATAGGGTGATGGCGTTGTACCACATGTACATATGTATTTAGTGGTGCTCGTGGTTAGCGTGATGGCGCTGTACCACCTGTACATATGTACTTAGTGGTGTTCATGGTTAGCGTGATGGTGCTGTACTACCTGTACATATGTATTTAGTGGTGTTCATGATTAGCATGATGATGCTGTACTACCTGTGCATATGTATTTAGTGGTGTTCATGGTTAGCTTGATGGTACTGTTCCACCTGTACATATAGACAATAACAGTGCATTGACTTGACATATAATCGATATACGAATGAGGGTTAGAATAGGGGAAAATGCGAGGGCTTTCCGAGCATTTTCCCCGATTGGTGCCGAATACGTATATCGAATTGTATGTCAAGTCAATGCACTGTTATTGTCTTTATACTGCAATCATTAGTGACATTAATGGATATTACTACCAATATTCAAATTATTTTAAAAGTTTGCTACCCCCAAGAGGCACCAACTGATTTTGCGGAGTAATATGACTAGACAGAGAACTCAACGTTTCAAAGATCGATGCACAGGTAAACATACCATTGATATTCGGATAAGATTTTTGAAAATAAACAACAGTTTTGCTGAAAATATTTTTAACAATAAAATATAAGTGACAAGAGAATATATATCAAAATGTGGTTCTAGGATTGAAGTTAATAAAATTGTTCATTTCAATGTTCATTTCATGTGACGTAAACACGATTATTGTCAATGGCTGTCGCACATGTACACATTGATGGAGTTACATGAAGAGTAGCTCCGTAAAACATGGAGGATATCCTGTTCGAGGTGTTAGTTTTGGAGCAGATAGAAGGATGTTCTGGTAAGTTTATGTCAGCTCACGTAGATGCTACAAATGCACGTGATACGTTGGTCGAGGCTGTTGTAGTTTGGATTGGAACAAGTGCGCGCGAATTGTCACTGCAGCACCCGCGAGTACATTTGAGATGGGTTTGTGTTTCCCGTCGCTAATAGCGCTGTAGTTTCACACCGTTTTTATGCCCTGATATTTGCATGATGTCTGTGTCTTCCACGTCATTGTCTTTCAGCGTTTGTACCAAATAGTTACGTGCGCTGTGGCTTGTTAGGCGTTTGTTGGTGTCTAAACCTTCTTTTTGTTTGATGGTTTTCATAATAGAAGCCAACTTTTTCTCCCAACCCGTTGTCGAATGAACCATTGTTCATCCTCAGTTCCCGTAGGCGGCATCGTGCGCGTAGCAATGTAGAAGGGATCACTTGGGTTTCTCATTCCAGTTGGACGTTTCGACGAGTACAATTCATACAGAGCAACTGGGATTCGGTCTCCAGGGCATTCGTACATTTTAGGTGATACTTCCCGAACACCACTGATGTTTTCTCCAGTGCGCGTTTTTGCTTGACGTTCGCTTAATTCTAAGTATCTGCCTCCATCCAAATCAATGTGCTGAGTGATATCATTCCATCTGAAAACAAAATTTGCAACTTTTAAATATTTTGGCATTGCACAAAGTGAAAACAAAATATGTGTAGTTCCGGTTACCCTACATATTTTTTTTGCCATTGAAATGATTTTTCAATAAGCACTGTTAAAGTCACAATTTCTCTCCCGGTGACTAGATTTAAGAAAACAATTGTATAATATTGTACCTTCCCATTTAAATTTTTTTTTATATAACTTGAACCACACACAATTATTTATTTGGCCTTATTGTAACATGAATGTGGATTTTATTTATTTATATACAGTGTACCATGTATGTTTTTTTTTCTGTTGTAGGGTCAAATGGTATAACAACGAAGACAAAGTATGGTTGATGTACTGTAATGTTATATGACACAATAGACCTGTTGCCTATTCAAGAATCTACTGGGTTTATATGACATCATTCAACAATCACTTTTCATCTGTGTCATCATAACTTTTCTATTGTGATGTCAAAAATTTACAGGAATGTCTGTGATTTCCAGTAATGGGTGACAATTAGGGATGAAGTGTATAGAAAATGTCGAAAGCTTTGGATATCTCCATTCGAAACCAAAGATCAAAATCTTCGGATATCTAATGTTGAAAATTATTTCATCGACAACTTCAAAAACTGAATCAATAGTGAAATGAACATTGAATATAGTGATAACAAATTGTGATACATGTACATGTATACAAATACTTGGATTTTACATCAGTATGGATTAACAGTGACTGGAGGGTGTTCAAATGAAGACATAATGGTTTCTGTGTGATATGTGGAAAAATTTAAACAGATTTATTCTTCAGGATTACTATATATGACACTCATTTTCAGGGAATATTGATCAATGTGATTGATATATATTTATTTAATGTTAACTGGTAAAAACGGATATGGAGTGTTGTCGCAAATAAAATTACGTTTATGTACCTCAGTTGGTAGTGTTCTTGGACTCCAGTTAATCCAAAATGAACAGAGTTATTAAACCACATACTATTCACTAATGCCTCCGGAGAATTCCCACCTAACAAGTTTGATTCATGTAGAATATCCATCTCAGAATCCGGGATTGGTCGATTAGGTTTGTTTCCTTTTCCTTGTTTCTTTAGCAATTTCATTTTAGTTTTTTTTTGTCAGTGGAAATTTGGTATGTTTCTCATCACCCCCAATATAGTTGCCATATCTGTGTCTCCTCAGCTTTCTTACAATGCTAGAAATAATTCCACGGATAGAGGTTGGTTCATAATCAAAGCCATCTTTTTTCTTTGCAGCAGTTATGAAATTAGCCATTAGGCTGTCAAGTTCATTAACTGGAATTTTGTGAATTTCACCGTTTTCATTCCTTTGTTTTAGAAAGTTTTCAACTTTTTTTATATCATTTAGACTTTTCTGTGATGTGTTTTTGTTATCATTGGATTCAATGAATTGCTTAATTTCATCATCATTTAGGGTTAAGGCCTCATTACAGTCACCATGAACGAATTAATTTGCCATAGTTAAAGGGCCAGGTTCCTCTGTAATATATGGTTGAGTGGGACTTGGAACAGGATCAGTGACACTGTGCATGGATTCAGTTGCCATAGTAATAGGGCCAGGTCGAATTGTTTCAGCTTCAAAGCTTGTTTCCTCTGTATATGGTTGACTGGGAACAGGGTCAGTTTCAATGTAAGGTTGGGTGGGAGCTGGTTCAGTTGCACTAAAGGGGGGTTGATGGACTTCAGCTACAGTTAAAATTGTGTTTTCATCAATATGAATATTTAGTGGAACATCAAGTGCAGTAAGTCGAAGGAAAGTGTTTTCCAATTCATCATCCATTTCAATTTGCCCTAATTCATTCCAATTAATATCAAAATTGAGAACTACAGACATTTCCATTATGAAATAAAGCAGACGACGTTTTAAAATCCATACTACAGTACTTTTATTAAATATAAACTTCATAAAAAAATAATGTAAAATAAACACACAAAAATCATGATTATCCAAAATTGTAAATAAGCACAAAATATGAGAAATTTTAATTCATAAATGTCTTTTCACGGTGTTGTGATTTACGACAATACACTATATGTACGTTTGCTTACATTCACAACGGAAATAGCCTTCAAAGGTAAATATAATAGTAGTCCCGTCAAGTAGGCGTGGCCTAAATGTTATAAACGGTCACTGACCGTTTATCACTTGTATGTATACTATCAACGCATTTTTGATTGCTCAAATAGAACGATTGCAGTATAAATGTATTTAATGGTGTTCATGGTTAGCGTGATGTCGCTGTGCCACCTGTACTTATGCAGTTAGTGGTGTAATGATTAGCGTGATGGTGTTGTGTCCCCTGTACATATGTACTTAGTGGTGTTCATGATGCTCGATTCTACGTTACACCGGATTGTGGATTGTGAAAAAGCCTATTGATTTACTCTATGAATAAAGAGAAAAAATAATAGCTAGATATGATAATATGTTTCCACGTACACAGAGATAACACTACCACATACACAAAAAGTGTATGTAAGAGGTGGAAACAGCTGAATATATGATGGCAAAAACTATAATAATGATATAAATATAGTTAATACCAAATTAACTTGTAACAGTCCGTGCAGGGTGCGACTTCACATTGTTATTTTTTGCCATTACAGTAACTATTTTTACAGATTTCAAGAGTATTATTTGAATCTTATTTTCGCTGCTTTGAGCGTACCTGATGAGGGTTTTCTAAAACGCGTTGCATGCACTAGGTTTGATATCTAAGTTTTTATTTCAACGATATTCACACAGAGTGGTGCTGATCAGAGAATTACGGAAAGTCAGAATTACAATTTATGATAATCAACTTGCCATGTCATTATGGTTTGGATATACTTAAGTAAATAAATTTAGTCAATAGCGAAATTCTGTATCTTATAAGTAAAATACTTTGCAATTACCAGTACTGCATATAATAATCTTATTAATTTCTGAAAGTCTAAAACACTCTGTACAATAAGCGTACATAGATTAAAAAAAAAAAAACGATTTATCATGATGGCGTACCTGTAAAAACTTTAAATTTGTAATCTTTTCTTACATATACTGGTGTCCACCACGGTGACCATCATGATTTCCATATCAGATGATGCTCGTGTCGTTTATCAGTAACACGACGGGTGTCCCTACTTGAGCAGTAACTGCTTATGCTTCCACAGCACCCAAGCTAACACCCCTCCCTTTTAGATGGGCAGTGTCGTCTTAGCGCATGGCCACGCTGGGCAGTTTCCCGTGGGCCCACGAACATAGGTCCCATGATGATCTACGTATGTTGTGCATGGCATGTTTTTTAATGCATAAACACTGATTTTGTTGGAAGTACCAATACAATAAATATATGTTTAATTTTATCGACATTTATAGTTTTATTCAGGAGACTTGTTGTGTAGGTAGGGGTCCCATTGCACTCATTTTCCCAGGGGCCAATAATGCTGTTTAGACGTTCCTGTCGATGGGGTTCGTGTTTCTCAATCGTTTGTTTTCTGTGTAGTTTTTTGTAGGTCATTGTTTGTCCTTTCGTATTTTGGCCATTGTGTTGTCTGTCCTTCTTTGATTTACGGCTTCAGATTTCTCCTATGGAATCTGCAAACTTTTCTTGCACACTGAATACTAGAATGCAATTTGATAACTGTTAATGTTGATATTAATAGCATCTTGTATACGAAGACATTTAAATGGTTGCTTGTATTTGAAGCTAATTTTTCACACAAAAAGTGTTTTGGGCTAAATCAACTAATATTCAACATAAGATGGTGTTTGTAATAATCATTTGTTATACCGTTTACGTATTCAAAGTTTTCCTGAAAGTGGAAAGTGATCAAGACAATTAGGCAACCGCCAGGATATAGCTGAAATATTGTTGAAAGCGACGTTAAACACTATAGCTCTAACCCTAATAATTTCGTTACTATTTGATATCATTGAAACACACTAGACTATCAATCATGAATTATAATAAGAATTCATTTTTGGGAATGTTTTCCAGCTTGCTTATAAGATACGCTGATGCTATTTTTTTCTAATTTCGGTCGTCCGTCAATTCCACCTGCACGAACTCAAACGAATGATCGCATCCCGTGTCCCCATAAAGTTAAATTGTTGTAAATAAACAGGAAGCAAAATAATAATCGGTTTCGATGAGAATGGCAATCATAAAAGGAAACTAGAAATAACAGAATAATAACATTTTAGCGATTTATTTTTGGAATATTTAGCTAATAATTCTGTCATTGCTGCAAACATATCACCCTGGGGACACTGCAAGCATAAACAATATTAAGTCAATTTCCTCTTGATGACGAATAATTTCATTGAATGAAATAATAAGAATAAATTAGAGGACGAAACATTTCGATATGACCGGTATGATATGTTCCGTTTGTCGTAGTCACAAATACGTCTTTCTTTTCCTTGTCAAGACTTATCATCAGAACTGCTTACCCTTTGGGGCAGCACGGTTAATCTATGGAATTAAGCGGAGTGTATGTTGTTCAATTTGCCCATTTACATGTCCTCACGTCTTCAGTTCCATCTTGTGACGTCCTTCACGATTTCCGGTTTCCGGTTTGTCTTCGTTCGTTTTTGTGTTGCATGCATTTATGTTTTATATATGTTATTTGTATCTTACGCAGACTAGTCTCCAACACGTTAATGTTAGTATCGCTTAGCCGTAACTTGACGAGTCACACCATTGGATCAGGAACCGATAACCCATCTGGAACACGTGCGTTTACTCTCAACATTCAGTGGGATTCGCGTTGATTAGTTATCTGTGTAGTGTTTTGTCGATCATTGTTTGACAGTTTGTCCTTTTCCTTTTGGTCATTGTATTATCTGCCCTTCATTGGTGTATGACTTCTGATTACTCGTTGATATTTCCAAACTTTTCAGTGTAAACAATGTAAGCATGCAATTAAATTAAGGATATGAAGTAAGTATATACGTACCACCACAATGCAAACGATAGCACAAACGGTACATAAAACCTACAATGGACAAGGAACCATGTGGAATGATTAGCTGCAGAGGGTCATACATTAAAATAATAGAAAAGGAACCACGTGAAGAGATTAGCTGAAAACGATTAAAAATTAGAACAATAGAAAAGGAACAACGTGGAAGGATTAGCTGCAGAAGCCAATGAATTAGAACAATAGAAAAGGAACCACGTGAAGAGATTAGCTGCAGAAGGTTATAAATGAGAACAATAGAAAAGGAACAACGTGAAGAGATTAGCTGAAAAAGTTTATAAATTAGAACAATAGAAAAGGAACAAGGTGGAAAGATTAGCTGCAGAAGCCAATGAATTAGAACAATAGAAAAGGAACCACGTGGAAAGATTAGCTGCAGAAGGTTATACATTAGAACAATAGAAAAGGAACAACGTGGAAAGATTAGCTGTAGAAGGTTATGAATTAAAACAATATACATGTAGATACTATAGTTAAAAGAATACAATTCCTTGGTCGAATTAACGATATAATGGTCGTTTATTATTGGATTAGGTTTTCTTTATGGTGTTTAACACCACTTGCAACAATATTTCAGTTATATCGTGCGGTCAGTTTATTGAGGGAGGAAAACGGAGTACCGGGGGAAAACCACAGGTTGTCTATTGCAGAGAGATTGCTTATTTCGATTAGCGTAGAGAGAGGTAGGGCCACTTTGCCCAGATTTTTGTTCACAAGAGGGCCCACCTTAAAATGCATGACAATGCCACGACTAACGATACAAATAGGTAATAAAATACTTTCTGACGAATATAGCATTATCATATTGACAGGTCAAAAAATAACATATGAAAACGGTCGTCAACAAATTTCAAAACATGCAATTTGTCATTTTTTGCTTCACTTAAACCGGGAATTCCCCAAGAAAGATATCTAGAACCAGAAGAAGATATGGTTTTATTTTTTCCAATTCTTCATACAAATGCATTTTAAAACAAATTTGTATGTAATGTCCTTCGCAGCAAAAATGAAACTTTTCTAACAAAAATGTCGGCCCGTTCGAGTTAAATCTTCTTATACAGTTAACAAGCATGCTTTATACAAGTTGTCCGTAATTCGGATGGTAATGCGTATCAACTCCGGTAATTTTCAAGATAAAGATATATGCTACGAGTTTATTTGCGGTCTCCTTTAACGAAATACTATTTGTGAAATTTTTCAAGAACAATTATCGAATTTACGAAATCCGCAAGTCATTAAAATGTATGATTCCAAATTTATGGAAAAACTAATAACGAGCAATAAAATCATATCAATGTTGACAGATGTCCATCCATGACAATCGGCGTACATATGAAGGAATTTTTAAATGCGACTTGAATTTTTTTTATATGCTTCTCCATGACATTTGATATAGCCACCTCTTGGATTCAACATTTTCCTTCAATATGCTTTCAATCTCTATACAGGGCTGTCAATCAGTGTAATCTGCCGCAAATATGTGTCAGTCTTAATTGTATGGTGGCGACAAATACTATGCTTACACTCAGTATACTATTTCGGACGGGCAAGATACAGGGCAGCACGTGCTTATCATGTTGCACAGCTTCAAAATATATGCTTCACCTGTGAGTGATGTGTCCCTAATTATTTAATTTCAAGTCTTACCCGATTGACATATTACACAATGTACTTCTAACAGAAATTACACAATGTACTTTTAACAGATAAACAACACACAATAATCGATTACCAAGAATTATATCACGACGTCCTTCTTTCGCCTTGTAAACAAACGAGCGATTTATCAATTTGGTATAATCTCATTCGCACATGTGGCGGTTCATGTGACTGACTTTCCCGTAGTAAATGTACCTGTTGATGAATTATCGTCTGCTCGAATTCGGCAACACAAATTGTGTGCGACATTGTCCGCAAACGTAAATATAAATTACCGTCTTCCAATCAAGGTATACTACCGTATTTGTACTCTTAGACATGTCAGAATCGAAATAAATATTTACAATGCACAAACATGTATATGCATCTACTTACTACCTAATGAACAACATATTGCCTTATTTCATTAAATATGTTGATAATCCGCTAATTACATTTCAAAATGATTCTGTCCAACTGCTGTATTTAAATAAAAACAATTTTAATCATAATTTACAGATATTTTTTTGTACTTTCGCTTTTAAAAAACAACTCGAGTTATCTTTCATTTTTTAGCTGAAATGCACGGAAAAATGGATATGCATGTTTCATTTTGTGCATCCCATTGTAATGAAAATTATAGCTTATCGCGGTGGAATTTATTGTATCCCTACTAACATAACTAAGGATAATTTAACACTATTGTTTTCATATAGAGATAGTCCTATTCATTTTTACTGTTCATAAAGAAATAAACTATTCTACTAAGAAAAAGAGTGCGTTGATATTCACATACTTGGTTAATTGCTTGATTTTTGCCGCGAGTTCAAATCCGAAACGGTGAAAACATTTTTGCATAATTATGATTATAGTTGTTTTGTAAATTTAGCTAACAAATTAAAATCAAATCAAATACTCACAGAAAGTAAGCATGGTTATAAATTATGTAGCTTAGTGCTCCGAATGAATTATTAAAAACCACCTCGGTGGTATAATGGTTAGCGTGATGGTGCTGTACCTCCTGTACATATGTATTTAGTGGTGTTCATGTTGCTCAATCTTTAGTTTTCGGAGTAGTATGTATTGATCATTGTGTTTCCGCTTGTCCAATTCATTTGACCATATCATAATCTGTTCTTCAACGATTTACGGCTTCTGATTATCTGGTATATTCAAACCTTTCATATTGAGGATTATTTGCAAACTTCGCGTTTTACCTCAATGATAAGTTATAAAGATATAATATAAAATAGCTTACCGCTATGTCTACTACAGCTGCTCTGGCAGGCTGAAACAAATATTACTTTGATTATTGCTTTAATACACAATGTATTTTTGAACATTGGTCCGAGCAGGAACTGATATCATTCGATGCTAACAGTACAATCAATATAAACTTGCAACATTCGCTATGCAATATACTTGGAATCCATTATTTAGCAAACACATATGTAATTTCATAATGATGCTGATGCTCCAGGAATTCTGTTTTTAGTTTGAACTGTTACCCTTGATTGTGTCCCATTGCTTTATTTTACATCAGTCATTCGCGTCGGTGGTGTAATGGTTAACGTGCTCATATTGAGTGGGGTAGATCGTGGGTTCGAACCCGATCGGATCAAGCCAAAGACTATCACAATATATATTTGCTTCTTCTCCACTAAGCATACAGTTTTAAGTAATAAAAGCAAAGTCTGGTTTGTTCGGAATTACGATAATGTGTCAGAGTGGAGCGACATGTGAACGGACTGTTGTTTCAGTGAGAAAACACTATAATGACATAATTAAGAGTATTTGTCTAGTACAAAGTGAACATTAATATCATTTTATTGAATGCAACTTGTTCTGGTCGTGATTTAGCTGAATTATTTTACGTCAGTAAATAAACAAATAGCCAGTAAATTAAATTACATGTGTGTACTTATACTTACATTTACATATGCCTCTATCACAGTATTCACCGAGTTTACATCTTGGACACTTTCCAGACACTTCTGTAAAAGATTATCATTTAGTTATTACTACTGTAAATAAATTATCATTTAGTTATTACTACAATAAATAAACTATCATTTAGTTGTCGCTGCTGTAAATAAATTATCATTTAGTTTTTCCTACTGTAAATAAATTATCATTTAGTTGTTACTACTATAGATAAATTATCATTTAGTTGTTACTACTGTAAGCAAATTATCATTGCGTGGTTACTACTGTAAATAAATTGCCATTTAGATGTTACTGCTGTAAATAATAAGTAAGGAAGGGTAATAACAAAATTACCGAACTCCGAACAATCTTACAAAGGGAAAGTCAAAACTCATAATTTTATAAACAGACAAATTCAGTCAACAACCGGAAAACTGTGAAAACCGTAATGACCCTGACTTGGTACAGGCATTTCAAAAGAAATGGTGGGTTGAATCAGATTTTAAAGCGCCAAACCTCCCGCTCTCATTACGGTTCAAAGGTTCCGGCTGTCACTATAACAGTATTTAAATACAGGAACAAAATAGGTAAAATAGTTGTCAAGCAGTACCATATTCGGTGACGTAAATGTCAAAAATATTTTTACGTCACACATTGATAAAAAAATATCCTTGACATTTTTCTTGACTTCTTTATCTTTATACATTTTCACTATATGAAAATGCATCGCTTATAATCCTTTATGCATAGACGGAATATATTTCGACAAGATCTTGGTATCGGAATATAAACTTTTTAAGAGATCGAATAAGGCGAATATTTGTATAGCCCTGGTCCAGTAGCCTGTTTCTCAGATGAAGATGACGTTTCAGGAAATCAGAATAATTGCTACTGGCCCTTGCATAGCGAATCAATTGCGATATGTAAACACCATATGCAGGAGAAGCTGGTATATTGCTGCACATGTTTGAAAAATTTATGATTTTAAAATTGAAGTCGTCCCGTTTATCATAAATTTTAGTACTGAGTTGACCACTCTCGTCAAATGCGAGGTATAAGTCCAAAAATGATGCGGACGAAGCTGTATCTGGAGGATATATCAATGGAAGAAATTCTGCAAATCTATGATTACATCAGTGCACATAAACTTACATGGCATGCAAAATGACCTCTAGGTGAAAGGATATGCAACCGCATGATGTTGTCTTTTCAAGGAAATAGCAACCGAAATCAATCATACATTTCTTATTGTGTGTGTATTTAAAGTAAAATATGAAACTTGCTAAAATTGAGTGTTTTATTCATTTAAATGTGTGAGCGTGTTTATCTGTGATTTTCTTACCCACACAATGACCATGTTTCCGTTTGTAGCCATGTTCACAATTACAGACAGGTCCTTTATATGTATCTTTACATTCTTCGTGTGGTTTCATACATTTCTTTGGTACATCAGCACAGGTAATAGCTACAATTATTTACATAATAATAATAATTTCCTTTATTCACACATCATAGCACATATTAGTATAAATCTAGTTTGCATTGTGGTCCTGTAGTTAATTAACAACATCAACATCAACACGAAAACAAAGATAAATATTAGACACACACATTATACATAGTACATTACAAATATAGTATTACACCTCAATGAAAAATGTTGACAAGGTAGGTTTTTTATCGAAATCTGACTTATATTGAAATGTTCATATTTGTTAGACATTCTGAAACATTGTGCATAAAGTTTACATATATTCGCAAACTTTTGAGTGCTTGGTTTTCTCAGTAATGATCAGTATACCAATCCACCCTCTAGATACAAATGTCGATTGTTGATTGGCCAAGACCAGTGGGTACAAAACCCATGCACCCGACTTGTAGTGAATCTACTTCACCTCAATTATAAGAACAACTCCAATTAAAGCTTCGGTATACGATTGTTATAACTATAACTAAAAGATCAATTATTTTACGAATCTAGGATAGCATCATTGCACATGAACTTATATGACATATAAAATGACCTCAAGGTGAAAGGCAATGCAATCGGAAGTTGTTGTCATTTGAATGAAATAGGAACCGAGACCAATCATAAATTTAATATGTTGTGTGTTTTTAAAATAAGATATTAAACCTGCTAAAGTTGAGTGTTTTATTTATATAAAGGTGTGAGTGTGTTTATATGTGATTTTCTTACCCACACAATGACCATGTTTCCGTTTGTAACCATGTTCACAATTACAGACAGGTCCTGTATATGTATCTTTACATTCCTCGTGTGGTCTCGTACATTTCTTTGTTACATCAGCACAGGTAATAGCTACAATTATTTACATAATAATAATAATTTGCTTTATTCAAACAGCATAACACATATTAGTATAAATCCGGAACCTTTGAACCGTAATGAGAGCGGGAGGTTTGGCGCCTTAAAATCTGATTCAACCCACCATTTCTTTAGAAATGCCTGTACCAAGTCAGGGTCATTACGGTTTTCACAGTTTTCCGGTTGTTGACTGATTTTGTCTGTTTATATAATTATGAGTTTTGACTTTCCCTTTGTAAGATTGTTCGGAGTTCGGTAATTTTGTTATTACCTTTATTTGCATTGTGGTCCTGTAGTTAATTAATTAACAACATCAACATCAACACGAAAACAAAGATAAATATTAGACACACACATTATACATAGTACATTACAAATACACTATTACACCTCAATGAAAAATGTTGACCAGGTAGGTTTGTATCGAAATATGACTTATATTGAAATTTTCATATATGTTAGACATTCTGAAACATTGTGCATAAAGTTTACATATATTCGCAAAATTTTGAATGCTTGATATTCTCAGCAATGATCATTATACCAATCCACCCTATAGATAATTATGTCGACCGTTGATTGGCCAAGACAAGTGGGTACAAAACCCATGCACCCGGCTTGTAGTGAATATACGTCACCTCAATCATAAGAACAACTCCAATTAAAGCTTCGGTAAACGATTGTTATAACTATAAATTAAAGATCAATCCTTTTACGAATCTAGGAAAACATCATTGCATATGAACTTAATGACGTGCAAAATGAATTCAAGGTGATAGGCAACGCAATCGGAGGTTGTTGTCTTTTGATTGAAATAGGAACCGAGACCAATCATAAATTTATCATGTTGTGTGTATTTAAAATAAGACATTAAACCTGCTAAAGTTGAGTGTTTAATTTATATAAAGGTGTGACTGTGCTTATCTGTGGTTTTCTTACCTACACAATCTTCATATTTCAGTTTGTAACCATGTTCACAATTACAGACAGGTCCTTTATATGTATCTTTACATTTTTCATGTGGTTTCATACATTTCTTTGGTACATCAGCACAGGTATTATCTACAATTATTTGTATAATATTAATAATTTCCTTTATTTAAACAGTATTAGTATAAATCTAGTTTCCATCGACAAATTTTGACCAGGTAGGTTTTTATCGAAATCCAGCTTGTATTGAAATTTTCAAATAATATGTTAGACATTCTGAAACATTGCCAATAAAGTTTCCATATATTCGCAAAATTTGAGTGCTTGATTTTCACAGCAATGATCATTATACCAGTCCTTCGTCTTGATAAAAATGTCAACTGTAGATTGGCCAAGACCAGTGGGTACAAAACCCATTCGGCCGGTGTCGGTTGGGGGTCTTCACGTTGCTATATATGTAAAAATGCTGTCATACTCAAATTATTTCCAAGCGCGTTGGACTTGCCATACAATCGCGGGAGGATGATTCGTTTGCTTTGGTTTGGAACCATGGTGATTAACGCATCTTTCATCAATATTTCAGTTATATCGTGGCGGTCAGTTTTATTGTTGGCGAAAAACTGAGGAAACGGAAAAAACCACCAACCTGCTGCAACTCATTGCCAAACATTATCATATAATGTTGCATACCTCGTCCTGAGCAAGACTCGAACCTGCAACATTAATGATGATCGGCACTGATTGCATAGGTAGATGTAAATCCAACTACCATACGTTCACGTCCATATATATACAGAATAAAACAACACTGTAGCAAGTTGCATTGATATTTTTTTTATATTCCTGCTATATTGATGGCAATGTGTACCATTTGCTGATTCGCGCTACATGAAACTTTGTTTATTGATGTTATTTCAATTTGTTTCTTTATAGAAATGGTCAAGTTGCTAGAACACAAACATTTTAAGATCAGCTTATATGTTTTAATTTATCTGAATTTTGTATTTGTTTATTTTAACACTAACTCACTCAAATTATGAACGACACATATTGTCCTCAATATAGTTCTTGACCCTATTACTGGTGACGTCATGAATATTGTAACACTATCCAATTGACGAGTTTGAAGATACCAAAGGGGTAATCAGAATCCGTATATCGAAGAAGAACAGACAACACAATGGCCAAAAGAAAAAGTACAACAGGACAAACAACGATCTATAAAACATACATATAAAACTAAAGATCGAGTAACACGAACCCCACTGAAAACCGGGGGTGAACTCAGGTAGGCATTGAGATTGTACCACTCTTCAGCAACAATGTACATCATAAGGCTTTGCCACAGGCTACACTGAAGTGCTTCAGGGTGGTACAATCTCAATGCATATTGGTAAAGACGTAGATAACTGATAATGTATTTATGTATGATGTTCTTACCTACACAAGCACCGTCATTACGTTTGTACAAGCCAAATCCAAAAAAAAGAAGAAGAAGGAAATCACATCAAAACAAGACAGAGGAACCTTGAACACTGGTTAATTGTACACTTTGTCAAAATGCATCCATATATTCACCTCAGCTATGGTACTGTTGTACAAAAAGGTTATGAATACACTACAAAACGAGTATCAACCGGTTTAACACCGATGAATATTTGTGTTTGTTACAAGCCAAGACCTTGGTTTCCAATGTCATTTATCGTGGTCTTTTGAGTTCGTATCTATCTACCTATTAACGTATAAACACAATAGCCAAGAAAAAGGACAAAAGGACAAACAGCGTCTTAAAAACAGACACAATTCTAAAGATCGAGTAACACAACTGGGTGTGAACTCTTCTACCAGTTTGCGGCCGCCATCATTCACTGATGATACTGCCACTTTGGTGCGCATGCCAATTTTAAGCTTATTTTTTAAAACTTAACAATAAAGTGTTGTGCAAAATAAATGTGCAAGTAAAAACAACTTGATTGATTTAATCAAGAAAGGGAGTCTTGAAGGATTCAAGACTCTTGACAGTGGCAGTGTCAGTGGGCAGAGGGTTCCAATCCCTGATGGTTCTTGGGTAGAATGACTCCTTCCGTATAATCTTGTTACATGATGGTATCTGAAAGGAGTGTTGGCTCATGTTTCGACTCAGTCGTGATAGTTGTACGAATCTGTCAGTGGCATCAATTTTAACTAGACCATTTACGATCTTGTACATTAAGACTAGTCTAGCACTCTGCCTTCTTTCTCCAAAGTAGGCCATCTTAGTTCTTCTAGCATGCTAGTGACCGATGAAGTGTTGTGGTACCTGTTCACTACATACCTTGCCGCCCTACGCTGGACCATTTCGATACGTTTTTGTCCTCTATAATGTATGGATCCCAGGTGGTGCATGCATATCCCAATGTTGGTCTAACCAATGACTTGTAAGCTTTCCCTTTTATGTTTGAATTTCTGATATTTAGGTTTCGTTTTAATAAGCTCATGGTGTTGTTTGCTTTCTTGCACATATTTGATATGTGTTGGCTCCACTTCATATCTGATGTTATGGAAACACCTATATATTGTTCAGTTGTTACTTCCTCTAGTTGGTGACCATGTAGGGTGTAACTATTCATAATTTGTTGTTTCTTTCTTCTGATGGTCAGGACATTACATTTCTCTGGATGGAAGCTCATTTGCCATCTTTTTTCCCATTTAGCCAATTTATTCAGGTCATCTTGAAGAGTTACACTATCGATATCAGATGTTATGGTAAGATATACGATGGTATCATCAGCGAACAATCTGGTTTTGGATCTTATGTTTTCTGGCATGTCGTTGGTGTAGAATAGGAACAAGCTGGGTCCTAACACGATCCTTGAGGAACACCTGATTCAACCGTTATGGAATTTGATGTCTCACCTTCTACTACTACTGACTGATTACGATCACGGAGGAAGCTTAGAATCCTTCTGTTGGTTTTACCTGTTATTCCATAGTGGTGTCATTTATGGATTAGTAGGTTGTGACATACTTTGTCAAAAACTTTGCTGAAATCCATAATCAGGCAGTCAGTTTGTTTACCACTGTCAAGGTTTCTAATTACATCATCTACAAATTCAACAAGCTGTGTATCACAGGAAAGGCCTTTCCGGAATCCAGATATATGCGTTGCCAATTCTTTTAAGACTCTATGGGTGATGTTGTCTGGTCCAGGTGTCTTATGAGGATTTAATTTTTTCAGCAATTTGGTAACTCCCTCCTCTGTTATCTGAATGCTATGCATAGATTCAAACTTCCTTTTCATGTTGCAGGTTGTTTGAAAGATTCGTCTGATACTTCTGTCTTAGTTAAGAATGCCATTTGGAACTGCTTGTTTAGAATGTTGGCCTTTTCTTTGGAGTCTTGATGTAGTATTCCATCTGCTTTGAGCGGAGGTATGGTGTTACTATCTGATCTTTTATGCTAAATATATGTCCAGAACTGTTTCATGCAATTTCCATTTCCTGCCCTCTCATCTAGTTCGGGAGTAACAATGCCTTCTACATACTGTCAATATGCCTTTCTTAGTTGTCTCTGGGTTTCATGTTTCAGCTTGTTGTATTTAATTTTCTCTGCTTCATTCCCTGATTTCTTCTTTCTCTTATAACTGCGGTCTACCTTACGAATCAGTCTCTTTAGATCTCTATTTATCCATGGGTATCCATCTTTGGTTTGTGCTGTTGTATGGGGTATTTTGTTCTTGATGCTATTGTCCAAATTTGTCTGAAAATAGGTCCACGTGGAGTTCACTGATTCACCAATGTTCTTCATATTCATTTTTTCATTGTAAATAACTTTTACATCGCTGATAACGTTATCTCATTTTGATTTACTATACAAGGGGATCTGGGGTGGCTTTTGCTGATGTCTGGTTGGTACAATATATATTTCAGTGTAGACAATTTCATGGTCAGATACTCTTGGGATAATCTCTCTTCTACGAAAGCTAGACGGGTGATTCGTTGCAATTATGTCTCCGATGTGTGTGTCTCTAGTTGGTTCCTCTACTATTTGTGTGAGTCCATTGTATTTCTATAAATTTGTGGTGAATTGATGGATATTGAGTGCTAGATGTGAGTGTGTTTCCTTTCCAATACCAGCTTGGAAGGTTGAAGTCTCCAGCTATCACTAGAAATGTATTTTTATACTAGCAGCCCTTTCCAAGCTCTTCCCAAGTTGGTTGATGCTCTCTTCATTTAATGGTCTTGGGTTGTAGTAAGAACAACGATATATAGTTTTCTGACCGACTAACTCTTATTTGCACCAGACGATTTCACATTCTGATTGGAGTTCAGGTGTAGCCGTTGCAATATAGTTGTGTTTTACTGCTATTAAGACACCGCAACCGGAGAGGTTACGATCATTTCAGAAGATGGTTAAGGCTCTTGGAAAAATCTGTGAATCTATTATACTGTTGTCAATCCAAGTTTCAGTGCCAAATATAATATCTGGATATGTACTTCCAATCATATTTTCCAACAGGTGTTGTTTAGTTTTTATGGATTGGAAATGCACATTCAAAATTCTAAGTGGTTGTTGTTTTACTCCCTTTGTTGTTGAAAGTTCTCTGGTTGGTGTTGAGGTATACACTTAACTTTAACTTGATTTGATGATACTGGACTGGAAATTGATGTGTCAGATAAAACACTAAATTGGTTTGTGGTACTGAAAACCATGGAGAAGCAAAATGATGTATAATTGGGGCAGTTGCAGGCAAGGCAATCCCAAGTTACAACAGAGTCATTTACATGTTCTAGATATACGCTGGATTTCATATATTGACAGTTAGCGTGATAACATTGATTGCATGTATCACTTACAATACCTCTATCATCCTATCTAGCAGGTTTATCACAGGTGCCACATGGATATAATGACCCAGATGTTGATGGTCCAGGATGTATGTTAACATCATTTGACAGTGTGATTAGGAACATTGAAAAGTATGCTAGGGTAACTTTTGGTCCATTTCTTGAACATAGACCTCTCAAACGGCTCTGATTTGTAATCACTCTAACCACAACGTATTCATGATCAGTTGGACACTCATGGTTGTTTACAATAATACATTTATGTATTTCATCTCTGTTGTTGACTGATGTATGCTTAATGATGAAACCTTGGATAAGGATGGTAAGGATCAGTCCTGTTGTTAATGACGCCATTGATGTTTATCTACGATGTATGTCCAAGCAGAGATTCTGACGGTGACAAGTAGATGTTCTGTGTTTTCCTTCAATATGATGTTGAGTAAGGTGTTTGTGTATTTAGATCTTACCCACTGAGCACTGCAAAATTTAAAGTAATTTTGAAAACGTGAAATGAGAAAAATATTAAAAAAATATCAGGTGCTGTTCAAAATTCCTGCCATTTTTGTTGGGCATGCGCACTCTAGTGTTCCGGAAGGGTAATCAGCTCCTACACCACTAGTGGCATCCATCGTGTTATACTTCACATACAGGTATATTGATGACATTTTATCTATCAATAATCCTAGATTTGCAGAATTCCTTCCATTGATATATCCTCCATAGCTGGAAATTAAAGAGACCGCAGATACAGCTTCGTCCGCATCATTATTGGACATATGCCTCGAATTTGCCGACAGTGGTCAACTCAGTTGTAAAATGTATGCTAAACGGGATGACTTCAATCTTAAAATCATAACTTTTACAAATATGAGCAGCAATATACAAGCTTCTCTTGCATATGGTGTTTACATCTCGCAATTGATTCGCTATGCAAGGGTCAGTAGCAATTATTCTGATTTCTTGAAACGTCATCTTTATCTGATAAACAGGCTACCGGAACAGGGCTATTAACAGATTCGCCTTATTCGATCTCTTAAAAAGTTTATATTCCGATACCAAGATCTTGTCGAAAAATATTCTGTCTCTGCAGAGACGATAATAAACGATGGATTTTCAGAAAGTAAATTTGTAAAATATATAAAGATAAGGATTAAGTAATCGTGGTTTAGACATGACGTCATTCAACATCTAATTTGAAATCAAATTGTGTAAGAAGATGAATGTTTAGTAAAACCGTTCTGCAGAGACGATAGTAAACGATGGATTTTCATAGTACTGCGTTGACTACTATTATACCTATTTTGTCCCAGTATTGTTCAAAATGCTGCTATAGTGCCAACCGGAATCTTTTAACCGTAATGGAAGTGGGAGGATTGGCGCCGTAAAATCTGATTCAACCCACTATTTCTTTGGAAATGCCTGTACCAGGTCAGGTCCATTGCGGTTTTCCCAGTTTTCCGTTGTTGACTGATTTTGTCTGTTTTTTGACTTAGGAGTTTTGCCTTTCCCTTTGGAAGATTGCTCGGTGCTCGGTAATTTTGTTATTATCCTTATTTATTATCTAGTTACAAAGCCGGTGATAAGTTATGATTGCGGAAAGGAGCGGGGAGTGCTTAAGACGAATAAAACATATCCGTGGTCATTTGTGACAGAGATATTCCCGATTTTCGATAACATGTAGTTATTGTTTTTGAATCGAGTTATCTTTTCCTGACAGTAGATATGTACACTTCCGGTAGCATAACTTAGTAACGCATCAAAACGGCTGTTATCGATAAAAACGTCTAAAAAAAATGCATACTTATTCAAATAAAATCCGATTTATTGGACTTATTCAATTTAGCTTTTTATATCGTCAGATTCCATCAGATCTGTATTTTTAGTTATATCCTGAATGACCGTAATAATAATAAATAAATCCGGTATTTTATATTCAAAGATGTAGCATTTTCTCGAAAATCGGCATTGCGGTTAAAATTACGTACGTTAATAGCGATGTATGCAAAATTCATTCCGATTTCCGCAGTGGAATCATTTGTTGTATTTCCTTTTACAGGAGATTATCTTAATCTTGAAATGATCAAGATAATTTATCTGCTCGGAGTCTTTTAAAAATATGTCTATTTTCGCATGATATTTAGTTTTGTTTTCATTTTTGAGAGATCTACCTTTAGTTATTTACATGGTTCATGACTGTTCATTCTTTGGTTTCACTGCAGATTTTGTAATGAAGAAAGGAACATTTGGGAATTTTACCGGATTTTGCCATTTACAAACGTCAGAGACGTCGGGTAGAAATATGGCCGTAGTGCTAGACAGCCGGCATCCACTCCTTCCAAAAACTGGATGAGAAAATGGAGATTTTACTCTGATTCTAAGGGAAAAAATTGAAAGTTTTGCAGATAGAAGTGCTTTCAATGCTAGGTTAGTAAAGAACAAAAACACGAAAAAAAAATATAATTGTTAAAAATCGAAAACTTGCAACACAAAACATTTCCCTTTGGTAACATAAAAAGGCTTTCCCTTTTATGGAAAATATGCTTAAATAGGATTTTATGAAATATAGGCATCGTCTGCTTTATCTTAGAGTCGCACAAATTTACATCAAGTACACCTTATATTCCTCAAATTTGTAAGGTCGGTCGATCATTGTACCATAGCCGTGATCGTAAAGTCGCTGCTTCGCGACCCCTGCAGATTTACACCGCGTTTCACAGTATGATTTAAGAAATAGTAATAATTATGTTATACCTAATTGTCGATTAGAAATTACCATAAAATCCTTCTTCCCCTCAACTACCCGAGATTGGAACAATCTAAATCCAGAAATTAGAAATTCTGGTAATATTAACATATTTAAAAAAAAAATCAAAATATTACTTAAGAAAGTGCCTTTTTACTTCGGTTGGGGTGATAGAACATTAAATAGTATTCACAGTTCGCTAAATGCAGATTTGCACCTTGTCAATTTAAAGCCAAGTCCTGGATGTATATGTGGTCATGGTTTTGAAGATTGTATACACTTTTTCTTTGAATGTCCTTTTTATAATGAAAATAGGGCAATGGTGTTTAATAAATTAAAGAATTACAATTGAATTGATATTATCTGGTCATGAAAATCTGACTCCTAATCAAAACATCGAAATCTTCTCTGCTGTTTATTGTTTTATTAGAAGCGCCCAGCGCTTTAGCTAATGTACTATCATACTCACTTCAGTCAATGTTATTTTTTGTTCGTTTTTGTTTGTTTGAAACCCTTCTTCTTTATTCCACTGTATTCAACATATTATTTCACCGTATTCCTCTTTATGCTTACTTTATTATTATCGTCTAAATATATCATGTTGTAACATTTATTTGTATAATTATCGCCATTATGTGTAATCAGTTTTTGTTTATATTTTTGTAAAAGTGAAAGGACTTCACTAATGTTGTTATAACTTGTGTCCAATCCCATTTGCAACTTTTATGCAAATAAAATATGTTTAATCTAAACTACACTGAGAGCGCAAATTCCATTGGAGAAGTTTGGTTTTTTTTTTTGCAACATACTGTGCTTCGCTATGGATTTTGGTTAAAGTGATTAAAATGTAGGCTATATATTAAGTTATTTTTTTTTTTTACATATTATAGCAATTATGAGTGCACAGTAGATTTGCATTGATTTTTCGAAAGCCGTACAACAAATATTTCCTTACATATGAAATCATGACGCGAATTTACATGCAAGCTGTTAATTTCATTTTTTTTCATCAATATTAACTATTCTGTCGGGGTTTTGGTTTTTTTTTTTCGAGCATCACGTAATCCGTCATAATCACTAAAAATAAAGCATTTAGCACATGTCGTGCTTATCGGAAGCAAACCATCAAAGCTTTATATTTAAAAAAAAATGTTGTGCCTGGTTGTTATGTTATCTGAAATCTTCAGTTGAGAAACCAAATCGTCTGCTATGTTTTCTGATTCGCATTTTACCCCATCACTACTGTAAGTAATACATTTACTTGACTAAATGCGGGAGCACAGTAGTCATGATCGCATTGGCGCTGCCTTGTGATGGAATGGATAGTTCTAGCAGATGGTTCGAATCCCATCAGTCCTTATTTTTTTTGTCTACATTTTTAAGCTTAGCTTCAGAGAGCTATTTTTGGATGTAAGATTATGAAACTGTAAATTCATTTATTGCAAAATAACTTATTTGTCGTGAGTACTTAGACGGTATCAGAAATCATGGATAGCAGTCGAGAAGTGTCTAAAAATACATCTTTAATATGACAGATAAGTTGCAATGGACAGAGGTGCGATCTCCAAATACACCATTGTTTTTTTAAATGATAGATCGATTGCTTGTAATTGATATATTAAAAACAGATAAAAAGCGCGTTCGCGATCGCTTTATTTCCTATTCAAACTATTCCAGAAGAGGGACATTATTTATCAAGAAAACAAGTGGGATCTGCTCTGACAGAAACCAAAAATTGGGATTTGCTTGTTGACTGTACAAGTCGAGATGGCCGGAAAATATTAAATCCAGGTGTTGACCTATTTGATAAGCATACATTGCTAATGAAGACGCACAGACCGTTTCAAGCACAGTGCAATATATTACACCGAATCCGCCTCTGCTTTAACAAATGGTGTAGAAACAACAGATTCTATTATTTCTAAAATGCTTCCAAATGTATCTTGCCTCGAGTGTAATGTAAAGATCAAATACGCTTTTTAATGAAAGGAGTGAACAAAAATTAAAAGAAAATATTCCTGCTTTCAGTGTGCAAGGAACATCGTGCAGTGTTTCCATTTTGCATAAACATCTGGTGACAATTATCCAAAGCAATTCAGAAAGTTAATTATGTAACATGTGCATTAGCATTATAAAAATACACATTTGGAGTTATTTGTACAAAAGTGTTACAAATCCAGAGAAAAATATGTTTTAAAATAAATAACCTTTTTCTATAGAAGTTTTAAAAAAAAAGAAATGTCGTGTATATAATTTTCTCTATGAAAGTTAAAGCCTCTTCTGAACTGTCAATAGCAGCTCATTTTTTCATTGTCATCTGACCGGCTTTTTAAAAGATACGTCTTTACAACTGTGTACCTAATTTGAGGGAAGAGATTGTCTTTGCTGGACCACCCGGTGTTCAATTCGGATATGAGTATCTTCCACAGAATCGCTATCGTATTTCACATAGTCATCGAAGGAAGAATTAGCACCATATATCACTTGATTTGCATTGAAAGCTCGGAGCGCAAGCTCATTCTTGATAACACTGCGTTTTCTTATTACATTTCAGTAGAAACTGTAGAAGTTCAGTCTTTTTTAAAGTTAGGAAGTCTTCAAGTGTTGCCTTGGATTCTACGTCAATTAATTTCATATTTTTTCGCACTTATTATTTATTCAATCAATTTATTTAAAACCGCCAGAAAAACTTTGCAACCGGAAATGTTATATACCTACCTCCAAGGACGATTATTCAACTTGCGAACGATAACTCCCTTTTCCGCAACGAGGGAATTCATTAACGGTCAACCAAGTCATGATGAAAACGTAAAACTTTCGAAGTGATGAATTTAACTTAACCAAGAGGAACCATTGGTTCATTAGCTTCCTTATTAGCAGGAACTCTCTATCAAGGAAATCTCGATAGGAACCACAAGCTCTGGAATATCGTATCAATTGGAGGTGCTGCTGGAATGTTGCTACATATACATGGAAAGGTCACAATGGGAAAATTGAAATCGTCTCTTTTGTCGTAAAGATTCGTTTTTAACCGCCCATCACTGTAAATATGGAGGTGTAGGTCAAGGTATGAAGCAGACTTATCTGTATCTGTGGTATCCTTTATTTCAAATTGAATGACTGTGTTTCATATCAGTTGTGTCCTTTCATGATATATATATACATATATGAAGATCAAAAGGATAATTTAGGAATCATTTGTGGTAATAGTAAATTGTGTTAACAATCTTTGTATTCCTCTTATGTTATTATATATATGAATTAAACATAACAGGAAATAATTCACACCAAAACAGTTTTAGAAAAACTAGCTGGAAAGTTATTAAAATAAAAAACAAAGGCAAAATAGATACACAATCTCCCATTTCCTGGCTGGATGCAATGATCTGATAAGAAGTAATGTAAAAAGGGGAACCTTGGTTGACCCTGGACGATCAAGTTGCACTGTTAGCAGGTGACGAGAAATAAAGCAATTTGATTGCTAAAAAAGAAGTAGGGAAGTTTGTAAAATGACTCTAAGGTTTGTCGGTCTGTCTTTGAAGTTTGTATGTTTGTTTTCTTTAGTTTAAAAAATACAACATATAGTATATCTACACAACATATATCCCACTTGCCTGTGGAGTAGGAGATCAGAGGAAATCCCATCACAGGTCACATGTGATGTACTATCCAATTGAAAATGGGGATTGCAAAAATATGAAAATATTACTAAGCTGTTTTCCATGCTACGAGCAATCTGATTGGCTGGAAAATAACCGCATTTAGAACATTATTGTATATTCATGACAATTAACCTTTCGATGGGGATCGCTTTGAAAGAGTCAAAAATCTAGATATTGTCAATGCAAAAAGTATGTGAAATCCCCATAGACAGCAATAATATGTTTATTAAATATCATAATTACAATATATACGGTATATTATCCTTAAAATGTGTACTAACAATATCTATTTTGTAATACGTTTCACTAAATAGCAAATCGTGGCAATCTACAACAAAACAATGGATTATAATTAATATTATGTAAGAATTTAACAGAAAAATAATTGAGCATTTAAAGCATAAAATATCCGTTCCGAAACTATCCTTACTACACAATTTATTTCCTAGTTGATACCAGTGATACTTTTGCATAACAACATAGTTAAAAGAAATGATAGCAGCAATCAGAAGACGTTCGCAAATAGTACTGTATACAGAAGGAATGTGTTGACTCTAGATAAAAATGTTTTACTTACGATATGTCGCTGATGCCTGTTTGAAGTTGATGAGCACAATCACTATTAGAAAGCCTTTAACAACCATACTGGAGGTTATATGGTATGCACTCAATGACAACTGATTTTCAATTTCAATTAATATACTGATTTAAAAAAAAAAAGCATATATGTATATCATTACCATTATTTACACAACCAATCATATAAGAGGAAAACGTTACGTGTTCTTTGCAGAGGACTCCATGTCGGTTTGCACGTAACACATTGCAATGGGATGAAAAAAGCATGAAGTAATTAACATAAAGAGTCATTATCCTACACCTGATAAATATTTAGATCATTCTATTGCTTTTTTGTTTCTTATATTTTTTCTTGCTTTGTGTTTTGAGTTTTGAGTTTTTTTGTTTTAAATAAATGTTTGCACTTTTTCCTTTGGTATCTAGCATTACAGAAAAGCTAGTTTGACATGACGGATTATGTTTTGCATCTTTTTAACGATAGTACTGAAGAGTGATTTTTTTCTCAGGAAAGTGTAGAACGCTGAATCAGCCTTTTAATGCTTGCTATGCATGTATATATACGACTAGGGTGTTCGCGTTCGATCTATGTTAAGGGGTTGAGAGAAATAAATCATGTTGTATTGTTGTATTTTTCAATAAGACAAAATAGTGTTGGTATACAATTTAAGCAGTAAATCGAAATTTAAAATTTCTACGGGTTTTTTTTTAGATGGAAAAACGTTGGAGATACCGTAGCGGATAATCAGATGCCGTAAATTGAAGGACAGACAACGCAATGGCCAACAGAGAAAATTTCTTGCCCATGTCCTTGATATCGCAAATTGCTAAGATGCTTTATGACTCGATTCAAAAATTATATATAAATATATTTGCAATTCCAGCAACCAAAATATCTTGTTTTCAAATATTGTGCCAACTTATTTGATGATACCTCTGCTTGTGGAGTTCTCGAAGGTATCATCCGCCCAGTAATTAGTGCTTCGGGACTTACATGTTTATATATATACGTCTGAAAATTAAACCAAACAGTGTTAGAATTAGATTTTAGAGCTGTCGACGGGATTTGAACCCACACCATTCATACACTGCAGCACCATTCGCTTAGCCTTACATCCAGCGCCCTAGACCACTCGACCACATCCACTCCCTAAAAAAAGGAGCTTCAATAATCGTAGTGTTACCTTTTCTCGTAAGGCAAATCTAGGGATAGGCGTAAGACATGTGTATAAGCGTGTGTAGATGGTACATATATGTTTAATATTATAATTTGACAGCAATCTAACTCAGCAATTTTTAATATATTGTATAGTATAATGAAGAATTCATTATACAATCACAGGAAATAAAGTATATTATACAAACGTCTAGAAGCAAGTGACAACCATACAATATATCTGTACCACTGGATCTCAAAGTTACTTTAAAGGATACTAGGTTAATACTAAATATTATATACGTCTGAAAATTAAACCAAACAGTGCTAAAATTAGATTTTAGAGCTCTCAAATTTTTGTTCTTCCCTCGACGGGATTTGAACCCACACCATTGATACACTGCAGCACCATTCGCTTAGCCTTACGTCCAGAGCCCTAGACCACTCGACTACATCCACTCCCTAAAAAAGGAGCTTCAATATTGGTAGTGTTACCTTTTCTCGAAAGGCAAATCTAGGGATACACGTAAGACATGTGTATAAGCGTGTGTAGATGGTACATATATACTTAATATTATAATTTGACAGCAATCTAACTCAGCAATTTTTAATATATTGTATAGGATAAAGAAGAATTCATTATACAGTCACACGAAATAAAGTATATTATACAAACGTCTAGAAGCAAGTGACAACCATACAATATATCTGTAGCACAGGATCTCAAAGTTACTAAGGATACTAGGTTAATACTAAATATTATATACGTCTGAATATTAAACCAAACAGAGTTAGAATTCGATTTTAGAGCTGTCAAATTATATATATATATATATATATATATATATATAACATTTACAGTTCATACATAATGTAATTTATCAAAACTAAGATCAATCTGCATCAGCCACAGATAGCCTTTGCTAATTTTGGCTATCATGTTTTCCACTTTTTTGACTATGAACGTACCTGCCGAAGGTTATTCAAGAAAGGCGATATATCTACGTTGTTATGGTATCTCTAATGGTGGACTTGTAACCGCGATGGTATTATTCACCTAGTGGTCAATGTCTCGGGCACTGGCATGACTAGGGATATAGAGTAATTCGCGTATGACCTGTACTTATGCATTTAGTGGTGTAATGATTAGCGTGATGGTGCTGTGTCCCCTGTACATATGTACTTAGTGGTGTTCATGATGCTCGATTCTACGTTACACCGGATCGACCCTCTGCCTTTACTTCATTATTATTGTGGATTGTGAAAAAGCCTATTGATTCACTCTATGAATAAAGAGAAAAAATAATAGCTAGATATGATAATATGTTTCCACGTACACAGAGATAACACTACCACATACACAAAAAGTGTATGTAAGAGGTGGAAACAGCTGAATATATGATGGCAAAAACTAGAATAATGATATAAATATAGTTAATACCAAATTAACTTGTAACAGTCCGTGCAGGGTGCGACTTCACATTGTTATTTTTTGCCATTACAGTAACTATTTTTACAGATTTCAAGAGTATTATTTGAATCTTATTTTCGCTGCGCTGAGCGTACCTGATGAGGGTTTTCTAAAACGCGTTGCATGCTCTAGGTGTGATATCTACGTTTTTATTTCAACGATATTCACACAGAGTGGTGCTGATCAGAGAATTACGGAAAGTCAGAATTACAATTTATGATAATCAACTTGCCATGTCATTATGGTTTGGATATACTTAAGTAAATACATTTAGTCAATAGCGAAATTCGGTATCTTATAAGTAAAATACTTTGCAATTACCAGTACTGCATATAATAATTTTATTAATTTCTGAAAGTCTAAAACACTCTGTACAATAAGCGTACATAGATTAACAAAAAAAAACGATTTATCATGATGGCGTACCTGTAAAAACTTTAAATTTGTAATCTTTTCTTACATATACTGGTGTCCACCACGGTGACCATCATGATTTCCATATCAGATGATGCTCGTGTCGTTTATCAGTAACACGACGGGTGTCGCTACTTGAGCAGTAACTGCTTATGCTTCCACAGCACCCAAGCTAACACCCCTCCCTTTTAGATGGGCAGTGTCGTCTTAGCGCATGGCCACGCTGGGGAGTTTCCCGTGGGCCCACGAACATAGGTCCCATGATGATCTACGTATGTTGTGCATGGCATGTTTTTTAATGCATAAACACTGATTTTGTTGGAAGTACCAATACAATAAATATATGTTTAATTTTATCGACATTTATAGTTTTATTCAGGAGACTTGTTGTGTAGGTAGGGGTCCCATTGCACTCATTTTCCCAGGGGCCAATAATGCTGTTTAGACGTTCCTGTCGATGGGGTTCGTGTTTCTCAATCGTTTGTTTTCTGTGTAGTTTTTTGTAGGTCATTGTTTGTCCTTTCGTATTTTGGCCATTGTGTTGTCTGTCCTTCTTTGATTTACGGCTTCAGATTTCTCCTATGGAATCTGCAAACTTTTCTTGCACACTGAATACTAGAATGCAATTTGATAACTGTTAATGTTGATATTAATAGCATCTTGTATACGAAGACATTTAAATGGTTGCTTGTATTTGAAGCTAATTTTTCACACAAAAAGTGTTTTGGTCTAAATCAACTAATATTCAACATAAGATGGTGTTTGTAATAATCATTTGTTATATCGTTTACGTATTCAAAGTTTTCCTGAAAGTGGAAAGTGATCAAGACAATTAGGCAACCGCCAGGATATAGCTGAAATATTGTTGAAAGCGACGTTAAACACTATAGCTCTAACCCTAATAATTTCGTTACTATTTGATATCATTGAAACACACTAGACTATCAATCATGAATTATAATAAGAATTCATTTTTGGGAATGTTTTCCAGCTTGCTTATAAGATACGCTGATGCTATTTTTTTCTAATTTCGGTCGTCCGTCAATTCCACCTGCACGAACTCAAACGAATGCTCGCATCCCGTGTCCCCATAAAGTTAAATTGTTGTAAATAAACAGGAAGCAAAATAATAATCGGTTTCGATGAGAATGGCAATCATAAAAGGAAACTAGAAATAACAGAATAATAACATTTTAGCGATTTATTTTTGGAATATTTAGCTAATAATTCTGTCATTGCTGCAAACATATCACCCTGGGGACACTGCAAGCATAAACAATGTTAAGTCAATTTCCTCTTGATGACGAATAATTTCATTGAATGAAATAATAAGAATAAATTAGAGGACGAAACATTTCGATATGACCGGTATGATATGTTCCGTTTGTCGTAGTCACAAATACGTCTTTCTTTTCCTTGTCAAGACTTATCATCAGAACTGCTTACCCTTTGGGGCAGCACGGTTAATCTATGGAATTAAGCGGAGTGTATGTTGTTCAATTTGCCCATTTACATGTCCTCACGTCTTCAGTTCCATCTTGTGACGTCCTTCACGATTTCCGGTTTCCGGTTTGTCTTCGTTCGTTTTTGTGTTGCATGCATTTATGTTTTATATATGTTATTTGTATCTTACGCAGACTAGTCTCCAACACGTTAATGTTAGTATCGCTTAGCCGTAACTTGACGAGTCACACCATTGGATCAGGAACCGATAACCCATCTGGAACACGTGCGTTTACTCTCGACATTCAGTGGGATTCGCGTTGATTAGTTATCTGTGTAGTGTTTTGTCGATCATTGTTTGACAGTTTGTCCTTTTCCTTTTGGTCATTGTATTATCTGCCCTTCATTGGTGTATGACTTCTGATTACTCGTTGATATTTCCAAACTTTTCAGTGTAAACAATGTAAGCATGCAATTAAATTAAGGATATGAAGTAAGTATATACGTACCACCACAATGCAAACGATAGCACAAACGGTACATAAAACCTACAATGGACAAGGAACCATGTGGAATGATTAGCTGCAGAGGGTCATACATTAAAATAATAGAAAAGGAACCACGTGAAGAGATTAGCTGAAAACGATTAAAAATTAGAACAATAGAAAAGGAACAACGTGGAAGGATTAGCTGCAGAAGCCAATGAATTAGAACAATAGAAAAGGAACCACGTGAAGAGATTAGCTGCAGAAGGTTATAAATGAGAACAATAGAAAAGGAACAACGTGAAGAGATTAGCTGAAAAAGTTTATAAATTAGAACAATAGAAAAGGAACAAGGTGGAAAGATTAGATGCAGAAGCCAATGAATTAGAACAATAGAAAAGGAACCACGTGGAAAGATTAGCTGCAGAAGGTTATACATTAGAACAATAGAAAAGGAACAACGTGGAAAGATTAGCTGTAGAAGGTTATGAATTAAAACAATATACATGTAGATACTATAGTTAAAAGAATACAATTCCTTGGTCGAATTAACGATATAATGGTCGTTTATTATTGGATTAGGTTTTCTTTATGGTGTTTAACACCACTTGCAACAATATTTCAGTTATATCGTGCGGTCAGTTTATTGAGGGAGGAAAACGGAGTACCGGGGGAAAACCACAGGTTGTCTATTGCAGAGAGATTGCTTATTTCGATTAGCGTAGAGAGAGGTAGGGCCACTTTGCCCAGATTTTTGTTCACAAGAGGGCCCACCTTAAAATGCATGACAATGCCACGACTAACGATACAAATAGGTAATAAAATACTTTCTGACGAATATAGCATTATCATATTGACAGGTCAAAAAATAACATATGAAAACGGTCGTCAACAAATTTCAAAACATGCAATTTGTCATTTTTTGCTTCACTTAAACCGGGAATTCCCCAAGAAAGATATCTAGAACCAGAAGAAGATATGGTTTTATTTTTTCCAATTCTTCATACAAATGCATTTTAAAACAAATTTGTATGTAATGTCCTTCGCAGCAAAAATGAAACTTTTCTAACAAAAATGTCGGCCCGTTCGAGTTAAATCTTCTTATACAGTTAACAAGCATGCTTTATACAAGTTGTCCGTAATTCGGATGGTAATGCGTATCAACTCCGGTAATTTTCAAGATAAAGATATATGCTACGAGTTTATTTGCGGTCTCCTTTAACGAAATACTATTTGTGAAATTTTTCAAGAACAATTATCGAATTTACGAAATCCGCAAGTCATTAAAATGTATGATTCCAAATTTATGGAAAAACTAATAACGAGCAATAAAATCATATCAATGTTGACAGATGTCCATCCATGACAATCGGCGTACATATGAAGGAATTTTTAAATGCGACTTGAATTTTTTTTATATGCTTCTCCATGACATTTGATATAGCCACCTCTTGGATTCAACATTTTCCTTCAATATGCTTTCAATCTCTATACAGGGCTGTCAATCAGTGTAATCTGCCGCAAATATGTGTCAGTCTTAATTGTATGGTGGCGACAAATACTATGCTTACACTCAGTATACTATTTCGGACGGGCAAGATACAGGGCAGCACGTGCTTATCATGTTGCACAGCTTCAAAATATATGTTTCACCTGTGAGTGATGTGTCCCTAATTATTTAATTTCAAGTCTTACCCGATTGACATATTACACAATGTACTTCTAACAGAAATTACACAATGTACTTTTAACAGATAAACAACACACAATAATCGATTACCAAGAATTATATCACGACGTCCTTCTTTCGTCTTGTAAACAAACAAGCGATTTATCAATTTGGTATAATCTCATTCGCACATGTGGCGGTTCATGTGACTGACTTTCCCGTAGTAAATGTACCTGTTGATGAATTATCGTCTGCTCGAATTCGGCAACACAAATTGTGTGCGACATTGTCCGCAAACGTAAATATAAATTACCGTCTTCCAATCAAGGTATACTACCGTATTTGTACTCTTAGACATGTCAGAATCGAAATAAATATTTACAATGCACAAACATGTATATGCATCTACTTACTACCTAATGAACAACATATTGCCTTATTTCATTAAATATGTTGATAATCCGCTAATTACATTTCAAAATGATTCTGTCCAACTGCTGTATTTAAATAAAAACAATTTTAATCATAATTTACAGATATTTTTTTGTACTTTCGCTTTTAAAAAACAACTCGAGTTATCTTTCATTTTTTAGCTGAAATGCACGGAAAAATGGATATGCATGTTTCATTTTGTGCATCCCATTGTAATGAAAATTATAGCTTATCGCGGTGGAATTTATTGTATCCCTACTAACATAACTAAGGATAATTTAACACTATTGTTTTCATATAGAGATAGTCCTATTCATTTTTACTGTTCATAAAGAAATAAACTATTCTACTAAGAAAAAGAGTGCGTTGATATTCACATACTTGGTTAATTGCTTGATTTTTGCCGCGAGTTCAAATCCGAAACGGTGAAAACATTTTTGCATAATTATGATTATAGTTGTTTTGTAAATTTAGCTAACAAATTAAAATCAAATCAAATACTCACAGAAAGTAAGCATGGTTATAAATTATGTAGCTTAGTGCTCCGAATGAATTATTAAAAACCACCTCGGTGGTATAATGGTTAGCGTGATGGTGCTGTACCTCCTGTACATATGTATTTAGTGGTGTTCATGTTGCTCAATCTTTAGTTTTCGGAGTAGTATGTATTGATCATTGTGTTTCCGCTTGTCCAATTCATTTGACCATATCATAATCTGTTCTTCAACGATTTACGGCTTCTGATTATCTGGTATATTCAAACCTTTCATATTGAGGATTATTTGCAAACTTCGCGTTTTACCTCAATGATAAGTTATAAAGATATAATATAAAATAGCTTACCGCTATGTCTACTACAGCTGCTCTGGCAGGCTGAAACAAATATTACTTTGATTATTGCTTTAATACACAATGTATTTTTGAACATTGGTCCGAGCAGGAACTGATATCATTCGATGCTAACAGTACAATCAATATAAACTTGCAACATTCGCTATGCAATATACTTGGAATCCATTATTTAGCAAACACATATGTAATTTCATAATGATGCTGATGCTCCAGGAATTCTGTTTTTAGTTTGAACTGTTACCCTTGATTGTGTCCCATTGCTTTATTTTACATCAGTCATTCGCGTCGGTGGTGTAATGGTTAACGTGCTCATATTGAGTGGGGTAGATCGTGGGTTCGAACCCGATTGGATCAAGCCAAAGACTATCACAATATATATTTGCTTCTTCTCCACTAAGCATACAGTTTTAAGTAATAAAAGCAAAGTCTGGTTTGTTCGGAATTACGATAATGTGTCAGAGTGGAGCGACATGTGAACGGACTGTTGTTTCAGTGAGAAAACACTATAATGACATAATTAAGAGTATTTGTCTAGTACAAAGTGAACATTAATATCATTTTATTGAATGCAACTTGTTCTGGTCGTGATTTAGCTGAATTATTTTACGTCAGTAAATAAACAAATAGCCAGTAAATTAAATTACATGTGTGTACTTATACTTACATTTACATATGCCTCTATCACAGTATTCACCGAGTTTACATCTTGGACACTTTCCAGACACTTCTGTAAAAGATTATCATTTAGTTATTACTACTGTAAATAAATTATCATTTAGTTATTACTACAATAAATAAACTATCATTTAGTTGTCGCTGCTGTAAATAAATTATCATTTAGTTTTTCCTACTGTAAATAAATTATCATTTAGTTGTTACTACTATAGATAAATTATCATTTAGTTGTTACTACTGTAAGCAAATTATCATTGCGTGGTTACTACTGTAAATAAATTGCCATTTAGATGTTACTGCTGTAAATAATAAGTAAGGAAGGGTAATAACAAAATTACCGAACTCCGAACAATCTTACAAAGGGAAAGTCAAAACTCATAATTTTATAAACAGACAAATTCAGTCAACAACCGGAAAACTGTGAAAACCGTAATGACCCTGACTTGGTACAGGCATTTCAAAAGAAATGGTGGGTTGAATCAGATTTTAAAGCGCCAAACCTCCCGCTCTCATTACGGTTCAAAGGTTCCGGCTGTCACTATAACAGTATTTAAATACAAAAACAAAATAGGTAAAATAGTTGTCAAGCAGTACCATATTCGGTGACGTAAATGTCAAAAATATTTTTACGTCACACATTGATAAAAAAATATCCTTGACATTTTTCTTGACTTCTTTATCTTTATACATTTTCACTATATGAAAATGCATCGCTTATAATCCTTTATGCATAGACGGAATATATTTCGACAAGATCTTGGTATCGGAATATAAACTTTTTAAGAGATCGAATAAGGCGAATATTTGTATAGCCCTGGTCCAGTAGCCTGTTTCTCAGATGAAGATGACGTTTCAGGAAATCAGAATAATTGCTACTGGCCCTTGCATAGCGAATCAATTGCGATATGTAAACACCATATGCAGGAGAAGCTGGTATATTGCTGCACATGTTTGAAATATTTATGATTTTAAAATTGAAGTCGTCCCGTTTATCATAAATTTTAGTACTGAGTTGACCACTCTCGTCAAATGCGAGGTATAAGTCCAAAAATGATGCGGACGAAGCTGTATCTGGAGGATATATCAATGGAAGAAATTCTGCAAATCTATGATTACATCAGTGCACATAAACTTACATGGCATGCAAAATGACCTCTAGGTGAAAGGATATGCAACCGCATGATGTTGTCTTTTCAAGGAAATAGCAACCGAAATCAATCATACATTTCTTATTGTGTGTGTATTTAAAGTAAAATATGAAACTTGCTAAAATTGAGTGTTTTATTTATTTAAATGTGTGAGCGTGTTTATCTGTGATTTTCTTACCCACACAATGACCATGTTTCCGTTTGTAGCCATGTTCACAATTACAGACAGGTCCTTTATATGTATCTTTACATTCTTCGTGTGGTTTCATACATTTCTTTGGTACATCAGCACAGGTAATAGCTACAATTATTTACATAATAATAATAATTTCCTTTATTCACACATCATAGCACATATTAGTATAAATCTAGTTTGCATTGTGGTCCTGTAGTTAATTAACAACATCAACATCAACACGAAAACAAAGATAAATATTAGACACACACATTATACATAGTACATTACAAATATAGTATTACACCTCAATGAAAAATGTTGACAAGGTAGGTTTTTTATCGAAATCTGACTTATATTGAAATGTTCATATTTGTTAGACATTCTGAAACATTGTGCATAAAGTTTACATATATTCGCAAACTTTTGAGTGCTTGGTTTTCTCAGTAATGATCAGTATACCAATCCACCCTCTAGATACAAATGTCGATTGTTGATTGGCCAAGACCAGTGGGTACAAAACCCATGCACCCGACTTGTAGTGAATCTACTTCACCTCAATTATAAGAACAACTCCAATTAAAGCTTCGGTATACGATTGTTATAACTATAACTAAAAGATCAATTATTTTACGAATCTAGGATAGCATCATTGCACATGAACTTATATGACATATAAAATGACCTCAAGGTGAAAGGCAATGCAATCGGAAGTTGTTGTCATTTGAATGAAATAGGAACCGAGACCAATCATAAATTTAATATGTTGTGTGTTTTTAAAATAAGATATTAAACCTGCTAAAGTTGAGTGTTTTATTTATATAAAGGTGTGAGTGTGTTTATATGTGATTTGCTTACCCACACAATGACCATGTTTCCGTTTGTAACCATGTTCACAATTACAGACAGGTCCTGTATATGTATCTTTACATTCCTCGTGTGGTCTCGTACATTTCTTTGTTACATCAGCACAGGTAATAGCTACAATTATTTACATAATAATAATAATTTGCTTTATTCAAACAGCATAACACATATTAGTATAAATCCGGAACCTTTGAACCGTAATGAGAGCGGGAGGTTTGGCGCCTTAAAATCTGATTCAACCCACCATTTCTTTAGAAATGCCTGTACCAAGTCAGGGTCATTACGGTTTTCACAGTTTTCCGGTTGTTGACTGATTTTGTCTGTTTATATAATTATGAGTTTTGACTTTCCCTTTGTAAGATTGTTCGGAGTTCGGTAATTTTGCTATTACCTTTATTTGCATTGTGGTCCTGTAGTTAATTAATTAACAACATCAACATCAACACGAAAACAAAGATAAATATTAGACACACACATTATACATAGTACATTACAAATACACTATTACACCTCAATGAAAAATGTTGACCAGGTAGGTTTGTATCGAAATATGACTTATATTGAAATTTTCATATATGTTAGACATTCTGAAACATTGTGCATAAAGTTTACATATATTCGCAAAATTTTGAATGCTTGATATTCTCAGCAATGATCATTATACCAATCCACCCTATAGATAATTATGTCGACCGTTGATTGGCCAAGACAAGTGGGTACAAAACCCATGCACCCGGCTTGTAGTGAATCTACGTCACCTCAATCATAAGAACAACTCCAATTAAAGCTTCGGTAAACGATTGTTATAACTATAAATTAAAGATCAATCCTTTTACGAATCTAGGAAAACATCATTGCATATGAACTTAATGACGTGCAAAATGAATTCAAGGTGATAGGCAACGAAATCGGAGGTTGTTGTCTTTTGATTGAAATAGGAACCGAGACCAATCATAAATTTATCATGTTGTGTGTATTTAAAATAAGACATTAAACCTGCTAAAGTTGAGTGTTTAATTTATATAAAGGTGTGACTGTGCTTATCTGTGGTTTTCTTACCTACACAATCTTCATATTTCAGTTTGTAACCATGTTCACAATTACAGACAGGTCCTTTATATGTATCTTTACATTTTTCATGTGGTTTCATACATTTCTTTGGTACATCAGCACAGGTATTATCTACAATTATTTGTATAATATTAATAATTTCCTTTATTTAAACAGTATTAGTATAAATCTAGTTTCCATCGACAAATTTTGACCAGGTAGGTTTTTATCGAAATCCAGCTTGTATTGAAATTTTCAAATAATATGTTAGACATTCTGAAACATTGCCAATAAAGTTTCCATATATTCGCAAAATTTGAGTGCTTGATTTTCACAGCAATGATCATTATACCAGTCCTTCGTCTTGATAAAAATGTCAACTGTAGATTGGCCAAGACCAGTGGGTACAAAACCCATTCGGCCGGTGTCGGTTGGGGGTCTTCACGTTGCTATATATGTAAAAATGCTGTCATACTCAAATTATTTCCAAGCGCGTTGGACTTGCCATACAATCGCGGGAGGATGATTCGTTTGCTTTGGTTTGGAACCATGGTGATTAACGCATCTTTCATCAATATTTCAGTTATATCGTGGCGGTCAGTTTTATTGTTGGCGAAAAACTGAGGAAACGGAAAAAACCACCAACCTGCTGCAACTCATTGCCAAACATTATCATATAATGTTGCATACCTCGTCCTGAGCAAGACTCGAACCTGCAACATTAATGATGATCTGCACTGATTGCATAGGTAGATGTAAATCCAACTACCATACGTTCACGTCCATATATATACAGAATAAAACAACACTGTAGCAAGTTGCATTGATATTTTTTTTATATTCCTGCTATATTGATGGCAATGTGTACCATTTGCTGATTCGCGCTACATGAAACTTTGTTTATTGATGTTATTTCAATTTGTTTCTTTATAGAAATGGTCAAGTTGTTAGAACACAAACATTTTAAGATCAGCTTATATGTTTTAATTTATCTGAATTTTTTATTTGTTTATTTTAACACTAACTCACTCAAATTATGAACGACACATATTGTCCTCAATATAGTTCTTGACCCTATTACTGGTGACGTCATGAATATTGTAACACTATCCAATTGACAAGAAGAGTTTGAAGATACCAAAGGGGTAATCAGAATCCGTATATCGAAGAAGAACAGACAACACAATGGCCAAAAGAAAAAGTACAACAGGACAAACAACGATCTATAAAACATACATATAAAACTAAAGATCGAGTAACACGAACCCCACTGAAAACCGGGGGTGAACTCAGGTAGGCATTGAGATTGTACCACTCTTCAGCAACAATGTACATCATAAGGCTTTGCCACAGGCTACACTGAAGTGCTTCAGGGTGGTACAATCTCAATGCATATTGGTAAAGACGTAGATAACTGATAATGTATTTATGTATGATGTTCTTACCTACACAAGCACCGTCATTACGTTTGTACAAGCCAAATCCAAAAAAAAGAAGAAGAAGGAAATCACATCAAAACAAGACAGAGGAACCTTGAACACTGGTTAATTGTACACTTTGTCAAAATGCATCCATATTTTCACCTCAGCTATGGTACTGTTGTACAAAAAGGTTATGAATACACTACAAAACGAGTATCAACCGGTTTAACACCGATGAATATTTGTGTTTGTTACAAGCCAAGACCTTGGTTTCCAATGTCATTTATCGTGGTCTTTTGAGTTCGTATCTATCTACCTATTAACGTATAAACACAATAGCCAAGAAAAAGGACAAAAGGACAAACAGCGTCTTAAAAACAGACACAATTCTAAAGATCGAGTAACACAACTGGGTGTGAACTCTTCTACCAGTTTGCGGCCGCCATCATTCACTGATGATACTGCCACTTTGGTGCGCATGCCAATTTTAAGCTTATTTTTTAAAACTTAACAATAAAGTGTTGTGCAAAATAAATGTGCAAGTAAAAACAACTTGATTGATTTAATCAAGAAAGGGAGTCTTGAAGGATTCAAGACTCTTGACAGTGGCAGTGTCAGTGGGCAGAGGGTTCCAATCCCTGATGGTTCTTGGGTAGAATGACTCCTTCCGTATAATCTTGTTACATGATGGTATCTGAAAGGAGTGTTGGCTCATGTTTCGACTCAGTCGTGATAGTTGTACGAATCTGTCAGTGGCATCAATTTTAACTAGACCATTTACGATCTTGTACATTAAGACTAGTCTAGCACTCTGCCTTCTTTCTCCAAAGTAGGCCATCTTAGTTCTTCTAGCATGCTAGTGACCGATGAAGTGTTGTGGTACCTGTTCACTACATACCTTGCCGCCCTACGCTGGACCATTTCGATACGTTTTTGTCCTCTATAATGTATGGATCCCAGGTGGTGCATGCATATCCCAATGTTGGTCTAACCAATGACTTGTAAGCTTTCCCTTTTATGTTTGAATTTCTGATATTTAGGTTTCGTTTTAATAAGCTCATGGTGTTGTTTGCTTTCTTGCACATATTTGATATGTGTTGGCTCCACTTCATATCTGATGTTATGGAAACACCTATATATTGTTCAGTTGTTACTTCCTCTAGTTGGTGACCATGTAGGGTGTAACTATTCATAATTTGTTGTTTCTTTCTTCTGATGGTCAGGACATTACATTTCTCTGGATGGAAGCTCATTTGCCATCTTTTTTCCCATTTAGCCAATTTATTCAGGTCATCTTGAAGAGTTACACTATCGATATCAGATGTTATGGTAAGATATACGATGGTATCATCAGCGAACAATCTGGTTTTGGATCTTATGTTTTCTGGCATGTCGTTGGTGTAGAATAGGAACAAGCTGGGTCCTAACACGATCCTTGAGGAACACCTGATTCAACCGTTATGGAATTTGATGTCTCACCTTCTACTACTACTGACTGATTACGATCACGGAGGAAGCTTAGAATCCTTCTGTTGGTTTTACCTGTTATTCCATAGTGGTGTCATTTATGGATTAGTAGGTTGTGACATACTTTGTCAAAAACTTTGCTGAAATCCATAATCAGGCAGTCAGTTTGTTTACCACTGTCAAGGTTTCTAATTACATCATCTACAAATTCAACAAGCTGTGTATCACAGGAAAGGCCTTTCCGGAATCCAGATATATGCGTTGCCAATTCTTTTAAGACTCTATGGGTGATGTTGTCTGGTCCAGGTGTCTTATGAGGATTTAATTTTTTCAGCAATTTGGTAACTCCCTCCTCTGTTATCTGAATGCTATGCATAGATTCAAACTTCCTTTTCATGTTGCAGGTTGTTTGAAAGATTCGTCTGATACTTCTGTCTTAGTTAAGAATGCCATTTGGAACTGCTTGTTTAGAATGTTGGCCTTTTCTTTGGAGTCTTGATGTAGTATTCCATCTGCTTTGAGCGGAGGTATGGTGTTACTATCTGATCTTTTATGCTAAATATATGTCCAGAACTGTTTCATGCAATTTCCATTTCCTGCCCTCTCATCTAGTTCGGGAGTAACAATGCCTTCTACATACTGTCAATATGCCTTTCTTAGTTGTCTCTGGGTTTCATGTTTCAGCTTGTTGTATTTAATTTTCTCTGCTTCATTCCCTGATTTCTTCTTTCTCTTATAACTGCGGTCTACCTTACGAATCAGTCTCTTTAGATCTCTATTTATCCATGGGTATCCATCTTTGGTTTGTGCTGTTGTATGGGGTATTTTGTTCTTGATGCTATTGTCCAAATTTGTCTGAAAATAGGTCCACGTGGAGTTCACTGATTCACCAATGTTCTTCATATTCATTTTTTCATTGTAAATAACTTTTACATCGCTGATAACGTTATCTCATTTTGATTTACTATACAAGGGGATCTGGGGTGGCTTTTGCTGATGTCTGGTTGGTACAATATATATTTCAGTGTAGACAATTTCATGGTCAGATACTCTTGGGATAATCTCTCTTCTACGAAAGCTAGACGGGTGATTCGTTGCAATTATGTCTCCGATGTTTGTGTCTCTAGTTGGTTCCTCTACTATTTGTGTGAGTCCATTGTATTTCTATAAATTTGTGGTGAATTGATGGATATTGAGTGCTAGATGTGAGTGTGTTTCCTTTCCAATACCAGCTTGGAAGGTTGAAGTCTCCAGCTATCACTAGAAATGTATTTTTATACTAGCAGCCCTTTCCAAGATCTTCCCAAGTTGGTTGATGCTCTCTTCATTTTATGGTCTTGGGTTGTAGTAAGAACAACGATATATAGTTTTCTGACCGACTAACTCTTATTTGCACCAGACGATTTCACATTCTGATTGGAGTTCAGGTGTAGCCGTTGCAATATAGTTGTGTTTTACTGCTATTAAGACACCGCAACCGGAGAGGTTACGATCATTTCAGAAGATGGTTAAGGCTCTTGGAAAAATCTGTGAATCTATTATACTGTTGTCAATCCAAGTTTCAGTGCCAAATATAATATCTGGATATGTACTTCCAATCATATTTTCCAACAGGTGTTGTTTAGTTTTTATGGATTGGAAATGCACATTCAAAATTCTAAGTGGTTGTTGTTTTACTCCCTTTGTTGTTGAAAGTTCTCTGGTTGGTGTTGAGGTATACACTTAACTTTAACTTGATTTGATGATACTGGACTGGAAATTGATGTGTCAGATAAAACACTAAATTGGTTTGTGGTACTGAAAACCATGGAGAAGCAAAATGATGTATAATTGGGGCAGTTGCAGGCAAGGCAATCCCAAGTTACAACAGAGTCATTTACATGTTCTAGATATACGCTGGATTTCATATATTGACAGTTAGCGTGATAACATTGATTGCATGTATCACTTACAATACCTCTATCATCCTATCTAGCAGGTTTATCACAGGTGCCACATGGATATAATGACCCAGATGTTGATGGTCCAGGATGTATGTTAACATCATTTGACAGTGTGATTAGGAACATTGAAAAGTATGTTAGGGTAACTTTTGGTCCATTTCTTGAACATAGACCTCTCAAACGGTTCTGATTTGTAATCACTCTAACCACAACGTATTCATGATCAGTTGGACACTCATGGTTGTTTACAATAATACATTTATGTATTTCATCTCTGTTGTTGACTGATGTATGCTTAATGATGAAACCTTGGATAAGGATGGTAAGGATCAGTCCTGTTGTTAATGACGCCATTGATGTTTATCTACGATGTATGTCCAAGCAGAGATTCTGACGGTGACAAGTAGATGTTCTGTGTTTTCCTTCAATATGATGTTGAGTAAGGTGTTTGTGTATTTAGATCTTACCCACTGAGCACTGCAAAATTTAAAGTAATTTTGAAAACGTGAAATGAGAAAAATATTAAAAAAATATCAGGTGCTGTTCAAAATTCCTGCCATTTTTGTTGGGCATGCGCACTCTAGTGTTCCGGAAGGGTAATCAGCTCCTACACCACTAGTGGCATCCATCGTGTTATACTCATATGAGTCGAAATTTTATACTCATATGAGTCGGAGTTTCTTGAAAATCTTGTAAAAGAAAAGACGATTCACGAAGCTAAAGCCTTTAATTTCACATACAGGTATATTGATGACATTTTATCTATCAATGATCCTAGATTTGCAGAATTCCTTCCATTGATATATCCTCCATAGCTGGAAATTAAAGAGACCACAGATACAGCTTCGTCCGCATCATTATTGGACATATGCCTCGAATTTGCCGACAGTGGTCAACTCAGTTGTAAAATGTATGCTAAACGGGATGACTTCAATCTTAAAATCATAACTTTTACAAATATGAGCAGCAATATACAAGCTTCTCTTGCATATGGTGTTTACATCTCGCAATTGATTCGCTATGCAAGGGTCAGTAGCAATTATTCTGATTTCTTGAAACGTCATCTTTATCTGATAAACAGGCTACCGGAACAGGGCTATTAACAGATTCGCCTTATTCGATCTCTTAAAAAGTTTATATTCCGATACCAAGATCTTGTCGAAAAATATTCTGTCTCTGCAGAGACGATAATAAACGATGGATTTTCAGAAAGTAAATTTGTAAAATATATAAAGATAAGGATTAAGTAATCGTGGTTTAGACATGACGTCATTCAACATCTAATTTGAAATCAAATTGTGTAAGAAGATGAATGTTTAGTAAAACCGTTCTGCAGAGACGATAGTAAACGATGGATTTTCATAGTACTGCGTTGACTACTATTATACCTATTTTGTCCCAGTATTGTTCAAAATGCTGCTATAGTGCCAACCGGAATCTTTTAACCGTAATGGAAGTGGGAGGATTGGCGCCGTAAAATCTGATTCAACCCACTATTTCTTTGGAAATGCCTGTACCAGGTCAGGTCCATTGCGGTTTTCCCAGTTTTCCGTTGTTGACTGATTTTGTCTGTTTTTTGACTTAGGAGTTTTGCCTTTCCCTTTGGAAGATTGCTCGGTGCTCGGTAATTTTGTTATTATCCTTATTTATTATCTAGTTACAAAGCCGGTGATAAGTTATGATTGCGGAAAGGAGCGGGGAGTGCTTAAGACGAATAAAACATATCCGTGGTCATTTGTGACAGAGATATTCCCGATTTTCGATAACATGTAGTTATTGTTTTTGAATCGAGTTATCTTTTCCTGACAGTAGATATGCACACTTCCGGTAGCATAACTTAGTAACGCATCAAAACGGCTGTTATCGATAAAAACGTCTAAAAAAATGCATACTTATTCAAATAAAATCCGATTTATTGGACTTATTCAATTTAGCTTTTTATATCGTCAGATTCCATCAGATCTGTATTTTTAGTTATATCCTGAATGACCGTAATAATAATAAATAAATCCGGTATTTTATATTCAAAGATGTAGCATTTTCTCGAAAATCGGCATTGCGGTTAAAATTACGTACGTTAATAGCGATGTATGCAAAATTCATTCCGATTTCCGCAGTGGAATCATTTGTTGTATTTCCTTTTACAGGAGATTATCTTAATCTTGAAATGATCAAGATAATTTATCTGCTCGGAGTCTTTTAAAAATATGTCTATTTTCGCATGATATTTAGTTTTGTTTTCATTTTTGAGAGATCTACCTTTAGTTATTTACATGGTTCATGACTGTTCATTCTTTGGTTTCACTGCAGATTTTGTAATGAAGAAAGGAACATTTGGGAATTTTACCGGATTTTGCCATTTACAAACGTCAGAGACGTCGGGTAGAAAGATGGCCGTAGTGCTAGACAGCCGGCATCCACTCCTTCCAAAAACTGGATGAGAAAATGGAGATTTTACTCTGATTCTAAGGGAAAAAATTGAAAGTTTTGCAGATAGAAGTGCTTTCAATGCTAGGTTAGTAAAGAAAAAAAACACGAAAAAAAAATATAATTGTTAAAAATCGAAAACTTGCAACACAAAACATTTCCCTTTGGTAACATAAAAAGGCTTTCCCTTTTATGGAAAATATGCTTAAATAGGATTTTATGAAATATAGGCATCGTCTGCTTTATCTTAGAGTCGCACAAATTTACATCAAGTACACCTTATATTCCTCAAATTTGTAAGGTCGGTCGATCATTGTACCATAGCCGTGATCGTAAAGTCGCTGCTTCGCGACCCCTGCAGATTTACACCGCGTTTCACAGTATGATTTAAGAAATAGTAATAATTATGTTATACCTAATTGTCGATTAGAAATTACCATAAAATCCTTCTTCCCCTCAACTACCCGAGATTGGAACAATCTAAATCCAGAAATTAGAAATTCTGGTAATATTAACATATTTAAAAAAAAAATCAAAATATTACTTAAGAAAGTGCCTTTTTACTTCGGTTGGGGTGATAGAACATTAAATAGTATTCACAGTTCGCTAAATGCAGATTTGCACCTTGTCAATTTAAAGCCAAGTCCTGGATGTATATGTGGTCATGGTTTTGAAGATTGTATACACTTTTTCTTTGAATGTCCTTTTTATAATGAAAATAGGGCAATGGTGTTTAATAAATTAAAGAATTACAATTGAATTGATATTATCTGGTCATGAAAATCTGACTCCTAATCAAAACATCGAAATCTTCTCTGCTGTTTATTGTTTTATTAGAAGCGCCCAGCGCTTTAGCTAATGTACTATCATACTCACTTCAGTCAATGTTATTTTTTGTTTGTTTTTGTTTGTTTGAAACCCTTCTTCTTTATTCCACTGTATTCAACATATTATTTCACCGTATTCCTCTTTATGCTTACTTTATTATTATCGTCTAAATATATCATGTTGTAACATTTATTTGTATAATTATCGCCATTATGTGTAATCAGTTTTTGTTTATATTTTTGTAAAAGTGAAAGGACTTCACTAATGTTGTTATAACTTGTGTCCAATCCCATTTGCAACTTTTATGCAAATAAAATATGTTTAATCTAAACTACACTGAGAGCGCAAATTCCATTGGAGAAGTTTGTTTTTTTTTTTTGCAACATACTGTGCTTCGCTATGGATTTTGGTTAAAGTGATTAAAATGTAGGCTATATATTAAGTTATTTTTTTTTTTTTACATATTATAGCAATTATGAGTGCACAGTAGATTTGCATTGATTTTTCGAAAGCCGTACAACAAATATTTCCTTACATATGAAATCATGACGCGAATTTACATGCAAGCTGTTAATTTCATTTTTTTTCATCAATATTAACTATTCTGTCGGGGTTTTGGTTTTTTTTTTTCGAGCATCACGTAATCCGTCATAATCACTAAAAATAAAGCATTTAGCACATGTCGTGCTTATCGGAAGCAAACCATCAAAGCTTTATATTTAAAAAAAAATGTTGTGCCTGGTTGTTATGTTATCTGAAATCTTCAGTTGAGAAACCAAATCGTCTGCTATGTTTTCTGATTCGCATTTTACCCCATCACTACTGTAAGTAATACATTTACTTGACTAAATGCGGGAGCACAGTAGTCATGATCGCATTGGCGCTGCCTTGTGATGGAATGGATAGTTCTAGCAGATGGTTCGAATCCCATCAGTCCTTATTTTTTTTGTCTACATTTTTAAGCTTAGCTTCAGAGAGCTATTTTTGGATGTAAGATTATGAAACTGTAAATTCATTTATTGCAAAATAACTTATTTGTCGTGAGTACTTAGACGGTATCAGAAATCATGGATAGCAGTCGAGAAGTGTCTAAAAATACATCTTTAATATGACAGATAAGTTGCAATGGACAGAGGTGCGATCTCCAAATACACCATTGTTTTTTTAAATGATAGATCGATTGCTTGTAATTGATATATTAAAAACAGATAAAAAGCGCGTTCGCGATCGCTTTATTTCCTATTCAAACTATTCCAGAAGAGGGACATTATTTATCAAGAAAACAAGTGGGATCTGCTCTGACAGAAACCAAAAATTGGGATTTGCTTGTTGACTGTACAAGTCGAGATGGCCGGAAAATATTAAATCCAGGTGTTGACCTATTTGATAAGCATACATTGCTAATGAAGACGCACAGACCGTTTCAAGCACAGTGCAATATATTACACCGAATCCGCCTCTGCTTTAACAAATGGTGTAGAAACAACAGATTCTATTATTTCTAAAATGCTTCCAAATGTATCTTGCCTCGAGTGTAATGTAAAGATCAAATACGCTTTTTAATGAAAGGAGTGAACAAAAATTAAAAGAAAATATTCCTGCTTTCAGTGTGCAAGGAACATCGTGCAGTGTTTCCATTTTGCATAAACATCTGGTGACAATTATCCAAAGCAATTCAGAAAGTTAATTATGTAACATGTGCATTAGCATTATAAAAATACACATTTGGAGTTATTTGTACAAAAGTGTTACAAATCCAGAGAAAAATATGTTTTAAAATAAATAACCTTTTTCTATAGAAGTTTTAAAAAAAAAGAAATGTCGTGTATATAATTTTCTCTATGAAAGTTAAAGCCTCTTCTGAACTGTCAATAGCAGCTCATTTTTTCATTGTCATCTGACCGGCTTTTTAAAAGATACGTCTTTACAACTGTGTACCTAATTTGAGGGAAGAGATTGTCTTTGCTGGACCACCCGGTGTTCAATTCGGATATGAGTATCTTCCACAGAATCGCTATCGTATTTCACATAGTCATCGAAGGAAGAATTAGCACCATATATCACTTGATTTGCATTGAAAGCTCGGAGCGCAAGCTCATTCTTGATAACACTGCGTTTTCTTATTACATTTCAGTAGAAACTGTAGAAGTTCAGTCTTTTTTAAAGTTAGGAAGTCTTCAAGTGTTGCCTTGGATTCTACGTCAATTAATTTCATATTTTTTCGCACTTATTATTTATTCAATCAATTTATTTAAAACCGCCAGAAAAACTTTGCAACCGGAAATGTTATATACCTACCTCCAAGGACGATTATTCAACTTGCGAACGATAACTCCCTTTTCCGCAACGAGGGAATTCATTAACGGTCAACCAAGTCATGATGAAAACGTAAAACTTTCGAAGTGATGAATTCAACTTAACCAAGAGGAACCATTGGTTCATTAGCTTCCTTATTAGCAGGAACTCTCTATCAAGGAAATCTCGATAGGAACCACAAGCTCTGGAATATCGTATCAATTGGAGGTGCTGCTGGAATGTTGCTACATATACATGGAAAGGTCACAATGGGAAAATTGAAATCGTCTCTTTTGTCGTAAAGATTCGTTTTTAACCGCCCATCACTGTAAATATGGAGGTGTAGGTCAAGGTATGAAGCAGACTTATCTGTATCTGTGGTATCCTTTATTTCAAATTGAATGACTGTGTTTCATATCAGTTGTGTCCTTTCATGATATATATATACATATATGAAGATCAAAAGGATAATTTAGGAATCATTTGTGGTAATAGTAAATTGTGTTAACAATCTTTGTATTCCTCTTATGTTATTATATATATGAATTAAACATAACAGGAAATAATTCACACCAAAACAGTTTTAGAAAAACTAGCTGGAAAGTTATTAAAATAAAAAACAAAGGCAAAATAGATACACAATCTCCCATTTCCTGGCTGGATGCAATGATCTGATAAGAAGTAATGTAAAAAGGGGAACCTTGGTTGACCCTGGACGATCAAGTTGCACTGTTAGCAGGTGACGAGAAATAAAGCAATTTGATTGCTAAAAAAGAAGTAGGGAAGTTTGTAAAATGACTCTAAGGTTTGTCGGTGTGTCTTTGAAGTTTGTATGTTTGTTTTCTTTAGTTTAAAAAATACAACATATAGTATATCTACACAACATATATCCCACTTGCCTGTGGAGTAGGAAATCAGAGGAAATCCCATCACAGGTCACATGTGATGTACTATCCAATTGAAAATGGGGATTGCAAAAATATGAAAATATTACTAAGCTGTTTTCCATGCTACGAGCAATCTGATTGGCTGGAAAATAACCGCATTTAGAACATTATTGTATATTGACAATTAACCTTTCGATGGGGATCGCTTTGAAAGAGTCAAAAATCTAGATATTGTCAATGCAAAAAGTATGTGAAATCCCCATAGACAGCAATAATATGTTTATTAAATATCATAATTACAATATATACGGTATATTATCCTTAAAATGTGTACTAACAATATCTATTTTGTAATACGTTTCACTAAATAGCAAATCGTGGCAATCTACAACAAAACAATGGATTATAATTAATATTATGTAAGAATTTAACAGAAAAATAATTGAGCATTTAAAGCATAAAATATCCGTTCCGAAACTATCCTTACTACACAATTTATTTCCTAGTTGATACCAGTGATACTTTTGCATAACAACATAGTTAAAAGAAATGATAGCAGCAATCAGAAGACGTTCGCAAATAGTACTGTATACAGAAGGAATGTGTTGACTCTAGATAAAAATGTTTTACTTACGATATGTTGCTGATGCCTGTTTGAAGTTGATGAGCACAATCACTATTAGAAAGCCTTTAACAACCATACTGGAGGTTATATGGTATGCACTCAATGACAACTGATTTTCAATTTCAATTAATATACTGATTTAAAAAAAAAAAGCATATATGTATATCATTACCATTATTTACACAACCAATCATATAAGAGGAAAACGTTACGTGTTCTTTGCAGAGGACTCCATGTCGGTTTGCACGTAACACATTGCAATGGGATGAAAAAGCATGAAGTAATTAACATAAAGAGTCATTATCCTACACCTGATAAATATTTAGATCATTCTATTGCTTTTTTGTTTCTTATATTTTTTCTTGCTTTGTGTTTTGAGTTTTGAGTTTTTTTGTTTTAAATAAATGTTTGCACTTTTTCCTTTGGTATCTAGCATTACAGAAAAGCTAGTTTGACATGACGGATTATGTTTTGCATCTTTTTAACGATAGTACTGAAGAGTGATTTTTTTCTCAGGAAAGTGTAGAACGCTGAATCAGCCTTTTAATGCTTGCTATGCATGTATATATACGACTAGGGTGTTCGCGTTCGATCTATGTTAAGGGGTTGAGAGAAATAAATCATGTTGTATTGTTGTATTTTTCAATAAGACAAAATAGTGTTGGTATACAATTTAAGCAGTAAATCGAAATTTAAAATTTCTACGGGTTTTTTTTTAGATGGAAAAACGTTGGAGATACCGTAGCGGATAATCAGATGCCGTAAATTGAAGGACAGACAACGCAATGGCCAACAGAGAAAATTTCTTGCCCATGTCCTTGATATCGCAAATTGCTAAGATGCTTTATGACTCGATTCAAAAATTATATATAAATATATTTGCAATTCCAGCAACCAAAATATCTTGTTTTCAAATATTGTGCCAACTTATTTGATGATACCTCTGCTTGTGGAGTTCTCGAAGGTATCATCCGCCCAGTAATCAGTGCTTCGGGACTTACATGTTTATATATATACGTCTGAAAATTAAACCAAACAGTGTTAGAATTAGATTTTAGAACTGTCGACGGGATTTGAACCCACACCATTGATACACTGCAGCACCATTCGCTTAGCCTTACATCCAGCGCCCTAGACCACTCGACCACATCCACTCCCTAAAAAAGGAGCTTCAATAATCGTAGTGTTACCTTTTCTCGTAAGGCAAATCTAGGGATAGGCGTAAGACATGTGTATAAGCGTGTGTAGATGGTACATATATGTTTAATATTATAATTTGACAGCAATCTAACTCAGCAATTTTTAATATATTGTATAGTATAATGAAGAATTCATTATACAATCACAGGAAATAAAGTATATTATACAAACGTCTAGAAGCAAGTGACAACCATACAATATATCTGTACCACTGGATCTCAAAGTTACTTTAAAGGATACTAGGTTAATACTAAATATTATATACGTCTGAAAATTAAACCAAACAGTGTTAGAATTAGATTTTAGAGCTGTCAAATTTTTGTTCTTCCCTCGACGGGATTTGAACCCACACCATTGATACACTGCAGCACCACTCGCTTAGCCTTACGTCCAGAGCCCTAGACCACTCGACTACATCCACTCCCTAAAAAAGGAGCTTCAATATTGGTAGTGTTACCTTTTCTCGAAAGGCAAATCTAGGGATACACGTAAGACATGTGTATAAGCGTGTGTAGATGGTACATATATACTTAATATTATAATTTGACAGCAATCTAACTCAGCAATTTTTAATATATTGTATAGGATAAAGAAGAATTCATTATACAGTCACAGGAAATAAAGTATATTATACAAACGTCTAGAAGCAAGTGACAACCATACAATATATCTGTAGCACAGGATCTCAAAGTTACTAAGGATACTAGGTTAATACTAAATATAATATACGTCTGAATATTAAACCAAACAGTGTTAGAATTCGATTTTAGAGCTGTCAAATTATATATATATATATATATATATATATATAACATTTACAGTTCATACATAATGTAATCTATCAAAACTAAGATCAATCTGCATCAGCCACAGATAGCCTTTGCTAATTTTGGCTATCATGTTTTCCACTTTTTTGACTATGAACGTACCTGCCGAAGGTTATTCAAGAAAGGCGATATATCTACGTTTTTATGGTATCTCTAATGGTGGACTTGTAACCGCGATGGTATTATTCACCTAGTGGTCAATGTCTCGGGCACTGGCATGACTAGGGATATAGAGTAATTCGCGTATGATCTCTAATGGAGTTTCTTCAGATCCTCCCCTACGCTTGTATCAGTAAAGAGGAGGGAGTGTACATGTGAGATCTGATTTTAATCAACTTTCATTTTTAAAATTTGAACAGTTGATCAAATTACATATGTTACGGATTTTGCAGAAACATCTTGCGTTTTGTCGACTTTTGACGAAAATATGCAAATTAGATTGATTTCGACCAAAAGCTATATATAAAACATTCTCTTCTGGAACGATTCAGCGAAGATTAACCCAACTTTGCAACGTTAATTCTTGAGTAAGCTCCAACTTCTATCCAAGATGACCGCTGTTACTGAAAAAAAACAGAAATTTCTTCAAATGGCAAACCTGATCCATGCTATGATAATGTGAGCTTAAACTAAGATATTATAAGATTAAGAGTTGTTTGATATATTTGAACTTTTTACTGTCAAATTTGTAATTTGGACATTTTTTTTTAAGTTTCAAATTATAATTATTCTAGCAATAAATGATTTAAAAACTCTCTCCTCAGAAACCTCTTGGACAATTTGAACCCAACTGTGCCTAATCATTTGAATGTGTAATTTAAAATAATATTCGCAGAATCTGACAAGTGACCAACATGAATGGTGCTACTAAAATAGAACATATATGTAAATCTACAGTGTAAATGTCGGATGATTTTAGCATAATATGTGGCTTTTTAATATTTCTTCAAATGGTCAAAAGCGGAATATTATGAATTATATTTCTGAGAACTTTCAAATATAAGATATATTCATGTATTCACATGTATTCAAATAATCTTTATAATATAAAAACCATTAATCATCGGTAGGCAACTACAAGTACATGTAATGAAATTAAAGTTTAAACAGTGATGGTCATCAATTCCACCAATATCAGCAACAGGAATTTTCTAAATTATCTACAGAAGTAAATTGTCCACGAGTTTCAGGGATGGGGAGAGGGCGTCATAATTGGAAAGTAAGTTTATGTGCACACAACTACATGTATAACTATGCTTGAAAACAATAGAAAAAGTACTCTAACTCTAAAGTTATTTGTAAATAGTGGTCAAAATTCTCCTCCTATTCATTTTTACTGTGCATAAAGAAATAAAACATTTTATTAAGAAAAAAAACTGCGTTGATATTCACATACTTGGTTAATTGCTTGATTTTTACTGCGAGTTCAAATCCGAAATTGCAATATCATTTTTACATAGTTGTATTGTAAATTCAGTTAGCAAATTAAAATCACGGAAAGTAAGTATGGTTATGAATTATGTAGCTTACTGCTCCGAATCAATTATTAAAATCCGCATCGGTGGTGTAATGGTTAGCGTGATGGCGCTGAACTACCTGTACATATGTATTTAGTGGTGTTCATGGATAGCGTGATGGCGCTGTACCACCTGTGCATATGTATTTAGTGGTGTTCATGGTTAGTGTGATGATGCTGTACCACCTGTGCATATGTATTTAGTGGTGTTCATGGTTAGCATGATGGTGCTGTACCACATGTACATATGTATATAATGGTGTTCATGGTTAGCGTGATGGTGCTGTACCACCTGTACATATGTATTTAGTGGTGTTCATGGTTAGAGTGATAGTGCTGTGCCACATGTACATATGCATTTAGTGGTGTTCATGGTTAGAGTGATGGCGCTGTACCACCTGTACATATGTATTTAGTGGTGTTCATGGTTAGTGTGATGGTGCTGTACCACCTGTACATAAGTATTTAGTGGTGTTCATGGTTAGCGTGATGGTGCTGTACTACCTGTACATATGTATTTAGTGGTGTTCATGGTTATCGTGATGGTGCTGCACTACCTGTAAATATGTATTTATTAGTGTTCATGGTTAGTATGCTAGTGTTTGGCCACCTGTACATATGTATTTAGTGGTGTTCATGGTTAGCGTGATGGCGCTGTACCACCTATACATATGTATTTAGTGGTGTACATGATTAGCGTGATGGTGATGTACTACCTGTACATATGTATTTAGTGGTGTTCCTGGTTAACGTGATGGTCATGTACTACATGTACATATGTATTTAATGGTGTTCATGGTTATCGTGATGATGCTGCACTACCTGTAAATATGTATTTAGTAGTGTTCCTGGTTAGTATGCTAGTGTTGTGCCACCTGTACATATGTATTTAGTGGTGTTCATGATTAGCGTGATGGCGCAGTACCACCTGTACATATGTATTTAGTGGTGTTCATGGTTAGCGTGATGGTGTTGTACCACCTATGCATATGTATTTAGTGGTGTTCATGGTTAGCGTGATGGTGATGTACTACCTGTACATATGTATTTAGTGGTGTTCCTGGTTAATGTGATGGTGATGTACTACATGTACATATGTATTTAGTGGTGTTCATGGTTAAGGTGATGGTGCTGTACCTCCTGTACATATGTATTTAGTGGTGTTCATGGTAAGCGTGATAGCGATGTACCATCTGTACATATGTATTTAGTGGTGTTCATGGTTAGCGTGATGGTGCTGTACCACCAGTACATATGTATTTAGTGGTATTCATGGTTAGCATGATGGCGCTGTACCACCTGTACATATGTATTTAGTGGTGTTGATTGTTAGCGTGATGGTACTGTACTATCTGTACATATGTGTTTAGTGGTGTTCATGCTTAGCGTGATGGTGCTGTACCATCAGTACATATCTATTTAGTGGTGTTCATGGTAAGCGTGATGGTGCTGTACTACCTGTAAATATGTATTTAGTGGTGTGCATGGTTAGCATGATGGTGCTGTACCACATGTACATATGTATTTAGTGGTGTGCGTGGTTAGCATGATGGTGCTATGCCACATATACATATGTATTTAGTGGTGTTCATGGTTAGCGTGATGGTGCTGTGCCACATGTACATATGTATTTAGCAGTGTTCATGGTTAGCATGATGGTGCTTTACCACCTGTACATATGTATTTAGTGGTGTTCATGGTTAGCGTGATGCTGCTGTACCACCTGTACATATCTAATTAGTGGTGTTCATCGTTAGCGTGATGGTGCTGTCCTACATTTACATATGTATTCAGTGGTGTTCATGGTTAGCGTGATGGTGCTGTAGCACCTGTACTTATGTATTTAGTGGTGTTCATGCTTAGCGTGATGGTGATGTACCACCTGTACATATGTATTTAGTGGTGTTCATGGTTAGTGTGATGGTGCTGTAGCACCTGTACATATGTATTTAGTGGTGTTAATGGTTAGCGTGATGGTGATGTACTACCTGTACATATGTATTTAGTGGTGTTCATGGTTATCGTGATGGTGCTGCACTACCTGTAAATATGTATTTATTAGTGTTCATGGTTAGTATGCTAGTGTTTGGCCACCTGTACATATGTATTTAGTGGTGTTCATGGTTAGCGTGATGGCGCTGTACCACCTGTACATATGTATTTAGTGGTGTTCATGGTTAGCGTGATGGTGTTGTACCACCTATACATATGTATTTAGTGGTGTACATGATTAGCGTGATGGTGATGTACTACCTGTACATATGTATTTAGTGGTGTTCCTGGTTAACGTGATGGTCATGTACTACATGTACATATGTATTTAATGGTGTTCATGGTTATCGTGATGATGCTGCACTACCTGTAAATATGTATTTAGTAGTGTTCCTGGTTAGTATGCTAGTGTTGTGCCACCTGTACATATGTATTTAGAGGTGTTCATGATTAGCGTGATGGCGCTGTACCACCTGTACATATGTATTTAGTGGTGTTCATGGTTAGCGTGATGGTGTTGTACCACCTATACATATGTATTTAGTGGTGTTCATGGTTATCGTGATGCTGATGTACTACCTGTACATATGTATTTAGTGGTGTTCCTGGTTAATGTGATGGTGATGTACTACATGTACATATGTATTTAGTGGTGTTCATGGTTAAGGTGATGGTGCTGTACCTCCTGTACATATGTATTTAGGGGTGTTCATGGTAAGCGTGATAGCGATGTACCATCTGTACATATGTATTTAGTGGTGTTGATTGTTAGCGTGATGGTACTGTACCATCTGTACATATGTGCTTACTGGTGTTCATGGTTAGCGTGATAGCGCTGTACCATCTGTATATATCTATTTAGTGGTGTTCATGCTTAGCGTGATGGTGCTGTACCATCTGTACATATCTATTTAGTGGTGTTCATGGTTAGCGTGATGGTGCTGTACTACCTGTAGATATGTATTTAGTGGTGTTCATGGTTAGCATGATGGTGCTGTACCACATGTACATATGTATTTAGTGGTGTGCGTGGTTAGCATGATGGTGCTATGCCACATATACATATGTATTTAGTGGTGTTCATGGTTAGCGTGATGGTGCTGTGCCACATGTACATATGTATTTAGCAGTGTTCATGGTTAGCATGATGGTGCTTTACCACCTGTACATATGTATTTAGTGGTGTTCATGGTTAGCGTGATGGTGCTGTACCACCTGTACATATCTAATTAGTGGTGTTCATGGTTAGCGTGATGGTGCTGTCCCACATTTACATATGTATTCAGTGGTGTTCATGGTTAGGGTGATGGTGCTGTAGCACCTGTACATATGTATTTAGTGGTGTTCATGCTTAGCGTGATGGTGATGTACCACCTGTACATATGTATTTAGTGGTGTTCATGGTTAGTGTGATGATGCTGTAGCACCTGTACATATGTATTTAGTGGTGTTAATGGTTAGCGTGATGGTGATGTACTACCTGTACATATGTATTTAGTGGTGTTCATGCTTAGCGTGATGGTGATGTACCACCGGTACATATCTATTTAGTGGTGTTCATTTTTAGTGTGATGGTGCTGTACCACCTGTACATATGTATTTAGTGGTGTTCATGGTTAGCGTGATGGTGCTGTACCACCTGTATATATGTATTTAGTGGTGTTCATGGTTAGCGTGATGGTGCTGTCCTACCTGTACATATGTATTTAGTGGTGTTCATGGTTAGCGTGATGGTGCTGTGCCACATGTACATATGTATTTAGTGGTGTTCATGGTTAGCGTGATGGTGTTGTAGCACCTATACATATGTATTTAGTGGTGTTCATGCTTAGCGTGATGGTGATGTACCACCTGTACATATGTATTTAGTGGTGTTCATGGTTATCGTGATGATGCTGCACTACCTGTAAATATGTATTTAGTAGTGTTCCTGGTTAGTATGCTAGTGTTGTGCCACCTGTACATATGTATTTAGAGGTGTTCATGATTAGCGTGATGGCGCTTGACCACCTGTACATATGTATTTAGTGGTGTTCATGGTTAGCGTGATGGTGTTGTACCACCTATACATATGTATTTAGTGGTGTTCATGGTTAGCGTGATGCTGATGTACTACCTGTACATATGTATTTAGTGGTGTTCCTGGTTAATGTGATGGTGATGTACTACATGTACATATGTATTTAGTGGTGTTCATGGTTAAGGTGATGGTGCTGTACCTCCTGTACATATGTATTTAGTGGTGTTCATGGTAAGCGTGATAGCGATGTACCATCTGTACATATGTATTTAGTGGTGTTGATTGTTAGTGTGATGGTACTGTACCATCTGTACATATGTGCTTAGTGGTGTTCATGGTTAGCGTGATAGCGCTGTACCATCTGTATATATCTATTTAGTGGTGTTCATGCTTAGCGTGATGGTGCTGTACCATCTGTACATATCTATTTAGTGGTGTTCATGGTTAGCGTGATGGTGCTGTACTACCTGTAAATATGTATTTAGTGGTGTTCATGGTTAGCATGATGGTGCTGTACCACATGTACATATGTATTTAGTGGTGTGCGTGGTTAGCATGATGGTGCTATGCCACATATACATATGTATTTAGTGGTGTTCATGGTTAGCGTGATGGTGCTGTGCCACATGTACATATGTATTTAGCAGTGTTCATGGTTAGCATGATGGTGCTTTACCACCTGTACATATGTATTTAGTGGTGTTCATGGTTAGCGTGATGGTGCTGTACCACCTGTACATATCTAATTAGTGGTGTTCATGGTTAGCGTGATGGTGCTGTCCCACATTTACATATGTATTCAGTGGTGTTCATGGTTAGGGTGATGGTGCTGTAGCACCTGTACATATGTATTTAGTGGTGTTCATGCTTAGCGTGATGGTGATGTACCACCTGTACATATGTATTTAGTGGTGTTCATGGTTAGTGTGATGGTGCTGTAGCACCTGTACATATGTATTTAGTGGTGTTAATGGTTAGCGTGATGGTGATGTACTACCTGTACATATGTATTTAGTGGTGTTCATGCTTAGCGTGATGGTGATGTACCACCGGTACATATCTATTTAGTGGTGTTCATTTTTAGTGTGATGGTGCTGTACCACCTGTACATATGTATTTAGTGGTGTTCATGGTTAGCGTGATGGTGCTGTACCACCTGTATATATGTATTTAGTGGTGTTCATGGTTAGCGTGATGGTGCTGTCCTACCTGTACATATGTATTTAGTGGTGTTCATGGTTAGCGTGATGGTGCTGTGCCACATGTACATATGTATTTAGTGGTGTTCATGGTTAGCGTGATGATGTTGTAGCACCTATACATATGTATTTAGTGGTGTTCATGCTTAGCGTGATGGTGATGTACCACCTGTACATATGTATTTAGTGGTGTTCATGATTAGCGTGATGGTGCTGTACCACCTGTACATATGTATTTAGTGGTATTCATGGCTAGTGTGATGGCGCTGTACCACCTGTACATATGTATTTAGTGGTGTTCATGGTTAGTGTGATGGTGCTGTACTACCTGTACATATGTATTTAGTGGTGTTCATGGCTAGTATGATGGCGCTGTACCACCTGTACATATGTATTTAGTGGTGTTCATGGTTAGTGTGATGGCGCTGTGCCACATGTACATATGTATTTAGTGGTATTCATGGCTAGTTTGATGGCGCTGTACCACCTGTACATATGTATTTAGTGGTGTTCATGGTTAGCGTGATGGCGCTGTACCACCTGTAGCTATGTATTTAGTGGTGTTCATGGTTAGTGTGATGGCGTTAAACCACATGTACATATGTATTTAATGGTGTAATGATTAGCGTGATGGTGGTGTGCCCCCTGTACATATATACTTAGTGGTGTTAATGATGCTCAATTCTACGCTACACGGATCGACTCTCTGCCTTTACTTCATTATCATTGTGGATTGTGAAAAAAGCCTATTGATTCACTCTATAAATAAAGAGAAAAAATAATAGCTTGATATGATAATATGTTTCCACGTACACAGACATAACACTACAACATTAAAAAAAACTGTTATGTAAGAGGTGGAAACAGCTGAACATATGATGGCAGAAACTATTATAATGAAAGAAATATAGTTAATACCAAATTAACTTGTAACAGTCCGTGCAGGGTGCGACACCACATTGTTATTTTTTTACCATTACAGTAACTATTTATACAGATTTCAAGAGTATTATTTAAATCTTATTTTCGCTGCTTTGAGCGTACCTGGTGAGGGTTTTCCAGAAACGCGTCGCATGCTCTAGGTTTGACATCTACGTTTTTATTTCAATGGTATTCACACTGAGAAAGGTGTTGATCAGAGAATTACAGCAAGTCAGAAAAACAATCTATGATCACCTATTTGCCATGTCATTATGGTTTGCGTGTACTTGAGTAAATAATTTTAGTCAGTAGTGAAATCTTGTATTTTTAAAAGTAAAATACTTTGCAATTACCAGTACTGCATATAATAATTTTATTAAGCTCTGAAAGTCAAAAACGCTCTGCACAATAAGCAGGGTGCATAGATATAAAAAGGATTTAACATGTTGGTGTATCTGTACACATTCAAATATGTAATCTTTTCTTACATATACTGGTGTCCACCACAGTGTCCAACACGATTTCCATATTAGATTATGCTCGCGTCGTTTATCAGTAACACGACAGGTCGCTGCTTGAGCAGTAACTACTTACCCTTCCACATCACTCGAGTTAACACCCCTCTTTCTTTCCAATGGGCAGTGTTGTCTTAACGCATGGACACGCTGGGCAGTTGTCATTGAGTCCACGAGCATATGGGCCCAATGCTAATTTATGTATGTTGTGCATGGCATGCTTTGTTAATGCACTGATTTTGTTGGAAGTACCAATAAAATAAAAGTATGTTTAATTTTATCGACATTTGCAGTTTTTCTACGCGAGTGGTTGCGTGGGTAGGGATCCCAGTGCACTCCTTTTCCCAGGGGCCAATAATGCTGCTAAGACGTTCCTGTCGATGGGGTTTGTGTTGCCCAATCGTATTATTTTGTAGGTCATTGTTTTCCTTTTGTCTTTTGGCCATTGTGTTGTTTGTCCTTCTTGGATCTACGGCTTCAGATTTCTTCTATGGTATTTGCAAACTTTTCTTGCACACTGAATATTAGAATACACTTTCATCAATGTTAATGTTGATATTAAAAATATATTGTGTACCAAGGCATTAAACAGGTTGTTTGTATTTAAAGCTGATCTAAAAAGAAAGTGCTTTTGTCTAAATCAATTAATATTCAACATAAAAGGGTGCTGATTATAAGTATTCATTGTACCGTTTAGGTATTCAAAGTTTTCCTGAAAGTGGAAAGTGATCAAGACAATTAGGCAACCGCCAGGATATAGCTGAAATTTGTTGAAAGTGACGTTAAACACCATACCCCTAACCCTAATAATTTCGTTACTATTTGATATCATTGAAACAAAATAGACTATCAATCATGAATTATAATAAGAATTCATTTTTGGGAATGTTTTCCAACTTGTTTATAGGATGTGTTGATGCTCTTTTGTCTACTTTCGGTTGTCCATGAATTCCACCTGCACCAACGCAAACAACTGCTCGCATCCCGTGTCCTCATCAAAGTTAAAATGTTGTAAATAAACAGAGGAAGCAAAATGATAATTGGTTTCGATGAGAATGGAAATCATAAAAGGAAACTAGAAATAACAGAATACTAATATTTTAACGATTTATTTTTGTAATATCTAGATAATAATTATGGCATTACTGCAAACACATCACGTCGGTGGGTACACTGCAAGTATAATAAAAGACTAAGTAAAATTTCATTTGTTGACGAATAATTTCATTGAATCAAATAATAGGTATGCATTGGACGAAAGACTTTGCTGGTGGTTTTAAGCGGAAAGTATGCTATTCAATTTGTCCATTTACATGTCCTCACGTTTTTAGTTCCATCTTTTGACGTCGTTTACGATTTCCGGTTTTCGATTCCTCTTTGTTCGTGTTTGTGTTGTAGGAATTGATGTTTTATTTATGTTATTTGTATTTTACGCAGATTAGTCTCCAACACGTTGGTGTTCGCATCGTTTAATCGTAGCGTCTCGGGTCACACTAGTGGAACAGGAACCGATTACACATCCGGAACAGCTGCACTTACTTTCGACATTCAGTGGGATTCGTAAATTATTTTTCTGTGTAGCGTTTTGTAGATCATTGTTTGTCCTTTTGTCCCTTTTTCTTTTGGCTATTGTATTATCCGTCCTTATATATGTACGTCTTCTGATTACCCTTTAATATTTTAAAGCTTTTCGTTGATAACAATATACATGTAAGTATGCAATTAAATTAAACATAAGAAGCAAGCACATGCGTACCACGACAGTAGTAATGATAGCACATACGGTATGTATAAACTATAATAGATAAGGAACCATGTGGAAAGATTAGCTGCATAAAGTTATACATTAGAACAATATAAAAGGAACCATGTGAAAAGATTGGCTGTAGAAGGTTATAAATTAGAACAATAGAAAAGGAACCACGTGAAGAGAATAGCTGCAGAAGGTTATAAACTAAAACAATATGCATGTACGTTCTAGATTTAGGTGAATATAATTCCTTGGTAAATTTAACTGCTATTCCTGTCGTGTATTGCTGGTTCCACTTTCCACGATATTTCTGTTATATCGTGGCGGTCAGTTTTATTGCAGGGAGATGGCCTAGTCCGATTAATGTGTAGAAAGAGGCAGGGACACTTTGTCCTGAAATTTTTTCACAAGACGGTCAATTTTAAAATGTATAGCAATGCCATTACTAACGATAAAAAAGATGGAGTAAAATTACTTTCTGATGAATATATAGCATTTTCATAGAGTAGAGAGGGTGAAAAATAGCTTAAAATGGACGACAAAAAATCTCGAAAAATGCAATATGTCATTTGTTGGCTTCTTTTAAACCGGAAATTCTGAAAGAAAAATATCTAGAACCAGAATAAGATATGGTTTTCTCACCCCTTGGAAAAAGTAGTCCGTTAATTTAGGTGAACATTTTTGCTCTATCTTACCCCGGCTTCAGGGTAAGACAAGCTACACGCCGTTTTTCCCGCAAAATTATTTTCCATTCTTGAATTAAATTGTCGATGTATAGTGTCTTGTCAGTATTTTAAATGTATTTCAAAATAAAATACAATGTATTTTATAAATATATTATAAATGCTACTACAACAGCGATAAATACCTGTAAAAATGTTATTTGACGTTGGTCAAAGGGAGGTAATTTGTTTTTATTTACGATAGTTACCTAACAAGGGAGAGCACTCTATATTTGCTCAACGTTAACAAATATTGACACGATAGAAAGAGATGTTAAAAAGAGGCAAACATCGTGAAAGTTTGTTAATTTTATTATTTTGAACCTCTTTAAAGTTGTAAAATGAAAATTTTGTTTTATTTTATTATGTGGCATTTTGGTCTTGTGATACGATTCGCAATTTAATGCGCCAAACTACACAAAAGGTAAACATATATTGACACGGTAGAAAGGGGTGAGAAAAAGAGTCAAACACCGTAAAAGATGCACGATAGTAAAATCTGTGACACCCTCGTGTGTCACAGATTTTACTATCTTGCACCTCTCCCGGTGTTAGACCCCATATTTCTTTGTTCCAATTCTTCATACAAATGAATTTTGAAACAAATTTGTTTGTAATGTTCTTCGCAGCAAAAATGAAACTTTTCTAACAAAATTTTCGGCCCGTTCGAGTTAAATCTTCTTATACAGTTAACAAACATATTTTATACAAGTTGTCCGTAATTCGGTTGGGAGCGCACTAGCGTGTATCAACTCCGATATTTTTCAAGGTAAAGATATATGTTACGAATTTATTGGCGGTCTCCTTTAACAAAATACTATTGGTGAATTTCCAAATTTACAAAGTCTGATTTCAAATTTATGGAAATATTAACAATGAGCAATGAATCATGTCAATGTGATCAGATTTCCATCCATGACAATCGGCGTACATATGAAGGGTTTTTTAAACGCGACTTCAATTTTTTTTATATGCTTTTCCATGAAAATGTTATAGAGCCACCTTTTGGATTCAACATTTTCCTTCAATATGCTTTCAATCTCTATACAAGGCTGTCAATCAATGTCATCTCACGCCCATATGTATCAGTCTTAATAATAGGGTGGGGACAAATACTATTTTTACACTCAGTAGACTATTGCGGATGGGCAAGGTACAGAGCAGTACATGCTTATCATGTCGCACTGCTCCAAAATATATGTTTCACCTGTGAGTGACGTGTCCTTAATTATTTAATTTCAAGTCTTACCCGATTGACATATTACATAATGTACTTTAAACAGATAAACTACACACAATAATCAATTACCAAGATTTCTAACAATACGTCCTTCTTTCGCTTTGTAAACAAACGAGCTATGTATCGATTTGGTATAATCTCATTCGCACATGCGCGGTTCATGTGACTGACTTTGCCGTCGTAAATGTACCAGTTGATTATCGTCTGCTCCAATTTTGCAGCATAAATTGGGTGCGATATTGTCCACAAATGTAAATATATATTACCGTTTTCCAATCAAAGTATACTACCGTATTTGTACTCTTAGACATGTCAGAATCGAAATAAATACTTACAATGCACAAACATGTATATGCATTTACTTACTACCTAATGAACAGCATATTTCCTTTGTTCATTAAATATTTTGATAATCCGCTAATTACATTTCAAAATTTAAATCATAATTTACAGATATTTTTTTTTACTGTCGCTTTTGAAAAACAACTCGAGTTATATTTTTTTATGTGGCTGAAATGCACGGCAAACAATGAATATGTATGTTTCAATTTGTGCATCCCTTTGTAATGAAAATTCTAAATTATTTCGGTGGAATTTATTGTATCCCTACTAATACAATTAAGGGTAATTTAACAATATTGTTTTCATATATGAATATAGAGATAGTCCTATTCATTGTTACTGTACATATCGAATTGTAACATAAATACGCATTTTTCCTTTGATTTTTTTATGCAGTAATCAACTTAAAAATAGTGAACTGTTTACAAACCATGGTCTAACATGAAGATCTTGATGTTATTCCATGATTTTAACGTTATAGGTCTGTTATTCCATGATTTTGACGTCATAGGATCTGTTATTCCATGATTTTGACGTCATAGATCTGTCAATCATGTAAGTTCTGTTACAAACCATATATACCATGGATCTTACGAATGAACTTATTTAAGCCAACTCATCCTTCGGGTTCGTTGGTTTAAATAAGTTAATTCATAAGATCCATGGTATATATAATACTTGTAACATAAATACGCATTCTTCCTTTGATGTTTTTATACAATAATCAACTTAAAAATAGTTAACATTTACAAACCATGGTCTAACATGAAGATATTGATGTTATTCCATGATTTTGACGTCATATGTCTGTTATTCCATGATTTTGACGTCATACGATCTGTTATTCCATGATGTTGACGTCATAGGTCTGTCAATCATGTAATTTCTGTTACAAACTATATATACCATGGATCTTACTCATGAACTTATATAAACCAAATTATCCTTCGGATTCGTTGGTTTAAATAAAGAAAAAGAGTGCGTTGATATTCACATACTTGGTTAATTGCTTGATTTCCAAAACAGTAAGAACATTTTTGCATAATTATGATTATAGTTGTTTTGTAGATTTAATTAACAAATTAAAATCAAATCAAATAATCACAGAGAGTAAGCATGGTTATAAATTATGTAGTTTAGTGCTCCGAATGATTACTAAAAACCGCCTCGGTGGTATAATGGTTAGCGTGATGGTGCTGTACCACCTGTACATATGTATTTATTGGTGTTCATGTTGCTCAATCTTTAGTTTTCGGAGTAGTATTTGTTGATCATTGTGTTTCTGCTTGTCCAATTTATTTGACCAAAGCATAGTCTGTTCTTCGATTTACGGCTTCTGATTATCTGGTATATTCAAACCTTTCATATTGAGGATTATCTTCAAACTTCGCGTTTTACCTCAATGATAAGTTATGAAGACATGAAATAAAATAGTTTACATCTATGTATACTACAGCTGCCGTGGCAGGCTGAAAACAATATTAATTTGAATATTACTTGATATCATTCGAAGCTACCAGTACAATCATTATAAGCTTGCATAATTCGCTATTAAATATACATGCAATCCATTATTTAGCAAACATATATGTAATTTCATAATGATGCTGATGCTCGAGGAATTCTGTTTTTATTTTGAACTGTTACCCTTGATTGTGCTTAATTGGGTTATTTTACATCAGTCAATCGTATCGGTGGTGTAATGGTTAACGTGCTCGTATTGAATGGGGTAGATCGTGGGTTTGAACCAGATCGGATCAAGCCAAAGACTATTACAATATATATTTGCTTCTTCTCCGCTAAGCACGTAGTTTTAAGTAATAAAAGCAAAGTCTGGTGTGCTCGGAATTAGGATAATGTAACCTTCCACTCAGAGTTTTGATAATAAACTGCCAGTCCATTAAGACACCAGGAAAACATGCAGAATTAGCCAATATTATTGAATCCACACAAGCGGATATAGTAATTGGTACATAATCCTGGCTCAAACGATCAATAAAATCACCAGACGTTTTACCATCACACTTCAATTGTAACAGAAAAGACAGTTCCACAGGAGAAGGTGGTGGTGTATTTATACTAGTCTCTGAGAAATATGAAAGCGAGGAACCAGAGGAATTGAAAGTAGATTAGAATTGCGAACTTGAATGGACTAAGATTAAAGTTAGAGGATCCAAATATCTATGCGTAGGATCATTTTACAGACCACCCAATAATATAGATGCTGAATATCTAGGCACACTTGAATCATATCTAGCTAGAATACCAACAAATAATGGAGCTATGGCTAGGTTGCGGTCAATATCTCGGGCACTGGCATGATTAGGGATATAGAGTCATTCGCGTATGACCTGTAATGGAGTTTCCGCAGACCCCCCCCCCCCTCCCCACGCTTGTATCAGTAAAGAGGAGGGAGTGTACATGCGAGATCTGATTTTAATCAAATTTCATTTTTTCACAAATGAGTTAAAATTTGAACAGTTGATCAAATTACATATGTTACGGGTTTTGTAGAAACATCTTGCGCTTTGTCGATTTTTTACGAAAATGTGGAAATTAGGTTAATTTCTACCAAAAGCAATATATAAAAAATTTTCCTCTGAAACGACTCAACGAAGTTTAACCCAACTTTGCAATGTTCGTTCCTGAGTAAGTCCCCTTCCAACTTATATCCAAGATGATCACTGTTACTGAAAAAAATAGAAATGGCACACCTGATCCATGCTATGCTAATATGAGCTTAAAATAAGATTTTTTTTAGATAAAGAGTTGTTTGATATATTTGGACTTTATATGACAAATTTGTAACTCGGACGCTTTGTTTTTAAGTTTCAAATTATAATTATTCTAGCAATAAATGATTTAAAAACTCCCTCTTCTGAAACCTCTTGGACATTTTGAACCCAACTTTGCCTATTCATTTGAATATGTAATTTAAAATAACATTCGAAGAACCTGACAAGTGATCAACATGGATGGTGTTACTAAAAATAGAACATAAAGGTAAATATACAGTGTAAATTTCGGATATTTCTTCAAATGGCCAAACAATGAAATATTATAAATTATATTTCTGAGAACTTGCAAATATAAGACATATTCATTTATTCACATGTATTCAAATAATCTTTTTAATATTAAAAAAACAGTTAATCATTGGCAGGCAACTACAAATTAATCATGGACAGACAACTACATGTAATGAAATTAAAGCTTAAACAGTGATGGTCATCAATTCGACCAATATCAGCAATCAGTATTTTCTAAATCATCTACGGAAGTAAATTTTCCACGGGTTTTGGGGAGGTCGGAGGGAGGAGGCGGTGGCGTAATAATGGTAACGTCAGTTTATGTGTACAAAACTACATGTAGAACTATGCTTGCAAACAATAAAAAAAGTACTCTAACTCTAAGGTTATTTGTAAATAGTGTTCAAAATTCTAGTCCTATTCATTTTTACTGTACTTAAATAAATAAAACATGTTATTAGGAATAAAAAGTGGGTTGATATTCACATTCTTGGTTAATTGCTTGATTTTTACCGCGAGTTGCATAGTTGTTTTCTAAATTTAGCTAGCAAATTCCAATCACGGAAAGTAAGCATGGTTATAAACCATGTAGCTTACTGCTCCGAATCAATTATTAAAAACCACATCGGTGGTGTAATGGTTAGCGTGATGGCGCTGTTCTACCTGTGCTTATGTATTTAGTGGTGTTCATGGTTAGCGTGATGGTGCTGTTCCACATGTACATATGTATTTAGTGGTGTTCATGTTTAGCGTGATGGTGCTGTACCACATGCACATATGTATTTAGTGGTGTTCGTGGTTAGCGTGATGGCGCTGTACCACTTGTACATATGTATTTAGTGGTGTTCATGGTTAGCGTGATGGTGCTGTACCACCTCTATATATGCATTTAATGGTGTTCATGGATAGGGTGATGGCGCTGTACCACATGTACATATGTATTTAGTGGTGTTCGTGGTTAGCGTGATGGCGCTGTACCACCTGTACATATGTACTTAGTGGTGTTCATGGTTAGCGTGATGGTGCTGTACTACCTGTACATATGTATTTAGTGGTGTTCATGATTAGCATGATGATGCTGTACTACCTGTGCATATGTATTTAGTGGTGTTCATGGTTAGCTTGATGGTACTGTTCCACCTGTACATATAGACAATAACAGTGCATTGACTTGACATATAATCGATATACGGATGAGGGTTAGAATAGGGGAAAATGCGAGGGCTTTCCGAGCATTTTCCCCGATTGGTGCCGAATACGTATATCGAATTTTATGTCAAGTCAATGCACTGTTATTGTCTTTATACTGCAATCATTAGTGACATTAATGGATATTACTACCAATATTCAAATTATTTTAAAAGTTTGCTACCCCCATGAGGCACCAACTGATTTTGCGGAGTAATATGACTAGACAGAGAACTCAACTTTTCAAAGATCGATGCACAGGTAAATATACCATTGATATTCGGATAAGATTTTTTAAAATAAACAACAGTTTTGCTGAAAATATTTTTAACAATAAAATATAAGTGACAAGAGAATATATATCAAAATGTGGTTCTAGGATTGAAGTTAATAAAATTGTTCATTTCAATGTTCATTTCATGTGACGTAAACAACGATTATTGTCAATGGCTGTCGCACATGTACACATTGATGGAGTTACATGAAGAGTGGCTCCGTAAAACATGGAGGATATCCTGTTCGAGGTGTTAGTTTTGGAGCAGATAGAAGGATGTTCTGGTAAGTTTATGTCAGCTCACGTAGATGCTACAAATGCACGTGATACGGTGGTCGAGGCTGTTGTAGTTTGGATTGGAACAAGTGCGCGCGAATTGTCACTGTCAGCACCCGCGAGTACATTTGAGATGTGTTTGTGTTTCCCGTCGCTAATAGCGCTGTAGTTTCTCACCGTTTTTATGCCCTGATATTTGCATGATGTCTGTGTCTTCCACGTCATTGTCTTTCAGCGTTTGTACCAAATAGTTACGAGCGCTGTGGCTTGTTAGGCGTTTGTTGGTGTCTAAACCTTCTTTTTGTTTCATGGTTTTCATAATAGAAGCCAACTTTTTCTCCCAACCCGTTGTCGAATGAACCATTGTTCATCCTCAGTTCCCGTAGGCGGCATCGTGCGCGTAGCAATGTAGAAGGGATCACTTGGGTTTCTCATTCCAGTTGGACGTTTCGACGAGTACAATTCATACAGAGCAACTGGGATTCGGTCTCCAGGGCATTCGTACATTTTAGGTGATACTTCCCGAACACCACTGATGTTTTCTCCAGTGCGCGTTTTTGCTTGACGTTCGCTTAATTCTAAGTATCTGCCTCTATCTGAATCAATGTGCTGAGTGATATCACCCCATCTGAAAGCAAAATTTGCAACTTTTAAATATTTTGGCATTGCACAAAGTGAAAACAAAATATGTGTAGTTCCGGTTACCCTACATATTTTTTTTGCCATTGAAATGATTTTTCAATAAGCACTGTTAAAGTCACAATTTCTCTCCCGGTGACTAGATTTAAGAAAACAATTGTATAATATTGTACCTTCCCATTTAAAAAAAAATTGATATAACTTGAACCACACACAATTATTTATTTGGCCTTATTGTAACATGAATGTGGATTTTATTTATTTATATACAGTGTACCATGAATGTGGATTTTATTTATTTATATACAGTGTACCATGTATGTTTTTTTCTGTTGTAGGGTCAAATGGTATAACAACGAAGACAAAGTATGGTTGATGTACTGTAATGTTATATGACGCAATAGACCTGTTGCCTATTCAAGAATCTACTGGGTTTATATGACATCATTCAACAATCACTTTTCATCTGTGTCATCATAACTTTTCTATTGTGATGTTAAAAATTTACAGGAATGTCTGTGATTTCCAGTAATGGGTGACAATTAGGGATGAAGTGTATAGAAAATGTCGAAAGTTTTGGATATCTCCATTCGAAACCAAAGATCAAAATCTTCGGATATCTAATGTTGAAAATTATTTCATCGACAACTTCAAAAACTGAATCAATAGTGAAATGAACATTGAATATAGTGATAACAAATTGTGATACATGTACATGTATACAAATACTTGGATTTTACATCAGTATGGATTAACAGTGACTGGAGGGTGTTCAAATGAAGACATAATAGTTTCTGTGTGATATGTGGAAAAATTTAAACAGATTTATTCTTCAGGACTACTATATAAGACACTCATTTTCAGGGAATATTGAGCAATGTGATTGATATATATTTATTTAATGTTAACTGGGAAAAACGGATATGGAGTGTTGTCGCAAATAAAATTACGTTTATGTAGCTCAGTTGGTAGTGTTCTTGGACTCCTGTTAATCCAAAATGAACAGAGTTATTAAACCACATACTATTCACTAATGCCTCCGGAGAATTCTCACCTAACAAGTTTGATTCATGTAGAATATCCATCTCAGAATCCGGGATTGGTCGATTAGGTTTGTTTCCTTTTCCTTGTTTCTTTAGCAATTTCATTTTAGTTTTTAGAGTTTCTTTTGTCAATGGAAATTTGGTATGTTTCTCATCACCCCCAATATAGTTGCCATATCTGTGTCTCCTCAGCTTTCTGTCAATGCTAGAAATAATTCCACGGATAGAGGTTGGTTCATAATCAAAGCCATCTTTTTTCTTTGCAGCAGTTATGAAATTAGCCATTAGGCTGTCAAGTTCATTAACTGGAATTTTGTGAATTTCACCGTTTTCATTCCTTTGTTTTAGAAAGTTTTCAACTTTTTTTATATCATTTAGACTTTTCTGTGATGTGTTTTTGTTATCATTGGATTCAATGAATTGCTTAATTTCATCATCATTTAGGGTTAAGGCCTCAATACAGTCACCATGAACGAATTCATTTGCCATAGTTAAAGGGCCAGGTTCCTCTGTAATATATGGTTGAGTGGGACTTGGAACAGGATCAGTGACACTGTGCATGGATTCAGTTGCCATAGTAATAGGGCCAGGTCGAATTGTTTCAGCTTCAGAGCTTGTTTCCTCTGTATATGGTTGACTGGGAACAGGGTCAGTTTCAATGTAAGGTTGGGTGGGAGCTGGTTCAGTTGCACTAAAGGGGGATTGATGGACTTCAGCTACAGTTAAAATTGTGTTTTCATCAATATGAATATTTAGTGGAACATCAAGTGCAGTAAGTCGAAGGAAAGTGTTTTCCAATTCATCATCCATTTCAATTTGCCCTAATTCATTCCAATTAATATCACAATTGGGAACTACAGACATTTCCATTATGAAATAAAGCAGACGACGTTTTAAAATGCATACTACAGTACTTTTATTAAATATAAACTTCATAAAAAAATAATGTAAAATAAACACACAAAAATCATGATGATCCAAAATTGTAAATAAGCACAAAATATGAGAAATTTTAATTCATAAATGTCTTTTCACGGTGTTGTGATTTACGACAATACACTATATGTACGTTTGCTTACATTCACAACGGAAATAGCCTTCAAAGGTAAATATAAAAGTAGTCCCGTCAAGTAGGCGTGGCCTAAATGTTATAAACGGTCACTGACCGTTTATCACTTGTATGTATACTATCAACGCATTTTTGATTGCTCAAATAGAACGATTGCAGTATAAATGTATTTAATGGTGTTCATGGTTAGCGTGATGTCGCTGTGCCACCTGTACTTATGCAGTTAGTGGTGTAATGATTAGCGTGATGGTGCTGTGTCCCCTGTACATATGTACTTAGTGGTGTTCATGATGCTCGATTCTACGTTACACCGGATCGACCCTCTGCCTTTACTTCATTATTATTGTGGATTGTGAAAAAGCCTATTGATTTACTCTATGAATAAAGAGAAAAAATAATAGCTAGATATGATAATATGTTTCCACGTACACAGAGATAACACTACCACATACACAAAAAGTGTATGTAAGAGGTGGAAACAGCTGAATATATGATGGCAAAAACTATAATAATGATATAAATATAATTAATACCAAATTAACTTGTAACGGTCCGTGCAGGGTGCGACTTCACATTGTTATTTTTTGCCATTACAGTAACTATTTTTACAGATTTCAAGAGTATTATTTGAATCTTATTTTCGCTGATTTGAGCGTACCTGATGAGGGTTTTCTAAAACGCGTTGCATGCTCTAGGTTTGATATCTACGTTTTTATTTCAACGATATTCACACAGAGTGGTGCTGATCAGAGAATTACGGAAAGTCAGAATTACAATTTATGATAATCAACTTGCCATGTCATTATGGTTTGGATATACTTAAGTAAATAAATTTAGTCAATAGCGAAATTCTGTATCTTATAAGTAAAATACTTTGCAATTACCAGTACTGCATATAATAATTTTATTAATTTCTGAAAGTCTAAAACACTCTGTACAATAAGCGTACATAGATTAACAAAAAAAAACGATTTATCATGATGGCGTACCTGTAAAAACTTTAAATTTGTAATCTTTTCTTACATATACTGGTGTCCACCACGGTGACCATCATGATTTCCATATCAGATGATGCTCGTGTCGTTTATCAGTAACACGACGGGTGTCGCTACTTGAGCAGTAACTGCTTATGCTTCCACAGCACCCAAGCTAACACCCCTCCCTTTTAGATGGGCAGTGTCGTCTTAGCGCATGGCCACGCTGGGCAGTTTCCCATGGGCCCACGAACATAGGTCCCATGATGATCTACGTATGTTGTGCATGGCATGTTTTTTTATGCATATACACTGATTTTGTTGGAAGTACCAATACAATAAATATATGTTTAATTTTATCGACATTTATAGTTTTATTCAGGAGACTTGTTGTGTAGGTAGGGGTCCCATTGCACTCATTTTCCCAGGGGCCAATAATGCTGTTTAGACGTTCCTGTCGATGGGGTTCGTGTTTCTCAATCGTTTGTTTTCTGTGTAGTTTTTTGTAGGTCATTGTTTGTCCTTTCGTATTTTGGCCATTGTGTTGTCTGTCCTTCTTTGAGTTACGGCTTCAGATTTCTCCTATGGAATCTGCAAACTTTTCTTGCACACTGAATACTAGAATGCAATTTGATAACTGTTAATGTTGATATTAATAGCATCTTGTATACGAAGACATTTAAATGGTTGCTTGTATTTGAAGCTAATTTTTCACACAAAAGTGTTTTGGGCTAAATCAACTAATATTCAACATAAGATGGTGTTTGTAATAATCATTTGTTATACCGTTTACGTATTCAAAGTTTTCCTGAAAGTGGAAAGTGATCAAGACAATTAGGCAACCGCCAGGATATAGCTGAAATATTGTTGAAAGCGACGTTAAACACTATAGCTCTAACCCTAATAATTTCGTTACTATTTGATATCATTGAAACACACTAGACTATCAATCATGAATTATAATAAGAATTCATTTTTGGGAATGTTTTCCAGCTTGCTTATAAGATACGCTGATGCTATTTTTTTCTAATTTCGGTCGTCCGTCAATTCCACCTGCACGAACTCAAACGAATGCTCGCATCCCGTGTCCCCATAAAGTTAAATTGTTGTAAATAAACAGGAAGCAAAATAATAATCGGTTTCGATGAGAATGGCAATCATAAAAGGAAACTAGAAATAACAGAATAATAACATTTTAGCGATTTATTTTTGGAATATTTAGCTAATAATTCTGTCATTGCTGCAAACATATCACCCTGGGGACACTGCAAGCATAAACAATGTTAAGTCAATTTCCTCTTGATGACGAATAATTTCATTGAATGAAATAATAAGAATAAATTAGAGGACGAAACATTTCGATATGACCGGTATGATATGTTCCGTTTGTCGTAGTCACAAATACGTCTTTCTTTTCCTTGTCAAGACTTATCATCAGAACTGCTTACCCTTTGGGGCAGCACGGTTAATCTATGGAATTAAGCGGAGTGTATGTTGTTCAATTTGCCCATTTACATGTCCTCACGTCTTCAGTTCCATCTTGTGACGTCCTTCACGATTTCCGGTTTCCGGTTTGTCTTCGTTCGTTTTTGTGTTGCATGCATTTATGCTTTATATATGTTATTTGTATCTTACGCAGACTAGTCTCCAACACGTTAATGTTAGTATCGCTTAGCCGTAACTTGACGAGTCACACCATTGGATCAGGAACCGATAACCCATCTGGAACACGTGCGTTTACTCTCGACATTCAGTGGGATTCGCGTTGATTAGTTATCTGTGTAGTGTTTTGTCGATCATTGTTTGACAGTTTGTCCTTTTCCTTTTGGTCAGTGTATTATCTACCCTTCATTGGTGTATGACTTCTGATTACTCGTTGATATTTCCAAACTTTTCAGTGTAAACAATGTAAGCATGCAATTAAATTAAGGATATGAAGTAAGTATATACGTACCACCACAATGCAAATGATAGCACAAACGGTACATAAAACCTACAATGGACAAGGAACCATGTGGAATGATTAGCTGCAGAGGGTCATACATTAAAACAATAGAAAAGGAACCACGTGAAGAGATTAGCTGAAAACGTTTATAAATTAGAACAATAGAAAAGGAACAACGTGGAAAGATTAGCTGCAGAAGCCAATGAATTAGAACAATAGAAAAGGAACCACGTGAAGAGATTAGCTGCAGAAGGTTATAAATGAGAACAATAGAAAAGGAACAACGTGAAGAGATTAGCTGAAAAAGTTTATAAATTAGAACAATAGAAAAGGAACAACGTGGAAAGATTAGCTGCAGAAGCCAATGAATTAGAACAATAGAAAAGGAACCACGTGGAAAGATTAGCTGCAGAAGGTTATACATTAGAACAATAGAAAAGGAACAACGTGGAAAGATTAGCTGTAGAAGGTAATGAATTAAAACAATATACATGTAGATACTATAGTTAAAAGAATACAATTCCTTGGTCGAATTAACGATATAATGGTCGTTTATTATTGGATTAGGTTTACTTTATGGTGTTTAACACCACTTGCAACAATATTTCAGTTATATCGTGGCGGTCAGTTTATTGAGGGAGGAAAACGGAGTACCGGGGGAAAACCACAGGTTGTCTATTGCAGAGAGATAGCTTATTTCGATTAGCGTAGAGAGAGGTAGGGCCACTTTGCCCAGATTTTTGTTCACAAGAGGGCCCACCTTATAATGCATGACAATGCCATGACTAACGATACAAATAGGTAATAAAATACTTTCTGACGAATATAGCATTATCATATTGACAGGTCAAAAAATAACATATGAAAACGGTCGTCAACAAATTTCAAAACATGCAATTTGTCATTTTTTGCTTCACTTAAACCGGGAATTCCCCAAGAAAGATATCTAGAACCAGAAGAAGATATGGTTTTATTTTTTCCAATTCTTCATACAAATGCATTTAAAAACAAATGTGTATGTAATGAAACTTTTCTAACAAAAATGTCGGCCCGTTCGAGTTAAATCTTCTTATACAGTTAACAAGCATGCTTTATACAAGTTGTCCGTAATTCGGATGGTAATGCGTATCAACTCCGGTAATTTTCAAGATAAAGATATATGCTACGAGTTTATTTGCGGTCTCCTTTAACGAAATACTATTTGTGAAATTTTTCAAGAACAATTATCGAATTTACGAAATCCGCAAGTCATTAAAATGTATGATTCCAAATTTATGGAAAAACTAATAACGAGCAATAAAATCATATCAATGTTGACAGATGTCCATCCATGACAATCGGCGTACATATGAAGGAATTTTTAAATGCGACTTGAATTTTTTGTATATGCTTCTCCATGACATTTGATATAGCCACCTCTTGGATTCAACATTTTCCTTCAATATGCTTTCAATCTCTAAACAGGGCTGTCAATCAGTGTAATCTGCCGCAAATATGTGTCAGTCTTAATTGTATGGTGGCGACAAATACTATTCTTACACTCAGTATACTATTTCGGACGGGCAAGATACAGGGCAGCACGTGCTTATCATGTTGCACAGCTTCAAAATATATGTTTCACCTGTGAGTGATGTGTCCTTAATTATTTAATTTCAAGTCTTACCCGATTGACATATTACACAATGTACTTCTAACAGAAGTTACACAATGTACTTTTAACAGATAAACAACACACAATAATCGATTACCAAGAATTATATCATGACGTCCTTCTTTCGCCTTGTAAACAAACGAGCGATTTATCAATTTGGTATAATCTCATTCGCACATGTGGCGGTTCATGTGACTGACTTTCCCGTAGTAAATGAACCTGTTGATGAATTATCGTCTGCTCGAATTCGGCAACACAAATTGTGTGCGACATTGTCCGCAAACGTAAATATAGATTACCGTCTTCCAATCAAGGTATACTACCGTATTTGTACTCTTAGACATGTCAGAATCGAAATAAATATTTACAATGCACAAACATGTATATGCATCTACTTACTACCTAATGAACAACATATTGCCTTATTTCATTAAATATGTTGATAATCCGCTAATTACATTTCAAAATGATTCTGCCCAACTGCTGTATTTAAATAAAAACAATTTTAATCATAATTTACAGATATTATTTTGTACTTTCGCTTTTAAAAAACAACTCGAGTTATCTTTCATTTTTTAGCTGAAATGCACGGAAAAATGGATATGCATGTTTCATTTTGTGCATCCCATTGTAATGAAAATTATAGCTTATCGCGGTGGAATTTATTGTATCCCTACTAACATAACTAAGGATAATTTAACACTATTGTTTTCATATAGAGATAGTCCTATTCATTTTTACTGTTCATAAAGAAATAAACTATTCTACTAAGAAAAAGAGTGCGTTGATATTCACATACTTGGTTAATTGCTTGATTTTTGCCGCGAGTTAAAATCCGAAACGGTAAAAACATTTTTGCATAATTATGATTATAGTTGTTTTGTAAATTTAGCTAACAAATTAAAATCAAATCAAATACTCACAGAAAGTAAGCATGGTTATAAATTATGTAGCTTAGTGCTCCGAATGAATTATTAAAAACCACCTCGGTGGTATAATGGTTAGCGTGATGGTGCTGTACCTCCTGTACATATGTATTTAGTGGTGTTCATGTTGCTCAATCTTTAGTTTTCGGAGTAGTATGTATTGATCATTGTGTTTCCGCTTGTCCAATTCATTTGACCATATCATAATCTGTTCTTCAACGATTTACGGCTTCTGATTATCTGGTATATTCAAACCTTTCATATTGAGGATTATTTGCAAACTTCGCGTTTTACCTCAATGATAAGTTATAAAGATATAATATAAAATAGCTTACCGCTATGTCTACTACAGCTGCTCTGGCAGGCTGAAACAAATATTACTTTGATTATTGCTTGAATACACAATGTATTTTTGAACATTGGTCCGAGCAGGAACTGATATCATTCGATGCTAACAGTACAATCAATATAAACTTGCAACATTCGCTATGCAATATACTTGGAATCCATTATTTAGCAAACACATATGTAATTTCATAATGATGCTGATGCTCCAGGAATTCTGTTTTTAGTTTGAACTGTTACCCTTGATTGTGTCTCATTGCTTTATTTTACATCAGTCATTCGCGTCGGTGGTGTAATGGTTAACGTGCTCATATTGAGTGGGGTAGATCGTGGGTTCGAACCCGATCGGATCAAGCCAAAGACTATCACAATATATATTTGCTTCTTCTCCACTAAGCATACAGTTTTAAGTAATAAAAGCAAAGTCTGGTTTGTTCGGAATTACGATAATGTGTCAGAGTGGAGCGACATGTGAACGGACTGTTGTTTCAGTGAGAAAACACTATAATGACATAATTAAGAGTATTTGTCTAGTACAAAGTGAACATTAATATCATTTTATTGAATGCAACTTGTTCTGGTCGTGATTTAGCTGAATTATTTTACGTCAGTAAATAAACAAATAGCCAGTAAATTAAATTACATGTGTGTACTTATACTTACATTTACATATGCCTCTATCACAGTATTCACCGAGTTTACATCTTGGACACTTTCCAGACACTTCTGTAAAAGATTATCATTTAGTTATTACTACTGTAAATAAATTATCATTTAGTTATTACTACAATAAATAAACTATCATTTAGTTGTCGCTGCTGTAAATAAATTATCATTTAGTTTTTCCTACTGTAAATAAATTATCATTTAGTTGTTACTACTATAAATAAATTATCATTTAGTTGTTACTACTGTAAGCAAATTATCATTGCGTGGTTACTACTGTAAATAAATTGCCATTTAGATGTTACTGCTGTAAATAATAAGTAAGGAAGGGTAATAACAAAATTACCGAACTCCGAACAATCTTACAAAGGGAAAGTCAAAACTCATAATTTTATAAACAGACAAATTCAGTCAACAACCGGAAAACTGTGAAAACCGTAATGACCCTGACTTGGTACAAGCATTTCAAAAGAAATGGTGGGTTGAATCAGATTTTAAAGCGCCAAACCTCCCGCTCTCATTACGGTTCAAAGGTTCCGGCTGTCACTATAACAGTATTTAAATACAGGAACAAAATAGGTAAAATAGTTGTCAAGCAGTACCATATTCGGTGACGTAAATGTCAAAAATATTTTTACGTCACACATTGATAAAAAAATATCCTTGACATTTTTCTTGACTTCTTTATCTTTATACATTTTCTATAATCCTTTCTGCATAGACGGAATATATTTCGACAAGATCTTGGTATCGGAATATAAACTTTTTAAGAGATCGAATAAGGCGAATATTTGTATAGCACTGGTCCAGTAGCCTGTTTCTCAGATGAAGATGACGTTTCAGGAAATCAGAATAATTGCTACTGGCCCTTGCATAGCGAATCAATTGCGATATGTAAACACCATATGCAGGAGAAGCTGGTATATTGCTGCACATGTTTGAAAAATTTATGATTTTAAAATTGAAGTCGTCCCGTTTATCATAAATTTTAGTACTGAGTTGACCACTCTCGTCAAATGCGAGGTATAAGTCCAAAAATGATGCGGACGAAGCTGTATCTGTGGTCTCTTTTACTTCCAGCTCTGGAGGATATATCAATGGAAGAAATTTTGCAAATCTATGATTACATCAGTGCACATAAACTTACATGGCATGCAAAATGACCTCTAGGTGAAAGGATTTGCAACCGCATGATGTTGTCTTTTCAAGGAAATAGGAACCGAAATCAATCATACATTTCTTATTGTGTGTGTATTTAAATTAAAATATGAAACTTGCTAAAATTGAGTGTTTTATTTATTTAAATGTGTGAGCGTGTTTATCTGTGATTTTCTTACCCACACAATGACCATGTTTCCGTTTGTAGCCATGTTCACAATTACAGACAGGTCCTTTATATGTATCTTTACATTCCTCGTGTGGTCTCATACATTTCTTTGGTACATCAGCACAGGTAATAGCTACAATTATTTACATAATAATAATAATTTCCTTTATTCAAACAGCATAGCTCATATTAGTATAAATCTAGTTTGCATTGTGGTCCTGTAGTTAATTAATTAACAACATCACATCAACAAGAAAAAACAAAGATAAATATTAGACACACACATTATACATAGTACATTACAAATATATTATTACACCTCAATCAAAAATGTTGTCCTGGTAGGTTTTTATCGAAATCTGACTTTTATTGAAATTTTCATATATGTTAGACATTCTGAAACATTGCGCATAAAGTTTACATATATTCGCAAACTTTTGAGTGCTTGGCTTTCTTAGCAATGATAATTATACCAATCCACCCTCTAGATAAAAATATCGACTGTTGATTGGCCAGGACCAGTGGGTACAAAACCCATGCACCCGGCTTGTAGTGAATCTACGTCACCTCAATCATAAGAACAACTCCAATTAAAGCTTCGGTAAACGATCGTTATAGCTATAACTTAAAGATCAATTAGTTTACGAATCTAGGATAACATCATTGCACATGAACTTATATGACATGTAAAATGACCTCAAGGTGAAAGGCAATGCAATCGGAAGTTGTTGTCATTTGAATGAAATAGGAACCGAGACCAATCATAAATTTAATATGTTGTGTGTTTTTAAAACAAGATATTAAACCTGCTAAAGTTGAGTGTTTTATTTATATAAAGGTGTGAGTGTGTTTATCTGTGATTTTCTTACCCACACAATGACCATGTTTCCGTTTGTAACCGTGTTCACAATTACAGACACGTCCTTTATATGTATCTTTACATTCCTCGTGTGGTCTCATACATTTCTTTGGTACATCAGCACAGGTAATAGCTACAATTATTTACATAATAATAATAATTTCCTTTATTCAAACCGCATACCACATATTAGTATAAATCTAGTTTCCATTGTGGTCCTGTAGTTAATTAACAACATCAATATCAACACGAAAACAAAGATAAATATTAGACACACACATTATACATTGTACATTACAAATACATTATTACACCTCAATGAAAAATGTTGACCAGGTAGGGTTTTATCGAAATCTGACTTATATTGAAATTTTCATATATGTTAGACATTCTGAAACATTGCGCATACAGTTTACATATATTCGCAAAATTTTGAGTGCTTGATTTTCTCAGCAATGATCATTGTACCAATCCACCCTCTATATAATTATGTCGACTGTTGATTGGCCAAGACCAGTGGGTACAAAACCCATGCACCCGGCTTGTAGTGAATCTACGTCACCTCAATTATAAGAACAACTCCAATTAAAGCTTCGGTAAACGATTGTTATAGCTATAACTTAAAGATCAATTATTTTACGAAACTATGATAACATCATTGCACATGAACTTATATGACATGTAAAATGACCTCAAGGTGAAAGGCAATGCAATCGGAAGTTGTTGTCTTTTGAATGAAATAGGAACCGAGACCAATCATAAATTTAATATGTTGTGTGTTTTTAAAATAAGATATTAAACCTGCTAAAGTTGAGTGTTTTATTTAAAGAAAGGCGTGAGTGTGTTTATATGTGATTTTCTTACCCACACAATGACCATGTTTCCTTTTGTAGCCATGTTCACAATTACAGACAGGTCCTTTATATGTATCTTTACATTCTTCGTGTGGTTTCATACATTTCTTTGGTACATCAGCACAGGTAATAGCTACAATTATTTACATAATAATAATAATTTCCTTTATTCACACATCATAGCACATATTAGTATAAATCTAGTTTGCATTGTGGTCCTGTAGTTAATTAACAACATCAACATCAACACGAAAACAAAAATAAATATTAGACACACACATTATACATAGTACATTACAAATATAGTATTACACCTCAATGAAACATGTTGACCAGGTAGGTTTTTATCGAAATCTGACTTATATTGAAATGTTCATATTTGTTAGACATTCTGAAACATTGTGCATAAAGTTTACATATATTCACAAAATTTTGAGTGCTTGGTTTTCTCAGCAATGTTCATTATATCAATCCACCCTCTAGATAAAAATGTCGACTGTTGATTGGCCAAGACAAGTGGGTACATAATCCATGCACCCGGCTTGTAGTGAATCTACGTCACCTCAATCATAAGAACAATTCCAATTAAAGCTTCGGTATACGATTGTTATAACTATAACTTAAAGATCAATTATTTTACGAATCTAGGATAACATCATTGCACATGAACTTATATGACATGTAAAATGACCTCAAGGTGAAAGGCAATGCAATCGGAAGTTGTTGTCATTTGAATGAAATAGGAACCGAGACCAATCATAAATTTAATATGTTGTGTGTTTTTAAAATAAGATATTAAACCTGCTAAAGTTGAGTATTTTATTTATATAAAGGTGTGAGTGTGTTTATATGTGATTTTCTTACCCACACAATGACCATGTTTCCGTTTGTAACCATGTTCACAATTACAGACAGGTCCTTTATATGTATCTTTACATTCTTCGTGTCGTCTCATACATTTCTTTGGTACATCAGCACAGGTAATAGCTACAATTATTTACATAATAATAATAATTTCCTTTATTCACACAGCATAACACATATTAGTATAAATCTGGTTTGCATTGTGGTCCTGTAGTTAATTAATTAACAACATCAACATCAACACGAAAACAAAGATAAATATTAGACACACACATTATACATAGTACATTACAAATACATTATTACACCTCATTGAAAAATGTTGACCAGGTAGGTTTTTATCGAAATCTGACTTATATTGAAATTTTCATAAATGTTAGACATTCTGAAACATTGTGCATAAAGTTTACATATATTCGCAAAATTTTTAGTGCTTGGTTTTCTCAGCAATGATCATTATACCATTCCACCCTCTAGATAATTATGTCGACTTTTGATTGGCCAAGACCAGTGGGTACAAAACACATGTACCCGGCTTGTAGTGAATCTATGTCACCTCAATCATAAGAACAACTCCAATTAAGGCTTCGGTAAACGATTGTTATAGCTATAAATTAAAGATCAATTATTTTACGAATCTAGGATAACATCATTGCACACGAACTTATATGACATGTAAAATGACCTCAAGGTGAAAGGCAATGCAATCGGAAGTTGTTGTCTTTTGAATGAAATAGGAACCGAGACCAATCATAAATTTAATATGTTGTGTGTTTTTAAAAGAAGATATTAAACCTGCTAAAGTTGAGTGTTTTATTTATATAAAGGTGTGAGTGTGTTTATATGTGATTTTCTTACCCACACAATGACCGTGTTTCCGTTTGTAACCATGTTCACAATTACAGACAGGTCCTTTATATGTATCTTTACATTCCTCGTGTGATCTCATACATTTCTTTGGTACATCAGTACAGGTAATAGCTACAATTATTTACATAATAATAATAATTTCCTTTATTCACACATCATAGCACATATTAGTATAAATCTAGTTTGCATTGTGGTCCTGTAGTTAATTAACAACATCAACATTAACACGAAAACAAAGATAAATATTAGACACACACATTATACATAGTACATTATAAATATAGTATTACACCTCAATGAAAAATGTTGACCAGGTTGGTTTTTATCGAAATCTGACTTATATTGAAATGTTCATATTTGTTAGATAATCTGAAACATTGTGCATAAAGTTTACATATATTCGCATTATTTTGAGTGCTTTGTTTTCTCAGCAATGATCATTATACCAATCCACCCTCTAGATAAAAATGTCGACTGTTGATTGGCCAAGACCAGTGGGTACAAAACCCATGCACCTGCCTTGTAGTGAATCCACTTCACCTCAATTATAAGTACAACTCCAATTAAAGCTTCGGTATACGATTGTTTTAACTATAACTTAAAGATCAATTATTTTACGAATCTAGGATAACATCATTGCACATGAACTTATATGACATGTAAAATGACCTCAAGGTGAAAGGCAATGCAATCGGAAGTTGTTGTCTTTTGAATGAAATAGGAACCGAGACCAATCATAAATTTAATATGTTGTGTGTTTTTAAAATAAGATATTAAACCTGCTAAAGTTGAGAGTTTTATTCATATAAAGGTGTGAGTGTGTTTATCTGTGATTTTCTTACCCACACAATGACCATGTTTCCGTTTGTAACCATGTTCACAATTACATACAGGTCCTTTATATGTATCTTTACATTCCTCGTGTGGTCTCATACTTTCTTTGGTACATCAGCACAGGTATTAGCTACAATTATTTACATAATAATAATATTTTCCTTTATTCACACAGCATAACACATATTAGTATAAATCTGGTTTGCATTGTGGTCCTGTAGTTAATTAATTAACAACATCAACATCAACACGAAAACAAAGATAAATATTAGACACACACATTATACATAGTACATTACAAATACATTATTACACCTCATTGAAAAATGTTGACCAGGTAGGTTTTTATCGAAATCTGACTTATATTGAAATTTTCATAAATGTTAGACATTCTGAAACATTGTGCATAAAGTTTACATATATTCGCAAAATTTTTAGTGCTTGGTTTTCTCAGCAATGATCATTATACCATTCCACCCTCTAGATAATTATGTCGACTTTTGATTGGCCAAGACCAGTGGGTACAAAACACATGTACCCGGCTTGTAGTGAATCTATGTCACCTCAATCATAAGAACAACTCCAATTAAGGCTTCGGTAAACGATTGTTATAGCTATAAATTAAAGATCAATTATTTTACGAATCTAGGATAACATCATTGCACACGAACTTATATGACATGTAAAATGACCTCAAGGTGAAAGGCAATGCAATCGGAAGTTGTTGTCTTTTGAATGAAATAGGAACCGAGACCAATCATAAATTTAATATGTTGTGTGTTTTTAAAAGAAGATATTAAACCTGCTAAAGTTGAGTGTTTTATTTATATAAAGGTGTGAGTGTGTTTATATGTGATTTTCTTACCCACACAATGACCATGTTTCCGTTTGTAACCATGTTCACAATTACAGACAGGTCCTTTATATGTATCTTTACATTCCTCGTGTGATCTCATACATTTCTTTGGTACATCAGTACAGGTAATAGCTACAATTATTTACATAATAATAATAATTTCCTTTATTCACACATCATAGCACATATTAGTATAAATCTAGTTTGCATTGTGGTCCTGTAGTTAATTAACAACATCAACATTAACACGAAAACAAAGATAAATATTAGACACACACATTATACATAGTACATTATAAATATAGTATTACACCTCAATGAAAAATGTTGACCAGGTTGGTTTTTATCGAAATCTGACTTATATTGAAATGTTCATATTTGTTAGATAATCTGAAACATTGTGCATAAAGTTTACATATATTCGCATTATTTTGAGTGCTTTGTTTTCTCAGCAATGATCATTATACCAATCCACCCTCTAGATAAAAATGTCGACTGTTGATTGGCCAAGACCAGTGGGTACAAAACCCATGCACCTGCCTTGTAGTGAATCCACTTCACCTCAATTATAAGTACAACTCCAATTAAAGCTTCGGTATACGATTGTTTTAACTATAACTTAAAGATCAATTATTTTACGAATCTAGGATAACATCATTGCACATGAACTTATATGACATGTAAAATGACCTCAAGGTGAAAGGCAATGCAATCGGAAGTTGTTGTCTTTTGAATGAAATAGGAACCGAGACCAATCATAAATTTAATATGTTGTGTGTTTTTAAAATAAGATATTAAACCTGCTAAAGTTGAGAGTTTTATTCATATAAAGGTGTGAGTGTGTTTATCTGTGATTTTCTTACCCACACAATGACCATGTTTCCGTTTGTAACCATGTTCACAATTACATACAGGTCCTTTATATGTATCTTTACATTCCTCGTGTGGTCTCATACTTTCTTTGGTACATCAGCACAGGTATTAGCTACAATTATTTACATAATAATAATATTTTCCTTTATTCACACAGCATAACACATATTAGTATAAATCTAGTTTGCATTGTGGTCCTGTAGTTAATTAATTAACAACATCAACATCAACACGAAAACAAAGATAAATATTAGACACACACATTATAGATAGTACATTACAAATACATTATTACACCTCATTGAAAAATGTTGACCAGATAGGTTTTTATCGAAATCTGACTTATATTGAAATTTTCATATATGTTAGACATTCTGAAACATTGTGCATAAAGTTTATATATATTCGCAAAAGTTTGACTGCTTGATTTTCTCAGCAATGATCATTATACCAATCCTCCCTCTAGATAATTATGTCGACTTTTGATTGGCCAAGACCAATGGGTACAAAACCCATGCACCCGGCTTGTAGTGAATCTACGTCACATCAATCATAAGAACAACTCCAATTAAAGCTTCGGTAAACGATTGTTATAGCTATAAATTAAAGATCAATTATTTTACGAATCTAGGATAACATCATTGCACATGAACTTATATGACATGTAAAATGACCTCAAGGTGAAAGGCAATGCAATCGGAAGTTGTTGTCTTTTGAATGAAATAGGAACCGAGACCAATCATAAATTTAATATGTTGTGTGTTTTTAAAATAAGATATTAAACCTGCTTAAGGTGAGTGTTTTATTTATATAAAGGTGTGAGTGTGTTTATATGTGATTTTCTTACCCACACAATGACCATGTTTCCGTTTGTAACCATGTTCACAATTACATACAGGTCCTTTATATGTATCTTTACATTTCTCGTGTGGTCTCATACATTTCTTTGGTACATCAGCACAGGTATTAGCTACAATTATTTACATAATAATAATATTTTCCTTTATTCACACAGCATAACACATATTAGTATAAATCTAGTTTGCATTGTGGTCCTGTAGTTAATTAATTAACAACATCAACATCAACACGAAAACAAAGATAAATATTAGACACACACATTATACATAGTACATTACAAATACATTATTACACCTCATTGAAAAATGTTGACCAGATAGGTTTTTATCGAAATCTGACTTATATTGAAATTTTCATATATGTTAGACATTCTGAAACATTGTGCATAAAGTTTATATATATTCGCAAAAGTTTGACTGCTTGATTTTCTCAGCAATGATCATTATACCAATCCTCCCTCTAGATAATTATGTCGACTTTTGATTGGCCAAGACCAATGGGTACAAAACCCATGCACCCGGCTTGTAGTGAATCTACGTCACATCAATCATAAGAACAACTCCAATTAAAGCTTCGGTAAACGATTGTTATAGCTATAAATTAAAGATCAATTATTTTACGAATCTAGGATAACATCATTGCACATGAACTTATATGACATGTAAAATGACCTCAAGGTGAAAGGCAATGCAATCGGAAGTTGTTGTCTTTTGAATGAAATAGGAACCGAGACCAATCATAAATTTAATATGTTGTGTGTTTTTAAAATAAGATATTAAACCTGCTTAAGGTGAGTGTTTTATTTATATAAAGGTGTGAGTGTGTTTATATGTGATTTTCTTACCCACACAATGACCATGTTTCCGTTTGTAACCATGTTCACAATTACATACAGGTCCTTTATATGTATCTTTACATTTCTCGTGTGGTCTCATACATTTCTTTGGTACATCAGCACAGGTATTAGCTACAATTATTTACATAATAATAATATTTTCCTTTATTCACACAGCATAACACATATTAGTATAAATCTAGTTTGCATTGTGGTCCTGTAGTTAATTAATTAACAACATCAACATCAACACGAAAACAAAGATAAATATTAGACACACACATTATACATAGTACATTACAAATACATTATTACACCTCATTGAAAAATGTTGACCAGATAGGTTTTTATCGAAATCTGACTTATATTGAAATTTTCATATATGTTAGACATTCTGAAACATTGTGCATAAAGTTTATATATATTCGCAAAAGTTTGACTGCTTGATTTTCTCAGCAATGATCATTATACCAATCCTCCCTCTAGATAATTATGTCGACTTTTGATTGGCCAAGACCAATGGGTACAAAACCCATGCACCCGGCTTGTAGTGAATCTACGTCACATCAATCATAAGAACAACTCCAATTAAAGCTTCGGTAAACGATTGTTATAGCTATAAATTAAAGATCAATTATTTTACGAATCTAGGATAACATCATTGCACATGAACTTATATGACATGTAAAATGACCTCAAGGTGAAAGGCAATGCAATCGGAAGTTGTTGTCTTTTGAATGAAATAGGAACCGAGACCAATCATAAATTTAATATGTTGTGTGTTTTTAAAATAAGATATTAAACCTGCTTAAGGTGAGTGTTTTATTTATATAAAGGTGTGAGTGTGTTTATATGTGATTTTCTTACCCACACAATGACCATGTTTCGTTTGTAGCCATGTTCACAATTACAGACAGGTCCTTTATATTTATCTTTACATTCTTCGTTTGGATTCATACATTTCTTTGGTACATCAGCACAGGTAATAGCTACAATTATTTACATAATAATAATAATTTCCTTTATTCACACATCATAGCACATATTAGTATAAATCTAGTTTGCATTGTGGTCCTGTAGTTAATTAACAACATCAACATCAACACGAAAACAAAGATAAATATTAGACACACACATTATACATAGTACATTATAAATATAGTACTACACCTCAATGAAAAATGTTGACCAGGTAGGTTTTTATCGAAATCTGACTTATATTGAAATGTTCATATTTGTTAGATTATCTGAAACATTGTGCATAAAGTTTACATATATTCGCAATATTTTGAGTGCTTGGTTTTCTCAGCAATGATCATTATACCAATCCACCCTCTAGATAAAAATGTCGACTGTTGATTGGCCAAGACCAGTGGGTACAAAACCCATGCACCTGCCTTGTAGTGAATCTACTTCACCTCAATTATAAGTACAACTCCAATTAAAGCTTCGGTATACGATTGTTATAACTATAACTTAAAGATCAATTATTTTACGAATCTAGGATAACATCATTGCACATGACCTTATATGACATGTAAAATGACCTCAAGGTGAAAGGCAATGCAATCGGAAGTTGTTGTCATTTGAATGAAATAGGAACCGAGACCAATCATAAATTTAATATGTTGTGTGTTTTTAAAATAAGATATTAAACCTGCTAAAGTTGAGTGTTTTATTTATATAAAGGTGTGAGTGTGTTTATCTGTGATTTTCTTACCCACACAATGACCATGTTTCCGTTTGTAACCATGTTCACAATTACAGACAGGTCCTGTATATGTATCTTTACATTCCTCGTGTGGTCTCATACATTTCTTTGTTACATCAGCACAGGTAATAGCTACAATTATTTACATAATAATAATAATTTGCTTTATTCAAACAACATGACACATATTAGTATAAATCTAGTTTGCATTGTGGTCCTGTAGTTAATTAACAACATCAACATCAACACGAAAACAAAGATAAATATTAGACACACACATTATACATAGTACATTACAAATACATTATTACTCCTCAATGAAAAATGTTGACCAGGTAGGTTTGTATAGAAATATGACTTATATTGAAATTTTCATATATGTTAGACATTCTAAAACATTGCGCATAAAGTTTACATATATTCGCAAAATTTTGAGTGCTTGATTTTCTCAGCAATGATCATTATACCAATCCACCCTCTAGATAATTATGTCGACCGTTGATTGGCCAAGACCAGTGGGTACAAAACCCATGCACCCGGCTTGTAGTGAATCTACGTCGTCTCAATCATAAGAACAACTCCAATTAAAGCTTCGGTAAACGATTGTTATAGCTATAAATTAAAGATCAATCCTTTTACGAATCTAGGAAAACATCATTGCATATGAACTTAATGACGTGCAAAATGAATTCAAGGTGATAGGCAATGCAATCGGAGGTTGTTGTCTTTTGATTGAAATAGGAACCGAGACCAATCATAAATTTATTATGTTGTGTGTATTTAAAATAAGATATTAAACCTGCTAAAGTTGAGTGTTTAATTTATATAAAGGTGTGACTGTGCTTATCTGTGGTTTTCTTACCTACACAATCTTCATATTTCAGTTTGTAACCATGTTCACAATTACAGACAGGTCCTTTATATGTATCTTTACATTTTTCATGTGGTTTCATACATTTCTTTGGTACATCAGCACAGGTATTATCTACAATTATTTGTATAATATTAATAATTTCCTTTATTTAAACAGTATTAGTATAAATCTAGTTTCCATCGACAAATTTTGACCAGGTAGGTTTTTATCGAAATCCAGCTTGTATTGAAATTTTCAAATAATATGTTAGACATTCTGAAACATTGCCCATAAAGTTTCCATATATTCGCAAAATTTGAGTGCTTGATTTTCCCAGCAATGATCATTATACCAGTCCTTCGTCTTGATAAAAATGTCAACTGTAGATTGGCCAAGACCAGTGGGTACAAAACCCATTCGGCCGGTGTCGGTTGGGGGTCTTCACGTTGCTATATATGTAAAAATGCTGTCATACTCAAATTATTTCCAAGCGCGTTGGACTTGCCATACAATCGCGGGAGGATGATTCGTTTGCTTTGGTTTGGAACCATGGTGATTAACGCATCTTTCATCAATATTTCAGTTATATCGTGGCGGTCAGTTTTATTGTTGGCGAAAAACTGAGGAAACGGAAAAAACCACCAACCTGCTGCAACTCATTGCCAAACATTATCATATAATGTTGCATACCTCGTCCTGAGCAAGACTCGAACCTGCAACATTAATGATGATCGGCACTGATTGCATAGGTAGATGTAAATCCAACTACCATACGTTCACGTCCATATATATACAGAATAAAACAACACTGTAGCAAGTTGCACTGATATTTTTTTTATATTCCTGCTATATTGATGGCAATGTGTACCATTTGCTGATTCGCGCTACATGAAACTTTGTTTATTGATGTTATTTCAATTTTGTTTCTTTATAGAAATGGTCAAGTTGCTAGAACACAAACATTTTAAGATCAGCTTATATGTTTTTATTTATCTGAATTTTTTATTTGTTTATTTTAACACTAACTCACTCAAATTATGAACGACACATATTGTCCTCAATATAGTTCTTGACCCTATTACAGGTGACGTCATGAATATTGTAACACTATCCAATTGACAAGAAGAGTTTGAAGATACCAAAGGGGTAATCAGAATCCGTATATCGAAGAAGAACAGACAACACAATGGCCAAAAGAAAAAGTACAACAGGACAAACAACGATCTATAAAACATACATATAAAACTAAAGATCGAGTAACACGAACCCCACTGAAAACCGGGGGTGAACTCAGGTAGGCATTGAGATTGTACCACTCTTCAGCAACAATGTACATCATAAGGCTTTGCCACAGGCTACACTGAAGTGCTTCAGGGTGGTACAATCTCAATGCATATTGGTAAAGACGTAGATAACTGATAATGTATTTATGTATGATGTTCTTACATGCACAAGCACCATCATTACGTTTGTACAAGCCAAATCCAAAAAAAAGAAGAAGAAGGAAATCACATCAAAACAAGACAGAGGAACCTTGAACACTGGTTAATTGTACACTTTGTCAAAATGCATCCATATTTTCACCTCAGCTATGGTACTGTTGTACAAAAAGGTTATGAATACACTACAAAACGAGTATCAACCGGTTTAACACCGATGAATATTTGTGTTTGTTACAAGCCAAGACCTTGGTTTCCAATGTCATTTATCGTGGTCTTTTGAGTTCGTATCTATCTACCTATTAACGTATAAACACTATAGCCAAGAAAAAGGACAAAAGGACAAACAGCGGTCTTAAAAACAGACACAATTCTAAAGATCGAGTAACACAACTGGGTGTGAACTCTTCTACCAGTTTGCGGCCGCCATCATTCACTGATGATACTGCCACTTTGGTGCGCATGCCAATTTTAAGCTTATTTTTTAAAACTTAACAATAAAGTGTTGTGCAAAATAAATGTGCAAGTGAAAACAACTTGATTAATTTAATCAAGAAAGGGAGTCTTGAAGGATTCAAGACTCTTGACAGTGGCAGTGTCAGTGGGCAGAGGGTTCCAATCCCTGATGGTTCTTGGGTAGAATGACTCCTTCGTATAATCTTGTTACATGATGGTATCTGAAAGGAGTGTTGGCTCATGTTTCGACTCAGTCGTGATAGTTGTACGAATCTGTCAGTGGCATCAATTTTAACTAGACCATTTACGATCTTGTACATTAAGACTAGTCTAGCATTCTGCCTTCTTTCTCCAATGTAGGCCATCTTAGTTCTTCTAGCATGCTAGTGACCGATGAAGTGTTGTGGTACCTGTTCACTACATACCTTGCCTCCCTACGCTGGATCATTTCGATACGTTTTTGTCCTCTATAATGTATGGATCCCAGGTGGTGCATGCATATCCCAATGTTGGTCTAACCAATGACTTGTAAGCTTTCCCTTTTATGTTTGAATTTCTGATATTTAGGTTTCGTTTTAATAAGCTCATGATGTTGTTTGCTTTCTTGCACATGTTTGATATGTGTTGGCTCCACTTCATATCTGATGTTATGGAAACACCTATATATTGTTCAGTTGTTACTTCCTCTAGTTGGTGACCATGTAGGGTGTAACTATTCATAATTTGTTGTTTCTTTCTTCTGATGGTCAGGACATTACATTTCTCTGGATGGAAGCTCATTTGCCATCTTTTTTCCCATTTAGCCAATTTATTCAGGTCATCTTGAAGAGTTACACTATCGATATCAGATGTTATGGTAAGATATACGATGGTATTATCAGCGAACAATCTGGTTTTGGATCTTATATTTTCTGGCATGTCGTTGGTGTAGAATAGGAACAAGCTGGGTCCTAACACGATCCTTGAGGAACACCTGATTCAACCGGTATGGAATTTGATGTCTCACCTTCTACTACTACTGACTGATTACGATCACGGAGGAAGCTTAGAATCCTTCTGTTGGTTTTACCTCTTATTCCATAGTGGTGTCATTTATGGATTAGTAGGTTGTGACATACTTTGTCAAAAACTTTGCTGAAATCCATAATCAGGCAGTCAGTTTGTTTACCACTGTCAAGGTTTCTAATTATATCATCTACAAATTCAACAAGCTGTGTATCACAGGAAAGGCCTTTCCGGAATCCAGATATATGCGTTGCCAATTCTTTTAAGACTCTATGGGTGATGTTGTCTGGTCCAGGTGTCTTATGAGGATTTAATTTTTTCAGCAATTTGGTAACTCCCTCCTCTGTTATCTGAATGCTATGCATAGATTCAAACTTCCTTTTCATGTTGCAGGTTTTTTGAAAGATTCGTCTGATACTTCTGTCTTAGTTAAGAATGTCATTTGGAACTGCTTGTTTAGAATGTTGGCCTTTTCTTTGGAGTCTTGATGTAGTATTCCATCTGCTTTGAGCGGAGGTATGGTGTTACTATCTGATCTTTTATGCTTAATATATGTCCAGAACTGTTTCATGCAATTTCCATTTCCTGCCCTCTCATCTAGTTCGGGAGTAACAATGCCTTCTACATACTGTCAATATGCCTTTCTTAGTTGTCTCTGGGTTTCATGTTTCAGCTTGTTGTATTTAATTTTCTCTGCTTCATTCCCTGATTTCTTCTTTCTCTTATAACTGCGGTCTACCTTACGAATCAGTCTCTTTAGATCTCTATTTATCCATGGGTATCCATCTTTGGTTTGTGCTGTTGTATGGGGTATTTTGTTTTTGATGCTATTGTCCAAATTTGTCTGAAAATAGGTCCACGTGGAGTTCACTGATTCACCAATGTTCTTCATATTCATTTTTTCATTGTAAATAACTTTTACATCGCTGATAACGTTATCTCATTTTGATTTACTATACAAAGGGATCTGGGGTGGCTTTTGCTGATGTCTGGTTGGTACAATATATATTTCAGTGTAGACAATTTCATGGTCAGATACTCTTGGGATAATCTCTCTTCTACGAAAGCTAGACGGGTGATTCGTTGCAATTATGTCTCCGATTTTTGTGTCTCTAGTTGGTTCCTCTACTATTTGTGTGAGTCCATTGTATTTCTATAAATTTGTGGTGAATTGATGGATATTGAGTGCTAGATGTGAGTGTGTTTCCTTTCCAATACCAGCTTGTAAGGTTGAAGTCTCCAGCTATCACTAGAAATGTATTTTTATACTAGCAGCCCTTTCCAAGCTCTTCCCAAGTTGGTTGATGCTCTCTTCATTTTATGGTCTTGGGTTGTAGTAAGAACAACGATATATAGTTTTCTGACCGACTAACTCTAATTTGCACCAGACGATTTCACATTCTGATTGGAGTTCAGGTGTAGCCGTTGCAATATAGTTGTGTTTTACTGCTATTAAGACACCGCAACCGGAGAGGTTACGATCATTTCAGAAGATGGTTTAGGCTCTTGGAAAAATCTGTGAATCTATTATACTGTTGTCAATCCAAGTTTCAGTGCCAAATATAATATCTGGATATGTACTTCCAATCATATTTTCCAACAGGTGTTGTTTAGATTTTATGGATTGGAAATGCACATTCAAAATTCGAAGTGGTTGTTGTTTTACTCCCTTTGTTGTTGAAAGTTCTCTGGTTGGTGTTGAGGTATACACTTAACTTTAACTTGATTTGATGATACTGGACTGGAAATTGATGTGTCAGATAAAACACTAAATTGGTTTGTGGTACTGAAAACCATGGAGAAGCAAAATGATGTATAATTGGGGCAGTTGCAGGCAAGGCAATCCCAAGTTACAACAGAGTCATTTACATGTTCTAGATATACGCTGGATTTCATATATTGACAGTTAGCGTGATAACATTGATTGCATGTATCACTTACAATACCTCTATCATCCTATCTAGCAGGTTTATCACAGGTACCACATGGATATAATGACCCAGATGTTGATGGTCCAGGATGTATGTTAACATCATTTGACAGTGTGATTAGGAACATTGAAAAGTATGTTAGGGTAACTTTTGGTCCATTTCTTGAACATAGACCTCTCAAACGGCTCTGATTTGTAATCACTCTAACCACAACGTATTCATGATCAGTTGGACACTCATGGTTGTTTACAATAATACATTTATGTATTTCATCTCTGTTGTTGACTGATGTATGCTTAATGATGAAACCTTGGATAAGGATGGTAAGGATCAGTCCTGTTGTTAATGACGCCATTGATGTTTATCTACGATGTATGTCCAAACAGAGATTCTGACGGTGACAAGTAGATGTTCTGTGTTTTCCTTCAATATGATGTTGAGTAAGGTGTTTGTGTATTTAGATCTTACCCACTGAGCACTGCAAAATTTAAAGTAATTTTGAAAACGTGAAATGAGAAAAATATTAAAAAAATATCAGGTGCTGTTCAAAATTCCTGCCATTTGTGTTGGGCATGCGCACTCTAGTGTTCCGGAAGGGTAATCAGCTCCTACACCACTAGTGGCATCCATCGTGTTATACTCATATGAGTCGGAATTTTATACTCATATGAGTCGGAGTTTCTTGAAAATCTTGTAAAAGAAAAGACGATTCACGAAGCTAAAGCCTTTAATTTTACATACAGGTATATTGATGACATTTTATCTATCAATAATCCTAGATTTGCAGAATTCCTTCCATTGATATATCCTCCATAGCTGGAAATTAAAGAGACCACAGATACAGCTTCGTCCGCATCATTATTGGACGTATGCCTCGAATTTGCCGACAGTGGTCAACTCAGTTGTAAAATGTATGCTAAACGGGATGACTTCAATCTGAAAATCATAACTTTTACAAATATGTGCAGCAATATACAAGCTTCTCTTGCATATGGTGTTTACATCTCGCAATGGATTCGCTATGCAAGGGTCAGTAGCAATTATTCTGATTTCTTGAAACGTCATCTTTATCTGATAAACAGGCTACCGGAACAGGGCTATTAACAGATTCGCCTTATTCGATCTCTTAAAAAGTTTATATTCCGATACCAAGATCTTGTCGAAAAATATTCTGTCTCTGCAGAGACGATAATAAACGATGGATTTTCAAAAAGTAAATTTGTAAAATATATAAAGATAAGGATTAAGTAATCGTGGTTTAGACATGACGTCATTCAACATCTAATTTGAAATCAAATTGTGTAAGAAGATGAATGTTTAGTAAAACCGTTCTGCAGAGACGATAGTAAACGATGGATTTTCATAGTACTGCGTTGACTACTATTATACCTATTTTGTCCCAGTATTGTTCAAAATGCTGCTATAGTGCCAACCGGAACCTTTTAACCGTAATGGAAGTGGGAGGATTGGCGCCGTAAAATCTGATTCAACCCACCATTTCTTTGGAAATGCCTGTACCAGGTCAGGTCCATTGCGTTTTCCCAGTTTTCCGTTGTTGACTGATTTTATTTATTATCTAGTTACAAAGCCGGTGATAAGTTATGATTTCGGAAAGGAGCGGGGGGTGCTTAAGACGAATAAAACATATCCGTGGTCATTTGTGACAGAGATATTCCCGATTTTCGATAACATGTAGTTATTGTTTTTGAATCGAGTTATCTTTTCCTGACAGTAGATATGCACACTTCCGGTAGCATAACTTAGTAACGCATCAAAACGGCTGTTATCGATAAAAACGTCTAAAAAAAATGCATACTTATTCAAATAAAATCCGATTTATTGGACTTATTCAATTTAGTTTTTTATATCGTCAGATTCCATCAGATCTGTATTTTTAGTTATATCCTGAATGACCGTAATAATAATAAATAAATCCGGTATTTTATATTCAAAGATGTAGCATTTTCTCGAAAATCGGCATTGCGGTTAAAATTACGTACGTTAATAGCGATGTATGCAAAATTCATTCCGATTTCCGCAGTGCAATCATTTGTTGTATTTCCTTTTACAGGAGATTATCTTAATCTTGAAATGATCAAGATAATTTATCTGCTCGGAGTCTTTTAAAAATATGTCTATTTTCGCATGATATTTAGTTTTGTTTTCATTTTTGAGAGATCTACCTTTAGTTATTTACATGGTTCATGACTGTTCATTCTTTAGTTTCACTGCAGATTTTGTAATGAAGAAAGGAACATTTGGGAATTTTACCGGATTTGGCCATCTACAAACGTCAGAGACGTCGGGTAGAAATATGGCCGTAGTGCTAGACAGCCGGCATCCACTCCTTCCAAAAACTGGATGAGAAAATGGAGATTTTACTCTGATTCTAAGGGAAAAAATTGAAAGTTTTGCAGATAGAAGTGCTTTCAATGCTAGGTTAGTAAAGAAAAAAAACACGAAAAAAAAATATAATTGTTAAAAATCGAAAACTTGCAACACAAAACATTTCCCTTTGGTAACATAAAAAGGCTTTCCCTTTTATGGAAAATATGCTTAAATAGGATTTTATGAAATATAGGCATCGTCTGCTTTATCTTAGAGTCGCACAAATTTACATCAAGTACACCTTATATTCCTCAAATTTGTAAGGTCGGTCGATCATTGTACCATAGCCGTGATCGCATAGTCGCTGCTTCGCGACCCCTGCAGATTTACACTGTGTTTCACAGTATGATTTAAGAAATAGTAATAATTATGTTATACCTAATTGTCGATTAGAAATTACCATAAAATCCTTCTTCCCCTCAACTACCCGAGATTGGAACAATCTAAATCCAGAAATTAGAAATTCTGGTAATATTAACATATTTAAAAAAAAAATCAAAATATTACTTAAGAAAGTGCCTTTTTACTTCGATTGGGGTGATAGAACATTAAATAGTATTCACAGTTCGCTAAATGCAGATTTGCACCTTGTCAATTTAAAGCCAAGTCCTGGATGTATATGTGGTCATGGTTTTGAAGATTGTATACACTTTTTCTTTGAATGTCCTTTTTATAATGAAAATAGGGCAATGGTGTTTAATAAATTAAAGAATTACAATTGAAATGATATTATCTGGTCATGAAAATCTGACTCCTAATCAAAACATCGAAATCTTCTCTGCTGTTTATTGTTTTATTAGAAGCGCCCAGCGCTTTAGCTAATGTACTATCATACTCACTTCAGTCAATGTTATTTTTTGTTTGTTTTTGTTTGTTTGAAACCCTTCTTCTTTATTCCACTGTATTCAACATATTATTTCACCGTATTCCTCTTTATGCTTACTTTATTATTATCGTCTAAATATATCATGTTGTAACATTTATTTGTATAATTATCGCCATTATGTGTAATCAGTTTTTGTTTATATTTTTGTAAAAGTGAAAGGACTTCACTAATGTTGTTATAACTTGTGTCCAATCCCATTTGCAACTTTTATGCAAATAAAATATGTTTAATCTAAACTACACTGAGAGCGCAAATTCCATCGGAGAAGTTTGGGGTTTTTTTTGCAACATACTGTGCTTCGCTATGGATTTTGGTTAAAGTGATTAAAATGTAGGCTATATATTAAGTTATTTTATTTTTTTTACATATTATAGCAACTATGAGTGCACAGTAGATTTGCATTGATTTTTCGAAAGCCGTACAACAAATATTTCCTTACATATGAAATCATGACGCGAATTTACATGCAAGCTGTTAATTTCATTTTTTTTCATCAATATTAACTATTCTGTCGGAGTTTTTTGGTTTTTTTTCGAGCATCACGTAATCCGTCATAATCACTAAAAATAAAGCAATTTAGCACATGTCGTGCTTATCGGAAGCAAACCATCAAAGCTTTATATTTAAAAAAAAATGTTGTGCCTGGTTGTTATGTTATCTGAAATCTTCAGTTGAGAAACCAAATCGTCTGCTATGTTTTCTGATTCGCATTTTACCCCATCACTACTGTAAGTAATACATTTACTTGACTAAATGCGGGAGCACAGTAGTCATGATCGCATTGGCGCTGCCTTGTGATGGAATGGATAGTTCTAGCAGATGGTTCGAATCCCATCAGTCCTTATTTTTTTTGTCTACATTTTTAAGCTTAGCTTCAGAGAGCTATTTTTGGATGTAAGATTATGAAACTGTAAATTCATTTATTGCAAAATAACTTATTTGTCGTGAGTACTTAGACGGTATCAGAAATCATGGATAGCAGTCGAGAAGTGTCTAAAAATACATCTTTAATATGACAGATAAGTTGCAATGGACAGAGGTGCGATCTCCAAATACACCATTGTTTTTTTAAATGATAGATCGATTGCTTGTAATTGATATATTAAAAACAGATAAAAAGCGCGTTCGCGATCGCTTTATTTCCTATTCAAACTATTCCAGAAGAGGGACATTATTTATCAAGAAAACAAGTGGGATCTGCTCTGACAGAAACCAAAAATTGGGATTTGCTTGTTGACTGTACAAGTCGAGATGGCCGGAAAATATTAAATCCAGGTGTTGACCTATTTGATAAGCATACATTGCTAATGAAGACGCACAGACCGTTTCAAGCACAGTGCAATATATTACACCGAATCCGCCTCTGCTTTAACAAATGGTATAGAAACAACAGATTCTATTATTTCTAAAATGCTTCCAAATGTATCTTGCCTCGAGTGTAATGTAAAGATCAAATACGCTTTTTAATGAAAGGAGTGAACAAAAATTAAAAGAAAATATTCCTGCTTTCAGTGTGCAAGGAACATCGTGCAGTGTATCCATTTTGCATAAACATCTGGTGACAATTATCCAAAGCATTTCAGAAAGTTAATTATGTAACATGTGCATTAGCATTATAAAAATACACATTTGGAGTTATTTGTACAAAAGTGTTACAAATCCAGAGAAAAATATGTTTTAAAGTAAATAACCTTTTTCTATAGAAGTTTAAAAAAAAGAAATGTCGTGTATATAATTTTCTCTATGAAAGTTAAAGCCTCTTCTGAACTGTCAATAGCAGCTCATTTTTTCATTTTCATCTGACCGGCTTTTTAAAAGATACGTCTTTACAACTGTGTACCTAATTTGAGGGAAGAGATTGTCTTTGCTGGACCACCCGGTGTTCAATTCGGATATGAGTATCTTCCACAGAATCACTATCGTATTTCACATAGTCATCGAAGGAAGAATTAGCACCATATATCACTTGATTTGCATTGAAAGCTCGGAGCGCAAGCTCATTCTTGATAACACTGCGTTTTCTTATTACATTTCCGTAGAAACTGTAGAAGTTCAGTCTTTGTTAAAGTTAGGAAGTCTTCAAGTGTTGCCTTGGATTCTACGTCAATTAATTTCATATTTTTTCGCACTTATTATTTATTCAATCAATTTATAAAAAACCGCCAGAAAAACTTTGCAACCGGAAATGTTATATACCTACCTCCAAGGACGATTATTCAACTTGCGAACGATAACTCCCTTTTCCGCAACGAGGGAATTCATTAACGGTCAACCAAGTCATGATGAAAACGTAAAACTTTCGAAGTGATGAATTCAACTTAACCAAGAGGAACCATTGGTTCATTAGCTTCCTTATTAGCAGGAACTCTCTATCGAGGAAATCTCGATAGGAACCACAAGCTCTGGAATATCGTATCAATTGGAGGTGCTGCTGGAATGTTGCTACATATACATGGAAAGGTCACAATGGGAAAATTGAAATCGTCTCTTTTGTCGTAAAGATTCGTTTTTAACCGCCCATCACTGTAAATATGGAGGTGTAGGTCAAGGTATGAAGCAGACTTATCTGTATCTGTGGTATCCTTTATTTCAAATTGAATGACTGTGTTTCATATCAGTTGTGTCCTTTCATGATATATATTAACATATATGAAGATCAAAAGGATAATTTAGGAATCATTTGTGGTAATAGTAAATTGCGTTAACAATCTTTGTATTCCTCTTATGTTATTATATATATGAATTAAACATAAAAGGAAATAATTCACACCAAAACAGTTTTAGAAAAACTAGCTGGAAAGTTATTAAAATAAAAAACAAAGGCAAAATAGATACACAATCTCCCATTTCCTGGCTGGATGCAATGATCTGATAAGAAGTAATGTAAAAAGGGGAACCTTGGTTGACCCTGGACGATCAAGTTGCACTGTTAGCAGGTGACGAGAAATAAAGCAATTTGATTGCTAAAAAAGAAGTAGGGAAGTTTGTAAAATGACTCTAAGGTTTGTCGGTCTGTCTTTGAAGTTTGTATGTTTGCTTTCTTTAGTTTAAAAAATACAACATATAGTATATCTACACAACATATATCCCACTTGCCTGTGGAGTAGGAGATCAGAGGAAATCCCATCACAGGTCACATGTGATGTACTATCCAATTGAAAATGGGGATTGCAAAAATATGAAAATATTACTAAGCTGTTTTCTATGCTACGAGCAATCTGATTGGCTGGAAAATAACCGCATTTAGAACATTATTGTATATTCATGACAATTAACCTTTCGATGGGGATCGCTTTGAAAGAGTCAAAAATCTAGATATTGTCAATGCAAAAAGTATGTGAAATCCCCATAGACAGCAATAATATGTTTATTAAATATCATAATTACAATATATACGGTATATTATCCTTAAAATGTGTACTAACAATATCTATTTTGTAATACGTTTCACTAAATAGCAAATCGTGGCAATCTACAACAAAACAATGGATTATAATTAATATTATGTAAGAATTTAACAGAAAAATAATTGAGCATTTAAAGCATAAAATATCCGTTCCGAAACTATCCTTACTACACAATGTATTTCCTAGTTGATACCAGTGATACTTTTGCATAACAACATAGTTAAAAGAAATGATAGCAGCAATCAGAAGACGTTCGCAAATAGTACTGTATACAGAAGGAATGTGTTGACTCTAGATAAAAATGTTTTACTTACGATATGTCGCTGATGCCAGTTTGAAGTTGATGAGCACAATCACTATTAGAAAGCCTTTAACAACCATACTGGAGGTTGTATGGTATGCACTCAATGACAACTGATTTTCAATTTCAATTAATATACTGATTTAAAAAAAAAAGCATATATGTATATCATTACCATTATTTACACAACCAATCATATAAGAGGAAAACGTTACGTGTTCTATGCAGAGGACTCCATGTCGGTTTGCACGTAACACATTGCAATGGGATGAAAAAAGCATGAAGTAATTAACATAAAGAGTCATTATCCTACACCTGATAAATATTTAGATCATTCTATTGCTTTTTTGTTTCTTATATTTTTTCTTGCTTTGTGTTTTGAGTTTTGAGTTTTTTTGTTTTAAATAAATGTTTGCACTTTTTCCTTTGGTATCTAGCATTACAGAAAAGCTAGTTTGACATGACGGATTATGTTTTGCATCTTTTTAACGATAGTACTGAAGAGTGATTGTTTTCTCAGGAAAGTGTAGAACGCTGAATCAGCCTTTTAATGCTTGCTATGCATGTATACATACGACTAGGGTGTTCGCGTTCGATCTATGTTAAGGGGTTGAGAGAAATAAATCATGTTGTATTGTTGTATTTTTCAATAAGACAAAATAGTGTTGGTATACAATTTAAGCAGTAAATCGAAATTTAAAATTTCTACGGGGTTTTTTTTAGATGGAAAAACGTTGAAGATACCGTAGCGGATAATCAGATGCCGTAAATTGAAGGACAGACAACGCAATGGCCAACAGAGAAAATTTCTTGCCCGTGGCCTTGATATCGCAAATTGCTAAGATGCTTTATGACTCGATTCAAAAATTATATATAAATATATTTGCAATTCCAGCAACCAAATATCTTGTTTTCAAATATTGTGCCAACTTATTTGATGATACCTCTGCTTGTGGAGTTCTCGAAGGTATCATCCGCCCAGTAATCAGTGCTTCGGGACTTACATGTTTATATATATACGTCTGAAAATTAAACCAAACAGTGTTAGAATTAGATTTTAGAGCTGTCGACGGGATTTGAACCCACACCATTGATACACTGCAGCACCATTCGCTTAGCCTTACATCCAGCGCCCTAGACCACTCGACCACATTCACTCCCTAAAAAAAGGAGCTTCAATAATCGTAGTGTTACCTTTTCTCGTAAGGCAAATCTAGGGATAGGCGTAAGACATGTGTATAAGCGTGTGTAGATGGTACATATATGTTTAATATTATAATTTGACAGCAATCTAACTCAGCAATTTTTAATATCTTGTATAGTATAATGAAGAATTCATTATACAATCACAGGAAATAAAGTATATTATACAAACGTCTAGAAGCAAGTGACAACCATACAATATATCTGTACCACTGGATCTCAAAGTTACTTTAAAGGATACTAGGTTAATACTTAATATTATATACGTCTGAAAATTAAACCAAACAGTGTTAGAATTAGATTTTAGAGCTGTCAAATTTTTGTTCTTCCCTCGACGGGATTTGAACCCACACCATTGATACACTGCAGCACCATTCGCTTAGCCTTACGTCCAGAGCCCTAGACCACTCGACTACATCCACTCCCTAAAAAAGGAGCTTCAATATTGGTAGTGTTACCTTTTCTCGAAAGGCAAATCTAGGGATACACGTAAGACATGTGTATAAGCGTGTGTAGATGGTACATATATACTTAATATTATAATTTGACAGCAATCTAACTCAGCAATTTTTAATATATTGTATAGGATAAAGAAGAATTCATTATACAGTCACAGGAAATAAAGTATATTATACAAACGTCTAGAAGCAAGTGACAACCATACAATATATCTGTAGCACAGGATCTCAAAGTTACTAAGGATACTAGGTTAATACTAAATATTATATACGTCTGAATATTAAACCAAACAGTGTTAGAATTCGATTTTAGAGCTGTCAAATTATATATATATATATATATATATAACATTTACAGTTCATACATAATGTAATTTATCAAAACTAAGATCAATCTGCATCAGCCACAGATAGCCTTTGCTAATTTTGGCTATCATGTTTTCCACTTTTTTGACTATGAACGTACCTGCCGAAGGTTATTCAAGAAAGGCGATATATCTACGTTTTTATGGTATCTCTAATGGTGGACTTGTAACCGCGATGGTATTATTCACCTAGTGGTCAATGTCTCGGGCACTGGCATGACTAGGGATATAGAGTAATTCGCGTATGACCTCTAATGGAGTTTCTTCAGATCCTCCCCTACGCTTGTATCAGTAAAGAGGAGGGAGTGTACATGTGAGATCTGATTTTAATCAACTTTCATTTTTAAAATTTGAACAGTTGATCAAATTACATATGTTACGGATTTTGCAGAAACATCTTGCCTTTTGTCGACTTTTGACGAAAATATGCAAATTAGATTGATTTCGACCAAAAGCTATATATAAAACATTCTCTTCTGGAACGATTCAGCGAAGATTAACCCAACTTTGCAACGTTAATTCTTGAGTAAGCTCCAACTTCTATCCAAGATGACCGCTGTTACTGAAAAAAAACAGAAATTTCTTCAAATGGCAAACCTGATCCATGCTATGATAATGTGAGCTTAAACTAAGATATTATAAGATTAAGAGTTGTTTGATATATTTGAACTTTTTACTGTCAAATTTGTAATTTGGACATTTTTTTTTAAGTTTCAAATTATAATTATTCTAGCAATAAATGATTTAAAAACTCTCTCCTCAGAAACCTCTTGGACAATTTGAACCCATCTGTGCCTAATCATTTGAATGTGTAATTTAAAATAATATTCGCAGAATCTGACAAGTGACCAACATGAATGGTGCTACTAAAATAGAACATAGAGGTAAATCTACAGTGTAAATGTCGGATGATTTTAGCATAATATGTGGCTTTTTAATATTTCTTCAAATGGTCAAACAGCGAAATATTATGAATTATATTTCTGAGAACTTTCAAATATAAGACATATTCATGTATTCACATGTATTCAAATAATCTTTATAATATAAAAACCATTAATCATCGGTAGGCAACTACAAGTACATGTAATGAAATTAAAGTTTAAACAGTGATGGTCATCAATTCCACCAATATCAGCAACAGAAATTTTCTAAATTATCTACGGAAGAAAATTGTTCACGAGTTTCAGGGATGGGGAGAGGGCGTCATAATTGGAAAGTAAGTTTATGTGCACACAACTACATGTATAACTATGCTTGAAAACAATAGAAAAAGTACTATAACTCTAAAGTTATTTGTAAATAGTGGTCAAAATTCTCCTCCTATTCATTTTTACTGTGCATAAAGAAATAAAACATTTTATTAAGATAAAAAACTGCGTTGATATTCACATACTTGGTTAATTGCTTGATTTTTACTGCGAGTTCAAATCCGAAATTGCAATATCATTTTTACATAGTTGTATTGTAAATTCAGTTAGCAAATTAAAATCACGGAAAGTAAGTATGGTTATGAATTATGTAGCTTAGTGCTCCGAATCAATTATTAAAATCCGCATCGGTGGTGTAATGGTTAGCGTGATGGCGCTGAACTACCTGTACATATGTATTTAGTGGTGTTCATGGATAGCGTGATGGCGCTGTACCACCTGTACATATGTATTTAGTGGTGTTCATGGTTAGTGTGATGATGCTGTACCACCTGTGCATATGTATTTAGTGGTGTTCATGGTTAGCGTGATGGTGCTGTACCACATGTACATATGTATATAATGGTGTTCATGGTTAGCGTGATGGTGCTGTACCACCTGTACATATGTATTTAGTGGTGTTCATGGTTAGAGTGATAGTGCTGTGCCACATGTACATATGCATTTAGTGGTGTTCATGGTTAGAGTGATGGCGCTATACCACCTGTACATATGTATTTAGTGGTGTTCATGGTTAGGGTGATGGTGCTGTACCTCCTATACATAAGTATTTAGTGGTGTTCATGGTTAGCGTGATGGCGCTGTACTACCTGTACATATGTATTTAGTGGTGTTCATGGTTAGCGTGATGGTGCTGTACTACCTGTACATATGTATTTAGTGGTGTTCATGGTTATCGTGATGGTGCTGCACTACCTGTAAATATGTATTTAGTAGTGTTCATGGTTAGTGTGCTAGTGTTGTGCCACCTGTACATATGCATTTAGTGGTGTTCATTGTTAGCGTGATGGCGCTGTACCACCTGTACATATGTATTTAGTGGTGTTCATGGTTAGCGTGATGGTGTTGTACCACCTATACATATGTATTTAGTGGTGTTCATGGTTAGCGTGATGGTGATGCACTACCTGTACATATGTATTTAGTGGTGTTCCTGGTTAACGTGATGGTGATGTACTACATGTACATATGTATTTAGTGGTGTTCATGGTTATCGTGATGGTGCTGCACTACCTGTAAATATGTATTTATTAGTGTTCATGGTTAGTATGCTAGTGTTGTGCCACCTGTACATATGTATTTAGTGGTGTTCATGGTTAGCGTGATGGCGCTGTACCACCTGTACATATGTATTTAGTGGTGTTCATGGTTAGCGTGATGGTGTTGTACCACCTATACATATGTATTTAGTGGTGTACATGATTAGCGTGATGGTGCTGTACCTCATGTACATATGTATTTAGCGGTGTTCATGGTAAGCGTGATAGCGATGTACCATCTGTACATATGTATTTAGTGGTGTTCATGGTTAGCGTGATGGTGCTGTGCCACCAGTACATATGTATTTAGTGGTATTCATGGTTAGCATGATGGCGCTGTACCACCTGTACATATGTATTTAGTGGTGTTGATTGTTAGCGTGATGGTACTGTACCAACTGTACATATGTGTTTAGTGGTGTTCATTTTCTTAGCGTGATAGCGCTGTACCATCTGTACATATCTATTTAGTGGTGTTCATGCTTAGCGTGATGGTGCTGTACCATCTGTACATATCTATTTAGTGGTGTTCATGGTTAGCGTGATGGTGCTGTACTACTTGTAAATATGTATTTAGTGGTGTTCATGGTTAGCATGATGGTGCTATACCACATGTACATATGTATTTAGTGGTGTGCGTGGTTAGCATGATGGTGCTATACCACATATACATATGTATTTAATGGTGTTCATGTTTAGCGTGATGGTGCTGTGCCACATGTACATATGTATTTAGCAGTGTTCATGGTTAGCATGATGGTGCTGTACCACCTGTACATATCTAATTAGTGGTGTTCATGGTTAGCGTGATGGTGCTGTCCCACATTTACATATGTATTCATTGGTGTTCATGGTTAGGGTGATGGTGCTGTAGCACCTGTACATATGTATTTAGTGGTGTTCATGCTTAGCGTGATGGTGATGTACCACCTGTACATATGTATTTAGTGGTGTTCATGGTTAGTGTGATGGTGCTGTAGCACCTGTACATATGTATTTAGTGGTGTTAATGGTTAGCGTGATGGTGATGTACTACCTGTTCATATGTATTCAGTGGTGTGCATGCTTAGCGTGATGGTGATGTACCACCGGTACATATCTATTTAGTGGTGTTCATTTTTAGTGTGATGGTGCTGTACCACCTGTACATATGTATTTAGCGGTGTTCATGGTTAGCGTGATGGTGCTGTACCACCTGTACATATGTATTTAGTGGTGTTCATGGTTAGCGTGACGGTGCTGTCCTACCTGTACATATGTATTTAGTGGTGTTCATGGTTAGCGTGATGGTGTTGTGCCACATGTACATATGCATTTAGTGGTGTTCATGGTTAGCGTGATGGTGCTGTGCCACATGTACATATGTATTTAGTGGTGTTCATGGTTAGCGTGATGGTGTTGTAGCACCTGTACATATGTATTTAGTGGTGTTCATGCTTAGCGTGATGGTGATGTACCACCTGTACATATGTATTTAGTGGTGTTCATGATTAGCGTGATGGTGCTGTACCACCTGTACATATGTATTTAGTGGTATTCATGGCTAGTGTGATGGCGCTGTACCACCTGTACATATGTATTTAGTGGTGTTCATGGTTAGTGTGATGGTGCTGTACTACCTGTACATATGTATTTAGTGGTGTTCATGGCTAGTGTGATGGCGCTGTACCACCTGTACATATGTATTTAGTGGTGTTCATGGTTAGTGTGATGGCGCTGTGCCACCTGTACATATCTATTTAGTGGTATTCATGGCTAGTTTGATGGCGCTGTACCACCTGTACATATGTATTTAGTGGTGTTCATGGTTAGCGTGATGGCGCTGCACCACCTGTAGCTATGTATTTAGTGGTGTTCATGGTTAGTGTGATGGCGTTGAACCACATGTACATATGTATTTAATGGTGTAATGATTAGCGTGATGGTGGTGTGCCCCCTGTACATATATACTTAGTGGTGTTAATGATGCTCAATTCTACGTTACACGGATCGACTCTCTGCCTTTACTTCATGATCATTGTGGATTGTGAAAAAAGCCTATTGATTCACTCTATAAATAAAGAGAAAAAATAATAGCTTGATATGATAATATGTTTCCACGTACACAGACATAACACTACAACATTAAAAAAAACTGTTATGTAAGAGGTGGAAACAGCTGAACATATGATGGCAAAAACTATTATAATGAAAGAAATATAGTTAATACCAAATTAACTTGTAACAGTCCGTGCAGGGTGCGACACCACATTGTTATTTTTTTACCATTACAGTAACTATTTTTACAGATTTCAAGAGTATTATTTGAATCTTATTTTCGCTGCTTTGAGCGTACCTGGTGAGGGTTTTCCAGAAACGCGTCGCATGCTCTAGGTTTGACATCTACGTTTTTATTTCAATGGTATTCACACTGAGAAAGGTGTTGATCAGAGAATTACAGCAAGTCAGAAAAACAATCTATGATCATCTATTTGCCATGTCATTATGGTTTGCGTGTACTTGAGTAAATAATTTTAGTCAGTAGTGAAATCTTGTATTTTTAAAAGTAAAATACTTTGCAATTACCAGTACTGCATATAATAATTTTATTAAGCTCTGAAAGTCAAAAACGCTCTGCACGATAAGCAGGGTGCATAGATATAAAAAGGATTTAGCATGTTGGTGTATCTGTACACATTCAAATATGTAATCTTTTCTTACATATACTGGTGTCCACCACAGTGTCCAACACGATTTCCATATTAGATTATGCTCGCGTCGTTTATCAGTAACACGACAGGTCGCTGCTTGAGCAGTAACTACTTACCCTTCCACATCACTCGAGTTAACACCCCTCTTTCTTTCCAATGGGCAGTGTTGTCTTAACGCATGGACACGCTGGGCAGTTGTCATTGAGTCCACGAGCATATGGGCCCAATGCTAATTTATGTATGTTGTGCATGGCATGCTTTGTTAATGCACTGATTTTGTTGGAAGTACCAATAAAATAAAAGTATGTTTAATTTTATCGACATTTGCAGTTTTTCTACGCGAGTGGTTGCGTGGGTAGGGATCCCAGTGCACTCCTTTTCCAAGGGGCCAATAATGCTGCTAAGACGTTCCTGTCGATGGGGTTTGTGTTGCCCAATCGTATTATTTGTAGGTCATTATTTTCCATTTGTCTTTTGGCCATTGTGTTGTTTGTCCTTCTTGGATTTACGGCTTCAGATTTCTTCTATGGTATTTGCAAACTTTTCTTGCACACTGAATATTAGAATACACTTTCATCAATGTTAATGTTGATATTAAAAATATATTGTGTACCAAGGCATTAAACAGGTTGTTTGTATTTAAAGCTGATCTAAAAAGAAAGTACTTTTGGCTAAATCAATTAATATTCAACATAAAAGGGTGCTGATTATAAGTATTCATTGTACCGTTTAGGTATTCAAAGTTTATCTGAAAGTGGAAAGTGATCAAGACAATTAGGCAACCGCCAGGATATAGCTGAAATTTGTTGAAAGTGATGTTAAACACCATACCCCTAACCCTAATAATTTCGTTACTATTTGATATCATTGAAACAAAATAGACTATCAATCATGAATTATAATAAGAATTCATTTTTGGGAATGTTTTCCAACTTGTTTATAGGATGTGTTGATGCTCTTTTGTCTACTTTCGGTTGTCCATGAATTCCACCTGCACCAACGCAAACAACTGCTCGCATCCCGTGTCCTCATCAAAGTTAAAATGTTGTAAATAAACAGAGGAAGCAAAATGATAATTGGTTTCGATGAGAATGGAAATCATAAAAGGAAACTAGAAATAACAGAATACTAATATTTTAACGATTTATTTTTGTAATATCTAGATAATAATTATGGCATTACTGCAAACACATCACGTCGGTGGGTACACTGCAAGTATAATAAAAGACTAAGTAAAATTTCATTTGTTGACGAATAATTTCATTGAATCAAATAATAGGTATGCATTGGACGAAAGACTTTGCTGGTGGTTTTAAGCGGAAAGTATGCTATTCAATTTGTCCATTTACATGTCCTCACGTTTTTAGTTCCATCTTTTGACGTCGTTTACGATTTCCGGTTTTCGATTCCTCTTTGTTCGTGTTTGTGTTGTAGGAATTGATGTTTTATTTATGTTATTTGTATTTTACGCAGATTAGTCTCCAACACGTTGGTGTTCGCATCGTTTAATCGTAGCGTCTCGGGTCACACTAGTGGAACAGGAACCGATTACACATCCGGAACAGCTGCACTTACTTTCGACATTCAGTGGGATTCGTAAATTATTTTTCTGTGTAGCGTTTTGTAGATCATTGTTTGTCCTTTTGTCCCTTTTTCTTTTGGCTATTGTATTATCCGTCCTTATATATGTACATCTTCTGATTACCCTTTAATATTTTAAAGCTTTTCGTTGAAAACAATATACATGTAAGTATGCAATTAAATTAAACATAAGAAGCAACCACATGCATACCACGACAGTAGTAATGATAGCACATACGGTATGTATAAACTATAATAGATAAGGAACCATGTGGAAAGATTAGCTGCATAAAGTTATACATTAGAACAATATAAAAGGAACCATGTGAAAAGATTGGCTGTAGAAGGTTATAAATTAGAACAATAGAAAAGGAACCACGTGAAGAGAATAGCTGCAGAAGGTTATAAACTAAAACAATATGAATGTACGTTCTAGATTTAGGTGAATATAATTCCTTGGTAAATTTAACTGCTATACCTGTCGTGTATTGCTGGTTCCACTTTCCACGATATTTCTGTTATATCGTGGCGGTCAGTTTTATTGCAGGGAGATGGCCTAGTCCGATTAATGTGTAGAAAGAGGCAGGGACACTTTGTCCTGAAATTTTTTCACAAGACTGTCAATTTTAAAATGTATAGCAATGCCATTACTAACGATAAAAAAGATGGAGTAAAATTACTTTCTGATGAATATATAGCATTTTCATAGAGTAGAGAGGGTGAAAAATAGCTTAAAATGGACGACAAAAAATCTTGAAAAATGCAATATGTCATTTGTTGGCTTCTTTTAAACCGGAAATTCTGAAAGAAAAATATCTAGAACCAGAATAAGATATGGTTTTCTCACCCCTTGGAAAAAGTAGTCCGTTAATTTAGGTGAACATTTTTGCTCTATCTTACCCCGGCTTCAGGGTAAGACAAGCTACACGCCGTTTTTCCCGCAAAATTATTTTTCATTCTTGAATTAAATTGTCGATGTATAGTGTCTTGTCAGTATTTTAAATGTATTTCAAAATAAAATACAATGTATTTTATAAATATGTTATAAATGCTACTACAACAGCGATAAATACCTGTAAAAATGTTATTTGACGTTGGTCAAAGGGAGGTAATTTGTTTTTATTTACGATAGTTACCTAACAAGGGAGAGCACTCTATATTTGCTCAACGTTAACAAAATATTGACACGATAGAAAGAGATGATAAAAAGAGGCAAACATCGTGAAAGTTTGTTAATTTTATTATTTTGAACCTCTTTAAAGTTGTAAAATGAAAATTTTGTTTTATTTTATTATGTGGCATTTTGGTCTTGTGATACGATTCGCAATTTAATGCGCCAAACTACACAAAAGGTAAACATACATTGACACGGTAGAAAGGGGTGAGAAAAAGAGTCAAACACCGTAAAAGATGCACGATAGTAAAATCTGTGACACCCTCGTGTGTCACAGATTTTACTATCTTGCACCTCTCCCGGTGTTAGACCCCATATTTCTTTGTTCCAATTCTTCATACAAATGAATTTTGAAACAAATTTGTTTGTAATGTTCTTCGCAGCAAAAATGAAACTTTTCTAACAAAAATTTCGGCCCGTTCGAGTTAAATCTTCTTATACAGTTAACAAACATATTTTATACAAGTTGTCCGTAATTCGGTTGGGAGCGCACTAGCGTGTATCAACTCCGATATTTTTCAAGGTAAAGATATATGTTACGAATTTATTGGCGGTCTCCTTTAACAAAATACTATTGGTGAATTTCCAAATTTACAAAGTCTGATTTCAAATTTATGGAAATATTAACAATGAGCAATGAATCATGTCAATGTGATCAGATTTCCATCCATGACAATCGGCGTACATATGAAGGGTTTTTTAAATGCGACTTCAATTTTTTTTATATGCTTTTCCATGAAAATGTTATAGAGCCACCTTTTGGATTCAACATTTTCCTTCAATATGCTTTCAATCTCTATACAAGGCTGTCAATCAATGTCATCTCACGCCCATATGTATCAGTCTTAATAATAGGGTGGGGATAAATACTATTTTTACACTCAGTAGACTATTGCGGATGGGCAAGGTACAGAGCAGCACATGCTTATCATGTCGCACTGCTCCAAAATATATGTTTCACCTGTGAGTGACGTGTCTTTAATTATTTAATTTCAAGTCTTACCCGATTGACATATTACATAGTGTACTTTAAACAGATAAACAACACACAATAATCAATTACCAAGATTTCTAACATTACGTCCTTCTTTCGCTTTGTAAACAAACGAGCTATGTATCGATTTGGTATAATCTCATTCGCACATGCGCGGTTCATGTGACTGACTTTACCGTCGTAAATGTACCAGTTGATTATCGTCTGCTCCAATTTTGCAGCATAAATTGGGTGCGATATTGTCCACAAATGTAAATATATATTACCGTTTTCCAATCAAAGTATACTACCGTATTTGTACTCTTAGACATGTCAGAATCGAAATAAATACTTACAATGCACAAACATGTATATGCATTTACTTACTACCTAATGAACAGCATATTTCCTTTGTTCATTAAATATTTTGATAATCCGCTAATTACATTTCAAAATTTAAATCATAATTTACAGATATTTTTGTTTACTGTCGCTTTTGAAAAACAACTCGAGTTATATTTTTTTATGTGGCTGAAATGCACGGCAAACAATGAATATGTATGTTTCAATTTGTGCATCCCTTTGTAATGAAAATTCTAAATTATTTCGGTGGAATTTATTGTATCCCTACTAATACAATTAAGGGTAATTTAACAATATTGTTTTCATATATGAATATAGAGATAGTCCTATTCATTGTTACTGTACATATCGAATTGTAACATAAATACGCATTTTTCCTTTGATTTTTTTATGCAGTAATCAACTTAAAAATAGTGAACTGTTTACAAACCATGGTCTAACATGAAGATCTTGATGTTATTCCATGATTTTAACGTTATAGGTCTGTTATTCCATGATTTTGACGTCATAGGATCTGTTATTCCATGATTTTGACGTCATAGATCTGTCAATCATGTAAGTTCTGTTACAAACCATATATACCATGGATCTTACGAATGAACTTATTTAAACCAACTCATCCTTCGGGTTCGTTGGTTTAAATAAGTTAATTCGTAAGATCCATGGTATATATAATACTTGTAACATAAATACACATTCTTCCTTTGATGTTTTTATACAATAATCAACTTAAAAATAGTTAACATTTACAAACCATGGTCTAACATGAAGATATTGATGTTATTCCATGATTTTGACGTCATATGTCTGTTATTCCATGATTTTGACGTCATACGATCTGTTATTCCATGATGTTGACGTCATAGATCTGTCAATCATGTAATTTCTGTTACAAACTATATATACCATGGATCTTACTCATGAACTTATATAAACCAAATCATCCTTCGGATTCGTTGGTTTAAATAAAGAAAAAGAGTGCGTTGATATTCACATACTTGGTTAATTGCTTGATTTCCAAAACAGTAAGAACATTTTTGCATAATTATGATAATAGTTGTTTTGTAGATTTAATTAACAAATTAAAATCAAATCAAATAATCACAGAAAGTAAGCATGGTTATAAATTATGTAGTTTAGTGCTCCGAATGATTATTAAAAACCGCCTCGGTGGTATAATGGTTAGCGTGATGGTGCTGTACCACCTGTGCATATGTATTTATTGGTGTTCATGTTGCTCAATCTTTAGTTTTCGGAGTAGTATTTGTTGATCATTGTGTTTCCGCTTGTCCAATTTATTTGACCAAAGCATAGTCTGTTCTTCGATTTACGGCTTCTGATTATCTGGTATATTCAAACCTTTCATATTGAGGATTATCTTCAAACTTCGCGTTTTACCTCAATGATAAGTTATGAAGACATGAAATAAAATAGTTTACATCTATGTATACTACAGCTGCCGTGGCAGGCTGAAAACAATATTAATTTGAATATTACTTGATATCATTCGAAGCTACCAGTACAATCATTATAAGCTTGCATAATTCGCTATTAAATATGCATGCAATCCATTATTTAGCAAACATATATGTAATTTCATAATGATGCTGATGCTCCAGGAATTCTGTTTTTATTTTGAACTGTTACCCTTGATTGTGCTTAATTGGGTTATTTTACATCAGTCAATCGTATCGGTGGTGTAATGGTTAACGTGCTCGTATTGAATGGGGTAGATCGTGGGTTTGAACCAGATCGGATCAAGCCAAAGACTATTACAATATATATTTGCTTCTTCTCCGCTAAGCACGTAGTTTTAAGTAATAAAAGCAAAGTCTGGTGTGCTCGGAATTAGGATAATGTAACCTTCCACTCAGAGTTTTGATAATAAACTGCCAGTCCATTAAGACACCAGGAAAACATGCAGAATTAGCCAATATTATTGAATCCACACAAGCGGATATAGTAATTGGTACATAATCCTGGCTCAAACGATCAATAAAATCACCAGACGTTTTACCATCACACTTCAATTGTAACAGAAAAGACAGTTCCACAGGAGAAGGTGGTGGTGTATTTATACTAGTCTCTGAGAAATATGAAAGCGAGGAACCAGAGGAATTGAAAGTAGATTAGAATTGCGAACTTGAATGGACTAAGATTAAAGTTAGAGGATCCAAAGATCTATGCGTAGGATCATTTTACAGACCACCCAATAATATAGATGCTGAATATCTAGGCACACTTGAATCATATCTAGCTAGAATACCAACAAATAATGGAGCACATCTATGGCTAGGTTGCGATTTTAATCTCCCAGATATAGATTGGACCAACGAAAACATCAAAACAAAGTCATTTAACACTTTAGAATGCCATCAACTTCTGGAAATTAGCAAAAACTAAATGTTAGATCAAATTATCCTAGAACCAACACGTATAACAGAAACTCAAGCAAACATCCTAGACCTCTTTTCACCAACAATGAAACATTAGTAAATCAAGTGAGAATACTACCAAGAATCTCGGACCACGAGTCAGTTATCATTGAATCCAGCCTAAGACCAATGCAGAACAAGATCCTTCCATATAAAGTATGGCAGTACCGTAAGGCTAAGTATGACCAACTAAGAGAGGAACTACATCCATACCAACAAGAATTTAACAAATTAAATGCATCAACAAGTACAGACCAAACTAACAACACTGATGAAAATATACATGCCTAAAAAAACGGTAAAGGGAAACAAAAACAACAAGCAATGGATCAATAGAGAAGTCAAATCTGCATTAAGAAGAAGGAATATATTAATTAAGAAGAAGAAAGCATCACAAACACCTGGTGATATCAAGAAATATAAAGATGCTAAAGCAACAGCTCAACGAATACAGAGGAAAGCATATTGGGAATATGTGAACAACATATTTGAATTTGGAGACCCAGAGAAGGATGAGAACCCTGGAAAACAAACACGCTTCTGGTCGTATATAAAATCTCTACGCAAGGACACCAGGGGAGTATCCCCACTGAAAGAGAATGGCTAAATGCATGCGGACCCAAAGGATAAGGCAGACGTACTCAACAGACAATATAAATCCCTATTTACCAAAGAAGACACTAGTACAACTATACCAAAACCAGCAAGCAATTGCTTTCAATCGATGCCGGATATCAACATCTCCGAGGAAGGAGTACTCAAATTACTACTGACAATCAACCCTAATAAACCTTGTGGACCAGACCTAATTACAGCTAGAATATTGACTTATCAAGAGAAATCGCACCTTTTCTGACTAGATTCTTCCAAAGCGCACTCAACAATGGTGATGTCCCAAACGATTGGAAGTATGCCAACGTTGCTGCAATTTTCAGGAAAGGAGGCCGATTGAAGGCCAGCAATTATCGACCCGTTTCCCTGACCTGTATATGCTGTATGGTACAAGAACACATACTGACGAATAATATCTTGAAACACCTAGATCGGAATACCATACTCACAGACTGCCAGCATGGTTTTCGAGCAAGAAGAAGCTGAGATACACAACTCTTATCCTTGAAGCACGAACTGGCCATATCACTAGACAGTGGGATCCAACAAGACCTAATCATCTTATATTTTTCGAAGGCCTTTGACAAAGTTCCACACCAACGACTTTCAAAACTCAATTTCGATGGTATTAGAGGAACAACACTAAGTTGGATCAAAGCATTTCTCTCTGACAGATCACAACAAGTCAGCGTAGATGGAGCCACCTCAGTAGACTGTGGCGTACCCCAGGGTACCGTTTTGGACCCGTTCTTATTCTTGATATTCATCAACGACTTACCAGAGTGTTTAACATCTAGGAATTGTCTTTTTGCTGATGATGCCATTATCTACAGAGAGATAAGAAGGGACCAGGATTGCGATGAATTACAAACAGACTTATTAGCACTAGCCAAATGGGAAAAACATTGGGGCATGTAATTCCATCCTGACAAATGTTATGTAAGATCGAAGAAACCCATAATGTATATATACCAACTGGAAGCAGCCGATACGACCAATTATCTCGGAATCGACGTAAGCTATAGCTTATCCTGGAACCATCACATTGACCGCACTGTAAAGAAAGAAAACATCATGATTGGCTTCTTGACAAGAAATCTGAAAATCAGTAATCAAGATACCAAATCAGCCGCATACTTTTCACTTGTAAGACCATATTTGGAATATTGCGCTTCAATCTGGAACCCATACAGTATACAATCAATCAGGAAACTAGAAATGGTACAACGTCGAGCCGCTAGGTATGCCACAAACCGTTATAGGAACACCAGCAGCATGTTAGATAACCTAGAGTGGGAGACAGTAGAGTCAAGAAGAACAACAATTCAACTTGTAATGTTTTTTCAAGATCATCAACGACCTAGTGGATATTCCATCCTCCAACTACCTCATACCAGCCAACAGCAAGACGAGATCCAACCACTCAAAGAAGATGCAGCAGTACCATACAAGATCAGATGTTTTCAAGTACAGTTTCTTTCCTAGAACCACCCGAAACTGAAACCAGTTACCAGACACTGGCGGGGTCTGTCATCTAATTTGCTAGGGTCCGAATTGTAAGTAAGTTCTAATGAAGATTAGAGCTGTGCCGGTGGGGTGTATGCACAGGGGCAGCTACGGCAGCCGGATTGGTCTAATCGGAAGAACCGAAAACGCAATTCAGAATTTGTTTCTTTCCTTTGTCTCTTTTCTTTATCTTACCGTTTACTATTATGCTACTTTATTCTTATCAGTTGATAACTTTATTTCTAACCGCTCACGCCGCTGCGCACTAGTATTTTCGAAACGTAATGGTCTATCAAGACTTTGTTTCGTATCCTGTAGATGTAGATGTAGATGAGTGGAGCGACATGTGAACGGACTGTTGTTTCAGTGGGAAAACACTATAATGTTATAATTAAGAGTGTTTGTCTAGTACAAAAAATGAACATCAATATCATTTTATTTAATGCAACTTGTTCTCGTCGTGATTTAGCTGAAATATGGCTTATTTCACGTTGAACAACACTCACTCTCTTACTCTTACATCAGTAAATAAACAAATATTCAGTAAATTAAATTACATGTGTGTACTTATACTTACAGATATATATGCCTCTGCGTTTATAACAGTATTCACCGTATTTACATCTTGTATATGGATACTTTCAAAACATTTCTGTTACAAAAATATCATTTAGTTATTACTACTATAAATAAACTATCATTTAGTTTTTCCTATTGTAAGCAAATTATCATTTAGTTGCAACTATTCTAAGCAAATTATCATTTAGTTGTCACTACTGTAAGTAAATTATCATTTAGTTGTTACTACTATTAATAAATTATCATTTAGTTGTCACTACTGTAAGTAAATTATCATTTAGGTGTTACTACTATGAATAAATTATCATTTAGTTGTTACTACTGTAAGCAAATTATCATTTCGTGGTTACTACTGTAAATAAATTATCATTTAGATGTTACTGCTGTAAATAAATTATCATTTAGATGTTACTGCTGTAAATAGATTATCGCTTAGTTGTTACTATTGTAAATAAATGATCACTTATATGTTGCTACTATAAATAAATTATCATTTAGTTGTTACTACTGTCAGCAAATTATCATTTAGTTGTTGCTACAGTAAATATATTATCATTTAGTTGTTACTACTGTAAATATATTATCACTTTAAAAGAGGAGTAATACCACTACAGAATTTTCCATAGCCTTCTATGTTAAATTAAATGTGCTTGAGCTTTCATACAGGATTCATCTTAAGTTTAATTTAAATGACACTCATGTTTCATGGAAGGAGTACCTAATTGGCAGCTTAACTCCGAAAATCAACATACATTTAATGGCATATAAAAAAAAACAGACAGTCGAAGATGTCTACCATCAAAAATCCTACCTTCACTTTCGATTTAGCACAAATTCAAGTGTTTTTTTTCCAATGCAATCATTTTTTCTTATTTAAAATCACAAGGACATCAAATATGGGCTTAAGATTATTCTAAAATCTGTGGGTTTCTGCTGACATTCAGTAATTTGCAGTATCTAATGGGGTTTATTTTTTATCCAACAATGTAGAAATCCATTTTGTGTTTACGTACTACTTTCTCATACATCCTTTTCGACTGGTGCCCATGTTTAGTGGTATTACACCTTAGATTTACTACTATAAATAAAGTATCCTTTAGTTGTGAATACCGTAAATAAATGATCAATTATCTGTTATTACTGTAAATAAATTATCATGTAGTCATTACTACTGTAAGCAAATTATCATTTAGTTGTTACTACTGTCAATATATTATCATTTAGTTGTTACTACTGTAAAGATATTATTGCTTAGTTGTTACTATTGTAAATAAATGATCACTAATATGTTACTACTATAAATACATTATCATTTAGTTGTTACTACTGTAAGCAAATTATCATTTAGTTGTTGCTACAGTAAATATATTATCATTTAGTTGTTACTACTGTAAATATATTATCACTTAGGGATCGTCTCAAAATGTAACAGTTTTTTTCAAATGAAGTTAGTTTCATTTGGCTCAGACCACCCACCCATCCCCTCCAAATGAAAGTGTGAAAAACAGAATACCGATGTATTATAAACCAAACTCCACCTAACAATATAGGGTATAGAACCATGTATTCTCCATATGCATGTCATGATAAAGGGTTTATCTATGAATCTTTTTCCTTTCAAAAACACAGACACTTGATTTCAACAAGTGTACATATAATTCAACAAACATACTGTACCAATAAAATGATATTTATAGATTAATATGGACATCTCTGTAATGTGCATTTTGTATATCAGGAAATCCATTTAAAGCCCTTTCTATACATGTGAACCATAAAACGCTCCAAGAATCGAAAACATTATTTTTTTTAATTTGCAAAAGAAGACCGTTGCTTTTCGTTGCGTATCATATTTAGTTGTACGGCAAACAGGAAACCAGAGCTGTGTACATTTACAATCGTAACTACTCGGCCATTCTCGCTACCCTACAAATAACCTCGTACGTAGATTTTTCTTAAATTGTTTGCCGGAAGTTAAGTTAAGTTAAGCCGCACAAGAATATAGTCACTAAAATCCAATATGGAAGACATACTAAGTAAAATCTAATCATGTAAAACTAATTAAGACTTTAACTTTTATCCATGAAAATAAATCAAATATAGAAAATTGTTTAAAATATAACTTTTTCAAACTGTCATTTAAATGACCTGTGAAACGTAGTGCGATTTATACGCCTAATGCATACGAGGTTATTTGTAGGGTAGCGAGGATGGCCGAGTAGTTACGATTGTGTACATATATATCCATTACTTATTCAGTAGGCCGGGGTTCTCTCTTAAAAATGACCCCCCTCCACTTCTTGGAGAACTATTTTGCGGAGGTAAAAATTAAAAACGATCACAAATCATTTTTAAGAGAGAGTTGATTTGAAATGAGTGATTTATTTTCATCTTTATTGATATTTGCAATAATTAAAACAATTTTAAGTACATTTTTTTACTGTTTCTAAATTTTACAACAATCTTATAAAATGAGCGTTTACTGAGATAGAGTAGAACGTAGCCGGAACGACAACTCTGGTTAGAGAATGGATCGTAAACGTGTAGGTTGAGACTCCACTATACCAACATAGATCTGCTACCAGGTGGCGCTGCAATGGCGCAATCGTGTGAAACGTAAATACCGTCACGTGGTATCATAGAACCCGTGGTACCATAGGAAGGGAGTGTACTAAAGAAACAGTGCAATATATAGACTCGAAAGAAATTGAAAACGATGTTCCATTCAATTTTATGCCGTTTTTTAAGTGCATTTTTAAAGATTTATTGACAAATCTCAATGTGCGATTTTGTTTTTTTTCCAAACGTGACAGCTGAAAACCACCCGTCTACCAAACGAAACTAACTACATATACATCCATTACTTATTCAGTAGCCCGGGGTTCTATGGTACCACGGTAGTTAATGTTTTACCAGAAATAAATAAAAACTGTTATATACCCGAGTGAAAATATTATTTGTATTACTTCAGCAGATCCCTTCCTTCATATCGAATGCATTATTTTTAACCAAAGTATGTCTACGAGTCTATAATCGGCAATCACAACAGCGTCCATTTTATTGGTCAAGAAAAGGAGATTCCTATGGTACCGAGGTAGTTCCGAAAATCAATCTATGGAGTGCTGTATTAAACATTAACAGCGGAAATCTGATACATTATTGTCCAACATGATTAAACAAGAAAATGTCCTTAAAATCATTTGTTATTGGTTTGTTCCAACTGTAAACACTCTCTACTTGTCGTCTGTCTGCACATGTTCAAAACGAGGCCAAATGTAATTCCATTCTATCTATTAATAGATTAGTTGCTACTACTGTAAATAAATTATCAGGATAATATGAAGCAGCCGGCCGCAATACTGGTATTACCAGTATTGTACACAATACTGGTATTACCAGTTTTTTACCAGAATCTGCCAGCATCTGCAATACTGGTACAGATACTGGTAAATACTAGTATCCCGGTATCTTCCAGAATTTTCCAGTATCTGCAATACTAGAAGATACTAGTCATTACCAAAATATGAGTATTGCAGATACCGGAAGATTCTGGGAAATACTGGTTATACCAGTATTGCAGATACCGGAAGATTCTGGAAAATACTGGTGATACTGGAAGATTCTGGAAAATACTGGTTATACCAGTATTGCAGATACTGGAAGATTCTAGAAAATACTGGTAATACCAGTATTGCAGATACTGGAAAATTAGATACGAAGTTGCGTAATGTATTTGTATATTGTTTTTATTTTGTCCTGTCTGTACTTCTGTTATGAGAGGACGGACAGTGTATTGGGAGAAAGGAAACTATGGGCGGGAGAAAGGAGAAGAGGGGGAGAAAAAAGAAGGAAGGGAGAAAGGTGAAGCGAGGTGGGAGAAATGAGAAAAGGGGTGGGAGAATAAATTGACCAATGATAAAACAGGACATGTAACGTAATATTTCTGAAAGTTGAATTCATAATTTTAAAATAACGAATGTCCCACCCATTTCTAGTATTTTGATTAAAATGTAATTATTTATGTTTTAACTAGTATGTTTTATTTCGTTATTGTCTTGTTTTTGTTCAGAATAAATTCAGGATACTAAAGTTTCCAGTTTTATGTGTTTTACAATACTAGTATTACCAGTATTGCTGGATGAAGAATACTGGAGCTTCAGGTATTGTGCTTAGATCAACGATTCTGGTATTCCAGTATTGTAAATGCACGATACTGGTACATCCAGTATTGTATATATACAACACCGTATTTCCGGTATTGTAACATTACAATACTGGTATTTCGAGTATTGTAAATATTACAATACTGGTAATACCAGTATCGCGGCCGGCTGCTTCATATTATCCAATTATCATTTAGTTGTTACATGTACTGTTGTAGTGTAAATAAATTTATCAATCGCTTTTAGATAAAGTACGAGTGCCATTGGTGGAGCAAGAACTGCTTGCCCTTCTGGAGCACTCGAGTTCACGGCGGCTTTTAATTGGGTTCAAAAAAGAAAAATGAGCAATGACCTACAAAACACTACACAGAAAACTGTGAACTGGGGTGAACTTAGATGCTAAGGAAGGATCAACAGTTCCTGCGTCACTGGTGAATCCCGTCGTGTTTCTGCTAGAAGACGCACACATGATCTGATATGGGAATCCTCTTGAACACAAGCATGCGAAATTAATCACAAATATCAAAATAGAAAATGAAACCTCTACAAAACAAATGAGAGTAAAGCCGAACAGAACATAGTTTTCACGGCCATGAGCATCACGGTGGACACCACAACACACCATCTTATGATCTTATCTGTACATTATCTACTGACATATAATATACTGTCAAACATTTAACATGATTAGTTTAATTTAATCCTGATAACCCATAATACTCCACTATTTTGGAGTTAGCTCTATCGGTCTGCTCGACCCGTCGACAAAATCACAATATGGGAACGATTGTCAATAATGTTAGTTTCGCCAGCGTCGTTCACTACGCACATTATGCATAGGGTCTACAATTGCCCATGCTAATTTACAGTCTGAAGTATGGAAATGCTAATAGGTAAATGCAATGAAAATGTACATAATAAAATCATATTTAGCGCACAAGAGGTTCTCATCAGATACTTCTTTCATAGTAATATAAATGTAAGGCCATTACATACTTTTACAATACCCATCACACCGTTCGTAACCATTTTCACATTTACATCGTGGTCTATAACTAGTATCATCACATTTTTCGCTTGGTCTATCACAATAACCATATGGGACATCTAAGCATGTTAGTACTAATAATAATTAAATTTCATTATTATATAAATATCGATGAAATACCGTGATTTCCGAGTTAAATAAAAACGATAATATTACCATTTTTATTTCACTCTCGCTATATTTCGCGCCATTTCGTTGTCGACATCATAGGAAGACTTCCAATTTGAAACGTAAAAATTAGACTTTATTTGGCTTCGTGTACGTTTCAATTTGGATCACATTTAACTAAAATAATATTTCAAGGTAAGCATTTTAATTATTTTATTGTCGTGTGTGGGTGGCGCCATGTTTTTTGAAGCGATACACATTATATGTTATTCAGCTATCAGACAGGGTATATAATGTGACATTCCCGGCTTAGGATCTATATTCCCTGAGGCGCAGCCGGAGGGAATATATATCATAAGCCGGGAATGTCACATTATATACCCTGTCTGATAGCTGAGTAACAGATATATTACGGATTTAACCCTTTTTTTTAAATACAACATCCAACTGTATTAAATATATTTGCCTCTTTTATTTTCATTTTGCGTATCTCTAGATGTCCGTACCTTTGACGTCATTCTTCAATGACGTCAAAATATGTGTCACGTCATTTTTCATGTATAGGGTGTCTCATGAAGGAAAATACTGTACTAAATTTCTAAATCAATACAGTTTCATATGTAGTAAATTTTATAAACTTTATAAATATAACATTAATATATCACATAACAAAACAACGGATTTGCGAAACAGTTTCAATAATTTAAATGATAACTACATGTAAATAAAACCTTGGTGTGACCCCATGACGTCGAAAGTTTTCAAGGCTCAACGTTTTGTTTATTTGTTATGATACAGCCGTGGAACATAGGAGTTTGCTGAATCGATCAGGTATTTGTGACGGAATTAACCGTTGTAATATTTTTTTGTTCATGCAGCCGCTTTGAGTATAAAAACAGCATTTAATTTGGTAAAAATACATTTATTATCCCGTATTATACCATTGATTCAGTGAAGCCTAATGTTTTGTCCTCCATGATTTAATCGTTTTTGGGGACTGAAATATATACCCCGTCTGTTTTCCGAATATATGCTGACATTCAGGGCTGAATAACCAATGAAAATATGTGCAACAAACTAAATTCGTAATTTTATAGTATATCCCTACGCTACACACGTAATATATTGCAATTAAACTCATTTTATATTAAATTCGATTCGAAACATTTTTGTTATCTATATAATAAATACTATAACTAATTGACGAGTTTCATTATCAAAAATATGTCACGAATGACCAAATAACCCAGTAACTCACGAATGCGCGCATAATCTATTGATGAGAAATGTTTTAATTGGTATTGAAGGTTTGGGCACATAAAACCAGTACCCCTTCCACATTTATCAAACCAGGAAATTGAGCGGTCATATATTTGTTTGTTTCATTTTTTCAACTTTCTACGATTGTTATATTGGATTTTGGAACCTTTCTGACAGAGTAGTGATGTTTGCATTTCATATTAGTATGTCAAGTGAAAAAATCATAATTGCTATCATCTGCCCAGTATATTTATTACTGAAATTTACAGTTCCTAGATAATGTATTGTTAATCAAACTAAGGTTCTCCTCCCTCGGGTATAGGTAACCTTAGCTGATTTTAGCTATCCTGATTAGGCTCTTTGGTTTTATTGCTCCCAAAACTGTATGTTATTTGACTTTCCAATCTTTTGATTTTGGACATACCTGAGGAAGGTTATTCCAGAAAGGCGTCGTGCGCACTAAGTAAGATATCTACATTTTCATACATGTATTTTGCATATCGTTTATTATCATCATTAAAACAACCTTCACCCCTGGCATCATTACATTTACAATAAAACCTCGATATCTCCAATAAATCGTTTTTACTGAGAACTCAAAGTGGCTATTTGTTCCGTTTCAAATACATTGCAATATCTGTTAGCTTAATCTAACTGTACATTGTGGGAATTCTGGTAAATTCTTCAGCTTTGTTATTTTTCGAATTTCGTTTGTTTATTCTTAATTATTATTTGGTTGTATTGCTCCCAAACACTTTTAAATCAATTGTCTTTCCACTCTTTCGGTTTTGAGTGTAACTGATGATGGTTATTCCAGAAAGGCGTTGTGCGCACTAAATTTGATATCTACGTTTTCATTAAGTAATTTCCAATCTTTTGGGGAAATACCTTGTATTTCTTATCAATATTATTTTTCTTTTTCTAAGCTTTGACAGATTTTGTCCACTTTATGGCTTAGAATGTGATAATGAGATCTTGCATCATAAAACTGTCTGCTATCCGTTGTCAGAAAAATTGTCAAGACTCCACAACTGTTAAACGTGCAATAATACGTAAGGTTGGAAAATGATTAAGAAATTACGTTCTAAGTCCATCAGAATTGGTCGGATAAATAATGAAGACCTCAAAGAAATCGATAACATTAAGTCGTAGATATTTAAGATCCCCACTTATCATCATCAGTTACCTAGAAAATAGTCTCAATGTCAAAGGTCATATGCTATATTCACCTTTAGCAATACTTTTGCAATTACCATTACACCGTTCGTGACCATTTTCACATTTACATCGTGGTCCATTACTAATATCAACACATTTTTCATTTGGTCTATCGCAATAATCATATGGGACATCTGAACATGTTTGTACTTCAACTAATAGTAATCAAATTTCATAATTTGACAGTTCTTTAAAGAGATGACTGAGAAAAGTCATCTCGTTTTAAAAAAAACATCGTTATACCATATTTGAATTAGCTTTGCCTATCGGTTATAAAGAAGATCATTTTTAATTGGCAAATCACCAACAAAAACTGTCTATGGCATTGATGTATGTTGTTTATTTGAAACATGAAACAGAGGAAATAACTGATTTGTATCAAAATATTTTGTCATTTTTGGCTAGAATTAAATACATAGATATAGAACAAGACATGTATCGTTTTAATATGCCAATCCAATAAATGCACTTTTTTTAGCACTTTCAATATCATTTTACGGAAATTCACAAAGTGGCGTGTGATAAACTTACGAACATTGACGGAAAGGCATGTAATAACATTCCAGCAGCAGTTAATAAACTTACTTTATCAGCCCGCTTGGACCATTCTTGTGAAACTGGTTGAAATAAAGAATGGTGCCTCTTATTATTCTAAGCAAAGCTCACAGGGTAAACTTTTTGCTATATATTATCTACAAGTATATGATAAAACGATAAACATATAACTTATCATCCATGAATGATTTGAAACAGTAATGTAGCAAAAGTTGCGCTTATTGCAATGAAAAACAAAACGACATGAACACAACTGTTCCTAAAAAAATACATGCGTCATCCTGGCTCATGCGAACTGTTGTCAACAATAAATGGTGCAAACAACACATTTACAATATATTATTGTCTTCCATATCGGAAGTATCTTGCCAAAGGAACTGCTTATGCTTGCCTTTCTAGAGCAGATGAGTTCACCCCCGGATTTTAGTTGGGTTCGTACTGCGCAATAAATAAGTGGTATATGATGGTCAATTGAGTTGTGTGTATATTACATAAATCAATTAAAATATATTACAATACGACTACCATCATTTATATGCTACTTTCAAACGGCAAACCAGCAGTACTAATATGACATGCATTTAATAATTAAACCGCCGTTTTAAAAATACAGTCAAACCTGTATTAAGAGGTCACCTTTGAGACAAAGAAAAAATTGTCTTTTAAGACAGGTGACCTCTTAAAAGAGGTTAAATTCATTTACAATTCTCCTGGACAGGACAATAAAAATGTAACCTTTTAGGACAGGTGACTGCTTAATAGAGGTGACCACATGGGCAGGTTTGACTGTGGCTTTGTACATTGCAAAAAGGGTGCACTCGACTCGCAGCCGTAAGTGATAAAGTTTACCAGTTGCTTGTCCAGGGTCGGTGGTTCTCTCCGGGTACTCCGGCTTCCTCCACCACTAAAACTGGTCGCCATGATATAGCTGAAATATTGCTGAAAGTGGTGTTAAACACCAAAATTAAAATTCAAATTCTGGCTTGACTGTGTATAATCTTGTAGATAGCATTCGGGTGATACATGTAATATGAAACAATTTGTTCTGTTTCTATCCGTACTACAGACAATTCTCACATGTTTGCTACTATAGAAAAAATCCAACTACGTTTGTTGGTCATATCAGTGCCGTTCACCACCAATCATTTGAATGTACATGATCAATATTATACCAAATATTGTATATATTGATTTAGCTCGGGCTTATTTGGTATGAATCATTCTTAATACATGTTTGTGCTAGACCAACAAACTTAGTTGTATTTTTATTGTACTAGCTCACTACTTTGACATATTATCCTGATTCAAAGCCAACCAGTCTAGTTCACTACATTGACATATTATCCTGATTCCAAATCAACCAGTCTAACTCACTACTTTGACATATTATCTTGATTCCAAGCCAAGCAGTCGTATATCTTACTCTTTAATAGCGCACACTTAGCGAAGAAGCAGCAAATACCAATGTTATTAGTTTTTGGTAAAACCAGACCAGGGCTCGAACCCACAGTCCCCTGGGATAACCAGACCAGGACTCGAAGCCACAATCCCCGGTTTTTAGTGGGGTTCATGTTACTCGATCTTTAGTTTTATGTGTATGTTTTGTAGATCGTTGTTTGTCTTTTTGTACTTTTTTCTTTTGACCATTCTGTTGTCTATTCTTCTTCGATATATTCGGATTCTGGTTACCCTTTGGTATCTTCAAACTCTTCTTCCTACGGCATTCAAGGTTAGGACGATAACCATTATACTACCGACATGGTTAAATTGAATTAGACTAGTTTCAGCTCGATTTTTCATGAAGGAAACCCAAGTACATATCCTTTGAGTCAGTGACATGAATTATCGAGCAATGCTGTGTCCTGTAGGTTTCACAACTGGGGCATGCAGTTCAAACTGGTAGATCCATTTACTATGCGATCGTGTCAACGGAGTCAACTCGATGACATGACGATTAATTGCAATGGTGAAGAGATTAGAAATATCACATACAATATATCAGTTTTGAACTTAATTACGATTATATTTTAAAAAAATATTACCAAAGAGGAAATCAGAAGCCGTAAATCGAAGAAGGGAGTGAGTGATTGTTGTTTGACGCCAACTAATCAATTTTGCAGCTATATCATGGCGAGAACAAGTTAATTTTTAATGAATGCTGATAGGATCTGCTTTGTACTAGACCAACACGCTTAGTTGGATATTTATAGCGCTAACCCACTGAAACAACAGTCCACGGAAAGACATGTCGTCCAACTTGGACACATTATCCTGGTTCCGAGCCAACCAGTCCTTGCTCTTTCTCCTTAATGCTGCGTGCTTAGCGGAGAAGCAACCAATTCCAATTGCATAGTCTTTAGTTTGACCCGATTGGTGTTCAAACCGATGATTTACCGCACTCGAGGCAAGCACTGCCGATGCGTTTCGAAGAAGGGGAACAAATACAATGGCCAAAAGAAAAAGACAAATGGAGAAACAATGATCTACAAAACACTACTCAGAAAACTAGAAATGGAGCAACGCGAACCCCACTATAAACCACGATGAATTATGGTTCAATGGATGTCATTGGATGGGCTAGCAGTTCCTGCTGCACTGGTGACACCGGTCGTTTCACTGTTAAACGACACGTACATCCTCTGATATGGAAATCGTGCTGGACACCAGTATACGTAAGTAAATACAAATAACATGGTTCATTTAGTATGACATATATTTTACTGGGTATATATTTTACATAATATATTCAGCTGTTCTTATCTCTCATGTACATATATATGCTACCAGGGTTTAGTAGACGTTTTGTTTTGAGAAACAATAAAAAAAAATACCAGAAAGGAACCGCATACTCTTCAAACAAGATGACAAAATATGAAGCATATTGTTTGTAAAGATACAGTTTATATAGTGATCATCAACAATCGTCCAATTGCAACAATACGAACAATTACCACTCACCTCATATCATTACAGAACACAAAAAGGTCACGATATATGGCGATGGAAATCCAGGTACTTGATTGGCTGGAGAAAAGCCAACAAATGGCTTGCTTATTTTAGCAAAACAGTATATTTGTATCAAATATATGATATCCAAAGCATCTTTCTAATCTGTGATGACAAATGTGTGAAGACATTAGACAAGATTTTCTGCAACCTATTGAACAGTATATTATAGTGTTGTTTTTCACATTGCTCTAGGTTTAGGTACGAGGCCTGTTGTATTGATCTCAGGTGCAAAGGAAGTCCAATACAGCAGACCGATGACCTTTAACTGGGCCAATATGAAACACATCACGTAATTATACCTTTATTAATTAACCAGTCCAATATCTTTCGGGACTTTTCCTTGCGAATGTCAAAACCTCTAGCGTTTTCCGATCTAGCTGTTATTGCACTGACTGGAATCGTGACAATACGGAAAATATTCGTATTGGACTGGAATTTTCCGTATTGGCCCGAAGAAAGCTTTTATATTGCATTGACAGATTTGATCATATAAAGTTTAATAAATCAAAGTTAATTAATATATATACTACGATTATCGAAGCTCCTTTTTAAGGGAGTGGATGTGGTCGAGTGGTCTAGCGCGCTGGACGTAAGGCTAAGCGAAAGGTGCTGCAGCGTATCAATGGTGTGGGTTCAAATCCCGTCGAGGGAAGAACAAAAATTTGACAGCTCTAAAATCTAATTCTAACACTGTTTGGTTTAATTTTCAGACGTATATATATACGGTGGTTTAATGACAAGTTATGTATCTTGAACTGCTGGATATCAATGGAAAAAAAAGCAGACACTTTATTTTTCTTCAAACCAAGAGTAAGATGTCTGAGTGAAACAGCTGTTGTATGTGGTAATATTTATGATAATTTATTCAGTCTTTTTATATCCAGTTTTTATTTATTTTTATTTGTTTTTACTCACACAACTAGTATTAGTTGAATATACATGCATTTTTTAATGCACTAACATTTATGAAAATTGGAGAGTATTTTTCAGTAAATGAAATCTTAAACATCCAGCATGATCATCAAATGCCTCCTTATAGTGATTGTGATCATCAACTTCAAATTAACGTCGGGATATCGTAAGGAACCAGGTAGCAGTGAGTGTCCAAATCATGAATTCGTAACGTATATTTTATTTCTCAATATATATTCATCATTTATTTATTATTGACCATTGTAGGTAACCTATAACCGATGTTGGTTATTGTGTTTGTAGGTAACCTATAACCGATGTTGGCTATTGTGTTTGTGACATTTGCTTTACTTGCTCACACATGGCTTTTAAGTTATTTGACTTTATCGGGGCCGTGATCGTATGGTAGTTTGATTTACAAGTTCTACCAATGCAATCAGTGCCTATCACCACTGATGTTGTGAGTTCGAATCTTGATCAGGGCGAGGTGTACAACATTATGTGATAAAGTTTGTCAGTAACTTGTGACAGGTCGGTGGTTTTCTGCACCTATAAAACTGACCACCCCGATATAACTGAACTATTGTTGACAGTGGTGTCAGTGTGCTTGATAAGGGTCATTCTGGAAACGCGTCGTGTGCACTTGAGTTGATCATCTACATTTTGATTAAATATAGCTATTTCCATGCAGATTGACGCAGTTGTAGCTATTTTAAAGTTACGTTTTAGATATTATAATATTTATTATAGTATTTATTATAGTAACAGTTGTATGTTCACCTAATGCATAGATTTACAAATAGTGTTGGATGAAAACAGATTGGCATCTAGGTCCTGGCTTTGGAGAGACCTAAAAATATGGCTGAGTAAAATTTATATAAAGGTAATGCTCTACTACTGAACCATTCTAAGCTTTTCTGATTTGTTTAATAATTACAATAAATTGTGCTTAATGTAAATTTCTCCTCTTGAGATGAACGATTAATTTGCAACTAGATTAACTACGATGGGTGTCACTAGTGGAACAGGAACTGCTCATCCTTCCGGAGCACCTGAGGTCACCCCCAGTTTTAGTGGGGTCGTGTTATTCGATCTTTATCTTTATGTGTATATTTTGTAGATCGTTGTTTGTCCTTTTGTACTTTTGGCCATTGTGCTGTCTGTTCTTCTTCGATATACGGATTTTGATTACCACCCTTTGGTATCTTCAAACTCTTTTTACTTTAATCGTGAATGATTTTTAATTCATAATTGATGTCATTGTTTTTATCGGTATTAAATGTTATAAATGTGACTTCACCCTGACCTTTATTTTCAAGAATCAGAGTCAGTGTGTTGATACGGACAATATCAAGGGAAAATGTCCAATTTAGCGTGGCTTTTAATATCAATAACATTATGTCTACAACATCATATAAGAGTTTCCTATTACAAAGTTAGTACCCTTCAATATGCTTGTTTGCTTGCGCCACTTTCAACAATATTATCTTTGAAGACTGTAACTGTTAAAAGAAGTAGATACTAATGTTTTTAAACAAAAACGTAGATATCAAATTTAGTGCGCACGGCGCGTTTCTGGAATTACCTTCACCAGGTATATGTTTTGAAATATAAGAAGCCAAATAATTTTAAAATGTTTGGAAGCAATAAACCAAGGGGCCTACACAGAATAGACAACATCAGATAAGGGTGTCTATGTCTGAGGGAGAAGAACTTTAGTTTTGATAGTAATTACATTATTTAAGAACTGTAATTGTCATGCACATGTTCCGACGGTGTGGTATTTTTTAATTTGTATTCTATGCTATGTCCGTGTTAATATAATTCTGACCAAAAAGTTAATCATGGTCCAAACTAACGGGAGATCTTTATTCCTATTCTATTAAACATATTCCGTTGATTCATTTCCTCATATGCAAGTTCTACTATATTGTTATACTCACACGCAAGTCACTCCTACCACGTTAAAATTATTTGCAGAGGAGATCTGTAAACAGAAAAAAGTAGATATCAAATTTGGTGTGCACGGCGGGTTCCTAGAAAAACCTCCAGCTCCATCGGATACGCTCAAGGCCACAATATTAGGAAGCCAAATAATTTAAAAGTCTACGGGAACAAGAAAACTAAAGGGCCTAAGCGGTTTATCCCAAATCGGCCACGCTTTCCTATTCCTGTGATAATAATTATTTGACTTAGGAACTATGCACAAATCCTCGTAGAAGAAAAAATTAAACTAAATATATCAATAAACAATTTTGTATATTTTTGTCACATAGTGGTAATAAATGTTAGTTCCGATCCTCCAAATAAATGTAAGAGACCACATGAAGTTTGCATAAATAAAATTTCAGGCTTTGAATGCCGATGTGGAGATGGTTACTTAAGGAACAGTGGTTCTTGTATTGAAAAGAATTCTTAGCAACATATAACTAAGTATAAATGACGGAGATAATAAAGAACTGAAAGATTCCACGTTTAATATTTCATATTAAAAATCAAAGCCTATCATTAGCCAATTAAATAAGAATTGCAAAAAAAAATTCATACAAATGCTGATTTCTATTCGCTTTGGACATTAAGCAATTTAATCCCATTGGCTAATGCTGAAAACGATAATATAAAGCCACGGCGTTTAGATGTTTCTCAAGTGTTCAATAGCCGATTAAGCGCACTCCGTTTGTATTTCTCGCAATATAACTGGAGTTCAGATGTTCAGTATTCTCGTGAAATTTAATATACTTACCACAAAAGACTTTATCCTCAAATACCCATACTACAAATTGAATGAGTCTATTGTATGGGTATGGGGTTATCGTGGCCGTGATCGTATGGTAGTTGGATGGTAGTTGGATTTACAACTACATATGCAATCAGTACCTATCATCACTGATGTTGTGCGTTCGAATCTCGACCAGGGCGAGGTGTACACCATTATGTGATAAAGTTTGTCAGTGACTTACGACAGGTCGGTGGTTTTCTCCTGATTCTCCGGTTTCCTCCACCAATAAAACTGACCGCCATGATATAACTGAAATATTGTTGAAAGTGGCGTTAAGCACCATCAAGCAAACAAACAAACATTGTATGGGTGTTAATCATTGTTTTTATTTGTATCTATCTCTAAGAAGGTATATCTATATGAATGGGGGTTACTTTGGGCTATGAAGTTATTTGAATCATGTTGACGAACAATTTGAGTATGTCAAAGAGTAACCAGAAGCCGTAAAATCGAGAAAGGACAGACAATACAATTGGCAAAGGAAAAAGTGAAAAGGGACAAGCAATGACATACAATACACTACACAGAAAATTAGAGAAATTGCTACATTAGATTCAAAATGCCAGTGTTCAACACTGCTATGTTGTAATGAATTGCACCTCTCATACAGAGGTCTGCCTTGCCCTCTGAAAACTGCCATTAAATATGGTAAATATCAATTTAAATATCAATAGTATAACTAGTCTTGTATTTCGAATATTGAATATAAGTAATAAGTATCCGAACAATGCAGTAATTCACAAATACTCGTAATACAAGAACAGTTATACCCTTTATTTCATGCAGACAATGGACAAAAGTATTCGGATTGCTTCCAGTTTTCCCTATATATATGTCATATAAAACTGCAAATTTTCAGGTCAAATACAAAGCTGAATTTATTTTGTCCGAATAAATTCCATTGATAGTTCTCTTATCGACAAATAAATGAAATGTTTTTAGAGCAGCCATAACTCTGAGGATGAAGAACCTTATTTTTAATAATTATTACACTAAATTATTAAATAACTACAATAGGCTATTAAGTACCGTCTTTTATTTTCTATTTTTTTTTTTGCTTTTGTTGATAACATAATTATCATAATCTGACGTGAATTGACTTCAGCATAATTGTTTTAAATGCTATAGCTTTATATAGAATATATAGGGAAAAACTGGAAGAGTACACTTTTGTTTGCGCTAATAAGATGTTCTTTTTCATTTGTCATGTGACATCAGGCAGTGAATTAAACGTTTTTTTTCTGTCACCTGGAAACATCAGTATTTCATGGGCTTCTACGTAATAAATCAAGATATATAAAACGAAGGCATATTTTTGCAGCTGTTAACTGTACCCATGTACCAAGAAATGTACCAAACCATACCAAGAATGTGAAGATACAGATAAAGGATCTGTCTGCAATTGTGAATATGGTTACACAATGAAATATGGTGTTTGTGTGGGTAAGAAAATCTCAGATAAACAGCATTATGGATTTGACGTCACACTGATCAATAATTTTCAGCATCAGACTAAGACCGTTGATACTGATAATATCCCTCAGTGAGATCAAATGGAAAATGCATATATTACAGATAATTGTTATATATTTATGAACAAGGCGCTAGAAAGGGTCAAACTTATTGAGAATTCTAAATTTCGACTTTACTGAACTTTAGTATGAAGCATGTTACATCAGTAATAAAGGAATTATTATTATTATTATTGTTATTATTATTATTATTATTATTATTATTTGTAGTAAAAACTTGGTAAGATGTCCGATATGATTACTGTGATATTATTATCCAAGACTATTCGGGACAGTATAAAAATAGACAAATAATAAACAATAAGCTTTTATTGATTGCTTTGTTTGGTAAATTGTACAAATTGTACGGCCACGGCTTGGAGATAATGGGCCGCCGGCAAACGTCAATGGCAGGCCCGAAATATAAACACATAACCATTATAATATTCCAACAAATCATAATGTTCATATAAACCATATCCACATTATCCATGAAAATATCAAAATGCTGGCCCTGGGAACAGAAGCTCAGCCTATAAACAAATCCATTAAAACAACACAACATAATATGAATACATTGTGTCGCTATTTTCGCTTTCCTCCAGCCGTGACGATAGGTTTCACTTAGGGGAAGGACTCTATCCGAAAAATAAAATAACAACAGCAGAAAAACGAACAAAACTTCGTTTTATTGACAGATAATTGGTGAGGGTGGGTGAGGAATTTTAAAAACACTGTTCCCCTTGCTCGGATTTTGCTGTAACCTTGGCGTTGCGCTTTGATTGCAGATTCAGAAAGGAAGTACGATGTCACAGCAAATTGTCACGTAACACCCTTCAAATTAAAGCGGGATAACTCTTGCTCAAATCTGTGAACCATGAAATATTTGCGGGGAAAAAATTGCCCGATTTCGCTGTGGATAACGTCATTTATTCCTATTATGAATAAATCCTATTATTATTATTGCTATTATTATTATTATTAATATTATTATTATTATTATTATTATTATTATTATTATTATTATTATCACATATTTGTACGTAATGCGTACCGTTTTGCATGTGTGAGATAAACGAACAAGTGCCAGATCCATATCAGTGCCGGGGCAAATAACCGGTTATTGCGTCTTGGGTCGATGACGTCATTGTGAGACGAAAGCAAACATCATACAAAAAAATGATACAACAGAGATGGAAAATGTCAATGCAAAACGTAAAACTGAGAGTGACATAAGGATATTCAAGGATTGGCTATCAACAGTGGGAGAACACTGTAATCCTGAATATATTGGAGTCGAGGAGATGTACATGCACCTGGCAATATTATTTTCAGCGCGCACGAAATTCAAACGGATTATTAACCCGATTCATTGAAATGTATCCGCGTTTCCATCAGTAGATATCTTAGTGATGACTAATGTTGATATTTACGTCATCATGTCCAGGGTCGGATTCAGGGGGGGGGGGGGGCGCACCCGGCGAGCCCCCCCCCCCCCCCTAAAAATGGAAATATATGATTTTTTGGCGTTAAATCGTGATTTTTCACACAAAATTCCCCAAAAATTTCGCGCGCCTCCCTCCGCTCGGCGCAATTTTTTTAAGTACGCCCCCCCTAACTTGAAATTCTGGAGCCGACCCTGATGTCGACTATTGAGAACTATGAAAATAGAACAGTTACTGCAATTTTTGTCAGTAATAACTCTGTCCAGTCAACGGTTACTAACGATAACTCTATTAAGCAAACCGTTATCGATTTGGCTCCCAATTTGCCCAACTTCAGAATAACACTATTGCCATAATCAAATATCCAGGAAAATGTGACAATAATTTGTTTATGGCACAAATGATAAGAATTAGCTTTCTGGTTTATATTGAAAAGTTATGTTTAATAACTGTGATAAATACGGTAAATTATCAATTAACTTTGATTTATTAGCCTTTATATGATCAAATCTGTCAATACAATAGAAAAACTTTCATTGGGCCAATACGGGAAAAACCAGTCCAATACGGATATTGTCCGTATTGGCCCAATTCCAGTCAGTTCAATAACAACTAGATCGGAATCCGCTAGACATTTCGACAATTGCAAGGAAAAATCCCGAGAGATATTGGAATGGTTAATTAATAAAGGTATCATTACCTGATGTTTTCATATTGGCCTAGCTGTAGGTCCTCGGTCTGCTATATTGGCGTTCGACTGCGCCTCAGGCCAATACAGCATGCCTCGGACCTATAGCTAGGCCAATATGAAAAACATCACGTAATAATATTATATTATTTTGCTGACTTTTACACCTTATTTGTTTTGTTGTTATTTTGATGAATAAACATAAATTGATTTATTCATTCATAATTAATTTATTTCAGTCATGGCTAAATATGTGATAAACAGATTATAACATAGCCTTTTCCATATAGTTCCTGATATCATCTCTCGACGCATATCAACCCTCTGCTATCGCCTTGGGCTCATATGGGAATCTCGGGATGATACCAGGACCGATATTGAAAAAACTATGTTATAATCTATATTTATTTTTATTATTATTATTATTATTTGTAGTAAAAACTTGCTCAGATGTCCCATATGATTACTGTGATAAACCGAATGAAAGATGTGTTGATATCAAATTTGGACCACGATGTAAATGTGACTATGGTTACGAATGGTTTAATGGGTATTGTAGAGGTAAGTCACAAAGGTTAATATGTATTATTAAAATTTTCAGTTCCTGGATAATGTAAATAAATCATTAATAAAACTAAGGCTCTCACCTCTTAGGTATAGGTGACCGTAGACCATTTTGGCCATGCTTCTTAGGCCCTTTGGTTTACTTAGCCCCTCACGATTTTAGAATCATCTGTGTACATTATGAATGTAATTCTAGACACGCTAGGTCCAGGACAAAATTCGATATCTACGTTTTTATTAGAAATACACATTTATCAACAATATAAAGCCAAGTACTGATAGTGTGGTTTGGCTTGGTTTGGTTCATGGTGTTTAACGACACTTCCAATAATATTTCAGTTATATCGTGGCGGTCAGATTTATTGGTGGAGGAAACCTGAGTACCCAGGGAAAACCACCAAGCTGTCGCAAGCCACTTATAAGCTTTATCACATAATGTTGTATCGAGCACACCCGCCATGAGTGGGATTCAAACTGACAACATTAGCAGTAATAGATACTGATTACACAGGTAGTTGTAACTCCAAGTACCATACGATCACGACTGCCCCTACTGATTGTGTAAGACGACCGAGTCCAATCAAGCATCGTATTTGGTTAAATGAACAAATGATTTTGCTTTAAAACAGCGGTGTATTCGAGTAATAACAGAAATAAATTGAACTACAAGTTTGACTGGATCTTAAATTACTATTAAATACTCATACGTAAAAAATATTCACATGATATTATATTATTATTCGCTTGTTATTTTCAGAACCATGTATGAGTATATACTATGCATGAGAGGGCCACATATTTTTTAAGATACCCTTTCACATGTCATTTTATAAGTAAATAGGCCAGGAAAAGTTTGACAATACCAAAGAGAGTACTCAGAAGCCGTATTTAGAAGATGGGAAAAGAGTACAATGATCAACAGAAAAAAGGATAAAAGAATAAACAATGATCTACAAAGCACTACACGAAAAACTAAAGATTGAGCACCACGAACCCACTAAAACCCGGAGTGAACTCATGTGCTCCTCAATGATTAGCAAATCATATTCCACAAGTGCCGTCCGTCGTCATCAACTTTATGTAAAACTGATTGATGATTTAGTTACAGTAGTAACAACTAAATGATAATTTATTTACAGTAGTAACAACTAAATGATAATCTATTTACAGCATTAACAACTAAATGATAATTTATTTACAGTAGACAAAATTAAATGTCCATATATAAAATGTAACGACGAGGAATACTGTAATATATCAAAAGGAATATGTGTTTGTAAGTATAAGTATATAATTTGATGCAAAACATTTCTGAAGAAACTAATATACAAGATATAAAAGTAAATGTTAGAGAAAACCGAAGGGACAATGAAGAATGGACAATTCAGAGACACTGGCAACATTCCGCACACAAGAAAGACACAGGATGAAGACAAAACGAATCTTAAAAAAATTAAAAGCATACCAATAATGAAACAACTAGTATTTTAAAACACCACCGAGATAAAATCACTGTGTCATATGGGAATAAATCCGACACCCCCCCCCCCCCCCCCCCCCACCACCCCAACACACACACACACACAACCGATGTCAATCTGAAGGAAAATGTATGTTGTGCACAATACCTTATTAACCTCTTAGAGAACGCCATTTATGTTTTGGCAAATTGTATATATTCCCTACCTATTAAAAAAATATTACACAGATATTTAAAAGAAATATCATGAATAGTTTATGCTTATTGCATTGACACGTTCGAATAGTATTATATCCTGCTGAGAACAAATGCTTACAAATACTTACGTAATAATTCAATTTATATTTGCAGCCTGTGACACGATTTGCAAGTCATACAGTGGTAAATATGTTTAGCCTACATTATATCTTTATAAATAATTTTCGTGAGAAATGTCAGTTTTTTTTAATATCACTCGAGGACTAGTTTATTTAGTGAAAAAGCGCCCATGTTTAATCAGGAGATCCTAAGATTGATTGGTTGTTGTTTAGCGCCAGTTGAAAAGGTTGTCAGCTATATAATTGAATTGCATACAGTGAAATGATGATGATGTCCGCTTTGTACTAGACCAACAGGTTTAATTGGATCTTTATATTTCTAGCTCACTGAAGCAACAGTCCGTGAGTAGACATGTCACTCCACTCTGACACATTATCCTGATTCTGATCCAACCAGTATTTGGTCTTACTCCTTAAATCTACGTGTTTAGCCTTGAAGCATCAAAAACCCCAACAGCGGCTCGAATCCACTCATGGCGAGCACTCTAACCATTACACCACGATACGGTCGGTGTTCATCTATGTTGTTAGAGAGAACAGAATTGATAGCGACTACTCGTGTAATAGGTTGGTTAGAATGTGACACTAAGAGAAGTCTATGTATGAAATTTAGATTGTTACAAGTAATAAAGAAAAACATAATGGATAGAAGTCGGCAAATATTGACTTCCAACGGACCGCCTATGCCTAATAATAGCATACAAACATTAAAGAAAATCGAAGGGGCTTTCAAGAATGGACAATCTAGAGAAACCAGCAGCATTGGGCACAAGACACAGAACGAAGACAAAAACACACAACACAAGAAACTACAAACGTGAGCAGCATGAACCTCATTAAAACAGGTTTGAACTTAGATGCTCGCGAAGGGTAAACAGTTCCTGTTTCTTATATGATACCTGGTGTGATACTCGTATAGACAGGTACGGTACAATAATTGTTGTCTTGCTTATTAGAAGCTTTCCGAACGCTGTATTTTGAGAGCAAGGAGTGTGATATTCTCTATACACGAAACACTCGTAACCTTCCTTTGCTTAGGTTGATCTTTTGGTTATATATTTTTGACTAATCACTAATATGCAGCCACCGTCTTACGCAAATCTCTCTAAATGACGTCTTTCTATTGTAGGTTACATATATTAAAAGTGTTACAAGTATTACTGTGGTGGTACGTAAAGTTTTGTTCCCGTTGTGTTTAGTTTGATGACATGCTTATATTGTATTGCAATATGTAAAGAAAAACGTAGAGATTTAAATTAATCCGAATGACGCTTTTCTGGAATAATCTTAATCAGATACGTTTATCATCAAAAGATTGTTACGCCAATTAATTGAAAGATCTTTGGGAGCAAGTAAGCAAAAGGGCCAAAACAGGATAGTAAACATCGTGTAAGGTCACCCCTGTCTAAGGGCGAACCTTAGTAACATTGAGTCGTAGGCATCGTTCTTGGCAGAAGACATAACGATGTTGACATACAATACAACATCCAACATCTCTTTCATTTGACGACTTATTTACGAGATATATTAGGCTCCAACTTGCAAATACAGGTTCCAATTTCTGCGATCTACATTTACATCTAGCATGCAATAGGAGCCTATCGTTTTTGAGATTTGTGAATATAACTACCGCCAATGCAGAGATGTAATGTGAATGGCTTTCTGGTCAATAGCGCTTGCATCCGGATTCATTTCCCGTAGACAGTAGTTGTATACAGATTCTCCGAATGTCTTTACCAAAAGCTGAGACAACGATTTAACTGAGTTAAAGTTAAACCGTCATAATGCTCTTCTAAAACAATCCGAACTGTTGAATATTATACAATTAATGTCTTGTAATGGGATGGATACAACGATTTATTAACCCATGGATATTATATATACCAAGGCCACTCGGACACACTAACCTGAGTCCGGTCAAAGTAATATTTGTTCTTACTCCGTCGTGCTGCGTTCTTGGCAGAGAAATAACAAATATCAATTTAATAGTTGTTGATTTGAATCTACCGGCACCCGAACCCACGATCTATCACACTAGATGCGAGAGCTACCTATTACACCACCGATGCGACCGTGCGATAAAGACTTGACTTAGGCTTTTTTATGCTTGTAGAGTATCCACCAATGTGATGTGTCTACATAGATGGCAGAATTAGTGATGTTGCTCTTCTAATCCTTTACATCTTTAAAATATTACATTTCTTTAATTGGAGTTTTCTTTTTTATCTCTTCTCCCCTACAATAAAAAATGAAAAAAAACATTTGTATTTTTAACCTTATTTGGATACAAAATGTGAACATTTACCTGGATTATGCAGGTAAACCTGATGCAGAAGAGCAGAAGTAGACACATACACATCAACAAATCTAGCTGGCGAGCACTTAAAATAATAAAAGTTTTTCAGAATTCATGATTGATAATCTATTTTTCCCACAATGTTCATTAATTCGAGTATGTGTGCATTATTTGTTCTGAAAACATTCCAATGGTAGCGAAAACATTAGGATGAGAAATATTTGAAGATACCACCAGAAGCGGTCAATCAAGAAAGGACAGACAACAATTGCCAAAGTAAAAAGAACAAAGCAACAAACAATGATCTACAAAACACTACACATAAAACTGAACAACACGAATCCCAATCAAAAGCTAATGTGAACTCAGATTATCAGGAAGGGTATCCAGTTCATGCTCCACTAGTGGTACTCGTCATTTGCTAAATTGTCATTACCATTTTGTCACTTTAAAAATCATGTGCTTAGAGGAGAAACGGCAAATACCAATGCTATAGTCTTTTGTTTGTCCTGACCAGTGCCAGAGACACTCAAGGCGAGCATGCTTATCATTACACCATCGATGTCGACCGTGATATGAACGTACATAAAGATCCACAAAACACCACACGGATTGATTAACGCGAACCCCATAAATAACAGATGCAGGTCCTCCGGAATGGTAAGCAGTTCCTTCTAAACTAGTGACATCCGTCGTGCTACTTTTGTCACAAATCTGGTGATTAGTCATGAAAGAAGAAAGAACAAGGTTATGATTACGGCAAACGGAACATATCCGTTGTCATATGTGACACAGATACTCCGTAGCGGAAGACCAAGTTATAGTGGCGACAGCCGGTAAAACATTTGACTTGATGGCTTCAGCTTTACCAATAGGAACCCTTGCTCCAGTAACTTCCGTGTTAGCAGCAATACTCTATCACGGAAATCGTGATAATCTATGTTATTGCTATTGAACATTTCATTAGCTATTTCGTGCTGTTGCATCTACAATTGATCGTGTTATTTTTGTCAGTGAAATTTCACATCAATCTGTTAGTAAACTGAGTTGAGATCGTTATTCATGCAGTGCTTGATTTGATTTTACCTATTATGTTTGTTTAATTGCACGCAATGATATCATTGTAGTAGCTATAAACTATGGACAGATGTAATTGATTCGGTTATATCTATACAATTTGATATGATATCAAATACGTTATGCTATTAAATATTTACATAGCAAGGATTTGTTATTATAAATAATTACTGTCATTATTATGCATGCTGATCAAACATAGGAACACAATCATCATATATGTTTAATAATTATGTGTTCCGGTTTCTTGTTGATTTACCATAAAATACACTAGATGTTAATGATATTTGTATTCATATTAAGAATCCAGGGACGTAGAAGCCGCGGTCAAGGCGGCACATCTGTGTTTTTGTTCCCCTTTTTGGCAACGAAAAAGCTAAAATGTAAACATGGAAGCAAAGTAATATCTATATTATCCAGCTAACCAAAAGAATATGGTTTGATTTGCAACCACAGTGCTTTTTATTTACTCGATAGCTTTCAAAACGTGCCCCCAAACACACTTCCTGGAACAACCCTAAGACTTTACCCCCCCCCCCTTTTTTTCCTTGTACTCGTGACACCCACCTCCCACTGTCTGGTTCACTGCTACGGATCCGAAAATGAACGTGAAGCTATTCCCATAATATACACGCATATAGCATGCCTATTAATAGTAAATGTTTAACCTAAGCCCCGTATTAATAATCATTCGATTTACAAACATATATATTTTCGATGACAGATTTACGCAGTTTATAACATTTAAAACATCAGCAATCTGTTTATGTCAGTTCTGTCCTCACATAGCCGTCTCACATTCTAATTGTACTTTTATACTTTTACAAACACTAAAAAGTTTTAAGATACCAGTGCAAGAAGAGTTTGAAGATACCAAAGGGATAATCAGAATTCGTAAATCGAAGGACAGACAACACAATGGTCAAAAAAAAAAGTACAAAAAGGACAAATAACGATCTACAAAACATACACATAAAAGTAAGGATCGAGTAACACGAACCCCACTAAAATCCGGGGGTAAACTTAGGTGCTCCGGAAGGGTAAGCAGCAGTTCCTCCTCCACTAGTGGCACCCGTCGTGTTAATCTAGTTACAAATCTGGTGATAAGTCGTGAATGAGGAAAGGATCGGAAAGAGCTTACGACAAGTGGAACATATCCGTGGTCATTTGTGACACAGATATTCCATAACTGTCAACCAAGTCATGGTAGCGATCGTAAAATTGTGATGACTTCAACTTTACTAAGAGGAACCCTTGATTCAGTAGCTTCCTTGCTAGCAGCAATCAATTGTACAAATCTATGGACAAGTCAATGGCCGAACGACAAAAGACGAAAAAACAAACAATCGTCCACGAATCACTTTGCAAAAGAATCTAATGATTGAACAGTACAAACCACATTGAAAATCGGGGTGAACTCGTGTAATTACGACCCGGAAGTTATCATTTCGACTTCACTCTGTTGCGAGGTGTACACTATTAAGCGTATGTGGCATTTATTTGTGTTTCTGTGGTGGCTTACATTGAGTACACCTCCCAAAAAGAAAAGTGACTGTCGTGATATTCCCAAAATATCGTTTAAAATTGCGTTATTCAAGTATGTGTAAGTCATACCCTATTTTACAGTAGAAAATCAAATTGCGTTGTGATCTATGTGTTGTCCCATATATATAATACGATACTCAATACAATGTCAATATCCAAGGGAGGTGTTTGTTACAGTAGATGTAATCGATTTAACCATTAATGGGGTTGAAATGCGAAGAATGAATAGCATATTGAAAAATTAGTAACATGACAAATACAACTAACAGGACTTGAACGATTTTTAGATGGTATCAATGACAGGCAGTTTTATGAAAAAGGTTTATGTGTCTACTGGAAACAGGACATGTGTACTATATTTGTCAGTGGACACTATATATAGAATAACGGCAATTTTGAATTATGAGACATACATTATCGCTAGTATCGCAATGAGTCCGATATGACGAGTTATAATGCTAGCGGAAATGTATGTCGAGATCTTCAAAACTGACGTTATTGTTTTTATCGGTATTGAACGTCATTATGTGACGTCACACTGATCGGTATATTCCAGTATCCGAGTCAGAATGTTGATACTGACAATATCACGCAGTGAGATCAAATGTTATGCTATTTCCCGATCAAATTAGAATATTCCTACACGCTATAGGCAATATCATCTAGCATATTACTCATATGTTGTTATATTAAACCGCGATCTGGCAGATAACGCCATTTGCTAAGCAATTTGTATTAGGTGGTTACAAACCTTCAACGTCATTATTAACCACATCGGTGGTGTAATGGCTAACGTGATCGCCTCTGGTGTGGTAGATCATGGTTTCGAGCCCCCGCCGGGTCAAAACAAAAACAAATAAACAAAAACATAAAATTGGTTATTGCTGCTTCTCCGCTAGCCATGCAGCATTCAAGGAAAAGAGCAAGACTGAATGAGGATACTATGTCCGAGTGGAGCGACATGTCTATCCGGGCACTGGTTTCCGTGCGTTAACACTTTGTGCACTCACGAACAAAAAGGACAACAAAGACCATTTTAAAGAGCACAAAGCACATTTAATTATGTAATAAATAAGCAATAAATGTCCTTTATGAAAAGCGCATAATCAATATTATATTTTGTGTTTTATTAGTTATTTAAACATTCGATAATTGCTATGGACAATCGTCGATTTGTATCTATACGGTACCGTACGGTAATGAATATTTGTGTGGTGTAAAAACATTTCAGATTTTATATAAAATACATATTATTAAAAACAGGAAGTCAAGTAAGTCTACAGTAAAGAATGAGATGGTAACGCACGGATACAATAATAACAAAAAACAGTAACAATAGAAGTTCTTATTTACTTCCAATAATAAGGTTTATCTAATTTATAAGATAAACCAATTTAATAAAAGTGAATTGTTCTTACTTTGACCTGGCTGCTCAGTAGACAACGGAGTTCGAAAAAATATATTTAAAAGAAATCGAAAAAAAATCAACGCCATCCAGGATCCAAATAAGGTGAAGCCACCAAAAAGATTTCGAAACCCTCCAAAGAAAGTTTTTCAAAAAAAAAAGCGGCGCCAAAAGGGTAAAAGACCACCCTGAGGCGAAATGGCCAGACGACAGCAGTACCACATGGTGAAAATGTACCGATTGCGTCAGATATGGAGGCATCCCACAATGACACTCGTCCAACTGATCGTCCCTTGTATGATGTATCCAGCCTATCAACGCCTTCAACATATGGTCCGTCAACGTCTACTGTTCAACAAGGACCACAACAGCAGGCAAATTCTTTTCCAATAGCAGGCCAGGAGATTCAGAGTGTTCAACAAGACCACAACTGCAGGCAAACTCTCTTCCAATACCGGACCAGGAGACGCAGTGTGTGCAACAAGGACAACAACAGCAGGCAAGCTCTCTTCCAATACCGGGCCAGGAGACGTATGGTGCTGAAAATAACAACTTTGGTATGTTGCAACATTCATCACCACAGGGGATGGGAAATGTTGTCAATTCATTTGAAGGGCGTCTGCAAGTTAGCCATGCCCCATCAGATATTTCCAGTGTCTTTGACTCCATTTCATCTCACATTCCGGTCAAGATAAAAGAAAAAATATGGAAGGGAGAATTCATTGATTTAAATTTGTTTCTAAAATCCGCAAAAGACCTTGTAAATGAACCAAGCTTTAGAGGGTGAACTAGCAATAAAAGGGGGCATTTTCACTGTTGTTAATCAAAAGGAAAATTATATTATCAACACACATGTTTGAACTTCCGCCTTTATGATATATGCAAGTGTAATGTTGGAGAAATTTCCAAACAATGGTCAATAATATTGTAATAAAATGATTTTGTCACAGTTGCAGGTGAATTGCGGGATCTGGCAAGATAAAGGGGATCACTATCCTTTCCTGTATTGTACCTCGGATCATATTATGTTTTTACCTTCCTGCGTTACCGCATGAAGTGGTGTTTATACCATCTTATGTCTACAATGAGTGGCCGGTTCTGAACTGGTACCAGTTTGAGTTTAGCTTCTCATATGCATGTAAATTGTTAATCTTCACTCCCCTGATTAAATCAACTATGAGGTGATGCGAATATGAGTCGGTGTATAAGGAGATCGTACCTCTCGTTCTCTCTAGGATTAACTTGGAGGAACTAGAGCATCCATTGCTACAAGTGGGGCACATACTTGTCCAGACCTTTAATCGACATTCTGTTTAATCTTGCCAGATCCTGTATTTTTCAGTGCCGAACTGTGGCCGTTTTCTCCACTTTACATATTGTGTTTGTCATATTTTACCCAATAATGAATCTTTGATTACTGCCATACAGTCAATGGACATAAGTATTCGTCACCTTCGATTTTTTACTATATATTTCATATAAAACCACATTTTTCAAAAAAATGTATTGTGATGTATGTATTTCGAAACAGATTTTGATCATTTTTGCACCAGACGAAGCAGAAATATTTAAAGATTATTTGTTTATTTTAGCATGATTTTCCGGTAGATTGCCTTTATTTTCTTATTATTTAAAGACAATTTGTGTTTTCTGACGTCAAATTTGATATATATTTTAACAAAAATGAAATCGGAAAAATCAACATTTGCGTTTAAATCAAAAGAAAACAAAAACCATGCAGACAAAAATTACTATCAGATAATCAAATGAAATTTAAAGAATTATGCGTGTCTTAAAATAAATTTCATAAAGTCTGCCCAGAGATAGCTTTAAAATATTTTTTTTTTAAAATGTGACTTTATATGAAATATATAGTAAAAAATCGAAGGTGGCGAATACTTATTTCTATGGACTGTATATTATAGCACACCAAGTTCCGTATATTAGAATCTGTGCCGATACTCATTTCATTAGTTATATTTCATCACCTTTATACGGTTGTGACAATCTAACCATTTTTAAAGGCTTAATAAGTAAAATTCATAATACATTCTGTGCATTTTATTATTTTTTGTTTTTACGTAAGATTTAATAATATGTAGGTCCTTTGTACTAAAAACTATTCATTGTAGTTCTTTGTGTTTCTTTGTGCTCCTTTGTACACAACGAATGTCATTTAAAGTGTTTATAAAGAATGTCTAAACCGTGTACCAGTGTGTCCGTCATAATGGAAATAACCTATCTCTACCAGAGTTACACATGTCTCGTTATGGAACGATAACTATGATAGAGCTTGTCAAATAACTGGTCTTGAACCGTATAATTTTACGGAAGTAATGTTCCCATCTATTTCTTTAGCATTTGTCTTAGGCTGAATAAATTGTAGCTATTACGTATATCCATATACTTTTAAATAAATATATGATTACTAGATAACGTGTTAAGTCATACACTATATTGTTTTTAAGTGTATTAAAATATTTAGATACGTGCTGTGGTTGTAATCAATTAAAAAGGTTGTATTTAAATTGGTAGATAAACAATGATAATATTATACTGAACAAATAATCTTCAAATGAGACAAATTAAGGCAAAGGTCCATCAATTATCAACATTGGATAGTTTGTGAAAAATAGGTTTTTGAAAATGACTCGTTTGACTGAAGATATTATTAAACAACGATCTCGTCATGTTACGTAATGTGGAATAGTTGCGAAACATACTATTATCCTTGAGTAGTATGAGAAACCAATACTTCCTTGTTTTCGGGATTATATCAATAAAGGCATATCAATTCGCTATGATTAATAAACGACCAGCTGAATGTTTATTATATTGAAGACTATATGTCGTAAAATAGATAATGCATCGACCATAGTAAAGTATCCAAGTTGTTACTGAAAAAATAATATAATCTATGGCTATTATGAATTCTGAAACAACCAATAACATTTCCGAAATTATCAGTGGAACTACTGTGGCTAATATTTCAAATGATAATTCAGAAATTGGTGAAGATATTCATGAAGTAGCTAATTATCTTTGGAAAGTAATATCTCCTATTCTCCTTGTGATTGGAGTAGGTGGAAATGCAGGAATTATGATCATTTTGTACAAAATGAAATTCTGGACTAAAATGACATATGTGTTTCTCTTTATACTTGCGGCTGACGATTCTGTCGTTCTTTGTGTTGGGCTAAGTCGATACTGGATTAAAGCAATGTTCGACCTTGATATTCGGGATATATCTAATTTTGGATGTGTCTTTCATTTATTTTTAATATATTTTTCAATGCAACTGTCATCTTGGACGTTAGTGTGCGTCACAGTGGAGCGATATGTTAAAACTCGGCACCCGTTTATGTATTTGTCACATCGATTTTCCAGAGTATTAAAACCTGTGTTCGTGATATCTTTCATTGTCTGTCTAAGTCTTAATCTACATTTCTTCTGGACAAACAGTTTGGTAACAACTGGTAGTGTGTACAAATGCAAAAATCCGACAAGCGAATACAAGATTTTTGAAGAAAAGTATTATGTATTTGTTGATCTTGTAATGCTCTCAGTTCTACCATTCATTTTAATGTTTACAATGAACTTATTAATTGGTAAATCACTCCATGAATCAAGAGTCTTTCGCAGATGTTCCATACCAAATCCGAAAACCAGACGAGGATTCATTCGAAGCAGTAAAAAATTAACTCGGATGCTGTTCTTTACAAGTATATATTTCTTAGTCACTACATTACCTGTTTCAATCTTCTTTGTGGTGGACTCGTTTGTTGAGGATCCAGACAATAATTTAACAACCGCCAAGCTAGAACTTGCTAAAGCGGTATTATATTTATTACAGTTTTCAAATTATGCCGTCAATTTTTATATCTTCATTGAGGTCAACGACAACTTCAGACATCATCTACCATCATTCTGCAATAAGAACAAATCGTAAGTACAGAGTATTTTGTTGCAATTGTCTTGTTAATTTTGGGGCCTTCGTATGATAGTTGGACTTACGACTACTTGTGCAATCAGTAGCTATCACCACTAAAGTTGTGAGTTAGATACATGTTCATGGCGAGGTAAACTCTACTACAACAATATGTGATAAAGTGTGTCAATGACTTGCGACAGGTCGGTGGTTTTCACGGGGGACTCCGGTTTCCTCCACCATTAAAACTGACCGCCACGATATAGCTGCAATATTGTTCAAAGTGGGGTTAAACACAATAACCCTAACCCTAGCCCTCTTTGCTTTATATAGCTTGTAAAATATTTTCACTCAAGAGTTATACAATAAATGTATTCCCCTTTTCAACTTTAACAACGTTAGAATAGAAAAGTTAGAAGATACTAAATGGGCTAATCAGAGACCGTAAATTGAAGGATATATATTATTATAACCAAATGAAGGGACAAAAGTACAAACAATGACCTGCAAGGTATTAAGCAAAAAAATAAAGATTGAACACGACGAACCCTAATAAAAACCGGGATTGATCCATTAGAGACATTCGTGGTATACATATGCCACTATTTCCAAATTTTTATAGATTACATCATAAAATAAAAAACAAAGAATACCACGCTGTCGGAATAAGTCCAAAATGCATAGCAAAATCATAGAAAGAGGGAAAATATATACCACTAACACACACCACATCACCGCTCACCTTCCTGGCTTGGTACATACATCTTAATAAATGTTGTGGGGTTGAAATATTATTATGGGACCAAACCTCCCAACTTAGTTACATATTGCGGTCATTCAAGGGCTTACCAACTGTGAGTACGTTAATGTATAAGGTAAATGACAATATAATACTTTTCTCACTATTTTATAGCAGCGCCTTTTAATCACTATTGTATTGTTTTACAGAGAAATGTAAATTTTAATTAATATAAACCTCACGTTGATGTTTTCTTCCTAACAATAAGAACACGTACAACTTCAGTAATTCAACTGCTAGTGTGTTCGGTTCGAGTTTGACAATTGTTGGCTAGGATGAAATAAAACACTTTGTAATTAGTATGTATTGTTTCTTCTATCACTAATAAGGAGTAAGAACAACACAGGATAGTTGACTTGTAGTCATGATAATGCTTCAAAGTGGAACGAGTTTCTACATGCGAACATGTGATTCAATGACACAACATTGACAGACTACAGCTCGGATTGTTGGTCTGGGCCAATACAGATAGTATCGTCATATCTTTACTTCTTGTTTGTAGGAGGACTCATGTCTTATTTGCGTTCTTTGTGATTGTTTGGGTATCGTGGTGTCCAACCCATGCTGTGCTGTGTTTTCGTTTTTTTTTCTTCATCTTGTTGTCAGTTTTTCTGCATTGTCCATTTTGTGTTGCCCCTTTTGTTAATATCTGCTAACGTTTATTTACTTGAAGCATTACTCACGTGGACAAACAATCGTTCATTTCCTCACTTCTTTTGTTTCAGGAAAAAACGCACACATTTTTCAAGTTCATCATATACTCTGAGTTCTTCAAAACATTCAACGATGACTCGTAGCGAATGGATTAGTGACATCAACAAACAACATTCTTCCTCATCTGATATTATGCATGAACCAAATAACCATTTGTCAAATGATTTTTTAGGAAATATCCCCCATTTTTCAGAATTATCAGCAACATGTCAAACTATTCCTGATCTGAACGAATTTAATTACATTACTGAAATCGGTTTCACACGGAAGAGTATTGTAGATTTTGACATGAAATCTGAATCAGAAGTTAACAACAACTAAATTCTATTTATAGGATACATGCAACAAGTTGCATTGAATATACCATACTAGTAAATAAGTAATGGTTGTTTTACACGATATTTATTTATTATTCGGTTACTGAGGTCCCATGAATAGGACCAGGGTAATGATGTTTAACGCCACTTTCAACAACATTTCAGTTTTATCATGGCGGTCAGTTTTATTGGTGGAGGAAACCGGAGTACCCGGAGAAAACCACCGACCTGTCGCAAGTTACTGACAAATATATCACATTATGTTGTATCGAGAATATCTTGCCTGATCGGGATTCAAACTCACAATGTTAGTAGCGATAGGTATTGGTTGCATAGGTAATTGTAAATCCAACTACCATGCTATCACGACCCTCCCATGAATACATGAAACCTTCTGCATCTAATTTCCTAATGTCAAAGAGGTCACCGTGGCCATGACCACGAAAAAAAAGTGTAAACAGTGATAAGTAACTACTAGTCAGTTAACTATGAGCATCCATTGACCCTGCTATTGTACTGTCAAAGTTAATGTAGTCATTCATTGTATGTGGTCTTTTCGAGTGAAAGTGAATCTGAGCCTCTGGCGTTGGACGGTGTGTTCCGCGGATTCATTCCTCCTAGTCCAACGTTTTAAAAATTAATTAAAGAAATCTTAAATTTCAAGCTGGAATATCTGTCATTACTGTATAAACTAATATTGAACAAACATTTGGGAGTAGAGTGTATAAACACCAACATATTAACTTCAGGTAAACGTTTGTGTCTTGCAATAAATATTATCTCTATCAATCAAACAATACAGTCGTGTCTCAAGAGATTTACAGAAGTTATTATTTAATTTTCAAATTACAATGTAAATGAAATAATAAACATACATGGAAGCATGCACTAAACAACTATTTATTAGTTGGCTCCACTTGAATAAGTATTAATACAAAAAATGAAGGAAAAACTATCTTGAATTATATTTATTATATTTTATTTGTTTTTTTATTATGAAATATTTATGAATTGTATATTTTTTTTCCAAGGTACAAATATCTTATAAATAAATATTTTACTTTTCTTATTATTGATTTCGATCTATATGAAAAAATATTTCAATCTAATTTCTGCTTTATTTGAATAATAATTCTTATTTCACACAAAAGATATTTATTCAAACTGTTCAGACTATGTATAATGCACTTTAAATTTATTCTAAAACTCACTTTGCATAGATACAAAGTTTTCAAATCTTCACATTTATTTACATATAAGTAAACTTTGTTTTCCTTTTCATGTATTCAAACTTTATACATATACATTTACTGGAACAAATTATCAGGTATTTTGGTGAAATCAACACCTAATTAATGTTCAATACACAATAATGGAGGTAAGAAATTAAAATTGGATAAATGGGAATACATGTACCTGATTTTCAAAAGTGGTATAAATAGGAAAGCACCATGGGAATACCTGTAATAGTTACTTTTAAAAAGCGGGATTAGATAGAAGACACCCACAGAACGTCAACTTTCTTAAAATCACATACGATGCATACTGTTGTTTTAGCAATTATAAGCTATCAAACTGAGTTACATGAAAGATATGTTACATGGGCTGATTCCTCGAATGTCAACTTTCAAAATGATCAAAAGACAATGACCTCCGCCATTAAAATGAATTATGGGGCCAATAGAGGGGAAACTCACGGAAATCATCAGGTATCAATTATCTATTTTTACCAGTTTACTTTTGCAATAGAAATTAAAATCAGTAAATTTGTAATTCATATATTATTTTCTTTCAAAAACAAAATAAGCACTATTACATATAAATGCAAATAAACACATTTATGCATCATGAGCGTAACATAACATGTAGTATTTATACCACAGTTTAACTCGGAAAACCGTGGTATAAATGATTTGTATAAGAAAATCTGTAATTGATATTTCATTTTCTTTCAAAACCAAAATAAGCACTATTACATATAAATGCAAATATTTGTGCATCATGAGCGTAACATAACATGCAAGGTTTGTTGGTCATATCAACAGTTACATGTAGACATATAAATTTACAAGTTTTGTAGTCTTTGGATTGACCCGATGGGGGCTCGAACCCATGATCTACCGCACTCAAGGCGAGAGCGCTAAACATTGCATCACCGATGCGATTAAATATTAATTTGACAGTACTGAAATATACACGCTATGTAGTATTTATACCACAGTTTAACTCGGAAAATCGTGGCATAAAAGATTTGTAACATAAAAAATGCAATATTACATCTAGATCGTTGATAACTGCACGGCTCTCTGAGAGTAATACAACTACATCCCAAATTTAATGTGTGCAATATCTCGTATCTTATCTGTGTGTATTATTTCATAGTCTTATCTGTTGCTTAATTACATTCTGATATATAAATAACACAAAACGATCAAAGGAAAATAATGTATACATGTTACAAACATAATTAAACGAAGCATTCATTCAAATATGTATATTCTATTCAATTCAAATTACATTTGTGTGTGTGTCGTCTCTTTTAAAATATATTATTGTTATACACAAACAACATATCATATAGGGTATTATCGTGTAACCTTTAATTAATCTGTTATCGTCTAATCAGGGACGACGTCGTGGCCATGATCGGAGAGTAGATACATTTACAACTACATGCACAATCTATCAGTGTCTATCAGTTGTGGGTTCGAATCCCGTCCATTATAAGGTGTACTCGATACAATATTATGAGATAAAGTTTGTCAGTGACTTGCGGTAGTTCGGTGGATTTCCTCTACCAATAAACTGACTGCCACGATATAACTGACATATAGTTGAAAGTGACGTTAACCATCATAACCCTAACCCTATTATATAAATAACGTTAAATATATTGATCAATTTAACAACATTTCTCATCGTGAGTTCACACCCGTTATTAGTGGAGTTTGTTTTGCTCAATCTTTAGTTTTCTGAGTAATGTTTTGTAGATCGCTGATTGTCCGTTCGTCGTTTTATCTGTTATCAATTGTATCGCCAAAGCGATTTTTGTGTCATTCGACTACCACCCAATAAACGTTTTGTTATCATGTTTTTCTGTTTTCTGTTAATTTTCCATCAATGCAACTAACTGCTATGATATAACCGGCAAATTGAAAGTGATGTTTAATAGTCAATTGGAAAGTTTACAAATATATTACAACACAATATTTAGCTAGTACCCGAACTGTTAATTACAAACAAACCACTTGAAAAAAAACACATTTAATAATCCTTATGATCTCACTCTAATATGTATTATCATACCATTTATTGTCTTTCTCGTGGGGCATGTGGTTCGCATGTGGTTCATTGTCGCATAACTTGGCAAAATTCAGAACGAGGTGTGCGTGACAGGAGTATTTGTCAGACTAACTAAAATCAATCGCATGCACAAATACATTTGAAGAGCATACAAGTGCATAATGAGACAGAATATGTTGAGTTTGCTTAAATACCACCAAGATTGATAAGAGGGATTGTAGATTTACAATAGTGTGTAGACAACATTGTTAACTTGCATGTATCACCAGCGTATGGAATTTACATTTCACAACTCGTACGTTATTCCAGGGATTGCGCCAAGTATTCATGTACACTTATTTTCTGGACAGAGCTCCGCTGCTGACACAAAAGTTACTCAAACAAGATTGCGTTGCTCCTAGGCTGAAGTACGTCATCACTACTACAAACATCCTACGTTCGTCATCGTGATCTGGTTGACCATTACGAAATGTCTATATCTCAAATCTCAAAAAAGCTACAGCTTTATATATTTTCAATGATTGGAAGCAAATTGAGATGTCTAAATACCATACAGTAGTTGTGTATGCTGGAGGCAATGATGTCAGTCAGCGGATGAGTCCCCAAGAATTTATCCAGATTTAGTGACATTATACATTTTATCAGGCATAAACACTGCAAGGTTGTCATATCTGAAATATTGCCAAGAGCTGGCTGTAATGTTAATTATTTCAATTCGAAGTTAAATGATCTTGTACTTTTGAAAATGCTACTTATATTGAAAATGCAAGGTTTTTTTGTTACCCGGTAATTCAGTAGCAAAACATTTATATTTTAGAGATGGTATTCATTTGAATAATCATGGTATTGTTCAACTCTTAAGAAATTATAATAAATACGTTGATAGTATAGATAGAGACAGAATTGTAAATCAGTGTTAACAGGAATGGCTATAACGCATAGGAAATCACTTATTGTCCTTCAGATAATGGACATATTGGAACTGAATTTAAAGAAAACAATGATGAAATTGTTCAGAAATGTATAAAAATATGCAGTTTAAATATCTGTGGTTTAATATCAAAATTAATGAATCCTGATTTTAGAACTTTTATAGAATCTTATGGCATTTGATTTTTCAAGTCAAAAATTAACGAGTTAGATGTGTTGGAATTACCAAATAGTTTTATGTGTTTCGCTAAGCATAGAAGAAATGCTAAAACCAAATGGTGGGATAGTAATAGTTTATAAAAGATATTTGTTGAAAAGTTTAACTTGTATCTCCTCAGAGTCAGAATTTGTACAATGGGTGCGTATTTCAAAAGACATTTTTACGATAGATTCAGATCTATGTTTAGGTTGTATATATATTTCACCAGAAAACTCCAAATACAGCTCATTAGAAGCTTTTAATGAAATTGAATCAGATTTAATTCAGTTAAGTTCTGGTTGTGATTATTTTTCTTTGATTGGAGATTTTAATGCAAAAACGGGTGATACTCAACATTATATTTCAAAAGATGAAAAATTGGCAGAGTATTTAGATGTTTATGATGATTTAGATTTTCTTAATTATATGGATATTTTTTTATACATTGGAGAAAGTAGATGTTCCTGTTTGGAAGATACACTAGTTGTACTGCAAATTTAAATACTTTTGGTCACATGTTGATTCAGTTATGTAGAGCACACAATTTATATATCGTGTAATGGACGCTTAGGAAAAAAAAAATTCATAGGTAAAAAAAACTTGTAAAAACTCGACTGTAATATACTATTTCATGATCTCATCAAATGTTTTTCAATTGGTAAGCTTCGATCCTGTGCTGCCTGATGTTCATTCCCTTTGTGAGATTGTTCGGAGTTCGGTAATTTTGTTATTACCCTTATTTATCTCCGATACATATTTCATTTTGTGTAAAAGAAACGGAGAATTTTAATTTTTCAAATGATGTTTCTACTTCCTGAAATGTGAACAAGAATTTTATCAAATGGAAGTCTGAACGTACAGAAGACTATGTTGATTTAATTTCCACAAATATAAGTAATGTCATAAATGTTTTAGATACAATTAAGCCAGAAAATGTACTGCTGTCAGATATTGATAATTTAGTTAATGGATTTTCTAATGTATTACTTGATGCCGCTACAGATACTTTTGGTATTTATCAGACCAGAAATGTTGACGGAAGCAAACTGTTCAATACACATAAGACATGATTTTCTAAAACTTGTGAGAACAAGCGAAAGACATTTCACAAAACCAGAGCAATATATAATAAAACCAAAGATTATAATACACGTAGAAATATGAAAATCTATGCAAAAGAGTACAAGAGAACTATGCAAGAAAGCTAGAGAAAATTTAATGATAGCTTTGCAAACGAGCTAAGACAAACGTCAAAATCTGATGCTAGAAAATTTTGGAATATTTTGAATAAATATATTGAGTCTAGAAATGATTCAAAAGCTATTTCAATTGAAGATCTCTATGATTTTTTTAAAGACACAAATTCTTGTGATGAAATTGATGAATGTGGAGAGAATGAGAATGTATTTTTTTAGTATGAATGATGGTATTTCAAAAGAGTTAAATGAGTCTATTACAGAGGATGTGATTAGGAATATTGTAAGACATTTATCAAATAAAAAAGCTGGTGGCTATGATAGAATATTAGATGCGTATATACAGTACACCATTGGTCAATGCATACATATTTATGTCAAGCTTTTAAATTTAGTTATTGATTCTGGATTTTTCCCAGAATGTTGGACTGTTGGGATTATAAAACCATTGTAACGAAAACAAGGGTGATCCGAAAAATCCAGAGAATTATCGACCAATTACCCTTTTAAGTTGTATGGGCAAAGTTTCACTGCAATTTTGAACAGAAGATTATGTATAATCTCTGAGGAATGTAATATTTCAAAGAAAAATCAGTGTGGTTTTAGGAGTGGGCATTCTACTTGTGATAACAGTTTCATACTGCATAGTTTAATTTCATTATACCATGGCTGTGGGAAAAAACTTTGTTGTTGCGTTTTTGATTTCAGCAAGGCATTTGATACTGTTTGGAGAGCTGGTCTTTGGCAAATATTACTTGATAATTGTATTTGATGGAAAATGTTTTAGAATAATTCGAAAAATGTAGAGTAAGATTAAATCATGTATTACTCAAGGGAATGAATTTTCGGATTTTTTCCCTTGTGAAGTCAGTGTAAAGCAATGTGAAAATGTATCATCCTTTCTGTTTTCATTGTATTTAAATGACTTAGAACATTTTTTGAACGACAATAATGTTCAAAGGCTCAATCTGATAGGCAATGTTTGCATTGAAAACATCACAGCATATTTTGATTTTACTCTATGCTGATGATGTTCTGTTAATTTCAGAATCTGCAAATGATTTACAAAATACACTTAATGCTTTTAGTTTATACTGCAAACAATCAACTCTGAAAGTTAACACAAATAAAACTAAAATGATGGTGTTTTCAAAGGGAAAATTTGGAATTGATAGGTTTGTTTCTGTTTGATAACACTAAATTAGAGGTATGCGAAGATATTTCATACCTTGGTTTTACGCTTAATTATAATGGTAGTTTTATAAAAGCGAAAAATAAGTTAGTGCAACAGACACAAAGAGCTTTATATTCTGTTTATAGAAAAGTACGAAATTTGTGTATACCTGTTGATTTACAACTAAAATTGTTTGACAGCATAGTGTTACCTATTCTTACATATTCTTGTGAAGTGTGGGGTTTTGAAAATTGTGTTGAAATTGAAAAGGTTCATTTACGATTATGTAAGAAAATATTAAAAGTAAGACAAACGACATCAAATTACATGGTTTACGGGGAATTAGGACGATATCCTTTGAATATCCACAGCAATGTCAGAATGATTGGATTCTTGTTAAAATTAAAGAGTTCAAACAAATTATCTAGTAATGTATATCAATTACTTTTCACCTTGAAAGAATCAAAAAATTTCCATTTTAAATGACTTGATCATATTTTTAGAATATGCAACTCAACAGGTATGAATTATCTTTCAGATTCAAAAGAATTAGAATCTAGTCACCAATGTATCAAATTGCAATTTAAACGTATTTCACAAGACCAATGCATACAGTCATGGCTCTCTGATATGAATAACAGTTCAAGAGGACAATGTTATTGTATGTTCAAAAATGAATTTAAATTAGAACTGTATTTATTAAAATTATCGCAAGTCAATTTTACCTGGTTGTGTAAACTAAGAAATTGTAATACGAAAATACCAATAGAAACAGGAAGATGGGTGAATATCCCACAGGAAAAAAGACACTGAAAATTTGGCAACGATGGCATTGGTGATGAGTTTCATTATTTATTCACTTGTAAATGTACTGATATATATCTGTTGAGGTGTAAATACATACTGCCATATTTTTATTTTAACCCAAATGTATATAAAATGAAAAGAATGCTATCAATATGTCATGTACAATTGCTGACAAATGTTTGTATATTTGTCATGCAGAGAATTTTCAAAACTATTGTACTTTATGTCATATACATATATATCTTAATTTAGGTAGTATTTTGTATTCGTTATTATTATTTGATGTCTCATGTAGCATATCTTGTATATATCTGAAGACTTAATATTAATAAAGTTCTGAAGTTCTGAAAGTTCAAATGATCCCAGGTTGAAGTACGTCATCGCTACACACATCCTACGTTTGCCATCGCAATCCGGTTGACCGGTTCGAATTAAGTATCCATATCTCAACATATTTCAAATGGCAATGCTGGATCTTTTCCCGCTCACGTTTATTTGTTCTTTCCTCTACCACCGACTTTTACCGGTCTTGACAATATGAATAACACGGCTTACCTTATCTGGATTAACTCCCGGAAATTTTAGTGTGGTCCGTGTTGCTCATATTTTTTTAGTTTTCTGTGTAATGTTGAATTCTTAGGGAGTTGTGTTTGTTTTGTTTTGTGTTTGTTTTTGTTTGTGTTTGTTTTTATTTGTGTTTGTTTGTTTGTGTTTGTTTGTTTGATTTTGATGTTGTTTAGTTGCTTGTCTTTTGTGTACTCAAGGTTGCCAGTTTCTCTGGATCGTCCATTCTTTAGCATTTTACAGTATACACCTGACAAAGCTAATATAAAATACTGAAATAAAGCTACAGACACATGATCTAGTTCAGATGAACAAAAAAGGCAAAGTCAAGGTTCATACAAAAAGGTATTTCTGTATAAACTTGGCTTTTAGTAACGTCCATATGTAGGAAATCGTTGTTAATTTGACCTGTATAAACTGAACACCTGTTTATCCCGAACAAAAGAGCTGGTGCCAAGGAGGTTCTGTTTACACATGATTCATTGTACTTTATCAAACAATATTTGGAAAATATCATGTAAATAGATAGATGTCATTGAATAGAGACCTGGAGTAGAATTCGTAGATGATTACAGGAGATCAACACAAAATAGCCAAAATAGTATATGTATGCAACCTCATCTCGAAACCATGAAGCACAACACAGATGCATTAATTCTTTACGAAATTCAAAATAAAGCACAAAAAGATCAGGTAAGTTCGATGAAAAATAAAATAAATAATTTAGAACAAAATGGTTAGAAGAACAAGACCAGTACGCAAGAAGAACCAGTTTGAGATTAAGTAATGGCAAACTACCAAATAATGGAAACAATGTTGTGAAAAACACCAATTGATACAGACCCATTATTGCTTGATAATTGTAGAATCCAACTAGGAGTCAGGCTCAATCTAACTGACATTGGAAGATCACACCCAATTGGAGAAAACTGTGATGGTGAGATCTCTATAATTTTGCGCTTCCTTACGTATCGCCAAAGACACGAGGTTTTTAGTAAAAAGAAAGAACCGCAAGGTCATGCAGATAAAACTTGCATAGCTGAAAATAAAACGAGACACATACATGACCTGTTGAAACGATTACATATGTTGTGTGTAGACAGGAAGATACATTCTTTTTTGACACACGATGGTTCTGTGCTTGTTAAGGAAACAGAACGTTTTCGTCCATTGGTTGTCATAAGCAAACAAGATATATACAGACTGGGTGGGGAAATCCTCAGTGGTAATGCAGAGGATTAGAGACAGCCCGTGCATCACACTTTATATATATTTTGATTGATTGATTAATGTATGGTGTTTAACGCCACTTTTAGCAATATTTCAGCTATATTAAGGCGACCACTTTTAGTGGTGGAAGAAGCCGGAGTACCTGGAGAGAACCAACGACCATGAGCAGACAACTGGTAATCTTTATCACTTGCGTGTATATATATTGTCTTTTGTTGTAAATGAAATATTTTGTATTAATATTCAGATTATATTTCCTCTCGAATGTTATTTAATTTATTATGTAAACATTACCACAGGCTTTTGTTATTGTTATTTCTCCATGACTAATTTATTCCTCACATTGATCCACGACATTCAAGATTATACTTTTAAATACCTGTTTGACAATCAAATTCAGTGTTGTTTATTAATCTTATTTTAAGTAGACTGAAATAATGTGGTCCTACAATTGAGCAGACGATATTTTAACTGATAGAGCTAAATACTCTTTGACTACGAAATATATACAAAAGAAAATTGTCTGTATAACATTTTAATATATGATAAATTACATCTAATACAACTTATGTTAATGTCTAATATTTATATTTTCAATATCTTTCTTAAGAAAAAACGACAATCGTGCGAGGCATTGCCATAATCTTGCGTTTATGCACACAGCCACTCGTGACACTCGTACCCCCACCCCCCCCCCCCCCCCCCTCCATTTTAAACATTCTGCTTACATATTTAATTTCAATACAATAACTTTTCCTTAATTTACCTTGTTCGTGTCCATATTCATGCCAATCTTATGCTAACAGCAACTTGCATGTGTAGACCCTATATATAGCTTCAGCAAAATAATAGTCGATGCATTTTGAATAAAGTTTATTTTCAAATAACAATATAAACGGGGAAAACTCAAATAAATCTATTTATTTTCAATATACATGATCATATGCAGTCAAAGAAAATTAATAGTTAGTCACAGGCAAACAGTTTCACACCCTAAAATCATCACACTTTACTGCCATTCTCACTTGTGCTGCATACTTTATCATTGCATCTTCATTTATACGAGCGCCGTCAACTAAGATGAAAACAAGCATTAGAGAATACCGAAGGGGCAATAAAGGACAATCCAGAGAAATTGGCAACATAGGGTTAACAAGACGAAGAAAAATAAAACAAAAAGACAACACAAAAAAATATGTGTTGGACACCACTTTACGCTAAGAAACATAAATAACGTAAATAAGACATGCGTCCTCCTACAGAAAAACCTCGAGGTAAAGACGTTATTATGCGAAAATCGTAACGGACATCACAACGGAACTCAGAACGCAAAGGCAACTAAAAAAACTAATGAGATGAGCAACACGGACTCAACCAAAAAAACGGGAATTAACTCATGTGCTCGCGAAAGATAAGCGGTTCCTGCTTCATATAAGATACCTGCCGTGTTACTCATATATAATCAAGTCCGGTAGAAGTCTTGGCGGTGACATAGGAAAGAAAACATCTACGTAAAAAGTAAAAAAATAAGCTTAAGGTTTTCCCGGATTTTGAATGCAGATGTTTATGTTCTCTCTGATATTGAAGTTTTTGAACAAGATATTATAGAAATAATTTCCAGGTTGAATGCAGAAGAGGCTGTTGGACTTGATATTTTAAGTAACCGAATGGTATTAGCTGTAGAAATGAAATAACAACACTACTACCCATGTTATTCAATAGATTGTTTCAAGAAATGTTTTTCTCCAAGTCAGTGGGGATTGCACATGTCATTAATAATGCTTTGTTTAAAAAGGGGATAAATATCTACCGTAAAATTATCGTTCATTCTCCTTATTGTCATGTGTTCGCAAGATTTTAGAAAAAAAAAACAGTTTATAGAAACATTTATAATCATCTGCATATCCTCAAACTTGTATGTAAATTCCAGTCAGGTTTTCTGCCAGGATATTCAACTATCAATCAGTTGAACTCTATGGTAATAATTTACTTGCTTGGATAAATACAAATAACTAGCATAACCTTGGCTGATATTAGTAAAGCCTGTGATACAGTTTGGAATAAAGCGCTTATATTAAAGGCTCGAGAAACAAGGCATTAATGGGAATATTTATTTGATTAAAAGGTTATCTAGCAATATGAAAACAACGAGTATTTATTAAAGATGCAATATCAAGCACTGGAGAATTGAAAGCTGGTGTGCTCCAAGTATCAGTCGTGGGTCCTTTGCTTTTTCTAATTTTTGTAAATGACGTAGCAGACACTATGACTGGCTTTGGTAGACTATTAGTTGTTGACACTTGTATTGGCCATACTGCAAGAAGATCTACATACTTTAATAAGTACAGATTTAGAATATTTAAATGCATGGTCATGTAGATGGCTTGTGAAATTCAATCCCAATAAAACAGATATTATGATTTTTAGTACTAGACATTTAGAAAATAATTCAGTATTTGACTTTAATGATATTTCACTATCTCCTGTCCAAAATTGTCAATAACGAACAACCAGACAATTTCCATGAATTAGTTCCGCCTTTAGTGGCAGCAAATGTTAATCATAATTTACGTAGCAGTCACAATTATATGTACCTTTTAACCATATGTCTGTTTACCAACATTCTTACTTTCCATGTACTTTTCAAGCATGGAATTTTATTGATCGTATTATTAGAAATCTTCCTACGCTTTCCTCTTTTAGACTAAAACTTCGACAAATCCTCAATATTATTCTGTTGGTGGCCGTTTTCTCAGTGTATTACGCCATAGAATTGTAACAGATTTGCCGAATGCTCATTATTATTTTATTTTGAAATAAATAAGTTGAATTTGATTGGAATTCCGGTAAATATTGACTTATTATTATTTGGAAAGAAAACACTTAGCTGTGATGTAAACTGTTTCATATTGTTGGCTGTACAAAAATACACTAAAGACACCTGTCACTTTTTTATGACATGATCATATATATTCATAAATTAGTCATATTTGTAACATGAAACATTAATAATGAATGTATGCCTTACATTATTGATCAAGATCGTATGAAGAGACAGTCTCATGCAAATGGATTAGAGAGACGTCACATAATGAATGACCCCTTTTTAAGAAAAATAGTTTAAGAAAAAGCAATACACTTACCGAACGTGAATAGAAGAATGTTTCCTCCCTATATGTTCACTACTATAAACACCCACTTTAAATATAAATCCATTAACAAGTTAAATCCAAATTGAATGTTCTGTGTGTTCATATCATTTAGATAAAAGGGCGTGTTCGATTAAATATATTTTAGCTTTGATAATCCATTTGCATGACACTTAACATTTTTGGTTTTTGTAAGTTTATTTTTTTTTCAAGTGGTTTTTAACTCCACATTCAACAATATTTCAGTTATATTGTGTTTCATGTCTTCATTGAATATAAAATATGTATTATATCATATAAAAGTTCATTTTGTATTAATTCATGTATGTATTGGAGAAGCGGTTTCTAAGTTGTGAAACTTGTGTCCTATCCAATCGTTTATTCTTGAGCAATAACATATGTTTGAAGTAATACAAATGTACATTGTATGTCAGCCACATTAATACCGTGTGCTTAGCAGAGAGGCAACAAATATTATGAAATATATAGTAAAAAATCGAAGGTGGCGAATACTTATTTCTATGGACTGTATATTATAGCACACCAAATTCCGTATATTAGAATATGTGCCGATGCTCATTTTATTAGCTATATTTCATCACCTTTACACGGTTGTGACAAACCAACCATTTGTAAAGGCTTAATAAGTAAAATTCATAATACATTCTGTGCATTTTATTATTTTTTGTTTTATGTAAAATTGAATAATATGAAGGTCCTTTGTACAAAAAACTATTCATTGTAGTTCTTTGTGTTTCTTTGTGCTGCTTTGTACACAAAGACTGTCGTTTAAGAGCTTGCCTATGAGAAAACCATGCAAAATTTAAAATTTCGTCCATAAGCAAGTTTCGAAAATCAGATTTATGTCATATGTGTCCTGAAGGGTAACATGTAGTGACTCCATAAATATCATCAAAAGTACAAATGGGTCGTTCTATTTTTAGAAATAGCCATTTCTATTTTTATAACAAATTCAAATACCAGAGTAAGCATATTCAAGTGTAAAATTGACCATTTTGAATACCACCGTAAGGTTGGCATAAATGTGCTTTTTCATATATATCAGAGTGTGGCCCATCACAACATTATGCATCTACTGCCATGTGTGTCCCAGTTTTTCAATGTAATGTAATAAGACAATTCAAAGACATTAACAGAACCTAGGTTGTGGCGATGACTGTGGTATTGACCTCCCAGAATATCTTCTCATTCTATATAGAAGTGGAATATTTGTAATAGACACTTCTGTTGTAAATTGTCAAATATTTCCAAGACATAGAGATGATTTGGGCGTCAATTGGAAGCGACAGAAGAGGACATGCCACGCTCCAACTCATCTTGCCAATAGTTCTGCGAAATGTGCAAGAGGCATACAAGCATCAAGATGTAAAGAATTTTGGTTGAAATCCAGAACATTTCTTCCAGTTGGAGCAGGTAAAAATCTTATCAATCGCAAATCTTTGTGTACTTTAAAAAGGGGATGGGTATACATAAAAGCATGTAAATAATTTAATATCCTTCAAATGTAACTGTATCCATAAAACATATTTAGTTTTTGGTGTCAGCTTTTGCATATGCCTCCCTTCTAAATGATCTCTTGATTTGATTATCATTCCCTTTTTGCCATTAATGAATGTTAAAATTGAAGAGATGTACAACCACACAGAAATGTAAATGTACACAGGGCTTGAATGAAGTACAAACTTGTGCATGATTTACATAATATAAAGTTAGGGTTAAGGTGTTTAATATAGTCTTGCTGATTAATATCTAAAGTGCTTGGTTCACAGCTCAAGCTTGAACTAATTTGATCTTATTATCTAAACAGACATAAATATCTCCCCTGGTTAAGTCCATTGATTACAAAAAAGTTGCTCAAAATTGAATGAATGAATTTGTAATAGCACAGACAAATCTATTGCATGTGAAATATATAATTACATTATTTGAGTGATTCTCATTGTGATTCTTTTAATTATAAGCCACATTTTGAAAAAATATGTCTCATAATGTACTTCAAATGATGGTAATCAAAGTTTCCTCATAGTGTCATGAATGTATTTCTTAATAAAAAAAAATATTTCTGCATTACTGAACAACATCAATCCTGAAGATGACATTAGCTTGTGTGTGAAATAGAAATAAAATTATGTTAAGAAAATTGGGTAAATTTGTTTCTAATGATTGTTATTCCTTTCAGGAATGTTCTACTCCTGCTCTAAAACGAATCCTGTATCTGAAGAAAGCAAGCAGGCTCTTCTCACAGATATTGGTATGTCTGATGTCAATTCTATATATACTAAACAACACAAGAAACATTTTTGTCTTTGGTGTTTTAGCGCCACTTCCAGCAATATGTCAGCTATATCATAGTATTAAACAGTTTTAGGGGTTGAAGAAGACGGAGTACCCGGTGAGAACCACCGACCATGGAAAACAACTGGCAAGCTTTAGCACTTGCGGCTGCGAGTCGAGTGCACCCTTTTTGCAATTTACAAAGCAGGGCGCTAACCCACACCGTATTGGTGAGAGCTTGTATGATTTGTTAGGTAATCAAACTACCTAACTCATTGAGCTACCCGGGCCCTAAACAAGAAACACACCACTTCTTCCTATGCATAATTTCATCACAAATTCTTGTTTTTGTTGAAAATTTTTAATTATGTAGTATATCTTGAGCATCAATTTAAAATTGATCTGAGGTTTTCCACAAAATTGACAGTGGAAGTTTCACTAAAAAAAGTCTAAGATCAAAAGTTTGATTCAGAGATAAGGCAAATTGGTCACTCGACAAAAACCTCAATAAAGAAACATAAAAAAAAACAAAGTAATCTTTATTGTTTATTGGCACAAAGATACAGGAGACTTCATTTTTAACAACTCTGGAAGCAATTTTCTTATTTGGGTTAAAAAAAAGTGTCTTTTTGCAAAATTAAAAATGAAAATTCAGAAAATCTGCAAAATTTGATAGTATCGAAGAAGTATAGTATAAATTTAGAATTGTTAGCAACCCAGATTGATGCGACTGTCATAATATCATTTACAATTCTGCGATAAGAGCGTCACTGATGAATCTTTTATAGAAGACAAAGAGAGTGTCTGGGGCACTAAATTAATGACTGGAACTTTGATGTGTTTGTCTTCTAAGACAAGATGTATGGTAGCAATGACATACAATGTACTGGACCAAAATGAAAATACTCTTCATTCTTATTGGTAGATAAATGACTTTTTATATCATGTGTATATCTCACATGAAGCACAATAAAAAAAAATCCTTGAATACTTATTGCATACTTCAATGAAAAATAACATATTAGTATTTTTTTATTTTTTTCTTGTAGATAATTTAGAGAGACAAGGATCCCCAGAACTAGAGATATTCACTGTTGAAGACACTGCTGTTTCTACTAATAGTAAGCTTAAAATGCAATCATTATCCACCTTGGTCAAAGATTTTCTTAGCCAGAGCATTGTTATTTTTATGCCCCAGCAACAATATGTTAGGGGGCAAGCTAATTTACCTTTGTCCATCCGTACATATAAAATAGTATGGTATACCGCTGTCCTTCTGTTCCTCCGTTCACATGTTGTATGATTCCCAAACATCTGGGAAAAAACTTTGATTTTTTTATTTCGGCTTGAAATTCAGGCAAAGGCAAAACACGGGAGAAACCCTTGAAATGTGTTTACTCCCTTCATTGTTCATTGTTCTATCATTCCTTTTCAAGTTTGGACCTGCCAGTTCTGCAGCGTATCATTCGTTCGATAGATATTGAGACGAATGACTTCGGGGCGAGTATTGAAAGGGTGAAACAGACCGTGAATTATGTTTCATATGTGCATGTTTGTATGATAAGGCTTTTCAAGGGTATTTTGAATAATAGCGATCACTGAGTGGTATGTGTTCAAAGATTAGTATATCTTTATCAAGAACAAGCTCTAACCATTCTAAATTGTTGTATCTTTTAATCAACATTACAATTTAGCCCTGCTTGGAAATGAGAGAGTTTTTCATTGATAAATCTGTATGAAAACTACAAAGATATTTTAAGTGGATCTGACTTTAAAGCATTATATCACAGATTAAAATTGTCATTTACCAGTGAATATATAGCCATATTGAATGCGAAGGACGCTGCTTTGTAGAGATGGATCAGACCCCTTTCTAAAATCAAGAAAAGCGCTAGAGTTTTTCTGAAATCACCCTTGAAAATAAACAAAATGAATGGAAAAAAGTGTTTATAAAGAATGTCTAGACCGTGTACCAGTTTGTTCGTCATAATGGAAATAACCTATCTCTACCAAACTTCTCGTTAACGAACGATAACTCTAGAAGAGTATGTAAAATAACTAGTTTTGAACGTATTATTTTAGAATCGGAAAGATACAAAAGTTCTCATCTGTTGAGGTGTTTGCAGAAGTAATGTTCACATCTATTTCTTTAACATTGGTCTTAGGCCGAATACATTTTAGCTATTATGCATATATCCATGTACATATACATTAGTTTTAAATAAACATATGATTACTAGATAACGTGTTAAATCATCAATTATATTTTTTTTCAAGTGTGTTAAAATATTTAAATATATGCGCATCAATGAACAAGCTGTGGTATCAATCAATTAAAAAAATTGTATTTAAATTGGTAGAAAAACCATGATAATATTATACTGAACAAATAATCTTCAAATGAGACAAATTAAAGCAAAAGTCCATCAATTATCGACATTGGATAGTTTGTGAAAAATGGGTTTTTGAAAATGACTCGATTGACTGAAGATATCATTACACTACGATCTCGTCGTGTTACGTAATGTGGGAGAGATGCGAAACATACTATTATCCTTGAGTAGTATGAGAAACCAGTACTTCCTTGTTTTCTGGATTATATCTATAAAGGTATACCAATTCGCTAGCATCAATAAACGACCAGCTGAATGTTTATTATATTGAAGACAATATGTAGTAAAATAGATAATGCATCGACAATAGCAAAGTATCCAAGTTGTTACTGAAAAAATAATATAATCTATGGCTATTGTGAATTCTGGAACAACCAATAACATTACCGAAATTATCAGTGGAACTACAGTGGCTAATATTTCAAATGATAATTCAGAAATTGGTGCAGATATTCATGAAGTAGCTAATTATCTTTGGAAAGTAATATCTCCTATTCTACTTGTGATTGGAGTAGGTGGAAATGCAGGAATTATGATCATTTTGTACAAAATGAAATTCTGGACTACATGGACATATGTGTTTCTCTTTATACTTGCGGCTGACGATTCTGTCGTTCTTTGTGTTGAACTAAGTCGACCCTGGATTAAAGCAGTTTTCCACCTTGATATTCAGGATATATCTAATTTTGGATGTGTCTTTCATTTATTTGTAATATATTCTTCAATGCAATTGTCATCTTGGACGTTAGTGTGCGTCACAGCGGAGCGATATTTTAAAACTCGACACCCGTATAAGTATTTGTCACATAGATTTTCCAGAGTATTAAAACTTGTGTTGATGATATCTTTTATTGTCTGTCTAAGTCTTAATCTACATTTCTTCTGGACAAATAGTTTGGTAAAAACTGGTAATGTGTACAAATGCAAAAATCCGCCAAACAAATACTACATATTTGAAGAAAAGTATTATGCATTTGATGATCTTGTAATGCTCTCAATTCTACCATTCATCGTAATGTTTACAATGAACTTATTAATTGGTAAATCACTCCATGAATCAAGAGTATTTCGCAGATGTTCCATACCAAATCCAAAAGGCCGACGTCGATTCATTCGATGCAGTAAGAAACTAACCCGGATGCTATTCTTTACAAGTATATATTTCTTAGTCACTACATTACATGTTTCAATCTTCTTTGTGGTGGACTCGTTTGTTAAGGATCCAGACAATAATTTAACAACTGCCAAACTAAAACTTGCCAAAGCGGTATTATATTTATTACAGTTTTCAAATTATGCTGTCAATTTTTATATCTTCATTGAGGTCAACGACAAATTCAGAAATCACTTACCATCATTCTGCAATAAGAACAAATCGTAAGTACAGAGTATTGTGTTGCAATTGTCTTGTTAATTTTGGGGCCGTCGTGGCCGTATGATAGTTGGATTTACGACAACTTGTGCAATCAGTAGCTATCACCACTAAAGTTGTGAGTTAGATACCCGTTCATGGCGAGGTAAACTCGATACAACATTATGTGATAAAGCTTGTCAGTGACTTGCGACAGGTCGGTGGTTTCCTCCACCATTAAAACTGACCGCCACGATATAGCTGCAATATTGTTCAAAGTGGGGTTAAACACAATAACCCTAACCCTAGCCCTCTTTACTTTATATAGCTTGTAAAATATTTTCACTCAAGAGTTATACAATAAATGTATTCCCCTTTTCAACTTTAACAACCTTAGTATAGAAAAGTTAGAAGATACCAACAGGGCTAATCAGAGACCGTAAATTGAAGAAGGACAGATAATATTATAACCAAATGAAGGGACAAACGTACAAGCAATGACCTGCAAGGTATTAAACAGAAAAATAAAGATTGAACACGACGAACCCTAATAAAAACCGGGATTGATCCATTAGAGACATTCGTGGTATACATATGCCACTATTTCCAAATTTTTATAGATTACATCATAAAATCAAAAACAAAGAATATCACGCTGTCGGAATAAGTCCAAAATGCATAGCAAAATCATAGATACCACTAGCACACAACACATGACCGCTCACCTTCCTGGCTTGGTACATACATCTTAATAAATGTGGTGGGGTTGAAATAGTATTATGGGACCAAACCTCCCCTCTTAGTTACATATTGCGGTCATTCAAGTGCTTACCACCTGTGAGTACGTTAATGTATAAGGTAAATGACAATATATTACTTTTTCTCACTATTTTATAGCAGCGCCTTTTAATCACTATTGTATTGTTTTACAAAGAAATGTAAATTTTAATTAATATAAACCTCACGTTGTTGTTTTTCTTCCTCACAATAAGAAAACGTACAGCTTCAGTAATTCAGCTGTTGGTGTGTTCGGTTCGGGTTGGACAATCGTTGGATAGGATGAAATAAAACACTTTGTAATTAGTATGTATTGTTTCTCCTATCACTAATAAGGAGTAAGAACAACACATGATAGTTGACTTGTAGTCATGATAATGCTTCAAAGTGAAACGAGTTTCTACTTGCGAACATGTGATTCAATGGCACAACATTAACAGACTCCAGCTCGGATTGTTGGTTTGGGCCAATACAGACAGTATCGTCATATTCTTACTTCTTGTTTGTAGGAGGGCTCATGTCTTATTTATTTTCTTTGTGATTGTTTGCGCATCGTGGTGTCCAACCCATGTTGTGCTGTGTTTTGGTTTTTATTTCCTCGTCTTGCTGTCAGTTTCTCTGGATTGTCCATTTTTTATTGCCCCTTTTGGTATTCTCTGCTAACGTTTATTTACTTGAAGCATTACTCACGTGGACAAACAATCGTTCATTTCGTCACTTCTTTTGTTTCAGGAAAAAACGCACACATTCTTCAAGTTCATCATATACTCTGAGTTCTTCAAAACATTCAACGCTGACTCTTAGTGAATGGATTAGTTACGCAGTAAACAGAAATGATGACATCGACAAACAAAATTCTTCGTCATCTGATATTATGTATGAACCAAATAACCATTTGTCAAATGAATTTTTAGGAAATATCTCTCATTTTTCAGAATTATCAGCAATATGTCAAGCTATTCCTGATCTGAAAGAATGTAATTACATTAATGAAATCGATTTCACACGGACGAATATTGTAGATTTTGACATGAAATCTGATTCAGAAGTTGACAACAACTAAATTATATTTATAGGATGCATGCAACAAGTTGTATTGAATATACCATACTAGTAAATAAGTAATGGTTGTTTTACACGATATTTATTAATTATTCGGATACTGAGATCCCGTGAAAAGGAACGGGGTAATGGTGTTTAGCGCCACTTTCAACAATATTTCAGTTTTATCATGGCGGTCAGTTTTATTGGTGGAGGAAACCGGAGTACCCGAAGAAAACCACTGCCCTGTCGCAAGTTACTGACAAATTTATCACATTATGTTGTTTCGAGTATATCTCGCCTGAGCGGGATTGAAACTCACAACGTTAGTAGCGATAGGCATTGGTTGGATAGGTAATTGTAAATCCAGATACCATACGATCACGACCCTCCCGTGAATACATGAAACCTTCTGCATCTAATTTCATAATGGCAAAGAGGTCACCGTGACCATGACCACGAAAAGAAAGTGTAAACAGTGATATGTAACTACTGGTCAGTTAACTATGAGCATCCATTGACCCTGCTATTGTACTGTCAATGTTGATGTAGTCATTCATTGTATGTGGTCTTTTCGAGTGAAAGTGAATCTGAGCCTCTGGCTTTGGACGGTGTGTTCCGCGGGTTCATTCCTCCTAGTCCAACGTTTTAAAAATTAATTAAAGAAATCTTAAATTTCAAGCTGGAATACCTGTCATTACTGTATAACCTAATACTGTACAAACATTTAGGAGTAGAGTGCATACACACCAACATATTAACTTCAGGTAAACGTTTGTGTCTTACAATGCAAGTGAAAGAGAAAAGATACCAAAATATAGTAATTTATAATTCTAATTCTAATACAAATAATATATGCATGAATAAATATTATCTCTATCAATCAAACAATACAGTCGTATTTCATGAGATTAACAGAAGTTATTATTCAATTTTCAAATTACAATGTGAATGAAATAATAGACATACATGGAATCATGCACTAAACAACTATTTATTAGTTGGCTTCACTTGTTTAAGCATTAATACAAAAAATGAAGGAAAAGCTATCTTGAATTATATCTATTATATTTTATTTGTTTTGTTATTATGAAATATTTATGAATTGTATTTTTTTTTCGAAGGTACATATATCTTATAAATAAATATTTTACTTTTCTTATAATTTATTTCGATCTATATGAAAAAAATATTTCAATCTAATTTCTGCTTTATTTGAATAATAATTATTATTTCACATAAAAGATATTCATTCAAACTGTTCAGACTATGTATATTGCACTTTAAATTTATTCTAGAACTCACTTTGTATAGTTACAAAGTTTTCAAAACTTCACATTTATTTACATATAAGTAAACTTTGTTTTCCATTTCATTTGTTCAAACTTTATACATATACATATACTGGAACAAATTATCAGGTATTTTGGTGAAATCAACATTATTAATGTTCAATAAACAATCATAGAGGTAAGAAATTAAAGTTGGATAATGGGAATACATGTACCTGATTTTCAAAAATGGGAAAGCACCATGGGAATACCTGTAATAGTTACTTTTAAAAAGTGGGAATAGATAGAAAACCCCCACCGAACGACAACTTTCTTAAAATCACATACGATGCATACTGTTGTTTTAGCAATTATAAATTATCAAGCGAGTTACATGAAATATATGTTACATGGGCTGATTCCTCGAATGTTAATTTTTAAAATGATCAAAAGAGGATGACCTCCGCCATTAAAATGAAATAAGGGGCAAATAGAGGGGGAAACTCACGAAATCATCAGGTATCAATTATCTATTTTTACCAGTTTACTTTTGGAATCAAAATTAAAATAAGAAAATCTGTAATTGATATTTCATTTTCTTTCAAAACCAACATAAGTACTATTACATATAAATGCAAATATTTATGCATCATGAGCGTAACATAACATGCAAGATTTTATGGTCATATCAACAGTTGCATGTAGACATACATTTACAAATGTTGTAGTCTTTTGTTTGAACCGATGGGGGCTCGAACCCACGATCTGCCGCACTCAAGGTGAGAGCGCTAACAATTGCATCATCGATGCGATTAAATATTAATTTGACAGTACTGAAATATAAATATACACGCTATGTAGTATTTATACCATAGTTTAACTCGGAAAACCGTGGCATAAAAGATTTCTAACATAAAAAATGCAATATCACATCTAGATCGTTGACAATTGCACTGCTCTCTGAGAGTAATAAAACTACATCCCAGATTTAATGTGTGCAATATCTCGTATCTTTTCTGTGTGTATTATTTCATAGTTCTTAGCTGTTGCTTAATTACATTCTGATATATAAACAACACAAAACGATCAAAGGAAAATAATGTATTCATGTTACAAGCATAATTAAACGAAGCATTCATTCAGATAGGTATATTCTATTGGATTCAAATTACATTGATGCGTGTGTCGTATCCTTTAAAATATATTATTGCTATACACAAACAACATACCATATAGGGTATTATCGTGTAACCTTTAATTAATCTTGTATCGTCTAGTTAGGGGCGACGTCGTGGCCATGATCGGAGAGTAGATATATTTACAACTACATGCGCAATCAGTGTCTATCAGTTGTGGGTTCGAATCCCGTCCATTGTAAGGTGTACTCGGTACAAAATTATGAGATAAAGTTTGTCAGTGACTTGCGGCAGTTCGGTGGATTTCCTCTACCAATAAACTGACTGCCACGATATAACTGACATATAGTTGAAAGTGACGTTAACCATCATAACCCTAACCCTATTATATAAATAACGTTAAATATATTGATCAATTGAACAACATTTCTCATCGTGAGTTCACTCCCGGTTTTTAGTGGAGTTCGTTTTGCTCAATCTTTGGTTTTCTGAGTAGTGTTTTGTAGATCGCTGATTGTCCGTTCGTCCTTTATCAGTTATCAATTGTATCGCCAAAGCGATTTTTGTGTCATTCGACTACCACCCAATAAACGTTATGTTATTATTTTTTTCTGTTTTCTGTTAATTTTCCATCAATGCAACTAACTGCCATGATATAACCGCAAATTGAAAGTGATGTTTAATAATCAATTAAAAAGTTTACAAATTATTACAACACAATATTTAGCTAGTACCCGAACTGTTAATTACAAACAAACCGCTTGAAAAAAAAAACATTTAATAATCCCTGTGATCTCACTCTAATATGGATTAACATATGATTTTTTGTCTTTCTCGTGAGGCATGTGGCTCGCATGTGGTTCATTGTCGCATAGCATGGAAAAATTCATCGCATGCTCAAATAAATTTGAAGAGCATACAAGTGCATAATGAGACAAAATATGTTGAGGTTTGTTTAAATACCACCAAGATTGATAAGAGGGATTGTAGATTTACAATAGAGTGTAGACGACATTGTTAACTTGCATGTATCACCAGCGTATGGAATTTATATTTCACAACTCGTGCGTTATTCCGGGGATTGCACTAAGTAGTCGTGTGCACTAATATTCTGGACAGAGCTCCGCTGCAGACACAAAAGCTACTCAACCAAGACTATGTTGCTGCTAGGCTGAAGTACGTCATCACTACTACAAACATCCTACGTTCGTCATCGCTATCTGGTTGACCATTACGAAATGTCTATATATCAAATCTCAAAAAAGCTACAGTTTTAGATATTTTCAATGATTTGAAGCAAATTGACATGTCTAAATACCATACAGTAGTTGTGTATGCTGGAGGCAATGATGTCAGTCAGCGGATGAGTCTCAAAGAATTTATCCAGATGCACAGTGACATTATACATTTTATCAGGCATAAACACTGCAAGGTTGTCATATCTGAAATATTGCCAAGAGCTGGTTGTAATGTTAATTATTTCAATTCGAAGTTAAACCATCTTTGTACTTTTGAAAATGTTACTTATATCGAAAATGCAAGGTTTTTTTTTTGCTACCCAATAATTCAGTAGCAAAACATTTATATTTTAGAGATGGTATTCATTTGAATAATCATGGTATTGTTCAACTCTTAAGAAATTATAATAAATACGTTGATATTATAGATAGAGACAGAATTGTAAATCAGTGTTAACAGGAATGGCTATAACGCATAGGAAATCACTTATTGTCCTTCAAATAATGGACATATCGAAACTGAATTTAAAGTAAACAATGATTAATTTGTTTCAGAAATGTATAAAAATATGCAGTTTAAATATCTGTGGTTTAATAACAAAGTTAATGAATCCTGATTTTAGAACTTTTATAGAATCTTATGACATTTTGATTTTGAGTTAGATGTGTTGGAATTACCAAATAATTATATGTGTTTTGCCAAGCATATAAGAAATGTTAAAACCAAATGGTGGGATAGTAATAGTTTTTAAATATATTTGTTGAAAAGTTTAACCTTTATCTCCTCAGAGTCAGAATTTGTTCAATGGGTGCGTATTTCAAAAGACATTTTTACGATAGACTCAGATCTATTTTTAGGTTGTATTTATATTCCACCAGAAAACTCCAAATACAGCTCATTAGAAGCTTTTAATGAAATTGAATCAGAATTAATTCAGTTAAGTTCTGGTTGGGATTATTTTTCTTTGATTGGATATTTTAATACAAAAACAGGTGATACTCAAGATATATTTCAAAAGATGAAAAATTGTCACAGTATTTAGACGTTTATGATGATTCAGATTTTCTTGATTATATGGATGATTTTTATGCATTGCACAAAGTAGATGTTCTTGTTGGAAGATACACTAGTTGTACTGCAAATTTAAATACACATGTACTTTCGGTCACATGTTGATTCAGTTATGTAGAGCACACAATTTATATATCGGTAATGGACGCTTAGGGAAAGACAAATTCATAGGGACAAAGACTTGTAACAACTCGACTGTAATAGACTATTTCATTCTCTCTTCATATGTGTTTCCATTGGTAAACGAGTTTGAGGTTATGAACTTCTATCCTATGCTGTCTGATGTTCATTCTCCGATACATATTTCATTCTTGGTAAAAGAAACGGAGAATCTGAATTTTTCAAATGATGTTTCTACTTCCTTAAATGTGAACAAGAATGTTATCGAATGGAAGTCTGAACGTAAATAAGGGTAATAACAAAATTACTGAACTCCGAAGAACCTTACAAAGGGAAAGTCAAAACTCATAAGTATATAAACAGACAAAATCAGTCAACAACCGGAAAACTGTGAAAACCGTAATGACCTTGACTAAAGAAGACAATGTTCATTTAATTTCCACAAATATAAGTAATGTAATAAATGTTTTAGATACAATTAAGCCAGAAAATGTACTGCAGTCAGATATTGATAATATAGTTGATGGATTTTCTAGTGTATTACTTGATGCCGCTACAGATACTTTTGGTATTTATAAGACGAGAAATGTTGACGGCAACAAATTGTTGAATACACATAAGACATGATTTTCTAAAACTTGTGAGAACGAGCGAAAGAAATTTTACAAAGCCAGAGCAAAATATAATAAAAACAAAAATTATAATACACGTAGAAATATGAAAATTTATGCAAAAGAGTACAAGAGAACTATGCAAGAAGGCAATAGCAAATTTAATGATAGCTTTGCAAACGAGCAAAGACAAACGTCAAAATCTGATGCTAGGGAATTTTGGAATAGATATAGTGAGTCTAGAACCGATTCAAAAGCTATTTCAATTGAAGATCTCTATGATTTTTTTATAGTCACAAATTCTTTTGATGAAATTGATGAATGTGGAGAGAATAAGAATGTATTTTTTTGTATGAATGATGGTATCTCAAAAGTGTTAAATGAGTTTATTACAGAGGATGAAATTAGGAATATTGTAAACAATTTATCAAATAACAAAGCAGGTGGCTATGATAGAATATTAAATGAGCATATAAAGTCAACCATTGATCAATGCATACATATTGATGTCAAGGTTTTTAATTTAGTTTTTGATTCTGGATGTTTGCCAGATTGTTGGACTGTTGGGATTATAAAACCATTGTAACAAAACAAGGGTGATCCGACAAATCCAGAGAATTATCGACCTTATTTAAATTGTATTGGCAAAGTTTTCACTGCTATTTTGAACAGAAGATTATGTATAATCTCTAAAGAATATAATATTTTAAGCAAAAATAGTGCGGTTTTAGGAGTGAGCATTCTACTTGTGATAACATGTTCATACTGCATAATTTAATTTCATCATACCTTGGCTGTGGAAAAAAACGTTTTTGTTGTTTTGGTGATTTCAGCAAGGCATTTGATACTGTTTGGAAAGCTGGTCTTTGGCAAAATTACTTAATAATTGTATTGATGGAAAATGTTTTAGAATAATTAGAAATGTGTACAGTAAGATTAAATCATGTATTACTCAAAGGAATGAATTTTCGGATTTTATCGCTTGTGAAGTCGGTGTAAAGCAATGTGAAAATGTATCATCCTTTCTGTTTTCATTGTATTTAAATGACTTAGACAATTATTTGAACGACAATACTGTTCAAAGTCTGAATCTGATAGACAATTTTTGCATTGAAAACATCACAACATATTTACGTATTTTGATTTTACTCTGTGCTGATTGATGTTCTGTTAATTTCAGAATCTGCAAATGGCTTACAAAATGCACTTAATGCTTTTAGTTTATACTACAAACAATGGAAGCTGAAAGTTAGCACAAATAAAACTAAAATAATGGTGTTTTCAAAGCGAAAATTTGGAATTGATGTTTTTTTCTGTTTGATAACACTAAATTACAGGAATGCGAAGATATTTCATACCTTGGTATTACGCTTAATTATAATGGTAGTTTTATAAAAGCGAAAAATAAGTTAGTACAACAGGCACAAAAAGTTTTATATTCTATTTATAGAAAAGTACAAAATGTGTGTACACCTGTTGATTTACAACTAAAATTGTTTGACAGCATAGTGTTGCCTATTCTTACACATTCTTGTGAAGTTTGGGGTTTTGAAAATTGTGCTGAAATTGAAAAGGTTCATTTACGATTTTGTAAGACAAATGACTTCAAATTACATGGATTACGGGGAATTAGTACGTTATCCTTTGAATATCCACATCAATGTCAGAATGATTGGATTCTTGTTAAAATGAAAGAGTTCAAACAAATTATCTAGTAATGTATATCAATTACTTTTCACCTTGAAAGAGTCAAAAGATTTCCATTTTAAATGACTTGATCATATTTTTCGAAAATGCAACTCAATAGGTATGAATTATCTTTTTGATTCAAAAGAATTAGAATCTAGTCACCAATGTATCAAATTGCAATTTAAACGTAATTTACAAGACCAATTTATACAGTCATGGGTCTCTGATATGAATAACAGTTCAAGAGGACAATTTTATGGTATGTTCAAAAATGAATTTAAATTAGAACCGTATTTATTAAAATTATCACAAGTCAATTTTACCTAGTTGTGTAAACTATGAATTTGAAATGTGAAAATTCCAATAGAAACAGGAAAATGAGTGAATATCCCACGGGAAAAAAGACTGAAAATTTTGCAACGATAGCATTTGTTATGAGTTTAGTTATTTATTCACTTGTAAAAGTACTGATATAAATCTGTTGAGGTGTAAATACATACTGCCATATTTTCATAATAACCCAAATGTATATAAAATGAAAGAAATGCTATCAATATGTCATGAACAATTGTTGACAAATGTTTGTAAATTTGTCATGCAGAGAATTTTCAAAACTATTGTAATTGATGTCATATACATATATGTCTTAATTTAGGTAGTATTTTGTATTCGTTATTATTATTTGATGTCTTATGTAACATATTTTGTATATGTCTGAAGACTTAATATTAATAAAGTTCTGAAGTTCTGATGTCCTGAAAGTTCAAATGTTCCTAGGCTGAAGTACGTCATCGCTACACACATCCTAAGTTTGTCATCGCAATCTGGTTGACCGTTTCGAATTAAGCATCCATATCTCAACATATTTCAAATGGCAATGCTGGATCTTTTCCTGCTTACGTTTATTTGTTCTTTCCTCTACCACCGACTTTTACCGTTCTTGACAATATGAATAGCACGGCCTACCTTATCTGGATTACTCGCCGGTATTTTTAGTGTGGTCCGTGTTGCTCATATTTTTTAGTTTGCTGTGTAATGTTGAATTCTTAGGGGGTTTTATTTGCTTTTTTTGTGTTTGTTTTTGTTTGTGTTTGTTTTTGTTTGTGTTTGTTTTTGTCCAATCGGATTACGGGTTATTGATAAATTCTAGTAAGAATATAATTATTGTACTTTAACAAAAATACTTGGAAAATATCATGTAAATAGATAGATGTCATTGGATAGAGACTTGGAGTAGAATTGTTAGATGATTACAGGAAGATCAACACAAAATAGCTCCAAAATAGTATATGTATGCAACCTCATCTAGAAACCATGAAGCACAACACAGATGCATTAATTCTTTGCGAAATTCAAAATAAATAACAAAAAGATCAGATAAGTTCTCTGAAAAATAAAATAAATAATTTAGAAAAAAAATGGTTAGAAGAACAAGAACAATACGCAAGAAGAACCAGCTTGAGGTTATATAATGGCAATCTACCAACTATTGGAAACAATGTCGTGAAAAACACCAATTGATACTGACCCATTATTCCCTGATAATTGTAGAATCCAACTAGGAGTCAGGCTCAATCTTACTGACATTGGAAGATCACACCCAATTGGAGAAATCGGTGATGGTGAGAACTCTATAATTTTGCGCTTCCTTACGTATCGCCAAAGACACGAGGTTTTGAGTAAAAAGAAAGAACCGAAAGGTCATGTAGATATAACTTGCATAACTGAAAATATAACGAGACACAGACATGGCCTGTTGTAAAGATTACATATGTTGTGTGTAGACAGGAAGATACATTCTTTTTTGACACACGATGGTTCTGTGCTTGTTAAGGAAACTGAACGTTTTCGTCCATTGGTTGTCATAAGCAAACAAGTTATATATAGACTGGGTGGGGAAATCTTCAGTGGTAATGCAGAGAATTAGAGACAGCCCGTGCATCACACTTGATGTATATTTTGATTGATTGATTTATCTTTAGTGTTTAACGCCACCTTCAGCAATATTTCAGCTATATCATGGCGACCAGGTTTAGTGGTGGAAGAAGCCGGAGTACCCGGAGAGAACCAACGACCAAGGGCAGACAACTGGTAATCTTTATCACTTGCGTGTATATATATTGTCTTTTGTTGTAAATGAAATATTTGTATTAATATTCAGATTATATTTCCCCTCGAATGTTATTTGATTTATTATGTAAACATTACCACAGGCTTTTGTTATTGTTATTTCTCCATGACTAATTTATTCCTCACATTGATCCACGACATTCAAGATTATACTTTTAAATACCTGTTTGTAAATCAAATTCAGTGTTGTTTATTAATCTTAGTTCAACACTGTTGTCAAAGAGTTCCGGTAGGAATTGTTGTGTCATCTTCCGGTACAAGTCAATTAGGCATGTTTGACATACAGGCGACAACAAAAAGTAAGTATTATGATCATATAGTATTATTATATCTTGAATCCAGAAGATGTCGTTATCGGTCGATTATTTTTGTTTGTTTTTACCTATATGTTTCTGTGGTTAACTTAATAGATTACTCAGAAATAGATAAAATGATGGACATAAACAATGAAAAATGCTAATAATGAGATTGAAATCATCAAATAAAGCTATAAAAAGTAGTCTATATTTATAATTAAAGTACACAAACCCTTTGTAATGCTTATATACACGATAGTTTGTACTGGCGTGCCACCATGAATAGTTTTAGACATACTACAGTTAAAAAACGCAATGCTTATATACGTACATTCGTTCTGGCTCTGTCAGCCATTACTTTCCGGTTGAGTCCCAAAAATTGTTTTTCAGTAGAACCGGTTTTGTCTATGTAAAAAATTGAAAGAATAGCGAAAACAGCTCAATATCACAATTATGTTTCCTTTTTGTAATTTATTCAAGGTTCATTATAACACTTGTCAAGGGTATGTTCGACTTGCAAATTGATAAAAAGAAAAAACAAAAAACAAAAAATTGTCTTCAATGAATAAAAATTGTGAAAAAAACAGTCAAAATATTTTACATATGGATGTTTTGTATAACATTAACAGAAAGAAATACAAAACGGTTTGTGCAGAATTCACTTTCGACAGAATGGTCATGATTTTGTATAGAACGTATAATTCTTTTTCTTTATTTGCTATGCAGTTGGATTATTGCAATATTCAAAGAGTGTTTGAACAAAAGTAGGAACTCTCACTGTTTATATAGATATCAAGTAACTCTTATTGTTTTGGATTAATTTTTGTTTTCAAATAATATATTGAAAGACAATAAGAAATTTTGATTAAAAAAAATAATAAAAAATAAAATAAAAATAGGGAACCGCATCAGGAGCGTAATGGTTAGCGTTCTCGCCTCGAGTGCGATAGATTGTGGGTACGAACTGCGGTCTTGTCAAACAAAAGAATATAAAATTGGTATTTGTTGCTTCTCCGCTAAGAACGCAGCATTAAGGAGAAAGAGCAAAAACTGGCTGGCTCGGAATCAGAATAATGTGTCCGAGTGGAGCGACATATCTACCCAATGACTGTTGTTAACTCACCTTGCCAAAGGCAATGTCAGCTTTTACCATCACTTGGTGGCCGTCGTTCGTCGTCTGTCATCCATTAACTATTCACATTTTAATCTTCTCCTCTCAAACGCCTCAACCAAATGAAGTGAAACTTAGTACGAAGCATATATGGAAGGTTCTCTGTAAATATGACTCATTTCGTTCCGATCCGTTGACAAACATGGTGTCCACAGACAATTCTTGTTTCTAATTGGTCGATTTGATAAAATCTTCTCTTCTCAAAATGCTTAGCCAAATGAACTGCACATTTCATCCCGATCCGTTGACAAACATGGTCGCCACAGACAATTTTTGTTTCTGATTGGCCGATTTCTAGCAATCTTCTTCTCTGAAACTGCTTAACCAAATGAACCGAACTTTGGTGGGAAGCACCTATTGAAGGTTCTATCTTTATTAAGTTTCCTCAAAGCAGAATGAAAGGTGAACGACATAGGCTCAGACCACTGAGCGTCTATTTTCAGTGAGCAAAGCACGAACATTTGTCGTATTACAACTTTTAACGAACGTTGCATTAATCGAGTACACCTAACATTTTCTGTGTATGCAAACTGCCAAAATCGTCCGTGCAGAAAGGAATTCAATACTACAGCCTTTGTTAATTTGCTTATTTGTAATGTTAATGTAAACATTATACTGTGAAGAAACTTAAATATCGTATCCATGAAGTTATTTCCACAGAGTGACTTACTTCGTTATCAACGAGTATAAGATTAAAATATTGCGTAATAAAAAGAATCTCCCACTACTCAATTGATACGCCTGGACAGCTACTTAAAGTGAGTGTAGCGTATTGAGCACCAACTGTGATGTCAGTGCCACAAAAGGCATAAAAAAAATCAAGTGTTCGCGACAGTAGCAATTTAACATAGAAATAACGATTTTTTTATTGTACAAAGTAGCTGAAATTAGCAGCCACAGCGAATATTCATACTATGGGTCAGTATCTATCGCCTATGAGATATTTTCTAATGATAACTACCCCGGTATTGTTAAATTACAATATAATGCTCAATAACAATAAGATTAGTGGTATTTACATACTGAAAAACCGGTTATTTATAAATGATCCAACGGTTTGTATACATGTTTACATTTTGACCAAGCCGGATTTCAAAAACATCTGTTGACATCATGTTTTAGGGTATAACTAGTTACTATTTGACTTTTCATCAACAAAATAGTATTTTTAAGTAAAATCAATCATTCATCAATATATTTTTTTTCTTTTTGGGCAACATTTAATTCATTCGTAAATGTAAGTTATGGCGATATTTCAATTGAGTGTAATGATTTTGAAGCCGGATTCCTTATAACTTATAGAAAAATATAATTTTACACTGTAAAAATAAATGATATTTCGACAAAAAATGAAATTAATAATAATAACAATCATAAAACATCATAATTCAAAACATTATATATACAGTATATTTATAAATACTTACGATAATTATCCGTGTCTGCTTTAAAAATACCGCTTTAAAATATCCCGGATGTTGACCAAACATTTTCGATCGGAGCTCTTTGACGACAGTGTTTACGTAGACTGATATAATATGGTCCTACAATTGAGCAGACGATATTTTAACTGATAGAGCTAAATAATTTTTGACTACGAAATATATACCAAAACAAATTGTCTGTATAACATTTGATATATGATCAATTACATCTAATACAACTTATGTTAATGTCTAATATATATATTGTGAATATCTTACTTAAGAAAACGACAATCGAGCGAGTTATTGCCATAATCTTGCGTTTATACACACAGTCACACGTGACACTTGTGCTTCCCCTCCCCTCCCCCCCCCCCCCCCCATTTTAAACATTCTGCTTAAATATTTAATTTCAATAAAATAACTTTATTATATCATCTCCTTTTCCTTAATTTACCTTGTTCGTGTCCATATTCATGCCAATCTTATGTTAATAGCAACTTACATGTGTAGACCCTATATATAATTTCAGCAAAATAATAGTCGATGCATTTTGAATAAAGTTTATTTTCAAATAACAATATAAACGGGGAAAAGCTCAAATAAATCTATTTATTTTCAATAGTTAGTCACAGGCAAACCGTTTCACACCCTAAAATCCTCACACTTTACTGCCATTCTCACTTGTGCTGCATACTTTATCATTGCATCTTCATTTATACGAGCGCTGTCAACTAAGATGAAAACAAACATTAGAGAATACTGAAGGGGCAATCAAGGACAATCCAGAGAAATTGGCAACATAGGGTTAACAAGACGAAGAAAAATAAAACAAAAACACAACGCATAAAAATATGTGTTGGACACCACTTTACGTAAACAAACATAAATAAGGTAAATAAGACATGCGTCCTCCTACAGAAAAACTCGAGGTAAAAACGTTATTATGCGTAAATCGTCACGGACATCACAACGGAACTCAGAACGCAAAGGCAACTCAAAAAAACAATAAGATGAGCAACACGGACTCAACCAAAAAACGGGAATTAACTCATGTGCTCGGGAAAGATAAGCAGTTCCTGCTTCATATAAGATACCTGCCGTGTTACTCATATATAATCAAGTCCGGTAGAGGTCTTGGCGGTGACATAGGAAAGAAAACATCTACGTAAAAAAAATAAGCTTAAGGTTTTCCCGGATTTTTAATGCAGATGTTTATGTTCTCTCTGATATAAAAGTTTCTGAACAAGATATTATAGAAATAATTTCCAGGTTGAATGCAGAAGAAGCTGTTAGACATGATATTATAAGTAACCGAATGCTATTAGCTGTAAACATGAAATAACAAAACCACTACCCATGTTATTCAATAGATTGTTTCAAGAAATGTTTTTCCCCAAGTCAAAAGAGGATAAATATCTACCGTAAAATGATCGTCCATTCTCCTTATTGTTATGTGTTCGCAAGATTTAAGAATAAAAAAGAGAATAGACACATTAATAATCATCTGCATATCCACAAACTTGTATGTAAATTCCAGTCAGGTTTTCTGCCAGGATATTCAACTATCAATCAGTTGAACTCTATGGTAATAATTTACTTGCTCGGATAAAAAAAAACAAATAACTAGCATAACCTTTGCTGATATTAGTAAAGCCTTTGACACAGTTTGGATTAAAAGCGCTTATATTAAAGGCTCGAGAAACATGGCATTAATGGGAATATTTATTTGATTACAAAGTTATCTTACAATATGAAATAACGAGTATTTATTAACGATGCAATATCAAGCACTGGAGAATTGAAGACTGGTGTGCCCCAAGTATCGATCTTGGGACATTTGCTTTTTCGCAGACAATATGATTGGCTTTGGTAGAATATGTGTTGATGACACTTGTATTGGCCATACTGCAAGAAAATTTACATACTTTAATAAGTACAGATTTAGAATATTTAAATGCATGGTCATGTAGATGGCTTGTGAAATTCAATCCCAATAAAACATATATTATGATTTTTAGTACTAGACATTTAGAAAATAATTCAATATTTGACTTTAATGATATTTCACTATCTCCTGTCCAAATTTGTCAATAACGAAGAACCAGACAATTTACATGAATTAGTTCCGCCTTTAGTGGCAGCAAATGTTAATCATAATTTACGTAGCAGTCACAATTAAATGTACTTTTTAACCATATGTCTGTTTACCAAAATTCTTACTTTCCATGTACTTTTCAGGCATGGAATATTTTTGATCGTACTATTAGAAATCTTCCTACGTTTTCCTCTTTTAGACTAAAACGTCAGCAAATCCTCAATATTATTATGTTGGTGGCCATTTTCTCAGTGTATTACGCCATTGCATTGTAACAGATTTGATGTGAAGTAAATTGTTTCATATTGTTGGCTGTGCAAAAATACACTAAAGACACCTGTCACTTTTTTATGACATGATCATATATATTCATAGATTAGCCATATTTGTAACATGTAACATTAATAATGAATTTATGTCTGACTTTATTGATTAAGATCGTATGAACTAGTTTCGAGACAGTCTCATGCAAACGGATTAGAGAGACGTCAAATAATGAATAACCGGTTTTTAAGAAAAGTAGTTTAAGAAAAAGCAATACACTTACCGAACGTGAATAGAAGAATGTTTCCTCCCTATATGTTCACTACTATTAGCACCCACTTTGAATATAAGCAAGTTAAATCCAAATTGAATGTTCTCTGTGTTCATATCATTTAGATAAAAGGGCGTGTTCGATTAAGTATACTTTAGCTTGGATAACCCATTTGCATGACACTTAACATTTTTGGTTTTTGTTAGTTTATTATTTTTTTTTTTTCAAGTGGTTTTTAACTCCACATTCAACAGTATTTCAGTTATATTGTGTTTCATGTCTTCATTGAATATAAAATATGTATATAATATCATATAAAAGTTCATTTTGTATTAATTCATGTGTGTATTGGAGAAGACGTTTCTAAGTAGTGAAACTTGTGTCCTATCCAATCGTTTATTATTGAACAATAACATATGTTTGAAGTAATACAAATGTATGTCAGCCACATTAATACCGTGTGCCTAGCGGAGAGTCAACAACTATTATGAAATACATAGTAAAATATCGAAGGTGACGAAAACTTATGTCTATGGACTGTATATTATAGCACACCAAATTCCGTATATTAGAATATGTGCCGATGCTCATTTTATTAGTTATATTTCATCACCTTTACACGGTTGTGACAAACCAACCATTTTTTAAAGGCTTAATAAGTACAATTCATAATACATTCTGTGCATTTTATTATTTTTTTGCTTTTCGTAAAAACTATTCGTTGTAGTTCTTTGTGTTTCTTTGTGCTCCTTTGTACACAAAGAATGTCTATGAGAAAACCTTGCAAAATTTAAAATTTCGTTCTGAAGCAAGGTTCGAAAATCAGATTTATATCATATGTGTCCTGAAGGGTAACATGTAGTGACTCCATAAATACCATCAAAAGTACAAATGGGTCGTTCTATTTTTAGAAATAGCCATTTTTATTTTTAAAACAAATTCAAATACCAGAGTAAGCATATTCAAGTGTAAAATTGACCATTTTGAATACCACCGTAAGGTTGGCATAAATGTGCTTTTTCATATATATTAGAGTGTGGCCCATCACAACATTATGCATCTACTGCCATGTGTGTCCCAGTTGTTCAATGTAATGCAATAAGACAACTCAAAGACATTAACAGACCCTAGGTTGTGACGATGACTGTGGAATTGACATCCCAGAAGTTCTTCTCATTCTATATAGAAGTGGAATATTTGTAATAGACACTTCTGTTGTAAATTGTCAAATATTTCCAAGACATAGAGATGATTTGGGCGTCTATTGGAAGCGACAGAAGAGGACATGCCAAGCTTCACCTCATCCTGCCAATAGTTCTGCGAAATGTGCAAGAGGCATACAAGCATCAAGATGTAAAGAATTTTGGTTGAAATCCAGAACATTTCTTCCAGTTGGAGCAGGTAAAAATCTTATCAATCGCAAATCGTTGTGTACTTTAAAAAGGGGAAGGGTCTACATAAAAGCATGTACAAATTTTAATATCCTTCAAATGTAACAGTATCCATAAAACATATTTAGTTTTTGGTGTCAGATTTTGATTAGGCCTCCCTTCTAAATGATCTCTTGATTTGCTTATCATTCCCTTTTTGCCTTTAATGAATATTAAAATTGAAGAGATTTACAACCACACAGAAATGTAAATGTGCACAGGGCTTGAATGAAGTACACACTTGTGCATGATTTACATAATATAAGGTTAGGGTTAACGCAACATTCAACAAATATTTCAGCTATATAGTGGCCGTCATTTTTATTGGTGGAGGAAACCAGGGTATCCAGAGAAAACATCCGACTTGTCTCAAGTCACTGACAAATTTGTATCACATAATGTTGTATCGATTACACCACACCATGTCAACCAAGCATATTAATCATGCTTCATTGATTGTTCACACCCGTCTAACTGTTAGATAATATAGATAAGATAAAGTTTATTTACAGTCTGCAAGTTAAAATAATAGTTTTTCTGATTAATATTTAAAGTGCTTGGTTCACAGCTCAAGCTTGAACTAATTTGATCTTGTTATCTGAACAGATATACATATCTCCCCTGGCTAAGTTCTTTGATTACAAAAAAGTTGCTCAAAATTGAATGAAAGAATTTGTAATGGCAGAGACAAATCTGTTTGACGTGAAATATATAATTACATTATTTGAGTGATTCTCATTGTGATTCTTTTATTTATAAGCCACATTTTGAAAAATTATTTTTCATAATTTACTTCAAATGATGGTAATCAAAGTTTCCTCATAGTGTCATGAATGTATTTCTTAATAAAAATAAAACTATTTCTGCATTACTGAAAACATCAATCCTGAAGATGAAATTAGCTTGTGTGTGAAATAGAAATATAATTCTGTTACAAAAATTGGGTTAATTTGTTTCTAATGATTGTTATTCCTTTCAGGAATGTTCTACTCCTGCTCTAAAACGAATCCTGTATCTGAAGAAAGCAAGCAGGCTCTTCCCACAGATATTGGTATGTCTGATGTCAATTCTATATATACTAAACAACACAAGAAACATTTTCATTTTTGGTGTTTTAACGCCACTTTCAGCAATATTTCAGATATATCATGGTATTAAACAGTTTTAGTGGGGGAAGAAGCCGAAGTACCCGGAGAGAACCACCGACCATGGGCAAGCAACTGGCAAACTTTATCACTTGCGACTGCGTGTCGAGTGCACCCTTTTTTGTATATCTTGAGCATCAATTTAAAATTGATCTGAGGTTGTCCACAAAATTGACAGTGGAAGTTTCACTAAAAAACGTAAAAAATCAAAAGCTTGATTCTGAGATAAGGCAATATCAAATTGGTCACTCGAGAAAAACCTCAATAAAGAGACATATAAAAAAAACAAATTCACTTTTATTGTTTATTGGCACAAAGATACAGGAGACTTCATTTTTAACAACTCTGAAAACTATTTTCTTATTTGGGTAAAAAAGTGTCTTTTTGCAAAATTAAAAATGAAAATTCAGAAAATCTGCAAAATTTGATAGTTTCGAAGAAGCATAGTATAAATCTAGAATTTTTAACAACCCAGATTGATGCGACTGTCATAATAGCATTTACAACTCTGCGATAAGAGTGTCACTGGTGAATCTTTTATAGAAGACAAAGAGCGTGTCTGGGGCACTATATTAATGCCTGGAACTTTGATGTGTTTGTCTTTTAAGACAAAATGTATGGTAGCAATGACATAAATTGTACTGGACCAAAATGCAAATACTCTTCAGTTTTATTGGTAGATAAAAGACTTTTTTATATCATGTGTATATCATTTTTCCTGTTTATGTCACATGAAGCACAATAAAAAAAAATCCTTGTATACTTATTGCACACTTCACTGAAAAATTACATATTAGTATATTTTTTTTTTCTTGTAGACAACTTTAGAAAAGCTTTAGAGAGACATGGATCTCCAGAACTAGAGATATTCACTGTTGAAGACACTGTTGTTTCTACTAAATAAGGGTTATAACAAAATTACCGAACTCCGAACAATCTTACAAAGGGAAAGTCAAAACTCATAATTATATAAACACACAAAATCAGTCAACAACCGGAAAACTGTGAAAACCGTAATTAACCTGACTTGGTACAGGGATTTCTAAAGAAATGGTGGGTTGAATCAGATTTTAAGGCGCTAAACCTCCCGCTCTCACTACGGTTCAAAAGTTCCGGCTGTCACTGTAACAGTATTTAAATACAGGAACAAAATAGGTAAAATAGTTGTCAAAGCAGTACCATATTCGGTGACGTAAATGTCAAAAATATTTTTACGTCACACATAGTAAGCTTAAAATGCAATCATTATCCACCTTTGGAAAGATTTACTTGGCCAGAGCATTGTTTTTTTATGACCCAGCAACAATATGCTAGGAGGCAAGCTAATTTACCTTTGTCCATCCGTACATATGAAATAGTATGGTATACCGCTGTTCGTCTGTCCCTCCGTTCACATGTTGTATGATTCCCACATATCTGGGAAAAAAATTTGATTTTTTTATTTCCGGCTTAAAAATCAAGCAAAGGCAAAAAACGAGGGAAACCCTTGAAATTTGTTTTCTCCCTTCATTGTTCATTGTTCTATCATCCCTTTTCAAGCTTGGACCAGCCAGTTCTGCAGCGTATCATTCGCTTGATAGATATAGAGACGAATGACTTCGGGACGAGTATTGAAAGGGTAAAACAGACCGTGAATTATGTTTCATATGCGCATGTTTGTATGATAAGGCTTTTCAAAGCTATTTGGAATAACGACGATCACTGAGTGGTATGTGTTCAAAGATCAGTATATCTTTATCAAGGACAAGCTCTAACCATTCTAAACTGTTGCACCTTTTTATCAACATTACACTCTAGCCCTGCTTGGAAATGAGACAGTTTTTCATGGATAAATATATATCACAGATTACAACTTTCATTTGCCAATGAAGATTTTAAATGTTTAGCTTGATACTGATACATAGCTACTTTGAATGCGAAAGACGCTGCTTTGTAGAAAAGGATCAGACCCCTTTCTAAAATCAAGAAAATCGCTATAATTTTTCTGAAATCACCCTTGAAAATAAACAAAATGATTGGAAAAAAGTGTTTATAAAGAATGTCTAGACCGTGTACCAGTTTGTCCGTCATAATGGAAATAACCTATCTCTACCAGAGTTACAAATCTCTCGCTAAGGAACGATAACTCTAGAAGAGTATGTGAAATAACTAGTTTTGAATCGTATTATTTTATAATTGGGAAGATACAAAAGTTATCATCTGTTGAGGTGTTTGCGGAAGTAATGTTCACATCTATTTCTTTAACATTAGTCTTAGGCCGAATATATTGTAACTATTATGTATATATCCATGTACATATACATTAGTTTTAAAGAAACATATGATTACTAGATAACGTGTTAAATCATTTTTCTGAATGAACAAGCTGTGGTTTCAATCAATTAAAAAAGTTGCATTTAAATTGGTAGAAAAGCAATGATAATATTATACTGAACAAATAATCTTCAAATGAGACAAATTAAGGCAAAAGTCCATCAATTATCGACATTGGATAGTTTGTGAAAAATGGGTTTTTGAAAATGACTCGATTGACTGAAGATATCATTACACTACGATCTCGTCGTGTTACGTAATGTGGGGGAATTGCGTAGCATACTATTATCCTTGAGTAGTATGAGAAACAAGTACTTCCTTGTTATCGGGATTATATCTATAAAGGTATATCAATTCGCTATCATTAATAAACGACCAGCTGAATGTTTATTATATTGAAGACAATATGTCGTAAAATAGAAAATGCATCGACCATAGCAAAGTATCCAAGTTGTTACTGAAAAAATAATATAATCTATGGCTATTGTGAATTCTGAAACAACCGATAACATTACCGAAATTATCAGTGGAACTACAGTGGCTAATATTTCAAATGATGATTCAGAAATTGGTGCAGATATTCATGAAGTAGCTAATTATCTTTGGAAAGTAATATCTCCTATTCTATTTGTGATTGGAGTAGGTGGAAATGCAGGAATTATGATCATTTTGTACAAAATGAAATTCTGGACTAAAAGAACATACGTGTTTCTCTTTATGCTTGCGGCTGACGATTCTGTCGTTCTTTGTGTTGGACTAAGTCGACCCTGGATTAAAGCAGTTTTCTACCGTGATATTCGGGATATATCTAATTTTGGATGTGTCTTTCATTTATTTGTAATATATTCTTCAATGCAATTGTCATCTTGGACGTTAGTGTGCGTCACAGCGGAGCGATATTTTAAAACTCGACACCCGTATAAGTATTTGTCACATCGATTTTCCAGAGTATTAAAACTTGTGTTGGTGATATCTTCCATTGTCTGTCTAAGTCTTAATCTACATTTCTTCTGGACAAACAGTTTGGTAAAAACTGGTAATGTGTACAAATGCAAAAATCCGACAAGCGAATACTACATTTTTGAAGAAAAGTATTATGTATTTGTTGATCTTGTAATGCTCTCAATCCTACCATTCATCGTACTGTTTACAATGAACTTATTAATTGGTAAATCACTCCATGAATCAAGAGTCTTTCGCAGATGTTCTATACCAAATCCAAAAAGCCGACGTCGATTCATTCGAAGCAGTAAAAAACTAACTCGGATGCTGTTCTTTACAAGTATCTATTTCTTAGTCACTACATTACCTGTTTCAATATTGAATGTAGCGGACTGGTTTGTTAAGGATCCAGACAATAATTTACTAACTGCCAAGCTAAAACTTGCCAAGGCGGTATTATATTTATTACAGTTTTCAAATTATGCTGTCAATTTTTATATCTTCATTGAGGTCAACGACAAATTCAGAAATCATCTACCATCATTCTGCAATAAGAACAAATTGTAAGTACAGAGTATTTTGTTGCAATTGTCTTAATAATTTTGGGGCCGTCGTGACCGTATGATAGTTGGATTTACGACTACTTGTGCAATCAGTAGCTATCACCACTAAAGTTGTGAATTAGATACCCGTTCATGGCGAGGTAAACTAGATACAACATTATGTGATATAGTTTGTGAGTGACTTGCGACAGGTCGGTGGTTTTCACCGGGTACTCCGGTTTCCTCCACCAATAAAACTGACCGCCACGATATAGTTGCAATATTGTTCAAAGTGGGGTTAAACACCATAACCCTAACCCTAGCCCTCTTTACTTTATATAGCTTGTAAAATATTTTCACTCAAGAGTTATACAATAAATGTATTCCCCTTTTCAACTTTGACAACCTTAGAATAGAAAAGTTAGAAGATACCAAAAGGGCTAATCAGAGACCGTAAATTGAAGGACAGATAATATTATAACCAAATGAAGGGACAAAAGTACAAACAATGACCTGCAAGGTATTACCCAGAAAAATAAAGATTGAACACGACGAACCCTAATAAAAACCGGGATTGATCCATTAGAGACATTCGTGGTATACATATGCCAATATTTCCAAATGTTTATAGAGTACATCATACAATAAAAAACAAAGAATATCACGCTGTCGGAAAAAGTCCAAAATGCATAGCAAAATCATAGAAAGAGAGAAAATATATACCACTAACACACAACACATGACCGCTCACCTTCCTGGCTTGGTACATGAATCTTAATAAATGTGTTGGGGGTTGAAATAGTATTATGGGAACAAACCTCCCCTCTTAGTTATATATTGCGGTCATTCAAGTGGTTACCACCTGTGAGTACGTTAATGTATAAGGTAAATGACAATATATTACTTTTCTCACTATTTTATAGCAGCGCCTTTTAATCACTATTGTATTGTTTTACAAAGAAATGTACATTTTAATTAATATAAACCTCACGTTGTTGTTTTTCTTCCTCACAATAAGAAAATGTACAGCTTCAGTAATTCAACTGCTAGTGTGTTCGGTTTGAGTTGGACAATTGTTGGCTAGGATGAAATAAAACACTTTGTAATTAGTATCTATTGTTTCTCCTATCACTAATAAGGAGTAAGAACAACACAGGATAGTTGGCTTGTAGTCATGATAATGCTTAAAAGTGGAACGAGTTTCTACATGCGAACATGTGATTCAATGACACAACATTAACAGACTACAGCTCGGATTGTTGGTCTGGGCCAATACAGATAGTATCGTCATATCTTTACTTCTTGTTTGTAGGAGGGCTCATGTCTTATTTGCGTTCTTTGTGATTGTTTGCGTATCGTGGCGTCCAATCCATGTTGTGCTGTGCTGTTTTTGTTTTTTTTCTTCGTCTTGTTGTCAGTTTCTCTGGATTGTCCATTTTTGATTGTCCCTTTTGGTATTCTCTGCTAACGTTTATTTACTTGAAGCATTACTCACGTGGACAAACAATCGTTCATTTCCTCACTTCTTTTGTTTCAGGAAAAAACGCACACATTCTTCAAGTTCATCATATACTCTGAGTTCTTCAAAACATTCAACGCTGACTCGTAGTGAATTAGTGGATTAGTGACGCAGTAAACAGAAATGATGACATCAACACACAAAAGTCTTCGTCATCTGATAGTATGCATGAACCAAATAACCATTTGTCAAATGAATTTTTAGGAAATATCCCTCATTTTGCAGAATTATCAGCAACATGTTAAGCTATTCCTGATCTGAAAGAATGTAATTACATTAATGAAATCGGTTTCACACGGACGAGTATTGTTCCGCGGATTCAATCCTCCTAGTCCAAATTTTTAATAATTCATTAACAAAATCTCAAATGTCAAGTGGGAATACTTGTCATTACTGTATAAACTAATTTGTACAAACATTTGGGAGTAGAGTGTATAAACACCAACATATTAACTTCAGGTAAACGTGTGTGTCTTACAATGCAAGTGAAAGAGAAAAGATACCAAAATATAGTAATTTATCATTTTAATTCTAATACAAAATGATATATGCATGAATAAATATCATCGCTATCAATCAAACAATGCAGTCGTATTTCATGAGATCTACAGAAGTTATTATTCAATTTTCAAATTACAATGTAAATGAAATAATAGACATACATGGAAGCACTAAACAACTATTTATTAGTTGGCTTCACTTGTATAAGCATTAATACAAAAAATGAAGGAAAAGCTATCTTGAATTATATCTATTATATTTTATTTGTTTTGTTATTATGAAATATTTATGAATTGTATTTTTTTTCGAAGGTACATATATCTTATAAATAAATATTTTACTTTTCTTATAATTTATTTCGATCTATATGAAAAAAATATTTCAATCTAATTTCTGTTTTATTTGAATAATAATTATTATTTCACATAAAAGATATTCATTCAAACTGTTCAGACTATGTATATTGCACTTTAAATTTATTCTAGAACTCACTTTGTATAGATACAAAGTTTTCAAAACTTCACATTTATTTACATATAAGTAAACTTTGTTTTCCATTTCATTTGTTCAAACTTTATACATATACATATACTGGAACAAATTATCAGGTATTTTGGTGAAATCAACACCTAATTAATGTTCAATAAACAATCATAGAGGTAAGAAATTAAAGTTGGATAATGGGAATAGAATGTACCTGATTTTCAAAAATGGGAAAGCACCATGGGAATACCTGTAATAGTTACTTTTAAAAAAAAAAGTGGGAATAGATAGAAAACCCCCACCGAACGACAACTTTCTTAAAATCACATACGATGCATACTGTTGTTTTAGCAATTATAAATTATCAAGCGGAGTTACATGAAAATATTAAAAGTAAGACAAACGACATCAAATTACATGGCTTACGGGGAATTAGGACGATATCCTTTGAATATCCACATCAATGTCAGAATGATTGGATTCTTGTTAAAATGAAAGAGTTCAAACACATTATCTAGTAATGTATATCAATTAAATTTTACCTTGAAAGAGTCAAAAGATTTCCGTTTTAATTGGCTTGATCATATTTTTAAAACATGCAACTCAACAGTTATTAATTATCTTTTAGATTCAAAAGAATTAGAATCTAGTCACCAATGTATCAAATTGCAATTTAAACGTATTTTACAAGACCAATTTATACGGTCATGGCTATCTGATATGAATACAAGTTCAAGAGGACAATTTTATGGTATGTTCAAAAATGAATTTAAATTAGAACGTAGTTATTAAAATTATCGCAAGTCAATTTTACCTGGTTGTGTAAACTAAGAAATCGCAATATGAAAATTCCAATAGAAACAGGAAGATGGGTGAATATCCCACAGGAAAAAAAGACTCTGTAAAGTTTGTAACGATGGCATTGGTGATGAGCTTCATTATTTATTCACTTGTAAAAGTACTGATATAAATCTGTTGAGGTGTAAATACATACCGCCATATTTTTATAATAACCCTAATGTGTATAAAATGAAAGGAATGTTATCAATATGTCATGTACAATTGCTGACAAATGTTTGTAAATATGTCAGAGAATTTTCAAAACTATTGTAATTGATGTCATATACATATATATTTTAATTTAGGTAGTATTTTGTATTCGTTATTATTATTTGATGTCTCATGTAGCATAACTTGTATATGTCTGAAGACTTAATATCAATAAAGTGCTGAAGTTCTGAAAATTCAAATGCTCCTAGGTTGAAGTACGTCATCGCTACAAACATCCCACGTTTGCCATCGCAATCTGGTTGACCGTTTCGAATTAAGTATCCATATCTCAACATATTTCAAATGGCAATGCTGGATCTTTTACCGCTTACTTTTACTTGTTCTTTTCTCTACCACCGAATGTTACTGGTCTTGACAATATGAATAACACGGCTTATCTTATCTGGAATAACCCCCGGGATTTTTAGTGCGGTCCGCGTGGCTCATATTTTTTAGTTTTCTGTGTAATGTTGAATTCTTAGAGGGTTTTGTTTGCTTTGTTTTGTTTTTGTTTTCGTTTTTGTTTGTTTGTTTGATTTTGTTGCTGTTTAGTTGCTTGTCTTCGTCCTGTGCTGTGTGTACTCAAAGTTGCCAGTTTCTCTGGATTTTCCATTTGTAATTGCCCCTTCGGTATTCTTTAGCATTTTACAGCATACACCTGATAAAATACTGAAATAAAGCTATAGACACATGATCTAGTTCAGATGAACAAAAAAGGCAAAATCAAGGTCCATACTAAAAGGTATTTCTGTATGAACTTGACTAGGAAATCTTTGATAATTTGACCTGTATAAACTGAACACTTCCAGTTTGAAGCGTAAAGATTAGACGTTATTTGGCTTCGTGTACGCTTCAAGTTTGATACAATCTAACTAAAATAAGTTTTCAAGGTAAGCTTCTTAATTATTTGTGTGCATTGTTGTAAATATGACATGTAGCATTTCACATTTTCAAGATGGCAGATCCTTCCAGCAGAACCCCTTAGTAGCAATCATGTAGTGCTCGTAGATTTATACGCGTGGAATGACCGGGGAAAAAGGTAGTCCGGCAAACGGAAATATTGATTTATGAATTCCTTTAGAATGACGTAGAATAAGTGAGGATATCCAATCGGATTACGGGTTATTGATAAATTCTAGTAAGAATATAATTATTGTACTTTAACAAAAATACTTGGAACATATCATGTAAATAGATAGATGTCATTGGATAGAGACTTGGAGTAGAATTTTGAAATGATTACAGGTAGATCAACACAAAATAGCCAAAATAGTATATGCATGCAACCTCATCTAGAAACCATGAAGCACAACACAGATGCATTAATTCTTTACGAAATTCAAAATAAAGAACAAAACGATCAAATAAGTTCGCTGAAAAATAAAATAAATAATTTAGAAAAAAATGGATAGAAGAACAAGAACAGTACTCAGGAAGAACCAGCTTGAGGTTATATAATGGCAATCTACCAACTATTGGAAACAATGTCGTGAAAAACACCAATTGATACTGACCCATTATTCCCTGATAATTGTAGAATCCAACTAGGAGTCAGGCTTAATCTTACTGACATTGGAATATCACACCCAATTGGCGAAATCTGTGATGGTGAGATCTCTATTATTTTGCGCTTCCTTACTTATTGCCAAAGACACGAGGTATTTAGTAAATAGAAAGAACCGAAAGGTCATGTAGATAAAACTTACATAACTGAAAATATAACGAGACACAGACATGGCCTGTTGCAAAGATTACATATGTTGTGTGTAGACAGGAAGATACATTCTTTTTTGACACACGATGGTTCTGTGCTGGTTAAGGAAACTGAACGTTTTCGTCCATTGGTTGTCATAAGCAAACAAGTTATATACAGACTGGGTGGGGAAATCTTCAGTGGTAATGCAGATTGATTGATTGGTTGATTTTTGGTGCTTTTAACGCCACCTTCAGCAATATTTCAGCTATATCATGGCCACCAGTTTTAGTGGTGGAAGAAGCCGGAGTACCCGGATAGAACCAACGACCGTGGGCAAGCAACTTGTAAGCTTTATCACTTGCGTATATATATTTTGTCTTTTGTTGTAAATGAAATATTTTGTATTAATATTCAGATTATATTTCCTCTCGAGTGTTATTTGATTTATTATGTAAACATTACCACAGCCTTTTGTTATTGTTATTTTGCCATGGATAATTTATTCCTAATATTTATACACGACATACTTTTAAATACCTGTTTGACAATCAATTTGAGTGTTGCTTATCAATCAATATGAATAGACTGAAATAATATGGTCCTACAATTGAGCAGACGATGTTTGTACTGATAGAGTTAATACATCTTTGACTAATAAAGAAATATAAAAGCGAAATATTGGTATAACATTTTAATATATGATAAATTACATCTAATACAACTTATGTTAATGTCTGATATTTATATTTTAAATATCTTACTTAAGAAAACGACAATCGTGCGAGGCATTGCCCTAATATTGAGTTTGTACATACAGTCACTTGTGGCACTCGTGCCCCCTCCCCCTCCCCCCATTTTATACATTCTTCTCACATATTTACTTTCAATATAATTTTCTTTTGATTTTATGCAATCAAAGCAAATTTTCGTTAGTCACAGGCAAACAACTTCACTTGTTCTGCATACTTTATCATTGCATCTTCATTTAAATGAACGCCGTCGACAACCGGTAATATGATAATAATTTTTTCAGGATTTTGATTGCAGACGCTTGAATGTTCTCTCTGATATTGAAGTTTCTGAACAAGATGTTATAGATATAATGTCCACGTTGGACACAGAAGGGGCTGTTGGACATGATATTATAAGTAACCGAGTGTTATTAGCTGTAAACATGAAATAACAAAACTACTACCCATGTTATTCAATAGATCGTTTCAAGAAATGTTTTCCCCCAAGTCAGTGGGAAATTGCACATGTCATTAATAATGTTTTGTTTAAAAAGGGGGATAAATCTCTACTGTAAAATTATCGTTCATTCTCCTTATTGTCATGTGTTCGCAAGATTTTAGAAACAAAATGTTTATAAACACATTTATAATCATATGCATATCAACAAACTTGTATGTAAATTCCAGTCAGGTTTTCAGCCAGGATATTCAACTATCAATCAGTTGAACACTATGATAATAATTTACTTGCGTGGATTAAAAAAAACAAATAACTAGCATAACCTTTGCTGATATTAGTAAAGCCTTTGATACAGTTTGGATTAAAGAGCTTATATTAAAAGCTCGTTAAATATGGTATTAATGGGAATATTTTTTGTTTGTTAAAAAGTTATCTTACAAGATGAGAACAACGAGTATTTATTAAAGATGCAATATCAAGCACTGTGGAATTGAAGGCTGGTGTGCCCCAAGTATTATTTTTGGGACATTTGCTTTTTTAAAATTTTGTAAATGACGTACATTTGTAGCAGACAATATGACTGGCTTTGGTAGACTTAGTTGATGACACAGTCACACTTGTATTGGCCATACCGCAAGAAGATTTACATACTTTAATAAGTACAGATTTAGAATATTTAAATGCATGGTCATGTAGATGGCTTGTGAAATTCAATCCCAATAAAACAGATATTATGTGATTTTTAGTACTAGGCATTTAGAAAATAATTCAATATTTGTCTTTAATGATATTTCACTATCTCCCGTCTAAAATTGTCAATAACGAAGAACCAGACGATTTACATGAATTAGTTCCGCCTTTAGTGGCAGCAAATGTTAATCATAATTTACGTAACAGTCACAATTACATGTATCTTTTAAACCATATGTTTGTTTACCGAAATTCTTATTTTCCATGTACTTTTCAAACATGGAATTTTTTTGATCGTATTATTAGAAATCTTCCTACGTTTTCCTCTTTTAAACTAGAACTTCAGCAAATCCTCAATATTCTTCTATAGGTGGCCGTTTTCTCAGTGTATTACGCCATAGAATGGGCAATTAAATGCAGTGCATTAAACGCAGATTTATATCATGCAAATTTAATTGTAAATTCTCATTGTTTATGTTTACGTTAATGAAAATGAAGAGCGTTGTATAACACATTTGCCGAATGCTCATTATTATTTTAATTTAAATAAATAAGTTGAATTTGATTGGAATTCCAGTAAATATTGACTCATTATTATTTGAAAAGGAAACACTTAGCTGTGATGTAAATTGTTTTATATTGTTGGTTGTGCAAAAATACACTAAGGACACCTGTCACTTTTCTATGACATGATCATATATATTTGTAAATTAGTCATATTTGTAACATGGAACATTAAAATGAATGTATGTCTTACTTTATTGATCAGGATCGTATGAACTAGTTTCGAGACAGTCTCATGCAAATGAATTAGCGAGACGTCAAATAATGAATAACCCGTTTATAAGGAAAAAAAAGTTTAATAAAGAACAATTCACTTACCAAACGTGAATAGAAGAATGCTTCCTCCTTATGTGTTCACTACTATAAGCACCCACTTTAAATATAAATCCATTAGCAAGTTAAATCCACATTGAATGTTCTCTGTGTTCGTATCATTAAGATAAAAGGGCGTGGTCGATTAAGTATACTATAGTTTGGATAATTCATTTGCATAACACTTAACACTTTTGGTTTTTGTTAGTTTATCTTTTTTTCAAGTGGTTTTTAACGCCACTTTCAACAATATTTCAGTTATATTGTGCTTCATTTCTTCATTGAATATAAATTATGTATAATATCATATAAAAGTTCATTTTGTATTAATTCATGTATGTATTGGAGAAGACGTTTCTAAGTTGTGAAACTTATGTCCTATCCAATCGTTTATTATTGAACAATAAAATATGTTCGAAGTAATACACATGTATGTCAGCCACAACCCCCCTTAACAAGAGGTTATTCATTAGCAGCTATTACAGTTGTCTATTACAGATTGTCTATTACAGGTTGTCTATTACAGTTGTCTATTACAGGTTGTCTATTACAGTTGTCTATTACAGGTTGTCTATTGCAGGTTGTTTATTACAGGTTGTCTATTACAGGTTGTCTATTACATGTTGTTTATTACAGTTGTATATTACAGGTTGTCTATTACAGTTGTCTATTACAGGTTTGTTTAATACAGTTTTCTATTACAGTTGTCTATTACAGGTTGTCTATTACAGGTTGTCTATTACAGTTGCCTATTACAGGTTGTTTATTACAGGTTGTCTATTACAGGTTGTCTATTACATGTTGTTTATTACAGTTGTCTATTACAGGTTGTCTATTACAGTTGTCTATTACAGGTTGTCTATTACAGTTGTCTATTACAGGTTGTCTATTACAGTTGCCTATTACAGGTTGTCTATTGCAGGTTGTTTATTACAGGTTGCCTATTGCAGGTTGTCTATTACATGTTGTTTATTACAGTTGTCTATTACAGGTTGTCTATTACAGTTGTCTATTACAGGTTGTATATTACAGGTTGTCTATTACAGTTGTCTATTACTGGTTGTCTATTACAGTTGTCTATTAGAGGTTGTCTATTACAGGTTGTCTATTACAGTTGTCTGTCACAGTTTGTCTATTACAGGTTGTATACTACAGGTTGTCTATTACAGTTGTCTATTATAGTTGTATATTACAGGTTGTCAATTACAGTTGTCTATTACAGTTGTCTATTACATTTGTATATTACAGTTGTCTATTACAGTTGTCTATTACATGTTGTCTATTACAGTTGTCTATTACAGTTTGTTTATTACAGGTTGTCTATTACAGGTTGTATATTACAATTTGTCTATTACAGGTTGTCTATTACAGATGTCTATTATAGGTTGTATATTACAGGTTGTCTATTACAGGTTGTCTATTACAGTTTTCTATTACAGGTTGTCTATTACAGTTGTCTATTACAGGTTTGTTTATTACAGTTTTCTATTACAGTTGTCTATTATAGGTTGTCTATTACAGGTTGTCTATTACAGTTGCCTATTACAGGTTGTTTATTACAGGTTGTCTATTACATGTTGTTTATTACAGTTGTCTATTACAGGTTGTCTATTACAGTTGTCTATTACAGGTTGTCTATTACAGTTGTCTATTACAGGTTGTCTATTACAGTTGCCTATTACAGGTTGTCTATTGCAGGTTGTTTATTACAGGTTGCCTATTACAGGTTGTCTATTACATGTTGTTTATTACAGTTGTATATTACAGGTTGTCTATTACAGGTTGTATATTACAGGTTGTATATTACAGGTTGTCTATTACAGTTGTCTATTACTGGTTGTCTATTACAGTTGTCTATTAGAGGTTGTCTATTACAGGTTGTCTATTACAGTTGTCTGTCACAGTTTGTCTATTACAGGTTGTATACTACAGGTTGTCTATTACAGTTGTCTATTACAGTTGTCTATTACAGTTGTCTATTACATTTGTATATTACAGTTGTCTATTACAGTTGTCTATTACATGTTGTCTATTACAGTTGTCTATTACAGTTTGTTTATTACAGGTTGTCTATTACAGGTTGTATATTACAATTTGTCTATTACAGATGTCTATTATAGGTTGTATATTACAGGTTGTCTATTACAGGTTGTCTATTACAGTTGTCTATTACAGGTTGTCTATCACAGTTTTCTAATACAGGTTGTCTATTACATGTTGTCTATTACAGGTTGTCTATTACAGGTTGTCTATTACAGGTCGTCTATTATAATTTGCCTATTACAGGTTGTCTATTACAGTTGTCTATTACAGGTTGTCTATTGCAGTTGTCTATTACAGGTTTTCTATTACAGTTTTCTATTACAGGTTGTCTATTACAGGTTGTCTATTACAGTTGTCTATTACAGGTTGTCTATTACAGGTTGTCTATTAGTTGTCTATTACAGTTGTCTATTACAGGTTGTCTATTACATGTTGTCTATTACAGTTGTCTATTACAGTTGTCTATTACAGGTTGTCTATTACAGGTTGTCTATTACAGGTTGTCTATTACAGGTTGTCTATTACAGTTGTCTATTACAGGTTGTCTATTACAGGTTGTCTATTAGTTGTCTATTACAGGTTGTCTATTACAGGTTGTCTATTACAGGTTATCTTTTACAGGTTGTCTATTACAGTTGTCTATTACAGTTGTCTATTACATGTGGTATATTACAGGTTGTCAATTACAGTTGTCTATTACAGGTTGTCTATTACAGTTGTCTATTACAGGTTGTCTATTACAGGTTGTCTATTACAGGTTGTCTATTACAGTTGTCTATTACAGGTTGTCTATTACAGTTGTTTATTACAGGTTGTCTATTACAGTTGTCTATTACAGGTTGTCTATTACAGTTGTCTATTACAGGTTTTCTATTACAGTTTTCTATTACAGGTTGTCTATTACAGGTTGTATATTACAGGTTGTCTATTACAGTTGTCTATTACAGGTTGTCTATTACAGGTTGTCTATTACAGTTGTCTATTACAGGTTGTCTATTACAGTTGTCTATTACAGGTTGTCTATTGCAGGTTGTCTATTACAGGTTGTCTATTACAGGTTGTTTATTACAGGTTGTCTATTACAGGTTGTTTATTACACGTTGCCTATTACAGGTTGTCTATTACACGTTGTCTATTACAGGTTGTCTATAACAGGTTGTTTATTACAGGGTGTCTATTACAGGTTGTCTATTACAGGTTGTCTATTACAGGTTGTCTATTACAGTTGTCTATTACAGTTTTCTAATACAGGTTGTCGATTACAGGTTGTCTATTACAGTTGTCTATTACAGGTTGTCTATTACAGGTTGTCTATTACAGTTGTCTATTACAGGTTGTCTATTGCAGGTTGTCTATTACAGTTGTCTATTACAGGTTGTCTACTACAGTTGTCTATTACAGGTTGTCTATTACAGGTTGTCTACTACATGTTGTCTATTACAGTTGTCTATTACATGTTGTCTATTACAGGTTGTCTATTACTGTTGTCTATTACAGATTGTCTATTACAGTTGTCTATTACAGGTTGTCTATTACAGGTTGTCTATTACAAGTTGTCTATTACAGTTGTATATTGCAGGTTGTCTATTACAGGTTGTCTATTACAGTTGTCTAGTACATGTTGTCTATTACATGTTGTCAATTACAGTTGTCTATTACAGGTTGTATATTACAGGTTGTCTATTACAGTTTGTCTATTACAGGTTGTCTATTACAATTGTATATTACAGGTTGTCTATTGCAGGTTGTCTATTACAGTTGTCTATTACATTTGTATATTACAGTTGTCTATTATAGGTTGTCTATTACAGTTGTCTGTTACAGGTTGTCTATTAGAGTTGTCTATTACAGGATGTCTATTACAGGTTGTCTATTACAGGTTGTCTATTACAGTTGACTATTACAGTTGTCTATTACAGGTTGTCTATTACAGGTTGTCTATTACAGTTGTCTATTACAGGTTGTCTATTACAGGTTGTCTATTACAGTTGTCTATTACAGGTTGTCTATTACAGTTGTCTATTACAGGTTGTCTATTACAGTTGTCTGTTACAGGTTGTCTATTACAGTTGTCTATTACAGGTTGTATATTACAGGTTGTCTATTACAGGTTGTCTATCACAGTTGTCTATTACAGGTTGTCTATTACAGTTGTATATTGCAGGTTGTCTATTACAGGTTGTCTATTACAGTTGTCTATTACAGGTTGTCTATTACAGTTGTATATTACAGGTTGTCTATTACAGGTTGTCTATATCAGTTGTCTATTACAGGTTGTCTATTACAGGTTGTCTATTACAGGTTGTATATTACAGTTGTCTATTACAGGTTGTCTATTACAGTTGTATATTACAGGTTGTTTATTACAGGTTGTCTACTACAGGTTGTCTATTACAGTTGTCTATTATAGGTTGTCTATTACAGGTTGTCTATTACAGTTGTCTATTACAGGTTTTCTATTACAGTTGTATATTACAGGTTGTCTATAACAGGTTGTCTATTACAGGTTGTCTATTACAGTTGTCTATTATAGGTTGTCTATTACAGGTTGTTTATTACAGTTGTCTATTACAGGTTGTATATTACAGGTTGTCTATTACAGGTTGTCTATTACAGTTGTCTATTACAGTTGTCTATTATAGGTTGTCTATTACAGGTTGTTTATTACAGTTGTCTATTACAGGTTGTATATTACAGGTTGTCTATTACAGGAAACCACTTGCAACAGGTTGGTGGTTTTCTCCGGTTTCCTCCATCAAGTGAACTGACTGCCACAATATAACCGATATATTGTTGAAAGTGGCATTAAACACCATAAACCAAACCAAATAGACGAACACTTTGAGGTATAACATGATACCACAAAATATTGTTGAATATAAAAATACCAATAAATAATATAGTGTAAACTTGTTTTAATGTATATATAATTATCTTATAATAAATGATATCATTATAGAAAAAAAATAAACAAATAAATCAATTATAATTAATGCATAGATGTCAGTGAAATACTGAGATTTAAAAACAAGTATTTCAAACAGTCATAATGAAAAACATCTTTGACCTTCCGATGATGAAAAACGATCATTTACAAAACATCTTATTAATGGAATCAAAAGTGTAAAATCTATGTAATAAACAGTACATTTGTATAACTATTTGATAATAAATCATTCATAACCAAACAAGGATGATAATTAATTCATGTGCTAATTCGTGAAGTACTGTAATGTTAATTTACTTCAGATTCATTTTCTATATTTGAAATCGCATCGGTGGTGTAATAATTGTCAGCGTGCTCGTCTCAAGTGCGGTAGAACGTGAGTTTGAGCTCCGTTCAGCTAAAATCAAAGACTATAAAATTGGTATTTGCTGCTTCTCTGCTAAGCAAGCAGCATTAAGGAGTAAGAACAAAGACTGGATATCATCATCTGATTAAAATTTAATTTGTTCTTCTCAGCTGAAAAATTCCTGAGTTGGCATTAAACAACAATAATTTAATTTGATTTGAATACTGCAATCTGATTGGCTGATCTGCTTGGAGAAAATATTGGTTATACTTGATAACCTGGGTTGATATTGTGACGTCACCAAAGTATTCATTCGCCAACAAGAAATTCAAATAGTCACATGAAATAATTTTAATTAAAATCAAGTAATCATTAAATTTTGTTGTAAAAATTTAATTATAAGGAATATTTGAAATTTTAGAACAGGTTATACTTGTATAACCTGGTTTAGAAGTTATGTTTTTCATAAACCGCTTCATGGTTTTTTAAGTGTAAACTTCCCCAAACCAGGTTATATGGTATAACCTGTTAAAAAATTTCAAATATTCCTTAAATAACTCTGACACTCAATCTATATTTTGAATGCAAGAATTATACAATAATAAATATTCTGAAATGTAAATATCACAATTAAACCTTAAAACAATTAGCCTGTATTACTCACATAGTTATCCATGCACTGTTTGGGATCAAGCAAGGTTGTAGTTTCTGAGACAAAAAAAAAACCTTCTGATCCATGTTTCCATAGCAAAACAGTGTTCTGTGGAGTGGGTCAACTTAGATTCTTGATTGTGACTAAAGATGAGAACATTCTAAGGGACCACCAAATGACTATTTAAGTCATGCTTAGAAACAGAAAATCAAATTTCTAGAATCTGAGAAAAAATTATTTAGTTCATTTTAAAACTTTGTCCAACATAGGCAGCCATCCTGCATTTTCAATTGACACAAAAAATACATACATTTGGAAAAGAGCCATCCAAGAAACACTCAAGCTAAGTCTGCTATCAAAATGATAAAGAGGTCTGAGATAAGAATAATGTATAGATATATACTGTATTTTCCAAAGGGTCCAATATTAAATTTGTTTTAGCATGGTGGCCATCTTGAATTTCCAATCCATTTTTTACATGTAATATCCAATGAATATTCAATCTTATCTCAATTTGTTTAGAAACATTTTTTTTTTTTCAATACAGTCCTATATTGAAAACTTGTCCTAATTAGTTATTCTGATGGACATACGGAACAGACATTTTACTTGAGGGCTATCCAAGCAAGTATTCCAGCCACGCTTACTTTCAAAGCATTCATTGATATCAGAGATAAATAATTTTAATATATTTGTCATACACTAAAATGTTGTCCTGCAGTGAAAGCAATCTTAGATTTCCAATCGTCAATAAAAATAAAAGTTTTTTGGATCATATAACGAACATTCCCATCATACATTCTGAGAAGAATTTTAAAATATCAGACAATCAGAATGTATTTTTCGCTTGTGTAAACATACTGCCTCAAATGATGATGACAGACCTAAAGTGTCGACAATACCTAACAAAAGCCCTTTGGTCTAAGATAACTCAATAAACAGCTGCGCCAAGAGCGCATGATACGCCTGTCGTCAACATTCATACAATATTTGTAAAGATTTTCTTTCCCATAACTCTTGAATGAAAAATTTAAATTTCACCAACAGCTGCACCATAAACATGAATTGGAACATTTATATAATATTTATACAATTGAAAACAACATTTTTTGAGAAATCAGTAAAGACTATCAATTCCAATAACTGTGCGAAGTTTGAAGTGAATTGGCCAAGGAGTTCTCAATTTACAACGCGACATACGAAAAATCGCCTACAATTTGATGAATAAAGTCCCATAACTCTGGAATGAAAAATTGAAATTTCACCAAAAAGTATACAGACCATAAGACTATCAATTCCAATAACTATGCGAAGTTTGAAGTCAATTGGCCGAGGGGTTCTCAATTTACAGCGCAGCATACGAAAAATCGCCTACAATTTGATGAATAAAGTCCCACAACTCTGGAATGAAAATTCGAAATTTCACCATAAAGTAAGATCATCAATTCCAATAACTCTGTGAAATTTGAAGTGAATTGGCCAAGGGGTTCTTAAGTTAGAGCGTGACATGTGAAACGAACGGACGGACAGTCGGACATTGGTATACCATAATACGTCCTGTCTTAAAGACAGGCACATAAAAATATAAAAAACAAATTTACCATACAAATTTATATTTTCATTTGTAACAGCGACAAATAGCATAACACATTCAGATCCCCCATATATGAATGACGACTTAATTTTCTTCTTCAGATAAAAATGGTATGGGGCATTGTGTGAATAATGATTCTGGCCTATGGGGAAATAGAAAATGGTTGGATGATCGTTCACATTTATGATTGAAAATGTATGTCTCCAAGGGTTAATCATATATATAAATTTATATATCAAATTTTCATGGTTGTCTTCTCTGCATACAGATCCCTCCAAGTGTATCAACGATCAAACACTCAGGTCGGACACAGAGTTTTGTCGGACTTCACTCTTAAAATTGTCCGACAAATGTCCGACCAAATCCTCCCAGGTCGGAGTGAGAGTCTCCACTCTCAGATAGTTAAACTGTAAACAGGAAACGTCCCCAAATTCTGCTAACCAATAAATTTGTGCATAAAAAAACATGCGTATCTTAGTAAAGCTGAAGTAAATGAGTGATATACAGTACGGAAAGTATAGATATGTTAACGGCTGTCACGGGCGATATATATACAATAATATCCATGAATAAAATGTATTAACATGCAGTACCCATGTTTTAAGCGCACTAGAAGTGAATATTAATATGTCCCTATGTACTCGCGACAATCGATGCCAAGGTCCTTTCACTTGTTGCAGACAGTTGCCGGTTTACGATATCGGGTGCGTTTGCTCTTTTACGTGTTTGCCAAATGTAGGGCGAACGAACCCGGGTAAATAATTCTAATTTATACATTTATTTCTTTAAAGGCAAATTTGGAATAAAATTAATCAGTAAAATTTAAGTTTTATTTTGTTTATGGCGTAAATCCAGTTTTTTTTCTTGAAAATTGGCAGTCTGCGGCGTCCTGATGAATTAGTACCAGATTGCCGAATCCCAGATTGCCGAATACCATATTGCCGATTCCATTTTGCCGACTTTTGTTAAAAATGACAAAATTTCATCATATTATTTTTTATTAAAAAAAAAAATATTGATGATGTGTACATATTTTATTGAAAGCAGTAATTTTTCGCACAATTTTAATTAGAAAAACCATAATCAAATGTATACTGATTGTTGAATAGGAGATGGCCGCCGATAATCATTACTCAAACAATTGAAGAACAATGGAAACAAACTACAAATAAGTAAATGGGTTTTTTAGAGTTTTACTGAGTAAGAAAGAAAAACAATGCGGAAAATTGTCGTTAAATAGCAAATTACTTAGAACTGATTGATGATTTCGGTAATCTAAAAATGAACTAGTACTATACCCACAATATCCAAGCTAGGTGATTATGGTAGATTTTAATAAATGATCGGCAATTAATTAACTCCAAACAAATTTGGGGCATATTTACAAAACAAAAAATGTGTATTCTCTCATGTTTATGCTAGTTATTATTCACAGAGCATATGTTTTGAAATTATTTCTTGGCATCATTATCTTGACAGAAATCATGGTTGTCTGCAGGACTAATCCACCGTATATCCTTTTGAGCTCGAATGCTATAATCTAAACTCCCTGGTATGTCGGACCATTTCAAAAGAAATATTTATTTAATTATTTACAATTTTCCTTCATAAATTAGAAGCATTATTCTACTTGCAATAACAATATTTTTCATATGTCAGCAATTTGGGAATCGGCTAATTGGACTCGGCAATTTGGGATTCGGCAAACTGGGAATCGGCAATTTGGGATGCTACCGTCCTGATATAGGTGAAATAATATTTTATTAGTGTATTCTACGGTTTTTTTTTTACAGTTTACCTGTCAAAACATCACCCATCTCAGCATGTTGTCGCATCGTGCATTCATGATATAAAAATACACCTATCACAGGTGTGAAAAAAAACGTTGCTCAAGACTCTTTTTACTAAGACTTATAAACATAGATAACTACTCTGCATTTTCGATTTTCAAGCCGTCTTCCAATTTTTTGTGCTTAAAAAATAAATTTATATCTTTTTTCTTATATATGTGTATAAATACATTTACGGTGAGAAATTATTATACGTCATGATATCGTTATTTAGGTAAATACTTATTAGACAGATTTTGTTTAAAACCATTTTTGTCTTTTTAATTGATAACTGACCCAAGCTAAATAAATGAAATGTGACTTAATGTGTTAATCATATAAATCCTTGCCTTCTATAAATTTTAATTTCTTATCTAATTCTTATTCTTATTTAACAATATGGTCAGGTTGTTATTTTCATTGAATGGCTTCACAGTAGGGGTTCTTCCTGTATATTGGTTACATCCTGTATATTACAACTGACAGCTAATGCATGACAAACAATTTTAATCAGCCATCATTATTATGAAATACATTTTTTAATCTTTATTTTGATGATGGCACCTTATTCCCATCACCTAATCCAAATTAGGATAGTAGAGGAGTACCGTATTTTTCGGACGATAAATCTAGATAAAAATGACGATTTTGTTCACAGTACAAAAAATGTATACCTTTATTTTGCTGTAGGTTTATTTCTGAATAAGAAGACTCGTATCATCGATGTTCTTGGTGTTATTTTTTTTTTAAAATAAAGCAATAAAAGTATACTAACAGGGGGTGCAATTCTGGGGATAAAATATTCAATATCCGAAAAAATCAATATTCAATGATTGAAGTGTTATCGAAAATCAGTTCAATATTGTATTTTATAATAAAATATATACTATAAAAAATGTATCTTGTTGAAAAAAATCACAGGGTGGATCGATTTACAATATAAAATTATTATCACAAAATATCTAAATATAGCTATAGCTTTCCATCAAACACGAGGATGCGCACGTGATTGTAGTAAAAAATGCCGGTTGCAATACATCTCACAGCGAACGTGTAGAACAAGCTTTTTATACTAAATATACTGGAAAATAATTTATATCAATTTCGTTACTTAATCGATATTTTATTGCAATAATTTATATGAGGCTCATGGGTGTTTAAACGTCACTTTTCAACAATATTTCAGTTATATATTGACCTTTGAGCTACCTTTCCTGGCGCGAATATGGTGCAAGGTAGAAATACACTAAGGTATTTACGTAACCGGACATTCTACATACCGGAAAGAAAGTACGCTTACAAATATGCATCGATCACAAAATGTTTGACATGTTCACCTCGAGAAATGTAAAAAAAATCTTTAAATATCCACCAAATTGTCGGACTTAGAGAGTGTTGACTCTCAATTTAAATTTACTTCAATGATTGCAAATGTACCTACAAACAAATAGTAATAAAAAACAACAACATTAAATAGAATTAATTATAATTGTTCTCCCCCTGGCACCTGAAAATTTGTGTCAACAAGATGTTCCTTCCATTATTGACACCTGTAACCTGAGCTAATTAATTCATATCAAGCTGGCTGTAATACCTAGTCCAATACACATTGCCGTCACAGATGAACAAGTATAGGGACTTGAAATATTTGTAAACAGAATATTGTGTAACTTTAGCCGGTGATTTTTGCATCCGTTATTTCACCTTTATATGGATATCACACTCCGAAAGAATTATCTCTTATTCATTCATGTACACAGCCGTACCGGCCTCACTGACTGTTTTAAGTGACAACAGATTATTTTTTTTTAAATCGTCAGTGATTTCTCCAAACAAACAAAGTCAAAACGCAAACTTAAGTCGAGTTTTTACTCAAATTTAATTTGGTTTGTTAAGAAAACTTTTTTCGAGAAATCCAAGCCAGGCTGGACTCAGCGTATATAATTTTAAAGTTTAGATTTCGGAAAAGTTACGATATTTCTAGCATTCCGATTGTAATCGTAAAATTTAAATGTACTAGAAAGATCTATTAAAATTAAACAAATTAAAGAAACACAAACGGTGTAACTCGAAATTATTGTACAATTATTTGATTATGAGGTGCTCCTATGCATCGAACGACTGTTGTGCCCGAGCGTGACAAATATTGACCTTGGAGCTACCTTTCCTGGCGCGAATATGGTGCAAGGTAAAAATACACTAGGGTATTTACGTACCTTCACATTCTACACACCGGAAAGAAAGTACGCTTACAAATACGCATCGATCACAAAATGTTTGACATATTCACCTCGAGAAATGTAAAAAAAAAATCTTTTAATATTCACTCTCACGTCCGACCAAAATGTCCGACCAAGACCAAAATGTCCGACCAAATAGTCGGACTTAGAGAGTGTTGACTCTCAAATTTGTCGGACATTTTGGGAGGAATATGTCGGACCTGAGAGTATGATCGTTGATACACTTGGAGTGTACTGTATGTCAACGGTATCTCTGTGGTTACCAAGACAGAGTATTTACATCACTGGCATAAAGGTTATCTATGGTAAAAGAAAAGTTTAATTTCCTTTTAAATTTAATACACTTTGCTCTTAAATTCAAATAATTGATGAAAACAAATTCAAGAAAATTTGACCATCTACAAAAAAAAAACGCTTGGTAAATATTATATCAATCTAGATTTTTTTTATCACACAAGACCTTTTGATATAGAATCATGTATTTCTTCGATATTTTTCTTGTCCTTGATATAAAAATGTCCTCCTGGTAAATACTGTAGATTGAATGAACCACTTGTAAGTTCCTTCCATGCTAGAATACAAAAAAAAAGAAACAAATCAGGAATTAAAAAATTAAGATGAAATTTCTGTTAAAGGGAGATAGCTCAGAGTAAATGTTTCTTAATATATCCAGCTCTTCTTTTTCATCTTGTGAAAATACAGTATAGAAATAATGGCCAACTATCGCATAACATTGTACATACAGCTTCAAATTCATATGAATGACTTTCTTTTTTAATAAATGATGTCCTTTCAGCAATACTTTCCATCATACCAAAAAAGTATCAATGGTTTGTTGTGATTGTATGGTAGTTGGATTTACATCTACCTCTGTTTTTGTGGGGTTTTAATTGAGCTGGAAATATCGTCTAAACATATATTCTATCATAAACTTCTAATGAGAGAACTTTGTTTTCCTCTAGTATTGTACAACGATTTAGTGCCAGAGCCGACAGTCGTATTAAGACACGATATTTCGTGAGATAACACAACAAGATAATTCTGTTCTCGAGAGAGAAGTCCATAATATTTTTAGTTCTTAAGATAATAATTATTATCATTATAATAATAAAAACGTAAATAACTAATTAAGAGTACACAACATGTTTCTGGAATAACCTTCATCGGGTAAGTTCAGTCAAAAGATTGGAAAGCCAAATAATTTAAAAGTCTCAAGGGGGTACCATACACTACAGGGAGATAACTCTTTAAATTCAGTTGAACGTTTTGATCATGATATTTGTATACATGCAGATTTCAAGCATCTCAGTGATCAAAACCACAGAGAGAAAAGCTGTTATGTGGCTAGTGAATTAACAGCTCTGAGTCTGTTGGTTGGAATTTGCTAAAATTTTGATATTTATTATAGTGGATATATTCAAACATGATTTAGCTGAAATATTGCTGAAAGTGGCGTTAAACACAATAAATAAATCAATTATAACATATGTGATATGATCTAAAGAAGACCCTTAAATCTAAATTTTACCATCTTCATCATGTTTTCTGTCCTGATCTCCGTCAAACATTTCAAATGGACACGTTAGAACAGGTATTCCTGGCTCAGGTTGAAAACTGAAATGTAATAAAATGAAAGTTATAAAAGAGCCATTAGTATGAAATAATAAGAAAGTTTGAAGACACCAAAGGGATAATCAGAATCTATAAATCCTGGTCCTTTCCTCATTCATGACTTATCACCGGGTTTGTAACTAAATTAACACGACCGGTGTCACTAGTGGAGCAGGAACTGCTTACCCTTACGGGTGCACCTGAATTCACCCCCGGTTTTTGTGGGGTTCATGTTACTTGATCTTTAGTTGTATGTGTATATTTTGCAGATCGTTGTTTGTTCTTTTGTACTTTTTCTTTTGGCCATTGTATTGTCTGTTCTTCTTCGATATACGGATTGTGATTACCCATTTGACATCTTCAAACTATTCTCACAGAAGGACAGAAATTGCAATGGCAATAAAAACTAGAGGCTCACCTGAGCCTGTACCACTCATCTGTTCATTCATACAATTAATGTTCAATCAAATCTAGATTTTCAGAAACAAATATTTTATTCATTTCATATACAGTTGACTCTCGTTATCTCGAATTCGTTGGGACCATGGAAAAAATTTGAGTCAACCGTAGTTCGACTCAAGAGGAGCTATGAAAATAATGGAAGTGTAGTTTGTTTAACGACGAAAGGGAGACAACTCGAGCAAAATTTTTGAAGAGCTAAAACCAGCATCGCATGTCTCGATTCTCGGAACGATTTAAAACTTATTCGATGTTTTTGTTGCTGTTTTTTTTCTGTTAAATTCTTTGAATCTTGTGGAATGACTGATAACTGCTAGATATCTTTTTTTTTTGTGTGTATGATTATGTTTATCTGTTGTGTTGCATTGATTCAATAAAGTGTAAAATAAAACTTTTCTCGACCGAAAATAACGCCAATTCTGAGAAATAGAGTGATTTCCCCTTTTATTACAACAGTTAATTAAGAGTAACATTTTTTTCAAATCTCTCAAAATTGAGAAATTATACATCTTTAATGAAAATTAATTTCCGACAAATACATCAATAGATAAAACGCTTCCGTTGTGTACTTTTCACAATCATTGATGTATGCCGACCCAAGAGCACTTATTATAAATCGATAATTTGTTATTGTACACATTTAACCTGTGTCATAATAGATTATACCAAGCCAATTCAAATATTATCACTAATTAATTTGACAGATTGTTAAAATAAACATGTGAAATAGCATAAGGTAAAAATGTCAAAGTCAATGACCGGATGTTTCACCTGTGATCCGATTTTAATCCCAAGGTAATACACATGTTTTGACAGATAAATTTGACTTAACGAATGTAAATAATATGGTTTTCTACATCTCGGGACCAAAACTTTTATTCGAGACAACCAAAATTTCAACTCAACAGGAGTCAAATTATATATATTTATACACAACGAAGTTCGGGACTTCGATAAAAATTTGACTCAACCGGAAATTCGAGACAACGAGAGTCAACTGTATATATATATATATATATATATATATATATATATATGGTCCTACGTTAATCTTAACCCATGAAAATAGGATTATTGGTCCTCTCATATCACTGAAATGTTAAAAGCTAAAACAAATCTGTTGCTATACTCCATACACATACCTGTTAACCTCTGGGAACTGCTAGGGGGGAGATCTCCCCCTACCAACTCTTCTAAAGGGGAGATTTTGTGCGTCGCTTTAAACGCACAAAATTGTACCTTGTAATTGCATACATGTGATAGAGTTGCTATGCTACAACTGGAGATTTGTAAATTTTTGGCTGGAGATTCGGTCTCATAACTGGAGATTTTTTATCGACGTATTTGATGCATGTTTTTATTGTTAATTGATGTTTTCTTTTTGCTTGTTTCAGTATTGAACCAACTGCATCCCATTTCAATATATATTGTTTACGTTTCTGTCTTATTAGTAGTGTTTCATATGATGAATGAAGGATAAAAACTGTATTTATAATTTATTCATAATCATTCATAATCATAAGGTTATAACAAAGCAATAACAATGAAGACAGAATGTTCTGAACAATAAAGTCATAGAGCACTAAAATTAAAAAGTCACTTTGCTGCTGGTGCATTGGGTGATAGCATATGTTTCGGCATTTTTGTGGTTTATCAATTCCATCCTGGAACTTAGTCCTTAAATAATACTTTGATCAGCTTTGATCCCAAACAAGCCATAACAACTCAATCCGAGATGAATTCATTGCACGTTTGATCAAAATAAGAAGTTTTCCTCGGCATCAAAGGTTGTTCGACTCCTGTTTGCACAACGGTTTATAACTATTTTTATTGCCGCTATCACACTTCTAATCATCTAAGCGTGTGCCACAAACCCACTTCCTTATCCTCAATTAACTGTCAATCAGTGGATAATTGTTGTATAATCATCAACACCTTAATTAATCTCCATGACCCAATTTACCTGTAAAGGTGTCAAACAGATCAATAACCGGATATCATTTAAACACCTTTACCATTCGTATCTCTCTGCGTTTTTCATCAGCGCGGGAGTTCCAAATGGGGAATTTCCAGAAATATTGATCGCAAAATGTAGGTCAAGATTTTATTGTACTTGATTTTTTTGTTGGGGGAGATCGTGCGGGAGGAAAAGGTGTGTGCGGGAGATTAATGTCTCCCGCGCAGGAGACCCAGTCCATGCGGTAGATAAGCTCTTACGCGGGAGACTCCCGCACAAAGGGGGGGGGTGGGGTTAACAGGTATGCATACAGTAAATTGTCAAAGGTATTCAGTGTAAAAAATAAAGCATACATATCAGACTTAAATAAAAAAAAGTTATCATTTTGGGTGATGGTCCTTTTTGGCTCTCCTTTGACCCCTTTTATCTCTAACACCACAAGAGCAAAGTCAAATCTGGTTGAAAAATATGCATGCAGGAAATTTTTTAAGGAGAAAAACTAACAAAATCGGACCAAATTTTTTTTTTCTAAATTTTGGGTGTTTACGAAATGTATGTGCATGTATCCCTTTAACATTCAACATCATACTTTATTTTGCATAAAGCATTTTACAAATGTATATCAAATTAGAGATTCATAGGATCTTTTCCATGGGTAATGAAAGGCTTAGTTTTAAAACAGATTTTGCTATCATTATTTCTGTTAATTTACAGCATATGGAGATTTGCTTGGTTGATGTAAATCTGGATCGGTGAAGCGTTTAATTATCGACTAGTAATATTACTTACTCAAACTGATCAAGCATGAGATAATCTGCTCTGATTGGTGGTAAACATAACTCCATCAATTCATCATTATCTAAAACTTCTTTTGGTGTTCCTCCTGTAATGAAAATATTCATATATTATAACAAATTTAACAAGATGAACTGTGAGCTAATGCTCACTTATGATACCCCTGCATATATGTTCAATGTGTATAAAAACCAAACAAGTCGGCAAACAGGAAGTAGGAATCTGATGGGTCCAAAAACACTTCCCATGATATGGGGTATCTATATGAAGCTTGTGACCAAATATCAGATTTCTGCCATCAATAGTTGCTGAGAAAAATGTGACGAAAAATGTGCATATATGTTCAATGTGTATAAAAACCAACTATTAGTCGGCAAACAAGAAGTAGGAATCTGACGGATCCAAAAACACTTCTCACAATATTGCGTACCCATATGAAGATTGTGATGAAATATCAGATTTCTGCCATCAATAGTTGCTGAGAAAAATGCGACAAAAAATGAGCATATATGTTCAATGTGTATAAAAATCAACAAAGTCCAAAAACGCTTCCCACGATATGAGGTACCTATATGAAGCTTGTGACCAAATATCAGATTTCTGCCATCAATAGTTGCTTAGAAAAATATCTTGGGACGGACAGACGGACGGACAGAGGTAAAACAGTATATCACCCCCCTTTGGTGGAGCGAGGGTATAAAAAGAAACAAGGCAAAAATTTAAAGGATTTGATGGTAAATTCAGAAAAAGAGAGACTGGAAAACTTTCAATCAAAAATTCTGAAACCTCACCCATTCTACACAAGTCAGGACATTTTTATCCACACCAAATTCATAGGTGGACACAGACCCCCTTTTTCTGAGCTAAGTTATAGACTGGTAAAAACGTGTTTTAACAGAATATTTCCAATTTCGTCCTTGCCATTTTTCTTTTTACCATGTTTTGTAATTTTTGCTTTGAAATACACCCGGTATCTTTTGATTTTTCTTAAAAACAAATTGTTTTTAAAATCCCCCCTATGGAAATGTCTGGATCCATCTCTGAAATTGTCTCTCAGCCCATTGGTTTCTGATCAACAAATTTCTAAATAGTTATTCAATCAGAAAATATTTTTTTCCATTGCTGCAAGATTTGGTGTCAGATTAGATCTAAGTGAGAATTCCTTTTAGAGGATCATCCATTGACACTTGTGGGTACTAGTGAAAGCTCCCAGGGTTCAAATCTACAGAGTGGCCTAGCGCATCCCCAGGTGGCAGATATACTCAGCCCTATAAAAAAAAATATATTGTTTTTATTCATCAATTATTGTTTATTCTCCAGCAAACTCCTTGTTTCCAAAGCTTACCTACTGCTCCCAGGAACTTTTTAAATTCTGCATCTGTCATTTCTTTAAACTTTGGGTCCCGTTTTCTGTAGGAAGACTATAATTAAAAGATACAAAAATATAAAGATAAATTTGTACTTATTGTTGAATGAGTGTTATCTAATTCAGTAATAAATATAGGATTATCTGAAGCTGTGCAATATCACCAACCTCATTTTATAGCTTTAAGCTATTAACTGAAAATCGGATGAACAAAAAATATTTCCCAAAATTCAATATACCTGTATATATAAAATGTTTCACTATAGGATCTTATATTAGAAAAAGCATTTTTAAACAATTTTCCGTATGGTACTATGTTAAGAAATATTGGTCTTCTTAGTTTTTAAACCCGTTAGTGGTGTAATGGTTAGCGTGCTTGCATCAAGTGTGGTAGATCGTGGGTTTGAGCCCAGGTTGTGTCAAAGCAAAAACTAATTATGTTGCTTATCTGCTATGTACTATGCATGCACTCACCCATGCAGTACTTAGGAGTAAGAACAAAGACTGGTTGGTTCAGAGTCAGGTCAACTAAGTGTGTTGGTCAAGTACAAAGCGGACATCATCTTATTGAAATACGACTTATTCCTGCCATAATATAGCTGACAATTGCTAATTTGGCGTTAAACAACAATTACTCAATCTTAGTTTTCAGATCAGACGTTGAACTATTTCAAAATATGGGGGCAACCTCAATTTTCTGATAGATACATATATCACAAACTTCATGATGGATCACTCAATTCAATAATCAATCATGCACATTTGAGTTCAATCAAGTTTGTAGTTTCAAATAATAAGCTTTTCAAAGAATCATATCTTCAATTTTTTCTCGCAATTTTCAAAGCATATAAAAGGGTCATATAATGAACATTCCTAGGGGCTGTCATAGTTGTGACCGTATGGTAGTTGGATTTACAACTAACTGTGCAATCAGTGCCTATCACCACTAAAGTTGTGAATTTGAATCCTCCTCAGGCGAGGTGTACTTGATACAACATTATGTGATGAAGTTTGTCAGTGACTTGTGACAGGCCGGTGGTTTTCTGTGGGCAATCCGGTTTCTTCCATCAATAAAACTAACCACCATGATATTACTAAAATATTCTTAAAAGTGGCATTAAACACCATAAAACTAAACAAATGAACATTCCTAATAAGCAACAAATCCATTTCATATGTGGTTTCTGAGAAAAAGAAATGAAATTTAAGCCAATAATTAAGATAATGGTCCTAGCAGCCTTTGAAAAAGAAAAAAAAACCTGAACATATCATGAATTGTTTTTTGAAATAAGGTCCAGAAACATGTCTTATATACAAAATCGAAAACATTTTGAATTATATTTTCCTTTCAACAAAAAAACAAGAGAAAAAAGAAATCAATTTAAAACTCAGAAAATTAGGATGGATGGAATGTTTTTTACTTCCTTTTTATAAAAATGGGGTTGGAAAGATGTTTAACAGCAGAATATATATATTTAGACAATATTAAATAAAAAATACACTTCATTTTTCAAGCTTAAAACTTAACAGAGGCCCAGTTGCCCAAAACCAATAAATAAACTTTGGCTTGGGCTCTTGGAGATTTTCAGACAGTAGCCCAGCTGGCAAATATAATTTTGAATATATTTCATGTTCAAAAAGTCAGTTGATAGGCCAGAGAAATTTTGCTGGACCATAAATTTTTTTTATTTTAGGTGTGCCCAACTGGCTACTGCAGCAAAAATGCAACATTTTCCCCCTGTTTTTAAATACTGCAGTGCAACTGAAAACATTGCAGTGTTGTGAAATACTTACATGTGCTGGTGATGTTCCAGATATAAACATTTTATAAGGTTCAAGGTTGTATCTACTCTTTAACTTCCTGGCTACTTCAAAGCTTAGTAAAGAACCAAAACTGAAAAGATCAAAACAAGATGACAATAACTAGTATGTTAGGGATATCAGAGTACCATGTACAAAGGGACATTACTCTGAACAAGTTATCATTTATTTTAAGGTAAAATTTAAACTAATGCAAGCTGGTGATCCTGTATGTGGATCTATTTCAAAAATACATTTTAAACTATAATGATAGAAATGAATAATCATGATCTTTATTCTGATAAAAATATAATTTTGAACGATAAATATGTAAATTTGACAACCAAATAGAGGAGTTTGACGGGTTAATTATTTTCGTTCTCCATGATCATGGAAATTTCTTTCCAGTCATTTTTTGTTGTCATTTATTTGGCATGAATCGTGAAAGTGACATTCAATGATTCTCCATGGATCCTTTTCTGACAAAATTATTGTATGTTATTTGTGATTACCGTTTATCACCTACCCTTATGTGAACTTTTTATTGTAAGAGTTATATCAATGATTCAATATGTAAAGTGAATTGAATCCAATATTTACACTTAAAATTTTATTTTCCCAAACTTTTAATGCGAACTGGTTCAACCCGTGACCAAATATACGTTACTAGTACTTTCAGAACTCTTCCATTTACACAGAGTGAGTGAGTGAGTGATTGTTGTTTATCACCAAGCAATTTCTCAGCTATATCATGGCAAGAACAAGTCAATTTTCAATGAGATGATGGTGAGGTCCGCTTTGTACTAGACCAACACGCTTAGTTGAATGTTTATAGTGCTAGCTCACTGAAACAACAGTCCGTGGATAGACATGTCGCCCCAACTGGACAGATTATTCAGAATCTGAGCCTACCAGTCTTTGCTCTTTCTCCTTATTGCTGCGTGCTTAGCGGAGAAACAACAAAAACTAATTTTGATAGTCTTTGATTTGACCAGACTGGGCTCGAACCCACGATCTACCGCAAGCTAACCATTTCACCATGATGCGGTTCTAAATATATTCATCATTATGGTTTATGTTTCATAGACCAATATTATATGCATAATTAATTTTGTTGTCTCTATATCATTGTTGTCTGAAGAAAGATAGATCTGACTAATTATACCTATGTCCAAAGAAAGCAAATTTCTTCTTTGAGAATTTGTTGTGTATTCTATCTACGAGATCATCTACCAGAGGTTTAAGCTCCTTCAGACATGGCTCTTTAAATCTACTCTCTCTTCCTGGTAGTGTGATGGCATGGACTGTATATAAAATAAATAAATCAATTAGTTTGGATTTTGACAGTCAGACTGAGGTTTGGGGGTTTAGGTTTATGGTGTTTTAATGCCACTTTCAACAATATTTCAGTTATATCGTGGCGGTCAGTTTTATTGGTGGAGGAAACCGGAGTACTCGGAGAAAACCACTGACCTGTTACAAGTAACTGACAAATTTTATCACATAATGTACACCCGGCATGAGTGGAATGCGAACACACAACTTTAGTGGTGATAGGTACTGATTGCACAGGTAGTTGTAAATCACGAATATGACGACCCCGACAGTCAGATTGAAACTGGAACCATTTCTTATATAATTAGTTTTATAAGCCATAATCTTTTATCTGTAAATTTAACATTTTTCCTTTGATTTCACTGATAGATATTGTCAGTATCAACTTAGTGACTCTGATAAAGGAAAGTATCGGTCAGTGTGGCATCACATTACAATGTTTAATACTGATAAAAACAACAATAACGTCAGTTTTAAATGTCTCAACAATTATCCCTAGTATCACAGCTCCTCCTACCGGACTCATTGCAAAACTAGTGATTATGTCTCGTTCGACCTTCAAAACCATAGATTTTTCTATATACATTTGTAGGATATATTTTTTCATTAATCAATTTGGGAGAATTGCATGGAAGTTGGAGTTACAATCAGTATATATTATCTCTAAAGTTGTGAGTTTGATTCCCTCCCATTGTTACAAGCTGTGCTCAATACAACCTTAAGTGATAAAGTTTGTCGGTGAATACTTGCAGCATATCACTGTTTTTTCGACACGACTTACGATTATAGCAAACAAATTGTACCCGTCGCCTAAAATTCTTATAACAGCTTAGACAAAGGTGTACCACTCAACAGTTGGATAGGAGTCATTTCATATTTACTTTAAACCTGAGATATGCTAAAATGTAATTTCACAGCGGTTTCTAGTGCAACTGTGACAACAATCCCATTTAAGCAATCACGGCATCACCTACAACAATCTTATTAAAATCAGATCTCTCACTTGCTCCCCTTTTACTGGTGAAAAGAACAAGATTTGAAAATCAATAACTTACCTTCAATAAAATCTGGTAAATCTTTTCCCCAATGGGAATAGAAGTTAGATCCACCACCAGCCCAGGGAAAACAGATGAGGTTTACACTGGCACACTCTTTGGTAAATCTACAGTTAAACACTTTGTCTGTCATTCTGTACCTGCAACAACATCTGATTACTTGTTTTATATTGACTTGGGTACATGGGGAAGTTACAACATCTAGTTTCTATATCCAATGAAAAAATGCCATAATTCTTACTACGTACACGATATAAAATTAGAATGTATTGTACAGATTTATTCTGTGAAACCGCATCGGTGGTGTAATGGTTCGCGAAATGTGTCAGTCCTGTCAGACATGACCAGCAAAATTTGGGCAGATTTTGCTAAGGATTGACACAAGATTGGTATTTTGCAATAGAAAATTAATGACTGACATTTTTTTCACTAGGACCACCAAACCCATATGCAATTTCGCGAACTCTGGGTTAACATGCTCACCTCAAGTGCTGAGGAACGTGGGATTGAGACCAGGTCCGGTCAAACCATAGATTCAGTCCTCGAAATAAAAATTTGAATTTACTGTTGCGAATCAAATTCTTGAATTTATTTTATATATCTAAATAAAAACTGAAAAATTTACTGGTCCAAACAAAATTTTACTGGTCTTTGGGCCGCGGAACCGGTGCTCATCGTGAGGACTGTCAGACTATAAAATTGCTATTTGCTGGTCCTCCACTAAGCATACAGCATCATAAGGAGAAAGAGCACTGTTTGGTTGGCTCAGAATCAGGATAATGTGTCCGAGAAGAAAGACATGTCTAACCGCAGACTGCTGGTTCAGTGAGCTAGCACTATAACAATTCAACTAGTTGACTGGATCTAACAATATCTGTCATTCAATGAAATCCTCTTCATTATTAATCAGTTAATATGAAAGCGTTGAATTTTTCCATTCTTTTTGATGGTTATGGTTAATAATTTACGGTGTTTAATGCCATTTTCAACAATATTTCAGCTATATTGTGGCAGTCAGTTTTATTGGTGGAGCAAACCGGAGTACCTGGAGAAAACCACCAACCTGTTGTAAGTCACTGACAAACTTTACCACATAATCATAATGTTGCATCGAGTACACCTCACCATGAACAGGGTTCGAACTCACAACTTTAGTTGGTGGTGAAAGGCACCGATTGCACAGGTAGTTGTAAATCCAACTACAATACGCTCACGACCACGACAGCCCCTTCCAAAAATTTGGTTGGTTGGTTTGGTTTATGGGGTTTAACGCCACTTTCAATGATATTTCAGTTATATTGTGGCGGTCCGCTTTATTGGTGGAGGAAACCAACGACCTGACACAAGTCACTGACAAACATTATCACATAATGTTGTATTGCGTCCTCTTCGCCATGAATGGGTTTAAACTCACAAAGTTAGTGGTGATTGGCACTGATTGAGTTGTAAATCCAACTACCATACGATCACGGCCATGACGGCCCCCAAAAATTTGGAAATGCAAATCCAACAAATCGATAATAAATGAGACAATAACTAATATAACCACATAATTCCAATTAATGGAAATTATAATGTTGTCAACAAATAAGGGTAATAACAAAATTACCGAACACAAAGGCACTGGTCTGAAGGGAAAGGCATAAAACCATCGCCCATAAACAGACCAAATCGAAAATCCACAACCGGAAAACTGTGATTGCCCTGACTTGGTACAGGCTTTTCCAATGGAAAAGATGGGTTGAATCGGTTTTTTGGGTACCTAACCTCCTGCTTCCACTATGTTTATAAGGTTTCAGTTGTAACAATAAAGAGTAGGATTATCAACAATACAGGTACAATGCCCTAATGATACTAATCTAAAGCCAAGGAAAAATCTTGCATACTAGTTTCTTAGATGTATCTGATAAAATATTTGTGCATTGTCATATTTATATCTTTAAAAACAATAACATATAAAAATCTTCATTACATTATAAATACAATAAGTCCACTAATTCTCTCTTCCATTGAGGTGAGACAATAATAGAAATAAGAGCGACACCAACCCCCATACAGTACTGTTATACAAGTATCAAACTGATTTTTACACATGTACTAGTAGTAAGTTGTCTTTCTAGTTTACAAATAAAATATGTGTAAAATATTTTTTGAACATTCCTGATATATTTTTTAATTCTTGCTGTAAAAACAATAATAAAAAAAAATGGGCTTCATTTGACCAATTTTCATTTTCACAATAATTTTGAGAAAAAAATATGTTGCCATGGCAACCATGATAATGTTTAAAACATTTTTAAACATCCTGATACTTTTTTTTAATTCTTGCTTTAACAATAATTTAAAAGATAATGGGGTTGATTTGAATTTTTTTCTTTTTTTCACAAAAATTTGTGGTGAAAATATTGTTGTCGCCAATGTGTAAAACATTTTTTAACATCCTGATATTTTTTTTAATTCTTGTGTTAAAAAAATTAATACAAAAAATGGGCTTTATTCGAATAAAAATTCATTTTTCATAAAAAAATAGGGGGGTAAATATGTTGCCATGGCAACCATGATAAAATGTGTCTTCAAAGTTTTGAAAATCAAAGTATACTCAACTAACATCATTTCCTGTAAACTTTGGAGTAATATCTAGTATTATCTACAAGAATTTCAACTACAGAGTAAAAAACCAAAATATGCTAAATTTTGTGATATTTCTTCAAAACAATTCAGCATACAGGTAATATGTTGTGTATACAATTCAGCATGGTAAGGGTTAAAATACAAATACAAATATTTTATTGGCAAAAACACAATTACAATAATTAGCAAAGACCCAAAGTGAAGTTACAGTTCATGTCTATGAATAGAAAACACAATAATATGACACTATAATGAATACTGAATAATCTCATTTCTAAGAGTTAAGACAATTATTAATGTAAGTGCAAGTTACTCTTAATACTTTTAATGAATTACTTTTCATACAAAATTTGAGCCATTTGATTCTCAGATAAATGATTTTTTTTGTAGTATACTCAAAATATTACATTGAAAACTTCTCCTGTAATTGGAATATTTTTCACATTTAAACAAGAAATGACTTTCATTTTCTACATCACCAGTTTTACATATAGTACAAATTCTATCACTGGTGTGTAATAAATTAAAATATAATGTGGTAACATAAAGTTATGACTTTAATTATTGTACTTATCATTGAACTTATATCAGACACATACCTTATATACATGTATTTGCCTAAACCTGTATATCTATAATGTATACCTGATGTTCATGTACTATCATTATAAGGGACATTAGATTTCATGCATTTGACCTATTTGAATAATTAACACTTTAATGTCTGTTCTTCACAACTATTCAAATTAAAGGATTTAAGTATTTGAAACTTAAACTGATCATTATCAAAATTTATATATTATCAGTATTCCACTTGTTATTACAATGTTTTTTTATTAAAATGATATGTTTCACCCAGTTGGAACCTCATAATCTATTAATGTCATAAAATACATAAATACATGTAAATTTACATCAGCTTAATAAGACAATACAATGCTTGTTATTTTTATCCCCCTAAGGAATTTCCAAGACATTAGTTATTGAACAGGAGTGTGTGTGGAAAAGGGGGGAGGGTCCACAGCCATTGCAACAATACAAATGTCTGATCAGCATTCAAATTCTAAATGTCAAATGACATGTTAAGTTATAATTTAAGGTAAGAAAAAATTTAAGATGTTAAATTCTAAATATTTTCCAGACATAAAACAATATTTCATAACCTTTGAAATATGTATTTGTTTCATCTTGAAACTATTAAAATGGTTAATTACTTTTGTAATTAATATTAAAACTTAATATTATAGATTTCACCAATTTAGATACAAATGTTTTGATTTTCCATTTTGCATTCATTATATAAATTTTCCTGCACACAGGGATAATTTTCTGATCATTCCTTGCCTATATTCCTCTTCCTCAATACATCTACATTATACAATGTTCCGTCAATTGTGACAACTATGCATTTACTATTTACAATTTGAAGAAAACAAAATAGTAACATGTTTACATATACAGTCAAACCTGCCTATGAGGTCACCTCTATTAAGCAGTCACCTGTATTAAGAGGTCATCTTTTTCTTGTCCTGTCATAGAAAATTTCAAATGAATTGAACCTCGTTCAAGAGGTCACCTGTCTTATGAGGCCATTTTTTCTTTGTCCCAAGGGTGATCTCTTAATACAGGTTTTACTGTACATTGTTTATGTACATGTACATGTATAACAAAATAGAAACTGTTTAATATTTAGTTGTAGTGGGTTTGGGTCAGTGATTTGAACTGATCCAAAGAAGAAACAGAGACCTTGACAGGTGGTAAGGCGTTCCAAAGGACAACTGTATGAGGGAAGAAGCTGAATTTGAAGTAGTCAGTGGATGTGCTGAAGGTTTGGTATTGAAGACTATGACTGCGTCTTGTGTGTGATGTCTGAGGAAAGATATAGATGTCTGGATTAATGGTAGGCAGATTTTGTGTTATTTTGTTCACAGGCGCTTGTGGCACGGACTTACCACCCCCCTCTTTTTTCTAACTTTCTGTTTACAAATTAACTTGTTCGTGTCATATACATACAATCTTATGCTAACAACAACTTGCATGTATTGACCCTATATAGATGATTAGTATCTATATAGGGTCAATACATGCAAGTTGTTAGCATAAAATTGTATGAATATTGACACGAACAAGTTAAAATAAGGAAAAAGAGATGAAATAATAAAGAAATAAAGAAATTTTATTGAAAATAAATTTGTAAACAGAAAGTTAGAAAAAAGGGGGGGCGGTAAGTCCGTGCCACGAGCACCTGTGATTTTGTACAGCATAGTGACTTTGGAGATGTTTCTGTGTCTTTCAGGGAATTCAATTGTAGGTGGTCCAGCATAGAAGTCATACTGTTAGTGTTGTGGAATCAACTACCTGTTGTGTATCTGGATGCTCTGCATTGAACTTTTTCTATTTCGGTTTTTTGTTTTTTAATGTGTGGTGACCAGATGGTTGAGCAGTATTCAAAGTTGGATCTAACTAAAGATTTACATGTATATGCCATGCTCTTAGTTTGTTTGTTCTTTATTTGAAGATGTCTACCAAAAAAATCCTATTAATTTCTGTGCGTTTGATGCTACTTTATTTATGTGTACATTCCAGGTCATGTTGGACGAGATGGTGACTCAAAGGTTTTTGCTGTATCTACAGATTCAAGAGTGTGTCCTTTTAAGATGTAGTTGTATTTGAATTGTGTTTTAGATCGTGTGACAGACATATAATTACATTTGGCAGGGTGGAATTGCATGCCCCATTGTGCTACTTTATCCAAGTAAATCTGCAGTGTTTCACAATCAGAAAAGTACCTGATTGCTCTATATAGAGAATACAGTCATCCACAAAGAAACAAGTGTGGGATGATACAGCTGCTGGGAGATCATTTATAAACACAAAAAAGACAAGGGTCCAGGACAGACCCATGGGGTACCCCACAGACAACTGGAAGTTTGCTGGATGACTCCCCAAGAAATCACTGCTGCATTTTGTAGTTTGAGACAGATCCTGTCCATTTTAAGGTGGTATCTCTTATGCCATAATTATCAAGCGAGTAGTTTCTTGTGTGGCACTATATAGCTATATCAAACTCAGAGGATTTAGAGAAGTCAAGTATTATTATTAAATCCTTTTGTATGCCAGAGTGGAGATGGTTGGTTATCTTGTGTGAAAGAGAGATTAATTGGGTCTCACAGCTTCTCTTGGCCCTGAAGCCATGTTGGCAGTCCACGAAGATGTCATGAAGTTCAAGATGTTTCACCGGCATGTTGACATTGTTGGACACAACTATTATATGTACATGTACCATAGGATACCATAGGATCTTCAGTGGACGCTGGCTTGTTCAGCCACTATGTCCACCTCTATTTCTTCCATATTAATTTTCGTCTTGCTGTGACTTCCGGACTTACTTTGTGTACTGATGTTAGCTCTAAGCTGTATAATCGTATATGTAATACCCAATAGGACACATACTAATTAGTTTTCGTAATATTTAATTGATTTTTTGCTTTTTCTAGTGATTATATAAAAAAAAAAACTTTTGCTCTATACTATAGAGTCAGAGACAGAAGAAGTACATCTACTGTGGACATGGTCATACATGATCCATCATTTTTTACATGACCTGTCACTTTCACATCAACACAAGTTCTACCATTACAGGATCTCAAACGATGCATACTCGAACACATTTTCCCCTTGACCATAAGGGATTGGAATGAGCTGCCCACGAACAATATAACAACTACCAACACGTGGAAAGATTCCGAGGTGCCCTCAGGCGGCTCAGGCTCAAGCCGTCAAGGCAGTCTTCACGAAGTAGAGGTAAATATTTGTTGAATATCCACGAATTATAGCAAAGACTAATCAGGTGATCAGTTACCTTATTAAGTCAGTTGTTCATTAACGTACATGAACACCTATGTCACTGACAGAGTGGACTAAAATAAACTAAAGTTAGCAACCTCCACGTTCAATTATCTAAAAATAGCAATCTTAGCCACCAAAAATCCCAACGTTCGATTCTCTCTTACTTTTCCATATCCACCACATTTCCAGTTATGGTCATGTGACGCACAACCTATGCATTCGGAAGAGTGTGAGCGACAAGGAGGACAACAAAAGAAGTTGTATGTGTGAAAATGTAGTAAAAAGATATGTTGAGGTGGATTAGCAGTTTGCCAAGAGGTAACAATAAATGAAAATTAACATAGAATACCAGGTTTCGTTTTTTATGTCAATGTTTTTGCATGACACATGATTGTTTTGATAATAATAAATAAACCAAACAAAAACAAACGGGTCATGCATGGATGAGTAGTGTTGAGGAAGGTCACCTTATCCATTCAGGTTTAGTAGTATACGCAAATAAAGAATCAGACATATATTTTTCGACTTAAATGACGTAAATTTAAAGACACACTTCCACAGCCTCTTCTTATACTGAAAGATCAGTTGCAATATTATATATATTGGCACACTCGTTTGAGGGGAGGTAACTGCAATGTGAAAATGTAGCACTTGACCCACATTATATTATATATTTCGAAATACATTTTGTTTTTTCAAAGCAAGATCCATTTTCATTATAATATCAAATATTTCTTTATATATAGGTAATTGGCTTTTGTAAACATCTAAAATGTCTATAAAACATTGGTGGTAAATCTCAGAGGTGGCAACTGGAAGGAGGGAAAATGTATAGAAAAAAGGGGTGATAATCTCATTGAAATTTGTCTCAGAAAAGGGGGGGGGGGGTAATTTTTCATCTCAAACAATCTGAAAAATAAATATATTGTAATAAATCTTCCATGTTGATGAACATTTGACATGCTTGCTTATGTTGTGGTACCAATTTTTTACTTAATTCAGCCACAAACTTGATTACCTAATGCATGCATGCAGACAACTGATTAAGAACTTCGTAGAAAAGCAAGCAAGTATTTTGGATATGCAATCAAAGCTTCTTTAAACCTGTACTAGAAAATGGTGATAATAATGGGAGAATATAACTTGCCAGTTAAAAAAATGACAAAAATAATATTTCAGATAATTGCATTACATTGACATTTTATGCATGATATTTTCTATGGAATAAATTTTTCTTTGTTCCACTATTTTCCTTTGATAATTTATGCATAAAAATGCTGGTATCATTATATTCATGGTTATCGTTCTCAAATATTTTAGCAATACGCCAGCAGTTTCACGGGCCTCGAGCATCAACATCAGGTGTTTGTAGAGAGGAAGAGACTGAACAGTATAAAGATGTGCAAGAGAAAAGCAGTATATTTAAAAATCATACACTAGGACTCTTTGCTTGCAGGTATAATTACTTAAAAAAATTTGCAGCTGCTTTTAATTATCTTTCAAAGGAGGTTGGAGAAATTAACCACTGATGTGCATTCAGCATGTCCAGTAGACCATTTGCACAACATTTCCAACTTTGATTATAACTAATGTGTGAATTTCTATTGCTATAAAGTTAACCTCTGATTTTTACGAAGTTCAAATATATGCAAATAATGAGTAGAATAAACTCAAATTTGTTGTTCTTTTCATTGCTCTTAGTAGACCATGCAGGTACCATTTTGCTCTTCATAAGCCTAAGGGAAATAACTTGTATAAAATGACGTAAAAACATATAATTTTAGAATCAAGTTGAGAATGTGCAAACATATTTCCATTAATCGTGAAAGGGAGTCAAATCAAACACAAGCCAGAAAATGTATAGACAAGTTAATATTGTATCTGTTTGTTAATACTGTTAATTTAATATTACAGTTCTAAGTCCAAAGGAGAAGAAAAGTCCAAGAATGGACCAGACCAAGACAAATGGTACAAGAATTATAAGAAAGATTTCTGTTCTTTCTTCCAAGGAGACCACTGTACATTAGAAGCTTTAGGATGGGTAGGTTTCTATATTCAATGAATGTAGGATTAGTTACGATGGTGTCTGGTTCAATCGTCAAGCTGTAATTATCATGGGACTGCAAATAAATGGGGATAAGTTGTAACTATATCTCGAAAAATGTATGCCCAGTGTCTATAACTGACTTGTACCAAGATTCTTTGAAAAATTGCAAAATGATATATTTTAATGTTAGGGTCTTTATTTTTGGGATGGACTAGTAATTTGGGGGAGGGGAGGGAAGGGGTTCCCAAAACTGTCGAGCAAGAAAAGGGAGGAAGAATTGTCCCTCTTGCAATCCCCCTGCATCCTATGCCACTGAATTGTGGTAGAATTATATTATTTTATTTAACAGGTAGACTAAATGGTAAAAAAATAAATGGAATTAAAATCATATGTTAAACTTTTGTTCCATTAAATTATGACACAACTAAGTTTAGATTATTATGTCCTTATGAATTTTGAGCGGCCAATAAAAATGCATGGAGTTAACAAAATGTGTCCAGTGATTCATTGTCCAATTTGTTTGTTTATTTGTAATTGTAGTAAAATTTGGTATGAGTTATTTCCCTTTGATCAAAATAATGTTGTTTAAATTTGGTATTAGTTATTTCCCTTTGACTAATTTTTTTTTTGACAACTGTAGTGAAAATTTCAGAATAAAAACTTGATTATCAAATACTAGCTTAAATTGGCTTTCCATTGACTAGATTAGTCCCTAGATCATGGTACTTGCAATAAAGGAAGTGCAAGAGAGAATATTACAAATAAACTTAAAGGTCATCTTTTAGTTCGAACAAAGAGCTTGATTGTATTGTTTCAAATGTTAATAAATTGTAGCATTTACATTCCAATTTTCATAAGATTTGTCAGAAATATTAAACGGCAATAACTACAACAAAAGACAGCTGTATTCTATGTATTAATCTGGTGGGAAGTTGGAAAATTACATACACAACATATATATGAGTAAAAATCATCTAGTCAAACCTCTGTATTATATAAAGGGCACTCAACGGAACCTGAAAATGTGCCCATTATGAGCATTTGCCCTTAATATACACCTCCAAATTATGTGTGCACTTTTCATGAAATGGAGAAAATAAAACTGCCCTTTATAGACTGATTTGTTAAATATGGGTACCTTTTAAGGTTTGACTGTATATTTACACTTAAATTGCTTAATACACTTAATAGGCAAGTATAATACTGAGTTATTTTTACAATCAATGACAGAAGAAATAATATTTTATTTTTAGCTCACCTTGCCAAAGGCAACGTGAGCTTTTGCCATCACTTGGCATCCATTGTCTGTTAACTTTTCACATTTTAATCTTCTCCTCTCAAACCCCTCAGCCAAATGAAGTGAAACTTGGTAGGAAGCATCTATGGAAGGTCCACTCTAAAGACTGCTCATTTTGTCCCGATCCATTAACAAACATTGCCGCCATAGACAATTCTTGTTTCTGATTGGACGATTTTTTTAAATCTTCTCCTCTGAAACCGCTTGGCCAAGTTAACCGAAACTTGGTAGGAGGCATCTATGGCAGATCCTCTATAAAGATTGTGCATTTCGTCCCGATCTGTTTACAAACATGGCCGCCACAGGCAATTCTTTTTTCTGATTGGTTAACTTCTCAAAAATCTTCTCCTCTGAAACCGCTTGACCAAATGAAGCGAAACTTGGTTATAAGCATCCTTGGAAGAGCCTCTATAAAGAGAGCTCATTTAGATCCGATCCGTTAACAAACATGGCCACCACAGACAATTATTGTTTCTGATTGGTTGATTTCTAAAAAATCGTCTCCTCTAAAAACCACTTTGACAAATGAATCGAAACTGAGTAGGAAGCATCCTTGGAATGTCCTCTATAAAGATTGCTCATTTTGTTCCGATCCGTTAGCAAACATGACCGCCATAGGCAATTCTTGTTTCTGATTGGCCGATTTTTTTCAATCTTCTCCTCTAAAACCACTTTGCCAAATGAACTGAAACTTGGTAGGATGCATCTGTGGCAGGTCCTCTATAAAGATTGCTCATTTTGTCCCGATCCGTTAACAAACATGGCCGCCACAGGCAATTCTTGTTTCTCATTGGATGATTTCTAAAAAATCTTCTTCTCTGAACACTGCTTTGCCAAATGAATCAAAACTTGGTAGGATGCATCCTTGGAAGGTCATCTATAAAGATTGCGCATTTAGTTCCCATCCGTTAATAAACATGGCCGCCACAGGCCATTCTTGTTTCTGATTGGCCAATTTTTTTAAATCTTCTTCTCTGTGGTAAATTACAAAAAGGGTACATTCGACTCGCAGCCGCAAGTGATAAAGTTTACCAGTTGCTTGCCCAGGGTCGGTGGTTCTCTCCGGGTACTCCGGCTTCCTCCACCACTAAAACTGGTCGCCATGATATAGCTGAAATACTGCTGAAAATGGCATTAAAACACCAAAAATCAAAATCAAATCTATGGAAGGTTCTGTATTAAGTTTCCTCAAAGCAGAATGAAAGGTGAGCGACACAGGCTCAGCCCACTGAGCCTCTAGTTTAATAATGTTTTGTTTACAGGGTGCAGCTGTAGTACTTGGTATCCACTTTTCAAAATGTCCGACACAACAGCAAAGACAAAGAGTAAGGCAGACTAATGACAGGAGAAAATATTGTTTTCTGTGGCAGGTAGCTTATGCTTTACCTGATGAAGACAGACTTACAAGGAAGTCAATTGTTAGTTCTGAGAAGAAACAGAGTAAAGCAGATACAGAGACAGTAGGTTTTTTTTAATTAGCGATGCTTAAATATTTCTTATTGTTCAATAGCTCCTCTAATTAGGTTTAGATTTTGGGGTGTTTTGAATTATTTTTTCATTTGGATCTCTACTTACATATAACAACACACAGTATCAATTGGCCACATCTAACAACACCCAGTATTGGGTGGCCACTTCTAACAGTACACACTATCGAGTGGCCACATCTACCAACTCATTGTATGGCCATACCTAACAACGCCCAGAGCTCCAGATAAGCTGCGTTTTTGCGTGATTACGCAAATAAAATTAACAAAAACCCAATTTTTCTATTTCCTTTGCGTTGTTGAGCCCAATTCCATCCAGATATAACCCAATTCTTCGTTTAATGAGTGCTTACTTCACTCATTCATTTTTATTTAGTTGTGTAATTAAAGCATATCGTATGATTTCTGTTGCGTGACATTTTACTTTCTCTTTCACTCGTCAACACTCGTAAGATTACAAATCTCCCGAGGTTTGGCGATATATAGTTCTGATGGGATCTGTTACTTCTATCTAAGGATGCGAGGAGTTCCAAATATCCGCAGAATTCGGAGGAAATAAATTCCGGTTCCATGCTAGAATTTAGTCTTGTTTGCCTTGAAATTAATTTTGTAGTGGTTTCAGTCTATTATTATGAATCGTCGAGGGAGGAAGAAAGCCCCTTTATTGGCGAATTATTCTATTGCTAATTATTTAAAGACAGATTCAAAAGCCATGGTTACACAAATTTTAGATACGCTGATTGAAAATGCTGTAAATCATAGTAAGATTGTTGCAACAGAAATCATTGTGATATTTTGAAAGGGGCAGTAAAGACTGACAATATTTCAACGAAACGGAAACATTCAGTCACAGACAAAACTTTTGTCACTTGGAAAGAAAAATTTCCATGGCTACTGTATGTAAAGTAGAGAAAAACGGTATTCCATATTTGCAATGCACAGAATGCATATCAGCTGCTTCCAAGGGTATTAAAATCAGTAGTGTGTGGGGACATGAGGGTACCCCCCAACTTCCAGTTTTCTGCAGTAACTCGACATAACGGGATAGTCTATTTATTTTAGCGGGACAAGACCCCCTCTCTTTACATGTACGTATGATCTACACCAATGGAAAATATTTAAAGAATACAGTATAATGTACATCAGGAGAATAAAACTGGATGTATACATTTTCAATGCCTGATATACCTGCAACAAAAAAACAATGCATGTCATGTACAGAGAGTAAAAGACCCAATTCAATTTATTCATGGTGGGTAAAAAACCCAATTGAATCTTATTCTGGTGAGTGAAAAAATTGAAGTAAAGCATTTAAAAAATAGAACACCCAATGGAAATGCTAAACAGGTGAGTTAAAAACCCAATTTAAGAAACCTTATCTGGAGCTCTGAACACCCATTATTGGGTGGCCACATCTAACAAAACACAGTAGCGTGTGGATACATCTAATAATACACAGTATTGGGAGTCCACATCTGACAACACCTAATATCTTACTTCCATATCTATCTATGCCCAGAATAAGGCAGACCATATCAGAGATAATATTTCAAAAATGCAAACAGAATGAGGGACTAGCTTACAAAGCGAGTTACATATCAACAGAGTGGTTTATGAACATAATAGAGGAGTAGAGAATTTCTTAGTTTTAATGGAACGTTACTGAACATGACCCAATCCAAGGTATTGTTAAACACTAGTGGATAACCAGGTAGACATATGTTAAATGATCCCATGAACATCCAATTGTAACTAAATTGACCATAATTTCAATATAATGCCAGATAAAAATGTTTATACTAGTAGCAATAATTTGATGTTGAAGAAATCAAACAATTTTTTTGTCTTCCACTGGAAGTTCCAGTACAGAATTTTAATTAAGTTGAAGTAAATATGCTTGTCTATAACAAAAGGTTCCGTGCCTGTGCAGCCTATCAGTTAGAAAGAACTTGCATGTATTTCATTGATTGATTGGTGGTTGACGCCAACTCTGACAGTTTTTCGCGAACACATAGATTTTGATTCATATATTTCATACAAACAAGGAAAAATAAATAAAAACTGCTAGCTTGCAATGTAAACATAGATTTGCCAAATTTTATCATGTTATTCTGGTGCAAAACAGTCTCTGGATAAAACTTTTCAATTCTTTTCCATTACATTTCATCGTTCGCACTGATTAAATGTGGAAGTTCCAGTTTTGAGGGAAATCACTATAGTAGAGCAATCATTATATAAAATTTTACTTAATAAATGTTCTTACAAAGTTGGCTAATACGCATGTTATTTAAATGATTATCATAACATAATACATCTTTTCCTTGCATAAAATACCAGTTTGAAAGAAATATATATTTTTACAGAAACCATCTGATGATGAAGATCCTTTGTGCAAAGTCATGAATGAGTTTGAAGGCATATGTAAGAAGTATGTAGGAATTGGCAGAAATATTCAGGGACTTCATGAAGCTGCCAAAAGTCATTTGACAAAAGCTGTCAGTAGCTGGGTAGATGCATCTCATCTAGGATACACAAAAGCACAGTTTAACCTTGGTCTTTGCTATGAAATAGGGAGAGGAATTAGAATGAATCTACAAAAGGTTGGAATTTATTTACAATTTTTTTCCTTGTTATAGTTGCACTAAAAAAACGTTTTAGCTTAAAAAAAACCCACAACAAATTGTTTGTTTACTTTTATTATTTTTTATTATGATTATGAGTAACAGTATGTATGTAACAAGAGATAAAGTATGTAACAAGAGATAAAGTATGTAACAAGAGATAAAGTATGTAACAAGAGATAAAGTATGTAACAAGAGATAAAGTATGTAACAAGAGATAAAGTATGTAACAAGAGATAAAGTATGTAACAAGAGATAAAGTATGTAACAAGAGATAAAGTATGTAACAAGAGATAAAGTATGTACCAGGAGATAAAGTATGTAACAAGAGATAAAGTATGTAACAAGAGATAAAGTATGTAACAAGAGATAAAGTATGTAACAAGAGATAAAGTATGTAACAAGAGATAAAGTATGTACCAGGAATCGGTCTTTTTAAGTGAAATGAACATATAATGTAATTATTTGCAATTGTTTTAATAATTTAACAATGCAATCGAGTGTTGAACAACATTAACACAAATTTTTTTTTTTTTAAATCTATGAAAGTATATAGAATAAGGGCAATTTTTAAGGTCGAGACAGACATTATCACTAGTATTGCAGCGAGTATGATAGAACGAGTTGGGATATTGGTAATAATGTTGTTCGAGATCTTGAAAACTGATGTTAATGTTTTTATTGGTAATGACATTATGTACATGTATATGACGTCACACTGACTGATAATTTTAAGTATCAGAGTCAGTTCTTTGATACTGATAGTGATAATATCACTCGGTGAGATACATGTATAAGGAAAAATGTCCACATTACCAATAAGGCCCAAAAAAAAATATGTGTGTTTACGGTCAACCGACCGACCCTATCAATTTTTACACAGAATTTGGATAACCATTTTTGTTGTTTAATCAGCAGCAATGTTTTATTTATTCAACCACTAGCTTTTTGTCGAAATTGAGAACAAAGAAGGTAGAAAAACTGCGTAACTCTCATAAAACAGCTTCAAAATAAATGACGGCTTACCAGAGATTTGGAAAATGAAATATTGGATTCAGGAACCAGGAACGACTATTTCTGGTTTTGCCGATAGTTAAAAAAAAGAAAAAAATTAATGCCGACCGCCCGAACCTAGATTTTGTTTACAGTAAATCATTTGTTTATTCAAATGCTCCACTTTGACTGATGTGATTGTTCCTGTTGATTATTCTAATATTTCTTTTATACATTTTGTATTCATTTTTCGATTTTTATTTTTAACAGGCAGAAAAATATTACAAACTAGCAGCTGAAGAAGGTCACTCTCAAGCTCTGTACAATTTAGCATTACTGTATCTGAAGGGTGAAGGTTGTATAGAAAAGAATGTACCATTAGCCATTGAACTCTTACAGAAGGCTGCTGCAAATGGTCTTTGTCAGGTAATGTTGAATAAAAATAAATCCTTGACAGGAAAAAATATGGAATAACTGGTTTGTGAAAATTTTTGAATATTTTTGTATACGATTGGAAAATTTTTACGATCATATTGTGTTATGGAGTTATCATCATTGTCCTCTGTCTATAGATAAAATGGTTTCCGTGCTATGACCTAAATTGAACACAATGGTCATTGACACTGAATAAAGGGTGGTATTGATTTGAAATATTGTAACCCTACCCGTTTCAAAGCAAGAGACCCTAGGGTGCAAATGTGGATGTTTCTGGTATTTTTACATGGAGAGTTTATTTTTCATCTGATTCAGATGGTTGTCATCTTGCTACAGTCATATAATGCCCTTTATTTAAATCTCATAATATTTATTGCAAATAGGTTGATATGCAATTTATTTATTTTTTCTACTTCAAAATTCTAAAAAGACATTTTTGAAGTAAAAACATGTTTAAAATAATAAAAATAAAACCCTCTTTAATTTTTTTTAAGGATGTTCAATTTTGATAGGTCAGTTAACAGCAAACCAACATTTTTTTTCAATCTTTAGATGGCCTTAGGTAGAGAGGCCACACAGATATGTATGACAATCAGATAACATTAACCTGAATCTAGAGACATCTCTATCCCCTAAACAACAACTAGTCTTTATTTGGGCGTCCATCCATTTATCGATTCCAATAGTCAGTCCTGGTTAACTTTACTCACTTCAGATACAATTCAAAGAGAGAGGTTGTTTATAATGTTGTTATAACTTGTGCCCAATCCATTACTGATATTAGAGCAATAAAATATGTTTAATTCAACAAGCCAACACTTTGAGATAAATTACATGTACTATCAATTGACAAACTATGTAACTTGACGTTGGAGGATTTCAATTTTTATTTCAATTGAATTGATTGATTTCCTGACAAAAACATATTTGCATAATCAAAATAGTAACGCAGCTTTGTTAAAATATAAAAAAAAATATTTTTTTATACTTTTACAGGCCCAGACACATCTTGGTGTGTATTATACTGAAGAAGAAACCCAAGACCTAGAAAAGGCTGTGTCATTCTTCAAGGCAGCTGCCGAACAAAATGTAAGGTTTCATATTAATCAAAATAAACACAAATATTAAGTAGCAGAGTTGGCAATCATTCAAAATAAATACATGCCAAATAATGGTGAAACCAATTTGTGTTTTTAAGCATATTCTCCGATGATGACAAATATTTTCATGACTGAAAATGATTTGCATAAATTACTACACTTTCATCTCATTAGTTTAAGTCTGAGGAGAACAAAATATTTAACCCAGCCACATTTTAGTGCCTGTCCCAAAGTAGGACCTGAATTTCCAAGTCATGTATCATGGTCATTTTTGTGTTCAGGGAATTAAGGTGAGAAGGGATTGTTCATTTTGTTGATGCAGGTGGAATTTATGACCATCACTGTTTAAACTTTCCATAGCTACTTACTTTTTGGGGATTATGTACAGTGCTCCCTCGTTAAACCACCACCTTCTGTGCAGTCGGTAGTTTGGTGGTATAACGGGTTTGGCGATAAACTGAGGACATTGAAAACCGGAAGTCATGTGATCAAATGAAAATATAATCTTTCTCAAATTGTTTCAACTCGACTGACATACATTTTGCACTTGTACAAAGACATAAGTATAAATAGATTCCTTTTAATTGTCAAATTATCAGCAATTTGTTGTTGTGTTAATTTTGGATTTTCCTTTGCATAACATAATTTCACGTTTCTGTTTGTCGTCTAATAAATTACACTTTCTCTTCAAGGACGACATTTTTATGACAACTCATTAAATTACAATTTTTACTCAGGATTAAAAGTAATCACTAGAAAAGTAAATACATTGTACAGGTAATTATTCTAATCAAAACAACTCACCTGTTCCGACCCTCAACTATGAAATCAATGACCATGTCTGATGCCCAGTCTTGACATTCCATAATTACCGATCGATACACAGCTGTCTAAAGGTAGTTGTGGGCGGTACTAACGGGGGAATTTAAATTGGTTTTACGACTTTTGTGCCTGAAAGCCTGTGGCGGATGGCGGTAGCTGAGTTTGGCAGTATAACAGAGTATTTTTAATGGGGAAAATCGGGACAGACAAGAATTTTGGTGATAGGCGAGGTTGGCGATAAAATGGGGGGCGATAGACCGAGGGAGCACTGTATATGAGTATTTAAAAAGCTGATATTTCAGCTTTAGTCATTGCAGCCAGTTTTATTGGTTGAGTAAACCAGAATAAGCAAATTAAATATACCTGGCAAAAAGTGCAATTCTATCGCAAATAACTGATAAACTTTATGACACAAAGTTGTAACAGTATATAGAATACAACTACACAGATTGAGGGTTAGAGTTATAGTGTTTAATGCCACTTTCAATAATATTTCATTTTTATCGTGGCAGTCAGTTGGTGGAGGAAACCGGAGTACCCGGAGAAAACCACTGACCTGCCGCAAGTCACTGACAAACTTTATCACATGATGTTGTAGCGAGTATGCCTTGCCATGATTGGGATTCAAAATCATAACTTTAGCTATGATAGGGACTGATTGCACAGGTAGTTATAAATCCAATTGCCATACGATCACGACCATGACAGCCCCTCTACCATTGGAAATCAAATCATTATGTACAAGCAATATCTCATTCTGATAAAGTCAAAGGGACATATGATTGTACTTTGAAACAGAGAATCGCAGTTATATCAGGTAAATCAAATTAAGACCTATTATGAACATGTCAATATTCCACTCCAGGCTTTCAAAGGAAAATACATATTTAAGTTTGAGAAAAATGAGGTTCGTCTTTTAGTTTAATCAAATTCAAAATTGAATTAATACATAAAATTGATCATATCTTTTTCTTTCTTTAGGAACCTGAAGCTCAATATTTCTTAGGAGTTTGTTATGAGGAAGGCCTCGGTGTTGAAATCAACGAATGTAAAAGTGCTGAACTTTATAGTAAAGCTGCTTCAAGTGGCCATGATGGAGCAATGTACAATTTAGGAGTCTTCCATGAACTAGCTTTAGGAGGTACAGTATAGTAATTGAGAGACAATAATCATGGTGTTGAATCAGTAATTGAGAGACACAAACCATGGTGTTGAATCACAATCAAAATAGACAAGACAACTGAAATGAGAGCTAAGTGAAATCATGGCAAAGGTCATAGAGGTCATAATGCAATGGGGTCCTTATTTGAAATATGATGTGGTATTATATATCATATGGCGATTTCAAGTGGATATCTAGGGTTTAGAATCGATTGGTCACTTATAACATTTCTCAACCCTGATATGTGCTAGGATTGGAGTGACGAGTGACATCAAGCCAATCAAAGTTGTGCCTTTAAATATGCTGGTTTGGGACCAAAACTCGAGAGTTTCTAAAGTCGAAACTCTTTCATAGAATTTGTCATTAAAATGGAACTTTAATTACCTAAACTTGTCGATAGATTATAGTATATCAAGAGTTTTTGATATATAAATACAGTGGAACCTGTTTAATCCAACACAACACTGGACCAGGTTAATGTGTCAGATTGTGCAGGATATCGGAATACTCCGGTTTTATTTTAGTTAAGAGAAATACTTTAGGACCATAATTTTTTGTCGGATGTCACAGGATGTCGGAAAACTCAGGTGTTAGATTGCACAAGTTCCACTGTAGAATATTTTCCAGCTCCCTTACTACCCTAATAATTAATGAAGTAGACCTAATTATTACTGGACATTTATTTTTGTGTAGATAGATTTTCAATATATAAGATTTGTTTTTAGGTTTACCAGAGGACAAAGTCAGTGCCTTAATTATGTACCAAAAGTCTGCAGATGCTGGAAATGAACAGGCTAAGTTACAGCTAGACAAGTTTATAGCTACAGCAGCTGTGGAGGAATGGAAATGTAAGTTGATTGACATTGTATTTGTTATTTTCAAACATGTATCAATCCGGATCAATCTATCTTAAATAAGCAAGTACATGTACTGGTCTTTTCCTGTCATTTAGTGGGCGTGATTGTATGGTAGTTGGATTTACAACTATCTATGCAATCAGTGTCTATCACCACTGATGTTGTGAGTTTGAATCTCGATCAGGGCGAGGTGTACAACATTATGTGATCAAGTTTGTCAGTGACTTGCGACAGGTCTGTGGTTTTCTCCTGGTCCTCCGGTTTCCTCCATCAATAAAACTGACCACCATGATATAACTGAAATATTGTTAATAGTGGCGTTAAGCACCATCAAACAAAACAAACAAACAATCCTGTCATTTTTCATTTGTCCAAACAGTGACCGTTGATTACAAGTTTGGTTGTACTTACAAGTGATCTGGAGTTTTATGTAGGAACTACAATTTCTTCAACTACTAAAGATAGTTGTCATGATATATTGTTGATAAGCAAGTTATTTTTTCAGTGAGTTATTGTTGTTAAACTCTAACTAAGCATTTTGTCAGCTATATCATGACCAGAACAAGTTATATTTTGTCAGCTATATCATGACCAGAACAAGTTATATTTTGTCAGCTATATCATGACCAGAACAAGTTATATTTTGTCAGCTATATCATGACCACAACAAGTTATATTTTGTCAGTTATATCATGACCAGAACAAGTTACATTTTGTCAGCTATATCATGTCAAGAACAAGTTATATTTTGTCAGCTATATCATGACCAGAGCAAGTTATATTTTGTCAGCTATATCATGACCAGAACAAGTTATATTTTGTCAGCTATATCATGACCACAACAAGTTATATTTTGTCAGCTATATCATGACCACAACAAGTTATATTTTGTCAGCTATATCATGACCGCAACAAGTTATATTTTGTCAGCTATATCATGACCACAACAAGTTATATTTTGTCAGCTATATCATGACCAGAACAAGTTATATTTTGTCAGCTATATCATGACCAGAACAAGTTATATTTTGTCAGCTATATCATGACCAGAACAAGTTATAATTTGTCAGCTATATCATGACCAGAACAAGTTATATTTTGTCAGCTATATCATGACCAGAACAAGTTATATTTTGTCAGCTATATCATGACCAGAACAAATTATATTCGGTGAGATGATGTTCGCTTTGTACCAGACCAACATGCTTAGTTTGATTTTTAATAGTGTAAGCTCATTGAAACAACAGTTCACAAGTAGGCATGTTTCTCCTCTCAGACACATTATTCTGATTCCAAGCTAACAAGTATTTCCTCTTTCTCCTTAATGCTGCATGTTTATTGGAGAAGCAACAAATACCGATTATATTGTCTTTGGCTTGACTGACCGGTGCAGTTATGTTTCAGCTTATCTTATTATATAGAAGTCAGATGATGCATACTATCTTTAACCTATGTTCTTGATTTTCAGGGGTGAATCCAAATTCAGAGGACATTCAATTTAGTAAACTGGTCAGTACAAATACCAAAGAAATCCAAGAAGAAGAAAATCAGAATGCAGCATCTCTAAAGATGAATACATCCATATCATCACCATCCATCACAGACTACATTCGAAATCATCTCGATTCATTTTCATCCAGGATACCACACAATTTTCTGGATCCAATATCTTTGATACAAAGTAAACCCACCCCCATAAAATCACCCTCGCCCATAATTGACAGTTCATCAAAAGGGGAAATAATAACAGGAGACATTGAGTTATCCTCCATTGTCTCACAGATGACAGAATGGAAGCCACAGTATGGAAGTCCACGTGTGACATCAGGAATGCATGACAGAGTGTCATTTAGTCTGGGGGCAGACGAAGATGACCTAGAAGGATTACTCAGTGTAGAAACAAAAATCGATGATGTTTCATTGGAACTTGAGAACCACCCCCCACAAATTCATCATTTTTGTTCTTTCATACAGAAAAATACGACAATGCCAAACTTACAATGTGTTTCATGTAATTGATAACTAATGGCTTTAGTTATAGATATATTAGTATTAACAGTTTAGAAGTTAAGTTTTTTTGTGGTTATTGCTTCATGTATATCAAAGTCAATCATGAAATATTGTCAACTTGTGCCAGTCAATATATAGTCTGATCATATCGTACTGTGGGTCCCACGGTGCTGTGTATTCACATGCTATCTCAACCAATTTTCGCCACCAATTTAAACAAATTTTAACTATCACTGTACCATAGAACAGGATATGACCCCGGTATAGATAAATTATTTCTGGGGTCTAAAAAAAAAACATGATTTCCACAAGATATGTGTTTGATCATGAGATTAGAGAAATGAATGTTATAAGCAATAATTGATTGATGAAAATTTTGATCTCATGAAGTGTGTAAATTAGTTACAAGTGTATTATGTTGTCAATCATTTGAGCACGAATAAAGAAGTTCACTTTGTCAGTTTTAAACAGATATGCTATTGTGAGTTGAGAATTTATCTGTATGCCTGTTTTGTTTCAATTATTTATTTTTTTTATTAATTAACTTTGTTTCATATGTTTTATTTTTGTACATTTGTTGCATATGGGTTTTTTTTTATTTTAATTTGCATATGTTTGGTGCGTTGCTAGTTTTCCCCAATTTTTTCTGCAGTTATGTGCACTCTGTACTGATAAATACAAAAGTCCAAAGTAATCATATTTTCAGTTATTAGCACTTTTCTGATTTTAACAATTTTGTATACAACACTGCAAAAAAATGTGGTATTATTATGTTTTGCATCCAATTTAGGTTAACATTGATATTAAATTTCCATAATCATGACACTGACCTAGATTTGTCATTTATATGTTAACATTAATATTAGATTTCCATGTCCTTAAAATGATCAGGATTTGTCATATCTACTGTTACTACAGTTTTGCTCTGAAAAGTATGGTTACTAAAATTATTTTGAGAAGAAATGATAGTAGTTATAGCTTGCTAACGGTATTATCATGAAGACCTATTTACGACCTTATTATGACCTACATTTTACTTCCGTAAAATAAATGATTTTTTTTTTTTACATAAACCTGTATCAGGTTATCTTGACATAGCTGTGATTTTACCAAGGTCATGATGACAAGAGGCAAGATTATGATTGATTGATTGATTATTGCTTAACAAATCAATCAATCATAATCTTGGTTCCTGTCACCGTGACCTTGATAAAATAACAGCTAAGAAACATTATTATGTAAATACCAGCAAAAGATTAGTATAGTATGACCTAATTTCTCTCTTATCGGTGCACATTTTGAAGTTGGGGGATATGCTGTCATTCCAGGGGGTGGTGTTTATTATAAACTTTCATTAGTGAACAAAATTATAGCTTCAACTTTGTTGAAATAATTTTTTTAGATGTTCACATTTTTTATGATAATTAATTTTGAAAATATAATGTTTCATGCATGTACCGTAGAAAAGATAACGATGTCCAACGTAATCCTTAATATCCTACCTTATGTAAGTAGACAGTAGATTTGGAACATGACAGCATACCTCTGTCATGTAAGATAATTAGACTACAGTAGATTATTTGCGCATTACCGAATTGATTCTAAAATTATACGATTTTTAATGTTTATGCAGTACTTCTCTTTAATGCGGGGACATAGTGTCCATTTCATGCAAAGATCAATGAAAATAACATATATTGTTCTCATACTCTGTATACACTTTAAATATTGTAACAACTTGTGATTTTTTAACAAGATTCAATATCTACAACATTTAAGAAAATTATTCTCAAAATTATTTTTCCTAAGTTCCATTGCTCTTAAATGTTGTCTACTGAAAGGGAAATAACTCCAAATAAAAAAAATGTAAAAAAAAATATAATTTTAGAATCAATTCCAGAATGTGCAAAATGTGTATTGGCTTGTTCAATACATTATTAGTACTAGAGTTGTTACTGAACAACAAGTGTTTATTCCAGGTGTAATTAATCATAGTGTTACTTATCTTCATTATTACAGTGAAACCTGTCTGAATCAAATCATGAATAAAGCAGCCTTGTGTGTGTAATCCAAACTTTAAATTCAATCTCAGTATCTGAAATTGAACCTCACTATTTAAAACAAAAATTGGTGTGTTTGATTTGGACATATTTCACTATATATTTGTTATATACAAGTTATGTATGTTTTTTAATTGTTTTGCAGTGAAAATTAACAATACATTATGATTAAATAAAAAATTATGTATTCTTTTTTGAGTGTTTTTAGACCCCCTATACCTCAATAGTATACAGGAATATGTTGTGTTTCCTGTCAGCAGTTCCTTGATGGCTAATTTAAATTAAAAAGAAGCTGCTGCACCAAGGCTTCCTTGTGATAATGTGATCACTTAGAGTGAGTGATTATTGTTTATCGCCAAATGAACATTTTGTTCAGCTATATCATGGCGAGAACAAGTTATATTTGATGAGGATGATGATGATGTCTGCTTCGCACTAGACCAAAGCACTTAGTTGGATTTTTATAGTGCTTGCTTACTGAAACAACAATCCGCCTCTATGCATGTCGCTCCACTGGGGCACATTATTCTGATTCCGAGCCAACCAGTCTGCTCTTTCTCCTTAATGGTGTGTGCTTAGGGATGAAGCAACAAATACCAATTTTATAGTCTGGTTTGACCTGACCGGGACTCGAACCCACGAACTACTGTGCATGCACTCGAGGCTAGCACGCTAACAGCTATATCACCAATGCAGTTTGATCACTTAAAAGGTTTTGCTATTGCCATCATGACTTGGTTAACAGTTACGGGACATGTATGCCGATGTTACAGATGACCATGGCCGTGTTCCGGTTGTCGTAGTCCCAATCCTGTCCTTCTTTCGTCATTCATCAGATTTTTAATATTAGTAACATGACAACTGCCATTAGTGGAGTAGGAACTTCTTACTCTTTTAGTTCACCTCCAGTTATTAATTGGGTTTTTGTTTCACAATCTTTTGTTTTCTATGTAGTGTTTTGTAGATCATTGTTTGTTTTTTGCCTTTTTGTTTTTAACCACTATTGTCTGTCCTTTGATTTACTTTCTATTTATCATTTTGGTATCTTCAAACTATTAACCGTATCGGTGGCATAATGGGTAAGACACTGGCATTGGGTGCGGTAGACAGTTGAGCTGTTGGTTCATATCACAATTTCCTTGATAGTGGTTAAGTTGAAATCTTCAGTATCTGTGTAGCAAATGACCACTAATATGTTCCGTTTGTCGTAATCACAATCCTGTCGTTTCCTAAAATACGACTTGTTACCGGGTTTGCAACAAGAGCAACGTGACTGGTGTCACGTGTGAAGCATACATGCTTACCCTAGCATACCGTATCAACACGAACTCCACTAATACAGGTGGTGAATTCATGTTTTTAGTGGGGTTTGTGTTGCTTGATCTTTAGCTTTCTGTGTAGAACTTTGCAGATCCGAGTTTGTCTTTTTGTTCTTTTTTTCTTTTTCACATTGTGTGTCCTTCGATTTACGTCTTCTGTGTACCCCTTTGGTATCTTTAAACTTTTCTGACTTCCTATTATGCTTTTTAAGAAATGTATAATAATATTTATTTGATATATCAAGAAGTGTGTAATTTTGACATACTGTCGTGTAGGATGGCGCGTTGCCTTATTTTAAATATAGAGCAACGACCTGAATGTATTAAATGCAAATTTGTCTACTGTTTAACACATTTTTGTTGACTGGATGGTTGGTTGGTTCATGATGCTTATCGCCACTTTCAAGAATATTTCAGTTACATATATATTGTGCGATCAGTTTTATTGGAGTAGGAAACAACAGTACCCGGAGAAAACCACCAACCTGTCGCAAGTCATCGACAAACTTTATCACATAATGTTGTATGATTACACCTTGCCATGAACGGGGTTCAAACTAACAACTCTAATGGCGATAGATACTGACTGCGCAGGTAGTTGTAAAGCAAACTACCATACGATCACGGCCACGACGGCCCCTTTTAGTTGACTATGAGGGTGCTATTTTTCATTGTACTTGTATCTAATATTTAATTATTTTAATATGATATTTTTATTTGTTGTCTATTTTCATCGTAATATTTTTTTTTAGATTTATAAATGTTTTAGATACACGTAATAAAGCATATTCAATTTTATAGATTCGTAAATGGATTCAATATCATTTACCTGATAGATCCATCTTGAAATTATGCATAATCTTTATATTAAAGTAATAATATTTTGATTAGAAAACGGAAAAATCTAAATATTTCGTAAACCGTAGATATTTTTTAACGCATCCAACGAGAGTTTTGTCAGGAATTTTACTACCATTTTGGAATTGTATAAATATTTACGGTTGAAATTATTCTGAAGGCCCTGCTCTTCTGAAAAAATCACCAATTTTTAGCGTTATTTTGGTCTTTATTTCAGGCTAAGTTCTTCAAAATACGCCAATTTTTCTCGTTAAATGTGACAGCCAACTCACCGCGGACGTAATCCCATATAACAATAGAAACGACGGTGGTCTCGCAACTGGTCTATTGTCTCTCGTCGAAGTGCCGGAGAAGGCTATTGTTCCCTTCATGGTTAATGCATTTGACTACGTGACATTTATACACTGAGATTTGCCTGGAAAATTTTGAAAAAAACGTGAAATCATAAATTTCCATAATCACTGATTTTTAATTTGACCAAGTTACATTGTATTTAAATTTTTTGGAAAGAATTAGAAAAATAACGGTCTTTTCTGCTAGTAAATTCACTTAAGTTAGACATAGAGTACACAATTATTGGATATGAATAACATTTTATAGTTAAAAACGTTATGTACAATCTGCCATTTACAACCGGTGTACCCGTTCAATCTGTAATCATGTTGGACTGGATTCAGCTTTCCTCGTCGCTGGACTCGTCGTCATCAAAATCAATTATTATTGGAGGAATCTCACTCCTATCAATGCAATTCTCTTTCCCATACTCCTTTTCTATTTTTAATACATGTTCTTCTGCCTTCGCCCAAACTTCCTTTGTAATTCTGCCAAACCCCCCATAAAAAAGTTCTTTCACATTCTTCAAACGAAAAAGTTGTATTGTTTTCTGCAACAAACCCTTTAACCTTTGCCCAAATAAGTTCTATGTGGTTCAATTCGCAATGGCGAACAGGGGTTCTTAGATCTTCGTGACCGTGTAGGTTGGCAATTTTATCAGTTTTAAAAACGGAAAGGGGTTTCTTTAATATGATTTTTTCATAAAGTTGTTTTTTAGTTTCAAGGGGCTCAAAAGGAATGTTGTGTTTTGAAAGATAATCTTGTAAGACAGTTTTTCTCTGATTAAAGTTTGACACAACAGTTTCTTCAGTCTTGATGTTGTCTTGGGCTTTTTAATGCTGGCATAAGCTGATTTCCGAACCAGTTTAGAAAGGTGGGTCCGTTCATTTCTTGGTATTACTTCCCTTCTTTAGCTTTGGCAAGAAAAACCAAATCACACCTATCAATGAAACCCTCCTCACGATTACCAGCATGCAAAACTATCAACCTTTTACCTTTTCCCGAAGTGATTTTTGGGGCATCAGAACCATCAACTGGTAACCACATGTAGTCAGTGCCATGATTCTGATTAACCCAGGTCTCATCCAAATATACAATTTCATACCCATCCTCTCGAAACTTCTTCATTTTTCGGAGGTAATTACACCGATCATTTATTGCTGCTCTAAAATTCACATTCACAGTAGGGTCTTCAACAATGAGAATAAATCACACCCTACAGTGAGTGTGAAATGATCCCCAGTGAGATATACTCATTACTTCCGTCGATAAACGCAACATCTGGGTATCTTTGTCGTTCTGGTGTAATTTTGTGTATACAATATTATTCCCAGATGCGGGTTAGTAGTATATGGGTAAGGACAAATTAGTATTTTAGGGGGTGCTGTGAGGGGGTGCTACAGGAAATCACGTGACCACTTGATCGGAAGTGACATCACCGCAAGTGACGTCAGTCACGTGATCAGAAGAGGCCCTGTCCGGAAATATGTTATACGCATGCGCAACCGTAAGTTGCGCAATATCCGTCCAAGTGAGGGTCTTTTGACCGGAAGTGACCGGAAGCGGCCCCTATCGGAAGTATGTTCTGCGCATGCCCTATTTTCCCCCGCGCTTTTTTCTGAGTAGTAGTACAAAATGTAGTAATCGTTACTTGGTAACTTCGTAACCAAGGTCTTCCGTAGCTTATTTCGCAACCTCTTCGTAGCCTTTTCATAACTTTTCGTAATTTCGTACCTTTTTCGTAACTGGTGTTATATCTCGTCACTTGGTAACTTCGTGACCAAGGTCTTTCGTAGCTTATTTCGTAACCAAGGTAACTTAGTAGCCAAGGTCTTTCGTAACTATTTAGTAACCTCTTTATAGCCTTTTCGTACTTTTTTCGTAACTTCGGACCCTTTTCGTAACTTCGTACCTTTTTCGTAGCTTCGTACATTTTTCGTACCTTTTCGTAAGTTCGTACCTTTTTCGTTACTTGTAGCCCTTTCATTTATCTATCGATCTATGATGATTTCAAACCTCTCAGTGACGTCATAAGCAAGCTGGGTGACGTCAATCGATCTTCCTCATTGATAGTATAGAATTAACTGTTAAGAAAAGACCCTCACCCAGACACTTGTTTTTGGTACGAACTCTCGCGGCATTGGCGCTCGCCTAACTTCGTAGTGGACCCTAACCCATGTTGGTCTAGTGATCATCCGGCTGTGGGAGCATCGCTCCCATATTAAATAATATGCATCGTATAACCATAGGAAACTGCCCCTTTCCCGCCATTTTATTTTCATAGTTACATTATTTATCTCAATAATTACATTTCTTACAAAATGTCCCCTTACACGAAAAACTAGAGGATACTAAAGGAATAATCAGAAGCCGTAAATCGAATGACAACAACACAATGACCAAAAGATACCAAAGGAATAATCAGAAGCCGTAAATCGAATGAAAAACAACACAATGACCAAAAGATACCAAAGGAATAATCAGAAGCCTTAAATCGAATGACAAACAACAATGGGACATTTTGTACTACTACTCTAATAAGAAAAAAACGCGGGAAAATAACGTCACTTCGTGTGACGTCACCTCCGATCACGTGGCTAACGTCACTTTCGGTCACGTCACTTCTGGTCACATCTGGTGACGTTATTTCCGATGACGTCACTTCCGGTAGCACACCTTTCCCAAATTATGATGGTCTACAGGTCCTCAAAACAGTCAAGTACTGATCAAACCCCTAACATGCCACCACCACCACCACCGCTGCAATACTCACAGAGTAATGATGAAGAACCCTATTATATTTTGAAAACCAATAATCCGATTTTTGTTTTTGGAACCTCTATGCTGTAATGCATTTTATGTAATATAGTCACTGCTATTGTTGTCTGTTACACGTAAATAGGATCCACACATATAATACTATAAACATTTTAATTGAACACCAGTTATTTAATGATGATTTTATAAATGATGGGAAATGTTTTACTACATAGTATCAGATAAGAATGGTGAAATGTATCAACGATGGTACAGTGTTATGAACCGTAGATGTTCACTGTTGGATGATCAGCAATTGGTCAAATTTATCAATATATTTCAGCCTGGTAGTAGATTGGTAAGACAATTCATATGTAATCTTCAGCTGTTGTAAAGGAGCTAAGACCATCGCATTGGGCAACATTGTATTAATGTGGTTGCATTTAGAAGCTATAACATGCTGTAGTATTGATAGTAAAAATAGATTCTGGGCCGAAAATGAAAATGTAGGGAAATAATAAAACTTGTTAAAAAAATAGATTCTGTGACGAAAATGATTTTTTTTGGGAAAAAGTATGGGAAAATGATATGCTGAAAATGACGTCACGTACGCGGAAAACAAGTAACGTTGCAATTGAAACGTTGCAGTTTGAAAAAGTACGGTAAAACGAAATGTCTTATGACGTCATGTACGCGGAAAACTAGTAACATTGCAAGTTATCTTCGTTTTACAGAGTTTTAATATGTTTATATAGATTTCACTGTTCTGAGAGTAAACACTGCAATAGCATAGTCATGGCGTATGAAGTTAGGATTTTAATCATTCATTTATATTTCCAGAATTAGCAAAACAGAATTAATCTTGGAAAACCAGCAAACATGGAGAGAAGAAAATACTGATTTGAAAGAATCATTAGAAACAATAAAAAAAAGATATGGAACATATGGAAGAAACGTAAGTTGAACAGTGAAAGGATAGGGAAAATATGGAAGACAAGTAAGTTGAACAGTGAAAAGATATGGAAAATACAGAAGACAAGCAGGTTGAATTGTGAAATGATATGGAAAATATGGAAGAAAGGCAAGTTGAATAGTGAAAAGATATGGACAATATGGAAGAAAGGCAAGTTGAATAGTGAAAAGATATGAAAAATACGGAAGAAAAGTAAGTTGAAAAGTGAAAAGATATGAAAAATATGGAAGAAAAGTGTGAAAAAATATGAAATATATTGAAGAAAAGTAGGTTGAATAGTGAAATGATATGGAAAATATGGAAAAAAGCCAAGTTGAATAGTGAAAAGATATGAAAAATACGGAAGAAAAGTAAGTTGAAAAGTGAAAAGATATGAAAAATATGGAAGAAAAGTGTGAAAAAATATGAAATATATTGAAGAAAAGTAGGTTGAATAGTGAAATGATATGGAAAATATGGAAGAAAAGTAAGTTGAAAAGTGAAATGATATGAAAAATATGGAAAAAAGCCAAGTTGAATAGTGAAAAGATGTGGAAAATATGGAAGAAAGCCAAGTTGAATAGTGAAAAGATATGAAAAATACAGAAGAAACCCAAGTTGAATTGTGAAATGATATGGAAAATATGGAAGAAAGGTAAGTTGAAATGTGAAATGATATTGAAAATATGGAAGAAAGGCAAGTCAAATAGTGAAAAGATTTGAAAAATACAGAAGAAAATTGTGAAAAGATATGAAAAATATGGAAAATATGGAAGACAATATTTTTTTTTACAAAACAATTAATACTGCATGTAATTTATTTATGTTTACATTATGCCCTACAGTAAGGGGGAATAACCCTGTATCTGAAGGGATAACTCTGTAATAGGGGACATAACTCTTTATGTGGGGAATAAGTTACAACTCTGTATGTGCAAGGATAATATTAAAGTAGGGGGAATAACTCTTTATGTGGAGATTTAACACTGCAGTATGGGGACATAGCTATTTATGTGGGATAACACTGCCGTAGGAACACTTATATACAGAGAGTTACTTGCCCTTGGCAGGAAAATAGATATATTTAAACTTATATACAGATATTTGCTTGCCTTTGGCAGGTAAATATATACTAAAACCCTGTTCAGGAAGTAAGTTTTCTTACTGCTCTAAAAATAGAACACTGTGTTAGGCTGTTATGTAAAATAAATTAGATTGTGGAAATTGAAACTCATCAAGATAGGAAAATAATTAGCAAAAATTGAATAAAGTCTATAATTCTGATAAAAATGTAGATACAAATGTAGATAGGTAGACATGTATATGTCTTTGTAAATAAAGGGTTAGGTTGATGGTGTTCAATGCCACATTCAACAATATTACAGTTATATCATGGCCGTTTGTACATTAAGGAGATAACATAACTGTTAATGCTTGTTTCTGATAACTGGAAAACATTTGAAAATATGGAAGAAAGGTAAGTTGAATAGTAAAATGAATTGGAAAATATGGAAGAAAAGTAAGTCGAATAGTGATAAGATATGGACAAGTTGAAATGTGAAATGATATGGATAATATGGAAGAAAGATAAGTTGAATAGTGAAATGATTTGGAAAATACAGAAGAAAATTGTGAAATGATAGGGAAAATATGGAAGAAAAGTAAGTTGAAAAGTGAAAAGATTTGGAAAATGTGGTAGAAAAGTAGGTTGAATTGTGAAATGATATGAGAAATAAGGAAGAAACCCAAGTTGAATGGTGATAAGATTTGAAAAATACAGAAGAAAATTGTGAAATGATAGGGAAAGTATGGAAGAAACCCAACTTGAATAGTGAAAAGATTTACAAAATACAGAAGAAAATTGTGAAAAGATATGAAAAATATGGAAGAAAAGTAGGTTGAATAGTGAAATGATATGGAAAATATGGAAGAAAAGTAAGTTGAAATGTGAAATGATATGGAAAATATGGAAGAAAAGTGTGAAATGATATAGAAAATATGGAAGAAAACCAAGTTGAATAGTGAAATGATTTGGAAAATATGGAAGAAATGTAAGTTGAAAAGTGAAAAGATTTGGAAAATGCGGAAGAAAAGTAGGTTGAATTGTGAAATGAAATGATATGGAAAATATGGAAGAAAGCCAAGTTGAATAGTGAAATGATTTGGAAAATGTGGAAGAAAAATAAGTTGAATAATGAAAAGATATGGAAAAATGCGGAAGAAAAGTAGGGTGAATTGTGAAATGATATGGAAAATATGGAAGAAAGCCAAGTTGAATCGTGAAATGATTTGGAAAATATGGAAGAAAAGTAAGTTGAAAAGTGAAAAGATTTGGAAAATGTGGAAGAAAAGTAGGTTGAATTGTGAAATGATATGAAAAATAAGGAAGAAACCCAAATTGAATAGGGATAAGATTTGGAAAATACAAAAGAAAATTGTGAAATGATAGGGAAAATATGGAAGAAACCAAAGTTGAATAGTGAAAAAAGATTTGGAAAATACAGAAGAAAATTGTGAAAAGATAAGTAAAATATGGAAGAAAAGTAGGTTGAATAGTGAAATGATATGGAAAATATGGAAGAAAGGTAAGTTGAATAGTGAAATGATTTGGAAATTACAGAAGAAAATTGTGAAAAGATATGAAAAATATGGAAAAAAACTTGGTTTAATAGTGAAATGATATGGAAAATATGGAAGAAAAGTAAGTTGAAATGTGAAATGATATGGAACATATGGAAGAAAAGTGTGAAATGATATGGAAAATAGGGAAGAAAGCCAAGTTGAATAGTGAAATGATTTGGAAAATATGGAAGAAATGTGAGTTGAAAAGTGAAAAGTTTGGAAAATACAGAAGACAGAAGAAAATTGTAAAAAGATATGAAAAATATGGAAGAAAAGTAGGTTGAATAGTGAAATGATATGGAAAATATGGAAGAAAAGTAAGTTGAAGAGTGAAATGATATGGAAAATATGGAAGAAAGCCAAGCTGAATAGTGAAATGATTTGGAAATTATGGAAGAAATGTAAGTTGAAAAGTGAAAAGATTTGGAAAATGCGGCAGAAAAGTAGGTCGAATTGTGAAATGATATGAAAATAAGGGTAATAACAAAATTACCGAACTCCGAACAATCTTACAAAGGGAAAGTCAAAACTCATAAGTATATAAACAAACAAAATCAATCACCAACCAGAAAACTGTGAAAACCGTAATGACCCTGACTTGGTACAGGCATTTCTAAAGAAAATTAGGAAGAAACCCAAGTTGAATAGTGATAAGATTTTGAAAATACAGAAGAAAATTGTGAAATGATAGGGAAAATATGGAAGAAAAGTAAGCTGAATAGTGAAAAGATTTGGAAAATACAGAAGAAATTGTGAAAAGATGGGAAAAATATGGATGAAATGTGAAATGATATGGAAAATATGAAAGAAAAGTAAGTTGAAAAGTGAAAAGATATGGAAAATATGGAAAAAGGGCAAGTTGCATAGTGAAATGATATGGAAAATATGGAAGATTTCTGTATTAGTCATAATTACACCCAAAGAGACCTCCTCCTCCTCCTCCTCCTCCTCCCTCTATACATTGTTTTTCAGAATTGAGAAGAATCATCCTGGAATAGTTTTTGTTAGAGACTATGCAAGTAGGGATCAAATTTACAATTTCATATTCATTTTGTTCTTAGAAATACCACAGTGAGAACGCGGACACCCTTGGAGTACTACACAACATATCTGAAAACCATTATTGAAATAAATAATGTAATTATGAAAATAAAATGGAGGGAAGATAACCAATGCAAGAGCTAGGAAATGGTAATAGGACGTGGACGTCCTAGAGAGATGGTGGTGGTGGTGACAACTTTTGTAAGAAATGTAATTATTGAAATAAATAATGTAATTATGAAAATAAAATGGCGGGAAAGGGGTAGTTTCCTATGGTTATAGGACGCATATTATTTAATATGTGAGCAAAGCTCCCATAGCCGGAAGATCACTACACCAACAAGGGTTAGGGTCCACTACGAAGTTAGGCGAGCGCCAATCGCACGAGAGTTCGTACTACAAACAAGTGTCTGGGTGAGGGTCTATTCTTAACAGTTAATTCTATACTATCAATGAGAAAGATCGATTGATGTCACCCAGCTTGCTTATGACGTCACTGACAGGTTTGAAAGTACCATAGATCAATAGATAAATGAAAGGGCTACAAGTTACGAAAAAAAATACGAAGATACGAAAAGGTGCGAAAAAGGTACGAAGTTAGAAAAATGGTAAGAAGTTACGAAAAAGGTACGAAGTTACGTAAAAGATACGAAAAGGTTACGAAGAGGTTACGAAATAGATACGAAAGACGTTGGTTACGAAGTTACCTTGGTTACGAAATAAGCTACGAAAGACCTTGGGTTTTGCGAAGTTACCAAGTTACGAGATATAACATCAGTTACGAAAAAGGTACGAAATTACGAAAAGGTATGAAAAGGTTACGAAGATGTTACGAAATAAGCTACGAAAGAACTTGGTTACAAAGTTACCAAGTTACGATTACTACATTTTGTACTACTACTAAGAAAATAACGCGGGGAAAAACCGGGCCTCTTCCGTGACTGAGGTCAATTCCGGTCAAAAGACCCCCACTAGGAAGGATGAAGTTGCGCATGCGCAGAACATACTTCCGGACAGGGCCTCTTCTGGTCACGTGACTTCCGGTAGCACCCCCTCAAATACTAATTTGTCCGTACCCATATATTACTCGGGTTTATCAACAAGAAAACAAAATACGGCTTGCCTGCTTTTATTTATTTATCTACTTTGTTATTGTAATTTTCTTTTGTGTTCCATAGTGAGATAGTACATAAGAATAAGTTCGTGTTTAGACATGAAATCACACTCCTCCCTAGAAATACTGAATTCCTCATTCCATTCACTAGCTTTGATAATTATTGTTTTGCGTCTGTAATTTTCTGAACAGTAATGTTTTATTTGACTTATTGTTCTTTTAAAATGTGTTACTTCTTCGTGAAAATCCTCGCTTTGTTCGTTAATTCTTTTTACAAATTTTGTTTTAAAGAAATCATACAATATAAAATCTGCTTGATTATACTTTTTCAAGTTTTTGAGGTCTTTGCCTATTATGACCACGCTATTTTTGGAATGCCTAGCATTTAACGGAACATATACCACATCCTTTAGACTCCAGCATAGGTTTCGTTTAAGTAGAATTAGTGATTCATCAAACATTTCCATGACCATGACCAAAATAAAATCAGAATCTAAAACCTTTAAATGATCTAGAACTAAGTTTGGATATGCCACGTTCCTTTTTGGGATTCCAAAATCCAATGACATCCGGGCACTAATGAATTTCTTTTGTCCTTTTGTGCAAATATCTGGACTTTGAAGAAACGTTGACATCAAGTGTTGTTCTGTTAAATTGCCCAAGATACTCCTTAAATCATCATAGAAATGGAAAAATTGCGCGGCTGATAAAATATGTGTGATAGGATTACGCACGATTGCAGTAAATACTGTGTCACGTGGCATCAACTTATAAAATGCCGCTTTATTATAAATCACATGATTGCATAATATATTGTAATTTTCATTTTTCGGCGGTGGGTAAACATTCTGCATATTTATTGTTTCGTCAAATCCTAAATAATTAAAAGGTCTCGGTAGAATTACATTTAACTCATTACGTTTAGCAAATCGAAGAAACATGTTTTGGACCGTTGTACTGCCTGCTTTATGTACTTTCAGAAATGCTACGTTCATCTGCCTTTTCTTGCATTCTATTGTATCGTTCTCTAAATTGTTTGAAATTCTTTCTTTCCTATGGGTATTATTATATTTCAGATCTTTGACACTTTTCCTAGCATTATTGATTCTAGGCATATTTACATGAAATTGCTTCTCCACATTATATATTAAGATAACCGTGCCCAACTGAACAGTAACCAAAACCCACCTGAAAATGTATACAAATATAGATTCAATATTATTTATGGAAGCAAATTTAAATAGTGATGGTCAAAATTTCCTTTTATCTCTAACCCTCGAATCAGAAATGGGGCTGTCGTGGTTGTGATCATATGGTAATTATATTTACAACTAGCTGTGCAATCAGCGCAAATCACCACTAAAGTTGTGAGTTCGAGTGTGTAGTCGATACAACTTTATGTGATAAAGTTTGTCAGTGACTTGCCACAGATCGGTGGTTTTCTACGGATACTCCTGAAATATTATGAAAAGTGGCGTTAAGCCATAAATCAAACCAATCAGAAAAACTCTTCGTTCTGTTTGATTTTAGTGTAGCAGGAACTGCTTACCCTTCCGGAGCACCTGAGTTCACCCCGGTTTTTAGTGGGGATCGTGTTACTTGATCTTTAGTTTTATCATAAATTTAGTTAAATCATAAATTTTCCAAACATGTGCAGCAATATACCAGCTTCTCCTGCATATGGTGTTTACATCTCGCAATTGATTCGCTATGCAAGGGCCAGTAGCAATTATTCTGATTTCCTGAAACGCCATCTTCATCTGAGAAACAGGCTACTGGACCAGGGATATGCAAAGATTCGCCTTATTCGATCTCTTAAAAAGTTTATATTCCGATACCAAGATCTTGTCGAAATATATTCCATCTCTGCAGAAACGATTATAAGCGATGCATTTTCATATAGTGAAAATGTATAAAGATAAAGAAGTCAAGAAAAATGTCAAAAATATTTTTTTTTTATGTGTGACGTAAAAATGTTTTTGACATTTACTTCACTGAATATGGTACTGCTTTGACAACTATTTTACCTATTTTGTTCCTGTATTTAAATAATGTTATAGTGACAGCCGGAACCTTTGAACCGTAATGAGAGCGGGAGGTTTGGCGCTTTAAAATCTGATTCAACCCACCATTTCTTTAGAAATGCCTGTACCAAGTCAGGGTCATTACGGTTTTCACAGTTTTCCGGTTGTTGACTGATTTTGTCTGTTTATATAATTATGAGTTTTGACTTCCCCTTTGTAAGAATGTTCGGAGTTCGCTAATTTTGTTATTACCTTTATTTATGTGTCTGTTTTGTAGATCGTTGTTTGTCTTTTTGGCCATTGTGTTGTCAGTTTTTCTTCGATATACGGATTATGATTACCCTTTGGTATCTTCAAACTCTTCTTATGACCTGTATGGTAAAGGTTTGATGTAAAACTACCATATGCATGTTTTAAATTATTTCGTTTTCAAATATTTGGGATTTGAGCGTATCTGATGAAAGTTATTCCAGAAACGTATCGTGAGCACTAAATTTGATATCTACGATTTTACTGCACCATATTGTGCCTTTAAAACCTTGAAATTGCATCGATGTTGTAATGGCTAGCGTGAGGTAGATCGTGGGTTCGAGTCCTGGTCGAGCCAAATCTAAGACTGTGAAATTGGTATTTGTTGTTTGTTCGCTACGTTGTTTCAGTGAGCAAGCACTGTTCAAGATTATAGGAGGGTAATCAGAATCCGTATATCGAAGAAGAACAGACAACACAATGATCAAAAGAGAAAGTACAAAAGGACAAACAACGATCTACAAAACATATACATAGAACTAAAGATCGAGTAACACGAACCCCACTGAATACCGGGGTGAACTCAGGTGCTCCGGAATAGTAGGCAGTTCTTGCTCCACTAGTGGCACCCGTCGTTTTTTATATATGCTAATGCTGTTCACCTGGTTATATGTGAGAGTGTACCTTGTAGTCACATGTGAAAAGAACATGCAAGATCGCATCATTCCACTTAGGGCGGAGGTTTGGTCCCATAAAACTGTAACTCATCGGGCTTCACTTTTAATTGAAGTGCCTATGTCAAGTCAGGAAATAAGGGTAATAACAAAATTACCGAACTCCGGAAGTGAGTCATCATGTATTTGTGGTAGGGGTATCGATTTTGTATTTTCTACAATTTTGATTTTGGATATTGGAACTGTTTGGACAGTGTGGTATTTTTTTCTGTTTCATTACATAATTAAATCTATTTGAATAATGTTCAATGTAAAGATATACTTCTTACATTCACAAAAATGTATATCTGTGCAATGTCTCGTTCTTGTTAAAAGCCACATTTATTCAGCTGATAAATTCATGTAATTGTATTTTAGCAGCCATCTTACCATAAATAATTATGATGACGTGATATTCTCCTAAAGAACTCCAAAAAATACATAACTTACTGCTTAAAACCTGGAAAAGAAACAATGCACAAATCAACGATTTCTATTTTGCATGTAACGGACTGCAATTTGGTTTGAAAATCTGCATTTTGGTCTCAAAACATATTTGTGTATGTTATTAACGTAAAATATTAGTAAAAACTAAAATATTAGTAATAGATAAAATATTAGTAATTGATAAAATATTAGCGTGTTTGTCTAGTACAAAGCGTACCTCATTTCATGTTATAGCTTAAGAATTGCTAAAAAAAAATGTAGCGTTAGCCAAGAATAACTCACTCACCCTTTCATTGTTCCACAAAACGATCTTCAATGATGATTCAAAGATACCAAAAACAACACGGACCTTATTCTACAATGGAGTAGGACCTTTCCTGTCATATTTGATCGGTGTTTGGTTGTTTACTTGAATCAAAAATAAGAATGAAAAGTCTGATTATTTAACAGAGACTTAAATAGTTAATTTGTTTTGGTTTTGGTGCTTAACGCCACTTTTAAAAATATTTCAGTTATATCGTGGCGGATGACTTAAATTGAATGACTTACCTTAAGTGGGTTACCTGTACCAAAATTTTATTTTGGCGCTTAAATCATGAAAACCTTTTATTTTTAATATGTTCCAAACATTATATTTTCACCCTATGACTATCATTGAACCAAATCCATGCCAATCCTATAATTGATGTTCAATCACACGGTTATAGTGCTGTCAAATTAAATACTTCTTAAGGTACCAAATACATATATAGTACACATGCTGGATGTTCAAACTGCTACATATTAATGGGAAAATAATCAGTTCTGATTTTTTTACCATAATTTATTGTTTACTCGTTTTCAATACTGTATCGAGATTTGATATTATTGGTCTAATAAAATAAAACTTATCTTCTCTTATTAGAATAACACATTACTTACTAATGGCGTAACATATTTCTTAGAAATCATAAACATGTGGGGCAGGGTGGGGGGAATACTTGAAATTATAAGCATTAGATTGAAGTATATTTTTTGTTGTGTGTTAAACTCCCCAAAAAGAACAATAAACACGACTTTGCTTTGTAATATGCGCGACAAATTATTTATTGTATTTTAAAGGTATAGCCTATTAGGTTTTGCACTATTTGCACGAGGAATGTTTTCATATTGGCGATTCTACGCCATGTAATGAGGATTAGGGATAGAGTTGTGATGCTTAACAATATTTCAGTTATATCGTGGCGATCAGTTTTATTGGTGGAGGAAACGGATGAAATCCACCGACCTGCCGCAAGTCATAGACAAATTTGATCACATAATGTTTCATCGATCACACCTCGCCATGAGCGGGATTCTAACGCCCAATGTTAGTTGTGATAGGCACTGATTGCACCACAATGTTAGTTGTGATAGGTACTGATTGCACCACAATGTTAGTGGTGATAGGCACTGATTGCACCACAATGTTAGTTGTGATAGGCACTGATTGCACCACAATGTTAGTGGTGATAGGCACTGATTGCACCACAATGTTAGTGGTGATAGGCACTGATTGCACCACAATGTTAGTTGTGATAGGCACTGATTGCACCACAATGTTAGTGGTGATAGGCACTGATTGCACCACAATGTTAGTGGTGATAGGCACTGATTGCACCACAATGTTAGTCGTGATAGGCACTGATTGCACCACAATGTTAGTTGTGATAGGCACTGATTGCACCACAATGTTAGTGGAGATAGGCACTGATTGCACCACAATGTTAGTTGTGATAGGCACTGATTGCACCACAATGTTAGTTGTGATAGGCACTGATTGCACCACAATGTTAGTTGTGATAGGCACTGATTGCACCACAATGTTAGTTGTGATAGGCACTGATTGCACCACAATGTTAGTTGTGATAGGCACTGATTGCACCACAATGTTAGTTGTGATAGGCACTGATTGCACCATACGATCACGACCACGACGCTCCCAAGGTGGATTAAAATGTAGGCGACTGTATACTACTAAGTAGTATGTTTATTCATACATATGTTCTCTAAAATGTGTTAGTATTTGACAATCATATATAAAGATGAAGATTAAAATCCAATCTAGAACGCATAGTCACCATGTTAATGACACGCCTTTTATATGTAGAGTTATTATTTTCCAACTTAAAACTGGATTAATGGTGTAAAGGTCGGGTTAAACCGAAAGCTATGAATTGTACGTAGCATTAAGGAGAAAGAGCAAAGACTGGTTTCAATTAGTTAGTACTATCAAAATCCAACGAATCGTGTTGGTCTAGTACAAAGTTGACATCACCATCATCTCATCGAATACAACTTGCTCTCGCCATGCTATAGCTGAAAATTGCTCACTTGGCTTTAACCAACAATCACTCACTCACTCGGAAAATATTCATCAACATTTCACCTCTCTCTGAACTGACATTTCATTAATTTGGAGGGGACCGTCGTGGTCGTGATCGCATGGTAGTTGGATTTACAACTACCTATGAAATCATGGTCAGGTGTACTCGATATAAGTTGGTCAGTGACTTGTCGCAATTAGGTGGTTTTCCTAGGGTATTCCTGTTTCCTCCACCAATAAAACTGATCCCCATAGTATAGCTGACATAATGTTGTAAGTGGCGTCTAACACCAAAACCATTAACTTTGAGCATGACCTCCTCCATTTATTTCGTGGGTTATGATGATGTTCGTGTTTCAGTTTGCTATTGTGTTTTTATTGTCGTTTTTACCTGACTGCTTTTTATTAAATATTCAAATTTGGGATAATAAAACCAGTTTAACCCCGCCATCTCTTTATTAAAATGTTTGTATCAAGCCAGAAAAGTGAGCGGTCATGTATGCATGTAATTTTGTTAGGGTATCAAATTTGTCGCATTAAAATCTGATTCAACCCACCATTTCTTTAGAAATGTCTGTACCAAGTCAGGGTAATTACGGTTTTCACAGTTTTCCGGTTGTTGACTGATTTTGTCTGTTTATATAATTATGAGTATTGACTTTTCCTTTGTAAGATTGTTCGGAGTTCGATAATTTTGTTATTACCCTTATCTACGATCTTTCTGTCGGATTTTTTTTTTTAATCTTCATTTTATTGCAAGTAATAACAAGGTGATACACATTATGCTCACACATTTATATATAATAAAAGATAGACAATACACATACAACGAAAATTAAAAAAAGAAGAGTTAATACATTTATATATTTTTTAAAAAGCTTTCGTCGTCGTCATTTTCTGAATACTGGTCTGTTGTCGTCGTCGTGTGGGGTCCTTCTATTTCATTATCTTTTTATTGCTTGGTTTCTTCCCCAACCTTGTTTTAATTTCTCATTTCTGTTTTCCATTAGCCGTTTTAAGTCTTCTTCGTTTGTTCTGTCGAGTTTTCGTTCACGGACACGTTTGACCTGCTTCCCCTTTTTCATTTCACCTTTGGCATGACGATTTCTGAGTTCATAATACACCTTGGCCTTCAGTTCTTTGTCGTCTATCTTTTTACCCAGGTTTCGCTTTCCAGCTTGTTTCTTGTAGTAGTCATTCACCATGGATGTATAGTCTGATAAAATTAAACATGTATATAAAAATAAAACATAAAAAAAACATGACGAAGGGCCTTTTGGCCGTCACTGTATTGAAGGTAGATATCTGAATATATATTTGTGTATATACATGTATGTGTAGTGCTAACATCCTTTATTCATTCATGACTTATTACTGAGAGATACACGACGGGTTCAACCAGTGGAGCAATTACTGCTTACTATTCTGGAGTACCTGTATTCACACCTCATTTTTCAGTTGGGTCCAAGTTGTGCCATCTTTTGTTTTATGTGTGGTGTTTAGTAGATCATTGTTTGCCATTTTGTCCCATTTCTTTGCCACTGTATTGTCTGTCATCCGATTTACGGATTTTGATTCCTCTTTAGTATCTTCAAACATTCCTGTTTTATTATAGGTTTATTTTGTATTTTACCTGGACAAAATAGTTCATCTTCGCCTTTGAAGCAGTCTTCATATCCATCGCAGACATAATCAACAGGAGAGCACGCTCCGCTTAGACACTGGATTTCTCCGTAACCTGTAAGATAAAATACATTATAACATGACGTCCTTCATTCGCTTTGTTAACAAACGAGCGATTTATCGATTGGGTATAATCTCATTAGCACATGCGGCGGTTCATGTGACTGACTTTCCCGTCGTAAATGTACATGTTGATGAATTATCGTCTGCTCGAATTTGGCAGCATAAATTGTGTGCGACATTGTCCGCAAACGTAAATATAAATTACCGTCTTTCAATCAAAGTACACTACCGTATTTGTACTCTTAGACATATCAGAATCGAAATAATTTATGGAAGCCAGAATGTGTTTTGAGTTTTAACATGGGTTGGCGGATATTAGTAAACTTTATCCCTTGCCTCTGGCTCGGGATAAAATACTAATATCCACCAACCCACGTTAAAACTTAAAACACATTCTGGCTTCCATGGTTAAATATCTCATGTGTGGAGACAAATCTTAATTAAAAACAATTATGATAAATTACAATTTTATGTAGCGTAGATATATACATTTTTCAATCCTATGACACCTCAAACTGTTGCCTTCTTATCACAGCTCTATTACTTACCGTGACCCTGGCATTTACCACAACCCTGTTGCTTGCCATGACACTGGCACTTATCACCACCCTGTTGTTTACCACGACCCGGCACTAACCACAACCCTGTTGCTTGCCATGACCCTGGCACTTATCGCAACCCTGTTGTTTACCACGACCACGGCACTAGCCACAACCCTGTTGCTTACCATGACCCTGGCACTTATCACAACCCTATTACTTACTACAACTCCCCCAATTACTCCAGTTATTCCCATCGTAATAGGGTGTTGAAGTCTGGTAGTAATCACTCCACGTGCTCCAGTCTGAATTATCGTCACTCCATGTGTTCCAGCTTGGATCATAGCCAGTCCATGTGTCCCAGCTTGAATGATAATAGGGGGGTATAGTAGAATAAGGGTCGTTCCATGTGTCCCAGCTTGAATCATAATCTGAATGATAATAAGATTGAAATTATAAAAACAAACTAAGAAAAATTATATGTCAACAAATGACAGCAAAACAAAAAAATGTCCTTTTTATACCACGATGATACCAAGTCCATTGACGTGTATACTGAATTCATTTTTTATATATATTTCTTTATTTTTGCCATTATAGAAAAAATAAATACCAAATAACTATTAGCCATGAAGGGCTCCCCCACCCCCAAATGACCATGCATGTAGAGTTTGGGTTCAATCATGTTTGTTGTTTCTAAGAAACATATTGTATTCATTTTGCCATTGCGTCAAATGTTACAAACTGCGATGACAGCCATCCAGTGACCGCTTATGCACAGTTTCAGTTGGAGCATTTTGTTGAATTTATGAATATTTTAACCTTAACTTCCTTTTGAAATTTTGCATCGATTTAATATGCAAGATATGTGAGTCTATCAATTTATTTTCAAAAGTTGTTTTTGTCATCGTTTATACTGCCTACAGCTTTCAATGGTAACGTAGGATTCAAAGACGGTGTCATGCTTTCTCTTTCCGAGGTCGTGTCTTCTAATATTTTGTTATGTTATATATATCCTGTTTCCCTGATGCTGTTTCGTATTACCGGATTGTATTACATTTTTATATTGATGGTTGTAGCAAAAACACTAATTTGCCATGTTCAATTTATATTGACTAAGAGTGAGTGAGTGAGTGACTGGTTGTTGTTTAACGTCAAAGAGACATTTCGCAGCAATGTCATGCCTAGAACAAGTTTAGCTGCATATAAGAGATGATAATAATGTCTTCTTTGTACTATGCCAACACGTGAGTGAATGAGAGAGTGAGTCAGTGAATGAGTGAGTGAGTGATTGTTGTTTAATGCTAAATGAGCAATTGCTCAGTTATATCATGGCGACCAAGTTGCATTTGGTGAAATGATGTACGCTTTGCTTAATTGGATCTTTATAGTGCTAGCTCACCGAAATCACAAGTCCGCGGTTAGACGTCTCGCTCCACTAGGACATAGCATCCTGATTGACAGATACCATGCCAACTATTATTTTCTCTTTCTCGATAATGCTGCGTGCTTAGCGGAAAAACAACAAATATCAATTATTTTGGAACATGCAAATGCACACAATTAGCGGAAAAATCTAGATTCTCACCACAACCAATCTCATCATAACCATCATAACAATCTGAATAACCATCACATATCCAGGAGCTAGGATGGCTGTATATCTCGCCTGGACAATAGAATGTATCTGCAAGAAAATTTATCATGATCATTACATAAATTATGATACTTGTCATGATAACAGAAAGTCCTTTAAACCTAGAACAAAGAATATGGCAATTGATGATTGAAAACAAATCGAAGAAGGATAGGGTGTAAGGGTTACGGTGTTCATTTCCACTTTCAACAATGTTTCAGTTATATCGTGGCAATCTGTTTTATTGCATGAAGAAACCGGAATACCTAGAGAACACAATTAAGCGACCCATATAAGAGGTTGTATCGTTTTAACATTCTTTCGAGCAGTAGTAGTTTTACGACAATAACCTAATTTTTTCAAAATTTGTTTTTCATATTTTTTTCTAAATGAAAGGAGACATACACATGCATTCAAAATGTAATTGATTGCGAGATACACATATATGTAACCATGTGATAATAAGGAATATAGGTAAAAGGAGGTACATCAATTTTCACTAACAGCTGTATATGAAAAAATAAACGAATTAAAGCATTTGTATTTTTTATCCATTTCATTCGAACCAGAAAGTAATCTAAGATTACACTGCTGAAAACGTTAGTAGTAGGCACTGATTGCACAGGTAGTTGTAAATCCAACTTATTCCTTATCATATTCATGCAAAGGCTTACACTGTAGTTAGATACTTACATAATAAAACATGCACGTAACATTTTATTGCAAAAGTCCCTCCGGTGCTTTCCCGTGTTGATTCAAATGAAAAATTCGCCTTGATAGACTGGAAGCAGGTAATTATCTCGTGCTTGTAGAATGTTACGCCCAATACACATTTAATGACTTGTACTACCCCCTAATTAGAAACGCCACGATATCACTGAAATATCGTTAAAAGTGGCGTTAAGCACCATAATCCGCCTAACCCTAACAAGAAAAACAACTTATTATGGGTGGCCATTACACGCTCGTTAGTAGCTAACTGAAGGTCAACATATTTTCTTTTATATCCATTACTAGTATCTCTTGTGGCATGATGACATCCGTCCATGCCTCCATACCCAACTCATACCACATTTTGCTACATGGTTTAATGTTAGTAGATTTCTACCCATAGCCCCCCCCCCCCCCCGTGTTAATGGCACCGTTTTCCATGTTCCTACATGATATTTATGCTATCATGTTTTTTCTTGAATATAGCTGTAATATTTCTCGCTTGACATTTAACAGCAATAACTCAATTAATGATTGATAAAAGGGTGCAATAGCTAATTAATACGACATTGACACTAGGTGTAATATAGAACATGATCTGTACGATTGTACTAGAAATTAAACTCCAGCAGAATAGTTGTAATATGTTAAAAAGCTTACCTCCATAACTACCAGCTTGCCTCTTCAATCCATTTTCATTTCCAGCTTTGGTTTTGGAAGGTTTTGAAAGGGAAACCGACACAAGGCAAACAGCAATCAACAACCATTGCAGAAATCTGGCCATGTTTGTCTATAATGTAATGTTATAAATCTTCAAAACATAAAAAAAAACACCAAATGAAGTTTAATATGACTATGAGATAAGTATTGCTTAATTGGTATCCGGTGTGTGTGTGGTGTTAATTTGAAATTTTGATTAAGCTTGTTTGAATGGTAAATTTCTATTAAAAAAAGGGATACACAGAAAATACCACATTGTCAACACATTTCCAAAATCCAACACAAAAATTATAGAAAGAAGCAAAACCGATACCGCTAAAATACACAAAACATGGCCGCTCACCTATCAGGCTTAGTAATAAAATGTGGCGATGTTAGACTAATTTTATGGGCCGAAAGTGAGAATGTAACTTTTGACTCTTTGAATATAACTATTAAGCTTAGTGTTATATTAAAACACGTCTAAAAATAGAGGTCTCGTTGTTTTTCTAGCGCTCAAAGACTTTTAAGTTATTTGGTTTCCAATCTTTTGACATTGAGCGTACTTCAAGAAGGTTTTTCCAGAAACGCATTGTGCGCACTAAATAAAATATTAACGTTTACATTCTAGTCAATCTAATAACAATTTAAATCTTGCTGTGTCAGTTGTTTTCTTGTCGCAGCGCTTCCACGCGGTGACTAGTAAACGGCCGATACAAATAAGGAGCAAGTGCGGAGATCTAATTGTAATTAGATTTGTATTCTAGGACATAACACATACTAGTTAGAGTACGCTCAAATGTTATTATTCTATGAACCATTAAATGATGCCATGATGATCAATTTGACTTAAACAAATATAAAGATGTCCAAGGAGTAATCAGCAGCCGTAATTATCGATTTTTTTTTTTAATGTTATTATTTTTTTTATCGAAAAAGAACAAATGTATGGAATTCATTAAAAATTGTTGTAAAAATTAAAATTACATTTAAAAAAAACAAATTCAGATAAATTATTTACAATAATACTCGTCAAAACTATTTTAAAAACGAATTTCAAACATTTTTTTGAGAATTATCAAAAGTACTACAAACATTGTATGAAAAGTGCATAATATTTCTTGCGCGTATTTTTTAAATACATTTCTTACCTCGTATTGCAACAACGGGACGATTTATGTCAATTTATTTTTTATTTTTCTCGGTTTTATATGATTGGACTTGAACGGGGTAAGCAAAAACAAACAGGCTTTGATATATTATTTATGATAGGATTGTGAAATTACTCCACTAGAATTACCTATTTTAAACACTATTTAAATTTCTGAAATTCGATCTTTTTCTCTCTAAATCGGGCCATATTCATTCATTGTCATTTAACATATTGTTTTCAGGTCGACGTTATACTCTAAATGATATTCAAAAGTTTTCCATAATATTCATTCATATAAGTACACAAACTGTTCATCAACTAGGTTACTACAACAGACAAATGTTTTGCAATACCTTCAAATGTTTTGACCGACAACTAATTCACAGACGTGCAAATCCCTGGTGCTAAAATATCTGATGCTAAAATGCCTGACATTTATGCACTAAGCAAACGCAATGATAAAACATGATTAGAGAGTGATTGAATGATTGATGTTTAACGCCAATTGATTAATTTTTCATATCATAGTGTCATGGCGAGAACAATTTACATTTTGCTGAGATGATGACGATGTCCGCTTTGTACTAGACCAACACATTAAGTTGGAGTTTAAATAATAACTGCAACAACAGTCCGCATAGTGATCCTAGGTTAAAATATAAAGGTAAAACAATGGTATGTCTCACTTACAATGCTAATTTTGTTTATACCGGGTCATTTAGAGTGGACCAGAAACTGTTTACCTTTTCAGTTTCGGTCCACTTGAGATCAACACCGGTTGTAATGTGTAGTGGTGTTCGTGTTGGTCAAAGGTTTGTTTTTTTGTATCGTATTTTGTAAGTTATTGTTTTCCCCTATGTCAATTCCTTTTGGTCATTTTATTGTCTGTCTTTCTGGGATTTACAGTTGCGAATTACTCCTTTGGCCTTTGGTATCTTCATACTTTCCCTATATTTCACATAGGGGAAAAGGAAAACCTGGCTCAATTTGTGGAAAATATTATAAATCAAATATAAATAATTTATTTATTTGTGCAATCTATAATCAATCAGCAATTACATAAATTGAATTTAGTATCCTTTTTTTAAACCCTTGCATATTTTGAAATAAACAATAGAGAGTTCGGAAGGGGCAATCAAAGATAGAGAAACTGGCAACATAGGGCACATAAGACAAAGAAAAACAAAACAAAAACACAGCACAATATGCATTGGACACCACTATACGCAAACAAACACAGATAGCGTAAATAAGACATGATCCATCCTACAACCAACTGGAGGTTAAGACAAACCTAACATCCTTTTATGCGGAAATTGTAACGGACATCACAACACGGAACTCAGAACGTAAAGACACATAACAGGACAACACAAAAATCTTTAAAAAATTTAGCAACACTTACCATTAAATATCGGGGGTGAATTCAGGTGCTAGCGTGGGGTAATCAGTTCCTGCTTCTTATAAGACAAAAATATACGCATCATAATTAATCTAATTATTCTGAGTTTCAAGCATTTTTAGCATATTTGCATAGTTTATTATTATACGTTTTGTAAATTCGAATAGGAAAAAGGTTGTGTGAATGATGGTTACCAACTATTAAAAATAACGTAGAATTAAAGCATTATTTCAAGTTTAATTATTAACATGATTTCTATTCCTATAATAATCGTATGTGCTTTATTGCTGGATAAGCACAAAATCACCGAAATGTTTTATGCTATACGGGTATTTTCCTTTTTGTATTAGAACTCTTATTAGCGATACAAAGCGTGACATTTAAATGTTTATATTTGTATAAGACAACTGCTCGACCGCCCACACTAACAACGTCCGTCTTAGAGTTCTAAAATTTAAGTTTATATTGTACATTTAATAATAATAATAATTTATATATATTGAACAATTTTCCATAATATTCATTAGTATGGGTACACAAAATGTTCATCAGCTAGGTTGCTACAATATATTCATATTTTGCAATACCTTCAAAGGATTTGACCGACAAAAAACCCCACAGACGTGCAAATCCCTGATGTTAAAATGCCTGACATTTACACACTTAGCTAACACAATAGCATTACATATGATTAGGGAGTGATTGATTTTTCAGCTATATCATAGTATCATGGAGAGAACAATTTACATTCTGATGAGATAATGATGATGTCCGATTTGTTCTAGACCAACACGCTGAGGTGGATTTTTAATAGTGCTATCTCACTGAAACAACTGTCCGCATAGTGATGATTCGTCAGAATATACAGGTGAAACAATGCAATGTCTCACTTACAATACTAAGTTTTAATACCGGGTCATTTAGAGTGGACTATAAGCTGTTTATCTTTCCGGTCCATTTGATATCACCACCGGTTGTAGTGTGCAGTGTTGGTCAACTTTTGTTTTCTGTGTAATGTTTTGTAGATTGTTGTTTTTTCCTAGGTCAATTCCTTTTAGCCATTTCATTGCCTGTCCTTCTGGGATTTATAGCTTCGAACTACTCCTTTGGCCTTTGGTATCTTCAAAGTTTTCTTAGATTTCACAGAGGGGAAAAATGAAAACCTGGCAAAATTCATGGAAAATATTATAGATCAAATATAAATAATATATTTATTTGTACAATTTATAATCAATCAACAATTACAATATCGAATTTAGGTTGGTTGGCTTATGTTGTTTATCGCCGCTTTCCACAATATTTCAGCTATATCGTGGCAGTCACTTTTATTGGTGGAGGAAACCGGAGTAACCAGAGAATACCACCGACCTGTCGCAGGTCACTGACAAACTTTATCACATACTGTTGTATCAAGTACACTACGCCATGAACGTGGTTCGAACTCACAACTGTAGTAGTGATTGCAGAGATAGTTGAAAGTCTAACTGCAATACGATCACGACCACGATGGCCCCTATTGAATTTATTATCCATAGTCTAAACCCTTACACGGATAGAATATTCTAAAATACACGAATTATAATAAATCTACATGTAATTATTTTGAGCTTTAAGTGTTTTTATTATTCTAGTATATTTTTTTGTAAATCTGAATGGAAGCAAGATTGTGTGAATGATGGGTACCAACATAACGTAGAATTAAAGCATTATTACAAGTTTAATTATTAAACATGTGATCTATTCTTATAATAATCTTATGTGTCTTATGGCTCCTTAAGTACAAAAGCACCAACATGTTTTACGGGTATTTTCCATTATGGACAAGTGCATTAAAACTCTTATTAGGAACACAAGTCTTGACATTTAAATGTTTATTTTTGAATAAAATATGTGAACTATCGCCCACGCTAGCTACGTATGTCTTAGAGTTCTAAAGTTGTTTATGTTATGTTTAAGACAAGAGAAATAAACTAGAACATTTACTAATAATATATGTTTTGAGATTTAGATTATATTAGATTTAACAATATTTCAGTTATATGATGGCTGGTCAGTTTTATTGGTGGAGGGAACCGGAGTACCCGGAGAAAACCATCGACCTGTCGCAAGTCACTGGCAAACTTTATTACATAACGTTGAGGTGTAGATGTTGTAAATGTTTAATATCAATTTACTATTTGGAGTCTGCTATTTTAGTGCGGTTCATGATGCTCAATCATATGCTTTATGTGAGTGTTTTGTAGATCATTAGTTGACCTTTGTCTTTCAGCCGTTGTATTGTCGTCCTTATTTTTACGGCTTCTGAATACCGCTTTGGTATCTTCAAGCTTTTTGAAAATGATTACAGCAAAGCTATTGCAGTTCTCAGGGCGCTAATCAAAAGTAATAAAGCGAAGGACAGATAATACAATCACCAAAATAAAACAACATATTGAACACCATTAACCCCACTATAAACTGAGGATGAAGTCGAGCAGGTGTCGCTGAAAAGGTAAGCAGCTCCTGCTTCCCCAAGGACACCGGTCATGGTACTATTTAGCAAAAATTACATAATCTTATATGGAAATTGTGTTGGACACCGGTATGGGTAAGTAAATACAAATAACACAAATAATAAAGATTATCAGAATTTTATATTTTCGATAATCCGATTTAATTCAATCGAACAGTTGTGGTTCGTTCTGGTTGTTTACAGTCTATTATGACAGAGACATCGATAGAGGGCGTTAAGAAAAACCTGTAGGTGGCGTTAGTGGTACTTGTTTTTCGAATTACCGGAAGTCGCTCTCTCGCAAAGTTTCGGAAAACGAACAACATCATACAAATTAATCGCGAGTAATCCAGATCATCGGCAGTTACAACTCCAAAAAGAAGAGGCCAGGAAAACAGAAATTGGCCAGGGCAACGCCATCAAGAGCCTCAGGTCACAAAAAGCAGCAGAAAACCAGTCCAGTAACCAAGCGAAGAGGGGCCAGGGTACCACCACATGTGATTGCAGATCGGCAAGCAAATGCCACGGAAACGGAATCCTCACTATCAGAGTCGTCCGGTAACAGTCGAAGGTACATTTCCTCAAATTTCACATGACACAACAGTACAAAACTTCAGAATTTCTCATAGCACAATATATTTTACCCCCACACAGAAAACCAGCATTCATGACACGGTTGGGGAACATGTCCCTCGTAAAATTAAAAAGAAAATTTGGGACGGAACGTTCATCGAGATGAGTACTCTCCTAAAATCTCAAACGGAAATGGAAGAAATCGAAGGCGATCTGAAATGCAAAAAGGGGAGACTTTGCATAGAAAAACGAACGTCGGGTGTTGAGTTGTCCATACATGACTGGACTTCCGCTTTCATGGTGTACATGAGCGTTTATATTGAAAATCAAGAGCTACTTAAATACATCCGATTGGCATCATCCAGGTCTGAGAACTGAGCTATTTATGATGAACAGTTCAGACTTAAAATCGAGAAAAAACCCAATTTGTCTTGGGGTAATATTCACGGTCAATACTGGTTACTACATGTAAACAGTCCCTCAACATCGGGGCAGCACAGCCATCAAACTGGTCAACAGCAAACATACGTTCCGAGAATATACACACAAAATAAGATGCAGCTCAGCTCAAACCAGGTTAATCCACAAAACAACATAAAACCAAGAGCAAATCAACAAAGTTCTAATTCAAGCATGTATTGTAGATATTATAATAATGGCACTGATTGTCCTTATTTCCCTCGTTTGTAGGTTCAAACATGTGTGCGAAGTATGCGATGGCAGACACAGAAGGGCCCATTGTAGCAAGGCCCCAGGTAGGGGTCTCAGAATATAAGGAGACATTAAACATTTATTCCTTGGGAAATTCCCCAGTAAAAGTTTCAATTTAAAAACATTATATTAAGCATTACCCACATAAAGAAATATTTGTTGGTTTTACATATGGTTTTTCATTAAAATATTCTGGTTCAAGGCTTCCAAGAGAGAGTTCTAATTTAAAAAATGCAGAGCAACTCCCAGAATTACTAAAGGTCTTGGCCCATTGACTTACCATTGAATTAACGACTTTTTTATGGTAGGACAAATTTTTTTTCAGTAATAGCCATTTTATACTACATGTACTTAAAAGAACCCGGTCATTACGTCCTCCACCATCAGGCATGGGTGACCTTAGCTGATTTTCGCTATTCTGTTCAGGCCCTTTGGTTTTATTGCTCCCAAATTTTAGATTTTAAGCGTACCTGATGAAGATTATTCTAGAAACGCGTCGTATGCACTAAACTGGATATTTGCGGTTTTGTTATGATCACTATGTCGATACCTCTGCTGGGGGACTATTAGTCCCCGAAAGTTTCATCCACCCAGAAGTCATTGCTTCGGCACTGATCTTGTTTATTAGATATATTTATTACTGAAATTTGCAATTCCTAAATAATGTAATTATTAATAAAACTAAGGTTCTCCACTCTCAGGCATAGGTGAGTCAGCTTAGCCGATTTTGGCTATCCTGCTTAGGCTGTTTGGTTTTATTGTTCCCAAAACTTTAAATTATTTGGCTTTTCAATCTTTCGATTTTAAAGTACCTGGTGAAGGTTATTCCAGAAACGCACTGAATTTTAAACCTACGTTTTCATTAGTTTAAATGAAAAATCGTCTAAAATAGAGGCCTCGTCATGGATGCAATAGTATGTTATTTGGGTTTAGATCTACATATTCATTCAGTGCATACGTGTTTTGTTTGTATGAGGTCTCGTGGCACACACGACCAGACTATATGACTAACATTACGGGTGTCTTATAAGAAGCATTAACTGCTTTCACTTCGCAATCACATGTGCTCATCCTCGGTTTTGTTTCTGTTTTCTTAGTGGGGTCCGTGTTGCTCATCTTCTGTGTTGTGTTGTTATTTTTTGGTCATTTGTCTTGCATCAAATCTGATTAAACTCAAATCTCTCACTTTTTCTCCTTCACTGATAGATCGCCGTGTTGTGTTTCCCACATGGCGACATATCTGTAATGCTGAACAAGACAGAAATGTGATTTTAATTAGATTGTCTTATACGAGATACCCAAAAAACATCAAATCTACATTAATTCAACTTAGCTGATTGTTTGCTGTGCAACTATTTTTTTTAAAATTTTATCTATTTTATTTTATTCATTTTATATCAATACAACTGTCAAGGCTTTCTTCATCCAGTACATCGACGGGTGTCACTAGTGGAGCAGAAACTTCTAACCCTTCCTGAGTCCATGAGTTTACAGTGGGGTTCGTGTTGCTCAATCTCTATTTTTTGTGCAGATCATTATTTTTCTTTTTGCTCTTTTTCTTTTGTTCATTTATTGCCTGTCTTTCTTCGATTTGCTGTTTCTGGTTACCATTTAGGTATCATAATTTATTTTCTTAAGTCTGTTAGTCACGTTCAACGACAATAACACCACACAACACAACCCACTGTATAAAATAGTATAACATGTGTACAACAATGTGTATTGTAGTAACATGGAATACAGGACATTATAGTGCTGTGTATGGTATCGCGTCAAATACCGACAAGATAACAATTGACAGTCATATTTCTGATTAGGTAATGTTGTGTTCATTGTTGAATTCTTTGAAAAGATTTTGCTAGATCCTTCTTTGTATTTCTAGGATTTTCTATATCTTGTGCATTTTGTTGGATTTCCCTTCACTTATTTCGTCTTCGACCTTCACCATTTCTCTCAATTTACGATACAATTCTAGTTCCAAGCTCTCCTTCGAAATTGTTTTCTTCAATCCACCGTTCAGTCTTTTTTTCCCTAGAATATATGATTTATTTGAGAGTTTTAATATCTTATATTATAATTCAAATATAAGTTGTAATATAGATACGTTTCTTGTATTTAAATGTTACATTGTAGATATAAATATTGTGAATTCCTTATTATTTGTGGTATACCTATTTTCGCGAATTTAATGGAAAGTATCACACCACGAAATCAAAAATTCCAGCAGGGGGAGGGTCCACTAATTACATATGCACAAATATACATTCTTACTAAAGCCACAGAAACTGGAATCAACGAAATTAAATGACTTCACAGTATTTGTTTTTCTTTCTAATAATTGCAAACAATAATAAACAAAGCTGTAGTTGTAGACTGTCTTATTGTGTCAGAAACAAAAATAGATTCAACGTTTAAAGATTCTCTGTTTGAAGTTGATGGTTACAATCTCCAGAGGCGGGAATGTACAGATAGTGGTGGTGGAATAGCAACCTTTATGAGGACTGACATACCAGCAAAACGAAGATTCGATATCGAATGTAAGACACTAGAAAACATTGTTTATGAAGTAACATTAGATAAAGTAAAGTGGTTAATATTTGCATTATATAGGCCACCATCTATGCCAAACAATTTATTTACCAAACACATGAGTACATTATTGGACAAAGGTATCAAATACTATGAACATTTAATTGTTATAGGAGATTTAAATTATGACTTGTTATGTACTGAAAAATCACAAACACTTAATGATTTGTGTGATATTTTTGATCTGACAAATATTATCGAGGAGCCAACTTGTTTCAAGAAAGACTGTAATCCATCATTAGTAGATGTTATACTTACCAACAAAAGTAAATCTTGTTTTAAGTCACTGAATTTTAACACTGGTGTAAGTGACTGTCATCATTTAATTAGTACATTTATCAAAGGTAATATACCAATTTGTGAAAACATAAAGCAACCTTATAGAAGTTTTAAAAATTTTGATGTTGATGCATATGTTAATGATTTGGATAAGATTCATCTTTTAAACAAATCTTGTGATAATGTTACAGATATAGATATAGAGTATGATCACTTTGAATGTGAGGTCTCGAAGGTCATTGACAAACATGTTCCAGTCAAACACCGCTACCCCAGAAAAAACTCAGTCCCATATATGAACAGAGAATTAAAAAAAGCAATTTACAACAAACAAATGCTAAGAAATAAATATGAAAAATACCATACAGACAAAACATGGGAGGCATACAGAAAACAAAGCAACCTTGTTACAAAACTGAAAAAAAGATCAGTCAGAACATATTTTTTAGAGAGGTGTATAGGAGGTCACAAGGCAAATAACTTCTTGCATACAGTTAAACCATTTTTGTCAAAAAAATCGACAGGTGGTCAGCAAAAAATTGTCTTAATGGAAAATGATGTAATCTTAAATGATAAAAAAGATGTATGTGATACTTTTAATTCTTTTTTTATAAATGTTGCAAATGATATTGGTAAAGGAATTATAGTTGATGAAAACAACCACCCTAGCATAGACCGTATCAGAAAAAAACGCTCCAAAGAACAACATTGATTTTGATTTCAAACCAACAAACACAGACACTATAACTAAACTGGTCAGCAAAATAAATATCAAGAAAGCTACCAAATATCATGTAAACTTCTTAAAGCTGGCTCACCTGTACTCAATAAACATTTCACCACACTTTTAAACAACACAATAAAACACAGTCAATTTCCAAACAGACTAAAAGAAGCACAAGTTTGACCTCTGCACAAAAAAATGATCCTTTAGACAAAAAAAAACTATCGTCCTGTCAGTATTCTGCCAACAATTTAAAAAATCTATGAGATGGTGCTGTCAGATCAGTTAGTTGAATTTTTTAATAATATTTTTCATGATTTTCGTTGTGTTTTCAGAAAGGGCCATGGATGTCAGACCACACTACTGAGACTCCTTGAAGATTGGAAATCAGCTCTCGACAAGAATTGTTATGTGGCAGCTATTTTGATGGATCTTTCGAAAGTTTTTGATTGTCTGCCACATGGCATTCTTCTCACTAAATTGGCTGCTTATGGACTGTTATCCCAATCAGTAAAATTACTAGAAAATTATTTGACAGGCCGTAAGCAACAAATCAAACTTCAGGGGGTGGTCAGTAATTTTACAGAAAGGTGTTCCCCAAGGCTCCATAATGGGGCCCTTGCTTTTTAACATTTTTATAAACGATATATTTTACTTCATTGAACATGGAACATTGTACAACTATGCTGATGACAACACCTTATCATATGCAGATCAAGATTATAATACCTTAATTAATGTTTTAGAAAAAGAATGCCCTATTTTAATTGAATGGTTTAATTTTAATTGTATGCAAACCAACCCAGATAAATTTCAAGCTATTGCTGTTGGGAAGAAAATTTATGCAAATAAGGGTAATAACAAAATTACCGAACTCCGAACAATCTTACAAAGGGAAAGTCAAAACTCATAATTATATAAACAGACAAAATCAGTCAACAACCGGAAAACTGTGAAAACCGTAATGACCCTGACTTGGTACAGGCATTTCTAAAGAAATGGTGGGTTGAATCAGATTTTAAGGCGCCAAACCTCCCGCTCTCATTACGGTTCGAAGGTTCCGGCTGTCACTGTAACAGTATTTAAATACAGGAACAAAATAGGTAAAATAGTTGTCAAAGCAGTACCATATTCGGTGACGTAAATGTCAAATATATTTTTACGTCACACATTGACAAAAAAAAAATTTCACTTCTTTATCTTTATACATTTTCACTATATGAAAATGCATCGCTTATAATTTTTTCTGCAGAGACGGAATATATTTCGACAAGATCTTGGTATCGGAATATAAACTTTTTAAGAGATCGAATAAGGCGAATCTTTTTATAGCCCTGGTCCAGTAGCCTGTTTCTCAGATGAAGATGACGTTTCAGGAAATCAGAATAATTGCTACTGGCCCTTGCATAGCGAATCAATTGAGAGATGTAAACACCATATGCAGGAGAAGCTGGTATATTGCTGCACATGTTTGGAAAATTTATGATTTTAAAATTGAAGTCGTCCCGCTTATCATAAATTTTAGTACTGAGTTGACCACTGTCGTCAAATTCGAGGTATAAGTCCAAAAATGATGCGGACGAAGCTGTATCGGTGGTGTCTTTAACTTCCAGCTCTGGAGGATATAGCAATGGACGAAATTCTGCAAATCTAGAATTATTGATAGATAAAACGTCATCAATATACCTGTATGTGAAATTAAAGGCTCTAGCCTCATGAATCTTCTTATCTTTTACAAGCTTTTGAAGAAACTCCGACTCATATGAGTATAAAAATAAATCGGCTAGAAGAGGGGCACAATTCGTACCCATTGGTATGCCGACAGAACCTGTTTTTAATAATGAGTCTGCTAACATATCATGTGATGAAGTTGTAAAATTATTGGGTATTGATATAGACTATCAGATAAATTTTGATAAACATATAACAAATATCTGTCGTAAAGATTCACAGCAATTAGGGACCGATCATTTAACTTGAAGGGGGGGGTATGGTTTTTTCGGACAACACAAGAGTTAGAATATTTTTTTTTTTGTCGTGCGAAGCGCGAAATATTTTTCCAAAATTTAACATTAGGTTATATGACAAAAACTCTGAATCAGATTATTTTTTTTTTCCTCCATCAAAATCAGAATATTTTTTTCAGCAACATTGGGAATCAGAATATTTTTTTTAGAAAGAAAAACATAAACTGTCTCCACCATGTCTAAATGATTTAGTTGTTTTAAAAAATAGTAAATATAGTTTTAGATATTCTAATATTGTAGAGATACCTAGAGTAAAGACTACTACCTATGGTAATAACTCTTTTAAATATACAGCTGCTGCTTTATGGAATGACTTACCTGATGATTTTAGAAAAATTGACAATTTTAACCAATTTAAAAACATTTTATTATCTTGGAATGGAAATGAATGCAAATGTATAAATGCATGTAAAAAAATTTAATATCATCAAGGTCTTTTCAATTTTTATATTATTTATATTTATTTATTTTTTAGCAGTATAACATGCTTTTAGCTCGTAACACCAGCTTTATTTTATATATTTTTTTTTATTAGTTTTTATTACTGCGCTTGATTAACTTTTTTACTTTTTTATATGCTTACCTTGTCTGTGTGTGTGCTTTAACTTATTTGCTGTATTTTGCTACTATGAGTGCTTTTATCTAAATTATTAATTTGTGTGCATGCTTTTGTTGTTTTTAACTGTTATTTATTCTTGTATTGTGTATGTCGGTCAAAAGCCCACTAGGGCTTGTGTTGTATTGTTATTTAAATATGCCGACTATAAATAAAACTTATCTTATCTTATCTTATCTTAAAGCTAGCAGCCGATAACTAGATGCGAATAAACCGACACATTGACATCAAATTCATACAGATATATCGTATTCTATATCCGAAAGATTGTGAACCTGATCGCGACGAAATAGATTAAATATAGCTAGTGTCAGACTCTGTTTAATGCCAATTTATTACCCTAATGCAATTTTTATATCTGTTTTAATTGGTTACTGTTTACAGTCAAATCAATGGTTGACATATCATAAGTAAGTGTTCTACTTTGAATCTACCACCAAATTGAATTCTTGAAATACAACATCTCTATGTATTGCAATGTTGTCGTACAATTACACCACCTATCTCAAAAATCAATGCTAATGGTAAATGCATTTAATGCTGAAGCGAATAAATAACGTCAAATTCTTGGAAAAGTCAACACTCTTACACGTAAATGACAACTTGCCAAAGTTCAAACAGAGCGACATTTTTTCGGAGTGCTCGCTGGTGGTCTATTGAAGGGTAATATTCCTATTATCTACCCCTTATTTCCACCTTTTAATTGAAATATTATTGAAATCGGCCTTATACATCTATAATCCATAGTCATGTATATTTTTATAGATACATATGCCATTTTAAATGTGGCAAGCAAATATGATTATATATACCATAATGACCATATCCATAGTATGGAGAAGCAGAGGTGTCATAGCTGTTCATGTTGTAAGGCGATTGGGTTGAGGAATCCCAACTATTCCAGTCATTCATGTCATAAGGCAATTGGCTTGAGGAATCCCAGCTATTCCAGTTACTTATTTCATAAGGCGACTTGCTTGAGGAATCCCAACTATTCCAGTCAGTCATGCCATAAGGCGATTGGATTGATGCATCCCAGCTATTCCAATTATTCCAGTTATCATAAGGTGACTGCGCTGAGAAGTCCCAGCTATTCCAATCATTCCAGCTATCATAAGATGACTGTGTTGAGGAATCCCAGCTATTCCAGTAATTCATGTCATATGGTGATGGTGAGGAGGTACTCCATGAGTTCATTGTGGAATCGTATGGTGATGATGAAGAGGAACCCCAATAATTCCCATAGTATTCCTTTGCGGCTACTCTAGCCTTTTTCAGTAGATCTAGAAAATTACTATGACCGACCGTCATTCCACTGAAGCAGACCACAAGCAGCAGAACATGAAACATGGCCTAGTTTCTCCTCTTCTTATGCTATGCTATATATTAGCAGGATAACAATTTTCTGAAATCATAATATAATGAAGGTTTTATAAAAAAATAAGGCTTAAACAGCAGTGGTCATATATTTCACCAATAGCAACAAAACAAACAATCACCTCTCATCTTAACTAAACTCACTGAACACAAAAAAGAGCATGATATATGATATTGGAAATCTAGGTCCTGGCTTGGCCAGGTACACACATGTGGCGGAGATAAATCGATTAATGGGATCTTAACCCTCTTCTTTTGATAACTGGATCTTCTTTTGATCGCATTTAATCAATGTTAATCGTCAAAAAGTTTCTTTGTTATTTAAGTGTACAGACAAATGGGACATTTGAAAATAGATTGTCCCTTTAAAGCATAGATCATGCGTTTTGAAATAAGATTTTCATGACTAATGATATTTTTAGCTTGGAACAAATCCTTTGTAGATCAGTACTGAATAATTATATGTATATAAATTCAGATCCGTCTGTTTTGTTCCATGTTAATTTTATGCGATTGGCAATTTAAGAAACAATTCATGGATGGCATAGTTTGTATTCAGTTTTAACATGGATAACATTATTTTCGTAAACTTTTATCCCGAGCGATTTAAAATGCATGCATTCACATATTAAAACTGTTTACGCTGACTTAAACAACAAAGGGTAAATATGGAAGACGGTAGTCAAGCTAAAAATGACAAATGTGATGCACATGCCGCAAATAAATCGAAAATGTTAAGTCAAAATGTACTTAGTATGTGAATAGTTTATGTGAACTACTTACCCTTCCGGAGCACCCGAATCTGGTTCGTGTTGCTGAATATTTAGTTTTTGTAGATCATTGTGTGTTCTTTTGTCTTTTTTCTATTGGCCATTGTATTGTCTTTCCTTTTTCGATTTACGCTTCTGATTACTCCTTTAGTATCTTTAAGATTTCTTACTTGCAGTAGCAAATAAAATCAAATATACATACCGGATGACTATAGCTGAACTGTTTAATTTGAAAATGTTCTACAAGTGTACCAAATAATATGTTAATTAATAACAATTAAACTTAAACTTTATTTTTACAATATTTTAAAACGTTAATAAGCTTAATATTAAAACCCGTGCAAGAGACTTAACAAATTAAAACCGTTTAAAAAAATAGGAAACATTCGATAAATCATAATTGATATTTCATGTGAATGAAGGTGAAGATAAATCTACAATATGCATTCCCAAACACTGAGAACGTTTGTGAAAGTTGCTGACATCGTTTGTTTCTTAGAACACCTTTCGCTGTGAACATAACTACTGAGTTATATTCCCGGAGAAAATATATAAATATGTACTGACACCAGGCGAACAATAATATATACACGGGCACCATGGTCTTGTATGAATACATAAAATCACTCAGGACTGATGTCAACATTTATTTTCCCGTAAATAGTCAACATTTATTTTCCCGTAAATACGCATGTGCTAAGTAAAATATATCAATAATTCTATTTGTGTATATAACAGATGAAGTACGTCACATTGGAATTCTTTTTAAGTTATAGCTTTCAAGCATATCTGACGTATTACTTCGAAAACAAAAGCTGTTGTGGAAAACATTTTTTTCGCATACAAAACATGTAAATAATAACAAAGAAATGAGAATTGAAAGAAAGGATGAAACCAAATGTATGTCACAAATATCTACAGCCATCGATTTGTAAAGATTCGATATTTTATTTTATCCAGCACTGATTCTATTTGAACAGTTAAACTGCATTGAATTGATAGGTTTTTTTTGGCTATATACGGTTATAGAACAGCTGATTCATGTTGAACGACATTAAGAAATGGTAAAAATATAAGCGCGTACGTAACAGAAGACAACATCAAAAACGATGAGAACGACATTTGTTTCTGCTCTTTTTAGACAATATGGCAGTTGTTTTGAGTATGTAGACATTACAGGATGAACACAATGTACGTCCATTGTCGGAAAATATATAATTCATTTCCACCTTCTGTGAAACAGGACAGAAAGACTCGCCAAATGCTCCCATTTCGTACAAATAAATGCTATATTTTCCGACAATGCATGTTTTTAATCATTTTTTTTGTCTTTTTCGGAAGGAGGTTCGTTATACATGCACAAAAACTAGATGTTCTCGATATTCAATGGATGTTCCACTATTGGGCGCGATGAACTATATATCATACAACTACAAAACATTTTTAAAGTTTTATAAATATTTAATTATAATCAATTATTTTTGTAAGCAAATTATGATAATTATACCTGTTTAATATATAATACAGCTACGAAAAATCGTGCTTTAACCGATATTTACGATAATGGTGCTGAAATAACATAAACAAAAATGACAGTTGCTGATAACTTTATTTCGTTTATAATAATTAGAATTTTAAAGGTGCTTTGATATTTACATTATTAGGTCAATGTAAAACGTGTTATTTATGTAGCATGGCGTCACGACTCTTTTATACTCGGTATTAATTAAGAGTATTGGGAAGGTTATTCAAGAAACGCGTCGTGCGCACTTCATTAGATATCTACGGTTTTATTACATACATGTATTTATTATCACTGCGTGGGTACCTCTTCTGGTGTACTATTAGTCACCGAGGGTATCATCCATCCAGCAGTGAATACACTGGCATGGATTATTAGATATATTTATGTTCGTAATTTACAGGTCCTAAATAATGAAATTGATTAAAACTAAGATTCTTTTCACTCAGATGCAGAGAGGATATACCCCGATTATTCTCGAGGGTCCTGACACAGGGCCGTCTTAAAAGCATTATAGACCCAGGGCATAGCAGTGTACTGGGACAACTACCTACACAACCACTCACAGGAATAACAATGTAAATGTCAATAAAATTGAATATATATTTATTGTATTGGTACTTCCAACAAAATCAGTGTTTAAACATACACAACATACATAGATTAGCACGGTGCCCCTATACTCATGGGGTTCCCGGGCAAAAGCCTAGCGTGTCCATGAGCTAAGACGGCACTGCATCTCAGTAGATGATATAAATAGAAATGTAAAGTTATATGTTAGGGACTGCCAGCTTGACGTACGATTTAATTATTTATTTAATTATTTTTTGGAGAATTACCTACTTTTGCGATACAGTTTTAAATAAAGGTTATTAAATTCTACATATTATACAAATGTAATTTGAGTAAACATTACTTCCATTTTATTTTGTTAACAGAAACGATTAAAGGGGTATTACAAGGTCATTATTCTACAAGCCTTTTGTAACATTTTATCTTAAAGAATTAAATTACATACGGCAACGATGATTTGCATTGATTTTACTTACTGTTGACATTGAAATTATTTGAGGGAGTATTTTTGTTCCCAGTTCGGCTATTTTTATCATATAGATTGACTGTACTATTTCTCAATCTACCGAATATAATTAATTCATTGACTGTACTGCTTTCTATCATGTAACAAGGTGATGAATGAGTGACATATGAATGTTATAATTCTTCCAAACTATTATCACCAATAATTCGATTGCTTTAGATGTTTGGCTGGTTTGTGGTGTATAACACCACTTTAAGCAGTATTTCAGTTATATCGTGGCGGTCAGTTTTATTGGTGGAGGAAACCGAAGTACCCGGAGAAAAGCAACGACCTGTCGCAAGTCACTAACAAACTTTATCACATAATGTTGTATCAAGTACACCTCGCGATACTTTATCTTAATGTTGACATGCTATCTCTTTAACCTTGAAAATAATGTGTGATTGGATGATATGATTATGAATCACGTATACTTGTAGATACTAACTGCATGTACCATGTAGATATTCTATGATCCTGGTAGATCGGTGGTTCGAGACCCGCTCGGATCAAACCAAAAACTATAAAATGGGTATCTGTTGCTTCTCCGATATGAACTCGGCATTAAGGAGATAGAGCAAAGAATGTTTGACTCGGAATTAGGATAACGTGTCCGAGTGGAGAAACACGTCTGCCAGTGGACTATTGATTCAGTGAGCTAGCACTCTGTAAAGATCAAATTAAAAAAAAACCGCATTGGTCTAGTATAAAGCGGACATCATCATCATCTCATTGAAATGTAACTTGTTCGAGCAATGACATAGTTGAAAAGTTATTGAGTTGGCGTTAAGCAACAATTACTTACTCACTCTATGATACTATTTGATATATTAAATTACTTAACATTTTGATATTGGACATTAAATCTTGTAATTGTTATATTTTTATTTCATGTTTTATTATTTTTAAAAGTAAAATAATAATACGATGAACAACGAAAATTACCACACTGTCGGAACATCTCAAAGTCCAATAGAAAAATCGTTGAAAGAGGAAGAACCGATACCCTTAACACACAAATGCATGTTCGCTCCATTTCCTGGCTTGGTAGAAGCACTTCAATAAAAAGTGGCGGGATTGAATTAATTTTATGGGCTCTAAGGTCCCCTCTTAGTGAAATGATGCGGTCATGCATATGCTTTCCACGTCTGAAGTAAGATGGCAAACCCTCATAAGTAACTGTACGAACAGCATTATTATAAACATCGCTATATTCTTGAATACATAATATATTGTCATATGTAACATTAGTTCTATTAAAGAGAGCAGATGGCCTTAATTGATTAATTGTTAAATGCATAACATGCAGCGACAAATATTTCATGCTTATTCTGATAAAGAACAAGTTCAACAAAATATGAAATATAATATACAGGACCGAGAGGAAATGGGACAAATGGGTCATGTCCTTCTGACTGCCAATGGAAAGGTGAGGAGATTTAAAGAGAAGAAATAAATTAGCCTTTTGTAGCTGCTATTGTTAGAATATGTAGAATGCGCCTACTCCCTTTCGAAATATACAAACAGTGTTTTTACTGGTCAAGTGCGCAGCACTCTTGAAACACGCCACCCACAATGATCCACAGAAAGGGTTTGTGTATTTCCCCCCAGCCTCCCCCTCCTGCCAAATCGAAATGACAAATCCGCTATCGGCCACATGTGGACAATATGGGCGGCTGTGCGGGTTAAATCACCAGGAACTGTCGCCGTTTGCCCCCAAAATAGTCACATTAGAGCTTTATGTTCTTGTGTTTATTTCTAATTAAATATCTTTATGGATTAAAAGAAAAACATAATAATGCAATTAGAATTAATAAAAATAGGTTTTAAAAAGTAATAAGATATAAATCAGACTTCTATACTAAATTTTGTTCTATTCATGCGTGAAATATAAATAAGTAGTCACGTTTAACAATGCAAATAATTATAGGGGTTTAACTCCCGACTTTTGATGCAATGTCAAAAGAGTGAATGCTCGCTAATATATATATTACCTATATATAGCTTTAAGAAAACAAAATGCGGTGCTATGGTTACCTCATCAAGATCCGTCAACTAAATATCAAGAAATTGTCAGGATCATGATAAATGCTTATTTATATATACAATGTAGTTGTTTTCATACTCCGCGGTTCTTATTCGGGTATTGTACTGGAGAGCAAATTTCAACTTTCTATTTGGTCTTTTAAGGATTTAGTAATTTTATAGTTTTCACATAAAATTCGTCGTTTTGAAGACTTCATGTCTGGAAACTCCTATTAACTTAAATCTTATAGAATTATCGATGTTTGTCATTTGTCATTTGGTGCTTAAAAAATAACAAAAACAAAGCAAATAAAATAACAAAAAAACAAAAAAACAAAAACATAAAGCAAAAAAAAAAAAAATTTTTAAGCGCAAAAAACATTGAAATATGAAATAATAAAATCTTTAAAACAAGTTAAAAGTGCTTGTCAAGGTCATATAGTGTTATCTGATTTCAACCATAAATGATTTTAAATTCCTGTCTTATTAGAACAAGTGGAAACGCTTGTCATGTTGTCTCCTAATGTTCTCTGACGTCATTGAAGCGATCAACCTGACGATCGGACCACTCTGACATCATACAATATAAGTGTCACTATATATCAAGGTATAACTAATTGTATTAATCATGTCAAATAATAAAATGTAATCTCTCTTTTTAATCTAAGGTGTTATTTTTCTGCTTTGAGATAATAGTATTAAATTACAATATACATAACACGTTTTGAAAAGGGAAATTCGGTGAAACAAGCCACGAAAATAACAATTTAATATCCTTTTGTTAAAGCATGGATAACATTCTTCTCAACTAACCAACTCTATTGTTGCTTATAATGTAATACACTAGTACACGGGTATTCAATTTTATATAAGCCCCGAGGAAACATTGGGTATTGAAATAGGTCCTAATTTCTTCGGTGTTAGGACGAAAACATTTCCGAAAGATGTTATTGGGGACAAATAATATACACTACCACCACCCACCCCTCCCCCTACCCTGGGGACGGATCTGAAATAATGGTCTGGAGTATAGAGAATGTCACGCCTTTGCACATAATATACAGCTGACGCCAGTTCCTAATAAGATTCATACTGTAAGGAGAGGTCCTTCAGGGAAAATTGACAAATACCCTATCCTTGATATCCCTTTTCTCCCAGTAGAATTTGTTTGTTCGTTAACCTTTTCTCGTCATGAATGTAGCTGAAATACTGTAATATAATATTTTTAACTTTTATATACGAATATGAAAAGTTGAGATAGAAAAAAGTCATTGTTATTATTGGTCGACAAAATATTTACATTTTGTGTAAATCTATTTTACACCATAACTATCCAAGAAACGTATTTTATATACTAATATTACAAAGTAGTTCTAGATATATTTGACCCAACTTTTAGCAAAATTGTGAGTGTTATTGTATACAGACGATAGTAGTGGAGTGTTTAACAATATAAAGTTTTTCTTATGAATGAGGCTTAAACACTTGGATAAATGCGCGGTTCACGTACATATAGTATATGGATTGCCACCGATAATTATATCTATAAAGCGTTGTTTTATCCATTGATATGGTAGTACCGAGAAAACGTTTACCTCCACTAAAGCTTAAACTTGGGGGCAGAATTAATAATACACTCCTGCCACCAATATATAGTGTTAACTATATATGTTGAAAATGTAAGAAGGACAGCTCAGAGAACATGTTCATGAACTCATTGATCAGGACGCCGAGGATGCCGGGAATGATTTTAAGCAATACATAGAGAAATACAGTGTTAAAATTTGACAGGATATTTGGACCCGCGAAAAAAAAACCCCATTGCATTGAATTCAGTCTATAATTTGTAAAATTACTTGTTCTTATTGTAAAATTCGTATGGAACAAGTAATTTTGACAAGTTGACGCATAATTGTTATTGGTCATACTAGAATGAGTAATAATGTTATTTTAAATGAAGGTCAACTATCTGAATGGATTCAATGAAATTCATGTTATACTATAGAACATGATTTAGTTAACAGAGATCTTCGTGATATCAAATGAGTATGTATTCATGTATTCGATCAATTCTTTAAGCGATTTTTTTACATACCATTGTTCGATATTTAAAGGAAATTATGAAATACAAAAAAAAATATAGACTAATTTTCTACTTATAGCTGATATTGGTGATAAGCTTCTTTCCGTAAGCCGTTTGTTTCCTGATGACACTTCCCTTGGCTATGCAAGCCAAGATGAAGATCAAATAACATATGTCATAAATCATGATCTACATGAACTTGGTGACTGGTCAAAGAGAAGGCTGATGTCTTTCAACCCAGACAAAGCTGAAATCATGCTTTTTAGAAATGTAGAAAACTCAAGAAATTTTGATTTTTATTTTGATGGAAAATTAATTCCACTTACATCAGACCATAAACATTTAGGGATAACATTTAGCGAGGAAGCAAAATGGAATAAACATGTAGAAAATTTAATAAAAAGGGTCTCTAAACAGATATGTGTTTTGCGTAAATTGAAATATAAATTAAATAGACAAAATTTAGAGAAATTATACTTAATTTACATTCGATCAATATTTGAGTATGCATGTGAGGTCTGGGACAACTGGGTGTCTCCAATTCGTGCAAATTGGAGAGGCTACAGTTGGAGGCAGCTAGAATTATCACCGGACTTCCAATCATTACCAACACATAATATCTATATAGAGAAACTGGCTGGGAGAGATTGGAAGAAAGAAGAACTAGGAAAAAGCTCCAATTATTATATAATATCCAAAACGGTAGCACACCCTCTTATTTACTCGATCTTATTCCCCCAACAATCCAAAGTACGACTATTTATCCCCTTCGAAATGGCAACGATATTATTGTTTCATTCTGTAGACTTTCTTTAACTAGAGATTCTTTCCTCTCAGCTACAGTAAGTGGAATGGAACAACCTTAATCTTTCAGTGCGTAATCTTGACACATTATCTAAATTTAAAAAGGCAATCCGCATTTCGATCTCAATGCCAAATCCGAGACACTATTCTTATGGTCCTAGAAAACTAAATATAATTCTAACACATCTTCGCTGCAATGCATCCTTCTTGAATTACGATTTATGTAAAGTTAACATTTCATCAAGTGCTTCCTGTAACTGTGGCGCACCATGTGAAAATTCTCACCATTTCTTTTTTGATTGTGATAATTATAGATAATAGGGAAACACTATTTAATAGTCTTAACTGGCTACCTTCTAACATTAATATTGATGTAAATCTACTGACAAAAGGAAGTGATCTCCTAACATACCAAGAAAATATATCTATTTTTAAACATGCGTTTAAATATATTAAAGGGGCATTATTTGCCAAAATCGTAAATTTTTGTTACCTATAAAAACTATCAGATATGATTGATACCTGTCACTAGAAAGGTCAGTTGCATACGGAGAAAGCGAGGTCAAATTATTTGCTTGCAAGGAAATAATAAATCGATGGTAATTTTCGTTCTCAAAAGGCGAAAAGTGGTACGATAAGCTGTTTAATGTGAACTATTTATCTTTATTTCATCATTCTAAAGTTATTTACCAATTCCCAAAACATATAATTGTTTTGGTCAAAATCGTAGCTAATGTCCCGTTAAAGACTCCAAAAGATTTTCAATTGTCTAAATGATCTAAAGAACCAACACACATCTCCAAAAGTATTTATTCTCTTTTCTTTTTTTTTCTTTTTTTTGTATATTGTTTTTGTATATAATCATTCTTTGTATATTTAACTCGATGCTATTATATACATATTATATCATTTCATTGCGCATGCTAATCCATATTGTAAATTATTGTATTCGGGAAGAGACTTCATAAGTTGGAAAAACTTGTGTTCGATCCCTATTTGTTATATTTAGCAAATAAAAATATGTTTAAACTCAAACTTATAGCTGTGAAGATTTGTCTACCTTTCATCGTAAAATTTTTAACTTGTTCGTGTCCTAAAATAATGATATCTTGTTATTTAACTTTTTTTGTAGTTTTTGTATAAAGTCTCTAACACAATTAAACACTTTTATATTGATAGCACCATATGTATTAGTTCACCTTCGGTTTTTTGGTTGTGATTCGCAGTAAGTAAGTAAGCAAGTAAGTAAGTAAGTAAATTGTATTTAAAGTCGGCAGATATAACAAATAACATGAGCTACATGAAGCTCTTAAAACCGACTATAACATATATACAAGCAAACATAAATTTTTAAAACAGGCAAGCACAGATAAATCAAATATGAGCATATAAAAGCAAGTAAGAGCACATAAAAAACAAATAGGAGCACATAGGATCATATAAAAGCAAATACGATCACATAAAAAGCAAATAAGATCACACAAGCAAATAATATCACAAAGGCAAATCATATCACAAAAGCAAATAAGATCACATAAAAAGCAAATATGATCACACAAGCAAATTAGATCATATACAAATCAAACAAACACAAATTATGCAAATAAAATAAGTGATTGGTCCTTTTTTGTGTTAAGTATTTGTGATAAAAACGTAGATATCTAATTTAGTGCGCACGACGTGTTTCTGGAATAACCTTCATCAAGAAGGCTCTAAGTCAAAAGATGGGAAAGCCCCCCAAAAATTACGTTTTGAGAGCAGGAATACAAAAGGGTTTAAACAGAATTGCCAAAATTGACGAAGGTCACCAATGACTGAGGGTGGGGGGTCTTAGTTTTATTAACGATATACATTTATTAAGGTACTGTAAGCTTTATTAACAGATATCAGATATATGCAATAAATCATTATGAATTGTGTTTCTTTATGTCTTTTTTTGTTTTTACTATGATCTTGTCGTTTTCTATTGCTTTCAATCTTTTGATTACGTCCTGGTACCTTCTGACTACTCTCGTCATTACATGTATGAAATGTTTCTAATTCTGGCGTTAAACAACAGGCGATCAATCTATCAATCAATCAATCAATCAATCAATTTACATGTATATGAACTATATGATCAAAACATGAAACAATCAAAATATATTTTGTAATACATAAAACAACAGAATGATAGACTGATATACAATATACGTGCATTGTTGAACAATATAAAGTGTATCTGTACGAGCTTTAGCAACAGGTAGTAAAGTGAATTTTTGGTAAGTTTTTCTGGCCTGTTTCCAGTCGAGTGTAAATTAAATTTACATTTACTGACACTATACTTAATTGTGGCTATCCTGCAAAGCCAACAAGTCCAAAATAACTGCCAAATCGCCCGAAAAGAGCAGAAACAATGATCGTTCTAATCGTTTTCGATGGTGTTCCTATTGACCCCGGCGCATACCGTAGCTCTACATGAATCAGGTACCAGTTCATATTGACCCCGGCACTTACCGTAGCTATACATGAATCAGGTACCAGTTCCTATTGACTCCGGCGCTTACCATAGCTCTACATGAATCAGGTACCAGTTCATATTGACCCCGGCGCTTACCGTAGCTCTACATGAATCAGATACCAGTTCCTACTGACCCCGGCGCTTACCGTAGCTCTACACGAATCAGGTACCAGAAAAGCTTTTTATTATGTCCATGGCCAAATAACACTGAAGTTTATTGACCCCTTTATTAGTACTAAAAATCACACCATTGCAGGATAAAGTAGAATATGCTGTTAAGCAATCAAACTAAGTTTCAATTCACATCGATTTTGCTTCTAGAAATTAATACTCTGGGTGTTTAATCACTGAACTGTGCAATTAATTGCAAGGACATTAATATAAATTTTAATCCAGAATTATTCATATCTTGTGTTGTACACACAATTGTAAAATGTTATATGAAAATATTATCCTCTGTGTATTATTATATTCATCTATATGCACTCAATGCCTATCACCAATGAAGTTGTAAGTTCGAATCCCACAAATGGCGAGGTGTACAAATACAACATAATGTGAAAAGCTTGTCAATGACTTGCGGCAGGTTGTTGGCGTTTCCGAGTACTCTGGTTTCTTCCACCAATCAAACTAACCGCCACGATATTGCCGAAATATTGTTGAAAGTGGCGTTTAACACCATACTAATTACCATATTGAATACAATCGCCAGAGTAGAGAAGCCGAGGGTTGCCAAGACCAAGTGATCTTTTTCAAAGTACACATTGCAATCAATACATTGTTTGCGATTGGTGGTTCATTTTATTTTCTAATATATTTATTGAATGGCATTGCTTCATTTAAGATTGCGAACATTGTTTTATGTTGCTTACGTTAGCAGAAGACAAACGAGAGCACGAGTTATGTAGTATCTCGTCGTTTTATACATTCCTGGCTTTTTGATAGTGAAAGTTGCATTTTAATGATCATGAACATCTGTTTCTCTTAAAATTGCAACAAATGTTCATTTTACGAAAATTTGATTGATTGATTAGTTGATTAATGCTTTTAGTGCACTGAGCAGCTCTGTGGATTTGAGCCCCGGGAATCTTTACCAGTTCACCCATAGCAAATTGCAGCATCAATCACACCTTTTAATGTACAATTTGATCGATCAATTTATGTCTAAAGAATTAAAAATTAAACTTTAATATGACGCCTGACATCTCAGACTTCACTTACGAAAGATGTTTTGTAAATGGCCCATGTAGCGTCGATTTCATCCGAAAGGTCGCGTAATGAATATATACTGTGATATATACATATAAATACCAAGTATTAAGTTTTAACATTTTATATATTATAAACATTCTGAATATACGACTTTGTGTATCTTGATCGCTTTTTACTGTTTAAATTGCTGTTTTTTTGCGCTCTGCATTTCAGACATAAACAGACAACCATGAATACTATTACAACTAATAAAATGGACCCACTTATGGTTCCTGTTGTAATCATGGCCACTTCCTCATTTGTAGTTGATAGAACAGCATCTAAAATGAGAAATGTATCATTCAAATAAGAAATAATCACATTATGTGTTCATTTCATTTAGAAAACTCATTTGATTGGTCAAAAATTTGACATGCACTTTTACATGAATTCGGAATTAAAACTTCGAATCAACGAAGAGCATATAACAATTCAACCACAGGGGCGGATCCAGAGGGGGGCGCACCCGGCGCGCGCCCCCCCCTAAAATTGGAAAAAATATGATTTTTTTTGCGTAAAATCGTGATTTTTCACACGAAATACCCCAAAACTTTTCGCGCCTCCATCCGCTCGGCGCAATTTTTGTAAGTCATCCCCCCTAACTAGAAATCCTGGATCCGCCCCTGAACCACACCTACTTCCGGAATATCGGAAAAACTAAACTACCCAGAATAACAACAGCTGACAATATGAAATATTAAAACAAATAATACTAATTTTAATCATATTTAATAATGTTTAAACGTAATTTTAAGCATTGCATGCAATTTTAGAATTTTTGTAGGGTTGCAGAAACGTTGACAGAAGTACGTATTTTTATATGAAGCTCTATCGTGCTTAAATACATGATGTACTTCGACCAACGCTTTTACATGCCAATAAAACTAAAAACGATTGCATTCAATTCTTAAATAACATCTACGTAAAGAAGGATAACTCGGTGCTATCAAAAAACGTATAAAAAAAGAGAGATAACTCATCGTGCCTGTTAAGTGATAGTATCAGATTTTTACAGAAAATATATTATGTAATTACCAGTGTGTTTTTACATAATAAGTTGTAGTTGTTCTTGATAATTTTCATAATTGAAATAAGCAAAATGTACATTGAACTCTTACTTATATATACCCCTCCCCCGGAAAAGTAGGAGACGAGGAGCTTACCACGGCTGGTAATCGGCACAAGCAGAACAGTTGGTTCTGCAAAGAAATTCGTGAGGATAACTTCCGGTGTTGGTGGAGGAGAGTTCACGAAGACGCTTCGCAAGGTATGTACATGTCAAAAATTGAAATTTTCTTTTTTACTGCTCGAATATTGCAAAATCAGAGAATGCTATGCTGTGGCGAATGCTTTCACGATTAGAAACATGTATAGTTTATTCTTGTATATGAAGTGTAACTCTCGCAAAATCAATCGTCCCACGAAAAACATGACGAAAATTGTGACACTCTTACATTTCTAAGTTGTTCTTGACAAAGATGCAAGTTAAATTTTCAATATTTTTTCATCATGGGAGTCTAAATGTAATCGGGGATAAATTCCGATTCGTCAGAAGTAAATTGAAGTCTAGATAAATCTACAAACTGTCAATTTTCTCGTTTTCCCGCTTGAGGAGATCGGTTCTGATAGAGCACATTGCGAATGCATGAGGAGATTTGCCAGTTTTGGTATGACACATGTAATCCACTGTATAATCACAAATTGTGCATGTCTGTCTGGTAATAAATTCACGAACTGATGCCCTTCTTCCCGTCGGGTTTTTAAAAGTATAAAAGTAATATTTCATTGTTTATGGGCTGTCCACCTAGAAAGAAACATTTCATTTAAGGAATCAATTCATAATTGTAACTGCGGTTTCCCATGATTTAACTTGTCATTATTAATCATTTGTTGTTTGTGACAACTTCCATTGTGTATTGGATACACAAGATTAACTTCCCTTACATCTGTACATTGGAAAAAATTGAAAATGCACTGTAAGATAATTTTATAATCAAATTTAATGTGAATCATATCTTTATTATTTCTAATACAAATGATACACTCTAAATTAAATATCATACAGTTGAGAATAATATTAATTTGTGGTTTGTTTTTCTAGTGTGTTATGTGTACACACTTGTTAATAAAAAAGATCTCTGTTAGTAGTGGTTACAAGATGTAAAGCGCTTTACCGATTTTAAGGATATGTCCAGAGTTTAATTGACATCTTGTGTTTAATTTATTCATGACTACTAGCACTAAGTGAATGTTTATTTACGTTAGACCTATGTATGTGCTGAAATCAATGAATATTATAACTTTTGTAGATCTGCGGTAAAGTTTTCGTCATCTTTAATAAAAAGGTTGCGCCGAATAGATGTGTAAACCCGTTTAAAAGGCTATAAATATTTTGAAATTGAAACAGACTTTTTTAATAAACTTGGTGTCCTGATTGATGGGGATTTTAAATTTGGTGTACTGCTACTTGTTTTTGTTCGTTTCCTTGGCGGTGATACAGGCAATCTATATCGAAATGGTTTTTTGTAAAGAGTCAATGCCAGTCCCCTTTTCCTCTTTCCCTTGAATCCTGGCATCTCCTGAAAGTGGACAGAGAATAGTTTATTTTTATTAGAGTATTTATCAGTTTTGTGTTTAAAAGTGTCAATTTATCAATTTTGCAGAAAACAATTAACAAAACTAGCAAATCTCCTCATGCATTCGCAATATGCTCTATCAGAATCGATCTCCTCAAGCAGGAAAACGAGAAAATTGACAGTTTGTAGATTTATCTAGACTTCAATTTACTTCTGACGAATCGGAATTTATCCCCGATTACACTTAGACTCCAATGATGAAAACATATTGAAAATTTAACTTGCATCTTTGTCAAGAACAACTTAGAAATGTAAGAGTGTCACAATTTTCGTCCTGTTTTCGTGGGACGATTGATTTTGCGAGAGTTACACTTCATATTCAAGAATAAACTATGCATGTTTCTAATCGTGAAAGCATTCGCCACAGCTTAGCATTCTCTGATTTTGCAATATTCGAGCAGTAAAAAAGAAAATTTCAATTTTTGACATGTACATACCTTGCGAAGCGTCTTCGTGAACTCTCCTCCACCAACACCGGAAGTTATCCTCACGAATTTCTTTGCAGAACCAACTGTTCTGCTTGTGCCGATTACCAGCCGTGTTATACACGAATAATAATAACTCGTGCAATATGAAACTAATATGATAATACAGGAATTAAGAGATTCTATTTGATTTGGATCTCCAGAATATTCAAAATTGATTAATATGGTGTATTTGTTATAAATCCAAATATATGTGTTTTTTCCATGACAACGATTGATTACTTGATTATTGCATAAGGTCCAGCGAGCAGTATCTCATATTTATAATATAGTATCAAATATTTCATGTAGATTTCTTTGTAAAATAAATATGCAATATTTTCCGATATTCTTACTAGTTTTTCTTTATAAATATCCCTAAAAAGTAGAGCAATTCCGAATGAGTTAAAAATATTGCATCTTGACCGATATTACATTCCATTCTTTCCCCTTTATGTTTGGTACGCACTAGAGAGGTTCCGAGTTAAACTATATTTGTACGCTAGCGGACGAGAGATAAACAATTATGTTGACTACATGTTGCAAAGAAATATGGTTAAATGTAATTGTCATAGACTGAAATATTTGGTACTATATTATAAAAGGGTTATTGCACTAATATTTATACTATAACTAATTGACGAGTTTCATTATCCTTACCTTACCTCCGGATCTTCACCCCCTTTATAGGGGAACCATACAGGGTCCTCTGTATGTAGAACTAGTGCTCCACAATTATGTACAGTGATTTATCCTCCACCAAACGCATATTTATGTGCACAGATTTAAAACGGATAAAAAAAGAGTTCGGGTAATGCCCTCACTATCTATTTACAGTCTATTCGTTAAAATCTAAAAAAAACCTCCTTCATCAGAGTGTTGACTTCTGAAACTGTATTAAATAGGTATCACAGTTCGCTAAAATAAAAGGATGGCTTGTTACATGTACAAGCTGGAATTTTCCGTGGTAGGTTAAGAAATAGAGATGTCCACTTTTGTCTACCCCTCAACTGTATAACATATTGACTTGTAATATGGAGTTGAAAAATCAGACGTCGAGTTAGAAGTTCTACCCGTTGTGCGCTGGCTGAGGTTATTTTCCTTGTTTTTCCAATAGTTGTGCTATCTAGAATTAGCTGTATTTTCTTCGTTTCATTAAGCTGCCAAAAGTCAATATCACACTCTTTTAGCTTAGTTACTAGTTCATGCAACACTGGATTTCGGACTGTTTCTAAGCAACGGCACCCCAGGAAGAAATGTTCCATAGTTTCCTCCTTTTCTTTGCATAGCAAGCAAGTTGCTTCTGTTTCGGTCTTGTACATTCGTATTCTCTTACTCTGTAGTATATACGATCCTGTAAGCAATTTGAGTTTCACAGAAAGTCTGGAGATGTCTTTACCCGTATGACAGTTGACCTTAAACAATGGATGGATCTTTCCCTTTTCTAGGTTTTCGAACGTTAGGAATGTTAGTCCTTTGTATAACGGGATTAAGCTGGTTATTTTGTCTACCCACTTTTTATATACTGCCTCTTTCACAGTACGAGTCCATTTTGTTTTGCTTTCTGGCTCGTCAAGATAACTTATTGCTTCTTTTAATTCGTATTTCCTATGGAGGTGCTTGATTCCCACAAACCAGCTTGCACTAGAATCTGGCTTCACTATTAGTTGTCGCCTGGCTAGGGCTTTTTCAGAGGAATCATCGGCTGGCGGCAAACGTTATTGAATAGTCCAAGAGCTCGGATGTGCATCTGCGCCTCTATTGGTAATATTCCAGTTAAGATATAGACTGCTATGTCCGCCACGCTGTTAGGGAGTGCCAGTATTTGCTTGAGTAGCCTCTTTTGAGCAATTTCCAACTGTTCAAGTTGAGGTCCTTGTGGTAAAATAAATTCTAGCCCATATAGTAAGACAGGTAGTATGTAGATCTTGTACAGGTGCAGCATAGTGTCGACATCTAGGCCATTATAACCATGAAATCCACTGCTAAATATACCATATGCACTTCTCCTGGCTTTCTTTCTGTTCTCATCCACATTTGTTGTCGTATTTCCCCTTAGCGAAGTTGTCCTTATAATCCCGAGATGTACGGCGTTGTCAACAAAAGGCATGTTGTTACTTCCTATTTGTAAGGGCGACTTGCTATTCTATGTCTGATTCCTTTTGGATGACACATTTATAACAACACTTTTAGTAGATTGAAGTTGGTATCCTTCCATGAATGCGAAGTCGGTAGCCATGTTGACTAGTGTTTGTGCCTCATTTGGTATTTCGCTAATCAGAGTTATATCGTCAGCACATGCAGTGTTACTAACGCTGATGTTACCGATTTTTAAGCCCAATCCTGATGTTTCCAGTCTGTCCAAAAGTGGATTAATATAAAGTTTATAAAGGTCGGTACTCAAAATTCCTCCCTGTCGTACACCTTGATTGACATTAAACGGTTCAGGAATATTTCCATCCCATTTTATCGAGCTTTTGGCATTTTCATGTAAGCTTTTAATTAGAGTCCAGTGTCTATTGTCAATTCCTGCCAGAAAAACCCTCCTGAGAATGTGACTATGGACGACAGTATCAAATGCCGCTTTTGCATCAAGAAGGATTAGTTGGAAATCAATGTTTTGTCCTTTGCCTCTCTATAACACTCCTCTACAATAAGTGCTGAATTCATTGGAGAAGATCCAGTGGTGAAACCCCGTTGGGCTCTATTTTGAGTCTTAAGCACTAGCTTTTGAGATCTGTTTTTAATTATGGTCTCGATGATTTTACTTATAACTGGAAGTACTGTTATACCACTATAATTTGATGCTTGCTGTTTTGTTCCTTTTTTTTGTACACTGGCGATAGTAGGCCCATTTTCAAAATTTCAGGTATTTCCCCACATTCAAAAATAATGTTGATGAATATGGCTAGAAGTTTTTCCATTTCACTTCCTGCGAAGATGATATGCTTAATTGTGATACCATGGAAGTCAGCTGATTTTCCTTTATTTATAGATTTTATTGCCTTGGTTATTTCGTCTGCACTCACTGCCGTAACATTTCTGTTTCGTGCAAGTTCATCTAGGATTTCGATATCTTCCTCTACCATGTTATGGTATGGCAAGTCAATCTTGTCTTGCAGGCTGAATGTTGCTAATTTGCGGAAGTGGTCCTGAAATGCTTTGACCACATTTTCCTCCCCTTTGTAGTCATTACCATTAGCACTGAGCTCTGTAATTGTATCTGTACCTTTCTTTCTGTTGTTTCGTACTAATTTATGGAATAGTTTCATGTCTTTGGGTTTAGTCTCCATAATGAGCTCCTTTTCTTTATTTCTTTGTTTTGCTTGTTCTATGCGGATTGTCTTCCTTAAATGCCTTTTTGCCTTCTTTTTCTCTTGTAAGTGTAGGTTTTCAACTTCTGATGGTTTTCCATTACCTCTCCAAATTTTATATTTTGATCTTGAGTTTGAGATTGCTGTTTTAATTTCGTTAGTCCATACCTTCAGTTTTGGCTTCGCTTTGAAAATAGCTTTGTTTGATGAAGAGGTCATTGCTGCTGATTTCATGATTTCACAAATTTTGAGCATATTCTCTCCAATTGGTATATCTCCTGTTACTAGTTTGTGTTTAATACTGCTGATATTTTCTCTCAGAATTACCTCGTACCCTTCCTTGTCAACTTTTCCCCATTTTACTTTCGTAATTCCAGGTTTGTTATCTTTTTATTTCATCGGTTGCAAGGAGTATTCAAAATCTATAGACAAATTTATCGGATGGTGATCGGAGGTGTTTTATGGAAGACTTTACAGGACTGTTTTCTTTGAGTATTCTCCTTCTTTGATGCTATGCAAAAAATAGTCTATTTCTGAGGTTTCTTGTCCCATGGAGTTAGCAAAAGTTTTTGAAGAGTTATTATAGGCAAGTTGTGTTTCTCTAATAACGTCCAGTAGGTATTGGTTCCGTTTGTTACTGATTGGGTTATTTAAATCCTCATTCATATCTCCTCCTATAATTATTGTATGGGAGTCCCTATATTTTTGATATAGCTCGTATAACTGATCTACACAATCATGATACTCTATTTGATGCTTTTTGCTCCCTTTCACTGGCATGTAAACTGATATTAAAAGAAGGCGGTCACCTGCCTTTCCTTGTATTTCGACGGCTTGTATTTTCTCTGAATCATCCTGTATGGGCCGAAAAAGTTGGTCAATTTCATTTTTCCAAATAACAGCTACTCCTCCGTATCCACGAGGCATACTAATGGGTAATTGATATCAACTCCTTTTGCTGCATAATTTATTTGACTATGGAGCTCTCTGATAAGATGGATTTGGGCCTGAAATAGCTAGTGTTCCTGAATGCGTATGATGTCATTTTTTATGAAGAGCTTATGTAGAACTGGGCCACAGGTTTTAATATTTTTGCAATTGAATGATATGATACGCAGACTGGTATTCATTCTTTTCTCAACGTCTGAGCTTGGTGTTACATTCGTTGTGTGTAGAGGCTTGGGTAGTCTATAAAAAATTCTGTGGTTGGTAGTGTAAACTTCTATTTCCCCCCATATGTGTAGTGCCAGTTTCATGGATGCCTAGTTGAATATGATGTGCCGTTTGCAGATTTATTCTTTCTGATATACGAATTTGGTGGTTCTGTACGTGTTGAGTGGGATATGCAGAGGAAACGTCCATGCGTGAGAGTGGTGGTTGATGATTTTCAGCGTTGTTTCTCTGTACCTGAACGGGTTTAGGAGCATAGGCAAGTGGTTGCCCAGTTAGTCGCTGGACATTGGTTTTTGCACTGTATGTAGGCATTTTCGCTATGACCGGCTCACCGTTTATTGTCGGCTTCTGTGTTTGGGCATGCTCAGTACTGTCAGGTTAATCTTTGAAGAGTTTAATTTTATCTAATTGCCTATCCATTTCGTCGAGAACCACGTTGGTTAGCTTCAAATGCATTTCGGCAACTCGGCTGTCAATTTGCTGTTTCATTTTTCCATATACGTTCAACTCATGCGTTTGGATATCAGGGACGTGTGGCATGGGGTCATTTGTTATTGTTAAGTCATCATTGGCCTGAATCCGCCTTTTGAGCAATTTTACGGTTTGCTCAAGTTCAAAATTTCGGGCTTCAAGTTGCTGACATCTAGATTCCAGTAATATTCTATTGTTATTGAGCTCATATAGAGATTTTTCTTTCATTTTCATCTGCTCCCCTTGTTTCCTGAGCTTAATTTCTCTAGTTCTTATTTCGCTGAGCTTGGAATTTGGTTCGTCTGCAGTTTTGTTTCTAGTTGTCTCACCTCTTTTTGCTTTCCTAGGTTTAGGTATGGGCTTACTGCTGGTTTGAATATCATCACTAGGTTGTTTAACTAGGGTTTCTTCTGTGTCAGTTGTATGGTCCAAAGCAGAAAACATATTTGCGTCATTGATTGTTCTTTTTAACTGATGTATGCTCTCATTGTTGGCTACGCATGCCACGCAAGTATACATTTCATCTAGTTCTATCAGGCATTTGTTATGGCAAAGGCTACTACATATACAACATATTTGTCCATCCGGTTCAATTACCATGTTATCGCAAATAGCATAATCGTAAATGTCGTCTGATAGTGAATTTAATCTTGTGCTGGTAAAGGTCAATTCCTCATCCAGGAGCTGTTGTGCATGATCTTGTGCAGTGGGTTTTGCAATAATTGGCCCCTTGATTGCCAAATTAACACTCCCTCGTTGCTCCATACACAGTTTGCATTGATATTGATCGTCTGATTTGGAGTTTTCAATTTCTTGGATCTCTTGGTTGGTTAGTTTTGGCATTTGTAGTGTACCCAGTGTTGGCCATCAGTACAATATGTGCTCCTAGTTCTACATTTCTTGTTGCATTTTGGGCAAGTGGTGTCACCAGTTTCAACAGTTTCATGATTCTTATTCATTGTATTTATGTCAACGTTGTTTAGTAATTGTTCTAATTGCTGACCAAGATCTCTGTTTAGTTGATCTATGTTTAATTTCTTGATTCCTTCCTCTCTTAAGCTGTCAATGATTATCCTATGTATTGCTACCATGTCGTTAGATAAAAAATAGTTTGCGCCTGGGTCATTAATCATTAGTCGGCTGGTTGTTGTATATATGTTGATGGTATAGTTTGCCTCTTGGCGTTTGACTTTGATGGTATACTGCACAGTGGCTGTTCGGGTTTTATCGTCCACTTTCCTTATATGTGCATGGCCCTCTAGTTGTTCAAAAAGTTTTATTGTTGCCAGTTTCAGAAGTTCGAAGGTAACAGCATCTGCTGTCATAGCAATTCCTCCTTCTTTAAATATATACTCAATATTCTGCTTTCTTTGTGTGGCTTCCAGTTTCTTGCTCAGCGCTTTCTTTATATTCAGTATGTAGTTACTTTCTACAGATGATTGTGAATCTCGCATTGTTGAACGGGGATGAATCTGTACAGTATCCCTTGGGTTATGTACAGGTAATAGGTTTGTTGCCATATCTATCAATTATTCAGTTGTTGGTGGTTATACTTAATTCTCTCAACATATATTTAGTGCTTCACAGCGTGGCTTGGTCATCCCATGCCTTCTGATTCACATCTAAGATATGCTAATTAGAATGGTTAGTGCCAACAGTCTTTTCGTATTTGCTGTGATAGTTCAGCCAACCAGGTTTTAGCAAGAATAGGTTTTGGGTCTATTCCGTCTACCAAAAGATTGTAGTTGACGGTTTGTTTTTGCCTCTCCGAATTTGCTTCCTTGCTATAAGGTGCATATTCAAAAGTGGAGAGTGCACCTCTTGTGCAGTGTTCCAATCGTGGATAAGTTTATTCCATCTCTCTATTTGATTTTCAAGTTGTATATCTTGGTCGGTTAGGCTTTCGGCTTTTGCAGGTTTTATTCTTTTATTCCAGCGTACAATTGAATAGTGGGGTATTTCAACAAAAGTTAGTTTACAATTTGGGTATGGTTTTATAATATCAATATATTCCTTAAATTTGTTGAATACACTATTGGAAGCATCGCTAGATTGGCTTGTTAGCGCTATAGTAAAGTCAGAGGTTTTGGTAGTATGTTGCAGGTCCCTAGCCAGACATAAAAGTGTATGTTACCAAGCTGTTGAATTTTGGAGTCAATATTCGACCTCAGCCAGCGCAGACTCTGATCAATCGTTGTTCCACGTTTGCACCGCCAGATTATATTACGATCTTCTGGATGAATAATTTGTGATTTGAGGTATTCACCCTTGCTGTCAGATATAATCACTGGAGTTATGGTTTTATGACCAATTGTCACTGACCTAGGTTTTTGCATAAATTTAGCTAGTTTTTGGATGGACATGTAGGTTTATGGACGAGATATAATATATATACAGTTGAGGGGGGAGGGTCTACTGGTGTCACTAAGTTGATAACTTTTCCTGGATATTACTGAATACTAAGTTTCTTTAGCTCAACTTTAAATATTAACTCATATAATTTTTGTTTTAGTTTGGATTGACAATTATAGTTATTGGATGATCTTCGATAAGTCCTGATTGTTTTGGTCAATACTAGCCAAGATGGCGGCTCGCCGGCGTGGGCAGTTATGCACGCTACACCTAATATCAAAAATATGTCACAAATGACCAAATAACGAAGTAACTCACGAATGTGCGCATCGCATGAGTGAGTTACAACGGTATTTGGTCATGAGTGACATATTTTTGATAATGAAACTCGTCAATTAGTTATAGTATTTAGTATGTAGTTAAAAAATGTTTCGAATCGAATTCAATATAAAATGAGTTTAATACGACAGTTCGGAGTTAGGGGAAGAGTTATGTCCCGTGTCTAGCTCTTTGCCGTTAAGAGTACATAAGGTGTACATTCGGATCTCATTTTCGAACACTTTTTTAAGATGGCTGCCGCCCTTTGTTTCAAATAGCTTTCATTATCAGCAGAGAAAATACTTTCCCGTTTATACCTTACTGGGTAGTGGTTGCGTGTTAATTTCATATTCTATGTTATCACTGATCATTGCCTGGCTGGGTTAGGATTATTCGTCAGAAGCTGAAACTGCAGATAAAGAAACTTTGCTATATTGTGCAGTATCACCGCATCGGATGTAATGACAATGTTCACATTTAGTTACCGTAGATGACGCTGAATATTTCAGGTGTAAAATTACCTGCTTTATGAAAAACAAATTGAGCAGACTATATTTAATGAAAATAATTGGCATTTTATGATATTAGTTGTCACATTAAAAGAAACATACTTCTTTTTTTGTACAAAGGTATTTTCCCTGTATCAATGTTAGATTTACAGTAACATAATATACAGACAAACCAATTACTATTTGTCATATTAGAAAGAATACATACATAGCTGTGGGAATTATTATTTTAATATTTTCCTGCATCAATGTTCAATTCAAAGGAACATAATACAGAGTAAAACACGCCAATTTGAATAAACGTCCAACGGCGGGAAATATAAATAGTACTATTCTACCTCCTTCACAAAAGACTTTCTAACTCCGAACTCCCGTATTGCACTATATTTCGTGTGTAGCGTAGAATTACAGAATTTTCCGAGTTAAATAAAAACGACAATTTCACAGTGAAATTATCGTTTTTAATTTCCCTCTCGCTATATTTCGCGCCATTTCGCTGTCAGAAAAGTAGTTCCGACAACGAAATGGCGCGAAATATAGCGAGAGTGAAAATAAAAACGATAATTTCGCTGTGAAATTATCGTTTTTATTTAACTCGGAAAATTCTGTAATTCACAGCTATCTATATAATAATGAGGAATATTGTCCCTCGCAGTATTTCATATTGCACTCGCAAGCTCAAGAACAAGTTCAATGATATATATAAAAGAAAAAACTATATAGAAATGAGGGAAGGGATGGGTCAACGACGTTTGACTGTCACTGAAAAAGCATGGAGGGTTGGCCACGCCAACATGACTTTCTTAATCACTTTTGAAAGAAGAAGAAATATTGGTTAATGGTACATTAAAAACGTGTACAATATACATTTCATTGGTGCTATCTATTTGTTTTCCAACATTATGTACATTGCAAGGACAACATTATAATAAATGTTAGAGGAAACCGAAGGGGCAAGCAACAATCGACAATCAATCAAGAGCCACATGAAACATCGAGCACACAAGACACAGGCCAATGACAAGCAAAAAAAAACGGAATAAACTAAACACAAAAAAAATCTAAACAGATGTGCAACGTGGACCATTGCACAAATCCGGGGGTGATCCCATGTATTCGCGAAGGGTAAGCAGTTTCCAAGTAAAACACTGGCCCTGAATATTATGTCAACATAGGGGAAAGAACGTTAGTTACATTTTTACAAATTTGATAATTACACGTAGCATTCCACGACAGTGCAAACAATTTCTGAGCTATCTGTAAGACAGACAGGCAAACAACTAATCCATGATGGCGACCATTAAGTGTTGACCGCAATGAAGACATCCATTTAATTATCATGAACCCATGTGTAGGCAATTCGATCGTCAGCAGCAATCCTCTGTCTTGAAAATCCTTGTAAAGTACATAGGCCTCGGAATATCATAAATCGAAGAATTACTGACAATACAACGTCCACAAGAAAATTGATTGATTAATTGATTGGTTGGTGTTTAACGCCAACTTTAGAAATATTGCAGCTCTATCGTGGGGCGAACAAAGTTTATTATTAACGTAGACAGCTACAGGACCCTTAGAAGTAAAACATACCTGTTTCTAAAACAATCGTATTATATGTACAAATAAAACAAACATTAAAATATAAAAAAACAGATATTTAGAACTTATGTAATCTAACTATATTTACGTATAATGTTTGTTTTATTTGTACATATAATACGATTGTTTTATAGTCAAGTATTTGTTATTTCTAAGGGTCTTGTAGGTGTCCAAGTTATTTAAAAATTGTGCCGTCTACGACATTTGTAAATAAATCATATAAATTGATGTCTATGTAGAATGTTTGCCGAATATCGGCAACATCTACGCAGTCAATAAAAATGTGTTTCACTGAATAATTGGAATTACACGGAATACATTCCGGTCGTTCTTCATTATTTAACAAATAACTATGAGTAAGTCTATCATGACCTATATGACATCTGGTCAAGACTACTTGGTCTTTCCTATTTTGACCGTAAGAACAATGCGACTTGTCAACTAATGAATGTATTTCGTGCAATTTGATATAAATTTGCTGGTCTCAGCTATTTTGCCAGCGCTTTAAAATATATTTCACTATACAAATTTTAAAATCACTATATGCAGAGAGAACAATTGGATATTGGGTTATCCAATGGGTCCTTGGTTTCCTGGTCAATGACTGTGTTCCCGTGGATACCTGGGGATCTATGTAAAAATGACATGTTTATCGATATCAATGCAACTCTCAATTACTAACAGGCACGAAATAGAATACAAACAGATCATGAATTTACCCTCATTAGAAGAGGCAACGAACGAAGCAAGAAGTATTGCATTAGCCTCTGCACTTGTAGATCGAACTGGAAGATGGCAATCGAGGGGAATAGACCTGCTGTCCGAAAATAGCTGCCGATGCTACTCTTTCACCATCCTTTGAACCATCAGTATAAATTGCAGAGTATTCAGATGTTACCGATCTAATACTCGAATAGTGTTCACAGGATCAGAGCTTGAAATGACCAGTCTAGGTGAAGTAAGGGCCACATAGGCTTGTTTCAACCTCCAGGATCCCGTCCTGCACCATCACGGGTCGCAACACACTGCAGACGTGTCGCCTGGTTTATTCTGCCTTCTACGACTAACAAGAGGGTGCCATGGACCTATTTATAATACCCCCTTACCCACACGGGGCACCAAGTGAAAATTAGAAATATGGCAAACAATGATCTACAAAACACTTCACAGAAAACTAAGGAATTGAACAACAAGAACCCCACTCAAAACAGGATGTGAATTCAGGTGCTCCGGAAAGGTTAGTTGTTCCTGTTCCACTAGTGATATACTGACGCACACGCACGCACTCACGCACGCACGCACGCACACACACACACACACACACACACACACACACACACTATATACTAATACGTACGGCAAACAAGACCGTCGCCGCTCCATACACCATTTGCTTGACATATTCGAATGAGATCTCCGGAAAAACGTTGAAGTCCCCTGTTACATGTATATACTACTGTCTCCAGCGGATTGTTTCCATTCAATTGGCGTCGTGCGTTCTTAATAATACCGGGATCTGGACACATTCTAGCTACAATTTAAACAGTCTACAAACCATAACTCACATATATATAACGTTATAGAAGTAGCAAGAAAAGTGAGAACACATACTACTAATAGAACAGTTCCAACTTTCAATCGAAGCTGTTTCTGCTCCACAGTTCATATAAATTATATATGAAAGATTAATAAGCAGCATATTAGGCTTTTTCTTCATTTCAGAAGGAATGTTCGGATAAAATGAAAAACAAAAAAATTCCACACTGTTTGAACAGCTACAACATTCAAAAGATGCTAAATCGATACACCTACCCCCATATACATGACGGCTCACTATTCTGGCTTGGTACAGGTACTGCAATAACAAGTGGTGGAGTTAAACTAGTTTTGTTGTGCCACATTGCCCCTCTTAGCAGTTCATTTTATAGATGTGTTATCCTTGTCTTTTCGTTTATCAAATTAAACACAATTCTATTGTCGAAGGATTCATTTATTTTCTTCAATTGACTAAGTTTAAATGAGTACGCAATGAAAAGCAAGCTATACAACGTTGTCAGAACAGTAACACAATCTACTTTGAAACAGAGCCAAAATTGATACCATTACGACGCATAAACAATAAAGTTCACTTTCCTGGCTTTGAATTGGTAATTAAACAAAGCGGTTGATTGGGCCAAACCTTCTCATTAATATGCATTTTTTAAGTTGACTTAAGTATTTTGCCCTTTGGGCTTGGAGTAATTTTTCATCATTTGTCAAAATAACAACCTTGGCTGATGATCAATTTATTTGATTTAAATGTGAAATTGTAATAATTTTTACGTATTGGCTTAGTAATTTAACTTGGTAGACCACCTCGAGGGCTTAATGGCGAGCGTTGATTCTAGTTGAGCAGATTCATAGTTCGGTCCATGGTCTGAGCTAACAATAGACTATAACACGAGTATTTGATGAAGCACGAAACATTCAGTAATAAAAGGAAAGATTGTTTGACCTGCAGTCAGTATGGTGTGTTTCAATATGTTGTGGTTTTGAAGTAATTTCCCTTTGTCCAAGATTTCAACAACAAAAAATAGTTTTTAAAGAAAATATCACACACGCTACGCACATATTCACAACAAACTGTAAAAGTCTTAAAGAGGTTGGTTCGCATTGTACCTATGCATCTTTATTGCGCATAGTTGTCGCGAGTATTTCATCATTTAAGTGCAAAATGTAATGGAAATGTAAGAGTAACTGCTAAAAAACAAATTATCCAAAACCCCTGTGAAGACGTAAATAAAAATCAGTAAACTATTGTAAGAGTTATCTCCCATTAATACTTGCTCCTATGTCACTTGACTGTCTTTTTTTAAAAAGCTAGTTTCATTCTAGATACAACTGAGCACATCATTATGCACACATGGATAACATGGTATTTCTCGCAACATATTTATGAGCGAAGGAGTGTTGTATGGAGGAAACTAACTCTAGGGCCAGGGTGAAAATCTGCTCTTTTTTTTTTTTTATTTTTTTTTATAGAGTTTTCCGATCTCAGATATTGCAAAATTACTTCAGTTGGTACCTCATATAGCCACCCCAGCACAAAGCTGGGCGACTAGCAAAATATTAGTTCAATGACCTATGCTAATTTGTTTGGGTTTTCAGCCCAGAACATATGTACCTATCATCAGACAAAAAATTGAGAACTTGGTATTTCTTTTTGAAATTCGACCCAACCTCCTTAATATATGTTTATTTTGCTATTCTAGAATACAAAATACTGTATCAACAATAACCAGGTTTTCTTTAAACATTACACATTAATCTTACTACACACAGGAACTACCATTCCACTTCTTACTAGCTTGACTATACTTACTACACACAGGGGGACTACCATTCCAGTTCCTACTAGCTTGACAAGTACGGATCAAGGTCCCAGATGTATGTTCGTAACCAGAAACACAGGTTACAAACTAATGGTGTCTGTATAATATATTCCTGTCGGAACAGTTGTTGTATGGGATACTGCACCCAAGGATCCACAGGAAACAGGTGCTATAAGAAAAACAGGACCATATCAATCCAGATATTGCCTAGTTAAAATAGATCAAAAGCAAAGAATGTAATACTATGAATTCGGTACTTCTCATTGATTTTGTCAATAGTACTTATAGAATTCCGTGAACATTAATACTGTTAATTCACTATAATTTGTCGATTTTGTGAATAGTACCAAAGCATGAAATTAGAATTCCGCGAATCCACGAAAAAACTATTTTTCTACAATGCACGAAAATCAGAATCCATGAATTAAGTGAATTCATAGTATGGAGATTAGAGGGAACAAACAAATTGCCATACATATAAGCAAAACAACGGAAGTAAAACGTAAAATAAATGAAAATATAGAACAGAAGACCGGAAATCCCGAATTAGCACAAAACAGGGTGAAAAGATGCACCGAAATATTAACATGCTATTAGTTCCGTTGGATTGCAAATAATTTGATTTGTGTAACATGAAAAAAAATTCATTGCGAGCATTGACGTCATTCAGCAATTTTTTTTATCAATTTCTATTATTGAAATCCGTTACTTGTATTACTTCCAATTGTTGAATGTATTCTAAAAAAGTCTCGAAGGGAAATTATTTTTATTCGAGTTTAACATCAAACCTGCACAATTGTGTTTTTTCTGACAGCAAAAACGTAGATATCTAATTTATCACACACGACACGTTTCTGAAATAACCTTCATCAGGTACGATAAAAGTCAAAAGATTGGGAAACCAAACAAAATATACAAAATCGGCAATGGTCACATGAGGCAGGAGAACCTTATCTTTAATAATACTTACATTATTTAAGAACTGTAAATTTCAATAATAAATATATATCTAATAAACCAGGTCATTACCGAAACATTGACTACTGGGCAGATGATATCATCCAGGATTAATAGTCCGCTGGCAAGGTATTGACCCAGTGATAGCAATAACAAAAATATAATTTAGTGTGCATGACGCTTTTCTGGCATAACATTTATCAGGTACGCTCATCATCAAGGGAAAGGTTTTGAGAGCAGGAAGGGAATATACAGAATAAGAATAGCCAAAAGTGGAAAAGGTCATGGTTGTCTGAGGGAGGAGAACCTTAGTTTAGTAATAGTTACTTTAAGTCTACAACGACTAAATTCAGTACATGCTTCTGGGGTACAATACATGCTTGTAGTCGGAATTGATCGATATATTAAAAGATATCAGATGATACTTACAACACACAGGAGGGCTACCACTCCAATTTTTATCAGCTTGACAAGTACGGACTAAATTTCCAGATGTTTTTTCATAACCAGATAAACACGTGTACGTAATGGTGTCGTCATAGTCTGTTCCCGTGTTAACATTTGATGCATGAAACACGACAGGCGGTGTTCCACAGGAAACAGGTGCTACAAAATAGTCCGCTTAATTTCATCTTTTGTTTGTGGAATACATATTATAGATATAAACAAATAACAATTCGAATAAACAAATCAACACCAGTTAAAATACAAGCAGAAAGGCCTCATATAACAAAAGGTCGGTTATCACGGACTGCTTCAAATTTCATGAGTAAGACTAGCCATTGTGAAAGGGTCACCATATTAATTTGTTTTATGCTTGACATCCGTTGTGTATTATTGAGTGGACCAGTAAATGGTTGACTTGTAAGTCACAGTTTTCCGAATATGGATTTTCAAAACGTCATATGATTTAATACTACTATGAAAAGCCCGATTACCCGCAAAATGTGTTTCTGTATGATTAAAATCTTTTTCGATGTTCAATATATAGGTTTCTTTGTTTCGTTTTCTGATGGTGTTTAACGCCACTTTCAACAACATTTCAGTTATATCGTGGCGGTCAGTTTTATTAGCGGAGGAAACCGGAGGACCCGACCTGTTGCAAGTCACTGACAAACTTTATCACATGATGTTATACATCTCGCCCTGGTCGAGATTCGAACTCACAAAATCAGTGGTGATAGGCACTGATTGCATAGGTACTTGTAAATCCAACTACCATACGATCACAGCCACGATCTTTAGGAGTCAAAGACTCGATAATTCATTGTGTCGTATACTAGACCTTGGTCAAGTATTTTTGTATTTGTTTTTAATTCTAACAGTTTTATTTTGAACAATTTGTTTATAATTTAAAGATTTTGGATACGTCGGCAAACAAAGAGGGGCTAATTGTGTGTTGTAAATATCATACGGTATGCTTTTATTTGTCGATAACCATCAACTACGACTGCAAACGCGCACTATAAGGCGTCGAGAACACTATTAGTTTCTCTCACAAACAATGTGGACTTTATTGGAGGAAAAATAGGCGATGAACTACTGTCGTGTAGCAAATGCCTCGTGAACAACAAACCTCATTTACATCTCGGGAAGACATAATTCTATTTTATTTGGATCAAAGCGTAAATTAAAGACAAACAAGGATTATTATATTAAATGTAGCGGTCATGCTATGAAAACGTGATTGCATGTTTAATATTTTAGCAATAGATATTGACCAATATTTATTTTTGGTGAAATAACTTTAAATTCTATCATCAGAAAAAAAGTAAATTCGAGATTAAGATGTGTAAGCAGAAAACAAAACTTCTTTAATTGGACACCAGAAAAAAACCATTACCATCTGCTCTCATACAGTGGCATTTTGCCTTTATATAGCTCCATGATATTATGATAAAACTAATATACTCACTACTAGTACAAGTGGCATCACAAGGCAGGCATATAGACACATTTCCCGATAAATTCTCTGAACTTTGTCCTATGTGATTAAGAAGGCAGTATCTACATTAATGCATATAACAAAATGGCAATGCACTAATATTATCTACACCATAACATATTACGGTGTTATCTTTGTATTTATATTACAAGATATACACATAATTGACGGTTCTGCGATATAAGCGTCACAAAACGATATGACCTCCAATTTAACACGCACACATTGGGCATTTTTCTGCTAATTTTATGCTTTAAAGGTGAATGAAATCTTATTAAATCTAGTTCTTGAAATAAGCAATGTTCTTATATTGTACTATTTTAGGAATTCAATTTGTACATTAGAACACTTTGCTACAGTATGAGGATGTAAATCAAAGTTTTAACCAATGGAATTCTATCTAGCATAACAATTTTATTAGCATGTGACAAATGTAACAAATCCTTTCTGAGGTATTGACTCTCACCAGGGTTTTGTACTATTTCGTATTGTTCGCATTTGACCTTTGAGGTTTCTTTTCGCATTCATATGTTTCGACTGTTTTTGTTATACTTTACTTGAAAATACATTCGAACTTGTGTACGCAGTGTTCATGTGGCTTTGATGAATACCAGAGATCTCTCATAGGATCCATCAAAACAAGATAAAAGTCATTGTTGTTGCAAATTAACCTGTGTTTACACAATATATTCAGTTTAAAGTGTATCTATGTATTTAGCCCGTTGGTGCAAACGATTCAAATTATCCAAGTGGTTCGATAAACATTAAATAATTCAAGCGATGCATGTTATAAGAAACGCCATTTTGAACGTAATTAATATCTTGGTCATGTCATAGTTATTTGTTCACGTCGGTGTGTCGGTCTTAGTTGACTGAATATTGGTAAATGTATCTTACTCTGTGTGTGTGTCCAAAACGATCTCCATATCATATAATGTAACTGTCCTTTAACACTAACAGGACGGGTGTCAATAGTGGAGCAGCAATTGATAGTCCTTCCGGAGACTTTGAGTTCTCCCCCATTGCTGTGGGGTTCGTGTTGTTCAATTCTTAGTTTATTGTGTTGTGTTTTGAAGATCATTGTTAACCTTTATTTCTATTGAGTTGTCTGTCCTTCATCGATTTGCGTTTTTTTTACCCCTGTGATATCATCAAGCTTTCCCTTTCTTCATTTCCACATAGACGAGTGTTCGATCGAGAGCTATCGTGAATATCTTACCAGTTCTACGGAGGATTCGGAAGTCATCATCAGGCGGTGACGTAGTATACAGGCAATACTCACATGTTGGAAGAGCATCACTGAGGCCTTCGTTTGCAATGTACACCCTTTCGGGATTTGTTTCAATGTTAGAACCTGTTTCAATATCTAAAACACAAATGTTCTGAGAAGGCACTACATCCATTTCTTTCTAAATACATCTAAGCAGAAACAATAGTCCAATTTGATGTCTGACTTCCCGATGGAAACAACGGGTGAGCATAGGAATAGGACATAGTTTATCTGTTTGTCTACTATGTATATTTTCTTTCGCGAGCACCTGTTAATTATGTATTGTTGCTATTGTCCCCTGTCAAGTTTTGCGCACAGTTCCACTAAGTATATCATCCTTTAATTGATTGGTTGATTGTTGCTTAGAGCCAAGTGGGCAGAAATATAGATACATGTGCATTTATGACGGGCACACGTGAGAAACAATATACAATTATTACCTTCAATCCAGGTGAACATAAACTACTCTAAGATGTTTATGTTTTGTTTTGCAGAAGACAACCACACAATTTCCTGCATAGAAAATACAATTACGGAACCGGACAGAAAAAAAAAGGATTTTCAACGCACTTCCGATTGTCAGGGGTTGTAGACCGAGTGACAACCTATTGTCGCCCTCTACAATATATATGTTTGGGTTGTTCACAGGGTTGTCTCACTCGTTATCGAATATACAGAAATACATCCATATTGTCTTATTATATTTATATAGTAAACTATTATGTAAGGTATAATAATGCATGATGTAGAAAAATGTGTTATATGTCCAAATCTATATATTGTCAAGACTCGTTCTTGTCGGTGAGATTGTTCGTGTTATTTAAAATTATATAATATCAAGTATCTACGGAAGATGGACATTTTGTTTAATTTTCATGTTCTGTATTATATTTTTCTCAGTTTCATCCTGACTACCTGATGCAATGTGAGATAAGAGCCTAGACGGTTATTCATAGCCAACATGTGAGACCACACCCACCCCTGTCATGGGTACAGGTCTGGAAGCTTTAATGCTTAAGGTAGGCATTGTGGCTTGAACCATTCTCTGTGGAATTAGGCTTGTGGTAAACAATCTTAACCAATCGGCGACTCAAACCTATTCATGAGTATACAAGTATTGTTGAATATCAATTGTGAAATATTTCAGATCTATTCATGGTGCGGACAACTTGGTCAAGACAAAACGTGTACCAGTGTACCACTAACATGGTCATTGTTTTTATGAAGAATGAAGATATGTGATAAAGTCACCAGTCAGAAAATTGGAACAGGATGTCCTGTAATGACACATTAACCACCATTCTTAACTACTGTTCATTAGGGGGGGACTGCTCTACGTTTCGTTCGCAGGAGTTGTAACTGTGTCGCATTGCTATATTTGGATGTTCACATGAGGACACCAGGAACTGTGACATATGACAGTTTAACATTATTATTCGGCAGCCAAAGAAAACATAATCACATTTATATCCAACAATTCAAAAGACGTCTTTTTTCAAATGTATTTTTGTCTGGTCAATGACAGAAATATTTTCTTCACAGATCGATATAGAAATTTATAACTGAAAAAGACGTGTATTCGCTACAAGAAGAGTTGAAGATACCAAAGGGGTAATCAGAATTCGTATGATATTTCTCTGACAGATTTAAGGGGTAGCAACATTGAATGCTTAGATATGACAAATTGTCTTTAACATCATTTTATAAAGTAGTGGACAATAAAGGTAACTTTAGAAAAGTGTATCACATTTGTATCAGTTATTATACGGACGTTTATGTACACTTACCTGCCAATAAATAAAAATAAAAGAGATTTGACGACGCCATAGTCATTTTCATACACAGAAATACCCGTTTGATATCCCCTCTGTTTGAGAAAGTATCTTGACTTCTGAAAAGGCAAACCAATATAGATAATGTATCAATATGTAGTAAAATATAGTGTTACATAACATATCATAATAAGGGTAATAACAAAATTACCGAACACCGAGCAATCATCCAAAGGAAAAGTCAAAACTCATAGGTCAATAAACAGACAAAATCAGTCAACAACAGGAAAACTGGGAAAACCGCAATGGCCCTGACTTGTAACAGGCATTTCCAAAGAAATGGTGGGTTGTATTTTCAACCTCAACACTTGTCTAAGTTAACATTGTATTTTCTGTCCGTTTACGATTTATGGGTTCTGGTTACTTCTTTGGTATTTTCAAACGTTTCTTAACAAATATGTTACGTCTATCTTAATCAACATCCTCATTCATGACTTATGACAGGGCTTGGAACAAGCGTAACTCGAAGGATGCAACTAGTGGAGCAGGAAGTGTCTTTATTCCCAGAAACCCCATAAGTCACGTCCGTTTTAGCGGAGCTCAATCGTTGGTTTTCTCTGCAGTGTTTTGTAGATCGTTGTTTGTCTTTTTGTACTTTTGTATTGGCTATTGCATTGTGTATTATTCTTCGATTTACGGCTTCTACTTTCCCCTTTAGAGATGTTCAAGCTTTTCTTAATAAGGCGCTAAACACCAATCAATTAATCAATATTATAGATCAGGCTATTATCAATAAAATACCAAAAATGCATCTAGCGCATTTCCAAATTAAACTGCTCTTCTATAGTATAAGTATCTATCGGAAAGAGTGTTTTCATATCCTTAAGCCAATAATTAACTTCTATATGTCAGGTTATATGTGAGAGTTGTCATTTTACCCACATGTGGAAGGCACTTACATGACCGCATCATTTCACCAAGAGGGGAGGTTTGGGCCCATATAACTAGCCTAACCCCGCCAGTTATTATTGCAGTGCCTGTACCAAGTTAGGAAAGTGAGGGACTGTCATGTATTTGTGTGTTAGGGTATCGATTTTGACTCATTCTACGATTTTAATATTTGATTTTGGAATTGCTCCGACAGTGTGGCTTTTTCATTTCTTTTGTTATGTTATTGTATCTATTGAAATCTTCCCTCTGTGCCAAAGTAGGTTTTGACCAATGTAGGCGTATTGTAACCACGACAAAAGATTAAGCTGTATCTCATATCTCGCTCTCAATACAGTTCCAGTATAGGGACCATCGTGGTCGTGATGATATGGTAACTGCATTTACAACTACCTGTGTAATATCAGTGCCTATCACCAATAACGTTGTGAGTTCGAATTCTGCTCATGGCGAGGTGTACTTGATACAACATTATGTGATGAAGTTTTATAGTGACTTGCGGCAGGTCGGTGGTTTTCTCCGGATACTCCTCCACCAATGAAGCTGATCGCCACGATATGACTGAAATATTGCTGAAGGTGTCATTAAACACCATAACCATAAACATTTTCCAGTAGCAATTCAAGATAATTACTGCGGTTGTTTAATTCCTTCCTCCTGACTGTATATTTGTGGAACTTGTTCTTGTCCTGAATATACATGAGATATACACCTCTGCACGTTAAGCAACACACAAACAAACAAATAGGTACGAGAATCGCATTTGAACAAAACGTTCATGTTGAATATGCAAATTAATGTCTGACATATGTGTATTTTCCGGACCACACATATTGAGCATTCTAATCAATTTCTGGTAAGAAAGTGTTCATAATTCAGAATTCGATTGGAATGGACTCTATAGAAAAACAGGTTGCTCCAAATTCAAATGTGATGAGAATTATTTTTTTGAATAGCAAACCTATATGTAATTTGCGACTGTTATATATTGTTATTGTCGGCTTCTTATTACCCATTTGGTATCTATGAACCATTCTTCCTGCAATATTAACTTTCAATTGAACATGTAGTAATTATATTGGTCCTGACTTGTTCAGATTCAAATGACCGTGTGTTTTCGGAAGAGAAATTAACGAAATAGCGGATGGACGGTAGGGGCCCTGGAATGGAACAAATTGATCATCCACTAAAGAGATTACACTATTGACATTGAACAGGATATTCATCTAAAAGCAATGGATCATATATGTGAACGGTGACATCACATAAATGGTACCGGCTTACTTGAATATGTAGACGTTGTTGGTATTTGAAATACAATCGTAATCTTTAATCTCTTCTCCTCGGAACTTGTTCCAAAAGCCACTCATAGTAGATGTTCCGAAATTCAATGTCAATTCCCTTGAGGTATGTGCATAATTCCAGCTGGAACTCTGTAGGGGTGATGGTAACTGACATGGCTCTTAAAATAGGTATATGTCATTAAATTATTGAAATTAAAATATATCCAACGGCTCATACAAATAAATCGTTTCTGTTAATATGTGTCTACAAGCTTCCATTGTTAATTACCTTTGTATATTTATGATCACGTCCTTAGATTAAAATAAACTTAGACTGAAAGAACTGATTCGGCGTTTCTTCTCAAAGAAGAACGGAATGCAAAGGTATCTGCATTTGTAGAGATAAGTCGTATTTGTCAAAACGCAAACATCTTATAGCAAATATAAACAGGACGAGATCTTTCAAATGTTAAATTTTTTTCCCTAGTTTGGTGGACCAGTGTATCAACCGACAACCTATATTCCAATAGATAATCAATGCGTTCCACTACTCGCTGATTTGATTATACCTGATTATGAGGCAAGGGCTGCTCATGAATAAGGATGGAAAAGTAGCCAAAGCCTTTAATTCCAGCTTCCTATATATAGATTATATTTCGTCACTGAATAAATCTCGATTCGGTGATTGTCTGCATCTCAGCTATCCAAAGGAGATTGAAGTAAAGGGCACTACTGATACCCAGGTGTCTGCTTCATACATTAATATGTACCTTGAAATCAGGAACGACCGAAGATTAAAAACAAAACTCGTGATGATTTCACTTTTCTAACAGTCAACTTCCCATTCAATATTCGAGCAGCACAAGTGTATGGATTTATACTTTACATCTCATACGTTATTCTAGCACAGTACCATCATATGGAGTTTACACGTTTAAACTCATAATTTATTATAGGGCTTGTGCCCAGTAGAGATATTTTCTGGAGAGAGCTGCTAAAACAATTTTATCATCACCAACAGATTGCCCGTGGCGAAGAATATATTTCTCAAATGGCAATTGATATTTCCCTTTTACGTTTATGTGTTCTCTTTTACGTAGTATTTTCTCTTTTCTCTATTACAAACAAGACGTCTACCGGACTATGCCTATGAGTAGCACCGCAGCAAGAAAAAGGACAAAAGCAGAAACAATGATTTGCAAAATACTACACCGGAAATTAAAGATCGAGTAGCACGAACCCCACTAAAATCAGAGAGTGAACGCATGTGCTCCGGAAATATCAGCTGTTGCTGCTACACTAGTGTCACCCGTCGTGTTACTGTTAAACGACAACAAGGTCATCTGATATGGAAATCGTGTTGGACACCAGTACACGTAAATAAATACAAAGGATTCTCAATAAAAGAGAAACAAATGTGTTTTTAACGTTTTGGTTTAATGCACAAATAATAATAATAATAATAATAATAATAATAATATATTATATTATTATAATAGTTTATTTGGTGTCGCTTTTAGGCATCATTAGAATATACCGGCATCAGCGACCAAGCAGTCAGTCGAAAGATTTTTGCTACGATATTTTCTTCTCCCAAATAAATGAACAATGAATTGTTTAAACCTCTGAATACAAAATCGAAAATTACTGTAATGTATCACTTAGGCAATTTCTATACGTATCCAACTATGAAAAACACAAAACTAAACTTATTTATACTGGATGACATGTTTATTTTTGAATTGAGTATACTCTTTGTGACAAAAAAAAAACAAAATTTAGACTAATTCAAAATATGTCAACTATCTCAATTATACATCAAATCTATATTGAAAAAGGGCGTTTTCTCGGTTTCATTTTATTCACAACAAATATTAGGATTTTATTTGTTGAAGATATCTGCTTGTATAATATCAAGTTTCAACAGAAATCTACAAGTAAAACTTTGTTGCTGAGCACCAAGTCGCCGCAAAACTATTCTGGACAGGAACAAAGTGATAGAAACTTTTTAAAAGGTTTTGTTTTTACCGTCTCCTCTTTGTTGTATGTTATTTGTCTTGAATAGTGTCTTTCATTGGGTTTTTCTTAGTCTGATGATGAATTATTCACATTGGGTTCTTTTTCAGGTCAGGTTCCATGTACAGAACACCAACCAGTTGACTTTGGTCCTTTGTTGAAGACTGCTCAATGTTATTTGAGGTTTTGTATTTTGCTGTTTTGTTGGATTGTTGTTATGAACAGTGAGTGTTCACTAGGAAATATCTCTCTAGTCTTGTATTTTTGTAGTCCTTTTGTGTAGTTATGTTTCTAGCTGAATTGAATCATTTATTGATATTGATTTTTATTGTGGATTGTTGTTGTGCTTTGACATTAGGAATTTCAGGGGGAGGGTTGATATCTCACAAAATTAGCTTAACCCCTCCATATTTACGTGTGCCTGTCCTAAGCCACGAACCTTTATCAAAGTCTGTGTTTGTTGCTGTCTCTTTTTTGTTGTATGTTATTTAACGGAATAGGGTCTTTCATTGGATTTTTCTTAATATGATGTTGAATTACTCACATTAGTTTCTTTGTCTGGTTTTGGACCTATGCACAGAATGCAAGCAGTGGATTTTGGTTGTTGTTGCTGCGGCTGATTAAGTTCTCACGTTTGTGCGTATCCGATACCGGCGGGCGTTATTTGTATTTATGCAAAATATAATGAAACAAAGAAAAACATAGTGTAAATATTCATCACATATACCATTTCAACACCACTAAATGATGAGTATTTTGATTATTTCCACTTGCACATGTGAGTAATTGTCGTCAATACAAAAAACCCGCATCCATCAACCAGAGACGATAAATACACCGACTCTGTATAAGCTAAGTACAGCCTTACGTTATAGGGTATTTTTAGAAACGAATGAGTTTACTTCAACACACATAGATTTCGCCGCTTTATTAATGAAAGAACTGATCAGGATTACATATTGGGATTACATTATTTATTTATTTATTTATTTAAAGTTCGTATCATATTATTGCTTGAGTATCTTGGATAAGACGTTTCAATTCTGGATTAACCACAATTATTAATCAAACACTACTACGAACTAGAAAGCATATTTCTTGATAAAGAAACACGCCCTTATTTCATAAACAACGAATATTATATTAAAAAACTAATTTTAATTGCATTTAAGAACAATTAATACACATAAATGCATCTTTGACTTGCATAGAAATTTTAAAACAATAGAAAAAAGAGAACAATTCACGAAAGTTGTGTTCGAAACTAAAATTTAAACTATTCACTAACCACGTGACCCCCCATGGTAGTTACAATTATTAATCACAAATAGAGTCGCAGCGTCCTCGCGGCGACTAATGAGTACATTTATGAAAATCATTATATTTCCATCACATGGTATAGCTGAAATATTGTTGAAAGTGGCGTTAAACACCATAAACCTAATCCTATTCGTCAAAATATTGCCTTGATATGGAATGTGTCATTTCGTACATTTGCCCGTTTAAAGGTTTTTATTTTTGTATGCTGATAACTACTAAGTGTATGTTAATGTGGCGCAATAATCTTGTGCAAATCCGATTTTAGTCATGTTCACTATAATGAATAATATGGTAAAAATACACTTACCTGTGCTATTAGAGGACAGTGTTCCTAAAACTAACCACCATAATACAATATGATTATCTTGTCTAAATAAAGACATGTTTCGCCTTTCAAAAGTATGTAACAATATATCACAAAACAGATGATTATGTCTGGTTTCAAATTATTTAGGTATGAAATGTGTGTAGATCAAAAGAAACATTTATTTCAAAATTCCATTATCCAACGACCCAGAACTGCATAAAATTATAGACGAATGATTTTTTGCAGTTATATTGACAACCAGTTATTAATCCTATTTATAATTTTGAATGTAAACAGTTAAAGTGTAAATCTGTGTGAATTTGACCATACATAATATATAATATGTGGTGTGACGACTCGAGTTATGTAGGTTAATCAAACTTTGTAAAAAATATATACAATTATGCATACACTTTGCATGCATATCACAAGTATACATGTTTATGGAATAAACTGAAAAACAATAAATACCACACTGTCGGAACAGTTCCAAAATACGAAAGAAAAATCGTAGAAAGAGGTAAAATCGATACCTCTAATACACAAATGCATGACTGCTCACTTTCCTGGCTTGATTCGGTTCAATTTTATCAATTTTTTCCTAATTATATATACACAAGCTCCCGACGGGACATGTACAGGAAAGATCTAAATACGAAACAAGAAAGGAACGAGCATACATGTAAAGCAATACGTCAGTGAGTGATTGTTGTTCAACGCCAAATGAGTACTTTATCAGCTATATCATTGGAGAACAAGTCGCATATGATGAGTACACGCTAAGTTGGATTTTTATATTTCTAGTTCACTGATACAGAAATCCGCGAGTCGACATGTCGTTCCACTCGGACACATTATCCTTATTCCGAGTCAACCAGTCGTTGCTCTTACTCAGTAAAGATGGGTGCTTACCTGAGAAGCAACATACACCAACTATATATTCTTTGGTTTGACTCGACTGGAGCTGGAACCCACGACCTCCGACACTCAAGGTGGTTTACCATTGTACCACAGATGCGGTTCTAATTCAAAAGCAAAGGGCCAAAACCTCGACAACACGAAATCCTGTCAAGACCGGAAGTAAGATGTGTTGCCCTGAAGGGAAATGTGAAGATTTCATAGAAAAACGTTCACGTCCCAAATATATCTCCATTTCTTTGTGATTTAGATACTCACAATTCCGGTTACTAGTCGCCTAATGGGTTAAGATGGAATAAAAACACAAATTATTAAAATCATGTTTAAATTAACGCAACCAGTTCACTCAGTATAATGTCACTGAATTTAGCTGCTTAATCGCGAAAATAAACACATTGTATGCGATATTAGTTTTATGGCAAATATTAGTTTTCACTATGAATGAAAAATATTCCAAACTATATTTTGTTTTAGTAGGGCTCGTGATGCTCATCCTTAGTTTTCTGTAATGTTTTGTAGATCATTGTTTGTCCTTCGTGCTCTTTCTTCTGGCCATTCTAGTGTATGTTCTTCTTCAATTGACGGCTTTTACTCCCTATGGTATCTTCAAACTTTTCTTAATGTCTATCACAACATCCCGAGATTGAGACGAGATAGTGGTAGGAAATTACGTAATCGGCTGTGCGGGCATGGTATCGAACCACGGCGACTTGCAATGCACCTATTATTGTCGCCACGCCACCGCCATGATAGACTGACATGATGTAAGCCCTATGTAAGATTTTGGGCCAATTTCTCTTCACAGAGGAGATATGTTTTCACATGGACAGTGTGGTGGTGACCGTGTGGTAGTGTCAGTTGGAATTGCTGCTCGTAACCGAATTCCTGTAGTCATAATCTATGGAAATTTGCATACGATACCGTGATGAGATAACATGATAACAAGTTATGCCATCACATTTCAGCAGGACCCCATGTTGCACGTGTTGTGATGGAATTTTTGGTACAGCATAATGTCAATATACTACCATGGCATACCGTTTTGCCCGATCTCTCATCACTGGGAAGGATCTGGAGTGACATTCTAAAAGCACGTGTACACGACACGTTTTCTGGAATAACCTTAATCAGGCATGCTCCAAGTCAAAATATTGAAAAGCCAATTAATTCAAAGTCTTTGGAAGCAAGAAAACCAACAAGCCTAAACAGAATAGCCAACATCTGCTAGGATAACCTAAACCTGAAGGATGATAACATTCTTGGGGTTCAATGTGGCGTCGTTGTTTGGCATTCATCACTTTGAATGCACTGAATTTTGATTTGGTGAATTGTAATTTGACACACGTGACTTTTGATACCGCGATGACGAACAACTCAAACACTTATGCAGTATTGTGATTGTGATTGTGTAAATACAACACTATTATAAACGTCATTAAATAAATATATTCTTTATGTTTTGTATGATATATTTTCCACTAGGATGTATTGTACGACAGGAACCACCTGAGTTCAGCCCCTGTCTTTAATTTTCGGTGAAGTGTTTTGTAGATCGTTGTTTGTCCATTTACTTGAGCCATTGCATTGTCTGTTCTTCTTTGATTTATGGCTTCTGAATACACCTTTGTTATCATCACACGTTTCTCTAATCGTTTTATTTGAGCAAATAAATAACATGTAGCTATTTTCAGACATTAAAATGTCTTTATCTGTTTTTCATATATTTGATGTTTAAATAGATAAATAATAAAATCAATACACTTACAACAGTATAATGTATTTTTTCCTAATTCTAAGCACATTTAAAAACAATCACAAAGCTAAGATACATTGATTTTTTTTAGAAAAACATACATAAATAGCGTACTCACAGCATAATTGACGTTCACGAGATCAATATCGAATACTTCCGATATTAATATGCTGAACGGAAGCATCTATTTCCAGAACCTACCAAAACCGGAACCTGTGAAAACAAGCCGATTTCTTTGGTCTCAGTTACGGTCGGTTTTCAGAGGTTGAACTGTACAGGTTCAAGTACAACATATACATCCTCATTATCCTACCAATATAGGTGCAACCACCTTCTTCCTGCTAGTAATACTCTTTGCAGTGATTGCTAGCATTATTCTAGATTCGTACCGTCCATTAAAACATGTGTCAAATAAATTTGTTACAAATATATGATTTTCAGAGTAGCAACACCTTCCCCTATTACCTTGAAATATTTCACCTATTCCGGAATATGCATACGGAACAAATAACGATATGCTAACTAACATGACAAATAAAATTCCAAGAAAAGATAATTGCTTATTAATTTGATATTTCGCCCAAAAAGGAAACCGCATAGTGCCAGCCTTCTGAACACACAATAGCGTTGTTGTTAAAACAGACATCATATGAAAGGCATATACACAGTCATCGAAAACATAGAACACAACACAATCTGGATATTTTCTATTCCATGCAAGATTTGTGCCATCAGTATGATCTAATTCATGATAATAGAAATAATCAGCAATAAAGTTTGGAAGAGTAGCACACAATGCAGTTAATAAGTCTGTAACAGCCAAAGCAGACAATAAAACCGTTACAGCCGAACTATATTGTTCTCGTAAAAATATATAGATAATCACAATATTTACTGATATTATTTCTCCTGTCAGTATACACTGTATGTGTAGGTTCCAAACGTCAGGCAAGGAAAATGATACAGGAAAACACGTTGATACATTACGAGACATAATTCCAAAGTTTATCCCGTCGTGGTAAAATGTGGTTGGAAAAGCAACTGGCGACATTAGAAAACGATTGCGTTCTCGTTTAAAAAAGATAAATAGGTGTTTCCATTTCGGAAAGCACGCTTTGTCTCTGAGAAAAGTCAACAGTACTTTCGGAGAAGCATATGACAACTATAAGGCTATCCCGTTGGGCGACAGAGTACATATTTAACTAAGCAAGCAATAGATTGTTTTTGGATAATAAAATTATACTCTCTTGAGATATGTAAACTAATTGTATTCAGGATGACAAATTGTAATATGCCGTCATAAAATCTAAGCATAGCCTGCAGGGATATTTCCAAAGTGTGTAAATTTCCTTCAGCTTTGATTTTAAGAACTGAGAATGTTATTAAATGATATGGTGCCTTAGTTAGTAATGGTCACCTAGACCGGAAGGAGGAGAATCTTAGGTTTAATGATAATTACATTATTTATGATCTGTGAATAAAAACAATAAATATATATCTTATATACCATATCAGTGTCGAAACACTGGCTACTGGTTTAATGATGCTCTGGGATTACTATTTCACCAGCAGAGGTATGGACCTCGCAGTGGTAATAAAAACATAGATATCGAATTCAGTACACACGACTCATAATTCATCTCATTTAATATTTTACAAACATTAAGTATTCAAAATATTCAATATAAAAAGACTAATGACCATTTCTGATTGATAACGAAAATTAATTACGATTCCACATAAAAAAGATGTTCGGTTCATCTTTACCGCCAGTTGTTTGTGTCTGTCTAACACATATTGTGTTGTGTTTCTGTTTTGTTTTTCTGTACTGTCTTGTGTACCCTATGTTGCCACTTTCTTTGGATTGTCTATTTTTGACTGCCCCTTCGGTATTCTCTAACGTTTATTTAATTAATATATATAATAATTTTGCCAATATCAAAACTAAAACATGTTGAAGAGGATTATACCTGATCAGTTGTCCGGTGCTTACCTCGTTTTTTCAATCTTTATACTTCTTTCTTTCTTTAACATCTACGAATCATACATATTTCTTCTTCATATACATATACTACATTACAATGGTAAACTCCTATAGATCAAAACGAGTAATAGAGTACTAGTTCTTATAAGTAATTTTCATATTTGTGTGAACATAAACAACTGATGATGCATTGCATGGCAAATATATTGGTTTATATGACAAATTAGGAGTACATATCAATTTGAAGTTTATATGTATAGTCTGTGCATAATGGAGCATGTCACGCCGGTTAGCCGAAGGTTAGATTAGCTTTACTAGGACAAAGAGGTAATCAGAAGCAGTAAATTGAAGACATGCAATAAAATGCCCAAACGAAAAGGGACAATAAGAAAACACAGAAATGTTATTTAGTATATATTTACTGGCTGATTTCCAGAACACTGTGAAAAGGGTGTACACATAAGCCGTAAATCGTAAGACAGGAAGAAAGAAAACGGATAAGAGGACAAACAGAGGACAAACAGAGGACAAACAATCGATCAAGCACTGAAGAAAAAAGATTGAGTAATACGAAACCAACTGTAAACCGGGGTGAATTCATGTAATCTGGAAGGGTAAGAAGTTCATATTCAGTACGCACCCACTCAATAACCGGGGTTGAATGCATGTGCCCCGGATGAGTAAGCAATATAATGGCTTCCGTCATGCTATTTCTGCTTCAATTCAGGGGATAAGTCATGACAGTGAAAAAGGACGGATTGTGACTACGATAAGAGAAACATATACGTGGACATCTGAGACACATATATGTCATAACGGATGATCAAGTCATGATGACGACCGTAAAGTTTATTAAGTGATAACTTCAACTTTAACCACTTTGAACCGTCTGTAGAGTAAATTGTTGATTAGCAGCAACCCTCTATCAAGGAAATTCTGATAGAAACTAAAAGTCCTTGAATACCGTTGCAACTAAGAGAAATGTACTCCATATGCATGTGCTGCTGGTATATTACAAAATATAAATAGAAGATTCATCATAGGAAATTGAAATCATATACTTTATCATAAAGTTTCGATTTTAAAAGGCCTTCACTGTCAGTCTCTATGCATCCTTTATTTTAATATCAATATTATAGATGCGGTCAACATTGTAGCGTTTATTTATTTTGAGAAAGGGTATCATCTATGTAGAGAATCGTGAAATTAAAAAATCGGACTAGCTTGGGAAGCCCTTGTGTGACGAATGTTTCATAGGAATAAAGGAACATGATGAGCACAGCTGGAATCCGACTGTTGAGAAATACGCTGCCAAATAACTAATATGTTGTCAATCAAACATTCGATCATTTTGATCATATCAGTTTCAGTGAAGTTTTTGTTAGAATCAGTGTTATTTATAAATAATAATTGTCCATTCCTGTATCTATGTTGGCCATTCTTTTTCATGAAACACAGTTGGACCAATTCGTTCAATCTACAGTACATAGAGTGGGGTAGTTGCCTAACCGGTAGAGAAGTTTTAATGCTATTGCATGAAGAGAGTTCCCTTGATTGTTTGTACTGTGACAAATCTTTAGATTGTTTCTGGAATCCACATCTGATTCACACCAGCCATAGTGTCACAGTAACTATGAAGCTCTACTTTGACTATTGATAGCATATATATTTATAATATAGAAAAGGATCACATGGAGAATGTTGGGGACCCAGTAATATAACGTTATTGGCTAGGTATCCACTTTGGACAGGCAAGATCCATTTCTTCATCTTTGTTCGCGATGCCAAACACATTTGTCAATATCTCGGATGTTTTCTGTCGTAAGTGTCGGCGGGTATATGTAGGCTTGCCAAGTGAATACAACTTCTGTAAGTAGTATATGGAAACATGATTGTTAGGGGCCTTCTTTGGAGGGACAACATCATATTTTACTGGAGAAAATACAGGAGTGTTGTAGCTTTTGCATCTTTTGGAGGTCATTGTTTCCCAAGCGCTTAGCAACACATTTTATTTTAATTTTGCATCAAGACATTTGTTGCCAAGCGAAACTTTACAACAAGAACGTTTATCTGTATAATCATTTTGAGAAATAAGAATTTGGAGATTTTTAGTTGTAATTGTTTATTTTAAAAATAGGAAAGTGTTACACAGATGAAGTTCAATGCATACAGTATAAATACAAACAATACACAAAATAATACACATAAAAAGATATTTTGTTTTCATATAAACGAATTAAAATACAAGAACAAAGATAATATAATATGTATCCGATGTTTATCCATTTTAAACATCGGATAATATAAGTCTTCAAATTACAGCAAACTTGTTTACGTTTTTTCTAACAAACCTATTGTAATCGTGGTAACCGCAATACAATCATATAATGATGATTGGTGCCACTAGTGGAGCAGGCATTGTGCATCCTTCCGTTGTTTGTCCTCGGATTTAGTTGAGGGTCTTTGGTTTTCTGTGTAGTATTTTGAATAATTTGTCGTTTTCGTTTGGTCGCTGCGTTACAAGTATGCTCTTCTTTGATTTGTGGCTTTTGATTACCTCTTTAGTATCTTCAAGTTTTTTTTAAGCATAAAATAAAAAATGACAACACAAAGTTCCCAACTGACACAACAATAATTTAACAAAACAATATTATAATATGACGTCTATAAAACGGCACACACGATAATACTCAACAACTCTATATTTAGCGGAAATGCAGTACACAACAAATCTGGCTGCTCCATGTGTCTCCCGCTGTGACATTACCGTGACGACCGAGTGTAAACAAACAAAACACCGGCATATAACGTATTTTTAAAGTCCTTAAAATAAAAATCCCCCCCCCCCCCAGTTATAATAAATATTCTGTTACTAAGTATTTGTTTATCATTTGCTTTGAACATTTACATTTGGGGATCCCCAGTATGCACATATACATGCCATTGATATGTATTGTATGTGTCGGTCATGAATAACAAAATGCACTATTTCACTAACCTTGTTTTCCTACGTATACATTGATAACTAGACGGTGATGTAATTAAGTTACTGATATTTTCCAATTTGATGGCATTTTGAATTCTGCTACTCAAGCAAGTAAAATGCTCACAAAATCGTAAAATAAATCAGTAACTAGCTTGTGTCAATCAGCGTCCCTTGTAAACAACGTCACAAGATGACGATATATTACAAAAGTCAAAGTCGATAGATGGTTGTCTTAAGTATTTTTTCGGGAAATTTTTTCTATGTCAACAATACAAGCTTTTTTTTCATTGACATTTATTTTTTTTATTTCATATCTAACAATAATTGTCGATTATTAACAACTGTTCAAGTGTTCGATATTATGTTTGACAACTCCGCTCCGCCATCTTGTTAGCGCTCGAAATGATGAACGAATGAACTCTGACTTTGTTTTAAATATTTTTACGCAGGAATTGTTCAATCGAATCTATGTTGGAAAATGCACAATAAATATGTTTTTCATGTCAACATCCATATCTTTGTTTTAAAATATCTCATTCAAATACAAATAATTCAAAATCAATCAAAATTTCCGAGGGAGGTAAATGGAACAGCCACCAAATGCCGAATAGTTAAAAATTACCGTATTTGTCCTATTAGAATCGAAATAATTCATGGCAGGCATAGAGTTGTGCAAATTTACACATGGGCTGGGCCTTTATATTCTTAGATTTTACCACTCGCTATCGGTCGGGGTAAGATTCGAATATAAAGGCCCAGCCCATGTGTAAATTTGCACAACTCTATGCCTGCCATGAATTATTTCTTAATTTACATATACTGTCTACTTCAAAGACTTATCTTAAAGTAGTTTGTCATCCAATGAAACTTATAATCTCAATATAACAATAAATATGTCTATATGTTTTTAGCCTTCTTATTTTTTGTCATCCAATGGAATTGATCATCTTAATATTAGAATAAAAGTATCGATATATTTTTAACTTTCTTAAATTCTATCATCCAATGGAACTTATGCTCTCAATATGAGAATGAATGTGTTTATTTGTTTTTAACCTTCTTAAATTCTGTCATCCAATAGAACTTATAATCTCAGTCGAAGAATAAGTATTTCTATATGTTTTTAACCTTCTTTAATTCTGTCATCCAATATAACTTATAATCTCAATATAACAATAAATGTGTCAATATGTTTTTAACCTTCTTAAATTCTGTCATCCAACGGAACTTATAATCGTAATATAAAAATAACGTGCTTATATGTTTTTAACCTTCTTAAATCTTTAGAATTGTGGCTAATATATCTACCAACTGAGACCTTGTACATTGTTATCTCGATTTAGTAGTATTTTCCATTTTAAAAGATGACGTTGATATCTCTACTCCTGAACCGCTGTTTTTGAACGAGAATATTCCTCTTCTTCTAAATACTTTACATATAGTCTTCCGTAGTTGTTTGCTTAATACCAGATACACAATGAAATTCATCGAAAATCCCACTTCCCAACTTATAAGAACAAACTGTGCCAAGTTTTTTGCAAATACCGAAACATCGGAACTGTTGGGTATAGAAAAAATGGCCGTGGCTGCAATATGAATTGCTTCTGACAGAATAAAAATAATACAGATGAATACCACAATCACTGCTGATCTTTTATTTCGACGTTCAACTGCATTTGTAATGTTGGACTGCAAGCGTTTCCGACATATCGTTAGCTTACATACAATATAAATCGTACATACAACCATAATGGCAATACACACATATAAAATTACACTTGTGATCATATACTGTGTTTCATGTCTTCTCACGGTGAACACAGCATTGTCAGAATTGCAAGTTCCGTCGTCACGCATTGTTTTTTTTGTGGTATTAAGCTTTATTAAACTATGCAGAAATCTCTAATATTTCTACTGCTGGCATAACACAGCATTGTCAGAATTGTAAGGTGTTTCGTCGTTACTCATTCTCATTTTGTGGTCTTAGGCTTTACTATTATATGTAGTAATCTCTAATCCATACTGATGGCACCAAATGAAAGTATGATATCATAGTGAATTATATCACATGTTAAGACGGTAATATCATGATTTATTTGCACTTCATATAATAACCCATCAAATGGAAAATTGTTTCAATGTTTAAATCCCACTAAATCCAAAGAGCAAGAATAAAGACGAACCTTTCTTCAAAATTTTAATAAAAACGCAGATATCAAATTTATACCGCACCACAAGTTTCTGGAACAAGCTTCATCAGGTACGCTCGCTGATATCAAATGTATGGCACACCACAAGTTTCTGGAACAAGCTTCATCTGGTACGCTCTCTGATATCAAATTTATGGCACACCACAAGTTTCTGGAACAAGCTTCATCTGGTACGCTCGCTGATATCAAATTTATGGCACACCACAAGTTTCTGGAACAAGCTTCATCAGGTACGCTCGCTGATATCAAATTTATGGCACACCACAAGTTTCTGGAACAAGCTTCATCAGGTACGCTCTCTGATATCAAATTTATTGCACAGCACAAGTTTCTGCAGCAAGCGTAACCAGGTACGCTCGCTGATATCAAATTTATGGCACACCACAAGTTTCTGGAACAAGCTTCATCAGGTACGCTCTCTGATATCAAATTTATTGCACACCACGAGATTATGGAACAAGCTTCATCAGAAACGCTCAAGTAATATTAATCATCTAACAATAGCTTGAATCATACATTACATTGATGGCTGTCTACAGATATTTATCTAATGTGTCAAGTTTCATAATGGTTCCAGAGGGAATCTGATTAATTGTTGATTTCAATAAAATAGAATGAGCATTGCTATTAAGCTTGTTCATTGATAATCATTCTAAGTACTAATTATTCCACAGTGAATACACTGGCATTAATATCTCATTAATCCCTAACACTATCTCCTTGGTCTACCGATCACTCAAAATTATTTCATCAAGACAAAAATGTGCGAGACAATAAAACAAATGACATCCCATTAACCGATTTAACCCCACCTCAGTTTTGTGCCTTTCCTCAATACTGTTATTGATTTCCGACTGCATATGTTGTAGTGGTTTTTGTGTTCAGTGAGTTAAGATGAGAGATCATTGTTCATTTCGTTGATATTGATAGAATGATGTTTAAACTTTATTTTCGTAACTGTATCAATTAAATATATCACTGGCAATATCATTTCCATTCATATCCGGACTACCTGACATCTGTTGTTTCAGTGAACATGTAGTAGCACCATAAAATCCAACCCGGTATGACGGTCTATTAAATCATTTTCTCACCGACAACAAACTTGTTCTTCACATGATGTAATAACAAATCATTGTTTACCTTTTATCTACCAAAGATCAATGACTCACTCTTCTATCTTTTATACGATCTGGTTTGGTTTTGTTTTTAAGGTGCCTAACGCCACTTTCGGCAATTTTTCAGTTATATTGGTGGAGGAAACCGGAGTACCCGGATAAAACTATTAACATGCCACAAGGCACTGACAAACTTTATCATATAATGTTGTATCGAACTCACAACTTAGTGGTGATAGCCACTGATTACATAGGAAGTTGTAAATCCAACTACAATCCGATCAAACCCACCACGATCCCATGCATATATCATTGTACAATGCATGCATTATATAAGTTCTGTGAAAAGAAAGTTTAAACATAATGTCTACCAATATGTAGAACTGCCTCAAGTCACTGACAAACTTTATCATATAATGTTGTACACCTCGTCCTGAGCGGGAGTTGAACCAACCACGTCAGTGGTGATAGGCATCGATTGTATAGGTAGTTATAAATCCAACTACCATACGATCACGGCCATGACGGCTCTTACTTTTGTACGAATATTGCTCGTGACACCTAATAGCAACTGAAACACTCATAACATTTTAATATATTGTTTCCTATAACGATGTACATGTAAATGCGACGAAGAGGCGTGGAGTATCTCATTTTCAAATTCAGATACCTGTTATATAGCAAAGAAGGTGCAAGATCGCTCGTATTTTAATGCAACACATATACACTATATATCGTCCTGTTTCTTTACTTAAATATATATAAATTTTAACATTATTCTTTTGTTTCATTATTATAATTTAATTTGCTGTGAATACTGCTATCTGATTGGCTGATCAGCCTGGATCAACATTGGTTATACTTGATAACCTGGGTTGGTATTGTGACGTCACCAACATATTCATTCGTAAACTACTAATTGAACTAGTCCCATGAGATAATCGAAATAGAAATTTAGGAATCATTAAATTTTGCTGTAAAAATTAAATGAAAGGAATATTTGAAATGATTGAATAAGTTGCATAGCCTGTTCAAATATTTTTATAATATTCCATATATTTCTTTTTGAAAATGTTATGTGAGTACAAGTCATCCTCATAGTATAATACCTGATTAATGAAACGTTTTCTTTACGTGAAACTGGAATTCGCTCTTGGAACAAATAAATTTCTATTTTCATATGATCTCGGATTTATGTTTATGCAAGCAATTATACAAAGTTTAACGTTCAAAGTTCAAAGTAATTTATTGAAAGCAAGTCCAAAATTGAACATCAATTTGCAAAGACAAGACAAACGAGATGATATTATACAAATATTCTGGTGCACAGTTGTTTACACAATTAAACATTAAAACATCTTTATGATATTCTTAGTATTCTACCAGTTAACCAACCATTTTTTTATTATTTTTTTACATCGTGTTTAGCTCTGTTGATAAATTTATAAAAGTTAATATGTAATACAGGTAGCATCGTTTTGTTCAACTATGAACACCATATATATTTGTTTTATTTTATATTATGTATTATTTCTCTCTGTGAAAACCAGCTGCTCCTTTTCTTTTAATTTACATGTGATTGCTCATTTATTCCCTCATAGATCTTTGACTGAGAATAAGGAATTTACATTGCATTGGCAAAAACTGAACTTTTTAAGAAAACTTTCACATACTCTGGACCAAAGCTATGGAACGAACTTCCGTTTTCGATACGGCAAGCTTCTTCTCATAATTCATTTAAAACAAAAGTTAAAAGTCTCATTTTAAAAGATGATGTACCTTAAATTACCATCACATATTTACTTAATCTTTTTGTGTATACTTATTACAATGTATAGCTTCTTGTGTATAACTTTTATATAGTGTACTTTACAATGTATGTTTAAATATATCAATGAGGGCCTCCGGGAAGATTAGTTATTAACTAACTGTGTAACCCTCTATAAATAAAAAAAATATTATTATTATTATTATTATTATTATTGGTATACAGGACGTGGTAGATCAATTTTTTGACGTTATGCTACACCGTAGCTTGTTTTCATGGTTTGTACATTTTTGCATTTGAATTTAAATTTTCATAAGGAATTTAATACGACACGTCATTAACTCCCTCCCAATCCAGTCCCCTTTAAACCATAAACCCTTTCCAGCCTACAACACCACAATCCTCCTGATCCACCCTTTATACTTACCTTGATGATGACATATATCCAATGCTAATATTCTTGCAATATAAAAAGGTAAATATATTGTAAACATTTCCCTGATGGAAGCTATGGATGTTTATGAGTTCATTTTGTGATTTCATGGATTGTTATACTTTTCTTGAGTGGCGTCATTTTCTCAGTTTTCCGGAACATTTGTTTATTGACGAGAACGAGAATGATACACGCACGATCATCGTTATTCTGATACTTATTTAGTGGATATTCACAAAAACGGAAAAGGTACACATTGTAAGTTAAAGACATATGATACCGAGAGTTACCCATTGAGAACTTTCCATTTGTATGTAGCAACATTCCAGTAGCATCTGCATATGGAGTATGCATTTTATATGTTTCCCAGTTAATCCTATATTCCAGAACTTGTGATTCCTATTAGGATTTCCTTGATAGTGGGTTGCTGCTAACAAGGAATGCTCTGCTCCTAGGTTTCCTGTTGGCTAAGTCGAACTCATCACTTCGAAAGTATTATGGTCGCCACCATGACTTGGTTAACTATTACTGAACATCTGTGTCACAAATGACCACCGATATGTTCCACTTGTCGTAAGCACTTACCGGTCCTTTCCTTATTCATGACTTATCACCGGGTTTGAAACAAGAGTAACACGACGGGTGCCACTAGTGGATCACATGAGTTCAAATTTGGAGATTGGTAAAATTTTATGTAGATGGGTTGGAGATCCTATTTGCATTTGTTTTCTTTACAAGTGCACACATACACAATGTAGACCAAACATTTGAAATCTTCATACTACCTTGAACGGAAAAATTGTCCATGATCACTAATGGTGTGTTACCAATACTCATTGTATGTACATACTAACACTCGCCAACCAAAAAGTATGTGTGTACTACCAGAGAATAACATCCTTTTTCATAGTATTTTTTTTCAAAAATTAATGTGCACAAAATGGTTCTAATAAAAAAAAGCAACTGGCTTGTATTGGTCTAATACCAGTTAGAGTTTTTTTTTCTATAAACAGAGTTTGCATAGCAGAGACATACATCTTTTTTATTAACCAACAACATTCATGATCTATAAAGTAAATATTGAAATGAAACGATTATGTATGGGTGATATTATGTTCGAATGTAAATTTTTACAAAATTCAAAATTAAGTGTAAATTGTTTCTAAAAGTTATTGAAATAATATATATATGGAGCAGATGTGGTCGAGTGGTCTAGGGCGCTGGACATAAAGCTAAGCGATTGGTGCTGCAGTGTATCAATGATGCGAGTTCAAATCCCGTCGAGGGAAGAACAACAATTTGACAGCTCAAAAATCTAATTCTAACACTGTTTGGTTAAATTTTCAGTTACTGCTTTATACGTAATATATCGTGATGCATATATCAGAGGCATAAGAGTTGATCGGAGTGTGGCATGTTTTAAGATACCTTAAAATGGGGGAGGAAGGGGGGGGGCAAGTTTTGCTAGTTGGTCGGAAAGTGGGAAGTCGAAACATTGTTAGTGGAAGTGGACCAGAAAGTGGAGGTTGTAATTATTGTAAGTCAACGGGAAAGTGAGGAGGGAGACAAGCTTTCAAAACTGACAAGCAAAAATAAAAACGGCCATTAATTTTGTCTTCAAACACCAGTGACCTCTTGATTTTTTTTATAGCGTATGGCTTCCACGCTAGAAATTATTTGGTGGAGATAACATCTGGTAAGCGACATTCCCTTTTTATCCTTTTCTAATACTTAGACAGATATTATATTACCTTTATAATTTAAATGTTAAATTGCAACTCAAATGTATTGAATGTTGAATGCGAAAGCAAGTTTTATATTGATTATACTATAGTCAATAATGAAGATCTGAATAAACACACACACTAAAAACATTTATTATAGCAATACTCACAAAATAAAGTGGTTTTGATATTGCACATTATATTTCCGTGTAAATAATGCCATTTGAATATGAACCGCATAGATGGTGCGGTAGACCGTGGATTCCAGCCCCTGTCGGGACAAATCAAAGACAATAAAGTTGGTATTTGATGATTCTCTGATAGGCGCGCAACAAGAAGGAGAAACAGCAAAGCCTGTTTGGCTGGTAATCCTGATATTGTGTCCGAGTGGAGTTACATGTCTACCCGAGGACTATTGCTTCAGTGAGCTAGCACTATAAAAATCCAATTAAGAGCTTTGGTCTAGTACAAAGTGGACATCATTATCATCTAATCGAATGTAACTTGTTCTCACCATGACATATATATACGTTTAGCTGTAAAATTGCTCATTTGGCAATAAACAACAATTAGTCGCCCCGTTTGAATATACTAAGGATACGTATGTGTGTAAACAAATACATGGATTGTTTAGATATCTTTGTAAAAAGTACACAAGAGAGTCCATCAGCTGCTACACATTATCAATATTAAATATGGTGCACATATTCAGGGTTATTGATATGGTGTTTAACGTCACATTCAACTTTCATTCATATCGTGTAGGTCAGTTTTATTGATGGAGGACACTAGAATACCCGGAGAAAACCACCGACCTGCCGAAAGACACCGACAAGCTTTATAGCATAATGTTGTATCGAATACACCTTACCATGAACGAGATTCGAACTCACAACGTTAGAGGTGATAGGCACTGATTGCATAGGTACATGCATTCTGCCAAAAGTATTGCAACATGTAAAACAATCCCTATATAATCAACCAAAACCATATTTTTTAAAAAAATATTGTGAAGTCATTTCTGGATAGATTTAAACAAATTTTACACCAAAACATTCAGAATTGTTTATATTTTGATTGTTTATTTGCTCATTATGTTTATATGATTGGTTTTTATTTGTACATAATATAAACAGGATTGTTTAATTTTTAGGATTTATTTTTGTTGAAATATATAGGAAAATCAAAGTCAATTTTTATTTGTTATGTTTAAATTATGTATAAATGAAAGCCACTCATATAAACATAATGAGCAAATAAACAATCAAAATATAAACAATTCTGAATGTTTTTGTGTAAAATTTGTTAAAATCTATCCAGAAATGCCTTCACAATATGTTTTTGAATATATGGTTTTGGTTGATTATATAGGGATTTGTGTACATGTTGCAATACTTTTGGCAGAATACTGTAGTTGTAAAATCAATCAATATGGCCGTAGTTGGAAATTGTTTTGCTCTGGGGGGGGGGGGGGGGGGGGGGGGGGAGGGGGGTGTTGCGCAACGGAAACGGAGGAGAAACATTATAATGTAATGTCTGTACTTCTTCGATTTACGGATTCTGATTATCCCCTTTGGTATCTTCAATCCCTTCTTTGGCCTGTTTTTTTTTGTACGGTCGATGTTCCTTTGGGTTGTGATAGCGGACAGCTATAATATGTATATTAAATTGATCGTTGACTGGTTTTTCAGACGTTGTATGTATATATATATATATATACACTTGGCCATAAGTTAGGGACCACCAGTTTTTCACTGTAACTAACATATTTTTCTCAAATGTGTGAAAAAATCTGCAGTTGCGCACAACAAAACTTTTTATGGATGAATACAATATAACCCTGACCACCAAAAACGATCAGGTATTTATTAAAAAATAAGCAACGGAAGTACTATAGCTCACAGAAGTGAGTATGCAAAATTGAACAAAAAATTAAGTGAAAAAAGTTTCAGTTTGGACTTCTGTTAAATAAACTTACACAACCAAAACACGTGTAATCTGGTTGGAAGATGGAATCCAATCAATTTTCAATATTATTACTCATGATAAAGTCAATAACGAGTATAACCGCCTCGCATCCTGTACAGTTCCTGAAAACGTCTCCTAATTCTGTGAATCAAGCGTCTCAGTCTGTATTGAGGGTACTGTTGCCATCCCTGAACCAAAGCAGTCCCTAATTCCTGAATGTTTTGACACTTCGGGATACGTGCGTTCACTTTTCGTCCTAGATAGTCCCATAAATGCTTTATCGGATTCATATCCGGTGACATGGCTGACCAAGGTAGTAGCTCTATTGCCTCCTGTTGCAGATAGTCTTGCACTATACGGGTTAAGTGGTCTAGCATTGCCATCCATCAGAATTGGTCGACTTGCTAATGGATGACCATCAAAATGAGGCACAACTAATGAGCGCAGGATCTGATCACGGTACGTTTGTCATCTTAAAGTCCCATCAATGACATACAAGTCAAACTTACAGTTTAGAGAAAAACATCCCCAAACAGTAAAACCACCTCCACCAAGCGCAGTTGTGCCCACAATATGTTCCTGTTGAAATGTTGTATTTCTCGATCTCCATACGTGGACGTAGCCATCAACTGGATTCGACAAAAACGACTTTCATCCGACCAGTGCACTCTCTTCCACGACCTGATATTCCATCCCATATGGTCACGTGCCCATTGAAGCCTGGTAGTTTTGTGGCGTATTGTCAGTAGCGGACGTTTTATCGGTCGCCTAGCACGAAACCATGCGCTGTTAAGACGTCTATTGACGGTCCGTCTGCTAATGCTCCCGTTGTCAATCCATTGGCTTCGCAGCGTGTTTGTAGTGCTGAATGGTAGCTGTCTGGCGAGTCTTTTAAGGAGTCTATCTTCTCTTGGGGTCATTTTCAGAAACCTTTCTGTCCTTTGGCGTTCTTTTACACTCCCGGTTTGATTCACACGCTGCTTCAATCGAACAATGACCGAGTGGCTTACATTGAATCGTTCAGCAGTCTGTCTTGTAGGACATATTACCCCTTACCATTCCAATCGCTTGCCATCTCTCTGCATCTGACAGTTTTCGACGTGCCATGTTGAAATAAAGCTTAGAAAGTTTAGAAAGTTTAAAGTTTCAGCTGCACTGCACGTGTAGATATCGGTTAGAAGCCCCCGCCAAACTTGAGTTTTGCAAAGGTACAGGTGAACTTATAAAAACCTGTTTCGTCGTTCTTTAGCTGATCGATCGATAAAAAAATACAGGTACCAAGAAAGAATATATAGACATATATATTCTAACAGGAAAAAAACGCGATGTAAAAAATATTTTCCATTTCACATTTGGTGGTCCCTAACTTATGGCCAAGTGTACATCTGAAAATTAAACCAAACAGTGTTAGAATTAGATTTTAGAGATGTCAAATTTTTGTTCTTCCCTCGACGGGATTTGAACCCACACCATTGATACACTGCAGCACCATTCGCTTAGCCTTACGTCCAACGCCCTAGACCACTCGACCACATCGACTCCCTTAAAAAGGAGCTTTAATAATCGTAGTGTTACCTTTTCTCGTAAACGTCTAAAATGTTAGCACAACGATATCAAAATAAGATCTTAAAATGTAACAAAATAACTATAAGTCTACAAAATGACTAATTATAATTAAATCGACGGATATTTCGCTTCACCGACAAGCTTTATCAGCGTCTGTATATATATCAAAATGTGTTCGTGTTCGCTTCATGTTATTAAAATAAATATATTATTTATAACATGAATATCAATTTATGAATAATTTACCAACATCAAACGTTTCAGATGATATCCTCTGTGTACCCTTCTCTGAAGGCATAATGATTATTGTGAATAAATGTATTTTCAATTTCTATGATGCCCATCAAATGTATATATGCCTGCAAGTACTCATTCATTCGTGACCAGTTTCCTATAGATTGGTTTGTTCTGAAGAGCAAAAGTGCAAATTGGGGGGGGGGGGGGGGGGGGGGGGGGAGGGGTTGTGCAGCGGAGGAGAAATATTGTGTTGTCTGTCCTTCTTCGATTTATGGATTCTGATTACCCGCTTGGTATCCTCGAACTCTTCACTGGTCTTGGTATCCTCGAAATCTTCACTGGTCTTGGTATCCTCGATCTCTTCACTGGTCTTGGTATCCTCGAACTCTTCTCTGGTCTTGGTATCCTCGAACTCTTCACTGGTCTTGGTATCCTCGAACTCTTCTCTGGTCTTGGTATCCTCGAACTCTTCACTGGTCTTGGTATCCTCGAACTCTTCACTGGTCTTGGTATCCTCGAACTCTTCACTGGTCTTGGTATCCTCGAACTCTTCACTGGTCTTGGTATCCTCGAACTCTTCACTGGTCTTGGTATCCTCGAACTCTTCTCTGGTCTTGGTATCCTCGAACTCTTCACTGGTCTTGGTATCCTCGAACTCTTCACTGGTCTTGGTATCCTCGAACTCTTCTCTGGTCTTGGTATCCTCGAACTCTTCTCTGGTCTGTTTGTTTTACAGTTGATGTTCCTTTGGGTGGAGATAGTTACCAATTGTACTACATTGTATTTACATCAAAATGTGTTCATGTTAGCTTCAACATTCGTCGTATTTCTCTTCTCAACTTACTGCCCATTGATATGTATATAATGAAGTTTGACATGCAACCCTAGGATAGTAAATAATTTCATAACTTCTAGAAAGAAGAAGAAGTCCACTCTATCACGAGGATCTGGAAGAACGTCATTGAAGACGTCTGTATGATATGTTAGATATAACACCATCTCGTTCTTAAAATTCTGAAGTATTCTCATCGACCGAATAAACTGTACTTGTTCTGATGAGATAATACTCCGTCATGCGTCAAATCCTGCCATGTATTTGATACAAAATATTAAATATACGCACACTTTAGGTACCTCCAAAATCAGAAAACAACAACAAACATTATCAGTGATCTTTTCTCCTGCTTTCTTCTTTCTGTAACACGACCTTTGAACTTGTTTGTTTTTATTTTGTAAAATATGTATATTGTACAAGCGGTCATTATTACACAACAGCTGGTCAATATGACTGCTTGAATTATAAGATAGTATAACGAAGAATTTTTCAACAAGTTAAATGACTTTGGAGTAACTTCATAACCTCTCCATTGACCCCAATATCCAGGCATGAAATAATCATATTCAAGAGTAAAATGTCTCGGAAGCGTAATCGCCATTGGTATGATAAAACGCAACACACAACAAACAATGCATTTTTTGATGGTCAAATAATTCATAGACCAAACAGAAAATAAAATGACTATTACTTTCTGCATCCCTAAGCAAGATGTAAGAAACACTGAAGTTAGATGAAATGTATCCACTAGTAAATTAACGTTAGAATATAACGAGCAATACGGATAATATAACTCCCTGTAGCGATCTCCAAATGGAATGTAATGACGCTGAAAAATAGGTTCCAATCCATATGAACAAAAAGATGTGAAGCAATCAGCTACGGCAAGTCCTTGCATCAGAATGGTAGAAGGTGATAATAATTGTTTACGAAAAAGAACAAGGAATAACACAATATTGAAAACTACCGATATATATGATAACACTCACCCGGCAATATAAATGTTTAAAATATGTCCTCCTGTGTCTATATCGAAGGGAAACGGCATTGTTGTGGTTAAATCACAATGGAATGTGTGAGAGGGAGATGTAAAAAACTGACTATATATGACATTAATATAATTATAATAGACCGTCGTTAGAAATATCATCATATCATGGCATAATTACAATAAATATATTATTTATAATACGAATATCAATTTATGAATAATATACCAACTTGAAACGTTTCAGAGGATATCCTTGCTGTTTGAGGGCGTAATTGGTATTATTTTAATAATATTTTGAATTTCTATAACGTCCATCAATTGTATATATCCCTTTGGTATCTGTTATTTTTGTAGAAATTAATTAGTTTTTATTATTTACGGATTTATATTTCTACTTTACAAACTAATCGTGATATAAGTGGGTGATTGTTGTTCGAAGTTAAATGGGTAATATTTCAGCTATAACATGACGAGAACAAGTTGGAATACCCGGAGAAAACCGACTTGCTGGAAGTCATTGACAAATTCATCAAATAATGTTGTATCGAGTACACCTGGACATAAGCGGGATTCGAACTCACAATGCTATTGGAGATAGGCACCGATTGCATAGATAATTGTAAATCCAACTACCATACGATAAGGACCACGAAGGCCCCAATGTTTAATTTAATTTAAGATATGTCCTCCTTTGTCTATATTGAAGAGAAAGGGCGTTGCAGTAGTTAAATTACAATGAAATTTGTGAGGGAGATGAAAAAAAAAATGAAATATATGACATTAGTATATTTGTAATAGACCGCCGTTAGAATTATCATCATATGATGGCATAATTACAATAAATATATTATTTATAATACGACTATCAATTTATGATATAATTTACGATATCATCTGTGTACCCTTGCTGTTTGAGGGCATAATGAATATTATGATTAATCATATGTTCGATTTCAATAATGTCTATCAAATATATATATGCCTTTGATATCTGTGATTTTTGTAGACAATGATCTGTCGATATAATTATTCAGTTCGATACAACATTATGTGATAAAGTTCGTCAGTTACTTGCGACAGGTCGGTTTTCTTCCTCCACCAATAAAACTGACCGACACGATATAATTGATATATTGTTGAAAGTGGCGTTAAACACCATATATCAAACATATTGTTTTGCATAAACACTGTGCATGTTAAATCTTTTTTATCAGTTTGTTTTTTTGTATTCATATTTTTATATTTTTATTTCTATTGTCTTTTTTATTTTTATTTTACAAAAATAAAATATAGTGTAAACTAAGCATAATCGATTAAAATATTCAATATTGTTTCTCATTCCTATCAATATAAATCATTTTGCTTTACTATTGTTGTCAAATCGGAGTTGACTGGTACCATAATCGCTCGCATTCGCCCTCTGGTTCAGTAGTATTTGATGTGTTTTCATATGATGGTGGTGGGCATGCGTATTGATATTCACCAGTCATCTGATGTTGTTGGTCAATTGGTTTGTTGTGATGCATGTTTGATATATTAGAGCTGCCCATATGTATCTGTTGACCATATTGTAAGAGCATGCGTCCTCCGTTTGATGTTCGGTTGGGTTGTGTACGAACTCCGGCATAAGTCCCTAAAATAAAACCAGCATTTGTTATTGCAGCACAACCAAATGTATTAAGATTTTCATATTTGTTTTTGGGTGATGGAATTGTTAGTGAGCTCGCGGCGGGTGTGCCTGGTAGATCGTGGATTCTAGCCACGGTCGGGTCAAACCAAAGACTATGAAATTCATATATATTTATTATCTGCAAAGAATGCAGCATTAAGGAGTAAGAGCAGAGACAGGATGGCTGAGAATCAGGATAATGTGTTTGAGTGAAGCGAACTGTTATTTCAGTGAGCTAGCACAATAAACATTCAATTGAACGTCTTGGTCTAGTACACAGAATGTGTAGTATCATCTCATCCATATAGCTGACAAATTGTTCATTTTTGGTGTTAAACAACAATCACTCACCACTCAAATTGGATTTTGGAAGTGTTCTGAAGATGTGATTTGTTTTCATTTTATTTCCTATATTTTGAAGTCTCATTGCTGATTGGTAGTTTAAAATGTGACCTGTGACATAATATGATACGGAATATCGATGGGGTATTAAATGTTTCCCATTAAAATATAAGGATAGATCCAACAAGGAAAGATTCAACTAACCTGAAATGTTGATCAGATTATAGCACAACCATATTTACTAAAATATCAAGTGTATATTCAACATATAATATGCTTCTCTTTTAATTAACACAAGTAAAAATGTAATAAACGAATTATCATCATTTTTTTCTCGCTTGTTTTCTTTACACACAAATTGGTCAGTTCGGTGGTTTTCTCCGGGTCCTTCGGTTTCCTCCACCAATAAAATTGACCGCCACGATATAACTGACATATTACTGAAAGTGGCGTTAAACACCATCAAACAAACAAACAACATTGTAATAATGATTACCTGGTACATAATAGATCTGTGGGGTGTTTCCAATTGGTTGTGATCCAGTTGTATTTGGTTGGGAATTAGATGGACAATTATTTTGCCTCCGATTTCGCTTCAAACATACCACCGAAAGGCACGCAAGAAAGATAACTCCGACGCTTCCAGCAACCGCTACCAATGGTATCGCTCTATAGAAACATGAAATACTACAATCTAATATTTTATCTATATGTTAATATATGTATACAGTATGCTTATTCTCACAAGAGTAACACGACGGGTGTCACATGTAGAGCATAAATTGATTATTCTGCCGAAGCACATACGTTTATCCCCGTTTTTAGTGGGTTTCGTATTGCTCGATCGTTAGTTTTCCGTGACCAGGCTCAAGCTAGCGACCAATTTCTAGCGACCACTAAGCTAGCGACCAATAAGGCGATATGTCTCAAAACCAAAAAAATTAATAAGAGCAAAATGTACTTTTAAAGATTTTTGCGACCAATAATAAATATATTTCTGTAATTGCACATTCAACACATTGAATCGACATCCGGGCATACAGGAAATATTTCTGCCCCCTCCTCCCCCCTCCACAATACAAAGTTGACATTTGACACATTACTGTGGAAATAAGACGCAGAATCTCACACAGACACTCATGTCAGTAAAAGACAATACATTTTATGTTCTATTTCCCATGTTCACCCGTACATAAAATATGTCTTCTCTTTACTGAGCTTAATAACGAAGACAAACATATATTTAGGGATGGCGAGCTTAGAAAACAGTCGGCTAACTTTAAACAAACACAGCGTAAACAAATAATATACTTTCATGTAAACCGGTATATAATTTGGATTTGTCAGCGCTTTGTCAAACAAAATAAAGTCCTAAGATTCCCCGTTCACATGAAGACGTCTCATCAATCTACAAAAAATGTAAATATAGATCATCAGAAAAATATATCAATACGTATTATAAAAATAAACAAAATATAAACCCTGCATGTGCGTGTAACATTTATTTAATAAATAGTATTATTTTGTTTTATCTATTTATTTTTAAATTGTGTATTTAAAGGTGTCAAACAACTAATTTAATTCACCAATGCACTTAAGTCAGGTAAAGGCCCAGGCAATACTTTTGATTTAAACCCCAAGTGGCAATATGGTCCCCCCCCCAAATCCAAATATCAAAGTTGATATTTGACACCCTGCTGTGGGCTTGAGGTGCATTATACCACCTAGACACTTAAGTCAGTTAAAGGTCCGGACAATACCTTCGACCTAAACTCCGAGTGGCAACGAACTTTGCTGTCCTTCGGTAATTGTTCATGGAATATGTATAGAGTCCCCTTCCCAAATCCAAATATCAAAGTTGATATTTGACACCCTGCTGTGGGCTTGAGGTGCATTATCCCACCTAGGCACTTATGTCAGTTAAAGACCCGGGAAATACCTTTAACTTACCTAAAAGTGGGCAAGAACTTTGCCGTCCTTGATATATTTGTTATGGAATATTTATAGAGACCCCCCTCCACAATATTTTTTCAAATATCAAAGTTGATATTTGACACCCTGCTGTGGGCTTGAGGTGCATTATACCACCTAGACACTTAAGTCAGTTAAAGACCCGTGCAATACCTTTGATCTAAGCTCAAAGTGGGTAAGAGCTTTGCCGTCCTTGATATATTTTTATGAAATATTCATAGAGACCCCCCTCCACAATTTTTTTTCAAATATTAAAATTGATATTTGACACCCTGCTGTGGGCTTGAAGTGCATTATTCCACCTAGGCACTTAAGTCAGTTAAAGACCCGGGCAATACCTTTAACTTACCCAAAAGTGGGCAAGAACTTTGCCGTCCTTGATATATTTGTTATGGAATATTTATAGAGACCCCCCCTCCACAATTTTTTTTTAAATATCAAAATTGATATTTGACATCCTGCTGTGGGCTTGAGGTGCATTATCCCACCTAGGCACTTAAGTCAGTTAAAGACCCGGGCAATACCTTTAACTTAGCCAAAAATGGTCAAGAACTTTGCCGTCCTTGATATATTTTTCATGGGATATTTATAGAGACCCCCTCCACAATTTGTTTTCAAATATCAAAGTTGATATTTGACACCCTGCTGTGGGCTTGAGGTGCATTATCCCACCTAGGTACTTAAGTTAGTTAAAGGTCCGGGAAATACTTTCGACCTAAACCCCGAGTGGCAAAGAACGTTACCGTCCTTCGGTAATTTTTATGAAATATGTATAGAGTCCCCTTCCCAAATCCAAATATCAAAGTTGATATTTGACACCCTGCTGTGGACTTGAGGTGCATTATCCCACCTAGGCACTTAAATCAGTTAAAGACCAGGAAAATACCTTTAACTTACCCAAAAGTGGGCAAGAACTTTGCCGTCCTTGATATATTTGTTATGGAATATTAATAGAGACCCCCCCCCTTCCACAATTTTTTTTTAAATATCAAAATTGATATTTGACACCCTGCTGTGGGATTGAGGTGCATTATCCCACCTAGACACTTATGTCAGTTAAAGACCCGTGCAATACCTTTAATCCAAGCTCAAAGTGGGTAAGAGCTTTGCCGTCCTTGATATATATTTATGGAATATTCATAGAGACCCCCCTCAACAATTGTTTTTCAAATATCAAAATTGATATTTGACACCCTGCTGTGAACTTGAGGTGCATTATCCCACCTAAGCACTTAAGTCAGTTAAAGACCCGGGCAATACCTTTAGCTTAGCCAAAAGTGGGCAAGAACTTTGCCATCCTTGATATATTTTTATGGGATATTTATAGAGACCCCCCTCCACAATTGTTTTTCAAATATCAAAATTGATATTAAACACCCTGCTGTGGACTTGAGGTGCACTATCCCACCTAGGTACTTAAGTCAGTTAAAGACCCGGGCAATACCTTTAACATACACCCCAAGTGGGCAAGAACTTTGCCGTCCTTGATATATTTTTCATGGGTTATTTATAGGGTGCCCCCCTCCAAATCCAAATATCGAAATAGTATATCATGATAGCTGCAGGCATATTTCGGGGGGAGCAAAAGGGAGCGGGCCATTACGCATGCGTTACTAGAAGTGATGTCACCGGAAGCGGCCCTGACTGGAATGACGTCGCATGATCACTTGACCGGAAGTGACGTCATTACCGGAAGTATATTCTGCGCATGCTCGGAAGTGCATTCTCGCTTTTTTTTCTTACTATAGTAGTAATACAAAATGTATCATTGCTCATGACCGAAAGTAGCATGGTTACCGATGTGACGTGACCGAAAGTGACGTCCAGGAAGTGACGTCACAATACCGAAAGTGGATGATTCCCCTTGGGTGTGATCTTAATTGTTCGAGGTTTGGTATAGTACGCCAAATGAATGAAATGGTACATTTGATCCCCTAAGTCACCCAATAGAAGGCCACTCTGCATTTATCCAGGCTTGTGACTGGCTCTATATAGAGGTTGCATTAACATTCTTTTTTTTTCTTTTTTTCTTTTTTACTTTACTTTTTTTTTTTAATACCACATGTTTAACTAGTAACAACACGTATTTCTGTACAATATCCGTCGTCTCCACGGGATTTTGTAAGAGCCTGGTGACGTCTGCCATGCTATGTCCTGCACATCAATGAATGAGGTAAAAAATGCGAAGTCTGCACACGATAGATCCTTCTTCTTGTACTAGAACGGTATTGTAAGTCCAATGAAGGCAATGTTTGTTCATGAAATTGACATAAGCGGATTCGTGCGGTGGACGTCCGGTTGGATCGTAGTATTCCCCTCGTGAGTTGGCGTCGATGTATATAGCGACCCAGTGTTGTCACATTCGATGGTCTGGATCCGTATTTCCCACAGGGGCCGAAGGTACGTTTAATAGTCTGGGTAATCTGGTTCTGGCATAGACCCCCTTAAACACAGGTCTGGCGTGGGGATGTTTTTTCAATAGAGTGTCAATCTTTAGCGTATTCATTATGCACTGTAGTCAAACAAGATTTGTCTGTTTCTACCGATTTCGATCACGTTGTCAAATTCTGCATACAAGACGACGTTGATGGTCCCTGCCAGAGCTTCGGTGAAATGAATCCCCATACGTAAATTGCCCTGTTTTATCAGTTGAAACGTTCCCACTTCCGACATATCCGGAGTCAGATCGAATCCAAATAAGGTGTTTGCTTTAGCGTATTCCTCTCTGGAGATGGTATTTCCTTCGTCTTGATACATATTTCCCGTACTGGTATAGAGTCCCATATAACTGCGAATATAACCTGCGTTTTCAAAGTCGGATTGTAACGTTTGCCGGGAATCTGTCGTCCGCCCACGTTCAGTGCCACAAAATTGATCTTGTAGTGTCTATAATCGAAAGGGATTTTCGTAATAGTCCTATTTAAGGCATCACTGTCCACGCAACCAATGACCAGTCTTTTCGACAACTGTCCCAAAAACATGTTGTCCTGGACGTAATTCATGTTGCCACGGGGAACCGTATCTACTTTGACTTCTACACGTCGGATGGGGTATTTACAGCTGGTCTTTTCAAAAGCTTTGACGTGACCCATTCTTACGACAGGACTTAACTGTACATTTCTCACAAATAAAGCGAGATCCTTGATTTTGATCTTATAGTTGTTGGCATCGGCCATTAGGACGAACACGTCTCGACTTCGTCGTAATTTGATTTTCAGATCGACGTGATTCAGTAAATATTTCTCTTGACAAAATAAATCCAAGTGTAGTTTTCCCGTCATCTGTGCATACTTGCTTTGGGCCGTCAATGCTTTCCGGGACGTGAATCCTTTGTTATCGGTTGTTTTCTTATCTTGATGTCCCGGTGTATCCTTGTACCACATGACTCCCGTTAATTGAGATTCTGAGTAATATTTCTATGTAAGTTCTGTAAGGGTACAAGCTGGTCGGTGGTGAAACCAGATTTTCGTTGAGGCTAGCACTGACATCACAAAAGAGGGACAGGTCCAATGTCCGCTCGCCATCCAATGCAGTATCGTCGTCATCCATGATATGTGCTTCCACAAACAGATAAGTATTAACCAAGTCGATGTAGTCGGCCCCCGCCCTACTGACGGCGAATTCGTAAGGTCCTTGATCCGTTAGAGCCGATGTCAATCCTTTCTGCTCCCAATACCCATAAGCCACACTTTTCTGTGTAGGTGGAACTTCAAATAGTGCCATTCTTATCCGAAATGTCATTCGATGTGTTCCGTTGCTTGGTCTGCCGACGTCTGGTCTTTTTTCGCTTGGCAGGTCCTTTTATAACTCGTTGTCCTGGGGTCCTACCGTGTCCATTGCTTTCTGGAGTATATTTTCTCCTGTTGATTTCAATCGTGATTTTGCTGCCTGTTTGATATTTCTTCCTTGTACGACATCTCCGGCAATATTTAATCCCGTTTTTAAAGCCTCGCGTTCTAGGGTCTTTGCTCCCTTTTTCAACAAAGGCATGGCTGCTTTAAAGAGTCCTCCAAAGATACTGCCAAGTCCATGTCCTCTTTGATATCGTCTTCCCGCAAATACCGGATATCCTTTTCCTGCTTGATGTATGTAATAATCGTGGTAAGCTTTCGTATCGTAACGATGAGTTGGTTTCATTCTAGAGAGAATTCTTTTCGTTTCCTACAGTGAAGTGTCACCACCACTCGTCCTCTTTCGAATGGCACAATAGAACCCGTGTCGTCCATTATATCTATTTCCACGGTCTGAAATCGTCGTGGAAACAGGGGACAGTATTGTATCGGATCAAACACTCGGGTGATCATTTCTCCGTCTCTTCCTTCCACAGGTACGATTCTCAATAACGGTACTTGGGCATCTCCCACCATTCTCGGTTCCACCAAGGGACAATACACGTACAGAGAATTTAATCCTTTCTTTAGGTCCGCTACCCAATCTGAAACATACTCCCCCCGGGAATATAGCTTGTCTGAATACTAACATGGATTGTAATAAAGGACTTATGATGACTTGATAATCTTTTTTCACTTTCATATCGATTTTATGATTAATTTCATTGAAACCCATGTCGAATTTATTCTTGAGTTCCTTCATGTGCTTTTTCCCCTCGATGGGGAATCCTTTTGGACGATGAATAGGACCCATCCGGTAACAAGACCAAATGCTTTTGTAGTTCTGACTCCTTGTAAAGGTGAACCTTCAACCAGGCTTCGTTATTCTTGATGCTATACCAACTGTGAGGATACTGTATCTCTGCCAATCCGATTTCCCATGTTCCGTCCAGATCCGTTATTTTCGGAAATTTCGTCGTGTAATGAATTAACGTATTGTTCGCACAGTAATTCATGGAACTGTTACTAGGCAAAGTCAGGTAAAACATGCTTCGTCTTGATCGTGGGGTTAGGTAACAGGTATCCCAGACAACTGATCAACAAGGCCGTCCACAAGGTACTGTTCTCCGATTCGACCGTCAAGTTGTAAATGCTGACTACGATAACCGTGTACAGGAAGAGTACCTGACACAAAAATACGACCTCCGAACGTGGAGTCTTCTTTCCACAAGTCACCCAAGACGATACATTGTCCGTGTCATTAGGTGCCATTCGTAAGACTGACACTTCAAACCGCGACGCCTCGCTTTTGTAGGTCCTATTTAAAGATCCAGCTGTTGAGGGATTCTTGATATTCGAACCACTTGACTAAATACTGAACTCTTCGGCGCTTTTTTCTCTTTATCAAAATGGGTTCAATCTTGTATACGTCGTCTGTCTTAATGACTTTCTGTAATTCTTCGGCATAGAATGCTCCTTCTAGAATTTCACCATGGTCGTCTTTGACTAAGTATACCGGGGTCTGGTTTCGATACATTTCACTACCGTAAACAATTCTTCAGTCCAGTTGGATAAATATCCTTTCTTGAACGTACGTTTGGCTTTGCTGAGTCGCACTCTATCTCCGGGAGAAAATGTGCACGATTTGTTGGGTCCCTTTCTTCCATATAGCCTCTTGTACACCGTTGTTTGGTTAGCCCACGTGACTTCTGCAGGTGGTATGCCTATGGTTCTGTGAACGATGTGGTCATAAGATGCGACCATCTCGGATAGAACGTCTACGTAGGTTAGGGTTTCTCTGTTTGTGAAATACTTCCATATCTTGGTTTTCAATGTTCTGTTAAAACTTTCAACGATACTGGCTTTGGTCTCCTCGTTGTAAGTGGTAAAGAAGTGCATGTCGTGTTCTTTGAGAAACGTTTGAAATACTCGGTTGATAAATTCAGCTCCTTTGTCTGTCTGTACACGTATCGGACGCCGTCCCGATTTGAAAATGACCTGAAACGCATCTTATAATGTCTTCCCCGTCTTGTCTGTCAATGGAACGACCCATTGATATCGGGATAACACGTTTATACATGTCAACAAGTACTTGAATTCGTTGTTGTAAGAAGACAATTTTGCCAGATCCACTAAATCCGCCAGCCACTGGTGGTCAATTCCATAGACTACAACGCGTCTCCTGGGAAATCGTCGTCTAGTTGGTTTATGCAAAGTGTACGTGTCCTGAGACTGTAACCATTCTCTGACTTGTTTCTTCGTATAGCCTTTCGGCTTAAATTTACTCAATCCTCCATAACTGGCGGGAGCTAAAAGGTTGTAATAGGTCGACTCCATGTTTATAACTGCCCCTTCGTGGTCTCAACCTTCGTTTTAAAAGTCGACCCAGTTCTGGACTTCTTTCCTTCTGTTTCTTGGTGTTTTTGGGGAGTACGGTCTAATAGCGGATGGACTCTGTTGTCGTTTGCGAGATCTCGGTGTTCTTTTGGTCTGCGTGATGTATCTCCAGCGGTCCTCGTGACCAATCAAATCTCGTGGAACATTTGCTTCTCCAAAGGCTTCTCCGAATGTTTCCCATCCTAATGTCGATTTCGACCGGATATCTACATAATTCACCATATATCATATAATTCGGAGAAGACGTCTTGAGGTTCAAAATCATTATACAAATTTTAAGTGTACTTTTTCTAACATGTCATTGTTTCCAAATGCCCATATTTCGCAGCCATAAAGGAAAATTGGCTAAGCCATTTTATCGAAAAGACTCAATAGACATTTTATAGATAAGGTGTGTTTTATTCCTAATTTCAGTACTTCATACATAGAAACAACTTCTTTATCCACTAAACGTTTTTTTGCCAGATTGAAATTGCCAGCTTTGCTAAAAATAATACCGAGATAATTGAAGTTGTTGATTACTTCAATTTCGGAGCCATTATATTTAAAAGATAAATTTTGAGGTGTACGACCACTCCCAAATATGACAATTTTAGTTTTATCAATGTTAACCTTCAGCTTCCAGGTTAAACAGTATTCATGAAAAGCATCGAGCTGTGCCTGTAAATCACTCTGAGATTCTGATAATATAACCGTATCATCAGCATATAGTATTATAAATAATTTCAAATAAATATTTAACTGGTTTTCGAGATCGCCTGAGATTGATTCTAAGCCTGTAACTCAATAGTTCGTGTAGGAGATGGTGACGGCTCTACAGAGAACAATATAATCTTTCGGGTGACCGTCGAGTGTCTATTGTCCTCAGGGATTTAAACCCACGGCCGCAGGCTGTTCTCTTTCATAGACTTATTCCCTCCGTATTTCATAAAACTTTGTCAAAATAAACACCAAAAAAAACTGCCTTAAAAGGCGATTTTTCTATATGAGCAGGGTCAAATACGTTCACTTTCTGGTCTGCAAGCTTCAAAATTAAATTATCACCCTTGATTCTCTACACAACTCTCGTTTACACTTCTATTTTAAAATCTACAGTTTAAAAGATATTTCAAATTTTCGTTATTCTAATCAAAACATTATTACTTTAGTTATCATCGCGCATTCGTTATTGACTGTGCTATTAGGTTAGTCGTTATTTATTATCCATATTCACAATGAAAGAATAGTTATGATATATATATATTATTAAGCCGAGAAACAAGGGTTCTAGTCCTGTCAATATATAGCTAAAATGGCTAAAAATCAACACAATTGTTCGTTTTTAATTAGTAAAGTATATTTATTAGAAATATCATGTAATAGTACTCTCTTTATTGAAACAGACGAATTTATGAAATTGTTTCCAGTATTGTGTTTGTTGCGTTGATAGCTGTGGTGGTTGTTTATTTTATCAGATATAAGATGAAACACAACCGTCCCTCACCAGTAGCCCGTTCTACAACGATAGCTGTTATATACAAGGTAACATTCAAAGTTGTTTTAACTTCATATCAGTACGGTGAAATCAAATGGCAAAATCTGTTTACGTTCCATGGTTGGGGGGGGGGGGGGGATTGTTGTTTAGTGCCAAATGAGAACATTTTCAGTGACATCATGGCCAAAATAAGATACGTATTAATGAGATTAGGATGTTTGTTCTATACCAAGCTAACCCCCTGTGTTGGATTGTTATGGTTCTAGCTTACTGAAATATCAGTGTTCGTGTTGACATGTCGGTCTGATCGGATACATGGTCCTCATTCTCCATCATGCAATGGGCTTATAATTTGGTTTGACGTCTCGACCGGAGATATAACCCACGTTTGATCGCTCTCGAATCTAACCATTCTATCATTAAGGCGAGTACATCTACTAAGTACAGCACAGGTGTTGTCCGTGCCCTACCATACAGAGATGTGACTTGAATGATGGAATGTATCGTCAAAATTAAATACCACAATGTCGAAACAGTTCCATAATCCAATAGAAAAATCATAGAAAGAGGCAAATCGATGACACTAGCACACAAATACATGACTGTTCAATTTCTTGGCTTGGTACAGGCACGTCAATAAGAGTGGCAGGGTTAAGCTAGTGCTATGGACCCAACCTCATCTCTTTGTGAACTGATGCAGCCACGCCACATGTTTTCCACTTGTGAGTAAAATGTCATATAACCGGAAGAAAAGCGTGATTATATAGACCGTTATAATCTTGAACATTATACATAGTATATTTAATCGTTGTCTTATGTTGATATTAGCTCTGTCAATCAAAGAAAGCCGATGGTCTCAACCATCATTTAAATATCAGATAGTAAACAAGACAATCCCAAGACATAGTAGGGAAACAATAGTCAACTAGAACGTAAATATAATTGTCAATGTCCTCTTACGTCATCCGTACTTAAATATATACATAAAACACTCAAGAAAGTCATATGAAATAAGTAAATACATATACTTATATAGTTCCTTGATACATAGATAATGATAATATTATAATATTTGTAATATTTGAAAGATTCAAAGTAAAGGGAAAAGTAAAAAGAAAACATAATCCGGAAGCGAGAGCTGAAGCCTCGTAATGGAAAACTTCTTCTCGATGTTGATATATATCATTAAATCCTCACTTAAAAATGTCTGTGCATTCAACAAATTGAGTCATAATAAGAAAGACTATGTGTAATGTAATTTTGCTCAAAGCACTACATTTTCTATTGAATTAGGTCTAAATGGGAGCACACGAGACAGCACTGCCACATGCGCCTCGATATTTAATGATTGTTAGATCAAACCAAGACGATGGAACTGTAAACTCAGGCTTAATGTACAACATTTATTGACTCTGCTATTATACTGTTCATGTTTTTGTTATCATTCATTTGTGTGACAGTATTTGATCATTTTGAGTGGAAGCGAATTAGCTGCAATAGTGTAGCTCATGTGACAAACTTGTGTCTCGGCAGAGCTACAAAGCGGTCCCATTCGTCACAATGGAGCAAAAAAAAAGTTCCAGTTGAAACATAAAAACTCACTATTTACGCTTCAAACATTTCATTATAACTATTACTGATGATCCCAGTCCTTGTTAAATCGGTTTGGCTGAGAAATATATGCTTTTCAAAGTTAGCAACAACCTTGTTCAAATTTATCGATCGTTTTCCATAACCGGAAACTACGGAAGGCGGAGCTTTTCTAAATATGGTATTTCTTACTACAAGCTGATGTAACATTCCAATCGTAACTACTCGGCCATTCTCGCTACCCTGTTATTTGCAGGGTAGCGAGAATGGCCGAGTAGTTACGATTGGTAAACATTCACGCCTAAATCGCCAAATATGGTATTGACATCCAAATAGTGAGGACGGAAATGACGAAATTCAAAATGTAAACATGGATTTTTATTTTGTGGGAATTACATTCTAAAATACTGGTAGGTGATAAAAACTTGTTATAATAATGGACAAAAGGAAAGGTTATGTCTTATTATTGATAAATGCAGGCGTCAGAAGCTCTGTAAGCGAGCGCAAAAAATCTCGGCGGCTGCTCCATTACGTGTAATGGCATCCCGTTATAACCCTTGCGAGTAAGCGAGCATTTAGGGTTTTATTATTAGAACTAGAAGCGAATATGTACTGTTTTTCTATCGTTTGTTTATATATTGTTTGCCATTGAAGATTCAGTTATCCATAGTGGGAGGTAGGGATCCAACACACTCCGCCACATTTTTGTTTCTGTCCCAAGAGAACATTACTAACGTCATAAGTCGTGGTCTTTTTTGTATTCTGTGGAAGAATGTGAGCGGTAATTGTTCGTTTAGTTGATACTGGTGGAATTGTTGACAATCACTGTTTATGGTTTCATTTAATAACAATAATCTTTAGCCAGTCTACTCTCCGCAAACATATTTAAAGGCAGTAAATTCACTTTAACTCTCTCGGGAACAAATAATTAACTGTACTAAGTTCATGAACAAAGATACTTTGGCAAAAAATAACAAAGAAAATATCATTATTATGATGTCTATTATCAATAAAGATTCTTGTACACTGGAAACTACATAGTAAAATATTTTGGTGTGAGTTTGAAATACCAATAAATCTGTGTTTTATGGTAGAACGAAACATTTAAACTAGGGGGTTATGGTGTTTAACGCCACTTTCAACAATATTTCAGCTATATCTTGGCGGTGAGTTTTATTTGTGTAGGAAACCGGAGTACCCGGAGAAAACCACCGACCTCAGACAAGTCAATGACGAACTTTATCACATAATGTTATATCGAGTACACCTCGCTTGAGCGGGATTTCAACTCACAACGTTAGTGGTGAAATGCACTTATTGCATAGGTAGTTATCCATCCAACTACCATATGATCACGACCACGATGACATCTCAACAACATTTAAACGACACAAGTGATATAATGAAAAACAAAAACAAAATAACACTCAGAAAAATTCAAAAATTCAAAAATCAAATCAAAATCTCAGAAAGAGGAAACATCGTTACCCCTAACATACAAAGACATGACAGTTCACTTTTCTGGTTTGGTACAGGTACTTCAATAAAAAATGTCACGATTAAAGTGTGCCACTGGAATGGGTAAGCTTTTTCTGCATCTGTCATACCAGGACGAAAAAGACATGTAATTAAAGCTAAAGATCATGTTACTAAATACTGAATGTTTGGTGAGTATAATGTTATTGATCATGATGTTTTTGCTTCAACAAACTTCGACCGCGTAACTTAGCGTGACGACGTAAACGTGAAATACTTTTGTCACATAACTGTATATATGATATGGGCGTAAATATTCTACTTCAATATATCATTGTTTGTGATTTTTATCTTGCATGTAGACTATATAAATGGCTCCAATTTCTACACGTGCATAACTTCTTCATTGCATATACTATTTTGTTTTATTATAATCCAATCGGAAATGATAAAATGAATATATGTATCAGTTCTTAGTATTTTTTTACTATGTGATATGGTGCATACTTGACTTTAAACTTATAAAATTAATAACTCACCAATAACTAAACCATATGCAGGGTTAGGGTTATAACGTCTGGCGCCACTTTCAACAATATTTCACTTCGTGTCTAGTACTCAATTCAATCCTATTCATGTAAGCTATTAAATATACTATGGTTGCTGTTATTGTAATAGCTGTTGTGTATTACATGGAACGGATGTTTTTATGTTGCGTAGTGGTGCAGGTTGCCAGGGGACACCCCCACAGAGCTGCTCAGTGTGTCCCAATGTGTCGGATAGCGGTGTCCACTCGATTAGGTTGTCAGGTTATGATACGGAAAGCATGACCGTGGACCATCGTGGGGTCCGTGCTTGGAGGGTGCAACGCTCCTTGTACGTTAAAAACGTGCAAAATTAGTACTCACGACGTGTTTCTGGAATAACCTTTATCATGTACGTTGAAAATCGAAAGAGTTGAAAGCCAAATAATTTGAAAGTATTAGCGAGCAAGAAACTGAAAGGGCCTAAACAATATAGTCATAGTCGACGAGCAAGAAACTGAAAGGGCCTATATATAGCCATAGTCGGCGACCAAGAAACTGAAAGGGCCTAAGCAATATATTTTTTTTAACAACAATATATTTTTATTCAAAATGCTTGTTACATTACATTCTTATTTCAAAAGCCCAAGCTACTTATGAAGTATTTCATATTAATATTTTCTTACATAATTAAAATACTTTCAAATAATATAATATAACTGATGAGTATCAGACTTTAATTAAATATAACTATACATACGCACCTACATCTACACACATACATCCATGCGTATACACACATACATGTGCATGCATACATATACATATACATACATGTATATACAATGCATACATATTTACATTTCAATATTTTCCCTTATTTTTGCTAACAGTTTAATATTTTGGAGTTTTTGCACCTGGCTTATTCTCGTAATATATTCTCTCACAAATAAAGAATATATGTTTACTTGTTTGATCTTTTGTTCAGATACATAATATGCTTTGTATATAGAAAATCCTAAAATTGTTAAAAAATAGTTGAAATCAAAATAATCTTTATCAAATATCTTATACCCAAAAACAATATGCTTTAATGTGATAAAATTTTCTATATTAGATTTTTTCAATATTTGTTGTATTTTCACCCAAAATTCTTTCAGGTAGGGACAAGACATAAAGTAATGTAAATAGTCTTCATCTTGACCACAGAAATTACATTGGATATCAATAGCAATTCTCCATTTCATTAATAGTTTCTTTGTAGGAAATATATATTGCAATAATTTCCATCTGAATATTTTTAGCTTATTTTCTTCTAGATAATGAAAAATGAAAGAGTAAAGCTGACTCATGTTTGGTTTTTTATTTATAGACAAGTACCTTAACCATGTATTTATACCTATTGGTTTCAAAAATTTTACATTAATATATTCATTATTAAAATATTTGTTGGACAGTTGTGATGGGTCTATACATTTTCCATTTACTATAAGCTTATCTTTTTGAAAATTTACAACACTTTAAATAGAGTTTTGAATCTGTAATGTATGATACCATTCATTAGGTATCGCTTTTTTTAGGCTGATAAATTCAGATATCCATTTATTCTTGTATTTTAATTTATCTAAAATTAAATTCTGACTTATTTCCCCGTTTTCATTTAAAATATCATTGATATAAATTAAATCATTATTTATCCAATTATCAAGCATTAAACTTTTATTTTTAAACATTATAAATTTATTTCCCCATATAAGCTGTTTTCTAATCTCTGCAAAATGTGATAGCGTTTTGGTTTGACCCCCACCCATTTTTATCCAGGTTTGCAATATTTCTTTATAAAAATCAGGAATATATCTTAAATAATCTTTAATTTTTTTGTATTCGATATTCATTGAAAATATCAACCAATTCTTACCAAATTGTCTAAAGTATTTATATGGTATCAATTTCCAATTGTCCATTTCTCCACTAACAAATCTACTTACCCATGATGCTCTCAGTGATGCAAAGTAACTTCCTATGTCTATCATATTTAAACCCCCCATTTCAAAATTACCTATCATAGTGTTTCTTTTAACTTTGTCTGGTCTACCATCCCATATGAATTTGAAACATTTACTTTCAATTTCTTTTCTATATTTGTCTGGTACGACACATGCACTAGCAACAAAAGTAAATATAGGTATGACTAACGCTTTAATAATCATAATTTTCCCAAGAATAGTTAAATTTCGTTTTCCCCAAGAGAAGAATAAAGTATTCATTTTATCTATTTTATTTTCCCAGTTTAATTTTTCACACTCTTCTTTATTGTTACCAAAATATACACCCAATGTTTTAATAGGTTTTTCATACCATTTAATGCCCTCTATTTTATCTTTACTGTGCCAAATTCCCCCAGTTTTATTTTTGTTCATTAATAATCCAGAAAAAGACCCGAAAGTTTCTATTTCATTAAATGCTATATATATTTCTTCTTTAGACGTACAAAATAAAGTTGTGTCATCAGCGAGTTGCGATATCTTAATGCTATGAGTTTTTTCGTCTATTTTTATTTGAAACCCCTTAATATCTTTATTGTTCCTAAGTCTTGAAGCCATGATTTCCACTGACAAGACAAACAACAAAGCTGATAAAGGAGACCTTTAACGAATTCCTCTTGTATTCTTAAACATTTCTGAGACCCACCTATTGTTCATTACACACGTTTGTATGTCTGTATATAAAGTTTTTACCCAGTTAATGAAAGATTCATTGAATCCAAATTGCTTAAGAGTATTTAGCATGAAATTCCATTCCAAAGAATCAAAAGCCTTTGTAAAGTCAACGAAAATTATAGCCCCTTCTATTTTATATATGTCTGCATAGTCTATGATATCCTGTATTTGTCTAAGGTTAAAACCAATAAATCTATTTTTTACATACCTTGTTTGATCTACGTTAATTATTTTTGGTAAAACTTTTTTCAAACGTTGTGCTAAAACATGTGAAATCAGTTTAAGATCTACATTCAAAAGAGAAATCGGACGATAGTTATCAAGACATAAAGGATCCCCCTTTTTAAATAGTAACGATAAAATACTTGACCGTTGTGAATAAGACATTAAAGCTTCATTGTAACTCTTATTATAGATATCCGTAAGAGCAATTTTTAACTTCCCCAAAAATGTTCTGTAAAATTCTACGGTTAACCCATCTAACCCTGGAGATTTATTCAATTTCATGCTTCCTATAGCCTCAGAACATTCGGTATCAGTTACCTCCCCATCACAATCTAATTTTTCTTTGTCGTTTAAAATTTTATCTAATTTTGTATGAAAAATATATTCTTTTGATGAAATTTCATCTGTTTTTTTCAATGTATAAAGTTTTTCATAGTAGTCCTTAATTGTATTAAGTATTTCCCCTTGTTCTTTAATAACTTTATTGTTTTCATCTAGTAACTTACTTATAGATTTTTTAACTTGTCTTTGCTTTTCTAAACCCAATTCTACCCATTTTTCTCTCGACCTAATTTGCGCCCCTTTTGCCTTTTGGTTATAAAGAGGGAGAGGCGTTAAGGTGCAAAATTGGCCCCACTTTATATTAAAAAATAATGCTCGACATAGAATAAAAAAAATTTACTAATTTAATTGATAGATAAAAAAAATTTCAAAAAATGTAACTTTCCGTGAAATTGGGTGCGTTATAACGTCATAATGACATCATAATTAGACGGATAATGCTAAAAATGGACTACATACGACATATTTAATGTACATTTTAGCTATTTTATATACCTCCACAGTCTTCCACCAACACCAAATTGAGCAGCTGTTTTGAGTATAGAGGGTTAATGATCATATCAAAATATTTTGTTGGTGGAGCATTGTGGAGGTTGTTAAATATTAATTTATTTATAACCGCAGGCAGACCCTTAAAATCAATAGTTTCACTCTTCTGATTGTATATATGAGACCATTATATACACAATCTGTACATTTCATGATTCATTTCAAGTAATGAAATTCATCAGTAAATAACTTATGTTTCTGTAAATAATTGTATTTATTTTAAATACAGTTTGTGTACATTGAAACCAAGAGAAAAACTCGGTGCATGCAATCCGGCGTCAATGCCATAACAAGAACTGGGGACTATAAGTGCCATATATGGCCCCATATTTAATGAATCATTATCTTAGAAAATACTTGATTAAAATTTGATGTATTATAGACGAGATCATACTTTTGATGTTAAAACTTGTTTCCAACAAACTCGATACGTATTTGACGTTATTGTGACGTCATGAGCGTTGTTTGTTTTCTGTATTTCGTGGAATTTTGCCCGCGATATTTGGACGGTTTTCGAAGAAATTAAGCACCAGTCGTGCACCAGAAAAATATTTTACCAGATTATTAAAATAAATAAAACACAAATACTGTTAAAGTATTTTTTTTGGTTTCACGAGGTGTTAAATTTCTTGAAAAACGACGGGAAAATGTTCAAATATTCCAAGCGCTTAGATGACGTTTTGATATTTGAGAAGCCATCTTTGCCGTAAAAAACGATGGTATGTCGGCACGTAACAGTCATATACAAATGTAAGATACAAATAAAATAAACACCACTTCATCCAAAATATTTTTTTTTCATAAGCCCCCAATGATTGATTATATATTTTCTTCCGGGATACTGAAATAGTTATTACTACAGGGATATGGAGGTAGCCGTTTAATGGTCTATCGATGCTACTTCTAAAATGAAGTAAAATAGTTTGATCCAAAAGGAGTTGATATGGGCACAATCCAACAGATAGCTCTCACATTATGACCCAAAGGTGTTTTATGTTATGCACTACATACACAAACGTTTGATCCATCATTTGTCCATTGGAGGTTAGGTGTTTAACACCACTTTCAAAAATATTTCATTTACTACTTTTGTGGCGGAAATTGGAGTACCCAGAGAAATCCACAAACCTGTCGCAAGTCACTGACAAACTTTATCACATAATGTTTTATCGAGTACACCTCGCCATGAATGGGGTTCAAACTCTCAACTTAAGTGGTGATAAGCAATGATTGCAAAGGTAGTTGTAAATTCAACTACCATACGACCACGACGGCTCAAGTTCAGTTAAGATGAAAGGTAATTGTTTTATTGATATTGATGGAATTTATGATTATCACTGTTTATAAAATTTCTTTTCATATCAATCAATGAAAAGCCTTGGTTTGCTAAAAGTATGTTTTTTGTTGGGGTTCATTGGATGGAATTTGTATCTCGTGTGAAGTTCCGTCGATTGCAGACACAACGTTAGGCATATCAGAACAATACCTTTTCTTTTGCCATCAGACTGGGATGGTTGGCCACTGAATTCACATAACATTTTCATAAATTATATAAAGTTTCCCCTTTTGCGCCCAAATTAAACTTTTAACTTCTATCAGTTCCATTCTCTTAAATCAACCTCCAATGGACAAATGATGGATCACAAGTTTGTGTATGTAGTGCATTGAAAATGCGTTCTGTCACGTGCATAAGTTATTGTTTGCATGATTGACAGACAATATTCATCATATTGTTTTCTAGTTTCTGAACTGTCGATCGAGAAAAAAAATAAAATATTCTAGACAGGCAGCAAATAGCCAGTCAATGGGGTTTGCAATTAATATTTCGCATGCACAATAGCGACCCCACACCACAAGGTGTGGAAAATAGAAATATTCTTCTGTGGTTTAAATGCGTATTAACTGCATTACATGTAAACTGTATGATTCTGTTTGATAAAGTCCTTTAACTAGAACAGGAACAAAATGTTCACTTGAGTGAAATAGTATTGTAATAAAAGATCGTGAACGTGATGTACAAGTATTAAAGAATGTCCAGGTATATTTTAAATGACGTTGAAACAAGTCACCATTTGATATTAATTCGGTTGTATTTCATTTTGACGATTCTAATTACGGAAGACGATCACAACCATATTGTTTTTGATTGGATTAAAATTATAGCTGTATAATAATGTATCATATCCTATTATTATTAGAATCCTAACATGACTGCGAATTTGACATAAATAAAATAGCAAATGGCTTTCACTAGGAAAACGCCGACTTTAAGTGAAAGGGACACCAGACAGCTATGAGGAACGAATTTAATACATCCCTTAGCGCGGGATGTAAAGGACACACTCCTTACACGTAAAAGACAACTTTCAACAGATTCTGATAGCAACAGCCCCCCCCCCCCCCCTAAAATTGGAAAAATATGATTTTTGGCGTAAAATCGTGATTTTTCACACGAAATACCCCAAAAATGTTCGCGTCTCCCTCTGCTCAGCGCAATTTTTTTAAGTGCGCCCCCCCCCTAACTTGAAATCCTGGATCCGCCCCTGAATTATATCGATTGGCGTAAATCTCATCGGTCTGTTGAAATTTTTTGATAGACTTAATCAAGGTCGTTACTATTAATAGTCTGGGGAAAAACCAAGGTCGTTCGTGTTTATGATATATGTAAACAGTAATCAGCTGAGAAATTTTTCCATATTTGAATGGAGAATTTTTACGCGGATATTTGTTTACATTAAAAATCATAGAATCTTTCACATGTTTATAAACTGAATTATTATTATACTGTCTCATCAACATTAAACTTGACACTGAATTATGACAAATTGATAATATATTACACATCGATTTTGTACATGTATACAATATTATACACTCATCATTTATACTCATATCTATATTCATACATATATTTTCTGACGTACTATCAGTTTGTTTATCATCTACTATGTTCACAGATAATTTTACTCTATGTTTGAGCTGAACAATTGTTTTATTTTTTGATTTTTTATAATCTTTTCGTAACATAAGATAAAAAAGAATAACAATAAATATTAAGATGTATACATCGTATAACTTGTTTACAAGGAATAGCATGAATAGGTAATTATTTAGTTTTTTATTCATCAACATTAATCTTACTCTATTATTGAGCTTAGGACATTTATAATAATGCATTTTTTTTGTATATATCAATATATATTTTTTTTTTGTAAAAGACAATTGTCAACATACATTTTACAGTTACAAAGAATTAATTTGACTTTCCATCTGCAGTTTTGGCTTTCTTTGGTCCATTACTATCACTCTTTCTATCATAGAGTCTCTCTGTATGTGTTGGTGGGGTATGGTTTCTCACATTCTGTTTGTTTGTGTTGCCTGGTGTTTTCAGAAAAGTTTGTATTGAGTGTTGACCCTTTTCTGATTTTTCAGTGTTTTTATTGTTTGTTGTCCTGACCTTTCTAGGTGAATCTTTTGCTGGTTCTGGTTTGTTTATATTACCTTTAGTGGAAGAAGCTTCTTTGGTGGAAGCTTTTGTTGACTTGTTTTTATTTGTAATTGTCACATCAACATCTACATGTGATTGTTTATTTGTTTTTCTACCTTGGGAATCATCTTGTTTTGTTTCATCATCTTGCCTATCATCTGTTCCTGCATGATGTTGTTCTGGTTCACTATTTTCTTCATTGAAATCTTTAGAACAATCCATCATTTTATGCCCACTTTCATGACACTTTCTACACACCCAATCATTAGGACAGTCATATATAAAGTGTCCTGGAGTTAAACATTTATGACAAGTTTTGTCACTGTCATGAGTATAATTTCTATTTTGGAACTCTGGTTGCCCAGGATGAAATACTCTTGCTATGTATTAACCTATTTTCATTCTTGGGATAGGTTTGCTTAATAGTTTACTGATCACCAACCTATCACCAGTCTCACAGTTGATTAGTTTTCCATCCACTCTTAGCCTATCTCTAAATATTCCTTGGATTTCACATCCTTCGGTCAATCTGTCCATCATCAGCAGATAGGGGAACATTTTTGATCTTTATTCTAATTGTATCTGGTTGATATCTAGAGGGATTGTGAGGATTTTGTAGGTGCAAGGGGATCTGCCTGCCACGCAGATTTATTCCTTGAACCAACAGTGACTGTCTGTCCTCCTCATTATCCATGTAGATTCTCCACATCTCGCGCACACGCTGAATCCCTTTTATACATTGGGCTTGCACTTTATCGCCTATGGCCTTATAAATTTCGACATTTGTTAACCATAACGACCGTTCAGGCTTGCGAGACCCAAACACATCTTCATCTTATAATGAGATTGGGTATAGCCTTGTTTTGGGAATTGATTATTGTGTTCATTTGTATCATCTGTATCTTGATTTTTATCTTGACGGTTGTTCCCGGACACAACTTGGGAGTACGACGCCATTTTTTCATTGTTTACAAGTTGTTCGTCAACTTCAATGCCATTATTCATCGGTTGCTCCCCTTGCAATCGTTGAATGATTTGGTTAATTTGATCTTCACTCAATTGATTATACAATAACTCAAATTTTGACGACATTTAAATCTAAATTAAGTTTTATATTGGAGTACTATCTCAGTAAGCCTTGGCAAATTAAGGGCCATAAGCAATATAGCCATAGTCGGCGAGCAAGAAACTGAAAGCGCCTAAACAATAGAGTCATAGTCGGCAAGCAAGAAACTGAAAGGACTTAAGCAACATAGCCATAGTCGCCGAACAAGAAACTGAAAGAGCTTAAGCAATAGAGTCATATTCGGAGGGCAAGAAACTGAAAGGGCCTAAGCAATATAGCCATAGTCGGCGAGCAAGAAACTAATTGAGTAAGAGAGCACGCATTCATATGTCGCCTTTGTAATTGCTTTAATTCATCAAAAATAAATATTTAAGACGGATGACGGCATGCTCTCTTACTCAATTAAATTAATGTAAGCGTCTACTTACTGAGCAAATGAATCGCAACCAGGAGCCGGTATTACAAAAATAGTAATACGTTCCATAAGTACACCTTTCATAACCTGCAAACAAAAATAACAGCACGTTATGTTGTGGCAATGAAACGTTAAATGTTTCTCTGCATTGAGGTGGCAGAGATCATAATCGGCGGTGCAAATATAATTCTTTCGTAATAGCGTATTTTTAGCCATGGAATATATGCTGATTAAGAAAAGAAAGTTGTATTTGTGGCCTTGACTAGCCATCTTCGTTTTGTATATTGTACTTAAAGCTAATTTTTCAGTACTCCTGCCATGGTTCAGTCAAAGTTGTAAATCCTTTAACGATCAAAGTTACACACATTATACGGGAATTCTAAAATCTTTAAAGAAATGGGGCAAATCTAGAACAACCGGACAACGATTTTGGACTGTCGATGAAAAAGTATTGAGAGTTGTGTAGGAACGATACGCCATAGCCAGGTTCTCTGACACCCCTCGCCCATCATGGAGAGGGTAATAAGAAGTGGTAACTCAAAGGACATACCATAAACGGATTAGATGTCCGAGATATGGATGCGCCCATTTTTGTTTTTCGAGAGTCCGTACCCCATTACAGAGTTACTACTACATGTAAATAACAATCGCTGGGTCGGTACCTATACCTATTGTGGTGGACTATTTTCCCCGATAGATACATCCGCCCAGTAGTCACTACTTCGCGCACAGACTTGGATTATAAGATATATTTATTATTGAAATTTACAGATCCGAAATAATGCAATTATTAATAACACTAAGGTTCTCCTATCTCAGAAATATATGCATCGATTCTGCCAGTGTTTCTAAGTTTTTCATATTTGCTTTGAACTGCATCGGCAGTGTAATTGCTAGCGTGCTCACCTCGTGTGTGGTAGATCGTGAGTTCGAGCCCAAATCTGATCAAACCAAAGACTATGAAATTGGTATTTGTTTCTTCTACACTTAGTATGCGGTAGAAGACATTCGCCGACTATGACTATATTGCTTAGGCCCTTTCAGTTTCTTGTTCGTCGACTATGGCTATATTGCTTAGGCCCTTTCAGTTTCTTGCTCGCCGACTATGACTCTATTGCTTAGGCCGTTTCAGTTTCTTGTTCGCCGACTATGGCTATGCTGCTTAAGTCCTTTCAGTTTCTTGCTCGCCGACTATGACTCTATTGTTTAGGCGTTTTCAGTTTCTTGCTTGCCGACTATGGCTATATTGCTTTGGCCCTTTCAGTTTCTTGGTCGCCGACTATGGCTATATATAGGCCCTTTTAGTTTCTTGCTCGCCGGCTATGACTATATTGCTTAGGCCCTTTCAGTTTCTTGCCCGCCGACTATGACTATATTGCTTAGGCCCTTTCAGTTTCTTGCTCGCTAATACTTTCAAATTATTTGGCTTTCAACTCTTTCGACCTTCAACGTACATGATAAAGGTTATTCTAGAAATACGTCGTGACTACTAATTTTGCACGGTATATAGAGTTTCAAGTAAAATAAAGTTTTCAAAATCATTTACTATATATATATTTCTAGGCACAAATAATGACACCGTATGTATGCATATTGTTTGTCATACGTTACTCTCTTTTATATTATAAAGATGAGCTTCGCTTCTCAATTCAAAGAGCACAAACTCCAGTATTTTTATGTTTTTGTTATCACATTATTTAATCCTTCTACGATGATGTGTTTACAAATTTAGATTTTTTTACTATTAACGTGTTGTATATTCAGCGAATTCCAAGCAAATATTGTGCGATTGTAATGTTATTGTCGATTTTAGAACGATAAATGATGAGTCTTTCATTGATTAGGAAGATAGTACCCAAGTACCAATAAAATGTCGGGTAAATTTACTGGACCACCTTCCTGTCTTATGCTTCTCCAAGACCCTCGAAACATAGAAATGTGTCCCCTCTTCGGAAACATCCGAATATCAATGAAGAATCTCCGTCACATAGATTTAAAAAAAACGCGTTTTTTTTTTTATCTGATTCGCAAATGTAATTAGCGGCAAGGAATATGAAATGTGATTAACCGTCTGTCTCGGTTCCTCAAACATACTCTTAAACAGAAAATGTCATAATGTTCTTGATAGAAAGACAGAAAATATTTACTTTAATTAAATTGCGCTAATTAACCTCTTAAACGATATTAAATTAGATATGTAAGTTTTTAGTTTTTTTTTAAATAAATACGTTTGTCATACCATCATATTAAGTGTTGATATTGAAGCCTATGGCTACACTAAGTGGACATAAGTGTTCATCCCTATATATGTTTCACATTTCTTTTTTCAGAACCTTATATAGAGATTTGTTCTTGACCAATTTTACTGAAATTTTCGTTCACAAAAGTTTTTGGTCATAATTGTATTACCAATTTTTTTATTCCTAGTGTTCAATTTTTCATGATTCAAACACAGTTTTGAATTCTTGAAGTTCAAAATTACTACAATTGTCTAGTAGTTTGTCGCGTTCAAATTAAAAGTTGTGTTAAATCATGATTTTTTTTTTAAATTCTAATATCACAAAATTATATGCACCTTCAAAACGTTTTGCGTTTGAGAGCGAACATTTTAGCAAAATTCGCTAAAAAATAACTTCTGTATAATTCTTTTTCAGTTGTGGTTTTACATGAAATATTTAGGGTACAATCAGAGATGAGAAACAATTATGTCGACTTACTGGGATATATCATTTTTCTTTTTAAACAAATGGTTCATCAACATTGGTCAAGAAATAACTTCTGCATATTTGTTTGAAAATTTTTGATGTTACATAAAATTTATCAGAAAATATCGGAGGTGACGAACAATAATGTCCATTTAATCTAATGGATCTCAACCGGGGAGAAATCATTTTTCGTTTTGAATACTAAATAAAGTACATCGAAGTTAAATGCCGATCCCTGTGTGGTAGTATCGTCGGACTACTCAATTAAGGGACAGTCGTGTTCGTGATCGTATGGTAGTTGGATTTACAACGCCTATGCAATCGGTGCTTATCACCAATAACGTTGTGAGTTGGAATCTCGCTCATGGCGAGGGGTACTCGATACAACATTATGTAATAGAGTATCTCAGTAACTTGCGAGAGGTCGGTGGTTTTCTCCGGGTATCCTCCATCAATAAAACTAACCACCGCGATATTACTGAAATATTGTTGAAAGTGGCGTTAAGCACCTTGACCCTGAACAGCATCAAGGAAGTTTTAAGAAAATATTATGTTTATTTCCTTTCGATTGGTGTGCTACAATAATAAAACAAAAAATTGAATAATTTTCACATCAAACTCTATATATACATTAACTATATATTAAGCATTACAACTTACAGAATGTTTGTATAAAACAGATACATTAAACAAGTATTCCATAGAAAGCATATGTAAGCCGTTATATATATAATTACATATGTATGAAATATACCATTTCCCTGATCTGCATCAGGAAGCAAAAACGCATTTTTGGAATTTCCCTAACATTTTGTATTTAAATCTTTTTATTGAAATATTCTAATGAAGCCAAAATTAATAGATTTTTTAGATTATTGCTCTGATAAATCAGCTAGAAAGTGTATTAAATTGTATTTAAAACGGCGTAATTAAACAGTATAAGGAGATCACTAGAGCCAAAAGTACAAAATATTGTAAAACAAAATCATAAACTTCCTAGTTGTTCAATACTAGTTGATTTATGACCAGAAACTCAAAACCACTGATGTGAATTCGAACACAAATACCCATCTGAAGAGTTTAAGCTTGTAGAAACTCAACCACGGCTGGAGGTGTCAACGGTCAATTTTTTGCAACCCTCCATGTCCCCCTAATAAGTCTGATAGACACGACATAGCTGAAACTTTTATTAGTAAGAAAAAACATGGCAGTAAATGGACATGGGAGACTATTCGTCATTACACTTCACATACATGTAAATACAACTAAAGGAACAACACTTTTATTGCTGTTCTACATTTCACAGTCACAGTAAGGTCTTTAACAATGAACGAAATTCATAACCTAAAATGGGTGTGAAACAGCCGCTAGCCGGATGTTGAGCGTTATTCTTTACTTCAGTCGATAAACGCTACATCCTGGCATCTTTGTCATTTTGATGTTACTTGGTGTATATAATTTAATATCCCAGATGCAGGGCTATCAATCAGAAATAAAAAAACGGGTGAAGCAATCTTAAAAATACTGTCATCATTATGCATAGCAAATACAGACAAAAACACAATCACAAGACTCCCGTCAGGTAAATATAAAGACAACAAATCAATGTTGTAATAGTCAATGATACCTTTAATATGCAGTATATCCAATATCCAATATCGAACATATAGATTTTATGTAAAAAAATAATAAACATTAGAGAAAACCGAAGGAGCAATCAATAATGGACAGTCCGGAGACACTGGCAACAATTGGGTACACCGGATACATGACGTAAACAAACAAGTAAACGTTAGAGAAAACCGAAGGAGCAATCAAGAATGGACAGTCCGGAGACACTAGCAACATTGGGTACACAGGATACATGACGTTATAGAAAACCGAAGGAGCCATCAAGAATGGACAGTCCGGAGACACTGACTACATTGGGTACACAAAACACATGACATAAACAAACAAATAAACGTTAGAGAAAACAGAAGGAGCGATCAAGAATGGACAGTTCGGAGACACTGGCAACATTTGGACAACAAGACATAGGACGAAGACAAACAAATCACAACCCAGAAATCTAAAAAGCCATGATGAGCAACACCGACACCACCAACACAGGGGGTGAAATCAGGCTATCGCGAAGAGTAAGCAGTTCCGCTTCATATAAGATACCATCGAGCTACTCACATATATACTAACACTATACTACTGTCCAACACGATTGCCATATCAGGTGATGCTCGTGTCGTTTAACAGTAACACAACGAATGTCACAAGTGGAGCAGAAACTGCTCACCCTTCTGAAACACTTGGTGTCACCCCCGGTTATTAGTGAGGTAGGTGTTGCTCGATCTTTAGAATTGTGCAACCGACACCAGATATAATGAAAAACGTTTGAAGATACCAAAGGGCTTACTAGTATCACAAGTCATAATTAGAAGAAGAATAGACAATATAATGACCATAGGGAAAAGTACGAAAGAACAAACAATGAATTACGAAAATACTACACAGAAAGCTACAGATTGTGTGCGACATTAAAAAGGGGGTGAACCCAGGTGCTCCGAAAGAGTTAACAGTTGCTGTTCCTCTTGTGACACCCGTCGTAGTACTATTAAACGTCATAAACATCATCTGATATGAAAATCCTCTTGGACACCTGTATGCGTAAATAGATACAAAGAGCATTATTAAACATGAACTCCCGACAAAAATAATAGAAGATTAAACATTTTTGCAAGATTACAACACTAATGTTTCCTGTATCGTGTGGTAGTTGAATTTAAGAAGAGTTTGAAGATACCAAAGGCGCAATCAGAATCCGCATTTCGAAGAACACACAACACAATGGCCAAATGAAAAAGTACAAAAAGACAAGCAACGATTAACAAAACATACATATAAAACTAACGATCGAGTAACGCGAACCCCACTAAAAACCGGGGGTGAACTCAGGTGTGCTTCGGAAGGGTAAGCAGTTCCTAGCTATGATACTAACTACAATCGTCATATTAAGGAAAGCTTGAAGATATCAAAGGGGTAATAACAAACCACACTAAAAACCGGTATGAACTCCGGTACTCCGGAAGGGTAATAGTATTTGTTCCGCCACTTGCAATCCTTTTACAATACATAAATATGTTGTACGTGTATCTGTACACAAATGGGAAACCAGAAGAAAACCAGAATAAATAGGTAATCAAATTGTTGGAATCAAATATTAAACAAAGATTAATAATATAATATGGAATGAAATATAAATGTACTACCTTAATTGCTAGTTGGATCTACTAAAGTGAATTTGCATCAAGTACTGAGCTATAGTTGCTAAGTCATAGTCTTTACACAGCATCGGTTGTGTAATGGTTAATGTGCTCTCCTCGAATGTGGTATCTCGTGGATTCGATCCCCGATCAGGTCAAGCCAAAGACTATCAAGTTGGTATTTGCTGCTTCTCCGCTAAACGCGCAGCATTAAGGAGAAAGGACAAAGACTGGTTGGCATGGAATCATGATAATGTATCTGGGTGGGGCGACATGTCTACCCGTGGACTGTTGTTTCAGTCAACTAACACTATGAAAATCCAAGTAAGCTTGTTGGTCTAGTACAATGCGGACATCATCATCATTTTATTGAAAATTAATTTCTTCTCGCCATGATATAGCTGAAGAATTGCTAAGTTGGTGTAAAGCAACACTCACTCACTCATAAACTTCACAAACAATTCCTTCGATGTGTCAGATTTGTACTGTTAGCAATTTCAATTACGTCGCCATAGAAAGATGGATAGGAAATACCCTTTCTGATCAGAATTCTATTTATATACAAGATCTTTATATCTGTAATAACATGTTGCGGAAGTTTACATGGAGCACCTTTAATTAACTGCTACCTACCATCTGTGTAAATTGTCAGGTATTATAGATATTATTTGGATCAGTGAAGCGTACAACATTTAAATATCATTCAGGATGGTATGTTGTCTTTATTTAGTGTACATTTCCATAACATTTAATTTTCCATTAATTCTTTAATCATATATAAAAATAATTGATAAAACAGGATCTTTTAAATTATGAAATGCCGTTTCGCTTCAATATTATTACTTTACGCCAAAAGAGCAATTGTTGTTGGTTGGGGTACATCAGATGCCTAAGATACAAATTCGGTGCTTTTATAATTGTATGAGTCTTATCTAGTGCTTTTAATTTTTAGGACAATTTTACCTTGGGTTAATTAAATTAAACATTATCCTGCTCAAAATCTTACTTCCACCTCCCCGTGGTGAGCAGGGGGCAACAGGTATTTACCTGGCTAACGGAAGAGGTTTTCATTATTTTTGAATTGTTGGAAACGTAATAAAAAAAATTCTCGGAAACGTAATACAATTTTGTCGGAAACATAATACCGATTGTCGGAAATGTAATGCACCGAGATAAACACGCCGAGTTATGATTCAAGGTGGTAGCCACTGAGACAACAGTCTTCGTGTAGACATGTTGCTTCACGCGGACACATTTTTTTGATTTTCAGCCAATTACCAGTCTTTGCTTTTACTGCATAGTGCTCTGTGTTTAGCGGAGAAGCAACAAATACCAATTTTATAGTTTTTGGTTTGACGTGACCGAGACTCGATCCCATGATCTACCACGCTCGAGGCGAGCACGCTAACCATTACACCATTGATGTCTCTTTAAATAACATTATTTCAATATGTTTGTTGCAATACCACTAATAAGACAATTGTGTAATATTTAAAGTTAACGTACGATTTGTTGATTATATTATTCGTTCCATGTAACCACCCGGTTCAACTTATTGAGGACTGTCGTGGTATGACGTATGGCAGATGTAGGTGGAATTACATATTGGTGGTTTTCTCCTGGTACATCGGTTTGTTTTCCTCCAATAAAAGTGACCGCCAAGATAATATTTTCGAAAGTAGAATTAGAAACCCGAATCTTGTATATCTTAAGAGTGACGAATGGTTATTTCTATGTGAAAAAAAATCCAATAAGAAAATAAACCATTAAATAAAACTAACAGAAAGAATACACTTTATCACAGTAAAACATGCATTGACCATTTAAAGGAAAAAAATATACCATATCCTACCGTGACATCTGCTCGGTCATGCAATAATGTCGGTCATTTGTTTTGATTTACAATTCTCGCTCAGCACGAGACCAATGACGTCATTCTGTATATTCATAGCGTACATAAACACAGAGGGAATACTTTTCAATGTCAATATTACAAGATGAGATTAAAACAGAGAAGTTTGAATTGAATAAATTCCATTCAAGTAAAAAAGATCCTTTTTACTAATGTCTTTTTTTCCTGATTATTATGCTTGTTAAATATGTTTCCATCGATGGTATTCCCCAAACATTTGTATTTTTCCGGTTTGTTGACATAATCGACATCACAGTTCATGGCCGTTTCTGGAATGTAGGCCAAGCAAATTGTATTTTAAAATACTTTGAAAATATGATGATTGATCATTCAGATTCCACCATTTTCTAGAAAATGGCCGATTTTACCGGGAAAATACATGCAAGTGCTCTCCATTAGTCACAAAATGGCAGATTATTTTGCATTTCCACTGCTGCTTTAATAACACATATACCCCTTACTTCTTGGGGTAATGAAATGAAATTCACAAAGAAGATAGAAAAATAATTAATTTAACAGCAATAATCAAAATTTATAGCATAAATTGAACAGAGAATTAAATTAAACCAGACAGAAAAATGAGATTATCTGGGTAAAAAAACCTGTCATTATTACAAATAGCATCAACAAAACTGTATTGTTACCACTCTGTGATAATAAATGTGATAAAAATAAATTTAAATCAGTCATTAATTGTTTTACCAAAATATGTCGGTCTAATAGATTGTATTGACAAAATCAAAAACACCAAATTCACTGGATTAAATACTTTTTATGTGGGTAAGCAAGTTTAATATTTGCATCAAATAATTAATTTTTAATACTTCAATTTCAAACTATTTAAAAAAAACATCTTTTGAAATTTTTCAGACAAATCAATTACACTGAAAAAGCTAAAATACTGTACTTTCTTAATCTGGTTTACTTTTTAAGTTTGGTTGGCCTATGACAAAATCATGTGCTTTATTGAACTTTGACCGACTTTATGTGACGTCATACGACGCCATTTGGAAAAGGGAGGGTAAACAAATGTGGGTCAGTATGTAATTATTATCGATCTTTTTTCCATGGAACTTTACACATGTGAGCAAGAATAGATGAGGAACATAATTAAAAAGAAAACAAATTTTACTTTTCAAACATGAAAAAAATAATCAAACATTATCCAATGACTGACCGACTTATTGTCAGACGAGGATATATATTCTTAAAATGGAAATGTTATTAAGTTCTATTTTTTATGCTATTTTTGATAAGACAATTATTTCTTTCATTTGTATGTAACTTAACTTTTTAGTTATCAAAATTAGTGAAATTTAATATTGACATACCCGAGTACACACACATTTTTTTTTGCATGACCAATCAAAAAATAAAAAAAAGGACACGCCTTTTAATTTTTATTGGATGAATTTTATTTAAAGCATAGCAAGACTATCAATATATAAAATATAAGACAAAATACAAAAACAGATTTAAAACGGTTTTTTCTCTCACATATACCATGCAAAAATATACAGAATATGCATACCAATATTATACCATGAACAATTCAAATGAACTCTTTGAAAAGTATTTCATAAAAAAAAGTAATCATATTATATATACATCAAAATAACATTTCTGTAAGTTTAATTTAATAAATAAATAAATAAATAAATAAATAAATAAATAAATAAATAAATATTTTATTATATTGACACATATTTGATCATTCATAAAAGAGTAAGACGGTTTCATACATACAAATAAAAGATCAAAAACCCAGCCTTAAAAAGAATTACGAGACGCTTATATATATATATATATATGTATACATTAAAATTCAGAACATTGTATTTAAAAGGGCATAGCAAATTTAAAAAAGAACAGATTTCTTAAAAGTGATTTCAAACTAAGCAAAAGGTTTTGAAAATAAAATTCAAAGTAAATCAAATGTGATAAGTAGTATCTTCCATTTCTATTTCTCCATTTCTTACTAATAGTTATTGTTGCAAAAAAATCATTTATCTTTAATTTATCTAAATGAACTTTAACCTTCTCTGATAAAATTTAAAAAGTATATATGACAATGTAGATTGGATTTCGTCACAATTCATTAAGCTTATAAATTTAAGGTCAAAGTTTAAAACAGTTGATAAGAAAATGTCTTTCGTCTTCCGTCTGATTGGCACATACAGCATTTACATGCATATCGACCAGTCTCGATGACCAGCGGCAAAGACGGGTTACGGAACAGGGCCGTAGCACGACGGGGTGACCTCGGTAGTTTTATGTTTACGTATTTAGCTGTCTCTACAGAAGATTTGAACAGTCTGAAAGTACGGAGTTTATTTCCATTGATATTCTTAGAGTCATTAAATAATGCATGCACAAATAGACATATCGCCCTACCCAGACACATTATCATGATTCCATGCCAACCAGTCTTTGTCCTTCTTCCTTAATGCTGCGTGCATAGCGGAGAAGCAGCAAATACCAACTTGATAGTCTTTGGTATGACCTAATCGAGGATCGAATCTACAAGATATCACATTCGAGGAGGTCACGCTAACCATTACACAACCGATGCTGTGTAAAGACTATGACTTAGTAACTATAGTTCAGTGTTTGATACAAATTAACTTTAGTAGATGGAACTAACAATTAAGGTAGTACATTTATACTTCATTCCATATTATATTACTAATCTTTGTTTAATATATGATTCCAACAATTTGATTACCTATATATTCTGGTCTCCCAAGAACACCATTAATTTCTTTGAATGTTCATCACTAATTTATATCAAATATGTTACAAGTATCAATTATGATTTATTTTTGTTCAAAGAGTACTGGTCTTTAATCAAAAGATTCTACCTGCATAACTAATAGTCAATTAACTACAGCATTCACTGACCCAGCTATTGTACTATCCATGTTTATGTTGTCATTCTTTTTTGCGATAGTATGTGATCTTTTTTAGTGTAAGAGAAGCTGTGGAGGTTTTTATATGATTTGTTTATATATATACATATTGCCATTGAATATTCAGTGATCAAAAGGGGAGGGTTGGGATCCCGCTAACAGGTATAACCCAGTCATATTTTTTTGTGTCTGTCTCAAGCAAGGACCTGGATTTCCAACGACGCATGTCGTTGTCTTCTTGTGTTTAATGATTTTATTTTGGCATTAGAATTAATGAGCACAGCAATAAAAAATGATACTAGTATAAATGGAATGAAAATTAATAACTCTGAATATTTACTTAGTCAATATGCAGATGATTCATCTCTTATTTTAGATGGGTGTGATGACTCCTTGGAAAATCTTTATATATTTTAGAAATATGCTTAGAATGTGCAGGACTAAGCGCAAACTTAGAAAAAATTGAAGCCATATGGATTAGGTCAAAAGTACATTCAAAAGAAAGATTATTGCCAGGAAAAGATTTAAAATTGAACCAATCGGGAAAATTGTAATTACTTGGTATTAACTATGATCTTTTTACTGAAGACAAAACAGCTATAAATTAAAAAAAAAAATGAAAAAAAACAACATTGTTAAATTAATGGATTTATCGGAATCTGGCATACATGGGAAAAATACAGTAATAAAAACATTAGTAATGCCACTCTTAATCCAATCTCTCACTGTTTTGCCCAACCCTTCAGATAAGATAATAAATTAAATACAGAGCATGTTTTATTCATTCTTATGGAGTGGAAAGCCAGACAAAATTAAAAGGAAAGTTATTATTGACCAGTGTGAGGAGGGAGGACTTGAAATGTCACATATAAAATATTTTTGCCATGGACTGAAAATGGTATGGATAAATAAAATATTGGACCATACAAAGAAAGGTACATAGCGGGATCATCAACTTGTTCGACGAAAGAATTGTCTATTCACCTGACAAAGATTCTGCCTGCAGTAAAAGAGGGACAACAGAAATATTGTGAAACTGTTTACTCGCGTAGTGGCATAAATCACATGTGGATTTTGAAAAACTCTAAACATCTTTTTGATAACCTTAAATCAAGATCTTTCTCTCAGGTATCCTCCATCAAAACTTTTGATTTTTCAACTTTATATACCACCCTACCGCATGACAAATTAAAAACCCGCTTAAAAGAAACAATTCACAAAGCTTTCGGTCATTGAAACTATGACTCAAAATTTGTTGTGTTAGGCTACAATTCCACATATTTTTCAGACAAAATTCATAAAGATAAAACATGCTCCTCCGAGGAACAAGTGATCAGTATGCTGGAGTTCCTGATCGATAACACATGTGTCTCTTTTGGAGGGATACTGTTTCAGCAGGTCGTCGGCATGCCAATGGGTACGAATTGTGCCCCTCTTCTAGCCGATTTATTTTTATTCTCATATGAGTCGAAGTTTCTTCAAATGCTTGTAAGAGATAAGAAAATTCATGAGGTTAGAGCCTTTAATTTCACATACAGGTATATTGATGACGTTTATATATAATTATCTATCAATAATTCTAGATTTGAAAAAAATCTTTCATTCATATATCCTCCAGAGCTGGAAGTTAAAGAGACCACAGATACTGCTTCGTCCGCATCAGTTTTGGACTTATACCTCGAATTTGACGACAGTGGTCAAATCAGTACTAAAATTTATGATAAACGGGACGACTTCAATTTTAAAATCATAAATTTTCCAAATATGTGCAGCAATATATCAGCTTCTCCTGCATATGGTGTTTACATCTCGCAATTGATTCGCTATGCAAGGGCCAGTAGCAATTATTCTGATTTCCTGAAACGTCATCTTCATCTGAGAAACAGGCTACTGGACCAGGGCTATTAAAAGATTCGCCTTATTCGATCTCTTAAAAACTTTATATTCCGATACCAAGATCTTGTCGAAATATATTCCGTCTCTGCAAAGAAGATTATAAACGATGGATTTTCACATAGTGAAAATGTATAAAGATAAGGTGTCAACAAAAATGTCAAAAATATTTGTTTATCAATGTGTGACGTAAAGGTGTCTTTGACATTTACTTCACTGAGTTTGGCGCTGCTTTGACAACTGTTTTACCTGTTTTGTTCAAGTATTGTTATAAATACTGTTATAGTGACAACCGGAAACTTTGAGCCATAATGAAAGGGAGAGGTTTGGCGCTTTAAAATCTGATTCAACCCACCATTTCTTTAGAAATGCCTGTACCAAGTCAGGGTCATTACGGTTTTCACAGTTTTCCGGTTGTTGACTGATTTTGTCTGTTTATATACTTATGAGTTTTGACTTTCCCTTTGTAAGATTGTTCGGAGTTCGGTAATTTTGTTAGTACCCTTATTTATCAGTGGAACTTATATAATATAATATTCCTGTGAAACATGTTCTTCCAGAACTTATATCACAGGAAATTATTTCTGGGGAAACTTCTTTCACAGGAACTTATTTTGGCTCACACTAACGCCAACGACCTTCAGGCTTCTGTTGTCGGCATGTAAGTTAAACTTGCCTTTGGTGCCATCACAAGATTATGTTTTACAAGATAGCAAGAGGTAATATGACAAAATTTTGAGTGACTGGATTTTCAGACTCCCTTCAAATGTATTTTGGTAGGCTTGATGAACATGATTGATGGTATGCGATTTTGGACACCAATATTTTTTTACAGACATAAAACAGTTCTTGTTAGCCCATGGTTATGATGCATTGACAAATGACATGCTGAAAGCCTATAACGTTGCCCATGTCTGAATATTTTTAAGTGGGTGGTTGCAGGAGGCATTTCTTAAAGACGAAGTCGAACAACAACAGCTTGTGCATTCTAAGAACAAAGTGTTCACCATCACAAGCACTGGATGACGACCCCCACAATGTTTAGATATTGCGCCAAAGAAGATGATGGTTTGACAGAAGGGGCATATTGTTCTTGCACTGCAGGGTATGAAATTTATGGATGTTTTTCTTAATTCTCTATCGTGACTATGCAGTGCCAATTCAGGACCATTATATAATAACAGAAGGGATTGCAACCAATCTTTGCTGAAATGTTCCTAACAAATGCATGACAAAATGTTGTAGTTACTATGGTGTCAATGAATCAGTACATTTCAATAATGTTTGAGAGATGTCAGTTCAAATCTCTCTGGAAGCTATTGATCTGAGTACATATTAGGTTTGTCAACTACTAACAATTACATTACATGTATATAGCTTCTATAGTACAAGGTAGTACATTTCAATAATGTTGAAAAGATGTCAGTTCAAATCTGACTGGAAGCTATTCTATGGGTTTATCTTAATATATGCTTGATCATGTTGACTTCATTAATTAATTTGGACACAAGTCCCTAGCTTAATGAAAGTTTCGAAGAACTACTCCTTTTTCAGTGTGATTTGTACACGACCACAGAAATGTTGTGTAATGGCTAGCATGCTCACCTTGAATGTGGTAGATCTATCGGCTTTAGCCCCTGTCTAGTCAATCCAAAGATTATAACATTGGTAAGAATGCAGCATTACGGAGTAAGAACAAGGAGTAAGACTGGTCGGGTCAGAATCAGAATAATGTTTCAGAGTGGAACGACATATCTACCCACAGACTGTTGTTTCAATGAACTAGCACTCTAAAAATCCAACTAAGGGTGTTTGTCTTTTCATTTTTGGTATCTAAATATGTTTCCTGTTGCTCATGCTAAAACAATATAATTTTCATTCAATCATTAACTTAAGATTTCACCAGGATGAGGGGAATGTGCTTTATTACCCATTCTTCAATGTTCCAGTTCATAATTTTGTTATTTTACTTTGTTATTATACATGTAGATGACCTTTTAATAATGCTTTGCTTTTGCAATAAATATTTTCTTGTTAATGAATATTTGTTTAATTTTTGTGCTCTATTACTTACAAAAGTTATCGAGTTGAATCATTTACAAAGTACATGTGCATGTGCATATTTTGCCCAACAAAGACTGACTTGTTCCTGAATTTAGCGATCACTTCGGTAGCTCCACAACCATGCTCCACCACCACAAATACTAACTGAGCTGTCCCCATATACTTCTGACCCGGTATTACAATAAAGGTAAAATTAACCACTTGAACATTTTTCGTAATCTAAAACAGAAAGTACATACATATAAATGCAGGGTCTTCGTGGTCGTCATCGCATGGTAGTTGGATCTACAACTACCTATGCAATCAGAGTCTATCACTACTATCGCTGTGAGTTAGAACCCCGCTCATGGTGAGGCGTACTCGATACAAAACTATGTGATACAATTTGTCAGTGACAGGTCGGTGGTTTTCTCCGAATACTCCGGTTTCCTCCACTAATAAAACTGACCGCCACGATATAGCTGAAATATTGTTGAAATTGGCGTTAGACACCACAACATTTCCTAACATTAATAATCTCGTTTTTGGTAAGGTTGACAACTATACAACTATATGTGATCAAGTTTGTTTCAATGACATGTGTCAAGTCAGTGGTTTTCATAGGTTTCCTAACCGCTTCTGTGGTGTAATGGGGGTAAGAAGAGTTTGAAGATACCAAACGGGTAATCATAATCCGTAATCAAAATAAAAATATAACATATAAATGAAAAAAAAAAAAAAAAAAATGTATCATGTACAGTGTTTATGTAGACCAATAAATAATTATCATGTTTAACTAAGTTAATTTTCAAAATATTCAGATTGATGTACTCTTCTGTAATTTAATATTAAACATGTAAACGTCGTTTTATTTTGTCTATGTTTATCTCTTACTTCTGTAATTTAATATGAAACATGTAAACTTCGTTTTATTTTGTCTATTTTTATCTCTAACTTATGTAATTTAACATTGAACCTGTAAACTTCGTTTTATTTTGTCTATGTTTATCTCTTACTTCTGTAATTTAATATGAAACATGTAAACTTCGTTTTATTTTGTCTATTTTTATCTCTAACTTATGTAATTTAACATTGAACCTGTAAACGTCGTTTTATTTTTTCTATGTTTATCTTTTACTTCAGTAATTGTTATTTTGTCTATGTAGGCAGGATTACTATTCTTAATATATAGATACGCAGTCATGTTTAGGTTGTCCATCAATAGACCAATTTCACATTAACCTACTTTTTGTTGTAAGCGGCCTTGGTCCAAAGTCCAATCGGAGTAAAATCCGGGTGGTAAGCGGCCTTACTGTTTGGATTATTACATGGCGATACCCTGATTTTCGACTACCACTTCATTTTTAACCTTTTCGAAATTCTATTCAACTATATAATTTTTTTTTACATTTACACATGGATCCTGGTGATAAAATCTACACTATTGATGAGTTTAGATGTTGGAAAGTCGAGAATCTTGACGATGAGAGGTCTGGCGAAAACAATAACGAAGGGGGAGCTAATGTAACACAATATTTGTTCCGGCATGATATTTGTTCCGCAGCAACCTATTTCCAGAAAATTTGTTCTGTCGGAACTTTTTAAATGAAAAAAATAGTTCCTGGAACATATTTCATAGACAATTATTAGTTTCTTTGTTAGACAAAGCTTAATTTTTTTCTCCAATATTTGATTAATTAGCAGGCAATGGTGTAAGATTCCAAATGTTATTAAAAATAAATATGAATGTATATACAATATTACACATGTATTTAGGTCTTTCGGCTAAATGAAAAGCAAATACTTATAATTAATTTGGTTTATTTAATTTAATAGCAATCAAAAACACAAAAATCATTTCTTTTCTTTTTTTTCTGATCATAGGGTCCAATGGTCTTACATTTACCATTTAACAAGTAATTTCCCTTACCACAATATTTTTGAATGGAATAAGGCCCTTATGCTTCTTTTTCCTGATTCTTTTGTGTCATTTATCGCTTAAATAGCCAAATATGTGTTCATACTCTTCAGGATCCATTTTTCTTTACAACTGTGTTCAACTCAAAAAATAAACAAGAGTTAGACTTTTAAAACTTACTAATGAACACAATGCATGATTTTCATGCATCAGTGGAATCTATTTCACAGCTATGGAACTTATTTAACCTGGTAAGAAATGAGGGAACTTTTTTCACAACTCTGGAATTTATTTCACCAGGTAATTTACAGGAACAAATTTCACATCAGTTGAACTTATATAATATAATTTTCCTGTGAAATATGTTCTACCAGAACTTTTATAACAGAACATTATTTATGGGGGAACTTTTTTTCATTCTAACGCCAACGGCCTTCAGGCTTGTGTTGTTGGCATGTAAGTTAAACTTGCCTTTGGTGCCATCACAAGATTATGTTTTACAAGATAACAAGAGGTGCTACGACACAATGTTGAGTGACTGGAATTTCAGACCCCCTTCAAATGTATTCTGGTAGGCTTGATGAACATGATTGATGGTATGCGATTTTGGACACCAATATTTTTTTTACAGACATAAAACAGTTCTTGTTAGCCCATGGTTATGTAGCTTTGGCAAATGACAAGCTGAAAGCCTATAAGGCTGCCCAGGTCTGAATATTTTTAAGTGGGTGGTTGCAGGAGGCATACTTCTTAAAGACGAAGTCGAACAACAACAGCTTGTGTATTCTAAGAACAAAGTGTTCACCATCACAGACACTGGATGATGACCCGACCCCCACAATGGACAGATATTGCGCCAAAGAAGATGATGGTTTGACAGAAGGAGCTTATGCAGTGTATGCAATTTATGCATGTTTTTTTTTAATTCTCTATCGTGTCTATGCAGTGCCAATTCAGGACCATTAGATAATAACAGAAGGGATTGCAACCAATCTTGGCTGAAATGTTCACAACAAATTCATGACAACATGATGTAGTTACTATGGTGTCAATGAATCAGTACATTTCAATAATGTTTGAGAGAATGTCAGTTCAAATCTCTCTGGAAGCTAATCTGTGGGTTTATTTTAATATATGCTTGATCATGTTGACTGCATTAACTAACTTGGACCCAAGTAGAAATGCTTGTTCCAAGTCAGGGTCATTACGGTTTTCACAGTTTTCCGGTTGTTGACTGATTTTGTCTGTTTATATACTTATGAGATTTGACTTTCCCTTTGTAAGATTGTTCGGAGTTCGGTAATTTTGTTATTATTCTTTTTTAATGAAAGTTTTGAAGAACTACTCCTTTCTCAGTGTGATTTTTACACGACCGCAAACATGTTGTGTAATGGTTAGCATGCTCACCTTGTATGTGGTAGATCCATGGGTTCTAGCCCCTGTCTAGTCAAACCAAAGATTATAAAATTGGCAAGAATGCAGCAATAAGGAGTAAGAACAAAGACTGATCGGGTCAGAATCAGAATAATGTTTCAGAGTGGAACGACATATTTACCCACAGACTGTTGTTTCAATGAACTAGCACTCTAGAATCCATCTAAGGGTGTTGGCTTTTCATATTTTGTATCTAAATGTACTTCCTGTTGCTCATGCTTAAATAGTTTACACATCACATGTTATAGTTTATGTTTCTTGTTGTTTATTGTTTAAAAATTCTATGAATATAATGTTTGCATCCCCCATATAAGTGTTGTTTTTCATGTAACATTATTGAATATTTAGGGCTTTGTTCACTTACCTGAGAAAGTCTGAGACAAATATATTGAAATTAAAGGAGTATTGAACCTTATTTCATGTTGCATGGGGGGGGTTTTTTTTGGGGGGGAGGGGGTGAGGGAGTTGGAACATTTGTAAGATTTTTCAACTTCTCAATTCAATAACTAAAGGAAAGAGAAAATTGCATAGTGTCCCCCAATATTAACTTTTTGATGTTAAAAGCAATATAATTTTCATTCGGTCATTAACTTCACCTGGATGAGGGGAATGTGTTTTATTACCCATTCTTCAATGTTCCAGTTCATAGTTTTGTTATTTTACAACATTGTTATTATACATATAGCTGACCTTTTAATAATGTTTTGTTTTTGCAATAAATATTTTCTTGTTAATAAATATTTGTTTAATTTTTGTGCTCTATAATTTACAAAGGTTATCGAGTTGAATCGTTTAAACAGTACATGTGCATATACATATTTTGCCCAACCAAGACTGCCTTGTTCCTGAATTTAGCAGGTTTTCCATACTAATCCTTATATGTTATTATTGGTCTCCTGACATTGACATCAACAAGAAAGGATGGAGTGCCTCACGAACAGAAACCACACCATAATAATGTGCTTGACATACATGTAAGAATGGAACATGACTGTTAATGCATAGCCCATACTATTTAACCCCTGTCTGTCCCTCCCTATTGTTTTAAGCTAGAGTTTTTGTAATATTTTGTAGTGCGTTTAATGTACAAATACTAAAGGTGTGCATTCTTACAGGATTTTGACTTCTAATAAATCACAAAATGATATATAGTTGAACTAAATCATTTTTAAGTTAGTACAAATTGTCTTACACACACAGACTTTATACATTCTCTAACAAAAGGGGTATACCAGTTTTAAGTTGGGCCTTTCAAAAAGTTTTATTCGATGCTCCATAATATGATAATTTACAAATTGCATGTTTAATGTGATATAAATATGATATACTATAAAACCATGCAGAAATCCAACATAATGCCAACGTTAAAGCATTAACATTACAAATCTGTTTTTGTAAGAATACCTGCCAGTCGTTTAGGTGTAAAAGACTTCTTTTGATTTCCCTTTTATGTAAGGACCCCCCCCCCCCCTTTATATGATAGTCAGACAACAAAATATACGAGATTTAGATTACTTTTCTTAAAGTTAATCGATAAGTACCCACTAGGATGATATATTTTATTTATTCTTACAGGTCTAGGATGTTTTGTAAACAGTACTATTTGCGAGATTGTGTCACAATATCCTTGGAAGTTGGAACTACTATAGCTGAATATTCACACGATCTCTCATTATTTTCAAGATCTACGGGATACATGTAGTCATAAATTATTTTCCTAACCAACAAATTCACGAACACTTCCTTACGACCGTGACAATATGTGCATAACTGCCACGATGAATAAACTGCGTCACCGCGTTTACAAATGCAATGACGTCTTGTTTACCTTTTTTCACTTCGATTGACCTTTGAACCATAATGGCGGCTGTAACGTGAAATACGACAGTTTGGGGTTAGGGGAAGAATTATGTCCAGTGTCTAGTTCTTGGTCGTTAAGAGTACATAAGGTGTACATCCGGGTATCATTTTCGGGCACGTTTTAAAGATGGCTGCCGCCCTTTGTTACAAATAGCTGTCATTATCAGCAAAGACAAAACTGTCCTTTTTATACCTTACTGAGGAGTGGTTGCGTGTTAATTTCATATTCTATGTTATCACTGATCATTGCCTGGCTAGGTTAGGATTATTCATCAGAAGTTGAAACTGCAGATAAAGAAACTTTGCTATAGTGTGCAGTATCACCGCATCGGATGTAATTACAATGTTCAAAATTAGGTACCGTGGATGACACTGAACATTTCAGGTGTAAAATTACCTACTTTATGAAAAGACTATATTTAATGAAAATAATTGACATTTTATGATTTTAATTGTCACATTAAAAGAAACATACTTCTTTTTTTTCGAAGGTATTTTCCCTGTATCAATGTGAGATTTACAGACAAACCAATTATTATTTGTCCTATTAGAAAGAATACATAAATAGCTGTGGGTATTATTTTTTAAATATTTTCCTGCATTAATGTTCAATTCAAAGGAACATGTTACAGAGTTAAACCCGCCATTTTGAATAAACGTCCAACGACGGGAAATATAAATAGTACTATTTTACCTCCTTCACAAAAGACTTTCTAATTCCGAACTCCCGTATTGGTCTATTGAAAATCCATAAAAAACGTGTTTTTGCTTTTTGGTTCAATACACGCGAAAATGCATTAATTTTACTCATTCAAGCCATAAACCAATAAAATTATGTGTGATCTACTCAAAATGAAAAAATAATAATATGAGGAATCATTCACAAAGGTCACGTAATCACATTAAAGAGAAAATAGCATCGTGACCACTAAAACCGAGCAGAACAATGGCATAGCGATGTTCAATACAAATAATGAAGCAACCGGTGGATTGGGGTTATCCTATTTTTCAAGAAAAATGCGTGGCAAAGTGTTGAATTTCATTTAATTAAATGTGCGAATATATTGAAAGGCCAAATATGCAAGAAACCCCCTTTTACCGAGTTCTATGGGATTTTTCTTGCTACGTTCAATCCCTGTATTATTCGCCATATGATAATATCGTATTGAATAATAAAGTCTGTTGACTGTTAACATTTTTCCAAGATCAGTCTTCGGGATGCCGTTGTTCTATTGCATCTTTAAAAATTTAATAAACAAATACTAAAAAACGATAATTTTAAAACACTTTAAGACGTAGGATTTTTGTAATATCGATTGCGGGCGTGTAAATATTCCGGATAAGTTACGTCAGAGTAAACGTTATGTAATACAATCGTCGTTTTCATTTTCATTTAATAATCAGCGTAGTAACACTTTTCCTTAAATACATGTTTCGTGGATGTGCTTTAAAGGCTTCCTTCTTCACAAATTAATTTGTATTGTTTATCTGCTGAAATATCTAAACAACAACGTTACCGTAGCATTTCACATGTGTAGACCCTCTCTACTGTTTTTTGGATAATAACAATAGAAGCAGGGCCGTCTGAACAGCTTCACGGGCCTCCGGGAAACGCAGTGCACTGGGACCCATACCTACACAACCACTCATAGGAATACAACTGTAAATGTATATGAAATTAAACATATATATATTGTATTGGTATTTTCAACAAAGTCAGTGTTTAAGCATTAGAAATACATATAGTACACAACATACATAGATAAGCATGGGGCCCCGATGCTCGTGGGCCCCTGGGTTACTTCCGCTCGTGCCCATGCGTTAAGACGTCACTGAATACACACCTCTCCTACATCCCTTCAATGTTAATGTTAAAGATTTACAGATCACGCTGGACGCAATGTGATGATAATACCTTATATGACCCTTTGAATCTGGTCATGGAGAGGTAAGCGTTGATCCATGTGCGTTTTGCATAAACAAGTACAATATATGCACGCTCTAGAAAATAGTCCCAAAACTTGATAACGTATAATAGTTAAAGCATTTGGTTTTGAGGTTTCTAAGACTAGAAAAGAAGTATGCCCCTACACTTGATATTTATGGACAAAGTTGTTTTGCTAGGAGTGATTTTTTAAAAATAAAGTGTGTCTGTAAGACACAAATGATGCCCCCACCTGACCATCAAAATCCTGTGGACATGCATACCTCCATTATGTGCATAAACATCATGCAAAATATTAAAGTTGTAGCTCAAAAACTGTAGGAGGACAAACCATGTATCTATATCCGGACGGACGAACGGACAGACGGACGTACGGACGAACAGACGGACGAGCGAACGGACGGACGAACGAACAGATGGACAGGGGTAAATTAATATGCCCCCTACTCTTCGTCGGAGGGGCATAACAAAGATTAAATATTAATATGAAAAGTTATGGATAACAGACGACGGACACAAAATGATAATACTTCACTTGGCCGTTTTGGCCAGTTGAACTTACAAACATGCTTAATTTCAAATAGATAAACATCATAAAAATATTCAAAAACCACAAGAAATAAGGTTTGGTAAATAAGTAGAGTGATTGTTGTTTAACGCCAAACGAGCAATATGAAGAACTTGATATTTCCAAGAACTCTGGTAAACTTTACAAAAATACAAATTTTGACAAAGAAGACATTTTGGCAAATCACAAGCCATTCATGTCATCACTGAATATTCCGATAAATGAAGAAAATTGTGAAATATCTACTTTATATTGGATACCAAAATTTCAGAAGAATCAATATTTAGACAGGTATATTCCCGGTTCTTCTACTTTTTCAACAAAAGAACTATCTATAACTATGACTAAAATTTTGCATGCAGTCAAAGGAGGACTACTATCATATTGTGACAAAGTATGTTCACGTGGTAACATCAATCAAAAGCACCGCATCGGTGGCGTAATGGTTAGTGTGCTCGCCTAGAGTGCGGTAGATCGTGGGTTCGAGCCTCTGTCGGGTCAAACCAAGGACTATTAAATTGGTATTTGTTGCTTCTCCGCTAAGCACGCAGCATTATGGAGAAAGAGCAACTATTGGTTGGCACGGAATCAGAATAATGTGTCCGAATGGAGTGACATTTCTACCTGCGGACTGTTGTTTCAGTGAGCTAGTACTATTAAAATCCAATTCAGCGTATTGGTCATTGATAATTAACTTGTTCTCGCCATAATAGAGCTGACAAATTGCTGAATTGACATTAAACAACAAACACTCACTCACCCAATCAATCAAAAGTGGATACTGAAAGAAGAGGATAATTTTAATTATCGATAATTTCATCTAGTCAAATATTTGACTTTTTTACCTTTTACACTTTCATTTCCTCTTTATAGTAAATTATTCACAACGCATTTTACCTTAAAAAATGTTGGCAACGTTACAAGTTTATAGTATTGGCTCACGAATTAACTTATTTTGTCAAGCAGGAAACAAAAGGTAAAAAGTGCTACACATAAAATGAAGTCATCAAAATGTTGGAGTTCCTTATCGATTACATATATTTGCACAATTTTCAGCAAATCGTAGATAGGTATCCCTATGGGAACAAACTATGCCCCTCTCCTCTCCAACTTGTTCTATTCTCCTATGAGTCTGAGTTTATGCACACACTTATCAAAGACAACAAAAAAGTAGAGAGGCTTAAGCCTTTAATCTCACTCCCAGGTATATTGATGATGTTCTACCATTTAATAATACGAACTTTGACTGGATTCCAGTAATAGAGATTTCTCGATAACTGACCACCTTCGTCGATTGTTTTAGCTCATCGATGATTATGAGATTCACTAAGATAAATAACACGGTCCGTGCACTATTTTTTATTTGATTTATTATTTATTTATTTATTTATTTATTTATTTATTTATTTATTTATTTATTTATTTATTTATTTATTTATTTATTTATTTATTTATTTATTTATTTATTTATGTTTTGGTGTCAGTGTTTCAACTTTTGACAGAGTTTTGAATTCAACATGGGTAGACTTATAGAAAGTGTGTAATCATAAAATTCAGTGGCCAACCATCCCAATCTGGTTGCAAAAGAAAGGATATTGTTCTGATATGCCCATCGTTGTGTCTGCAATTGACGGGACTTCACATGAGATACAAATTCCATCCAATGAACCCCAACAAAAAACATACTTTCAGCAAACCAATTATTTCCATTGATTGATATGAAAAGAAAGTTTATAAACAGTGATAATCATAAATTCCATCAATATCAATAAAACAATTACCTTTCATCTCAACTGAACTTGAGCCGTCCTGGTCATGTGTTGAATTTACAACTACCTGTGCAATCATTGCCTATCACCACTTAATTTGTGAGTTTGAACCCCATTCATGGCGAAGTGTACTCGATAAAACATTATGTGATAAAGTTTGTCAGTGACTTGCGACAGGTCTGTGGATTTCTCTGGGTACTCCAATTGCCACCACAAAGTAGTAACTGAAATATTGTTGAAAGTGGTGTTAAACTCCTAACCTCCAATG